>CM036906.1:56134969-57389969 GCA_020800305.1 Porphyrio hochstetteri
AAAAAGTCATCATAAATACAAAAAAAAAAAAAAAGGCATTATTTGAAGAACTTCAGTATTTGTTCTATTCTGAAACTCTGGGTTCTGGCAACTTGGAATAGCAGCATACAGAAATGTCCATGGTAATTCTAAAAATGTCTTCCACTGGTCTTTATTTATGGCATAGATCATGATCCCAAGAATACTAAAATCAGGAGAGAAGCTGACCATGATCTTGAAGTGCTACTGGGAGTCATGGGGGTAATCCCACTCCCAAGTAGTATGCCATTGACTTCAAGGTCGAGTATCAAGTCTTGTTTGTGAGGACCATGTGCACTGGACTTGATCACAAAGCCAAGCTGTGAGAATCAGTGTCGTTTCAAATGCTGCCATGAATAAATGCATGTCCAGTTAAGGGAGTCCATGGAGATTTTGTGCTGTGGAGATGACAAAGAAAAGGCAAGCACAATTGAGGTGAAAGAAGATAGCAACTGCTAATTTCCAGAGTGACAGAACAGAGGCTGAATGTTACTAATGACTTAATTTCTCTCCTGTCTCAGCCTAGGAAGGAAGATCTCAACCTCAGCACATCAGATCCCAGAGAAAGTGAGGCAAAGGAGAATATGGAACCCAAAATATCAGAGTGAATATAAAATATTAAAGAAAAAAATAGTAGATACAGATAAATATGTGAGTACTGTAATTGCCTAGTGCAAACACACAAGTGTGTGTTAACACTACAATTCATTTTAGAGAAAAAAATATTTTGGTCCCCTATACATCTCTCAATAAAATCAAAAAATACTAATTCTAGCCTGTGAAAAGCCAGTCGCTAAAATATTAGCATATGTTTAGTTTATTCAAAAGAACCGAAGTGGTTCATCCTTCTTTTTCCTGTTCTCTACTCAGCAGCCTTCCTTCTTCAACCAGCTGGGTGAAATCCTGTGGCTCAGTTTCTCCTGCTCCTAAACCTCCTTTCCAACCATCTGTCCCAGAGGAATCGCTTTCTGTAGGCACCACTCTTTTAGTAACCTTCCTAACCGGATTGTGAACAACTGTACTAGAATAAAGGAGATGATCTGATTCGGTTTCCACAAAAACCATACCCCAAATGCCAGGGAAGTTTTAAGATGTGCACTTAGAATCATAGAATCATAGAATGGTATGAGTTGGAAGGGACCCCAAGGATCATAGAGCTCCAACCCCCCTGCCACAGGCAGGGCCACCAACCTCAGGCCTGGATCTACACTAGGTTGCCCAGGGCCCCATCCAACCTGGCCTTGAACACCTCCAGGGACAGGGCATCCACTACCTCTCTGGGCAGCCTGTTCCAGCACCTCACCACTCTTTCTGTAAAACACTTCCCCCTAATATCTAATCTATGAGATAGTAAAAGCAACTTATGAGATAGTAAAAGCAACTGGTTGGCTGAGGAGGGAGGATACGCCAATTTCCTTGGTCTTCATTTCTTCTCCATTCCTCGCTGCAGTGCGTCCAAGCAGGCAGGAGGTAAACGCTTCCCTGCAGTAGTAGGGTATCTGGCTTTATCTGTGTCACACTGAGGGGCAGTCACTGCAACACGTGAATCTTGCTGAGACCCTAGGTAGTACTGAAGATAATATTACTGTTGGGAGAGAGTGTGTCAGCTTTCCAGTACAAATATTTGTTCTTTAATGGAAACTTGCACATCTCTGAGCATGTTCCGCTCCAGGACTGAACCCAGTGATGAAAAGAGTAGGCTTCCCATGTAATTACTGCTATGCAGCGTGGTATAACTTGCCTTCTGTTTCCTGTCTAAAGCAGACTATTCTTTCCACAGAATATAATGCCAACTGCTGTTATGATTTTTGGCACATTCCCAGGACTTTCTGGAATGATATGGCATCAATAATGTTATTTATGCAAGCTGCCCATCTAAACTCAAAATACCTTGGCACTCATTCCTATACCAAAGCTCCCAATCCGTGTGTGAACAGGCTGGGTGCCATCTGAAAACATAGACATGAATGTAGGCAGCCAACACATCCTTTTTTATGATCATATGTGTGCTCAGGGCAGGAGTGCCAGCAGACAGTCTAGCAGCTTGCTGCTTAAGCTCAGAGAGATGCCCCTTTTCTTTTTTGATTTAAAATTTATCTTTTTTTCTTTTTTTTTATTTTGAAGAGTACCTGATTATTTGTAAGCCTTTTTTTAGAACACTGATGTGTTGAAAAACACCTTGTATTTGTTGTTATAATGCACAGATCTTATATTTTTCCTAGAAGAAAATCTTTCCAAGGCAGAAATCCTACTCATAAATATTTTCTGCCTCTTGGCCAACATTTTCAACTGCAAAAAGTTTGACACAGTTTTCAAACAGTGCTGAAAAAATGTTGGTATGTTCTGTTATGGGTGATATGACAGAGGAAATACTGTATTAATATGGACTTGGGCCTCATTCTGTCCTCTTCTGAGCTGGAGATGATGAGAAAGGATTAGATCTTGACACACTAGTCTGACCTGTTTCCTGCAGGGTATTACAGCAGCACTTTGTACCCACATAAAATTCTCAATTGCTTTTTGAACCTTTTTTATTTCTAGGATGAAATGAGTGTGTGTAATGAATTCCTGAGTTAGGCTGCACCCAAGCTGGGTGATAAACTATTTTCTCTTTTTTAAACATTTTGAATATCCCATTCCTTGGGCATCAGGAAACAAAGACTTATTCGATTTAAAAATATTCTGAAAGCTGTCTCAGTCCTTTCAAACTCTTTGCAAGAGCTTTTTCTCATGCAGTTATTCTTATCACTCTTCTCTGAATCTTATGTGCTTCTTTATTATGCATACTTTATACATTATTCCAGACAGGAATAATAGAAACGCTGCATTTTTGTTGCATATAAAATAATCATTATATTCTTCATACTATTGGTTGTTCTGTTCCTTATGGTTACTTACTGTAGTATTTGCTTTGTATCTGGAATTGCATGGGGAACAGAGGTCTCTGTTTAATCAACTGCGATGACGTGTATCCCTGACACTAATGTAAAATCCTATGAAATGTCTGAAAGTTTAATTCCTCTCCCCCTCATCCCTCACACACTTCACATGACTTGTATTTGTGGGTACTAAAATGTATTTTCCCATTGCTGTAATACGTTTAAAGCTTTCTTGGACTGTGTTACACCATGAGTACATTCCCTAGCAGCATGGGGCACCTTGGCAGTCAAAAAAACCCCCTGTCCTAACTGAGTGTCTTATATAAGAGGGGACACTTTATCTACAAGGAGAAGTTCAAAGTGTCAGAGAAGATAGGAGAGGAGGCACAATGTTTCTTGTCAAAACAATGCTAATTACAGCCTATCATCTCACACAGGCATTCTGCTACATTGTCTTTAATTCTTGTTTCAGCCAGGTGCAGGCATAAAAATTTCTTGTCTCATGTACTCGAATGAGTAAGATGAATTTAAAATATATAGAAAAAAACTTGCTACCTGTTAGTACTTTGAAGCAGCAACTGAGTTTGATTAGATACTTCAAATTTTGGATAACAAATAAGCCATTTTAATTTATCTGGTTCAGAACTCTGAATAGATTAACTCCAGGACTGGTAGTTCATTGCTGCTGCTAAAGATATCTGTAAAAATTATTCTTTTGAAACTTATTCTTGTTTCTCTTTAAAATAAAGAAAAAAAAAGAAAAGGACAAAAAAACATTGCTTCTCAGAAACATGCTTGATTGTTTCTTGATTGAATATTCAGTGAGCCAGTCTCCTTTCCCAGGCTTTCTACTTCTGTTATACCACAAAAATATGAAACAATCTATGAAATGTTATTTAGACTTTTCGGCATTTAGAAACTAGAATACTTAAATTTGGAAAAAAATTCTAAGTTTAAGGAATTCCAGGCCCTCGGTATTGAAATATACATACATCATATAAATATACATATAAAGGTTTTTAAGGGTTTAAGGTCTAACTTTGTCATTCACCTTTGATAATGTTGTATATGCTCTAGGGCAGAAGAGCATATTGGATAACTTTATGAACCCAAGTTGCAGTTACCTGTAATATTTATGAAAATGTTAAAGTAATGCCTAAAGATAATTTGTGGGACAAGATTTGGTCACTTGATTTTGTTCTTGGGCACATGGCAAAACCACACAGTATTACAGCTGACTGTACGTGAAATCTGTTGGCCACATGTATTCTTAAAATATTTTGCATGGCGTTATTGTGCTACTGATTAAAGGTTTTTCTTTAACCTGTTGTTCTGTCATAGAATTACAATTGAGGAAATGTAAATCTGTTTTTATGAGGTAAATTCTCCTCCATTTTATGCAGATGTGAATGTAGAAAAGCTCTTGATGGAATTTTTATAATAACAAAGTTTTATTTCCTTATTTTTTTAAATACAAAGCTATTACCTTCTGATCCACAATGTAATTTTTATATAAACATTAGCAGGAATTAAAATGAAATATGAATAAATGAAATATTTATGTTTTGGAAATACAGACTATCAGCTTTTGATTTACCGTCATGCCTTTGATGAATGCAAACCCCTTTTCTGGAATTTTCTAGGTCTTTGTGGACCTAGATCTCCAAGAATTATTTGGAAAGCACAGGGAGCCACAGAGTATAGAAAAGGATATAAGGTAAGTGGTATTTTCAGTGTTAAATTCTGCAGTGAAACTAAAAAAATGGAACGATTGTTACTTTTAACCATACATGTGTGTGTTGCTGGAGTGGGAGAGGGTAGGTGGGAGATCCAAAACTACTTTTGTCCTGTTCAGGTTGTCTGAGTTATCAGGAAGGACTGATATTCCTGCACCTGAAATTCACTCAGCAAGATCGCAGATCTGATCAAAACTGCATACGCTGGTGGTAGCAGTCCCACTTTTACTGGTGTCCCCCTCCGTAAAGCATCTGGCCTGCAAGTCTTGCAAACAAGCAGAAGTGTTCCCTGCTGCCTCCAGCTCTCTCCTGGCTGCAAGAACTGAGTAACCAGTGGGAAACGAATGCATCCAGTTGCTCTGAAGTATGCCAGCCCCTTCCTTCTCCATTGCCGTGCCCAGCCTCAACCAGGCTGCAGTAAATAGCCTTGTGCTAACGCTGTTGCTGTTTAGCTGGCATTCAGAATTGATAGCTTCAGGGAAGGGTATTATACAGCAGAAATAGCTTGCAGCTCGGGCCTCAGCTGCTGAAACTAAATACTGAAGTGCTGTGAAGGGTGACTTATTCCCAGTCAGCCAGTTACTTGGTTTCTCTAAGGTCTTTGACAGATGAGCAAATCTTATTGCAGTAGTTAAGACATTATCATCCCCAGCTGTCAGCTCGGCTATTCTGCTGGAGGTTACCACCTCCATAATAGAGTTTGCTATTTGCAAAGAATCAGTCCGTCTAATTCACAGCCTGGCATTTTGCTCAAACTCGGTTTTGGTGAAAAATTAGGCTAAAATACTGGATTCCTTTCCAGGGGGTCAGAAGTGCAAGTAGCTACTGCCTTCTCCAAAGTCAGAACTCTTCTGACTCAGCCATACAAACTTGAGACTGAAGGTAACTCAAAATCTAGTTCTGTGATCCATGGGTATTTTCAAATATTCTTTCTATCAGAATAAAAATTAAACCATTTTTATTTTCCAAAAAGAATTCCACTTACCTTTGTTCATCCCAATCTGAAAGGTAGAACTGGCAGTACTAAGGAGATTCCAAATTATATGCAACCAGATGTTAAAAATGAACCCCTCTTGCTTATGGCTTTTCCATGCATGTGTTTAGCATGAAATTCTGCACTAACTACACCTTAATTTTCTTGGAAAACTTTTAAAATGAAAATAGTTCTATTTTTCTGAAGAACGAGATGAAAGAAAGGAATGTTTTGTTTGAAAACATTACAGAAAAAATAATTCATTCATTCTTTTAGGCCACCCCTTTTACAGCAGGGAAAGAAATACAACAAGAAGTGGCTGTTTGTGATAGCACCATGTCTTCTGCTGGACCTCAGAAATTAACTTGAGAAAATTTGCAGATCTCAGTGTGGATCTGCTTGAGTATAACATCTAGATCCCTTGCAGTCAACCTTTCTGGAGATGACTGTAACTTTGTATTTCCTGCAGTCAACAGCTCACAAAACCTGACCATCTGGAAATTAGCTGGTCTGTCCTCAACCCTACATAGCCCTTATCTGTGCAGGGGTCTTCACAAAGTGTCTGACCATGTGATAGGTGGTTGGAATTAGATGATCTTTATGGTCTCTTTCGACCCAAAACATTCTCTGATTCTGTAGCCTAAGGCTGTGGGGATAAAGTTGTCTAAAATGGGTGAAACACTTCATTCAGGCACACAAAGATTTTATCAAGAGAGAACATATGCATAGCCACTGTGACAGAGGTCCATCTGGTTACTCAGAAACTGAACTCCTGATACCTGGATCCACGGGTACTGATAGAAGTGTACTCTTCTAGCTTAGAAATTTCTGGACTTTACATGTTGATTGATTTCTTTAATTTCTTTGTGAGCCCCTGCAAAATTTTGGTCTCTGGTATCTTCCATGGCAACAAATGCTGTACTTGAACAATGTGTTGTTTGAAGAATAGATTTTTCTTTTCTTTGAACCTTCCACTTGCTAATTTCTTGTGATGGCTCTTATTTTTATATTGTGAGAAGCAATGTCATTCTCTCTTTGTGTTCTCCAAGCTACTCATGATACCGTATACATCTGTTGTAGTCCACTTCAGTTATGTCTTTCAAGGCTGAAGAATCCTACTCTATGTGATCTCTCTCCACATAGCTGCCTTGCCTTGTAACTCTCCTCTTGACTTTTCCAACTGTATAATACCTTTCCTGAGATGGGACAGGGAGATGGGAATGCACAAACCATTCAATGTGAATTTACATCACCAGTTCACAATGTCATATTAATGTTTTCTGTTCTTCACTCTTCTTCACTTGCTGTTTTTTCCAAATTTGATAAGGTGGGGGGTTTCTTTCATTATTTAGCACTGACCTGATACTTTAAACTGCTAAAGTTAGTCTAAAGTTTCTTCTCTGAGGGGCAGCAACGAATCTAGAGGCTGAGAGTTATGTGTAGTTAGAATTACTTTTCCACAAACAGAATGCTTTGTGTTTATCATAAATAACACCTTAACTGAATTGCTCAGCCACACAATAAGCTAAAAAACTTTAATAATTCTTCTCAGTTTTATTTTATTTTTAATGTGTTGCATGAACAGCAAAACTTTTGTATGTGTTACCAATTCCCTCATAGGAGATCCTTGTAGCTACAGGTTGGGGGGAGGAGAGGCATTTTCCTGAGTGACTTTGTTTGAAAAATGAGAAGCTGCATAGTGAATGAACTAGGAGTTTGTCAAGAAGAAAAGAAATTCTCAGGTGTCATGCTACCTATACATTTAGGAAAGAACATTTGCTAGACTTTGCCTGATACTTGATGGCTTCCTTTTAAGGTATCAGCTGTGCAAAACATTCATCTTGTGTAGACTGAGCTGCATATAGTACATACATATAATTTTACATAACAACAGAGCCACTTTGTGATTTACAGTTTGCTGGCTGTAATCTCCTTGCAAACTAATGATGACAGATTTTCTCTATTTCTGTATGTTACCCTACTTGCTCACTGGCTCTTGAAGTACTGAAGACATATTAGTATTTGCAGGAAAACTGAGCTGCTTGGAGACCTCAAGCTGGGTTTTCCCCTCCGCAATGTGTGAAGAAAACAGTCTGATCTGAGCAATCTGATCATTACTATACTCCAAGAATCTGTTCATTACCATACTCTGGCCCAGAAAGGTCAAGGGAGTGTTTGTGAATTCTTGTGCTATTGGCTTGAAACAAAGACTATAGTTTATGAAGTTACTTCCAAAGTAATTTCCATACAGCCTCGAAATTACTGCAAAAGTAGCACATTAAAAATCCATTTAAAGATTTGTATTTCATCTTCTGTATTGTATTTATTCATGGAGATAAATAGTGTTTAGACCATAGGAAGTTTTTTCAGCCTGTGGCTATTTCACTTGGGGCTCAATGTGTTTGTTTCCAGCACTTCAGTGTATCTGATAATGAATCAACCCTTCAAATCAGAATTCCAGGACCCCATATTTTCTCATGTTATTTAAGGATGAAGAATTTCCTACAATTCCCAGAGGAAACCAATGGCAGCATAATGTGTCATATACTTCTCTTTCACTTAGCATAGCATGCCACTGACAAAGCCCAAATACTCAATACAGTATTTGAAGAGGGAGTTAGGTCCAAAAGCTGTCTTTGGCTTAGGAGACAAGTTTCTCTGGGTCTGAGCCAACACGCTACTTCAGGCAGAAGTATGGACACAGGCACTGGTGCGTTATGTGGCTGTCTGTGATGTTTACCAGCACACTTTTGGCACAGTTTTGATCTGGGCCGACTGGCATGCTCCAGACAATGTCTGGGCATGCCTGGGGCATAGCAGAGGGGGAATAGTATTCTCCATAGTTCACCTGGATGGGAGAAGAGCAGGAATACATCTGGACACATGCTGTATAGCACCAACTGTGATCCATCAGTGCAGTGCTCGATTCTTCTGTATACTGAAACACCACAGAGATCCCTCCCCACTGCTTCAGTCTCAGCTGGAGCTCATGATTCCCCTCATGTGCCTATGAATGTTTGCAAACAGCCTTTTGGTTTTGTGCTCACACTACTGAAAGGCCAACCTCTTAAAAAAAAAACAAACCCAAAGAAAGGTGTTGTGCATTGTTAGACTGGTCCTGCTTTTCGTATGTGTGGTAATGCAAATATCATGCTTCTGTATGCTGCAAGATTACTGTTGTTGTAAAACTACAGAAACAGTAGACCAGTGCCATCTGTGATGCTGAGAATCTGAATGTACAGTGTTTATTCATCTATGAGGAGTTTATTTTGCAAATACCCATCTAAATCTCTGTAGAACAAACTACATACAAAGTGTTTCATTCTTCCAGAGTTATGTTGCGTACCTGATACCTTCCCCCTCATTTTCTCATTTTACTCTTTCATAAGGACCCAGAAGGGAACAGTTTGACTTTCCAGCAGAGACTATGTCTCTTCTTAAAATACTTCCAGGGCTGTTGTGTCCATCAGAACTTCCTTCTGTCTCAAAAGCTCTCTGCTCCATCTGTTCTTTCCCACCTAGAAGATTTTGAGGAGTTCCTACCTCCTTTCTTTGCCATTTCTTTTGTATGTGCTGGATCAGATGCACTGGAACAGGCTGCCCAGGGAGGTGGTGGAGTCTCCTTCTCTGGAGATATTCAAGACTCGTCTGGACGCCTATCTGTGCAATATGAGCTAGGGAGCTGCTTTGGCAGGGGGGTTGGACCTGATCTCTTGAGGTCCCTTCCAACCCCTATGATTCTATGATTCTATGATTCTGCAAAGGAATTGTGGTGGTTTACTGTAGTACCAGTGAGGTTTAACACTCGTATTACAAAAAAATATATATTTTTTAAAAAAAATCAGATTAAAACTAAATCTAGACATCCAAGAAGTTTTGTGTTTCTATAATATTTCCTTGGTAAAATGTCTCTTCTTAAAGATAGACTTCTGGTAAACTGGGGTGATAATATATATTCTAGAATACTAGAGAAGCATTTAGGACTTTTTTTTCCTGATCATTGTCTAGTATTTTTTTTCTGGCGTGGCTTATCTGTGGTCTCCCTACAAGTCAGAGGAAAGTGAAATCCAGTTCTACATTGACAGTTTGATGAGTTTGGCCTAGAGACTAAAAATAATGATAGTGGATGTCTACTATAAGACATCTAAATAAAAAAAGTTACAAAGCTAGTGAGCAACTTTTACTGTTTTACTGGGTTTCTGGATTCTCAAATTGGTTGACATCAGAATATTTCTGCTTAGGGGAGCAAATATATACTTATATTATTAACACTCTGAGTCTTGGGATGAAGAGGGGTTTTTTTGTTCTTTCATAGGAATGATTAAGTGAACAAAAATTTAGATAATCTGATATGAATAAGCATAACACCGAGACCATATGAAGAAGAACAAAAAGGTTTTGAAATTTACACTAAAGTTTTTTTATACATATCTAAAATTACAACATTATGACCTAAACAATAATTCTTTTCAGGGATTAAGTAGTTTTTTTATAGAAAGATTTTATGTAAGATTTAGTTTCTAAACACGATTTTCATTGTACCTCTGTCTTGCTGTTTCCAACTTAAGAAGTGCAAGGTTGTGCTGATGTGAAATGTTGGTGTAATATAATTCCGAGAAATAGTTGCTTCAGAAGCATCTTTTGTCTGACTCTTTTGTTACTCACTCTTTCCACGTTTTATGTTATTAATTTCCAGCAGGTTTGTCACTGTCAATTCTGTAAGGACAATTCTGCAAAAGGACAGGCCTGTCTTTAACACTGAACTCTATTTTTTTTAACTTTGTGTTCTAAGCTGTGTCAACTTCATTTTTATTTGTTAATCACTTACAATGCCAATTAGCAGTAGCTTACTTTCCATCTTTTATTCTTTAGGAAACAGCATATTCTCGTCATTTCTAATTTACTTCTCTCCAAGCGTCTTGCATAAGTGCTGGCAAATATGCTGCAGGATCATTTAAAAAGCAAGTAAACAAAATAAATCAGCCAAAATAAAAAATGCGGATGCAAAGAGGAAAATTAAACATTAGAGCTGGGGAAAAATTTAAGATCTTTGGTATTTAAGGTGCAAGTATATTTCATGTGCTGTGCAGCAAATACTTTAGCTACACGGATGCTGCTTAGTTTTTCTTTAACCCATTCTTATGGTTTTTAACCCTTTGACAGTTCCACAAATGCTGCAGCTTTTGCTTTTTTCTGTGCACAGCAGGAAAATGATAGTTTAGTCATTTTTATGACTCACTGCCTGTTAGCTACAAGGAAAATGTGCTGAAGATGTTTAGGGCATGCTCAGAGTGAGGGAAATGAATTCTTATGATAAATATACTTTTATTTAACTCCCAATGGGTTTTAGTACTGGTACTTTATTGATTTACTTTGTGTATAAAACAAAACAAAACAAAGCAAAGCCATCAAATATTTTGCCTTCTTTCTACCAGACCTTTTAGAAGTACACTTTCCACAAGCTTTTTTTTCTAAATGGCATCCAAATCTCAAAACATAATTCCTAAGGCCCAGTCATACAAACAAAGAAAGAGAAAGTGGACAGAGCTTGTGGTTTTGTATTGCTTGCCTGCTGGCTAGAAGAGCTGGCTGAATTTGGATTTTGAAGCAATGGGAACTCATGTCTTTCTGCAGACTTTGTCCTCAGAGTAAAAGAAGAACCCACAGAGAGTTGGTATCAAAACACAGTACTTACTTGGGACTGGCAGCAAAAAGCTCTAACTGGTCCCAGGTGAGTAGAAAGTTTGATCTGAACTGAGAGGAAATCTACTGAGAAACAAATGGAAAAGGAAAAATTATCCCTGCAGTTCAGAGGAAGAACACTCTGTCAATATTAACTTCAGATTAAGCAGAGGGATGTGTCAGTTCTTGATGGACAAAGAGCATACGTAGAGCAACATCTCAGGACTCTGGATGTCTTGCAAAAGCCAGATGATGTTTTAAATGGCAGATGGGATCACAAATGGTTCTGACTTTTGAAGATTCGGATATGTTTCCTTCCTTGAACATTTTATCAGACAATTCAAGAGAGTCACTGTCAAACAAGCTAAATAGAGCCAAAGAGAATACCTCTCATCCAGAAATCTTGAGTTACACCTGAATTCTAGTTTAAAAAGAAGATAATCTTTGAATTACAATAACTATAGACCTAAACTAACAAATCCAGAGGTAGTAGAAGATATCCTCTGAAGAAACAGATAGATTTGACTCTGTGTATATATATAATACGCTTGCTTCCTCTCCAGCACAGCACTTCCTAGAATGGTGGGGACTAGAAGTCCCAGTTACTGAATTTGTATAAACTTGAAGACAAACTCAAGGTTCAGGTAACAGTAAAATAAACAACTAATGTTGTTTCTATATTAATTTTGAAGTCACCAAAATTTTCTTAAAGATAAAATAAATTCTCCTTATTGGTATATTCTTGAGGAATTGACTACAGTGTTTGCTGTTTGTGCAATATTCCCAGATAAAAATTCAGATTGTCTAAGGCGAAATGTATAAGAGATACCTTTGTTAATTTTCAATGTGGAGATTGGCAATCAAAGTTAGGCATTAATCTGATACACAGAGTTCATACAATCACTTGTTAAAACAGTTAACAATCACTTGTTAAAAATATTGTAAATTTATACTGATGAGATAAGTTTCATTCTACAAAAGTCAGATATCAGCATCTCACCTGCTGAGAACAAAAGATTAAACCTCATTATTTTCTTTTCTTGTAATTTAAATCAGGAGGTAAGAATTTTCCACTTTTCAGATTTTATTCAATGAACAAAAAATATAGAAAGAAACTTGATTTATTTTTTTTCATTATGAAAACTAAAGTCTACCCTAGACATGTCCCCAAATCAGTCAAGTTGATTTCTCCCTTTAGAACTGCATTTCTTTTTAGGCAGTCCTCAATAATATTGCTTGAACAAGACAAAGTGAGGTACAGCAGAACAAAGATCAGCACAAATGATGCAGCATCTGTTCCATTTAATCCATTTTAACTTTTTAAAATGAGAATTATGAGAACACTAATCCTCTGTCATGTACAGCTGGGTCATATGGGGGGTAACATCAGTAATTCTCAAAGTAGATCCTTAAGCTCACTTAAACAGTGTACACTGAGCCCCACAGAATTCAGCTCAGCAAATAGGATACTATTGTATAGTACAATACACAGATAAAATAATAAAGGTGCTTAAGGAAGGTGTTCTGCTAGAAAAGAACATTAGTTTGTCATGCTGATTTAGCTTAATTTAGTGCTTCAAGGGACAAAGAAATTGTCTTGTCTTTGTTACATTGCCTAGAGATTCTGTACAACGAATAAAAATAACTTAGCTATCATAGAATCATAGAATAGTCTGGGTTGGAAGGGACCCCAAGGATCATACTGTTCCAAGCCCCCTGCCACAGGCAGGGCCACAAACCCCCAGGCATGATCTAGACAAGGTTGCCCAGGGACCCATCCAACCTAGCCTTGAACATCACCAGGGATGGGACATCCACCACATCAAATGCACATGTCTCCAGTTTAGAGATAAGGATGTGGTGGGGGACTGTGTCAAAGGCCTTGCACAAGTCCAGGTAGATGGCATTGGTTGCCTTCCCTTTATCCACCAATGCTGCCACTCCATCATAGAATGTCACCAGATTGGTAAAACACAACCTTCCCTTGGTGTAGCTGAGCTGGCTGTCCTGGATAACCTGCTCATCCTTCATGTGCTCTAACATGTCATCCAGGAGGATCTGTTCCATGACCTTCCCAGGCACAGAGGTGAGGCTCACCGGCCTGTAATTCCCTGGGTCTTCCTTGCTCCCTTTCTTATAAATGGGAGTGACAGAACCCTTTTTCCAGTTGCTGAAAAGTTGTCTCCTGACAGCCACAACTTTTCAAATATGATGGAGAGCGGCTCAGCAACCACATCAGCCAGCTCCTTCAGGACCCTGGGATGCATGTCATCCGGCCCCATAGACTTGTAGACATTCAGTCTCGTGAGGTGGTCTCGGACCTGCTCTCCCCTTACAGTGGGGGAAGGATTTACTACCCCATTTCCCACCTAGAGGTTCAGGGATGCAAGGTTCAGGGATTTGAGAATTATGAGAATCCTGGCTGCCAGAGAAGACTGAAGCAAAGAACTCATTCAGTACCTCAGCCTTCTCCACATCTGTTGCAGCCAATTCTCCTTTCTCGTTTACCAAAGGGGGTACATTCTCTTTGGTACCTTCTCTTTGGCCTGTCTCTTCTGTCCAATGTACCTGTAAAATTCCTTCTTGTTTCTTCCCTTAAAAGGAAAACTGAGATTGCCAAGCTGGCTAAGGGATCTTTTCTGAAGTGCTTGTTCCTTCCCATATCTGACCGAATTCCCATGTTGGATGTCTTATGACCCCAAGAGGCCTGGGTTAGCAGGTAAACTTGATTATGTTTGGCACTGTCTGTGGCAGCTAGTGTAGCACTGGATCCAAACTGGTGTTCATGTCTTTTCCACGTCAGCCTTGGTGACAGTTCCCAACCCTCACGGCTAAAGAGAGCATCCCTCACCCAAGCAGTAGGAAGAAATTAAAAGGAACTACTCCCATATTTTTCACACATCCTTAACATTAGCCTTATATCTTGAGTTTGTTCCAACTTGCTTTTTGAACCTGTACTGCCCCACAGCCCCAAGGCATGGGCACATACAGAGATGTAATGAGAAACATTGACTTTGATGGCACAGATATTGGACTATCCAGTCAAGGATACTGTGACTTGAGTAAAGGCCTTCATTTCTGGGGCTGTATATGAAATTTACATTATAAAGTTAATGAATAAAAACATGAGTCATGCAGTTAACTGTCTGCCTGGGAAGCAGAAAACGTGGGTGTGAATCCTATACGGTCAAGGACACTCCTAGCTGAGTGTCTTATCCAACAGACAGAAAATGGGCAACCCTCCTCTGATTGTATCTGAAAGGACCATGAGACATTCCTTTGTACCAAATACACAAGTAAGGTATCCAAATGAAATGATTTGTTGTTACAAGTCTATTTGCTTATAGAAATCCAAGGTGTATGTATAGGCAACTAAGGCATGTGTCTAAGAGAAAGAATGAATTTAAAATATCCTCCCCTCTCTGGCATTTTCTACCAATCAACCTACTTGTTTTCCAGGCAGTTGTCAGTTCCAGGCAGTCTCAGGGACCTGCATTTCTCCATTTCTTATGAAATGAACTGAGGAATCAAAATCAAATTGTCTTTTTTTTTTTTTTTCTTTCCCCCATCTGGTCCCCCTCCTTCTGTTATATTAATTAATAATTTTTTCTTCTCTTTTTGTCAGGTGCTTTCTCCTGTGAGAGACTTGAGGTAGAGAATTAATGTCAGAGAAAGTGTGAAGAAGGTATTAATGTTAATATGCTACTACAACAGTATTTTCAACATAAGCTCTGTAACAACAGTACCGTATAATGCAAGACAAGAGACTAAAATAACTGTGAAATTACCTAGCATTTTAAGGGTCACATTAGCTGCAAAGTAATATGCCAGGGTCTTATGCAAAACAGTGATATGGGATACAATTAGATATTACCAAATAGGAGAGAACATCTCTTATGAAGCTGATCAGGATTCATGACCTGCATCAAATAAAAACCTCTTCACTAAGAACTCTGTACACAGTACATTTGAACAGAGAGTACAATTTTTGGCAGATATTCATCTGACTATAAGTTGTTCTTATTGAGCTCACAAGGTCACTGTCCAAAAGAATTAATGTATTCTTGTCACGATTCAGGAGAAAAAATGAGTAAGAACATGAAGATGACTTTACATCTCTGTTTGGTATAGGTGTGACTCAACCCACCTCTGCTATATGATCTGACTATTACCAGTTCAGGTCTGGTGTCTCCAGGTCAGGAAGGATGTGAATAGATCAGAATGGGTGTAAAAGAGACTGTAATTAGAAACTTGGAACTGTGATACAGAGACAAATTCTTGAGAAGTTGCCAAAGAGAAGGTTAATGTGGCACTTGACCAAAGTTGATGAATATAGATATGGAGGAGTGAAACTTAGATGCGTGTTTGAGCCTAGAAGACAAATAAAACTAGATCTGGTGGCTGGAGCACTGGAAACAAGTTGCAGATTCTTGGCTCATCTGGCAGTTACCCACGGGCATGGTTTTACAGAGCACTGTGGTGAATTCCATATCCCTTGGCTATTTTTCCTCCACCTTGGTTTGAGAGTTGTTGTTTGATTTTGTTGTGGGGTTTTGGGGGTTGGTTGTTTGGTTTGGGTTTGTTTTTTTCTTGAAGGGAAGCCCTAGTTTAAACAAGAACAAATTTAGGAAATAGTCTGACATCTGCCACATGTCTCAAACTGCAGTTCTGAAGCAGGAGTTCAGAAAATATTTTGGCAACAGGGATGGATGGTTGCCTGAGTAGCCTATGGAAACAAAAAGGGAAATGTAAGGAGGAGGAGGAGGTGGTGTCTCAAACTGGTAAGATCCCACTGGTGCAGAAGCGTGCTCTCATCAGGAAGGTTTAGATCCCTTAACTTTATGCCTCCTTCCCTACATGAAGAACCATAGAATCATAGAATCACCTGGGTTAGAAGAGACCCTTTAGATCATTGAGTCCAACCACAGCCAAACCCTGACTAGTCCACCTCTAGATCATGTCCTTTTAAATAAAGGATAACACAAGCCTTTTAAATACCACCAGGGATGGTGACTCCACCACCTCCCTGGGCAGCCTGTTCCAATGCCTGACAACTCTTTCAGTAAAGAAATCCTTGCTGACATTTAACCTAAATCTCCCTTGGTGTAATTTCAAGCCATTCCCTCTCATCCTATGGCTTGTCACCCGAGAGGAGACCAACCCAACATCTCTGCAACCGCCTTGCAGGTAGTTATAGAGAGCCATAAGGTCTCCTCTCAGCCCCTTTTTCTCAAGACTAAACAGCCTCAGTTTCCTCAGCCACTCCTCACTGGACTTGTGCTCAAGACCCTTCACCAGCTTCATCACCCTCCTCTGAACGCACTCCAGCATCTCAACATCCTTGCTGTAGTGAGGGGCCCAAAGAAACCATGAGTCAGGCTTCTGGGGATGTGCAGAGGACATTCTTTGAGAAACATGGCTGCAAATGGTTCCAGACAGTATGATTGTGCTGGTGTCTTCTGATCCTCTAGCTTATGTACTGTTTCCTCTCTCACTGGCTCATGTAATATTTTCATTTTTATTTGTGCATTATTCAATTTATTAATGAAAATAATAGCACTTGAGAAAAAATTGAAGGTTTTTTTTCTGAGAGCTATATTTTATAAAATTCGAATCCACTAAGGTATAGATTTAATGATCACGTTAAAAGGGCATTTTACAATGGTATTGATTTTGGATTGTAAAGCAGGAACTGATGAGATAACTTACTCCTCCCCAAAGTTCATTTCTCCTCAAGTTATATTGCAATAATGAGAAATTTCTCAGCTACCCCCTGCAAGATCTCACAAATCATAACAATTTTTAAATTCAGAAGCTATGCCAAGAGCCTAAATCAGTATTTCAAGCATGTCAATATATAACTCCATTTTCAAAACACTCAGAGCTTAGAATTTCACAGAACTGTAGGGGGTGAAAGGGACCTCTAGAAATCAAGTCCAATCCCCCTGCCAAAGCAGGTTCCCTAGGACAGGTCACACAAGTAGGTGTCCAGATGGGTCTTGAATATTTCTAGAGAAGGAGACTCCACAACTTCTCTGGGCAGCCTGTGCCAGTGCTCTGTCATGAAAACGTTCTTCCTGTCCTTCAACTTGAAGCCATTGCCCCTTGTCCTGTCACCACAGACAACTGAAAAGAGGCTGGCCATTCCCCCGTCTCCCACACTTCAGATATTTATATATACTAATTAGATCCCCTCTTAGTCTTCTTTTCTCAAGGCTGAACAGCCCCAATTCATTCAGCCTTTCCTCATAGGGGAGATGCTCCAGGCCTTTAATCGTCTTTGTAATGCTGCACTGGACTCTCTCCAGGAGATCCCTGTCTTTTTTGTACTGGGGAGCCCAGAACTGGATACAGTACTCCAGGTGGGGCCTGACCCAAAGTAGAGGGAGAAAATTCCTAATGTGGAAGCTTCTCTCTACTATTTTAGAATAAGGTTACTTTTTCAGATTCACTAATAATGGAGAAGCCTAATTTGTGTCTTGAAGTCCTAAAAACATTGTCTCAGTTCAGATTCATGATATCTCATTCATATCGTTACAATTTCTTGGCAGATTTGGCCCAGGAATATTTTTTCCCTGCGTGATAATAAAATATGGGGTTTTAATTAAAGAAAAATGTCTTAATACTGTAAAATGATAGAGGAGCCAAAAGAATAATCGACTCTGAAAGTAGCTCTGAAGTAGGTCATATGGCCAAAAGCAAAATCTACTTGTATTGTGTTATCATATTTGTACAGAAGTGCTACTAGTATTAAGGATATTTTTTAAAAAATGACAAAAGCAGGAAAATTTCAAGTTAAATGAATTGACTTGCAGAAGTGCTGAGTACCCACAAATTTGACTGAAGTCAGTAGGAGCTGCAAGCACTTAAAACTGCTGAAAATGAAGGAAATGTTGTTATTATTTGCTTTTAGCCTATGTTTTATAACGCTAGGATTTTTTTCCAGCACTGAGAGCTTGTGATTTCTGGTGGCATGGCATTGAATTAAGTCCCCAAGCCTTACAAAAGCAGACTGCCAATAGCAGAAGCTGCTTGGGTCTGTGTGCAACGTGTTGAGACGGGTGTCAAACTCTTCTCCCCTGCATGCATCCTAAAGCCCTGCAGAAATCTCGCTAGCCCACTCTATTCATGACATTGCTCTGGTCTTTGTGCAAAGCAGAGGTTATGGGCACCTTGGACTGACTGAATGAAATCCCTCCCCTAAGAGGGCTTCCCACTGTTGAAGGCTGATAGGGGACAGAAAAAATACTTGATTAAGCTCAGTGAATATGCCTAGAATAAACTTTTTACTGATTGTAATTGTTCTGAGAGAGAAAAGAAAGTAAAAGAATGCAAATAGTGCTCTCATAGTCTTTTCCTTCTTGACTTTGTTCCTCTGTCTGTTACAAACATTGTAATGTTGGTGGCATCATCTGTTCACTTGGTAAAATTGGAAGCTCTGAAGCTGAGACAATTCAGCCGGAAAGAAAAAAGGAAAAACGGTTTATTTTTTTTTGAAGAGTGAAAAAAGTTTTATATAATTTGAGTGATACCTGAAAGAATAGGCAATAACAGAAGAGTGAGAGAAGAAGACTTCTCTATGAATGCAATAACTTTAAATCCAGAGATTAGGATCTTCCAGTTTTTATATATTGAAGCTTCCAATAATGTGTTATATTTGTGGAAAAACTTGAAAGCTTTTAAATGATCTTGGAAAGATTTCAACCTAGTCACAATTATTTTCTCTTTTTTGATTTTCTTTTTTTCCTCAACAGCTATAGGACAGGAATCTTTTATTCCATTCTCACCTCTTTCCACCACAAAAATAAAATATGATCAGCATTATTGAATATCATAGAATCATAGACTACTTTGCATTGTAATGGACCTCAAAGATCACCTAGTTCCAACTCTCCCTGCCATGGGCAGGGACACCGTCACTAGACCTGGTTGCCCAAAGCCCCATCCAACCTGGCCTTAAATGCCTCCAGGGATGGGGCTTCCACAGCCTCTCTGGGCAGCCTGTGCCTGTTCCTCACCACCCTCATACTAAAGAATTTCTTCCTGGTATCTAACCTAAACCTACCCTCTGTCTTAAAGGCATTGCCCCTTTTCTTATCTACATGCACTGGTGAACAGTCCCTCTCCCGCTTTCCTGTATGACCCCTTTATATATCGATAAACTGCAATTAGATGTCCCTGGAGCCTTCTCTTTTCCAGACTGAACAAGCCCAACTGTCTCAGGCTGCCTTCGTAGGAGAGATGCTCCAGCTCCTTGATCATCTTCATGGCCCTCCTCTGGACTTGCTCCAACAGTTTTACGTCTTTTCTGTACTGGGGACCCCAAAGCTGGACACAGTACTCCAGGTGAGGTCTCACGAGAGCAGAGAGGCAGAGTCACCTCCCTTGACCTGCTGGCCACGCTGTTCTTGATGCAGCTCAGACACAGTTGGCCTTCTGAGCTTCTAGGACACACTGCTGGCTCATGTTGAGCTTGCCATCAATCAGCACCCTCAAGCCCTTCTCCTCAGGGCTGCTCTCAATCCATTCTCCACCAAGTCTGTAGCTGTACTTGGTAATGCACTGACCCACTATGCCAGGTCAAGTGTTAATTTTTTTTTTTTTTAAGTTTTCTATATGATTTATACACAGTGTCAAAGTGCTGGATTGTTTTGAACTAAAAGGTGAAACGTCTCACAGAAAAAGTTGAACCCTTTTCCAAATATTCTTTGTTTGAGTGAGATTAATTGGAAATGTCTTGCTTGAACAGTTTGGCTTTTGCTAATTAGGGGAAGAAAAAACTATGCAGAAAAATCTTTTTAGCTACCACTCTTGGAGCTCAGGAACATATCCTTATTGTCTCAGAGAAGCACATTTATTTCTTAATCAACACATTCAAGGATTGCCATGAACCAGCAAGCAACGTGGGATTACATTTAGCTGAACTTTGATATGATTTGACAAATATGTGGAAATTCACTGTGAGTGTTCACTGTATTAGGTGGACTGTTTATTGCCCTTCGATATTGCTTCACTGAAAACAGCTAAATAGAACAGATAAGCACATTTGAACAGTACAAAGCAGTTATCTAAATGACACCACATTATTATTTTTCCTCTACGTAGAAGACATTGGAGCTCCTATATTAAGTACAGAAAAACAGAGAGCCTTATTTATGTGCTGATCCCAGGAGGAGTGGGAGCATCTGTAATTGCTAGGGTGCCTTCTGTACCAGAAGATGACTTCAGCAGAGGCTTTAAATGCTCGGCACCTCTCAGTTTCAAGCCATTAGCATTCATCTACCTCTGGGGAATATGGACTTATTACTTACACATGAAATGAGACGCTGCTGAAGTTAGCAGCCCTCGTAGCAATTTCCAGCTTAGTGTCAAGATGAGTAAGTGACACCAATATATGTCTACAGCCTAGGTTAAATGCGTGCTTGAAGAGGGCTGTGCAGGGTAAAGTGACAACTGTCCTGGGTAACAGCCTCCTGCTCGCGGGCTGCTGATGTCACTCCACCTGTAATAGCTCTGCTCCTGTATTTTGTTCCTGGTAAATATGACAAGACAGGGAGATATGATGCAAAGGCTACCATGGACAGCCCTGTAAAAGGGAACTCCTTGTTCAGTCTGAAACCGGGGATGTGGCATTAGATTTTAAAGGACGGCTGTCAAATTCAAATGGACTCATTCTATGTTGCAGGGTCACCATGGAGTTGTGAGTTTAGTTTGGAGGAGACTCTGGAACACCTTTTCCTAGGTCCCGTTTTTAGAGAAGGATTAAAACCAAACTGGGCTGGGCTGTAATCTGACAGTAATTACATAGCTCAGCTGAAGTTCAGGCTCTTGGGATGCTACAGCAAGATAAGAGGTATGGTTTCACTGATAATTTGGGGAGTGACTTTCAAAAGGGTATTTGGAAATATCCAGATAAAGGTGTTTTTGCTGTGCTATTCATAAGGTTGTGCTGACATACCTTAATTGCTTTTACTACCAGTTTGTGCCAGAATTAAGATTAAGCATTTCCACACATATTCTAAGCATACTTTCCTTTTGTAGGGTTGAGAAAATAGTCTGTGCTGTCTTGGCATACACCTACCCTGCCTTTTGGAACTGCATGGGAGTGAGGGCATGGGTACCCACACTTTTAGTGCTGTTTCTGAGGAGCACAGCGAGGTACTTGGGTCTGGTAACCCCCAACAATAAACTGGCTCTCTTGTAATACCCCTTTCCCTTTTTTTTGAGGCTTAGACTCTTCCAGCCACCAGAAATCTTTTTCAGGTGCATATACCATTGGATTTTGTTGATTTATTGCTGTTTTATTAATTTTTAATATACTTTTACTTACTATAGGAATGGGAAGATCATTTTATAAATCGATATCACAGTCAGTGTCAAAAATCTCTGTGCCCAGACAGATGCCACGGCGAAACCATGAGGACTGCCACCTGCCTGCGCAAGAAATGTCATTCTCCACTGCTGAAGTGATTCCTGCCACTATAACAAGAAGAAGAAAAAAATAAAAGAGGATTTTTAGGGCCCCTCTGTGGGCATGCACTGTCCAAGCCTCCAGCTTTTTGAACTGTGGTCAAATGTGTCCCCCACAACCTGCACACCACGCTTTCCCAGAGCCCCTTCTCTCTCCATCACATGTCTCAGCACTGCATAGCCCAAAAAACCCCATCACTTTACTTTCTCTTTGCTTGCTCTATAGAAGGGAGGCAGCTTACAATGCTGTGCTGAAGCACATGGAGCAGTGTTTGCAATTGATTATTTTGTTCTGATTTTCTAGGCAATTGTTTTAGTCAACTAAACAATTGTGTGCAACTATATTGTAATGCATTTAACAAATATTTTAAGGCTATAAACCCAAAAAAACCTAAAAGAAGAATCATCTTATTTTCTCCATCTGCTTTATCTTCCCAAGAAAACAACTTCAGGCATGTACATTGTTGACTACGGGACAAGTACACCTTTGTTTTTGTCAGTAAACCAGCATTAAATCAGTATGATTTCTGAGGACTGTAATGAACTTGACATCAAGAGAAAGTTGAATTACTGAAGACTAAATTAATAAAATAACAAATATTTTATTTACTTCACAGAATATGATCTGGTCACTGAGTTTGCTTGTATTTTCTGTGTCTTGGAAAATAATTTATAATCATTATAGGAATACTGTATTTTTTTTCTATCCAAAAAAAAGATTACAGTCTGGAATTCATATTCACCTAAGACCATGGGAGACTTTATATTTTTCCACAGAAAATTATCTCAAGCCATTTTCATCGTTGTCTAATCTGAAGTCGTACAAGCCACATTCAAAGAACTGTGGGAAAGTGAAGTGACTGTCTGGCAGTGCAGAGTGGGGATGAAGTGGTGAAAGAAACAGGAATCATATAAATAATAGATGGAATTGCTGCTTTTTCTGGTAAATAAGTGCAAGACAAGAGTGATACAATATGTGCCCCACAAGGCCCCTGTAACTATGGCAACAGCGATGCATGTAGTGTCTTCATTGCAGATTAGCCACATAAATATCTAACTGATGGAACATACACGGTGTATACTTATACCACAGTCACTCTCTGGCTGTCTTTTATTGCTGTGAGTGGTCTTCGTGTCCCGTCTTTACATTTTTAGAATGTTTACAATACCTCCAAGGGGGGAAAAAAAATGTTACAACTTAATAAATCAAAACTATTTTCTGTGAGAGAGGCAGAATATGGATGTGTGTGTGGGGAGGGTGTGGGCGTGGGCATCAGGCACAGCCACCAGCCCTTTAACCTCCCCACCTTCAGGATTCTCCTTTTTGAGACTCACCCCTTTTGGAGAGGATGGGTTTAGTCAATATTCTTGTCTGATAGATGTGTTGCACATCGCTTATACCGCAACCTAGAAAAGAGGATTATTTTGTACGTTCTCTAACTGCCTTGTATTAGCTTTGGCTGCAATTTGGGAAAATTATACGAGATTTCTCAGGACATCCAATTTCCAGCTGCCACAGAACAGGCTGACCTGTTCGTACCGCAGATGGATAAAGCTCTTTAAACCCTCAACATGCATGCCAGGAACCACAGGGGCACGAGGCTGAGAATAATTCATACCATGTGCCGAGTCTCTGAATCTCTTAATCGGAGCTTCTCTTTTATGGATCTATTCCTTTTCCTTAATTTACTAGGATATTTACTTGTTTTACCTACTTAACAGTGCAGTTATCTCCCCATGCTGCTGGCACTGCTATTGCTGCCTAAATGCAAATTTTGTCAAATTTATAAATGCCAATAATATTGGTCTTTTCTTTGAAATATGGATATATAGCTGGCGGTTTTTAAAGGTCAATGCATATTCAGAATTGCTCGACTTAATTACAGGGATGAATTTTCAAATGGCATTGTTCATCACCCTGTGACACACCATGTCACACTCCATCATTTACATTGCAGGGGATGATATTTTTTGTCCCTCTCTGGTCTACCTTCATAAATGAAGAACCCCTTTTGTTTTTCACAGAGCATCTGAAAAGTGTGTGTCACATATATACTGAAATGTAAAGAGAGAAACTTTTCCATTCTTTAGAAAACTTATGTTACTATTTGCTGTACTGTCACTGACTGAAAACACCATTGAAAACAGCAGTACATCTGTCTGAAGAATGACAAATAAACAGCCCCTCCCCCGTCACCGGCCCAAAAGTGGCATAGATCTGTGGGGTCTGTGTTTGAGCATATCTGTGATTGCTAAGCCTGTAGTCACCTAGAATTTCTTAGGGACACCTGGTCCCTTTAAGTCTGGAAAAATTGGAGAAAACTGAAGGAGAGTTGCTTTGTGATAAACTTCATTAAAGTCCCTTCCCAGTGAAATCCTAGATAAGAATCTACTGCCTTAGAAGGACGTATTGATCGCTGCTGTCCCCTGAATTGCTGCTGCATTTTCTGACCTGGGCGATTGTACCCTTGTGAAGCAGTTTCTTTAGCAGTAGATGGTCCATTAAGTCTGCCCACCACCATTACCTGATGGCAAAGGGCCTTTATGTAGGAGGTGAAGAGATCCACAGGTATTGCTGAATCCAATCGATGTAGTGACAGGCTTTTGTGTTAATATAACCACTAATCCAGTTGAGTCTCTAGATAGATGGTTCATCCCACATGGATGACAGTGTTTAGTGGTAAGATGCTCAGTTCAATAATTAATCTGAGTTTGTCATGCTCACACTGTAGCGAGATTGAGTCCATTGCAGCCTTTTTCATGTACAGTAGAATCCATCTGAAGACTGAGAATACTTCGGGCCTCATCTTCCCAAAAATGTGAATTTAATTTAACAAACCTGGTTTTACCTAAAAAAAAAAACCCTAACGAAAGTACATTTCCAGCACTTGAAATTTTACAAACCATTTCTTACTAGACTGCATAGAACAAGTCCATGACCCAGAATTGAATATTAGCATTTAATTGGCTATTTTTCCTCTAGCATTTGCTGTTATGCAATTTTTTTTTTTTTTGTAGCTTTTTTTTTTTTCCCAAAGCCCCAGGTACTGAAATGGGACTCTGTGTGGGAGAGGTTTGAGATGAGAAGTTCTCTCATGCAATTGATCAGCACAATTTCCTGAGCCAGTGTCACAAGGCAGCAGCAGCAGCAACCTAGCAACTACCCACATCTCCCAGTCCCTCGCTCTGGACTGGCAAACACATCCAGTAGCTCCCCTGCATGCTGCATCATCAGAAGAGCTCTATCTTTTCCCTGCGTGAGGGTAATGAGCAGGATCTGGCATTACAAGCTTTACCTGAGTAACAGGCGTTTCTAAAGAAACATCAATGACACAGACCTCTAGTCCCGCCCTTTCACTTTCACTGAGCACCCAACTGGGTGTTTGCTCATTGGTCTGCATGTGAAAAGCCTTCCTCTCAAGGGTTTCAGTGGGGTTTTTTGTCAATCAGTAAAATCAACGTGTGTTTTATTATTGTGTAACCGTTTACAGAGAATATCGTGAGCAAAAATGAACTGGAACGTGCATAAGACATGGAAAAGACTTGGGCTACTGTTACAAGTATCTGTATTTTTAAAGAGCAGCCTCACATTTCTCAGTCCCCTGTTGTATATAGAGACAAATGACACTAAACTGCGCTATTGTAATAGCAGTTACTGGAAAACGCTCCGTCTTAGCACTGACTTGTTCTAGGCTGTATAACATAATGTGATTCTTTTGAAACACAGAGCAGGACAGGAAACAAAATTAAAGGTGCCACAGATATTTATAGAAAGATTGTTTGAACAGAAAAATTGGAATTCAGAGCAAATGCCCAACGCTGCTTTTTGTCTCAGTATTTCAGCCCTGCAATCATTACTCCCTCTGCTTCCACGAGAAGGAAAAAAACCCACCCTGCACAGGATGACCTGTTACTCAGAGACAGCCTAAATTTCTGCATGCCCCAACCAGTGGATGATTATAGATTCTTACAAAAGACATCATGTTCTATTTAGAAAACCACTCTGGAGATATAAGGAGTGGATGGAAGTTGATATGACACTGCTTCTTTTCTGCTCAAACCACCTCTATGAAAACCTTATACCCACTAAACCACATGATAAATACAGAATGTGTTCCTTAATGTCAAATCTTGATTAAATCATAAGAAAAGAGACCTTGGCAGTCTATTTAATGCTGCTGACTCTGTAGTCAGTGAAAGCAGTATGTGTAACACAGTTTGGAAGCCATACAATACACAGCCAAATATTATGTTGTTTTGACATGTTTATAGATGACTAAGCTCTCAGGGAGGTAGTTTTAGGCACATGTCTTAAACCTCTGTGTTTTTAAACAAGGTTAGGAAAACATTTTCAAGTGCAAACATACTCACACTATGTTTATCATTGCACTGGAAAACTTGAAATGGATATACAGTTTCTATATGCTGTATCGACACTTTGCCATTCTGCTTGCTTCCTTCAAAGCTTCCCAAGATTATACTTTAGGGGAGAAATGGGATAGTAAAAATATCCTGAAGTGACAAAAGCTTCCATATGAGTTGCAATGTTAAGCCTAGAATTATTTTTGTTTTATACAAATTGGGAAGGGAAAATCAATCTGTCTTGTAGTCATAAAGATTTTTTTTTGCAGTTGAAAAACAGCTTTTTTAGTGCAATGAAATGGTAGTAAGGATTATAAACTAATCCCTTTTGATGAAAATGAGAAATATGAAATAGCATAATCATTTCATTTTAACAGTTAGTCATAACAATTGCCAAATGCACACTGTTGAGAAACTAAGGAGAAAAGAGGCACTCTCAGCTTCTCAGCTTTATGAGCACAGGTCAGAGGCAGACAGTGATGGCCTCAGTGGAGTAGTTCCTTGGAGTGCTTAATGAACTGATAAATTAGTTTTCTTACTTTGGAATAAGACACTTTAAAGAATGCATGAATGTCCCGGATCATTTTTACTGCATCTGCATCAATCAGTGTCGCAGTGAATTATTTATGTTTGAAGCAAAATGTTTATGCAGAAAGGATAATGTTAACCTGAACTGCATTCCAAATGCCACCACCTGTAAGCCAGGATTGCATGGGGGGAGAAGGGGGACTTTAGAGAGCACAACTGACAATGCCAAGATCATAGGATGAGTATGTGCAGTACTTATGTTAGATCAGAACTTCTGGCATACTAAAAGAAGATTGATTCATCGTGTGCCTGTCCTGGGTTCATCACTCAGGCACAAACTTGAAAATGGGAAGTTCCAGCTGAACACAAGGAAAAGCTTTTTCACTGTGAGGGTGACAGGACGCTGGGACAGGCTGCTCTCGGACACTGTGGAGTCTCCTTCTCTGGAGATATTCAGAACCCTCCTGGACACAATCCTGTGCAACCTGCTCAAGCTGATCCTGCTCTGGCAGGGGGGGTTGCACTAGTTGATCTCCAAAGATCCCTTCTAACCCCAACTGTTCTGTGTTTCTGTGTTTTAATTTGAAGGCAACCAGGTTACTCTAAATGGCAGGACAACTCAGATGTTCATCCCCTTGCTTTCTATGTTTTGCCTCAGATTCATTTCACTGTTTTTGGTGAGATTAAACTCAATGAGCTCTGGGTATGGATACATAGATAAGAACACCATGGGTGAGTTGGTTCCCTATACTCCTTTCTGAGTCCATGGAAAAGAAGGGGCTGCTTTACTGTTTGAATATGAATACCTGGGCTGGTTTTGATGTCTGCATTAGGATGGGATTCATCACATCCCAGATGTATTTCTTCCCTTTGACTCCGGGAGGAAGCTATATGACTAATTCATATGTAGATGTCTACACTATAGATAAACATTTGATCAGAAGAATGTCACCTTTCGAGTGTTATGGTTAGAATGATAACAAAGAATTTATACTACATAGCTCATGTAGTGTTAAAACTCCTGATTTGGTAAGAAGTTTGGAAATGCAATCACAATTCTGAGGTCAGTTTAATTTTTAGGGCTTCATCTTGTACTGGCTAAGTCAATGGTAGATTTTCATGGCAGAATGAGGTCTTGCATGCATGCTGGGACTAAAATCTCTTTACTTAATAAGGTATTTGGTAGATAACAAATTGATTTCTTTAGAGATCTGTAAGTGAAAAAATTTAAGCATCGTATATGGGCAAGGTTTTAATGCCAACTTGACAATCAGTAGCACTTGTACGTCTGTCCAGTGAGTACAAGTTGAGGCAGAGTTCACCCATTCTACTTGGTTGTGTTACTAGAACTGGAAATTCCTCTTGTGAACAGCACCTCAGTGCAGTGGTAACTGAACTGGCACTGCGTGCCACTTGTGCTTATTTTGAAGCATGAAAAAATAACTTGGTGTCAAAAATAAAGAAAAAAATCTATTCCTGAAAAGAAAAGGAAGAAAAGTCACACCTGCTGCCATTTGATATGTTTCAGTTGGCTGCCGAGGTGAATTTACTGCCTGAACCTCTTTGCAAGGAGTTGGCCATGTCCTGTTCTCTCACTAGTGGCTTGAATGGCTTTCTGATTTTCCTTTATCAGGAACTCATACTGAAGAAGTACCAAGACAAATCAGTCCTGGACATGGGGATATTGCTACGGGAGTCTTTAGAGATGCACATAGAAGGGCAGGTCATCAGGAACTGCAGGGTCCTTTTCCCTTTCTCCAACAAGGAGTTTCAGATTCATGGCTACATCTTTTCCAGGGTTTCTTCGAAAGCTGAACCAGAAAGCACAGGTCAGTTAAGACTCTGATCAGGCAAAACGTTCAAATGCATTAGTCCTGTTATATTTAGCTGTGTCTTTATATTGACTGTAGAGGAAATGTTTAGCAGAGCTGCAGTTACTACCAGCTTTCAGAGTGGCAACCAGATCACTCAGAATAAAAAGCGACAAATCTCAGCCTCTTCTCTTTTCGAGGGAGTGGGAAACTTATCCCAAATTTGTTATACAGTGTTTCTTGTCAGCAGTCTCTTTTCTTGTGGAAAAAGAAAATAGAATCATCATCACCTTAAAACGATTTTTACTTGGCAAACAGCTTCTCTGTACCCTTACCTTTGCTTTCCAGATATTTATCCTGCAGTACATGCCTGCACAACTAGCAGAAATAAAATTTAGACTCATTATTTTCTGAGGTGGAACTAAATCACTGTAGCAGCACTAATCTAAATGAACACCATGGGGCAAACAGCAGTGAATCAGCAGAACTTTTGCTGCAGCAAATTTTTCTTTGTAAGTTTAATACTGTTTTCAGGATGAAAGTGTCAGAATTTGTTAGGACACCACACTGTAAGACACTTAAATCTTCAAATCCACATTAGGAAACTCAAAACAGGTACCATATATTCATAAATCTTGCCCAAATGGTTCCATATTTAGAAGCTCCAGGACAGTGGCAAGTATGCATAAAGCTAGTCTGTTGAATTTAACACTTATTGCTGCCACCTACATAGAATTTAAAATGCTTGAATAATTTAAATGACATTGATGGCACAGACAAAAAACCCCAAACCAACCATTGAGTACTAGGAAAAACAGAAATACAGTTCCTCCATAGCAGTGCAATCTGTTTCTTGCATGACATCAAGGTGTAATCTCCGGTATGCCAGGTCTAGATTCCTGACCACCTTGAACAAAGTTTAAGATTATGGGCTTTTTGTCCATTACCATATTAGACATATAAAACAATAGAATTAAATTAGCCTAGTCCCACTGAAATCACAAAACTGTATTGATCCTCTTTGAGGATCTTGCTCAATAGGCATCTGGCACATGGAATTAATTTATTGGTATTAAGAATATGTCTGTTGGATAATACCACAGCAAAGAAACATTATGCTTTCATTATATCTGCATGTGTATGTAAATTTTTCATCCTTCCATTTCTTAGCACAAAAGGACTGGGATGTCAGGGCTCTATGCAACAAAAGAGGCAACATTCTCCTCTTGACTCAGTGGAGAAGGCTCTTTAAAGAAATTTGTGCTAAATTTTAACCAACCATTTTAAACTGTAGTTGAATAGAATTCAGTGGAAGTAAGCTATCCTGACTAAAAAATTTTCTTGAATTCTCTAGATAACAAGAGGGCTCAGCCACTTCCAAGATCATAGAATCATAGAATCATAGAGTGGTCTGGGTTGGAAGGGACCCCAAGGATCATAGAGCTCCAACCCCCTGCCACAGGCAGGGCCACAAACCTCCAGGCCTGGATCTACACAAGGTTGCCCAGGGCCCCATCCAACCTGGCCTTGAACACTTCCAGGGACAGGGCATCCACCACCTCTCTGGGCAGCCTGTTCCAGCACCTCACCACTCTTTCTGTAAAAAACTTCCCCCTAATATCTAACCTAAACCTTCCTTCCTTTAGCTTTAATCCATGCCCCCTTGTCCTGCCATTGTCTACCCTTTTAAAAAGCTGATTCCCCTCCTTGTTTATAAACTCCCTTCAGGTACTGGAAGGCTGCAATGAGGTCCCCCCACAGCCTTCTCTTCTCCAGGCTGAACAAGCCCAGCTCCCTCAGCCTCTCTTCTTAGGGGAGGTGCTCCAGGCCTCTAATCATCTTTGTGGCCCTCCTCTGAACCCTCTCCAACAGTTCCACATCTTTCATGTACTGGGGCCCCCAGATCTGGACACAGTACTCCAGATGGGGCCTCACAAGGGCAGAGTAGAGAGGGACAATCACCTCCCTGTCCCTGCTGGCCACCCCTCTTCTGATGGAGCCCAGGATACCATTGGCTTTCCAAGCTGCAAGACCTTAATTATTTTCTTCTCTTTTCCTAGCATTGTTATTTATTGTTTGAAGGCATGAAGGTTTACATATGGAAAAAGAGCTCATTCTTGACTCCAGGAACTTGCAGTCTTATTGATGAAATGAAAAAAAGAAAGCAAATGATGAAACATCAGCACAAGCTTGGAGCAATGAAGAAGGAAGAATAGAATCATAATTTTTTTCATTTTTGCAGTCCTATTAACAGGGAATGGTGGTTGGATGGCTGTTGAACAGGGTAGAGATGACATTACACTGTCTACTGTAAGTTTACTTTTCATTGCTGTTTATAATCTTATGGGATTCAAGAAGAAACATTCAGAATATTTACTGATTTTTGACACAAGTATTAACCCTGTTAAGCTCATGAAGGTAGATAATTTTAACAGAGAATGTGTGAATGTTTTAGAACTGTAAACAATATATAGCAGCTGGGCTAATATTATTTAATGCATTCAAGTATTTTTCTGAACATTTTACTTAGGAAAAAAAGATTTTCTTTAGAAAAGTATTATTAATTTCTCATCTTATTAAAATGAGAAATTACATTTCCTCAATTTTATTTTTTTTTTTCAGTGTGCCTCTGTGTGTTGCTCTATCTGTAACACTCCAGTGACGTTCTTAGGAGGGAATTCTAATTGCTCTGGATTATATTTTTAATTGCTTTGTTTAAGCCTGGTACACTGATTTGTCGAAAATGTGAGGTGTCTTTCCCAAATACTCATACCAAGAGCACTGCTACTGAGCCAGTTAGGAAAGAGTCAGTCCCGTTGGTCTCATTAGCAGCCTTGAGCTTTCCCAAATTCAGCTCAAAATCTGACACTCCAAATCAGGCTTTGAGAACATTAGAGAAACATGAGGTGACAGCACCCTGGCCACCGCTCTTGGAGAGCTGAGCCTCATGTGTCAGTAGGTTTAACAGGGTTGGCATGATTCCCACAATTATAATTTGGTTTAAAGGTTACTTTATAATGGTATTAATCCCTACTGAGAGTACATTCTTGTTCCTGTATTAAAATGTTAAAATTTAATTGTTTTTATATTTGGCAATGTAATAACCAGTTTTAAACTGCCATGTGCAGTTTCAAAGGTACAGAAGGTTTGTAGTTAAAAATAACATAGTTTAACTGTACTCAAACTCTCAGCACCAAGTAGTCAATCAAGTAGCCAATATTTATATAAACACGACAAAACTCAGCCTACAGATGTACAAACTTACTGTTTATTTCAGTAGGAGCTGCATATATGAATCTGGGGGTGGGATATGTTTGAGGAGGGCTTGGCTGGTGTGAATAGGAGCTTTTATTAATCTTATGGGTGTTAAGTTGGAGAATTTAATGATGCTTCTGTATGGCTATGTGATTTTGGCTAACATTTCTGGTATGAGCCCAGGTCTCCATCTTTATGATTTCATGGAATTTGAAGCCTTTGAGGACAAACTTTACTACCCAAGGAAGAGTCACAGAAGAGACCTAGTGTAGTTGCATACGTAGGATATAGGAAGGACTGTGCTGTAGAGAGCTCCTGAGAGAGGGTAGGAGGAGGGTTGTTAAGTACAGCCTGAGCTGGGCTCTCCCCAGCCTGCTGGAGGTGGCTGGATCTGGGATGTGCAGCCTTCAAAAGGGTGAAACAGCAGCAGAGTCACTCTGCAGCCAGAGGCAGCCATACGGGTTTAGTCCAGCTGTGAGCAGGAGGTAGAATTTCCCTTCAGGGAAAGTGTAAAATGCAAGCTGGCTGAATTGCAGTTGCTCTGGAAACCATCCTTCGAGTCTCTTTACTAAGTGTAATTTCTCAGTCATAACATTAATAATGTTTTGGGTTTTAATAGCCCTTTTTAAAGCCAAAAGAGAAAGGGGAAAGTAGAATTATGACTGATCGCAAATCCAAATAAGTAAACATACATTTACCTGGGTATAGAACATGGTATTAACATTAATAAGCACCAGGTTAACCGTTATTTGAAGGACTAATTAAAATAATTGCAAATGCATGTATTTGATGGTATGGGTGTCTAACCAGATTTTTTAAACTGCCTTCCATTTTGCCTTGGGGTTAAGACCCGTGCAAAATCCACTCACGAGCCTCGAAAAGCAGTCACAGGAGAACGGTGGAACTATGGGATGTTTTAAGGGACACTTCCAAATCCGGTTTGAGGAAAAATATTTGTTTATAAAGCGAGCCATTAAAAAGGGCGTCAATGCTTAGATGTTTTTAAACTCATCCATAGCTTCTTCCTTATTATTATGAGAATAAAAGGCAATCTCTTTCTGTGCCTCTTGTAGCTTTCACAGCGTTCTGCTGTTTGAAATAACTGTAAGCAAAATGAGGCTGGTGGGTTGTCCTTTTTCCTACACAGAAGGAATCAGTAGTAGCATCAAAATGACAAAGCAATAATCATCCAAAGCTCTGTGAGATTTTTTTTTTCATCATTTTTTACAGTTGTTAGAGGGGATAAAGCTTTTGTTGGAAGGAAAGCAGGAAAATATTCCAGAGGGGATAAAAATCTGTGGGAACATCTGTCTGTGAAGTGAATGAAGGCAGAAGGCAAAGACACTGGACATGTATTATTGATCAAATTGGTTTATCGATACTTAGGGGGGACAATTTCTGGTTTTGCAAAGAATGGAGAATCTTAGACAAAAGGAAACTTCATACTGCAGGAGCAGATACCCTGACTTTGATGACAGGTTGGGTGGGTGACAGATTAGTTGAGAGAATCAGAAAGGCTTTAAAGTATCCAGTAAAGAGGATACATTGGAACAATCACCAAACTACATCATCTGATGTTTAATAGATCCAAGCCTTGTATGGTATAGCTGCATCTGTAGCATTTTTTATTGCTGGTGCCAAGAGTGTAGATAGTAATCAAGGTGCTTTGGAGATGTCCAGGAACTGATGAAATGTGGTGTGCTCTGTGTTAGTGGACTCAAGTGATACATTTTTTCTGACTAGGGATTGCAGATAGTTATTACCTTTTATTCTATAAAGAGAAAATTGGAGGAAAAACAGTTACTAATTGAGAGCCACAGGTAATTCAGAGTTGCAGGGCCCAGATTCATGTGCAGTGCAGCTCCAACTAGTAAAAACTAAGGATGAGGGATCTCTGGGCAGCAGTTGCAGGTTACCAAATCTCAGGGCAGAGCAGGGCAAACATTTTCTTGAACATCCATACTTAATATTTAAGACAAGCAGTATGTGTTCTTGCAGGTGGCTCCTTTGGTATACTCCTGACCATGGTGGAGTTCCATGCTGTCCCAAAGTTCCATTTTCGGACAGGAACCCCAGCCCTTACATGCTTACTGCCTCCCTGCTCATGTACAGTGTGCTGTGTCAGATGAGGATGCCCAAAACAGGGGCAATCCCAACAGGAGACATTCACTTGGTGCAAGAAACTGAGGGGCATCTCTGATTGCACACTTAATAGACATTTTTGCATGCTGAAGTTTTGCAACTCTTTAGACATCCAACTGTTTCATCTGAATAGACATGGGGGGGAGGGGTATCCTGAATGATGTTTTTGGCTACTGTGAATAATACGCACAAACTGTTCTTTGCAACGGGTACACAGTGCTGCTAAATTGCCTTTCCAGAGATTTCTCTCCCTCTCTCTCTCTCTTTTTCACCTTCACAGATGTGGTAGTGTACAGGTGACTTGAACAAGTGGTTGTTTTCTTCTTTCTTTTTCCCCCCCCCCCCCCCCCCCGAGAGACTTTAAACTGTGCTTAACAATAAAAGCGAAGGGGAAGGCTGCTCTGGGTTTTCATGGCACGCTGCAGTGTGCTGAATAACAGTCATTTCAAGGACTGGTAAACATAAAGAAACAAACTGATTCTGCGGATGCTTTGCCTCTGGTGACAGAGGTTTGGCTTTCCTGGTGTGCCGGGATCCAATATTTGGAATTTTTTTAAACTTTTTTTTTTTTTTAAATGCTTGAAATCTCAGACAATTCAAAGCTCAGATTTGACTCTGACATTTATTTGTTTAGCTAGGTAAATGTTGACATAGCATCTCTAGATTTCAGAAGGCTATGCAGTAGCACTGCTTCATATACATATCACTTCAGGTGATATATTTTCAACGTTTAGGAAACAATTGACAGGTTTCTGCATGGATCTACTATACAACTATATAATCTTGTCAGATCTTCATATTACTGGATATGTACTTCTGGCCTTTTTTACTTGGATCTTTGTATCCTTTAAACATCCTTGTTAACACCTTTCCCTGTCTTGACCTCAGCACCATGTCCCATCCTGGAGCTTTCATCAAGGTTGAGAGAACCAGAACCCTAACAAAAACTTCATGTCTTTGCAGCTGTGAGAGTGCAGCAGAGTCTGCATCATTTCAAAGCACAAGCTTTTGTTAGCCAAGCAGAATATAGTATCTGCACCTTTATATCAGGACAGAAAAGCAAACAAGTATTTGCATACATATGGGAAGTGTTCTCCATTTCTTTAGCGTCATTATTTGGGAGTATTTAATTCCTCACCTGTAGTTCAGTGGACATGAATCCCAGCCTCTGTTTTCATGCACTCCATTTCCCAAGCAGTAGCTTGTTTTTGGTCAATGTGTGGTAGTTTGTCTCTCAGTGCACCATTGGTATTTTCTGGCTTTTAATTATGGTTACACCAACCTGGGGAGACCAAGGCTGGCTTTGTGAAGCACTCTAACAAGCATGCAAAGCCTATGCCTCTGCAGAGCTTCAATCCTCTGCACAGTGACACTTCAGGTGACAGGTGCCATACTGCCACCTTAGCATCTTGGCACAGCATTGCATCCAAGAGGGTGGGAACAAAGCTGTGCCCTGCTTCAGACTAGTGACAAGGATATATTGCTTCCAATTTTGAAGCAGGGTCTGTTGCCAGCATCTCTGAGCTCCATGCACTGGCCACCATTACATGGTGTAGAGCAGACCTGTGCTTTGTTTTCCTGACCTTTCAGTCCTAATAAATCACAACACAAAAGTCAACAGATACATTGAATCACATATGATCTCCAAAAAACAACTTCATAGTTCCTCATGTGGCATGTTAGACGGAATCCTCCAGAGTTATTCCTGACATGCTGTTGAAAATAGAAACTGCCTGCAGACGAGTGTGGGTGTATGTGAGGTCACTGCTATTGATCATACTTTTACTTCTTGCATGTATACTGATCAATGTGTTCTGATAAAGTTGCTCTACCAAAACAAAAGGTATTGATGGTTTAGGAAGAGTCCATTTACCCTAATATTGTTTCTTTATATTGATCATATCGTAAGTCTTCCTCTGAAATACAGGCATCCGTTGTTATCCCCAAATATATCAAGTTACATCACAGTTTTCTGCTAAATAAAACTTCTTTATTACTGTGGGGTGGGGACTTTTTTGGGCAATGGGGGTGAGGTAAGCCTTTGCATTGAGTCTGACCCAATATAGCACACTTCTGGTTTAATTGTTAAACCATGTGAAAGGTGTATTTATGTTTCCAGCCTAAAGTTTGGCTTTGGCTTAGGCACCACACCAGAGGAAATCTTGGTGTAAAATGAGAACCAAGAACTTTTATCCTTTTGGGAAAATGGGCATGTGGAAATTTTTTTCGTCCCCAAAACTGATAGTTCCAAAAGAAGGAAAATTTAAAAGATTTTTGATTCAGAACCATCAAAATGCTCATTTAAATTCTTTCTACTCCCCTAATATGTTTACATTAGATATTACTGTAGCAATATAAAAACTGAAACATTTTTAAAAATTAATGTAAAAATAAGCATATTTTATATTATCAGAACAATACAAAAAATAACCTTATTTTTTTTAAAATTTAGGCAAAACTGGCCCAAACCCAGGAAATAATTTTAATAATTCTGCATTTTCCGGTGGAAAACTAAGTTAATTTTGTTCCCCTGCTCATTCTTACACATTTCAACTGAATTTTTAATGGTGTGCTTTAGTATTTTTTGTCAAAATATAAGAGACATTCTGCTGCAGTTGGACTCTTTTTGTTTCTGGTGGTGATTCAGTCTAGAAGGTTAACTTCTGATTTTGCACATTTTCTTGTAGCTTTAGATGCAAAGCACCATTTTAACTTCTGAAAAGTACTCTTCCATACATGGACATGGACATGGACATGGAAATGGACATGGAAATGGAAATGGAAAGCATGTGTGCCTCTGTCAGTGGAATGAATATTTTTAGCACAGTACCGGATCCCATCTGAGTAGAATAGGGAAGATCATCGAGTTGATGAGTGTCACTGGAATGTGGGGAAAAAAAGTAGGTGACAGATTCCTATTTATCCACTGTGACACAAGACTTCTGGCAAAGAAAGCATTTAAAGCACCACTGAAAGAGCAATCTTCCTTACAGGATTAAAATCAAAACGTGTCTCCTCTTCCCGATGACTGAAGAGCCCCACGTGGGACTTCTGAAATACGATACCATGAAGGTGAGTCAAGTGACTGGATGTTCCTAGCTTTTACATTTGTTTGTTACAAAATGTCCTTATTCATCACAAATTGGAATGGGGGTAAAATGAGTATCAATTCTTTTTTTATTATTATTTTGAAGGATTAGCATACTAATTCCCAAGGCTACCTTTTTGTGATGTGAAACAAACATGAAGATTCAGCCATATGTCGCACAGTTGGAAATATCTAACAGAAAGTGAAATGTGTCTTGACCTGAAATGAGGCATATCAACTAGAACTAACCTGTCAACTAGATGTCAGAAGAGTCACCATACAGTTGCCATTTTACTTTAATTTTGCAAGCAATCAGTAAAACATTTAGGCTGGGAGGGAGTGAGACTGTCTTTAGAATTCCTAGAGCACTGCAGCACAATGAGCTGGAAGGCTGGTTTTGGGACAGGTATGTGTGATACCATGCAGTAAAGTATATTTTAAAGATATCCAGTTATGTTTTCCCCTTTTGCTAGAACGTAGACAGTGTGCAGTGAAGAAGGTTGATGTATCAGCTTTGAGGCAGATTGTGCTTTCAGATAAAATACGGTTCTACAGGATTCTGAGAATGAAATCATAAAAAAGCGATTGCTTGTTTTTTCCTGCAGAGATTTACAGTTGTTTTGCCTCCCTGGCGGGCTGCAGAGACAGCAGAAGCAACACTCTCCATAGGGGAGCAGGGTAAGGCGTCCATGCAAGGAGGTTTAGAGGACATCAGTTTCTACACTGAGGCTTAGAATGTTCGCATCCAGCAAAAGAGATGCAAAGGTGTGTGGCATAATGGCACCCACGTACCTCCGTAGTACATAGGAGGTGTGGAAGGCCACCCAATGTGGGCTGATTGGTGCCTCCCATGCAGTGCTGGCACACACTGCTAGAGGAGCCTCATCCAGCTCCCTAACTCTCCACAGGGCCCTACACCAATTAGTGGTCAGCTAATCTTTCCTGCATGATATGGCCAGCCACTTTTTATTTCTCACCTGAGGAAATCTATTTGCCTGCTATGGAATATCAGATAGACAGTTTGGGAGAAGAAGCCTTTTTAACTCTTGAATAGTGTTTCAAGGTAGATCTCAGAATTGTAGAATGGTCTGGGTTGGAAGGGACCTTTAAGAGCCATCTAGCCCAGCCTCCTCACTACAATGAGCAGGGACACCTACAACTAGATAAGACTGTACAGAGCCCCATTCAACCTCAACTTGAATGCTTCCAGGGATGGGGTTTTTACAGTTGGCTTTTTTTTTTAAATAGTATTTTCTTAGCTTTATAAAATTTCTATTTGCAAAGGCACTTCTTTAAAGAAGAGATTAGTGTAAATATACTATTGCAGTAATTTAAGATTAATTTCAGCTTATATAAAAACTGATCCAGCCCTTCATTTCTAATAAAAAAATCTGAAATATATGGGAGGGCTGAAAGTTTATTTTTGTCTAAGATTCTCCGTTACAAAAGCAGAAATCATCCCTCCTAAATACCGGTGAACCGATTTTACCAACAGTGCATGATAAATTTCAGTGCAAGTTTTCTTTACATTTCTCTCAGTCAATGCTAGAATTTCTCTCCAGCTTCTAAGACATGTGGCATTTCTCTTTGATTTTCTTAAAATAAAAAATTCAGTACCTGAATTATAGTTGTTGCTTTTGTTGCTAAAGCATGAAGAGCAGAATTCTTTTCTGTCTTCCAGAGCTTTGTTTACTCTGTGGTGCTAACAATATTATTAAACGTTCTGTCTGTTGTAAAGTCAGGAAAAGTGACAATGTCTCTGTGGAAGCACAAATGCTGAATGTGAAGTGTAATTTATTTTTCAACAATGTGCCCTAAGGAGCACTGGGTTTATTTTTCACACTTCATTTTAGCCTGGAAGATAAACTTTAAAATCTTAGTTTTAAAGCAGAAGGTATAGAAATTATATATAATGTCTTGAACAGAAAGCAGAAAGTGTAGAAATCTGGGCACAGTGTACTTAGGAAAGAAGAGGAGCTTCAATCCCTGAATGTGGCTGCCAAGCTCTGAAGGGGATCACAGCAAATCAGTGCAGCTGGAAAACACTTGGTGAACCACTGTAACAGTAGGGCAGGGCACATCCATATCTAAGATTAACTGCCAGTAAAGATTATGTCTTCTATAGGGAATATGTGTTCTATACAGATCATGTACTTAATGTTGAAAGGCTCTTACACTGCTATGAAGTGGCTGCTTTTGAAGATTACAAATATTTCACCCTTTTGTGCTGGAATTTGTACATTACTGTTTGTATTTTGAATTAATTTAGTTAAGGTTTTTTGGTGGGGTTTTGTAGGTTTTTGTTTGGTTGTTGTTGTTTATGACTGTGTATGTAGGCTAGCAGAGCTGAGTGAGATCAGATGGAAGAGTGAAACCTGTGAAATGGTTGCAGATGCAAGGCAACCCTGTGAAACTGAGGAGGAGGGTGAGTGAAAGGGTGCAAGGGGCACAAGGCAGTAGTGACTGAGAGTGCAGTTGGGCTGAAGAGGAAGCCGAGATCTTTTCCAAGTAGTGAACCTGAAGACACAAGGTTATAATCAACAAAGATTATAGAAAAAATACTATTTTCCATCCTTTCTTAGAAGAACATTAAAAATATAAGTTGTTATATCTGGATACAGGCAAAATTACACAAAAGGACATCAAGACAGGATTGATCAGCATGGCAGACTATAAACAGGCACTTTGGCTTGTGGGCAGCTCATCAAAGTAAGCTGCAGAATAGGGCTGGAAGTGAATAAACACACCCTCGTGTGTTTCCATTCTGAGGAGCAGCCTTGAAACCTGAGTGACAGGAGGAGGATGTGCCCAAAGGTACCATGAGGGATTGGCAGTGCAGACTGGTCATGATGCCCCATTACATCTTCTGCATAAAGGATGTGAGGGGTGGAATGGCTCACCAAAACATTTTGGAGAGGCAACATGTTCATGTGGGCAGAGCAGAAAATTTGCATTAACAGCAGCATTGGCAGAGGGATGTTGGCAGGCTGAGGCTACCCTTGGGCTTGCCAGGGAAAACTCATGGGCAATTCACAGGGTCTAGGGACACCCCTGGGGCAGAGTTCAGCTATTCTGCAGAGGGGACAGTCTCGTGGTGTATAGGAAATAATACATCTGTTCAATTGATAGTATGGATGAGATCTGAAGGGAGCTCATCCAGTGGCTCTTGTCAGGAAAGATTTTATTATGGACCTGTGAGGAGACTCAGGCTGGGAAGTTTTACAGCAAAAAAAAATGTCAGAGTCTCAAAGAATAACAACAAACATGTGAAAAGCTATTGTGTTGAGCACAGTGATTATAATACTACGGAGGCTTTAAGTCTTTTTAATTGAGATCACTCCTATATTTGCCAGCAAAACTCTGCACTACCTGTGATGACAGTTCATGTCGGGTTTGCTATTAAAGTATCAGATGACAAAGTTCTTCATCCGTTGGTTTGAAAGCCCAGGAATAAACTGCCCCTTGTCTCAGAGGCAAACTACCTTTATGAAAATGAAAGTAGATTGATTTTTGTCGAGAAAAGGTCTCATGTATTACTTACCAAGGGTGATGCTTGTCATCTCTGCTGGGACAGAGTCAGAGCCTCTGTGTCTGGCAGAACACGCTTGCGCTAAATACTCTGTAATGGATGGTGGAAAGGACTAAGATCATCTTGGAACAAGCACAGGAATGGACCTACAGCACCAACCAGCTACACGTGTCCTGTGGGGCAGCCACAGGCTGCTGCTTCCTTCTAGAAATTTTCTTAGACAGAACAGCTTAATTTTAAGATTTAAACCCCAAATATTTAAAATTAATGAGTAAGGTACTCATTTTAAAACAGACCTTGTTTTTATCTTCATATTACCTTCTTTGTTGTTGCTATTTTGATGACTTATTTTCTGATTTCTGTTTTTATCAGCTTTTTTTATTGATAAGATGTAAATTAAAAATATATTCCAGAGTAAGCCTGAATATTGCTGCAGCTGGGTAGGAGTTTCTTATTAAAAAAATATAGTGGAATAAAGGGTTAGGATTTTGTTTAACAGGATTGTTTCTACTACTCAGAAACAAAGATATTCTGTTGAGGTTTGTACCACCACCTTTGAGACTATGACCCCTTTAGTGGAAAAGAGGCAAACCCATCATTGCCACTTATAAAACCATCTCCCATATTTTAAGGGAACTCCATCAGGGAAATGGAATACTGAATTGACTTAGAATCATAGAATGCAATAGGTTGGAAGGGATCTTTAAAGGCCATCTAGTCCAAACCCCCTGCAGTAAGCAGGGACACCTTTACCTAGATCAGGTTGCTCAGAGCTTCATCAAGCCTGACCTTGAATGTCTCCTAAGATGAGGCCTCCACCACATGTCTGGGCAACCTGGTCCAGTGTTTCACCACCCTCAGAGGAAAGAACTTCTTCTTAATGTCTAATCTAAACCCACCCTGTTCTAATTTAAAGCTGTTGGCCCTTATCCTATCACTTCATGCCCTTCTAAACAGTCCTTCCACAGCTTTCTAGTCCCCTTCAGGTACTAGAAGGCCACTATGAGGTTTCCCTGGCTCCTTTTCTCCGGGCTGAACAACCCCAAATCTTTCAGCCTGTCTTTGTAGGAGACTTCACCTCATGATTTTATATTTACTCTTTCAGACTCATGTGAGGATTTTCAATTTATGGAGGGGATGCAATAAAACTGGAAATAAAACCCCAAACAAATCCATGGAAAATCTTTAAATAGAAGTTGGAATTCTGAAAATTAGGAATCAGCAAACTAAAATATCTTCCAAACATTTGAATTAATGTTTTACATACATTTCTGAATGAATGAGTAAATACAGATTAATGCAAAGACACTGAAACCAAGGTATGATTACCATGTAGATTAACCAATGCACAGGAGATCTGAAACTTTTCCTGATAATACAAGTGAAGAAAAGAATAGCTGTGTTTTCAGAGTAAAAAAAAAAAAAAAATCTTCACCTATGTGTCACAACTCCAGAATTAATCTAGACGTGTGAAAATGACAACACTACCAAAGAGTGTGTGCTAAAGCTGCATTGCTATTACTTGACTTATGGCAACAGACTTTCAAAGATAAAACTGTTCAAGAACTGCATAGTGAATTTAACTGAGAGTAGTGCAGTTGTGGTTATGCAATGGGAATGGGATGGAACAGGGAAAAGGCAGTGAGAAGCTGCTCGATTAGCAGCACCTTTAGAAGGGCAAGCTGGTGACAAACATTCACCCTGGTCTTCAAAAGGTGTTCTTTTATATTACGAGTTATTTCCATGTGATAGGAAGCAAAGCCATTGTATCTATATTTAAGAGCATCTGAAATTTGTCAGCTGGGGAAGAGGAGAGCAGAGAAATATTTTTAAGAAGAATGCATGCTTTTTTTACAAATGCATGGGTATGGGCAAAGGATATTATGTCAGTTACTAAGGCAGATTTTTATTGATGACAAAATTGAAGCTTTTTTTTCTCATTAGGTTTTTATCCACCAATGGAAATGAGATACTAATAATGGCATTCTGAGCCTACTGAAGTAAATGGAAATGCTTCAAGTTACTTAATGAGAACAAATTTTTCCTCATTACTAATTTTATCATCAGAGAAGTATATTGAAAGAGAAGACAGGATTGTGGTGGAAATAATCCTGATCTGACCTGAAGCATATAGTAAGACAAAATGATACTAATCAGTGTGTACACGAAGAGGTGAGAAACTATAATGTATGGTTCATATAGTATTGCTTGCTAAGGTACATGGGTAGAAATAATAGTGCTGCAAGCAATTTCAGGGAAAAGGTAAAGGTAAAAATTAGGTTTTGGATTGGGTTTGTATTTTTTGCTGGGAAAAACAGATACATACAAAGACATCTCATTCTAGTGCTGCTGTACAAGCTTTGTGTGAGCTGTTTCTTATGACACAAGGTGTTGAACACACATCGTATTATCGAGGAGGTGCCAGGGCTTGTTCTGATTTGACTTTCCTATGCTGAATTCCTAATTGTTGGCACAGGTCTATAGAAAGTCCCGACTCCTGGGTTAACCACCAAAAAAATCTTCTCTTATTCCCAAATTCCTGCATAAGGAAAGCAGCAGAAATCCTGTTCTGAACAAGATCTAGGCATAGATCATGATGACTTTGGGTAATAATGATCGTGTCTAATATTTAAGCTGTTTTATACATTAAACCAGTGAATTAAGAGAGTAGAGAACTGATTTGGACTCCCTCCTCTCAGTGCCCTTTCCTCTTATGCAAAATTAAGCTTTTCAGATACATTTTCAAACCTAATTAAAAATTGCTATAACTGAGTGCAGCCTTGATAGTTAAAACAGCCAGTCCCTCCTTACACATTTTGTGTGATGCTACACAGCTTGACAGTGGTATAGTCAGTCTTCGGGCCACATTTAATGTGGAATGAAAAAAGTTTAAAGCTGATGGGGAGTCTGGACAGGATTGTGCTGTTGATGTCATCATCACTCAACAACTGTCATCAGGCAGCCTTCACCCTTTCTCTTTCTCTGTCACTAGCAGGAAGAATTATAGACACCTAATGCTGTTTCAAAGGGAAATTATCAAAGGAAAGGTCTGTCCGAAACAGCCCCCACTTCTTTCATTTGGCCCAGACAGGAAATTTTTCTTTCTCTTGTAAATCCTAGGGAAAAATCCCACAGCTGTTTCATTGCCCAGAGGCTGCTCCCGGACTGTCAAGCTGTGGTGTAACCCTCTGCTTTGGCTTCAGAGGTGCTGTGACTGTGAACCATGATAATTTTACCAGGTGTTCATGTCCTGGCCTTGAGATTAAAGACTCAATTCTTTCCCAGACATTTATTTTCTTAGTTTGCTGAGGAAAACCCAATAACTCACAGGTGCTGCAGCACTCAGGCTAAAGCGGTGTTTATCAGAAAAAGAAATGTAGAGGGGAGGTAAAGACAGCAGATTTTAGTAGTCAAAGGCCACATAACTTAGAGAAACCCGTCCTCTTTAAGCCTGCTATAAATAATAGAGGCTACAAACATCTTCTGCCAGGTCAGTTCTCTTTGCCTTGCATTTCAGCAAAGCCAATTCCACTGCTGTTCAGTCAAAACCCGTGAACTTCCTCCAAAGAAGCCACAGTCAGTGAATACATAACCCAAGGAAAAACAAAAGCAATATTTGGTTCCTTTTGCTGTTGAACTGGACCAGACATTCCGATACATTATGTGGTAAAAAGCAGTTCTGGAATGATTCATTCTGAAATGAAATCAGATGCAGTCAATCTCTCCCAGTATCTCCTTTAGGCAGAGAATTAACTTCTTCCTTAGCATCCCCACCATAGAAGCAAGGACACTCTTTCCCTTACATCGTGCTTTTTCTGCTGAATTTTTACTTCTTTCTCTGTTGCTGTTTTCTTTTTTGGCTGTTTTCTCAATACAATTTAGAAATGCAAATTATACTTTGCATCTGACACAAATAGCGTATCTATACCATTGCCTGCTGTTCTGATAATGCACACTGCTCTGTGTGCTGGGAGTTATATAAGAAAGTAAAGCACCCTATATTCAGTTCAGTAGCTGAAGTCTTGTCATGATACAGAACTTCTTTTCCTCTTGTCACAGTGTTGTTGAGGGTCCCTTTGGACAAAGAAAAATGCCAGATTCTTTCTTTAAAAAATTTGCAGATCAAATTTGACATTTGTAGGACATGAAACCCTGTCTCTGATGCGTGCTTCTGTCTCTTAGCCATAGAAATGTTTATCCCTGCTTGCTTTGCAGTTCATGTTTTCTTACGAGGATGTCCTATATTTCTACCTGTACAGGCATTATTATGCAAGGCAGTACTACAAAACCACATGATTTTTTGTGGACGTGATTTGGAAAAGGATGCACAGACTGATCCAAAGTCAATCTTGACTTCACTTCAATATATTTCAAATCTAGGTTATGGTCCAGAAGCCCTACAATATGTAAATATAATTTCATTAAATCTTTCAGAACATCATGCAATTTAGCTACCATGTTTATGGAGATATCCATATCAGGAAGGATATTTAAAATATTTTACCAATATTTGAGTATAAGAAATGTATTCTGATTAAAATTAAGCATAATTCACAACCCTTTTACATAATACTATTTTTAATGTCTAGTTCAACTAGCTCTGTCTTCAGGTTTTCTTGAAATACCATCTGAGCTTTCTGTATAAAATTACAGCCAATTGGAGAGTTTCCCTGGAGTCCTAACAGCTCACTGACTTAGCCAATTAATATGGGTCAAATCATAAATTTTGTTAACTTTCCCCTGTCAACTCTTAAGGGGAACCCAGAAAAGCAAGATATTAAAAATGACAGCTTGCTTCCTTCTAGTTGCCTCTTCCTAATTCCAAGTCAAAGCAAAAACAATTGTTATTTAACAACTCCTTGAAAGCACACAATAAATTTCAAGCTTCATTGATTCTGAAAATTTCATTCAAACAATAAATAGATCGTTTGGTATGTTTATCACTTCTTATGTCAGTGAAATCTTCCAGGTGGTGATTGTTCCGATTGCTTTTCTATTGCTTACTCACTACTGTTATAAACAAGATCTGGTTTTGCATGGATGACCCATACAGCCACCTTTAGCTGTTAGTATTCATATCTTTACACCCTAGAGATGCAAGTAGCCTTGCTTTTAAGCTGTTTTTGGAATCAGACTTAGTTGTGAAAATTACCGTATTATAACTATCTGGGTAGAAGAATTCAAATAACAAAAAGCATAGGCAGGCAGGTTATTAAGAGGTATGTAAGGGTTCTTATCAACAAAGGAGAATAAGAAATACAACAAGCATTTGTGTAACATGATCATATCACACAGGGGCAACTCAAATAAGGCTGCCATGTATTGCAGTCATTGTAGTATAAAGGAGATTTTAGTCCCTCTTTTCATAGTGAAACACTCTTTTATATAATTTGAGAATCAGCTTACTGCCTGAAAATTCATGCCTTATCCACAAATAAGCCCTTATACATATGCACCACAGTGAATCTAAAAAGAATGCTTTCAAGAAACATCAGGCAATAACTTCTTATTAAATCTGTTTCGGCCTCCTTCATTTCTTGTTTATTTTTTAGCTTCAAGTATTGCTAGGATTAGACTAAGCCTTACACAACCTTTTTCTGCTCATTATTTACTGCGTTACCAGTTTAGCAAATGGCTGTTTTCAAGTAAATTATTTCCCTGTTTGAGTCACCAGTATGTTTTAGTGATTAAAATTTGGAAGAAATCTATGGTTTGTGCTAAAATTGTAGTGTGTGTAATCACAGAGTAACCAAGTAAGTTGCTGTATATATGTGGGGTTTTTTTGCAGCCAATAACTCCTAAATATTTGACCATGACAAAAATACCAACCACTATTCCAAATTCTCTTGAGAAGCAAGGAGGTCTTATTTCCATCACTGAAGAAATGAGAAGTCGAGCACTGGGAAAATAAATGGCTGCTAAGGACCCCAACAGGGACCTGTGGGGAATGGGTAATTTACCTTACATCTTCCTGAGTGCCGATCCAATGTCTTCACCATAGGATGTTCATTCTAGTTCTTTCCATCCCCATCATTCTCCTCAGCAGCACAATATTAATACTTTAGGATAATAAATAACCTATTAATCAAAAAGTGGAATGGCTTACTACTACTCCATTCTGAAGGTGAAAAATAAAAAGACTGTAACCATGACTGTTCAGGGTTCAACATCTCTATCCAACAGAGACACAACCCCTGATCCCAGGAAAAGCGTAATAGCTGTTCTTTCAGGAAAAATGATCAACTGCTGCCATCTTATCTGTATTTCTTCAAGTTATTCTAGACTTAAAGGTCCATAATATTGAAAAACTCAATGCGAGGTTGAAAGTAGCAGTACAAAATTAGAGAAGAAAAAAGTGCACAGACCCCAAGAATTTAGCAGAAGATTTAGTTTTTAATTAAAGCAGAAAAGCAGTATAAATATTACTACAGAGCATGATGAAACACCTCAGATTCAGTGTTAGAGTTTGGCTTATGATAAGGATAAAAATTCATAAAGATGGAGAACTAATTTGTTGAAATATCCCTTTGAGATGTCTAAGCATTTACCTGTTGATTTATTTATAAGAGAAAATAAGATGCACCAGAAATGTTAGTTGGAATTTTTCTAATTTTGCACATTTAAAAACTGGTTTGACTAAAAACATAGTTTCTTCTTGTAGTCCACAGAGAGAAAGAGTCACCTCCGAGAGATAATGTACCATATGGTTTAGTCATATATTTCAGGATGGGATGAATTCCTGGGTCTAAGTGTGTCTCTCTTTTTTCATTGACCCTTGCCAGACAATATTTGCTAGACTAGAATCTCATGAAAGGGTTTTACTGGTCTTTTAGGAGAATATTATTGTCAGAATGGGGATTCCAGTTTGGTCCAGGGTATGTTCTGGTTTTCTAGGTTTTGAATGAGATGTTCAAGCTTTTCTAAACCCAGCAGGTGTTAGCATGAATAAATATCTAAGGGAGATGGTCTCCAACAGCACAGGCAGCACAGGCTATATGAGGAATTACTGTAACTGCCATAAGGTTAATTTAATGTTTTTAAGTGAAGGCCTTAGAAGCAAGATTTCACATCAGGTATCAGCATGGACTTTTTACTGAAATGGAGGGTTTCAAAATTGCAGCAAGAGAGTCCACTGAAAATTTACCAGTTGAATCATTTAATCTCTATCATTGTATAAACCCCACTGATTTTAAACTTGCAGTATGGTATTAATTTTTTACAAAAATATTGACTTCTTGAGATGAATTATTGGGCAACAAAGTAACTTGGTAAGCTGTGTGATATCTTTTATGTCAAAAGGTAAAAAACTAGCAATCAGTTTTATCTGGCTTTTCACATATTGGAAGCTACTGTAAAATTTGTCGTGTCTCATTCCGATCAAAGGAAGAAAAAATTCAAAAAGATATCCTAAGGAAGCTCTGATAATCTTTGACTAACCTTCAGATTTACTATGGATCTTCAATTTCTTATACTCAGGAAAATAAGAAAAAACCCCCATGGTTTTTGCATCTTCTTCTAGCTGTGAAAAATACATTGAGACAAATCCTGCCACAAAAAAGTTAGTAATCAACACATGAAAGGAACACTTGGTGGCTTGCTTTGCTGAGTTTGTTTTAGATGTACTTAACAGAGTTTAGAAACCTAATCTACCCTTTTTAGAAAGTACTATCTTATTTTAGGAAATGTGTACAGAAATTTTATCACAAAACAAGATTACAGCAACTTTCCTTAGTTGAGTGGTACTTCTGTTTGTTAGTATCTAAGATACTATGCCACCAGATGCATGTTTGAAGATGTTTTTGTGGTATAATGTAATGATGCATCTTTTAAAGACATTTTCAGTTTGCATTATTTCTGGGGTTTTTTTTTTTGGTTTTTTCAATAATGGTTTGAATCTAATAAAGCTCAATAGAAAGAAATAGAAATTTTACTTTTCAAAGAACAATAGGACTTGGAATTATATATATACATATATATATATATATATATAGGTTGTTACAGAAAAAAATGCTCAAACTAATTAAAATATTTCAGGCTCCATTAAATCTGGCATTATTTTACACAGGATCAGAAACATTTCCATGGTTGAAAGCTATGCAGACCCTTATGGTTTGTAAATATAAAATCTGATACAAAAATTCTCTTCATAAGCTTGCATGGGGGTCATTTCTGAAATACCATATAAAAGGAGAGTGGATTAAAATTAAAACATAAAATTTTAACATTTCAAAAATATTCTGTAGAAACATATTTTTATTTTTTCTCTATTAAAATGATTTTTTTAACAAATGATAGTAGATGCTACATTTCATTAAAATAGATTGGTTTTCACATGAATTTTTACAGTCAGGCTTTGGCAAAGGTCAACAAATTTAAAAAGCTATCAGAAAATAAATGAATTTATACCAACAGAAAAATCACAAGTAAAACCAGTGTTTTGCACCTGGTACATTACACAGTTTGGCAAGTAAGCCATTTGCTTCTTAGTCAGACAGTAATTGTACATTTACCTGACTTGGTGGTTTGGGGAAAAGTTAGAAGCATCCTAACCAGGCATTTTTTCCCTCATAAACAGTTACACTCAATCAAGTACGATAGGGAACTGTAACACAAGTGACTGCCAGCCTCAGATTTCAGCTTAAATTCCCATCATGGACAGATGCCAGATTGCTAATGGCTGTTCTGTCCTCCGCTTTGGTTCATCTCAGTTCAAGCAGGGAAACAGCTGTTCCTCGGATCTCATCTGAGATACTGTGGAATGATGTCTTCTGTGAACAGAGATAATTTATCTAACCTTTACCAAAAGCATGCACTTCTAAAAGGACCTTGATATTCCACTAGTTTGGGAAGAAGACGGGAAACAGATGTACCCAACCAGTCTTCACACTAGGATTTATTTCAGGGGGTTTAGGGTTGTTTTTCCACTCAGTGTTTTTCCCTGTAAAGACAGGTTCTCTAAGTAAATGGAGGTTAATCTAAGCATTTACAAAAACAGATACACAGGTTGACAAAGCCACTGAAATGCAGCATGCTTCTGTTACATAGGACTGACTCAGCGAACACCATTAGTACACACATGCAGCACAGCTGGAAAAATAGTAGCATTTGCACACAGTTTTTCTAGAAAGCCATATAAGAGGACTCAAAGAAAAGATGCATCTTGTAATATTTATCAACATTACCCTACCTCAGACATCCTACTTTAAGTCATTAATAGTGGGTTTTGTGGCATGTGCTACTGACCACATTTGCATCGAGCCTTGCATTCACCCCTAGTCAGGTATGTTAGGTTTTCTTCAATTAAAGTTTTTCTGAATTTGGGCTTTTACAGTCAAGTACTGGAAGTATAATTATTTTTTTCTTCTGTCCAATTACTCCATATAACATCTTTCCTTCCATTAAATACATTTTAAAGTCTGTTACCCAAAGTTTTGAAGAGTATTTCACTTAGAACTGCTGAGTGAAAGCCTTATTCTAGTCAAATCTAATGGCCTTTTCTTGTATTCATTGTAGCAAGGATCATTTGATGCAAAAATAACACAGAACGCTCTTAAGCTTCACAGAGTCGTGGAAGCGTTATCAGAAAGGGACCCCTTGAGGTCATGTAGTCCAGGCTCTGGCCCAGGGCAGCACTAGACTGAATTTGCCCAAGGGGATATAGTATATTTTTTAATGTATGCCATTATGTATCCAACGTTATACAGAAAGATAAAGTTAAAACAAACATCTAGAACGTTTTTCAAAGATGTGCCAAAATACAGAGGGCTATATTTAGATTAAGAACAAAATTATCTCCTTCATCTGGAAAACTTCTTTTAAGAGCAAAAACTTCTTTCAAGATTTCTGAAAGCAAAAGTGATCTTGAGAATACACCAGTTCTCACTTAAGTATTATTGAAGGGAAATCTCAACTATTTAATTTAAAAATGCTAACTGCAGTATAAAATTACATTTTACAATGTAGAATTTCTGCTGTAGGATAAATGTTTGAAAAGTAGAGTTCAAAACAGATGTTTTGAAAGAAATGGGTTTCTATGGTAAAATTTTATATAGACAGTTTTTATAGAAATCATTCAAATATTCTTGATGAATTTTTCATTTTATGTTTTATCTCATCTAACAGGCTTTCAATGACTGTCATTAATTACTGGTGGTACAGAAGTCACGAATAAAGAAACTGTCTCAAAACTTGAAAATCCACATTTAATAAAGATCTTTTTTAGTGCATGGGTGGCTTCTTTTTTAATGTTATTTTCAGTATTACTTTTTTCAGTGTTAAGAAAACAGGCCTGTGTCTTACAGAACTAATACTGTTATACTGTGCACATCAAATGTAAAATAATCAGAATCATCACCCAATTCCCTTCAGGTATTGTGAGACAAGATATTCCCACAGTTTGCAGCTGTCAGGACTGTTTCCATATCCTACATCTCCAGTGCCTTTCTCGGTCTGAGAGCTATCTCCTCACTTTAGCTTGTTAAGATTGAACCAGAGGGCAGTCATGGCTGTCAGCATCTCTCTCAGCACAACCTAGCAGTTTACAATTAATTTTACTGAAATGGAACATGTAATTAGAAATATTAATGTAGCCACAGTGCTAACACTTTAATAATACCTGATAATCTTGTTTCCAAGCTATATTTATTTAAGGTTTGCTTTGACTTACAACTTCGTTTGTTAACCAGTAGCAAAAAAGCACTCATGCTGTGCATGTTTCAGCTGTCCTTTACAGTTGGGGCTCCTCTCAGCCAGAATTTCACTGAACCCCTGTGCTTTCCTCAGGATTGTTTCACTGCTTATGTACACTAGAATATCCATTAACCAGCACTTCTGTGACCAGCTGAGGAAATGTAGCCTGGTTATCAGTGGATCTTTATTTTCTGATTCTCTTATTGATATAAGCCATTTCTGAATCTTTTTCCTTGTTTGGGATCACTGTCAGGGTTTTGACATCAAATAACATAGAGCAAAGGTTCTTCTTGGATAGGACTGCGGATAGAGTCTATCTTCTTGGCCCAGGTGGCCGACAGCATCCTGGCCTGTATCAGAAATAGTGGAACCAGAAGGAGTAGGGAAGTGACAGTTCCAATGACTCAGCTCCGATGAGGCTGCACCTTGATTACTGTGTCCAGTTTTGGGTCCCTCACTACAGGAAGGATGTTGAGATGCTGGAGCACATCCAGAGGAGGGTGATGAAGCTGGTGAAGGGTCTTGACCACAAATCCAGTGAGGAATGGCTGAGGGAGCTGGGGCTCTTTAATCTTGAGAAAAAGGGGCTGAGAGGAGACCTTATGGCTCTCTATAACTACCTGCAAGGTGGTTGCAGAGGTGTTGTGGTTGGTCTCTTTTCTTGGGTGACAAGCAATAGGACGAGAGGGAATGGCTTGAAATTACACCAAGGGAGATTTAGGTTAGAGGTCAGCAAGGATTTCTTTACTGAAAGGGTTGTCAGGCATTGGAACAGGCTGCCCAGGGAGATGGTGGATTCACCATCCCTGGAAGTATTTAAAAGGTGTGTAGATGAAGTGCTTAAGGACATGATCTAGAGGTGGACTAGTCAGGGTTTGGCTGTGGTTGGACTCAATGATCTAAAGGGTCTCTTCCAACCTGGGAGATTCTATGATCTTCCAGTCACTTATGAGATACCCTGTATAACACTGTTGGCCCACTTTGACAAGAAATGCAATGAAAACTAAGTAACAAATTCAAAGTTATTAGCTGAGAAGGAACAAATAGAGACAAATGCCCATGGGACATTTGCATAATTCTCATTTATTTAGGAAAACTGTAGATAAAAGGCATGTGGATAAAATAAAAAAGAAGAATGTTACCCTTCAGTGATAATTACTTATTAATGGAATCAGAAACAGTGAAATATGTGGGCAAAGGGAACTCTGACTACTGTATAAATTCCTCTTAAGATGTCTGGACCAGTTGCTGTTTCTAGGCTTAACTCTGTGAGGCCTTTGCCTTTATAAATATTTTGGGGTGTGTTTCAGAGACTTTATTCTCAAACATTTATAAAAGCAAGGACATGAAGCACAACCAATTTTGTGGCCTAGAGAATCTTGGAGTTTGGATTTTAATTTCAGTTTCCCCCTAAACTACCCCCTAACCCTCCCTTTACCCAGGTCTTCAGGTAAGGAGATATTCTCCATGTCATTATAAGCTCTTCAACAGGCTCAGCAGCCTGGAGGACATTTGTATCAGTCCCACCTCATTAGCAGGGAGTACTTTAAAGCCTTATATTTAGGGCTGTGTCTGGGAAAATCTCCTGGCAACTGAGCTCAAATAGGTCTCAGGTGACTGGCAGTTACTGACAACATCCAGAACTGCCTCTTAATGGGGGCTGCAGGGCACTTGGGTTTTGGTTCACCAACAGCCGGAACACTGTGTGTTTCTGAGCTCCCATTGATAACTATCTGGCTTTCTTTTGCATAGAAATTACGGGTATAGGCAGGGTCAGTCTGATACAGAGCTGCAAAGGGAGCTGTGCATTAGCATAGCCATAGCTGACAGGCTGCAGTTCCCCAGGGAACTGATGATACCAGCAGTACCACTGTCTTCTGGACTATTGTTTTGACCTGTCTGAATCTCGTGGAAGAGCTCTTCCAGATGGTGCATGCGATCGGTCCAGCTGGATGGAGAGGTTCTGGGTTAATTCAGAGAGTCACTGGGTGGGCGACTACTGTGGTGCTTCACATGTGAAGGTGATTGTGACTTTGCTGTTTGAGAATGTCAAGAATAACTTGACATACATGAGCAGAGATGATGCTGGAAGAGCAGAAAATGCTTTCTGTCTTTGAGGAGATGTCCTGCAGTTTCTAAGAGATGCTATATGTACATATCTGTTTGTACATGCATCTATAACTGGATGACATTTATAAATTTAAGTATGACATAGATATCATATGACTGTAGTTATTTATCTACAACAACATTACACAGTCTTATGAATTCAATTATAACACTATTTTCTTGCCCAACTATCATTTGAGAGTTTAGCTTTATCACTCCAAGAAGACTAAAAATTGTTCTTGCATATGTATTTCCCACTGCTTTCAGTTAATTGTACATGGAAAGAGTGAGTCTGAGTTTACAGACTACTACAGTTGCAATCAGTTCAGATTCAGTATTATTTTTTCATTAAAAATAAGCACTGAGCTACAAGAGCAGAAAGGGAACTTTGATTTATTGGTCTTTTAAGTTATTTAGAATCTAAGTGTCTGCTTCTTGAGAAGAGGGATCTAAATATCTGCATTGCCATGTTTTGTGCAAGGCAGCTCAGAATTCTGCTCATGGGCTGTCCCAAATGCATACCACGTGATGCTTCTTGAGCTACCTCTGCTGAAGCTGCTTTGCATGAGGAAATACATAATGGCATATAATTGTCTATACATCATTATTAAAAACATATTTTCAAAGTAGAGGCCAGGAAAAGAATTGTAGCTGGACCTTTTAAGAATTCTTTCAAACACACTGGGGACACTGGTAGGAATAAAATGGGATCTAGTATGCACTGAACTGATGTGTAGCTTCCATTTTATTTGGTTTTTAAAGTGTGTGTGGCCCAACTTTAAGTTAACATAATTAACTCATGATGTTCACAACAAGATATGAAAAAGGGGTTCTGTAACAAGCACCAACCCACCCACAAAGTGCTGTGTGTGGCTAAGGAGATGGAGGTGATAACATAAATTCCAAGACTGAATTGTTTTACACCTCTGTATTGCTTCTTTTTCTGGCTATAGTCCCTTGTCCTGTATTTATTTTGCCTCCACTACACCACAGTCCTTGAGGACATAAAGTATATTGACCATCTGATAGACCATTGTTTTATTGTGAATTGTTTTCCCCTTTCATGAAAGGCTGTTAAAAGCTTGCATGGTCTTTATTATTCTTTGTACCTTTAAGAATCTCAGTGAAAAATTCATTTTCTGAGCATAGGTGACGCAAAATTTGACCGGGTAAATAATTTATTTTATGAGACCTTCAGTTGCAGCTGAAGAAAAACCTGTCCGCTTTCTGGTTCATGAAACCTCCCACTGTGCTCCTGGTCTTAAAGAATATCAGTAACTCTCATAAAAGATACTTTTTTTTTTGTCTCTCTGCAAACATCAATTTGTTTAATTATGTAGCCTGTCTTGCTACTCCACTGTATTCTCAACATTGGCTAATTAAAAGGATGAAAATTCAAACCTTCATGCTAGGCTTTTGAGGGTTATAAAGGTGAAAGAAGCAGCAAGTTTGGCTCACCTTGCCCCCTTCCCTTGATTTAGCTGTGTGGTCTCCCAGAGCATGACAGATGAATGCAAGCACAATTAATTGTTTGGGCATCCAGTTTCTCAAGGTAGAAACTCAGGCTGTGATGCTCTCCATAGGAAATCAGACTGTCACCAGGTGCAAACGCTGCTGCAAACTCTGTGGTGGAGTCTGTGGTATGACCTCCCAAAATCAGAACCAGGAGGAACTTCTCCATCTGCCCTTTCCCTCCTTCCTATAGTACACAGCCCACACATTCATTTATAATTTTCAGTGCCAGCCAGCTCATAAAGGCAGTATAAATTTACAGCTATCGAATAGCATTTAAAGATATTCGATAGTTTGCTCAGAAAACGTTTAACTGCTTTTTTCCCATTGCTGGCAAACAGTGACCTCTCCATTTCAAACTCAAATGATGCATGAAGAAGTGGCAGCACAAGCAAGAAGGCTGTCAGGAACTGAAAGCTGACCCAGAGCTCACTATCCAAACTGCTCAGTACCAATCAGTCAAGCCCAGTCCTGACATGTAAGGGTGGAAATTTCTAAAATAACACAAACAATGGATGCTGAGAGGGAGTAGCAGAGAGTGGTAAGAACACATTGATTTTGCTTGTAATTGAAATTTTGCAACAGAGCATTGCATTGTTAGCATAATTGCAAAGTTTTCAGAAGGAAAGAAAAATGTTTAAGGTTTATATTCTGGTTTATGAAAGGCAAGAATTGAGTCTCAAACTACGTGGCTGCTCTTTGGTCCTGGCTGCAGTTTTGTTGTAGGAAAGAATTCCAGCATACTGAAATGTCATAAAAATATTCATTGCAGAAAAGCAGGATGTCTTACTGCCCCCATCACGCTGTCAAATTGCAATGTTTATGTACCTATTCCTTCCTCAGGAATGTGCCTCAGTGGCATGTCTTTAGGCTCATCAAGGCTTGAAGATTCAACTTTCTAATCTGCACCCTAAGTCCATAATAATCAGGGTGAAAACTGATGGTCCTGTGATTATCACTCAGTACCCCACAATGACACCCATGCATTAACCTTCAAAGATTTCTATAGTAATGGATCAGAGTGCTTTAAACACTTAAGAGTGATCTTTCCTAACTTCATTAATGACTCTACTAATTACATAGTTAATCATGTCATCTTGAAAGCTGAAAAAAAATAGATAACAAACCATGGCTTCTCTTTTCATAATTTCATTGCTCTTTTTAGCTTCACAGTAAAGATACAGTAGGATTAACAAAAAATCAACTGTATGCAAATATGTTTTGACCTTCCTTTCCGGAGGAAAACAGATGCTTTAATGGCAAGGAAAAAAAATATTTGCGTTTCAGAATTTCAGGATATAATGCTGAGATTTATGCCTGTTCAGAAGTTCTTGCATGGGTTTATTTACAGGGTAGTAAAAAAAAAAAAGCAGGGCAAAGCTTCCTTCATCTTGAGAGAACTGTAAAGCAAATGAAGAAATGGCATTGAATTAAAGTACAAAATGGGTCACCGAAGGAGCCCCAGTCCTGGCACAGAGGTACTACAGAGCAGACAAAGTACTCTTTCTTCTCATACTGCTCTCAGATGTTTTCTTTTCTACTAAAACCTTGATATCCAAAGGATAGGAAAAAAACCTGAAATAACACATCGCCTGGCCCGCCATTCCAGAAGCTCCCTGACGTGTGTGGTATCCCTGTGTGGGCTTGTGAAGATACATATCGACATCAGTATAAAATTAGCTTACCATAACTCTTTTAGTCCAACCCCACATTGTTCTATACCTAAAATTAGATAGAAAATAAGTTATTCACTTTTTTTTTTTAAATTTTATTTTTAGGTGGCAGTGGAACTAGACATGCCTTTGTATTTTAACAAATAAGAAAATTATGCTTTTTGCCATGCTACTACCTTGCAATAGGTTGGAGAAGTGGCTACAAATAAGACCAGATCAGCAGATTTTTCACCAATGGGAAGGGTCTTAAACTGTCAATGCATCAACAATCTGCAGCAAAAGGATTATCTGCAAAATAAAAAAGCATGAAAGAAATACAATTTTTAATCGATACTGTCTCTTTCCTATTATTAAAGCAGTTATAATGAAAACCTTTTTCTGCAACAGGCCTAGCAGTTGATGTATTGTCAAGAATGGAACGCAGCATGCCTATCTAGACTATTCCTAGTAAAGATCCTAAGTGTGGGGGTAATTTCCAACTAGCAAAATACAAAACAGAAGTCATCAAGAGAGCATTTGTACCTTGTTCTTACAACAATAGGCATTGTCCAATCAACAAAGCCCATTTGCCACACTTTTCAGATCAGATCTGCTATTAAAGAAACATGAAAAAAAAGAGATCTCATGCATGAACTCATGTTAATCCCAGAATCACAGAATTGTAGGGGTTGGAATGGACCTCCAGAGATCATTGAGTCCAATCCCCCTGCCAAAGCAGGTTCCCTAGAACAGGTTACACAGGTAGGTGTCCAGATGGCTCTTGAATATCTCCACAACCCCCCTGGCCAGCCTGTCCCAGTGCTCTAACACTCTCATTGTGAAAAAGTTCTTCCGCATGTTGGTGCGGAACTTCCTGTGCTCCAGCTTGTGGCCATTGCCCCTTGTCCTGTCTCCACAGACCACTGAAAAGAGCCTGGCCATTTCCCTCTGTCTTCCACACTTCAAGTATTTATATACATTGATCAGATCCCCTTTCAGTGCTCTTTGCTTAAGACTAAACAGCCCCAGTTCATTCAGCCTTTAGACACCTATGCTGTTAAACACGGAGTATGTCCTATGTCTTTCTTCATATTTATGTAAGGAGAACATGGAGTCTACATGTTCTTCTCATGTTGCCAGACCAGTGTCCACAGAGTAGCTGTATTGACCATGGTCCTCTCTTTTCTCAGAAGAATAATAATAGATATGCCAAATGCCTCTATCTTCTAGAACACTCATTACATTCATGAAAAAACAAGTAATGATAGTCTTCTGGGCAGGGGGGGTGTCTCACATTTTCTGCTTCACACTCAGAGGTATCCAAGCAAAACCAGGAAATATCCATTCTGTACTAGGTAAGTTATGCTTGGAACTTACTTGGGCAGTGACCAGAGAAGTAAAAGACAAAACAAATAAAACAAGATGGCTGGGTTTCAACAATGATGTGTCAATCTTAAAATGCTTCTTTCAAGACAACAGAAAGGATTTTACAACAAATATTATGAAGGCATAAATAGCCATGCTGGTTCTCCTCCGATTTTATCCTGAGTGTAGACTTATCTCAAGGATTAGGTTTTGGTGTACACTCTAGTTGCTTCTCAGATTGGTGGTTGCTGAACCTTTTGGTTGCAGCCCTTTTGGCTGCCAGGGCACACTGTTGATTTGTATTCAACTTGCCATTAACCCAGTCCCTCAGATTTATTTCTGCAGGGCTCCTCTCCATCCTCTCATCCTCCAATCTGTATGTTTAACCACGATTACTCGATCTCAGGGCAGAATCCAGCACTTGCTTTCATTGAATAATATTTTTCTTTTTCGTTTTCTTATTTTTTTTTATTTTATGTTTGATTCATATCTATACATTAAAATCAGGCCAGTTACAGGAAAGAAGATTTTCATTTTAACCAAACCTGAATTTGTTTTACAAGGACAGGGTCTTCAAGACAGGAAGCATAAATGCCTATTCAGTTCACTATGAGTTTAAATTACTTATTCATCTTATATATAAATTACTTATAATTACTAAATTACTCTAGGAATTCATAGTTTAGATAAATTTGTCTTAGCTTGGTCTATTTTCTCAGAAGTCACATACCCTACTACACCTGGCCCTTAAGAGGCAAAAAAAGAACTATACATTAAATTAATGATAGCAGTTTTATAAGGCAATCGGATTACTTTTTGAAGTCCTGATGATACTTTCCCAAAAGCCCTCTCTATCTGGAAATACTTCTGAAAATCATCAGCTCCATCAGTGTTTGTATTGCATTTTATATGCTTCTGAGTACTTCAGATTTCTTATTTTCAATAGATCATCTGCATCTGATGATAACTGAAATCAGAATGATTTTCTAAAATTATTATTTATATAGTTTGTCTCAATGAAATCAATCACTGCTTATACCTACACATGATAGCTTTATGTATTTCCATATGCCGTAGGTAAAAAATAGCTTTCTTATTGCCTCACAGACTTTAGAATAATTGACTGAAACAGAAAAGGGGAAACTTTCACATTCCTTTAGCATCTCAAGTTTCTCATTTTGGTTGCACTCTGTATGTAGGGAGAATACGTACACTGCTAAGTAAAGACCAGATGTAACAAAGAGTTATTCTTAATCATTCCTATAGCTTTGAAAACACTGTAAAATGCTCAGAAATTTGAGCTGTGCCTTTACATATCCTAAAATGCCTAAATATACACATACATAATCAGTATGAATAAAAATAATGAAGAAAGTAATCTAGAAACCTTTACTGACAACACTTTATACATACATAAGGACTATCTCTAGTTTCCCACTCAGCAGACTGTATATTTAAAATATAACTAGAAGTAATTTTTACTTGATTTTGCTGACAGGTAAAAGCATCACATGTAAACTGGAGAGTAAAAGCAAGAAAATTGAACTCTATGCTTTCGAGATTCATTTAAAATTCTCAACAAGCAGTTAAAAAATTTGTAAAATCAGAACCCCTAAGAAAAATTACCTTGATTTTACTGTTAAGTGTTTGCTATATAATAGGTTTATTCATTTTCCTGGAGCAGAGTCTGATTCTTTCCTTGTATTGTTTTTTCGATGCAATCGTGGGCGTAAACCCTGGTGGGAACATTTGAGCTTTGAGAAAGCGACTGTCAAAATAGATACAAAGATATTTTCAGAGACAATTTAGAACAGTGAATACTTGAATCTTGCTCTATTTGAATCAAAATAAAGTAAGCAAAGTCTTCAGACTTTATTGACACTATCAGTTCATCCGAAATATGTTTATACTAATTACTTGCTTAGAGTAGGTTTGTTTTGTATTATGTTTGATAAAATGAAACACACCTCTTGGGATAAAGAGAGAATGAAGCTATGGTGAAAGAAATAAGTGATCCTGGCAGGTAAGTTTGATTTTCTGTGCCTCAGCCTTCCAGATTGCCAGCAGTGGAAAGAGGTTAGCTGCTAGACCTTGTTGCCACCTCTGCCCATGGTGTATGGCCAACCTGTAAGAAGATCTCGTGTATTCTCTTTGCTTTCCAATTGCAAAAGAAGGGAAGTGATGCCATGCCATTAGTAGTGTACTCTGAGACATGGGGATCAAGGTCATGATTTTCATTTATTGCTTCTACTCTTCAAGATATTCCACTGTCTCGTTGTATATGTAGAGTATTTAGTTGAAGAAACACACCAAATTATGCTATTTGAACACACTATCTCCTTTAATATTTTTATATGAAAAATATTTTATATTAGTGATTACATATGCAGTGCGCTGAGTTGTGAAGAAGTATTTCCAAGAATGCAAAGCTATAGTTCTAAAATTGCTTTGCCTCAGCTGAAAATACTCTTAATTCAATAGACAGGATGCCAAGCATAAATTATTTTAATAAAATGTATTGTGCTGGGAAAGGAGACTACACTAAGCTAAGAATATTGATGTGGGTAAAATAAGATTGTCAGTCCTGCTGACATAAATGTTATTTCTCTTGAGAACAAACTGCTATCAATATACTTTAATAGTTATGACCTCTAGCAAATAATCATGTTATTGTCTGAATGCAATAGGCAGACATAAAAGACAACATTTTCCCTTGATTCACAACTTCAGTGAAATTCTGGTATAGCTTCTGAACTGGCCTTACTTTATTTTAATCCCCAAGACCTATTTTGACTTTCTGCATGTCAGTTATTCATTCTTATGCAGATTCTATTTCTTTAGATTTTAGTTACTTTTCTTGATATTACTCATATTTACATGTGATCTGGCAAAACAACATGGGGAAAATAGGAATTTAGATGTCAAGTTTCACCTCTCTTCAATATCATGTCATTAGAAATTCCCTAGTAACTCTCATTGCGTTGTTTTCAAATTCTACCCAATAAGCCTTGAGATTTATTTCTTTGTTCTCAGACTTTTAAATTTCTCTGCCTCTCCTTTTTGTCTTCTGCTTGTCCCATTCCGTTTTCCTCTACTCATTTATCGTTTCTCAAACCCTTTTTACCGCAGTGCAGTGAGCCTACTTCCAAAACAGAAGCAGAGGTTGAGCTGTGATTCATTTATCTCAAAGCTGGAGTCCCATATCACCTATACTTTCAGTCACCTGTAATGCTGTTATAAGACTAGACAAAATGCTTTCAGTTTCCCCAGATACTCATAGACCCTCAAGGGAATGAAAGCTATCCTTGATATTCATCTTCAGCTGTTAGGAAAAGCCATGGGAAATACTACAGCTCTGGGCACCAAAAGGCCCTTTTGTTCATGGAAAGTGCATTATGGGTAGTTGTACAGACCCTTGAACATACTTTGTTGCTGAGAGGAGACTCAGGAGTTCCATCAAAGGAAAGATCAAGGGAGAATAAGTGTGCTGATAGTTTAGGTAAGGGGTGATCAAATAGAGGAAGCTTACTTAAGAATGAAAGTTGGGGATTAGGCTGTCAAGCCTGCTTTCACTAAATGCTGTAGAAAATATTTAGCAGGATTCCTCTGGGGCAACAGGAAGAATTTAAAGGATTTCTCAAAATTCCATCAGTGATGAGAAAAAAATGCTACACATTGCAAATTATTATTTTTATTCTCTGTTTTTGAAGATTCCCTAGATGCACTGCAGCCTTAAGTGGCAATTCGTTTGAACAAGTGCTTCTGGAAAGACTGAGAGAAGCATCAAAGCCCATTTGAGCCATTGAGTTACCTGGCTATTACAAGTGACACTTATAAAACAAGACAGCATTTGAAAATTAACTCAGTATTTGAATATTCACTGTGTTCACAGATCCCTTTTCTTCAACAGAAAATGAAAATAAAAAGAGCACAATAAGCATGCCTCCCTCTCTCTTTTAACCAGAGTAAATTGTGTTAAGACAGGAGTTACTAGCTGGTGTCACAAGTGATCTCAGTCCTTGGTGACATTGTGTCTCATGAACGCCTTCAAGTGGAGGCTTCTTAAAGTTTCTTCACTTAGAATCAGAATGCAAAAATGAAAGGATGAACTCTGCAGCTACTGATCAAATAAGGATGTAAGAAGCTGAATCTGTTGGATGGTAGTTTTAATCAATACAAAAAAACCCTTCTCAGAATCATGCTGGTATCCCTTTCTTGTAATTCAGAAAAAATCGAGTGAATAACTTTTCTGCTCAGCAGAAACATCAGGTGCTGTGTTTACACTTTGTTGGCAGCTCCTTCAGTGAGATTAAGTGCACCCTCAGCAAGTTTACCCACGACTCCAAGCTGTGGGGTGCAGTCAACATGCTGCAGGAAAGCGATGCCATCCAGAGTGACCTTGATAGGCTCGAGAGATGGGCCTCTGTGAACCACATGAATTTCAATGAGGCCAAGTGCAAGGTCCTACACATGGGTTGGGGCAATCCCAAGCACAACTACACTCTGGGGAGAGAACGGATTGAGAACAGCCCTAAGGAGAAGGACTTGGGGGTATTAGCTGATAATAAGCTCAACATGAATTACCAATGTGTGCTTGCAACCCAGAAAGCCATCCATTTATTTGGGCAACTTGGTCTAGTGAGAGGTGTCCCTGCCCATGGCAGGGGGTTGGAATGAAGTGATATTTAAGGTCCCTTCCAACCAAAAGCGTTCTGGGATTCTGAGATTTTAAGCCTTGATATTTTTGGGTAAATCAGGCATGTACTTGAAAACAAGTGTTTGCCTTATCCACCAGTAAATACTTTCTTTCTGAGACATAAACTCAGCTCAGGGATTGTAATTATCTATTTATATATCAACCAACATAGCTGCACTAAACATGGTTACAGTTCATTGCTGATTGTAATAATGACACTGATCAATCTTTTCACAAAGTAACAAGAAAAATGTATTCATTAGAGGAAAAGTTGTCGTTGGCAGTCCAGGTTAGGTAATCAATATGTCAACCCTGGAAAATCTGTTAAGGGAGAGTGTGGAACATACACTCAAGTCACAGTAAATCTTTCTGGCGTAAGGAATAATCCATTTGCTTCCTGCCATCAGCAACCTTCCCCCTTGCTTTTCCTGTCACATTAAATATTGATACCTTCTGCTGAGCAGTAGAAATATTGGGAGCCCTTTGTCTGGGTCTGCTTGAAGAGACATTATTGATACAGAGTGTGCAGCTCAATTTGTTTGTGTAATTTATGGGTTTGATTTTCTCATACACAAGTGTTTGCACAGAGGGGAGGCGGTCAAACAGTATTCATCAGCTATCCCTTAAGCTGCAGTTTTAGGTCTAGAGAGGCCTAAAGCAGTTCTGGAAGAGTCCTAGTGACCAAAGCATCAGTCCAAGTTATAGGGATTGCAGAAAACTTCAAGACACAAATCTTTGACAGAAATATATGCGAGAGTGTGAAATTATGCCAATCAATAATTATTTTGCCCTTGTGTTGATTTTTATCTGCTTCCTTTTAGAGACAAACTTCAAAAAGAAGTTTAGTCAACATAGAATATCCCCTCTTGACAGTTTTGGAAGAAAACTTTAGTTATTCTTCTTAATGTAAAGCTAAGATTAAAAAAGACATCAAATGCTCCTTTTCTAGAATATTTTGAGATATTCTGGATTTTGTTGTGCTGCAGAATAAAGCAAACTTATTCTACCCTCTTTGCTTTAGCAGATCTAGGTCTAGTCAATGCCTTTGTTGCTTGTAAAATTTTTAATATCAAAAGTTGTGTCGTCTAGTGGATTATAATGGAGGATTTCTGGTCATATGCTAAGAGCAATTATTTTTAATATTGTATGTAACACTCTTACTGCTTAGATTTCTTGTGACACTGCTCTGATGAATTTGCTTACACAGAGACTTGGTAAACTGATATAAAAATTAACTTTAGGCTGTGTCACATATACTAATGTGCCACACAAAATCCGACCCAATTTAAGGAGTAAAGGACTAGAGTCCCTCTTCACTACCTTTCTCTTTTAAAAGTAAGAAGTCAAGCAAAGGTACTAAATGAATGTAATAGATCTTGTTGATTCTCCATGGCACTCTTCCAAAATGAACAATACATTTTTAGAATACAGACATAAAATTTAGATGAAGGATTATCATCCATCTAAATTTTGTCTGAATTAGGACCAAAGATTTTATACCCTACTAAACACAAGTATGAAAACTTGAATGGGAGATCATGTACCAAAAATAGTCCCCACCAATGTCTGCAGGGTTCAAACAACAGGACTGGATTGAAGCCCGCAGACACTACCTTAAAATATTTATTCAGCATTTTCACAAGTGCCATTTTGTGTGAAGTCAGAAAAAATGTTTAAATACTTTAAGAACATGAGGTGTTAGATTTTTAAAACTCATCACTGAAAAAATACTGTTATACAAACCAGAACTCTTTTATCCAAAGTCTTTAAAAAAAAGCAAAAAATAGAATCTTGTTGAAGTTTAGGGTTACTACAAATGTTTATAAGCTAGATTGAGTCTATTAAAAATGACACACTTTGCTTAGCTGGTTGAATTAAGATACAAATGCAGATTAGAATACACAAATATAAAGACTTTCTGAAGCCCATTATTTCCTTAACAGGGTCTATCATGTAGATACATAATTAGGGATTTCTTAGAAAGTCGTAATTTTTAGTTACACCTTATACAGCATAATTGTTTACTAAATTAATGAGAATATAGAGATTCCTAAATCTGCACATACATGTGGTTGCCACATGTATATACTAACCATATGCTAAAAATCATCAGGATGGTACTGAAAACCTAATCGAGACACGACACTACTTCTCTCGTTAAACAGCAGCTATCTATATTAGCAGGTTTTTGGCCATTAATTGTGATAGACAAACTGAAAAGAAGGGGTTGGCGCTCAAAGGATAATACTAGGGAAATTTTAGTATGAAAAAGACCATTTCAAATTAAGTTGGATATTCTACACTACAGGCACACCACATCAGCAGTAACTTTTGAAATCTGGGTAACAATTCTTCTGAGAAATTATCAGCACTCTTTTCCATAGTGAGGTCACCTAAACTTTGTCTAGAGAGTTAAAGAGCAGTGCTTCACTTACTAAAAAATCCTACAAGGGAAGAAGTATCAGAACTATGAAACCAATCGTTAAATCCTTTTTCTACCTCTCAGTGTGTTCAGTGATGGGTGGTCAGCTTATACAAAATTTCTCTGGCTCCAAAACTGATAACAAATGTTGTGCTTGGCCACTGTGATTGCTGATATAAAAGGATTTATTCTTATCTTCTCAAGCTGGTCACAGTTCTGTCTTGAAATACCATTTCTACCTTGAGAAAAGCGGTGCCTCCTCCCCCAAAACTGGGAGCCAGCCATCCCTTCCTCTTGTGGTTTGCTGAGCGTGTTTGCATCTGAAGTTGCTCAGGAATCTTAATCTAATGTGAGAGATTTCACTGGGGATTGTACTGGAAAACATCACATGGCCTCAGAGAGTATTAAGTATTCTAATGCTTCATTCTCACTGGCAGGTACTGCCTGGACTGCTTTGCATTGATTTTCCAATTTATGTAAGAATACAAGATACTTCCTTTCCTCAGATCTGGTCGGAATTTTACTTTGTGTCATAAAGAGCATTTTCAGGACACAAAAGTTTTAATTTACTAAGAAAGGGTTATTATATTTTGCCTAGCAGTGCCAGTGCTGATAGCCATGTTCAAGAAGCAGTCAGCTTTTCCTTTGTTATTATCTCTCCATGTGCCAGACAACACATTAGTAAAAAGCACCTTTGGGCCATGATGTGCCATCAACCTTTTGAATCACTTTGAAAGTGCATTGAAATCAACAGGGAGTCCTATTTAATGGGCAATTGTACTGCCTCAGGGTATTTGCTAAGAGCACACTATTTTCTTGGATGAGATAAACAAGAGAAAAAAATTGGCACATAATTAGAAAATACAGTTCTTTCCATACAGTTTGTTCAAAGTGTAGCAGTCCTGTCACTCTGGATGAAGCTTTGTTGGGTAGATGCAGAGGAATAATCAGGAAAAGAGGGGCACCTTGGATACAACTTCTCATAGCACGTGAACAGCTTCCAGAACTATTTTTTTGGGGTTTTAATCAGGAAGTGAAGGGCTGGCAGCTGGTTGCCGTGGCCTATAATTCATCAGAGTACTTAAGCCTGTAAGCAAATGAGACTTAAGCAGCTCCTTAAGGCGCTTATTCAGCAAAACCTGCCCAGTAGGGCAGCAAAGCACAGTAGATAGAGGGTCTCTGTTGCCACAGTGCCTGCACCCCTCATGTGCCTCAGGAAAAGATTGAAAGGTAGGCTCTCCTTTTACAGCCTGGCAATGGAAGTGGACAGAACAAGATTTAAGCCTCTTGCCAGGTTCTCACAAAACCAAACTGAATAGCAAGCTTGTCTGGGTGCTAGGCAGCAGCACAACCACCACACCACTTTGTCTCCCTCACTTTGTTTGACCTGAACAGGGGTTCGGTTATTCATGTCCTTAAGTCTCCAGCCAAGCAGGGTGGACAGAATTATTTGCCAAAGAGCTTTGCGTTGACCAGAATGTTCTCTGCGTTACTGAAGAGTGAAGCATGGTGAGATTATATTTCCTTATGTGCCACTGAAGATAAGGGAATGCTTCTCAGAGCCTTCTGCAGCATGAGCAGAGACTCAGTGTTCTGTACACAGAGGACGATGTTGGTAGGACTTTCCTTAATTGCTATATTTGTGTTCTGAAAGGATTAAAGTATTCTTGTGAGGTATGATACAGCCCAAAAGAAATGTTTATATAAAATTACTATGTAGGTTTTATGAAACATATAGAAAGAAAAAGTTTGTGCTATGGCTAAGAGTACTGTGTTCAAAGTGCTTTGGAGCTGAGATTTAGGATTACGGAAGCTGAAACCACTGAGATTAAGGATTTTACCCAAAAAAGAACCTTTCCCCCCAGTACTGTGCACAGTGCCAGATGTCAGTACTGTTCCTAATGCTGAGTTATCACTTTTTTCCCTACTTACTGAATGGGAACAGCACATGAGACTGGGCTGCAGAACACCCCTGTGGAGGCAGCCAAGATGGAGAAAGGGACAAAAATACCGTGTTAGGTCTGAAACTGTGCAGGGAGAAGCAGCTTTGGGGTGAAATGCAAGCTTGCAATAATTTAGTGGGGATACCTCATCAGCCTTGAAGAACAAAACCTGCAGTTCACCCTTGACAGCTTTGCAGTTGAAGATGGACAGCCCTGCAGAGCCAAAGGCCAGGACAGCAAGCAGGGTGACTTTTTTTCCCATTCATAGCTGCAGGATGGATGCAATCCAGCCAATCATGGCTCTATATACTAAACCAGTTGTTTTACTTAATATCTACCTATTGGGTAGTCCTTTTGTCCAGCTTTGCACATGAATCAGGACCATTATCTCATAGCACAATAAGCCTTAAGGTTACTGTTATTTGAAAATCTTTAGAATGATTAAAGAAGGACTTTGAAAACAGTATATTAAATTTTGAGGCTGTTCCCAATGTACAAATACAATTCTGAGTAATTTGCTTACTGGAGCTAGAATCTAACAGGATGTGATCCTCTATGAATGCATTTTAGCATATCAATATTATTTGCAGACCAGGTTAACAAATCCCTTTCATGAAATTGTTGCTTTTGTTATCTAAAACATCTTCTAGACCATGCATATTCAAGATTTCTCAAAATTCATTTTATCTTTCACTCTGATTGTTCCTATTACAATGCCAACAGATTATTAGAATGCCAAATGGAAATGAAATATGCCCCTTTATAGATGTGTTTGCAATATAACCAGTAATGTACATGACAAGCCTGAGGAATGAATGAGCACAGAGATTATGAAGGATATTCTGTACCAGTTTCCACATAGTATGTCTTCCTTTTAATTCTGACATGTCCTTTGGTAATATTTTAATGGATAGAAAACCCAGATTGTCATGATTGTCAGATTAAAACTAAGACCTAGTTATTTACTCATGGGAAATGAGAGAAGCACAGTAAAAAACAAGGTAGAATACTACTTCTCAGAAACCTTGTATGTCAAAAGTAATTATTTTTTTATAATAGTAAAAAGAATGCTGAACAATCAATAACAGATTTTGAGCATTTAAAATAATGATCTCATGCATGATAAATTACTTGTAAGAAATGAAAGTTCCTTTGTCCTTAAAAAAAGAACTGCAAACAGTACCTCCTGGTGTAAGGGCCAAAATTTTAATCCCACTGTTAATCTTATTTCTATGAATAATTAAGACCAGGTACTTATCTAAATGTCATTCTTTCTACATGACTTTCATTACAGAATGAGAGTTTCTTTGGTCCTGCACTATGGTATCTATGTATAATATTTTGAAGACCTAAAATCTTGTTAATACTGATTCTTTGTATATTAGTCCTACTTTTAAGAAAAGTAGTGGTGCCAAATAGCTTCAAAAAACTTTAGCTAGACTCTGAAGATAGACTTTTTCCAGCTATGAACCTAAAAAATCATTATCTATAGCACTATGTTCCTATCCTGCCACGAGAAAGACTATGACCAAAGAATATAACCAAAGTTTACTGATGAAACAAAGCTGGGATGAATGGTTGACAAGCTAAAAGTCTGCACTTGCCATCCAGTGAGACCTGGACAGGCTAGAGAGTTAGGAGGAGAGAAACCTAATGAAGTTCAACAGGGGCAAGTGTGGGGTCCTGCACCTAGAGAGGAATAAATCCAAGCATCAGTACAGATTAGAGGTTGACCTACCTACTGGGAAGCAGCTCTGTGGAGGGGTCCCTGGGAGTCCTGATGAACAACAAATTATCCATGAACCATGAACACGCCCTTGTGGCCAACAAGCCCAAAGGTAACCTGGGGTGCATTAAGAAGAGTGAACTAGATGATCTCCAGAGGTCACTTCCAACCTCTATCATTCTGTGTTTCAGTGATTCTATGGTCAACACTGTCCCCTCTGAGTCTTAGATACTGATAACTATGACAGGGACTTCTAAAGTCAGTAATTAAAGAGTTTCTGGTCCAGACACTAATTGCAAGCATCTGGATGCCACCTCAACTCAGCTTCTGTCTTAGATTTTACCTAGACAAAAGAACTTGTAAACTGCCTTCCAGCAAATTAAAGATGTGATTTGAAGAAGAATCAAGCATTCATCAAAAAAAGTCAAAGGCATTTAGAAATAAAAATTAAAGAATGAGCCAAGTATTAAGATGTTGGTATTGATTCTGTAAACTCTGTTATAAAAAACTTTCATGGTCATTCACGGTCACTATCACACACTGGCAAATAGATATATAATCACTCTTTTAAGTTTTTATACTTTTCCTAATTCTTCAATCACACCCTGCCAAGAATTATGCTACCAAGGAACTTTATCGTTAGATAGCAATCTTGTTGGAAATTTAATTTAGGCAATTCAAAATGATTCTTTCTGATTGGATTTATCATGTTCCTCTCCACTGAAGGGCTTCACAATCAATAACTGTTCGCATATGAAACTCTTCTGTGAACACATGACTAAGTCTGTTTTGTGGATGGGAGAGCACAGTAAAAATACCCACTAGGAATAAGAGTCATTTCACCTTGTTTTGCTGCTTAAACAAATTGGGTGTATGGGTTAAGCTGGTCGTCTAAAGTCCCTCTCATGAGTGGTTATTTTAGATGCTTATAGAGTGGGGTCAATTGTCCTCTGGGGATGTCTGATTCTCTCCATTGACTCTGAGAAGAGTTTAAAGGAGGGCATCCCTTGCTAAGAAGCTTGTCTCTATTACAGAGTAGGGGATGAACTCAGGTGCACTGGATACAAAATGAGTGCATGGCCTAGGAAACAATCTAACAGGCTGGTTTTGTGTTACCACACAAGCTGCATTTTACATGGTGCAATTAGGAGGGCTGTCTTGTAGTTTCAGACTAGAATAGATTTTAGGTGCATTCAACTAGTTGCCACTTCCACTGGGATTAGACCACAAGAACTGACCCAGAACTGAATATATTGTCTTTGAGGAGATCCAAGCAATGAAATGAATGTGTGTGATGGCAGAAAAATGGGAATACCTTATTCCAGCAAGCCAAACCTACAACCAGGGACTCCATAGAGACAGACAAGGTAGAAAATTGCCCAAAGCAAGTGGCAATTAGGAGGAAGCAATGAAATGACCATAGCTCCTCTGCCAGGTCAGAGCCCTAGGAAGCCAGACTTGCTACTGGTTTTGGTGCATGAGAAAGAGCTGTTTTCAGTAGAATGCCCTTCCCAAGGCAGAGAGAACTAGGAGAAGAAAAAGCAAACTGAAGTCTCCATGACCCTCTTCCTTCTCCTGGCCCCCTTCATTCTCTATCCCCAGTCAGCCACAGTTCCTGTTTTCCCTTTCCCAATCTGTTTTGCCAACCCTTTGCGGAAACCTTGGGGAAGCTGTGTATTCAGTGAAAAATGTGTGTCTCTGCGAGCAGACAGTAATAGATTTTTGTTCACCCTAATAATGCAGAAAAATCTCCTCCGAGGAGCAGAGAAAACACAAAGTTAGGCAGAATTTTGCTATCTTCCTTGGGAAAAAAACCCATATAATTAAGATTCATATATTAACTGCATATTCACTATAATTTGGCAGTCCTGTTGGATGGTCCACAACTCATTAAATACGTTAGCTGTTAGGACCGGTAGTTAGTTAGATTGTAGCATTACAAATTCATAAATAGGCCCTTGAATGACAGGGGTTTTTTTTTGTTCAGTGACTGGAAGATTGAAATTTTATGACCAGGAGAAGAACTCCATTAAATTGGTAGAGGATTTCACTCTCTCACATGGAGGATGAGTGTAGCTCGCAAAGCAGAAAAAAGATAAAGTCAGGCAACAAGATGTCAAACTTTTAAAGTACTTCAGAATTTCTTATTTCTGTTTCATATGTGTTATAATTAGTGGGAGATTTGTATTATTTAATATTTCCAGGTAAGGTCAGATTCCAAGGTTCCCTCTGGTCACAGACACGTAGAGCAGAGTCTGACTGGAGACCTGTGACTAGCGGTATTCCCCAGGGCTTGGTGTTAGGTCCAGTCCTATTTAATATCTTCATCGACGACCTTGATGAGGGAATAGCATCCACCCTCAGCAAGTGCCGATGATACAAAGCTGGGAGAGGTGGCTGACACGCAGGAGCACTGCGCTGCCATCCAGCGAGACCTGGACAGGCTGGAGAGCTGGGCAGGGAGAAACCAGATGAGGTTTAATAAAAGCAAGTGTAAAGTCTTGCACCTGGGGAGGAATAACCGTCTGTATCAGTACAGGCTGGGGGATGACCTGCTGGAGAAGAGCTCTGTGGAGAAGGACCTGGGGGTCCTGGTGGATGACAAGTTGTCCATGAGCCAGCAGTGTGCCCTGGTGGCTAAGAGGGCCAATGGGATCCTAGGGTGCATTAGGAGGAGTGTGGCCAGCAGGTCAAAGGAGGTGATCCTCCCCCTCTACTCTGCCCTGGTCAGGCCCCACCTGGAGTATTGTGTCCAGTTCTGGGCTCCCTGGTATAAAAAAAGGCAGGGATCTCCTGAAGAGAGTCCAGAGAAGGGCTACGAAGATGATTAAGGGCCTGGAACAGGTCTCGTATGAGGAAAGGCTGAGTGAGCTGGGACTGTTCAGCCTGGAGAAAAGAAGACTGAGGGGGGACCTAATTAATGTTTATAAATATCTTAAGTATGGGATGCAGGGGGAATTGGCCAGCCCCTTTTCAGTGGTCTGTGGGGACAGGACAAGGGGCAATGGCTGCAAGTTGGAGCACAGGAAGTTCCGCACCAACATGCGGAAGAACTTTTACACAGTGAGGGTGACAGAGCCCTGGGACAGGCTGCCCAGGGGGCTTGTGGAGTCTCCTTCTCTGGAGATATTCAAGACTCGTCTGGACGCCTATCTGTGCAATATGTGCTAGGGAGCTGCTTTGGCAGGGGGGTTGGACCCGATGATCTCTCGAGGTCCCTTCTAACCCCTACAATTCTGTGATTCTGTGATTCTATGACTGTGTTATTGGACTATGTGGATTAAATGGCCTGACACATCAGCCCTGCAAGCTCTAGTGGACCCCAGTGTACAGTATACCCTAATACAATGACGTTACAAAGGGACAGAATCCGTCTGTATTTCTATAGTGATGGGAGGATCCCAAGAACTGTCAGTGTTGGAGACTGAGCTAAGCCTAACTGGGAATGAGTGACGAAGTATTTTATTGTGACTGGTCCGGGGGCCTCATGTATCCTTTGCATAGACTATCTCAAGTGAACATATTTTAAAGACCCAAAAGGATACAGTTGAGCTTCTGTCATAGCTTTCTTAAGTACAGAGAAGATTAAATAGCTGTCTACCTTGCCTGGTCTCTCAGACGATCCATATGTGGTGAGGTTGCTGCGGGTTAAAGAACAGTAGGTGCCAATTGCAACCATGACAGTCCATGGGCGCCAATATTGGACTAATTGAGACTACCCGACTCCCGTCCTTAAGTTGATTTGGCAACTGGAAAGTCAGGGAGTGATCATTAAGATTATTCACCCATTTGTAGTCCCAGATGGTCAGTGTAAAATTTTAACAGAGGGTGGAGGCTAAGTGGACTATCAATTCCTGAACAAAATAACACTGCCACCGAGTGCTGCAGTAGCAGACATGCTAGAGCTCCAATATGAGCTGGAGTCACAGGTTGTCAAATTGTATGTAACAATTGATATCACCAACATGTTTTTCTTGATACCTTTGACAGCAGAGTGCAGGCCATGGTTTCCTTTTATGTGGAGTGTTACCATGTACGGCTGAAATAGACTGCCCCAAGGGTGGAAACACAGCCCCACCATTTGTCATGGAGACACAGCACCCTGAAAGAGTTGAATCAGTCATCAGGACTCATATTTGAAACAACATTATCTAAGGAGCATGTCATTGACTGGGTGTATCATACCACCTATCATGCACCAGCCTCCAGGAAAAAAATAACAATACAATAGACTGTTAAAACAACACTAGGAGCAATGGGTTCTGGGACATTCCAACACTGAGATACATATTTAGCAGAAGCCACTTGGCTAATTAACACTAAAGGATCTGCTAGCTGACCTGGCCCTGTCCAGTCAAAACCCCTGCACACTGTGGAAGGAGCTAAGATTCCCACAGAACAGATAAGGAACTAGGGTAAAGCCGTGTGGATGATTCCTTCCTCAGGAAAATTTAGACCTCTTTCTGGGACTGTTTTTGCTCAAGGACCTGGCTGTACTTGGTGGGTAATGCAGAAGGACTGGGGAGTCCCATGTCTACCTCAAGGTGATTTAATTCTGGGTGGAAAAAAACCATTATTTATGTGTTATAGGAATTATTATAGCAGGAACCACCTGAACTGAAGGAGGACAACCTACAAGAAGCAATGCAAGTAGCACAGTGACCCGACCGGATCTGGCTTTGATGCCCAGTAACTCCACATGACACATTACCTCTCCTGTCCTTAGTGATCACCATAAAAGATAGTGCAATGTGCCAGCATACTTCTTTGGGAGTTATTGATTACCTCAGAAGGTCAGAATTATGAATGTATTTGAGTTGATATATTAGCTGACTAATCCCAGATCAAATTTCTCTTTACTAAAAAGTCTTGCAAGCCAAATTATAAAGGAAGATTTTTAATTGGAACAAACTATGAAAGGGGAAATGTAGACAGAAAAGTTTTGGTAAAAGGGCAGGAAGCTGCCATTTCCCAAAGAAAGAAAAGAAGTTTGGAGATAATCTGATGATAATTATTACAAATTATCACACTAAAAAAATTAAATGTTTAATGAAAAATCAAAAGTGGGAATAGAGGGGAACTGATATGTAGGATTCAGTAGATAAGTGTAGCTAAATGCAGACAAGAATTTATGTCCGGACAAGTAAGGATAATAGCTTTGAAGCTGTATTAGGAATGAAGAATGGTAATCTTATGCAAAAAAGTTGGAAAAAACAAACACGTTCAACAAACCTTTCTGCTCTTTTTTTTTTTTAATATTATTTTCAAAATAACAGAGTAGTGTCATTTGTTTTCAAGGAAGACTATGCACTTTCCAATTTTCTAGTACCCATGAAAGATATGAGTCACATTTAGCCAGAGATAGATATCTTAAATATCAGCCAGTTTTGATAAATTGAATCCAATCTGTTGGAGATAATCTTTGGTCTTTTAATATATCACAGAAACTCAAACAGAAGCAGAATAGTTTACTTAAATTTGAAAAGAGCAAGGACCCAAAGAGCTGTTTTCTGTCTTGTGTGAAATTAAAGGGAGAAGGTTGGAGGTTGGAAGAAACATTGGCTGACAACAGAAGCAAAATATAAGGGTGCAGAAGACATAAATCCTTCAACAAAACTTTGTCAAGAGTAAGTCCCATTTCCTTTCTTTGATGTTAGAAAATTGGTTAATAGTAGCAACATAATAAACTTTTATAAATCTGGTATTACAATTAACACATTAGCACTTGAGAGCACTAATAAAATTCACATTAAATGGATGATGAAGGGGACAGTGGAGAAAGATTGCCAATAGGTAGTTTTCTAGAAATAGAGGTCCTGGGAGGATTAGGACCAGGCTGACACTGAGTATTTTCATCAGTGAAGGCATGACTGATAAAGGCTGCCCAAAATGTGACTGTAAATGGTATAAGGACTTGTAGAAAAGCAGTGTGAGGCTCAACACAGAAAAGAATCTGTATTACATGGTAAGCCAGACTCCATTTGAATAAAAATTGAGGTTTTAAACACAGAGAGATGTGAAAATCTCCATGTAAGAGTAGCAGGTACCTATAGAAGTGGGTATGGTGTGTTTGCAAGGAATGACTTGAAAATTATCTAAGAGTCCAAGGGGAAAACTGGCCCAGTTCTTGATGGAGGATGTGCCAGAAGTGTTGAATACATCTCCTGGATGAATACACAAGGGACTAATGAGTAGGAGGAGAGAGATAATGTGGGTTTTTTTGAGACTGCCACAGTCAGAGCATTAGTAGGATTTCCCCATGCAATTCTGATGTGCATATTTAACAAATGCTTTGGGAGAAAAAGGTTGGGAAGAAATTTTGTGATTTGAATGAGGTAAAGAAAAAAGCTGGACTGAAAATTCACCATGGCAAACATAAGCTGAAAGACAACAAACAATTGCTGAATGCAGAGCACCAAATTGTTGCTTGTATTGTTTGATTTATAGAACTTGACAAAAATTCCCTGTGAAATGCAGCGAGGTGGTTCTTAGCTTTGCAAACACATTTTCTACAACATAAAACAGTCAGTGTATATTCCCCAGACAAAGAATGGAGAAAGGCTAACATTTTCTGTTATTTATTTTTAACTGCAGCATTATTAAGTATAACTGAAATAGCTTTGGTACTGATGTTAGGAACAGAGAATTCAGCGCTTGTTGAAATCAACAGAAATATTCATACTTTTCACCTATCTCTAATTATTAGTGTGGTTCAGAGTTAACATGTATAGCAATGGGTGAGGTCCAGGTCTATATGTAAAGCTTCTAGATGCTATTATATTGAACGTAACAACTAGTAATAATAATGAAGTATGATCCCTGGAGTATTTCTTTGGAGAATTAACTGCAATTTGCCTGCCTCCAATATTTTAAATTCCTATTTAAATTCATCCAGGGGGAATGGGACAGTTATGAAACCAAGTCTGTTCTTATTCTCGTACCTAACGAACAGTTTCCACAGTAAATAAGTACATAGCTTCACATGATTCAGTGTAATTGGGCTGGTTTTGTTTTAATAGGATTTATTGGACAAAAAAAGGCCCATAGAAAACTATTTCTCCAATTGCTTTTTTTAAAGGGTTGTTGGTTTGCTTTATTTTTTTTAACCAAAAACATGTAGATTGTCTCCTCAAGAGTGTACCGTTTCAACACAGACCTAGTCCTTGTACTCCAGACACCGAAGTCTAAAAATTATTCACTGTAGAAGCTGCTTTCTGTAGTGCCTTTTTTACAGGCTATCTTTAAGTTATACATGACTTTGTTTCTAAGTGAAGAAAGAAAAAAGCAATGGTTTTATATTTAATTTCTGCAGAGACTATCTTCTGAATCTACCCTTTCTTAAATTCTATAGCACATCTCTGGTTTAGTTGTAATCCTTTTTATCGGTGTGTTTATCTAGATGCATTTATCTAGATGGTTCAAGCAGTGACTGTGTAATGAGGTATATAATTGATTTACTATATGGACTTAATAACAGGCAGGTGGTTGAGGTAACCTATTATTACTGCAGAATTAGATTTCAGTAATGCGTTCTATGTCCTGTTTTTTCCAAGAGAACAATTGCTTGAGTAGCTGGTTGAATAACTGTTATCACAGATGTTTTACATATATCTGGTGGAACCGGGCTCAGATAATACTTAGATTATGTCCAGTGACAAATTTAGTGTAAATAATGAACCAAAGCATTATGCCTTAACATTTTGCAGAGTAATTACCCAAACTGAATAATTCAAAATAGGCCATTGCTAAATTTAAAATGTGGATGATTAACAGGCTGTGTAAAATTGCTTGGATTCACTATTGAATTACCAGATTGTGGTTAGTGCTTTCTTTGAGAAATATATTGCAATTGCCAAAGTATTCCTTAGTCTACCGGGGGCCTGATTCGATAATCATGTCCACAAGGCTACTTGCAGCAGGGAAAGCTCTTAACCTGAAGTCCTTAAGTGCCTATCACCTGTAACAATAGAAATTGGAGTGATTTTTTTTCCTGCTTTCATTCTTCTCTCTGCTTCAGCTCTGTCTATTGCTTTCAAAACCTCTGCCCCCGTATGTTGCCTGACATCCCAACTTCATACTTCTGTGTCCACCCACACAGGATTTTGTGTTCAGAAGGCTGCTGAATATCAGATTATCTATAAAATTCAAAGTAGAAGATTCATTCCATGCTCTACTTAAAAAAAAAAAATCTTGACCTATAGCAAAATGCACAATATATTCATACAAATTATACCACTTATTTTCCAATAGTACATACTAATGAAATAAGCACGTAAGTATTTCTCTCTGTTTATTCTACAATGGATGAGCTGATTTAATTATGCAGACACATGTGGATACCTCCTCTGATTTACCAGGAAACCATATGAAAAGTGCTGGAAGCTAGAAGTGTTCCGTCTAGATTCGAAAGGGCTGAAATGATGTGATCTGTACTGTAAAAGAACTTACAACTCTAAAAAAGTTTTGTGTTTTCAGACATAAGTGCAGCATGTTCCTACCATAGTGATTTGTACTAGAAGTTAATAATTAATGGAGTAATATACAATTTGAAATAGTAGATAGGAGGCTATAATAATATGACAAAATACATTAGTGTCCAGTATTAGCTCACCAAGGGTAGGGAAATATCCAATTCTGAATCCAGATCATTCTACAAGTAAAAGACCACAGTTTAGAGGATCCTTTTGCCACTTTTTTCACAAGTCAGCTGGAAGAGCTCTGGTAAGCTCTGATACACAGCATTATTGTGCCACATCCATCCTGCCTCATATGGCATTATATCGCCTGCTCCATCGGACATCTCATTAGCGGTCTGATCCGACCATTGCCATGGTAACAAGGAAAAAAACCATTTCTCTGGCAGTGCTGCCCAACAGCACCAGGTAATGCACATCTTGTTTGGTTCAGAGTGAGCACTGTAGCATCTAGCACAAACCTCTCATTGTTCTTCATGGATCCCGCTTGTCCCGCAGCAGCTTGAGGGGCAACAGTAGGTATTCCTTGTGATGGAAGGAAAATCTTCCAATGGCAGTCCCTTTAAGGAGCACAGATGCCATCACTCATGTTTTTTTGGTCATGTCTCTATGATGCCTGCAACTTTAATCTGTTTGCACCATTTCTCTGTGCACTTGTTACAGAGCTTGAATATCTCCAGTTCCAGCCTGCTGAGATGTGCTTAGAAGTCTGCTGTGAGCAGTAGGATGAGACCCCTCTCCAGCTCCCTGTCTCTCAGCAGTGCTGTGCTGGACCAGAGAGCATCCTCTTGAGCTAAACTGTCTTCCATCCTTCGGCAGTGCTTCCTCTTCAGCTCTTACTAATGGTGACTCAGGACTGTGGCCAAAATCAATTCTTTTTGCTGACGAGGTTGCAACCTACTCAACAGATTTCCAGATTTTCCTCTTCTACATCCAATTATTTGGGTTGCTTTGCAGAAAATTTACCTTCATATTTTGGACTGACTAGCCTACTATTTCCAACCTGTATAAGAATTTACTTTAGTGACCCTGCTGCATAGGACTGGAGTGTGGCTAATGTTGGAATACTGTTTGTGTTTGGTGTAACTTACCAAAAACGTAAATAGTTTATAAAATTGCAGGTTTTGAACTACATATATTCAATAAAAACATTGCAAGCAACTGAGTTTTACTAAAAAGAACCCTTCCCTTATTTACAACTGAAACCAATCCCTTGTTTACCAATACTCTACTGTCTTAATTATGTGCTGTATTTAATAGGCTAAATGCATGTCTGCAATTAAATAATTAGATCTAAAAATCTTCACCCCTGCTCCAAACAAAGTAATTTAAAAAAACATGAAATTCCAACTCCTAAAGAGATTTCTACATGAAAGAGTATGGATACTTTTTGTAATGGGACATTAACGGAAATTCAGCAACACTGTTGAGTTACTTTAGTATTAAAACCAGTCACAGATAGTTCAATTTACCTTTTAATATCTGCCACTTATTTTCACCCTCCCCTCTGCAGATGTGCACATGTATAAAAATTCGCCATAAATGCGGAACATGATTACCCTACACATCTACCTATAATATCTGAATATGATAGGCTGTTTCCATACAGACACACATTGCTTTCAGAGACAAATGAGTTCAAACATGTGTCTGTTAGTTCGCCTATTTTTTTATGACCTGCCAGGGGATATAGGAGCTCCTCTGTTACCCAAGTTATAGTGTCTGCAGCTGTGGGCTTCTTTGGACCTTGAGAGGTACTACATACCCACTAACAACTTGTTCAAATTCAGAATGTGGTTGAAAATCTAAAGACCAGAATATGAAAATCCTTAAATCTCTATTATCCTAGAAGCAGAGATGAAAAGTACTTTAACTTAATTTTTTTCCTTTTCTCTAAACTGAATCTTCCTTTCTGCAGTTTATCCCTATTACTACTTCTCGTGTACCGTAGGGTTACCTCTTCACAGAAAACTTTTATGCTTATGAATATTATCACTGGTTTTTGTTTTATTCTGGAGGGTTTGTTTCCTGCATATAAACAAGGGCAAGTGTAGAGTCTTGCACCTGGGGAAGAACAATCCCAGGTACCAGTATAGGGACAGACCTGTTGGAGAGCAGCACAGGGGAAAAGGACCTGGGCGTCTTGGTGGACAGCAGGATGACCATGAGCCAGCAATGTGCCCTCATGGCCAAGAAGGCCAATGACATCCTGGGGTGTATTAGAAGTTGTATGGTTAGTAGGTCAAGAGAGGTTCCCCTCCCCCTTTACTCTGTCCTGGTGAGTTCTGGGCCCCTCAGTTCAAGAAGGACAGGGAAATACTTGAAAGAATCCAGCGCAGGGCCATAAAGATGATTAAGGGAGTGGAGCACCTTCCTCATGAGGAAAGGCTGAGGGAGCTGGGTCTCTTTAGGTTGGAGAAGAGGAGGGGTCACTGAGGGGTGACCTCATTAATGTCTGTAAATATGTAAAGGGTGAGTGTCAGGAGGACAGAGCCAGGCTCTTCTCAGTGTTGTCCAGTGATAGGACAAGGGGCAATGGGCACAAGATGGAGCATAGGAGGTTCCATGTGAACATAAGGAAAACTTTTTCACTATGAGGGTAACAGAGCACTGGCAAGACTTCCTAGAGAGATTGTGCAGTCTCCTTCTCTGGAGACATTCAAAACCCACCTGGATGCATTCCTGTGTGATTTAGTCTGGGTGATCCTGCTCTGTCAGTGGTGTTGGACTAGATGATCTATTGAGGTCCCTTCCAACCCCTAACATTCTGTGATTCTATGATTCTGTGCTTTAAACACCTGCAGGTTATTCGGTTTTACTCATAAGTTAGGCTTTCTAAATTCTGGGGCATTTACGCTCCCTTCTACTGGGCACTACCCCATAGCCCTGCAGTGTTTCTAAGCAGAGGTACCTGTAGCAATGCCAGTCATGTAAAATGGGGCAGAATAAGGTTCCTCTCTTCTGAGATTTTTTTTTCAGCCCCTTACAATCTTTCCTCACTTCATGTCATTTTCAGATTAGCATATTTTCTTTTCCATTTCACACTATTAATAATGAGTAGTCCTGAACCTCAGGTGGATAGTATCTTTACTTCCTCTCTCTCTCTCTCTATATATATATATATATATGCTCTATCCCTTGTGATAGTGATTGTCACTACCCTCAGTCCAGACTTCCACCTGGATTCGTCTTCCGTTAAATGACTGGAAAGTTTCCCCTTCTGGCATAAGACACTATGAGATGATGTCAGAAGCTTTTGCTTTTCTCATTATAATGAACAGTCATTAGCTACAATAAAATAAGACAAAATTAACTGGGTTTAGTACTTTTAACAAATTAATATTTGTGCCATTTGTGATGTCAATTTTCTGACACTGTTGGCTCATTTTTTAAAAAGTATATAAATAATCATTATACTTCAGTGCATTCCCAGGAAGCCTACATATTTTAGAAGTCCGTGACAGAATGGATTTAATCAAAGAGTATGTCTTGTAAGAAATTGAATTTAAAGTGTTATTAGAGTACACACTGAAGAAAGACACTGCATTCATTTGTGTCTCCTGTTGTGTCAATATTACTCTGTCCTCTGCTGCTCTTCAGATAAGGGATCTGAAATTAAAAAAAATTAAAAATAAGTAAAAGGTGAACTAAACCCATTTGCTTAAGCCTCCTTCTTGTCCACCACCTCACCATTATGTTTTTGTCCTGCATCTCTCCAACCCTTCCCTAATCTACCAGATGCTTGCCTGCAACCTTCTTGTAAGTCATTCAAACTCTTTAAAAATCGATGAGACTCAGCTGAGTGGAAACTCTACCACAATGTACATTAAACAATTGATTTCCGTTGATGCCCATGGGACAGCAGAACATGCTGAAGAGCTGGCAGGCTATTGATGGCTTCCTGAGCTAAAGGTCCCACCACTTCTACTTCCACACTCTCTTTGCTACCAGTCAAGTGCCAGGAATACCCCAAGACTTGCTTTGGCCCTCTGGATGGGGAGGGAGGGGTGCTGGGACATGTATTTTCAGATTATGCCAGTCTCAGAAATTTCATGTGCAATTAGTGTCACTGGTGGGTACTAATTTGGAGGGAGAAAGTATGGTTAGGATCTCCATGCCTATTGCATATGCTTTCAGTTGAGGCTATGCTGGAATCTTAATTACAGAGGTCCTACAGCAATTTTAGGCATTTAATACTACAAGTTTCAGCTAAATTAGGTTTATTTTTTCTTAGCTTTTTGTAAACTGGAGAAATCTATGTATGCATCCCACAGTGTTTTATATTGACTAATTTGGACCATTTTCCCATTAATTTAAAAACATATCTCAGAACTGATTATTTGCAATAGTTAAATTCCCATTCCGCCCAGGCAGAATTTTAGGCTCAAGTGAAGGGAAGAGAGCTCAGTACTCCTCAGGTATAGGTGCCAACAGAAGATCTTTTTTAACTCAGTCTTCAGTTAATATTTGTCATGTTAAAGAGCCCAAATACAAATGTGCATTGAAGCTTATATATATTAAAAATGTTAACAGTTTCAGACAATCCAGCAACAGTTATTGCTTTTCATGAAGTATCTTCACATTTGTTGTACATTAAGAAGTAGTGAACCAGAAGAATCCAAAGACTTTCATGAAGTGAGTTATTAGCGTCTTTGCCTTATAATATACAACAAGCCAGTGTTATAACAGTAGTGTGATAACCTGTGTCAGTGAACAGTATATCCTGGAGTTACGCATAGTGAAATGATATATAATTTAATTGTATGTCATCATTTTAAGACAGGCTTTTTTTTTCTTTGCACTTACAGAGTACACCAATAGTTGAAGTTCAAAAACACCTCTGGTGATCATCTAGTACAACTGTCCTGCTTAGAGTGTGGTCAGCTAGAGAAGATGGCCCAGGACCATATCCAGCTGGGTTCTGAATATCTTGAAGGATGGAGACTCCCCAGGCTTTCTGGGCCATCCTCACAAGAAAACAAACAAACAAACAAACAAATAAATAGATTTCTTATGTTTAAATAAAATCTCCTGTATTTCAGTTTGAGTACATCGTCTCTAAAGCTGACACTGAACACCACTGAGAAAAGCCTGGCTTGATTTTCTTTAGTTCCATCATGAGGTATTGATCCATGTGGATAAGATCCCCCTGATCTTTCTCCTCAATCTCCATGTTGAACAGTCCCTGTTCCTTCAGTCTCTCTGCATATGAGGGATGCTTCTGTCCTTTAAGCATTTTTCTAGCCCTTTGCCTGACCATTTCCAGTAGCTTTATGTCTGCCTTATACTGGGGAGCTTGGAGCTAGGCACAGAATTCCAAATGGGATTACTAAAGTGAGATTACAATGTTGTGCCTAGTAGACATCTATTTAACTTTCAGATGTAACAACATGTCTGCTGAAGTCCTGGTGGTCTCAACAAACATAATCCAACCCAGGGTCAAGGGAGGGTTACCAGCAAACTGCAAACAGCCAAAACACAGTTTCATGTAAAAAAAAAAAAAATCCTAGATGAGAGCTAAGACAGGTGTTGTTTATATGAATCAAGTAAGTTTGTGATAAAAATAATCTGATTGTAGTCTATGAGATAAAATGAGTTTTGGATTCCAGAAACCAGAATGAGAGAATATTTGCGAATGACATTAGAGACTGAGTTGGCAGGGACTTCTTGTCATTTCCATCCCTTTCTATCTGCCTGGATTGAGTTAGTTATTCTTAGCCGTCTCACATAGATTAATATCTCCCAGGATGGTAATTCAACAACTTGCCAGCTTCATCTAGTTCCCTTTTGTTTGCTTGTTTATTTGTTTCAGTGTAAATTCCTTACTGATTCTTTTCTTTGAATTATCCCTCTTCATCTTCTCTGTATCTTTGTACTTTATTAGTATGCAATAGCAAATGTCACCTTCATTGCTCCTTCTTCCCCTCTTTCAAGGTCTTAGATGTCAACATCACTTTCCTTTTAATTCTTTTCCCAACCTCTGTCTTCATTATTTGCATCTATAAGTAAATTCCCAAAAGCCCTATCGATTCTTGTGGGAGACTTTCCCTACTGGGCTGATGGATTTGCATCCAGGATGCTGTGTAATGTCGCTGCTTGATGGCAGCGCGAGGGGAATAAGTGCTTTTATGAGCAATTTGCTGCCAGGCTCCACTAGACCAACTGGAAAAAAACCACCATTGGTCTGGTTAATCGGGATGTGGTTGTTAAAATGTCAGCACTGAATGCAGTTTGCACTATTAATCCAGAGTGAACCTGCAGATTCACTCACACCAGGGGTGATGGTGACTTAGAAAAATATGTTGGAAAGACATTGGACAAGAAATGGAATGTGGGAAACTTCTTTTGCCTGGGAATTATTGCTGTAGTTGGAGTATCAAAATAGAGTATTTTTCTTTGTATACCCCCTTGCTGCCTTAAACTGACAGTGGGGTGGGTTTAACAATGTTATCAGACTGCACCTGAGGTACAGACAATTTTCCCCTCCTAGAAAACTGCAATTTCTCTCTTTCCCAAGGAGCTGCATTCTCTGGCATAGGGCCAGTCAGGTTGGGCTGGTGCTTAGGAACGTCTTAATCCAGCATGGCTAAATCCTTGATGGCTCATTTCTCATAGCCCAGAGGAAAATCAAATAGAAGACTTTTCACACCAGATAGTTTCCTTCATATCAGAATATGACTATGAAGATGGTATTGACTTCTCACGTTCTATGTAATAGGCTTTGCTGCACTTTGTTAATGTTATCTCCAGCTGTTAGACTATATTCTTCCTAGAGCCTGGGGGAGGACATAAGGATTTTGAAATTAGTCCTTGTTCACAAATAATTGTGTTTAAGTCTATATGATGCTCCTTAAAGAAGATAATACCATGACTCTTGCCTCACCAGTTTTTAATAACTGAAATAAGAATATCTGAATTTTACGTCAGGAAAAAGACAGTGTTAAGAGTACTGGTTAGAGCTGGGGAGTTTCTATATTTGGGGGTCAGGGAGAGAGAAAAGGGGTGAGAGGAGAATACTTCCTCTAAAACTGTGGAAACTTTGGAACTTGGTTTAACAAAGTCTCTAGAAAGCAGGTGCCACCTTGCAGGATAAGTAAAACAAGTATCTAATTAGGCAACCACTATGACCACTATTGGCTTCAAAACATTGCTGGTAAACTGCAGAGCCATTGTCACCAATTTAGACCAAACCTGGTTATGCAGTAAGACTAAAGTTGTTTCCAATTCCCCTTTGTTGTTGCTCTGGCCTACCAATGTCATCAGTAAGAGAAAATCTAAACCAAAACTACTTCATGAGGTCAAATGTCTGAAGAACAGGAGGGAAAAGTTGATTTATGCATTTCACTTGCTTGAGAAATTTTTAAACTTGGGAGGGTGAGTGGAAGATTGAAAGGGAAATTTTTTTTTTTCCTCTAAATTTTTTTTCCTATTAAAAAGAACTGTTGAGGAGGTATAAATATTACATCAGACTCTCTTACAGAGAGTGAAACATAGCATCCTGTATTCATTTTCTTCTGAACCCATCAGTTCAAATCATTTGCTTTCTTTAGAACAGAAGTGGAAACAATATTCATTCTTCTGTCTATGAATATACTCCAATTAGGAATCCAAAAATAGATTGTCCTCAGAAGTAAGCATAATTGCTTACTTTGACAATGGCAGATGAACCTCCAGTATTTGTACTGCAGCTGGTCAGAAATGGGAAAGAACAGAAGGGTTTGGAGACTGTCTTGAAATTTGAAGTCAAGGTTCAAATGAGCCTGTGTGACTTTGAGTGATGTCTGCAATCTATTTTTATAACATACACGCAGAGTGTTTAATTAAAACACTGTTGCAAGAGAGCCACATAGCCAATGAAAGGCATCTGTTGCAAATAAAAATTATTAACACATGGACATGGTGATTTATTAACTAACTGGAACTAAATTATGAAATAAATGTAAGGAATTCTGTACTTCTAAATTGGACTTTGGGCTTGTCTATTTTGGAGAAAACAAGACTGAAGAGTGACCTCATTGCTCTCTACATCTTTCTGAGGGGGTAAGTGGAGAGGGAGGTGTTGAGCTCTTCTCCCTGGGATTTGGTGACAGGAGACATGGGAATAGTTCATGCTGCACCAGGGGAGGTTTAGACTGGACATTAGAATCATTTATTTAGCAAGAAGGTGGTCAAATGCTGGAACAGGCTTCCTAAAGAGGTGGTCGATGTCCCAAGTATGTCAGTGTTTAAGAGACATTTGGACAATGGTTTTAACAACAGGCTTTAACTTTTGTTTGGCCCTGGATTGGCCAGGCAGTGGGACTAGATGATCCTTGTAGGTTCCTTCCAACCGAAGTGGTCTATTCTGTTCTATTTTACTGCATTATCACTGTATTTTAGTAGGGCTGCTGCTAAATGAATTATTCATTTTGTCTTTTACAAATTTCCGCTGCACTGCCTAGTGGAGGTTTGATACGTCGTGTGCCATGTTGTGTATACACACAGGAAAACAGGAAGGTCTGGAGCAGCTGAAGGGACCCCAGGGCCCTGCACTTTGGGACGCTTGACTTCCAGCTGTCTAGATGCTTGACACAATATTCAATGTCCAAACCAGCACTTGTGCTTCTGTGCACAGGAAGATTAGCCTTATACTGGGTACACCTGAAATCTCAGTCAGTGTTAACACCCACACGCCCTTTCTTGGCTAGAGACGTGACACTTAACTCTTGTTTGGTCCTGGTCTCTTCTGCACTGTATAAAAGAAATATTTCCAGCTCAGGACTCAGGATTAAGAGCTGAGCTGCTGCTTTTCCACAGTTTCTGCATGATTCATTGGCAGGTAGGCAGGGAGCTTGTCCATCCACAGCTAATTCCTGCTGCCTCTTATTAATATAAGCTGAAATGATATCAGAGTCTGGTATAACAGTGGGACCTATTGAATCTGCAAGTCTGAATCAGACTGAGATGTACTTCATGCTATTCATTTGCTTCATGCAGCTTAGTTCGGGCCATCTGAACAGATCATAATCTTGTTAGTGATAACCACAACATAAACATACTTTTCAGAGAAATGAGTAATGCAGCAAAATAAATCAGCACAGTGCTGCTAATAATAAATGCTAATCTGTGTTACAGATGTGGAATATCTTGTATATATTAGCAACATTAATCTTTACAACAAAATTGTAAATTTAGTAGTGCAAAGTAATTCAGATTACAAATACTTCCTGACTTTAACAGCAAGTATTTGCCAGTAGAATGCAAAAAAAAAAATCCATAATTTTCATTTCAATTTAAAGAAATAGTTTTGGCTTTAGTGCCTTGACCTTGTTTTAGTGCCTGCTTATAAATTTTCTAGCTTTTGAAAATAAAATAATGGTAATTATTAGTGCAAGTTGCTAGCTGTTGCTGCCTCAAAAAAGTTATATGACAAATGCCAATGCTTTTCAGTTCTTGAAAACATTCACAGTTTCTTTGGCTTAGACACACTTATTGCTGTATCTAATCCAAGTCTGTTACATGGAGCACAACTTTCATCTTCTTTTATGACCACCCTGTCCTCATGGAGTGCTGTGCAAACCGGAATGCTCACCTTTACAAGCGCATGATATCTAAATTGCACGTGCATTTTGGCTTCAGCCTTACAGATGCCAAGGTTGTCCCCGATCAGGCACTGAACCAGCCATTTGTGCTGCTCATGAGGAGAGGAGACAGCTAAGCTTTCCAAAGGGCTGTTTGGGAACAGGAAAAGGTGCAGACAGGTCAGAAAGGGGTGAAGGACGAACCCAAAACAGTTGCCTCAATGGACGTCCACACAACTGCTTAATGGCCGAGCTACCTACTCCCTGATAGGTCACCCCATCCACGATTTTGTCTCCGTGAAGGTTCGCATTTAACTTTCAGTTCAAGTAAACACTGCTCTTCCAGTAAAATAATTCATATAAATTTATTATTAGGAGCCAGATTGCCTGCAATCTTAATCCAATTTATTAAGAGGTGCGTAAATTAACACTTTTGCAACACACTTGTGCAGTCCTGGAAGAAGATGTCATCAGAGGAGCCCAGAGATATGCTGGGATGTGTACACTCAGATCCTCCTTGAGGCCAGTGGCGGGGAGGAGACAGGTAGAAGTTAGGCAGGGTTAATTTTTTATGTCTGTGCTAGGGAAAAGAGCCCACCACAACTTTTTAAGAGCTTCTTGTTTGGTCTGTGTAATGAGTGATTGGTAGAGAAGCAAAGTTTTGGATTTGAATGCAAAACTTAAGCCTTTGATTGATGATGGAATGAATAGGGTTTTACTTAAGGTTCTACCAAAAGGCGCAGTCTATCCCTAATTAGTTGTATATTTGACCTAAAATATTTGTTTTTCCTTTCATCCAAGCCCTGAATTATTTTCCTCTTCAACCTCATTCTTTGTTCTTTTCAGAAATGCAATAAATGGTCCAACTTAATGCATTAAATATGAAAAGACTTACTGAAGGGGCCCAACTCATAAATGATTGAAAAGGCCGTATGCTGGAAAGCATCTATTTGAAAACATGCATTATTAATTTCACAGTTTAGATGAGGTTCCTATAGGGCAATCATTTATTAAATATTGGCTCTGTTAAGTCCACCAAATAAGCTTGTCTGTACAATATGACATATAACCAACTAGTAGCAAAATACAAAAATGTCCCAATCAGTGTTTTAGATAATGAATAGAAGGTATTTATTTTGCTAAGGTACCAAACACGACCAAGGTGTTTAGTTTAGACAACAAACATGGTGTCACTACAGCAAAGAGTGGTTTGAAAGTTAGAGAAAGTAGCATTGAATTGAATACGGGGAAAAATACTTGGGCAAAATTGTTTTAAATATTAATTGAACTAAAATAAGTATGTTAATTAAAGATGTCACCTTCAAAAAAAGAAAATTACTTTGCAGACAAAGATTGCATAATCTGAACCCTAACTAGTACTGATTTATGGGAGCAATAGCATCCTCCTGAAAGTAGTACTTCAGTGCTGTACTCAATGCTGGTGAGCCAGCTCCTTCCTATCAGCCAGCTCTTTCTAGACTGAACAGATGGTAATTTACTCACACACTTCACGCAGGTATCATTTTTATGATGGAACCCAAACAAATAAGGGCCAATAATTAACATGATTATGACTATTCTGCACCCCTTTGGATCATTGGTACTGAATTAAAAGAACTGTCCTCTACCAAAAATGAACGATTGAGGTCAGACTGCATGGAGGTGCATATACCCTGACAGGAGATCGTCAACAACATACTAAATCAGCACTGATTTTCCAAACTCGGTAAAGGAGAGTTAAATGTCATTGTAGTGTTATTGCAACAAAGCATTATCATTAACTGCATTAGCAGCAAGGTGAAAGAAAAATACATGGCTGTACAAACTTAGTGAATTATTTAGATGTCACTGCTGCTGGATCTGTCTGAGTTGATCTGAATCCTCGTTAAAACTTCCTCACCTCCCTGGTCACGCTGGTTGTTCAGTGAGATCACTGCGATCACTGTGTCTATCAGTTGAAAAGGAAAGGGCAGAGCCACAAAGGAGGCCAATTTCAAGAGAGTATTTTCCTTCAATCAGTTCCACATCTCCCACAGTGGTCATTTTGGGATTCTGGATTTTTTTACTGTTCCTATGGTCAGGCTGTTCAATAGCCAAGCAGTCTTCCCACAGGATTAAAAAACACCCAAAATTGTTCACAGCTCATTACTCCTGAATTATATTCACTGTTAGCAGTTCTAAGCAAGGCTAAGTCAGTATCCTTACAACCAGAAATTATCCACACAGAGGAATTTTCCTAAAGTATCAACAGCACATTCAAAGTAAATGTTCTCTAATGCTGTCTGTAAATAGTGATTCAGCATCAGTGATGCTGGAGATCTCTAGGAAATTTTAAGATAGCAAATCTAGATCAAAATTTCACTGTTATTCGATGACAAGACTGGGTTGATCTGAAACATGGTGAGAACCCAGAATCATCCTGTCACTTACTTGCAGTCCTGTGGCAGTAAACAGAGGCAGGAGGAGATCTGCTTGCAGGAATCAAGGGAATCGGGTAAGGAAAGAAATTCTATGCAGGGGTGGTGTCATGCAAGGGAGAGAGCTAACTGAAACAGACAGAGCAACACATCCAAAATATCAGTCCAGGTCGGATTCAATACCATGCAGAAATTACTTCTGAAATCAGTGTCAGAACTATTTGAAGACTTTCTACTCCACAATATCCTGCAGTTCTGAGGATTAGTGTCCTTCTTGATATTGCTTTAAATTTTAATTTACCCCCTCCTTTAGAGTCTCTACTGAACATGTCTTTCATTTTTAAAGTTTCTCCTTTCAATAGATGTGGAGTCCTAACACTGCACTGGACTAATCAGATAGTTAAGCCTAAAATAAAAAGTATTTTACATACAGTAAGAAAATATACTTAATAGCTTCCTTTTAGCTTTTCTACTTAGTTAGCAGTAAAACTTAATCATGAGGGGGAAAATAAAATGCCTGAATATTCATGCTGAAATAATAGACTCCACTGTGGTGTCATTTGCATTTGCAGGAATTAAAGATGCTTTATCCTGCTATCCCACATTACAAGTCCAGATAATTCTGGAGAAACCTTTATGGATTTACAATAGCTGAAATGAAATCAGAACCCTAACAGCTTACATTTCCATTCAGCACTCATTGTTCACATGCATATTTCATGATGATCACTACTACCTCATTGGCTACTTTGCCATTTGCAATGAGCTACTGCACTGTATGTCTAACCTAAAATACGTTTCAGACTTCTCTCCAAGTCTGACTATGGACAAGGCTGGTGGCTCTATGAAGATGTGCTGAGTGACAAAAGAAGATCTGTGAGCTCATCTGGAAGATATTCCTCTGGTGAAAGTATATACTTTCAGTGTATGACTGCCACATAAACAGTAAACAACAACCGTGCATCTTTAGATGGTTGTCTGTGTGAGTAAAGGTACATCTTCAGTTTTCAATACCTCACATCCCCCCATCTTCTGGGGGAGACTAATGTCTGCAGTGCAATGAGAGCGTAGTCCAACAAAATGAGAGTCATCAAGAGCTGTCACTTTGTCTAAAGTGACAAATGTATTTCTAATGATCAATAAGTGTCCAGTATTAGGAGAGTGTTGGATTGAACATCCCCACCCCATTAGAAGATCCAGCGCTTGACTCATGTTGGGCTCTGCAGTACTGAACATGCGCTGTTATAAGTGACAGCGCACCGAGGGGACTGTAAAATTAATTAATCCAGCTGAGACGATAATACATCCTTTCCCTCTTCACAGCTCCTGTTTTAGATTCAGCTAAAACTAATTTTTGATGTTTGTGTGCAATGCAGGATGAAGGGATGGTCCAGAGACTTGGAAGCTGTAAAGTGCAGAAAGCTGTAGAAAAGACAGAAGCTTGGTTTAAGAAGCTTAAATTCCATGAGTAGATGTTGTTATTCATGGTTAGGATTTGCTAATTGAGATGTTGGCAGATCTACTCTAAGAAACAGTCCAGCTGTGAAATACATCATTAGCAGTGTGTTAAAACAAAGGCATCTTCAAGAGCCTCTAGCTGCGGTGGCATTCACCTGGCTCAGGCACCCAAAGGAGATGTCAGCAATGGGAGCAGCTCCTTTCTTGAAAATGCTTCCAGTGTTGCACTTCCCTCATTTTCTTTCATGATCAAATTAAGTCCTGGGTATTATTGGAACCTTTTGAAGGACTAGGCACTTTGACTCATTTAAAAAAAAATATTACTAGTTTTTGCAAACATTACGGCTTCAAACAGTCCTTCTTAATTTTTGTGAGTAATGTCTCCATTAGATCTGGAAGAAATTTGTCCTTTCCCCTCTATTGTCTCTACAGGGACAATTTCTGAGAGAACACCAAATAAGCAAGTTGGGGAGGGTCATCCATGACTTTGCTTCAGAAATTACCCCATTTGGAACAAGAAAATAGAGGTGAGACTGTGGGACCACAGACTTGTAGATGCTGTACTTGGCAAAGAACTGTCTGAGGTAGGCTAATAAAAATAAACTGCTAAGTGGGATGTGAGAGGAAAAGCAGACGTGGGACAGATGCTTACCTAGAAACAAGAAGAAAATTCACTAGCCTTCAGTCCTCCACAACTTATTGAGAAAGAAGGATACTGACATTATGTTCCATTATCTTTTCTTCTAGTAAGGTGGTGAGGTTGAGTGGTAGGGTAACCTTATGTCCTTTGCTGTGATAACTTATGGACCTTTACAATAACAAAAGTTGACTTTGCCCTGTAAGCTGGTGAAGATGTACTTATACATAAATGCATGGCTGCCTCCTGACCGTGACAGTGTTTGTGCGGTTTGAGGGGACACTTTCCACAGGATTCCTTTAGGCTCTGATTTTCTCTCCTAAACCGACGCTGGAAAACTCATCCCACTGCCTCGGTGGAAAAGAAATCAAAGGGAATTATAAAAGTTGTGAAGAGCATATGAAGCATTTCACAAAAGCAAGGAAAGTCTGTGGAAAAAGATGGGAGCAGACAAAGGTGGGCATGCTCCAGACTTGGGAGGGCTCTGTAGACACTCAAATCTACTTGAAAGGAAATGTGTTATTCAGGATGAGAGCTCTCCTCTGCTCAAATGCAGCCTGTGTAGAGGAATTGTCCTGTTGCTTTATGGGAGCCTCATGGGGATTAAAGGGTCCCTGGCTACTTGGCCAAGCCTGATGTTTGAAGTGTGTGGTTAACTTAAAGCCAATGCATCCATATCAGTGTTTTTCATTTGACAGCTTGTAAGGATCTTAAAAATTTAAGAATTAATGTATTGGGTCTGGCTGAGATGGTGTTCATTTTCCCCACAGCAGCCCTCACAGTGCTGTGCCATGTATTGCTAGCCAGCACAGTGCTGGTAGCACACCAGGGACTGGACAGTGCTGGCACGTCACCCAGGCTGTCTTGCTCTCACATTCCCCCTCACCAGTAGGCTGGGGGTAGGCAAGCTGTTGGGAGGTGTCACAGCCAGGACAGCTGACCCAAACTGATCAGAAAGATAATACATACCATAGGACATCTGCTCGGTGATGAAAGCTAAGAAGGAAGACATCAGGGAGAGCACTTGTTATTCAAGTTTGTCTTCTGGAGCAACCACTGCATATATTAAAGCCCTCTGTCCTGGGAAATGGCTGGTCATTGCCTGACCATGGGAAGTAAAGAATATTTTTTTTGCTTTTTCTTTGCTTTATTAAACTGTATTTATAGTTTAATATAAACCATGAGGGTTTTTTCCATCTTATTTCCTCCCCACTCCCATCCAGCTGAGGAGGGGGGTGATAAAGCAGCTTGGTGGACACCTGGCATCCACCTAAGGTAAACCACCACAGGTAATGGAGAAGAAAGGGGCCTCAGTAACCAAGTAGGTTTTAAATGGGGTTTGGAGCAAATCTGAATTCAAAACTTGGTTTTGTCACAGGCATCTTTGTAACTTGTGTGTGATTTTTCTAATGTGCCATTTCAGTTCCTTAAGGGTTGTTCCACAGGAGTATTAAGAAATGTTAAACCTTTGCAAAATATCAAATATGCTTGGCCCTATAAGCTTATTAAAGGAATATGTGTATTGGAATTTGTGAAACATTTATATATGCACATGGGTTAGCTTTAATGTGTTGCTCATATTAACATTTTATCAATCCAGGGAGTTACTTTACATTATTCTCCCTTGGTTTAGGATGTTTGGGTCTCCCTGTTATGTCGATATTCCCATATCGTGAGCGCAGGACTCCATTGGAGAGTGGAATAAGGATAAACATGGAACAATTTTTCACTTTTAAATGGAAGTTTAGCTGATGTCAGTAAATCAGATCCTAAAGGACAAAGTGTCTCATTCAGTGTACATCTGACCCATCAGTAGCTCTCATCTACCATTTCTTTCCTCTACAAAGAAACTGTAAAAAGAAAGTTATAGAGTGGAAAGATCACTCCCATTTTTAATTAAGTTTATATGCAATTATGCTTGAAATCTTGCCTTCTCTTTTTTTCATGATGTATGAGCACCACTCTGAAATAAAATTTAAAATATATGGTGTGCCTCTGCTTCTACATGGGGGTTCCCTTTAAAATTGTCTAAAGCCAATTAGCTATGTCTCTTTTTGCCTGCAGAAAGAATATCAACACACTGTAAATCTTCCTGGTTCTCTCATTTCCTTTGGGTCTCTAAACAGTTTGAGGCAGTGAGTAGCAAACAGAAAATATGTTCTTGCTTTCTGTATGCTTCTGTAAGTGTGAAGCTTTTCTAAATGACAAAGATTATACTTTTACACTTCCTTGCCTTGTCCCTTTCTCAAAAATTGCTGATTCTGTGAGAAACAAGTTTATGCCCGTTAAAACAGTCAGACATTTTTCCACCTGGAAGCACTTCTGTTTGCAAAACACAATGCAGCCGCCCTGCCTGCCCAGCCTGCTGCTCCTCCCACGGCTGCCAGCCTGGAACTTGCTGGGTCCAACTGCAGCGGTGCCCCCTTCCCACAGCCCACTCTTCCTCCCTCTCCCTCATCTCCTCTTGCTGCAAACCCTTATCCCTAGGATTCCTGATCTATTGAAGATTATTAATCACACCCAAGGAGCTTACTTCTCCCCATAGGCAATGAAGAGGAAGCTCTTCAGCCACAGATAGACACCTTCCAGATGTCCATACTCGGGCGCTGTACTGCGCCCAAAATAATAACTGTTACAACTGAAGTGACAAAATTGAGTTTGTTGGACACCAATAAGAAATCCTAAGGTGGGTCTGGCTAGTCCTAGTCCATCTGGACACCACAAAGCCAAGATGCTCTTAGTTCTACAGACCTGGTCCTGTGCGCTGCTAATAGTTATTTTCCCACAGCTTCTTCTTTACCATGACCTATAGAAGTGTCTCCAAAAATAAAATGTGAATCATAGGATGGTCCACTGATGGGACCCTTCCTAAAAGTGTCAATATCTGTATCATGCATCTCTTCTTCTGTCCAAGCTAGTCCTCTAGCACCACCCCATCAAGTATTTAATCCTTAGTCTCCCTCACATGCTTTCATGAGATAGCTCCATATCGCATGCAACATATATTTTGAATTTCACATTGTGAAAACACTGCTTTACAATAAAAGCACACAGCAATTTATATTATGAGAGCAGAAAAAATGAGGAAAAATCATAATCCTGTCTTACAGTAACAGGAACTCAGGGCTAAGTACTTGATGTCATGGACCAGACCAGTCTGCTCTTGAGGAAGATAACCCCAGGAGCTGTGTGTGGTGAGCACCCTGCATTGTTAGTCCTAGGGGGAATGTGATATGTCGGTGATGCTGTAGCAAATAAACCCCAGTTACTGACAAGTTAATATTCACCTGTGCAGTAAGAAAACATATGGGATATGGAGCTTGAAGGGCTGATTTTAATTTCAGGACATTACTAGAGATTTTATACTAACTAGACACATCGAATTTAGATCTTATCTATTCTGTCCACTTGTCTCTAATGTATTTTAATTTTCATTAATGGTTTCCATCAATATTGAGATTGCTTCTCACACTCTTATGAACAGTTTTTCCTGCCAGTATACATCAAAATAATGATTACATGTTTCAGGATCTTTAATGCAAATTTAAAATATTCTTGCTTGTCTGGAATACTTCAAACTGAAGCCACATACCAGCAGTACCTCATGCACAGAGCCTGCATGATGAGCATGATGTCAGAAAGAATAACCTCAATCTATAGTCCTCATGAAAGATGGTTGTTAGGAAGCTGTGTTAGGCATAGGGCACAAAAAATTGCTCTATAGGAGACCTCTAGCTGAGGTGGAAGTTGAGGAGGAGAATGTAAGTTGTGAATGTCCTGTAACATCAGTCACAGCCTGACCTCAGGTCTATCGCTCCACTGGATGCCACTACACTGGGGACACTGCTGTGCTGGCAGGGACAAGCTTCCAGGTCTTCTGCACCAGGGCTGTCAGATTCCCTTTCACAAGCACTGACAACATCACTTGCTGTCAAGCTCAGTGTTTATCTGTACATGGAGTTTATCTCTAGCCATCAGGTTCTGGGTGTCTGCTAAAGATTAATTCAGCATGGGGGACTGTGAATGTATAATTATAGAGTGATGACTGCAGAGGCAGATCTTAGTGCTCTTCTGGGTTAGAGGCCAACATAGACTTCACTCTCCAGGATCTTGCTGAGGATGTAGACTTATCAACATCCGATTTGTCCAGTTATGGTATCAGATGAGCTGTCAGCATACTTCCCATGCTATGTAAGGACAATTGTGTCTGATGTAACTAATGAAAGATTGATTATGGGTTTAGATGGAATATGAAATCCTCAGCTCAGTGGTTGCATGTCACTGACAAATTTATAGACTATTTTACCTCTCTTAAATTACAAAGTATTTTGTAGAACAGCTTTGAGATAGATAAAGAAAAAAAAGACAAAGAGGAATTATGCGTATTTCATTGTTCATTACAACAACCAGGGATTTTTTAATTACAGAAAACACTCATCAAGTACTAGCAATCAAATATAGACAATATATAGCACCACAAAATAGAATGAATAATCTGAAGCCTTTCCAGACTAATAAGAATAACTAATCTATGAATCAAAGGATAATTGAATATTCTCCAATATCTTCCTTGCTTTCAACTATTTAATCCAAGTACCTTCTTCAAATGAGAAAATCTATTTTAGCTGAAAAAAGCTCATGTTTATTAACACAAAAATCAGAGCACAAAAGCAACAGCTAGACAGGAATTTGCATAATTGAAAACTATGATTGTTTCATAATTTTCTTTGCTGGAAGATCATTTTTTATTTATTTTTCTTTTTTTACTTCTGTCTTTTTTTCTCTTGACATTTTTCATTTTCATTACAATCCCCCAAAACTTAACACAGCTCACTGGAGACAGCTGCCTGGTCTCAGCCCATGCTACTCTACTTTCAAGTATTTAATTGGCCTCAGAAGAGCTATTAGCTATATGTGCTGCCTTTTTTTTTCTATACAGTTTTCTGAAAACTATGTAATTGATGAAATATACAAAATATACAATTTCATGCGAACTATCTGTAAGACGAGATACTGACAAACCTCCTGTGTTTAAGAAAAAAAATATTACTGCTAAATCTGTCAGGAATATATATATATAAATATATATATTTGTAAATCAAGAGAGATCTGATTTTATACATTATTGCATTCAAATGAATTAAAAACATACATAATTGAATCTTTTACCATGAGAAATAAACTTTTCATTATTTTGAAATAACAACAGCCTTAGTGATAAAGATACCTTCTTGTGAAATGCATGTATGATCCTACATATTCAACACAGAAAGTATTTCTCAAAAGTGTCCCCTCTTGGGGAATGTAACTCATTTTAGTCCCAATGTTTCACACCAAATTGACGTGACTTCACTTGTATTTTTGTAAGGCTTGGAAAAAGAGATGTGAAGATGACGATGTGAGAAAAAAGTCTTGTACGCCACAGCTCTTACTTCGTTTTCAGCTTGGTGTTTGGAGAGTATGAATAATATATAGGTCATATGTTTTAGAATGTTCTTTTTATTTTTCAATTGGGCTCAATGTTCATCTTATGTAAAGCAAATTGCCTCAATAGTTAAATCTTCAAGTCATTAAATTTGCAATCAACTGTTCTAGGATACATGTGAGTCTCATGACCTCGGTATCAGAAGTATGTGAATCATGGTGTTGCTCTTCATGTTTCTCTCTCTGTTACACTTCTCTCTCTTTACCTCACTTTATATGGCAAATATTTTATCCTCTTTCAGTTTCTAAGTGAATAGTTTGCTATGGAAGACTGACAGTGAAGTTGTAGAAATGTTTCTCTATTTTTCTATTACTTTTACTCCTGTTATTTTTCTGTTATAAAGTGTGTTTGGTGTCAGTCAATCAGTTTAATCCATTTGAAACATAAAACTTGTGGGTTGTACTTAGACATGCCTACTGCATGATTAGACAGTTACCACAGCACAAATTATGTTATTGGCATTGTAAACTAAAGGTTAAAAATGTTCAAATTTAATGTTCAACATAAGGCTCTCAAACCTTCAATGTTTTCCAAAATCAGCCATGATTTGAGCACCCCAATCTGTGTCTTTGTTAAATCTTTTGCATTTAAGACAGGGAATAAATTCAAAGCAGAGCGTGTGCAAGGGCACAAGTGGTGCCGTGATGCACTCTCTGCAGGGCAGCGGGAGGTTTTCTCTTCTCCCCACACACCAATCCTCGGGATGAGCAGCAAATAACAGGCGGCTGTTGATGTCGCACTTTTAAAGAGCACAATGCATTTAGAACAGTGGAGGTGAAACCTTTCTGCCTGAAATCAATAGCAGCTTGAAGGGAATCGGAATATCTGTCGGAACAAAGAGAAATAATCCATAGGAACAGCAGAGTAGTCTTCAGTAAAGCTAACCATCAAAAGCAAACTGAGGGATCTGCTATTAAAACCAAATCTATTTAGATATTTTTTTAAAAACAGCAACAACTAAATAATCATACTCTTTCTACATAACTAACCTGTAACTAGCAAAAAGTTTAAAATGTCCTCTAGGACTTAGTACAGACGCAGGCAGGCATTGTATGGCTGCAGATTTCAGGCTACTGCTTCTGCCTGTTTATTCTGCCCTCAGCCAAAGGAAGGGAACGGTGCCTGTGACAAATCCATTGCATTTCTGGGTATCTGACCCAAAGTGGTGGGTGAGAGCAGGCGGCGACTACAGCAAAATCAGAAACATTTAATTTTTTTTCTGGAGACTGAGAGTGATTTCCAACAGACCGCAATTTTAACTGGATTTCAGTCCTTTTAGTCCTCAGAATTCCCTCAGTTTAAATTGAAAGTGGCACGTTGAACCCATCACAAGATGCTATTGCACCGCAGGTGGAAAAAAAGTTGTTTGGAAAGCACTAATGTGAATAGATTTTAATATCCTACTGCCAATCATCAATAATCTAATTCAAATGGACTCCAGATGTATTTATTAACTACACTTTAAAGAAAACATAGCTAATTCATTGTTTTAAAATTTTCCTCACATTATATTAGTGACAAACCCGTGTGCTTATCTCTGACTGGAATTTAAATGGGTGGCAGGCTTTGTGTGTACCTAAATGCTTCTCCAATTCTCCTTTTTTCTTTTAGCAAGTCTTACTTCACAAATGTTTGGGAAAAAAAAATTGAAATGCTAAAGTCTCTGCATTACACACGACTGATTGCCCCCTGCTGTTACTTCCGTTCCACAATAACCTTACTGTAATAAGGTGACCAGAAATGCTCACAGCATATTAAATAAGACCTCATAAAGGGGTACAAATGTTCAATTACTTTTGCTTTAGTTGTATATCACACTATGGGTCAAATCAGCTTTTGGCTGCGTGCATGGACTTCGCTGACCTAGTACTTGTGAGAGCATAATGCGTCTATCTCCAGTGAGCACTTAGTGTTAACATTCTTCTGACTGCTTGCTATATGGAAATTAGGGTGGGAAAGGGCCCAGAGCAATGTCTTCAATTGTGGAAGCTGTTTTGGTCCTTACTACAGTACAACTGCAAAATAGTACTGCAACATTTATTAGTGCAATTCTAAGGATCAGCTGGAGCTGAGTGGAAGAACTGCCACAGGTTCCCTGAAAAATAATGCCAAGGATTTCTTTCTTAACATTCAGCATGAAACACCCAATATAAAAGCACTCCAACAGGCAGCTCCTAGTGATGATCCACCCCTTCTCTTTTTTAACCTCCTTCAAACATAGGTAGCTTCCTATAATTTCTTTCTCTCAACAACACTTCTTTTATTTGATCTGTCCAGCTTCATAAGAGTTCCTGTTGCTCTTTTCTGTGCTGCTGATACAGCAGTAATTTTCTGGGTGCCTTGCACTGCACAAAATTGTTGCAGGTGAGGTCACAGCAGGGCTTCAAAGAAAAAAAAATCATTATGGGCACTTCCTCGCTCCATACTGAGATCCTTCACTGCAATTTTAATTCTTGGTGGCCATTCTGGTGGTTATATCAGCTTTTATTTCAGTGTTTATGTGCAGTCTTCATAATATCAGAATTACCCAGCTGTCATGGAAGCAGGGCTGTTGTGCGCCGTAGGAAATTGTGTGCATAGACTGTAGAGCCACAGTAAAGTCTAATTGGGTGGCTATGGATACATCTAGTATTTGTACTAGCATATAACTTCCCAGTTTACTCCTAGGTCCTCAGATGTTGGCAATGTGTAGCTGCAAGTAAGCAGTACAGCTTTTCTTTTTTTTCCTAAGTGAATTAACTGGCTTCCTTTGAAGCAAAACCTTGTGTGGTTCTGGGCACCATTCACTGCAACATCCCATCCAAAGGCAGTACAAAGAAGACAACTAGGTTTGGGTCCCTTTGCTCCCTTTCCCTGCAAGTTTTTTCCTCCCAGTCTCCCTGTCCTGGCACACCATGTTCCAGGGTATGACAAACATACCTTCAGGTTTCTGTCTTCCAGTTAAGCTTTTCTCCTGTGCCAGTCACCTGAGCACCCCTAACTCATGAGCTTATTTAATTTCTTCTTTTGTGTATATTTGCATTTTCTATCATGGGTGTGATTATCAGTGTATACCCAAGTAGGAGACGATATATAGCTTTAGTCAATGTTGTAGACATCATAGAATCATAGAATGCTTTGAGTTGGAAGGGATTTCAAAGGTCATCTAGTTCCAACCTTCAGATCATCTAGTTCCAATCATCTTTGTAGCATCACTTCTTCTTCCAGCTATGCCAAGGGAGCTAAAGAATAATTTTCATTCCAAAAGGGAATAAAAGCATGAAGGAAAGACCAGATGGTTAGGAATACAGCAGTAAGTAAGTAAGTAAGCAAGCAGCACACTTCCAAGTGCCCATTTCTCTGCTTGCAGTCCTGTGTTTTTGAAAGCTCATGGTCTACAAGGAACTATCACAAACAGTTGTAAAATGTACAATGTACTTTCAAGCTCCCTTCCATCTTATGTGCTGCATGATTAGCATCTAACTTTTTGATATGTTACATACAAGTAGAATGGAATATATATCTTTCTAAAGTAAAAAATGGGTGCTGAACACTGTCTACAGATGATAAACTACCCAGTCATCTGTCATACACAGTTCAGCTCACTGCCTCTGGTACATTCCTAGTATCAGAAGTAAATATTTGACAGAAGTTTTTCAAAGCACAAACAAGAATATGAGGAGGAAATGTGTCTGCATACCTGTTAAATCATTTCCTTTTTAATTTATCCAAAATATACCATCACTTTAAAAATCAAGAAATGAAAATGCAAAGCTAATGCAAATCTTGCAGAGGAATTTCTATCTACAGAGAGACCAAAAGCATGTCTAGATTCCCCACTAATCACAGGTATTACTCTGCTACCCAGCAGATTGTATTTAAAAGGATTTGTGTGGTCACCACAGCTTTCCTTGCTTTAAAATTGTACTCTGTCATATCTCCGTAGGCATGATTTGAAGAACTGAGAGAGCAGCAAATCAAAACAGCAACAACAAAAAACCCATGGCATAGAAATGGGTTGCTGAAGAATTCAAAGCAAATAAATTTCAGCAGGAACAATGTCAGGTGTCAAATAGGAGAGGAAAATATCTTCCTTCAGGCAAGTACAATGTGTATTGTTTTTATCCAAAACCATCAATGGCAATTCGGTAGCTAAAGATTAGCTGATCAAATTCAGCTGCACAAATCAAAACAGCCTCTTCTAAAATCATTCATAGAAATGGTGCAGACTCAAAATGAGTATCAAGAACATCATTCAGGTGCAAGCCATAGCAAATCATAGACTAGACTGTATCCAATATTCATTGATTCACACCGGGGATGAACTCTGCCTTGTAAAAAGATGCAAAATCTCCTTTCTCAGTGCTTGGTTTTCCTAGGCTCTGCAGAGCAGGGCTGGGAGCAAATCTCATTCACTCTCCAGGCTCTGGGCTTGGCTGCTGCTGACTTTTACGGGGACAGGAGCAGGGAACGGGCAGTGACCTCAGAAAGTGAGTGCATTTTAGAAGTACCTAAATCCTGCGAAGAAGACCCAGAATAGGCCAGGACTCTTCCCTCCTCCAGTTCCTTTTTGTAGCCAGGCACATACCAGATAGAATCCAGCAGATATCTAGCAGATAATGAAATATATATATATATATATAAATCAAACTGGGTGTTTGGAACAATGCACTGAAGTCTTTTCTTCAGCATCAACGGGCTTTGGGTCTGAACAAAAATGAGTTTCAGAAACAGGACAAGTAGCTTCTTACTTTTAAAGAAGGATACTATGGAAAAGCAAAACTTAATGGTTAATGTGTAACTTGGATGTAGCTGGCAAAAAATAGCAAGAAAGAAAATGAGAGTGGTGATAAAATCTACAAAATTTTGTCAATCATTTAAGTTGACCTTGTACATGACTTCTCATATACCTTTATTTCATTTCATTTCTAATCTAAAAGAAGATATGGAAGAACTAAAAAAAATGAAAATAACATGTTTAGTGAATCTATTCTCTTTAACTAATTAATGAATTTTCTGGCAACACACAATACTTGGTTTAAATTTGCTTATTTTTTAAGATTTTTTTTTTAAATAAAAATTTTCCCTTGTGAAATTAGTCTCCTACAATTCCTTTTTATGGCTGTGATTTTATAACTAAACATAATAACTGGTATTGTTTCTTTCTTGTAGCTAACCTTTATAAACCATAATTGGCTTTCACTCAAATGAATTTTGTTTAGTCACCAAAAATTTCTTTTTGTGATTAAATACATCTTGAGTGTTAGCCAACACAAACCTTGATTTGCTTAAACTCCTCCAAAAACACATTAGAAAGGGATGCAAACACAGTCAATAAAAACATTTAATTAGAAATTCTTTTTGCATTTATTAACTTTGTATTCCTTTTCACTCAGTCCTAATGTATTCACTCAGTGATTGTATTCCTGTAATTTGTCATTTTGGAGAAGCTGTATAACACAAATTATTTCCTCTTGTCTGCTATTTACTTAAAACTCAAGTAATTATTGCAATGATACCTTCACCTTTGTAACTTCACATTTTCCCCTTGTTGCTGTGTATCTCTAGTCCTTGTCAAAGAAATTCAGAGAGTGATGTAAAATAGATCGTAAAACCTGATGAGTTCTGAGCTTGCATGAGATGAAAGTTCCTTGTTATTTGGAATTTCTCCAGAAAACAGTTATTCAGACTGAAAGTCACACAAGCTACATAGGCAGTACAGAAAAAAAGTCTGAAACAGCTCAAATATAGAAATGTGGATCTTTACAATGTCTTAAAACTTGGTCCAAGAGAAAACACTGATATCCTAAAATGCATGTCATGATCACAGAGCAGTTTTTCATACATTGTATTTGCCTCTTCTCTTCGACCCCAGCTCCTCAGAAACTTCAAAATGAAGAATGAAACAGATCTATATGCTCTAGCAAAAAGGCACTAAATGATAGCCCATGGCCACTGGAGATTACTGTAGAAAGCATTGCGGTCATCAGAACACAAGAGGCAAGAAGAGCATTCTGATGTTCAATAAAAGGAAGATCATATCTATATATAGACTTACTGGAATGGGAAAGACTCAACAGTTACTGGAAACAGCACTGGCTAACCACAACTACTGGTACAACCATGTTTTATTTAAAATCCTTCTTGTTATATTTTTCTTTGTCTTCTCCATTTCTGTTATTTAATATACCCCTTTGTGATATCCTGTACATTTATCTGCCAAGTAGAAGATTATTTCCCTGTGGTTACTAATCATCTCGTATAGCATGAAGGATAGCTGTTCCCTTATGAGACACGCTTAAAAGATTCTGTTCATAGCTAATTCTGCTTAATATATATTTTATAGGATAGCAGGGTTGTGTTCCTCATCATCTCCATTTATTGCTAGATGCTTTTATACTAAGTGTGGTAATATTAGTAATATTATTTTATATTTGTACAGTATTTTCCATTTGAGTGGTTTCAAGGCTTTTATGAGAAATATCTAGCACACAGGTCTGTGAAGACAGTTTTAGACTTCTGATTTCCAGTCTCACCTCTGCACAGTTGGACCCACCTTTCTCATCTGTCCTGATGGCTGTTTTGAGTTCATTATTACCAGTTAAAAATAGCTCATTGTACAGATCAGTTCATGCAAACAGAAAGAAATTATGTCAAACTCATATAATCTAGGTCAATTTATGCCAACAGTTTGGTTGACATGATAATTTTCAAGGCTGTTGTTTTCATAATCCCCAAAGATGATTGCTACATATAGCTGTCTCCAAAAGGGACATGATCACCCTTCTTACATCATTCTCCTGTTCCCTCTCCGAGTACTTGCATAAGTGTTTGAAATTTTCCTGATCTGAGAGATGGAGTGAACAAGGTCCCCAGCCTGGATAAAACTTTACTTCTAGGACCAGTGGGTCATAGTCTACATTTTTGTTCTTTGACTTAGAAACACAGGATAATTTAGGTAGAAAGAGTCATGCATCAAAGCAGGCCTAGCTTCAAAGTTGCCGAGGGCCTTGAACAACTGCATTTTTATTATCTCCAAGGACACATGTTCCACAGCTTCTCTGGGAAACGTGATCCTGGGATTAACCACTCTCCGTGTGAGGACAATTTTCCACATATCCAGTTTGAACTGGCTGTATATGTGCTATTAACCATGCCGATGAGGGCTTGGTTTTGTTTCAACCAAGATGCACCGATGATTTCTGCTTATCATGTTATCTGCCAGCCACCCATGTCCATTCCTGCCCAGACGCTTCCAGCTGTCCAGCCCCAGCCCAGTGGGGTCTGTATGGGTTATTTTCCTGCAGATACAGAGCTCTGTGTTTACTGTTGATGAGGTGCATGAGGTTTGTCAACCCATATCCCCAGCTTGTTGGGGGGCCCAGAATGGTGCTCATGCACCCCAGCATACCCACTGCTCTCCTAACTTGGTGAGGCTCACAAACTTGCTGAGGGTGTGTACCATCTCCTTTCCACATAGCTAATGAAAATGATGAGCGAGATCATCTTCAGTGGTGATCTCAGTGGATGTTGCTTAAAAGGAGCTGCTGGTTGCACTGAGGACCACTGATGAAGCTCAGCCAGTTTTGTAGTTCAACCATCCTGTTCTCTTCAAGAAAAGCATTTGCAAGAAACTCTCATTCCTTATAAGTTTAAAGATGATTCTAATTACTTTTTATTCTTTTACCAGCCCTAACTTTGCTAAACCAAGTGGATTTAAGAAACCAGGTACAGCAGACTAGAATTAACTGCAAGAAGTGCTTTCAGCTTCTCCTTCCGTCTGCACTTTTAATGACTGAGTATTCTACCTATAGGAAACTATGGGCAAAACACAGCTTAACATCACTGCCTGTGAAGGCCATGCTGCTCCTTTGCTGTCAGAGCTGAAGAGCTCCCTCAAATCCATCTGCGGCAGAGAAACTCTTCAGGGAACAGAAGAACAGACAACCTGTCTTCAGGCATATTTACCCAGAGATTGCATTTTACCTTCTCTTTGCTTGTTTCCCATCCCTCTGTAGTTACAACACACAGGTGATTAGGCGAAATAATCTTCTTCTGAAGTGCTGTAGATATTGCACTTAGTTAGGCTTTGAAAGAGAGAGATGACAAATCAAATCCATTCTGTCTCTCAGATATGATATCCCTTGGTCCTTCACAGAGAGTACTCCCAGTCCTGATTACAGGGTTTTTTAAAGTATAAATGGCTCTTCTCCTTCCACTGGCACAAAGTGGTTTTTTTCTGGCTTTATTCTCCCCTAAAGAAAAAGTCTGTTTCAGTTATATTTGGTATCACAATTACCAAGAAAACATAATCTGAAACAGTATGTAATTATTTTTGCATTTGCAGATCAGCCTTTGACAGACATACCTGAAGGCAAAATAGATTCATATCCTTAACAACCTTCTAGCAGCTGAAATCTATGAACAGCTTAAACAATGTGCAAATTGCTATTTCAACAAATCAGGAAGGCTTAAAATAAATCTTTGAAAACTGAGGGAACTAAATTAAACTCTGAATGGTGAACATGTTCAGTAGCAGAGAAAACTGGACAGTCATTTAAAAAAATCTCTTTTAATTACTTTGATTTTGTTAAAGGAAATATTTCATAATGACCAAAATATGGGCTGGTTCTTGTAAATATTACACCTGAGTCAAAACAACTATGCTGACACACTTCTAGAAACCATAAAAGCTCAGCTGGGACATGGGTGTAAGAAATGGGAGCTTAGATACTACAAAACACATACTTAACACCCTTTCAAATTACAAAGATGCTTAGGGACAAGTTGTGTTGTGAATACCCAAAACTCCATTGCCTAAACTTCCCCTAAGTCCTCCACGGTAGCATATGCTTTGGACTTTATTCCAGCAAGCTTTGCTATAACAGAAACATTTCAGATTTCGCAGTGAAACCATAACTCTAGGAGGGATATTCAAAGAGTTGAAATTTTTTTTCCAGAATCAGGAAATTGGATGTTTTGAAGAATTTGTTTAAAGCTGGCATATGAATCATCAGGTCAACAAATGCGGAGAGAGTATGTCTCACACAGGCAGCTTGCTATGCTTAGGGACACATCGATGACCTTATCTGTCCATAAAGAAGAATTTATTACAAGGACCCAGACATACAGTCTTTTTATCTTCCCCCTTAGTTTATTGGTCCTTCTTTACCAGTCCAAGGAAAAGAAAACAGAGTTGAAGAAAAAGATTAAAAAAAGGAAAAAAAAAAAAAAGGAAAAAAAAAAAAAATGTTGGGTCCAAAGGGAGACAGGTCCTCTCTTTCTTCATCAGCTGAACTTGAACCACACAACACTGTGCTGGATTTCCCCAGGGAGAGGGTGCATTCAGTAGGGTTTGAGCCCTGCCTAGATTGCATAGTGTGGTACACCCCCTGCACCAACCTGTGCCCCACTGCTGGGCTGCAACATGAAGCTGACTTGATGTAGACCCAGAAGGCAGTAAAGCCTCTTGTCTCTATGGATTAGAAAGGTCCCTTTTCTCTGGCTGAAAGGAGAAGATTCCTGTGTCCTTCTTGCAGTTAAATGATATGCGTGTGTATGACAGATTCATAGTCTTCTACTACCAAGTAGTCCTATAACCATGAAAAAAATATGGCATCATAGAATCATGGAATCATCAAGGTTGGCAAAGACCTTCAAGATCATCAAGTCCATCTGTCAGAGCCCTACACCACCAAACCACTAAGCCATCTCCTAAAGTGTCCTGTCTACCCATTTTTTAAACACCCCCAGGGACGGTGACTCTACCACCTCCCTGGGCAACCTGTTCCAATGCTTCACTTTTCTGGTGAAGAAAACTCAAGTCCACCCCATACACTTATCAAAGGGAAAATGAAACCCACAGTAGGAGACTGATCTCATTACACTCAGAAACACATTTATCTGACAGAAAGTAACATTTGCTGAGCTGATGAAGTACTAACAATAGTTTTCAGATTATTATCGGAATCTTTAAATGTCCTGTTTGTCTATGGATGATACACCAGGTATTAATAGTCTTCTTTTTATGTGATATCTAATTTCCAGATTTTTTACAATGGACAACGAATGCTATAGAAAAGCACTATATGAAATCAGTAATATCTAAGTGAAGAGTTTTCTATTATAAGCAATACCTGTGTTTTAACTAAAGCTGTATAACAGTGAATCAAAATATAATTATCATCCAAAAGACCAAAGTTAAATCTAGGGATGCACCTGTACAAGATGAAGCACAACTAAATGCTTTTTCCTGGGTTATGAATATATACACTTAAATGTTTAAGCAGGTTTTTGTGTTCTCTATTAAGTAGAAATACGCTCTGCCAGTTGTGCCAGTAAAGTTAAAAGCATTTAAAGCAGAAGCATTTCTTCAAGATTTAGCATGCATGACTCTCAGTTAATACTCCCTAAGTATTTTAAAAACCGAAGTACCTATTTATGTTTAAATCCTGAAATATGTTTCATTTAGGTTACTGAAGCTTTTTAATCCGTTTCAGCTTTAGCAAACATTCTGCACAGTATTTTGGCTGAAGACCTTCCTGTTTGTCTTAATTTACTGTGAATAAATTTGTTTCTACAAATAGCACACAGGCCCCTAAAGCCAGAAATACCCTAAGTTAGTGCTACGGTGCATTTTGGGATGTAACTTAATTACTAAGTCTAAGTACTAGAACTATGAACTTATTTTTAAGTATTAGGCAACTTGCAAGATGGAGTTGGAACTTCCCAATGGAAATATAATGATTTTTACAGGTTTGACTAATGAAGCCTACTTCAAGCCATGCGAGGCATTATGTAATATTCAAATGTATAGGAGATAAAACAGCTTCCTTTTCAGAAAAAGAACTTTTATATAAGTCTGTTGAAGCATATTTGTCAGCTATGAGTACTAGGCCTGTTATTTTAAACTCTTCTAGACAAGCACAGAACATTTTGCCACTACTCTTGTGACTATTTTTGGAAGCAAGTCAGAAATATTCACAGAATCACAGAATTGTAGGGGTTGGAAGGGACCTCAAGAGATCATCGGGTCCAACTCCCCTGCCAAAGCAGGTTCCCTAGGGCAGATCACACAGGTAGGAGTCCAGACAGGTCTTGCATATCTCCAGAGAGGGAGACTCCACAACCCTCCTGGGCAGCCTGTTCCAGTGCAGGATTAGAGCTTTCCTCAGCCTGCAGATGTGCGGATCAACAGAGCCAATTCCTCTTTGCACTGCTGTCATGTGAAATGCACGGGCAGCAGGGAAAGCACATGTTTTGCTGGCATGAACTGGAGGAAATCTGGTTACAGCACTGAAAGACCGAGGTCTTCCACTGACCCGTGGAAAGAGGTCTGGGAAGCTTGACAGCAAAGTCAGACTGCAGGCTTGGTGATGTGCATCGCATCATGTTTTGTCATGCACAGGAACCAGTGGTATTGCACAACTCAGTGTCGGATTAATCTAGGTATGACAATATTATCTTGATGTTTCCTAAGAAAATATAGCTATCCCTAAAATGCCTCAAAAGCAACAAGTTAGTAGGTGGTAAAGTTGTTAGACAGAGGTAAGCATACTATAATGGACTGCTCTAACCATGATGCAAATTTTCTCATCGTAGTTAGGCAGAAATTTGCAGTGCTTTTAGAGAAGAGGATGAATATTTCAACATTTCAACTTATATTTCTTTTGAGTGTCACAAGGCAGTGACAACAATAAATGGAAGTTATTTGTTAAAGCATCATGCCATAGAATTTTTTGGGAAATGCAACATCCATAGTGATAAATTAACTCCTTCTCCCAGAGCACACTGGGCCATGCCTGCTGCTGGTTTCTGGGAGAAGAATAAAACAGTTCCTGAAATCTTAATCACAGCATTCCCCTGCTTTTATGATTTTGTCACTACGCCAGCATTAAAATTACATGAAACTTAATTTTTTTCATAATAGCATAATCTAAATTGACAGTTTCATTTCTTAAGTTAAAATGAAATTTCCATACGTGGTTCCACCTCCAGGCATGGTACCATCTGCAACACTGATTGTTAAGCAAACATTGCCACATTAGTCACTAGAAAGGTATGAAATGAATGTGATCAAAATGTAAAAAACAAAATTAAATAACAGATCGGCAGGAAAAATAGCACTCTCAAGCTTAGATTCCCTAGACATTTAAAACACTCTTTCTATTTTATCAACTGAACTTTGTTTAAATTTTTCATAATATATTATACGAATGATCCCTTTGCTAATATCTCCATTTCTTACAGTGTTTTGGAACAGATCCTCTAAGCCAAGAAAATAGTAAAATCATAGAGTCATAGTAAAAACATAAAAAAAACCACAGTAAAATCATAGAGTCATGCTCATTAATTCTCAAAAAAGTGAGGCTTATGTCCTTCCTAGTAGTAAGAGTAATCTGAATGCTGTCATGATCCACATGGGTTTATCTACTCACTTTGTATTCTCTTGTTATTTTGATATCACCATTACATTGCTGCTGTATCCGTGACTAGTACGACTTCCTGACAGATAATAAGGCCACCAGCTGATTTGCCACTGAGGTGACTGGGCAAGATGGATGGATTTTGCCCAGCACAACAGGCTTTTCTTCTTCTGGCAAGTAGGAAGAGAAAGGGGAAAGATGTAGTCTTCTTGCACTGTGCAGGTGGGACCTGTGTGAGCTACACACTCCTTTCCCAGAGCTGGAAAAAATTGCTATGTCCCAGTTTTTGGATATAGGCAGGGAGTATAATTAATTTGTTTTGGGTAGGTATGGCTTTGATTTGAATCTTACTTGCACTGGCATTTCTTTTTTTCCTTTTTTTATATAAGGAAAGAGTGAGAGGAGTTTTCTTATTTACCCTCTCAGCACAATTCATTGCCTCACTTATTTCTATCATGAATTCTTTTGTAAATCTCTCCATTGCAAGTTCTCTTTTTGGCTTCTTTTAATAGATGTTCTTACTATTCATCTTTGCTGCCCTTTTTCTGATACATCCATTTTTTGGGAGCAGATTAAAGATCTGTATGGTTCGTGCATGTGCTTTTACCAAGTCAATGAAACTTTCACTATTTTCCATTCCATTTCATCCTTTAGATATTCTAGCAGTTTCTTTGCTTTCTTAGTGGATGGTGCACGTTAAACAGCATTTTTACTGAGCTCTCCACAATGACATCAAGTCTTTCCTTTGTGCAGTTGCAATTAAATTTGAATGAGATGATGTGTATGAGCAATTCAAATGAACATCGCCAACACATATTGTCAGATTTGACATGTTGTATGCTCTTCACTCAAATCATTTTGTTAGCTACCACTGAAATTTTAGAGATATCTCCTGGATTTTTGTAACAAGTGTGTATTTGCCAGCTGTAAATTTGTGACATAACAAATCACTTCCCTTCCAAAGTATGCAAACTTCAAGCAGGATGAGATATATTAAATATAACATTTGTTTCTGAAAGGAGGCTTATGGCAGTGCAATATTATTTAGAGTGGTTGGAACACATGCATGTTTAGATAGTAAGGAGTGTGCAATTTCATGTGCAATGTCACTTTTTTCCTTGAAGAGTCATACCAATGAGAATTGAAAAGGTTCCAGACTGAAAAAAAAAAATAATCTGAACTACAGAGTATTTTGCTTAAATCTGAAAATATCAGAGGTATTAGTTCCATCCCTAACCCAAGTACATTTCCAAGCCATGCTGACATGCACATGGAATGTATTTTATATAATCAAAACTTTTGGTCAAAATATGATTCAACAGTTAAACTAGTCATACTTTCCTGGACAAGCTGGAGGAGTGGGCTCCTGTGTACCTCATGAGGTTCAACAAGGACAAGTGCAAGGTCCTACACCTGGGTCAGAGCAATCCTCATCATCAATACAGGCTGGGAGATTAAGTGATAGAGACCAGCCCTGCAGAGAAGGACTTGGGGGTGATGGTGGATGAGAAACTCGACATGAGCTGACAATGCATGCTCGCAGCCCAGAAGGCTCATCATATCCTGGGATACATCAAAAGGAGTGTGGCCAGGGGAAGTGATTCTGCCCCTCTACTCTCCTCTCGTGAGACTTCCTCTGGAGCACAGTGTCCAATTCTGGAGTCCCCAGAATAAGAAGGACATGGAACCATTAGGATGGGTCCAGAGGAGAGACACAAAGATGACTGGAGGGCTGGAGCAACTCTCCTATGAAGACAGTCTGAGAGTTGTTGTTGTTCAGCCTGGAGAAGAGAAGGCTCAGGGGAGACCGTACAGCAGCCTGCCAGTACCTGAAGGGGACCTACGAGGAAGATGGGAACAGACTTTTTAGAAGGGCATGTAGTGATAGGACTAGAAGGAATGGTTTTAAATTGGAAGGGGATATATTTAAATTGGATATTAGGAAGAAATTCTTCACTACGAGGGTGGTGAGACACTGGAACAGGTTGCCCCCTCCTTGGCAGGGGAGGTTGGATGGGGCCTTGAGCAGCCTGGTCTAGTGGAGGATGTCCCTGCCCATGGCAGAGGGGTTGGAATTTGATACTCTTTAAGGTCAGTTCCAACCCAAACCATTCTCTGATTCTATGATTCCTGTGCAGAAAAATGACTGTTTCTTCATTTTCTGCTTGTCTTTCCTGACAGATGAAATTAACCTCACCACTAGCAACAGTTTACCTGGAGGAACAGGTCCAGGTTGAGGCACTACATGTCAGGAAAGATATTGATCAACCAGAGCACATCGAGAAAGATCAGAGTAACAAAGCTTAGCAGTAATGACCTTTGGAAAATTATATGATGAATAGAGGCTATTTAGCCTGATGAGGAAAAGACCACAGAGAACATACTAATAGATTTGAAATATACAAAAATCTGCTTCTTCTATGGAGAGTACTTGATTTGCATAGAGAAGAAGCAATGAGCTTAAATTGAAGTAAAATAAACTCAGTTTAGATATTAGCAAAGCTGATAAAATAGTGGAGCTATGGAGTTGATTGTGGAGATTATACAGTCTCTCATAAGATGAAGAAGCAATAATACAAATATCTGTTAGGAGGGTCATATATCTTGTTTTGAGGCATGAAGTTTGCATCAGAAGATTTTTGAGACCCTTGCCAATTCTGTGATTTCCTGCTTCTAAGTTCTGATTACTACTACCAACAATGTTTTTTTCTGTCTCATTCCGTGACCACCCATTTCTTTAGTCAAGATTTGCAAGGGATATTATCTTCCTCTAAGTCTTTCTTTTAACTATCTAACAATTATTTCAGTTCTTGATATACTAAGCAATGTACTGTCATTTGGGTTTCTGTCTTTGCCTATAATACTATTCAAAAGTCATGCTTTCAGTTCCTAATTTGCCATTCATTTTATTTTACTGTGAATAGAATACTGAAATAACAACACTGCCAGAGTATAGTGTAATGTCCTATAATGTATAATGATTCTTCTAATGGCTCAGGTTTGAAATGGAATCATTTTCCTAGCCTAATCACCTCATCAAAGTATCATAATGGAAATCTCAAGTAGTCTCTGTAGCCTTGAATTCAAAGTGTTACACCATTCTAAATCTCTCAATTGACCTTCTAATGCCTCTGTAGCAGAAGCCTCAACAACCTTCCATTGAAATAATGTTGCCAATGCATATTCATATATCTCACACTAAAACAGTAATACAGCAAGGTCTCCAAAAAGTTTCATTGATGCTCTCCTGACATTATTGCTGCCACGTGAACACAACTCTTGTGTGAGCAAGGAGCGCACAGAAATGATAAATGTAACTATTCTCCAAGGTTGCACATCAAAATGGATGTCTTAGAAATGTTATTTTTTTAAACCGAACAGTTACACTATGCACATTCAGCAAATACTAAACTCCCTTTGACCTTCAATTATCATGTTGTAATTGGGCAAATGCTCACCTGGCTAATATGATTCCTCTCTGCTTTGCTAACGTTTATGTCTGGTTTATTACTTAATTTAGATTTTATGTCAGTTAACATTAGATATGCCTTTGCTTTGAGGGGTACAGGAGTAACTGGGTTTTGGTTTTCAGTCTTATATGGAAAGTTCATGGTTTGCTTCACTGTAAATAAAAGCCGTAAGATTTTCCTCATGACAGGGGATGCAATATTTAAGTAGAACATGAATATTGTGAATGGATACATTGAGCTGAAAAGTGCTATGTTATCACAGAAATGATTTTGGGGGGGGAATGCTGCTTGAACATATATAAAGTTTGTTGAGGACAATGAATTCCTTACAATGCAGAATGACAGAAACTTCTTGATTTGTTTGAGGAAAGTGTTAAAAAACTCTGTCAGGAAATGCAACTTGCTTATAAAGTGCAATTCTGCTCAAATTAAAACAAGATTGTTATGAAAGGTGCAGCTGTTAATTCATGCTGACAATTTCTTTACAAAACCAAGATCTCCGAAGACTTCAGAAGTAAGTTTGTAATTGCAGAATACTTCAGGTATCAAAAGGAGTCACTTCAATGCTGAAACCTAGGAAACCTCACAAGAAAAGGTGAAGAAGTAGAAGAGTTAGTTCATCATTGCTGTATATTTATGACTGGCTATTGATATTATCCTTAGCCTTGTTACCCAAGGCACAGTCAGAGAAAGTCAGGTTTTTAAAGCTGCGGAATATTTCCTTTTGGTCAGTTCTAACCGGCAGTGAAGCATTTGCTATGTATTCCCAATATTAAAATGCAGGAGAAGATGCACTGCTTTCCAGCTTACCCTCATGTCTTAATAAGTCTGTCAAAAAAGTACACTGAAATATAGCATTAATATAAGGGGCAAAGCAGAAGTAATAACTATTTCTGATAATTCACGTATAATTCAGCAAACAAAGCACAACAAGAAGATAGTATTTCCAGGGTGGTAAGATAATCTAGACATTGTTTTTACTGATGGATCAAATAAATTACCATATAAATGTTGACATTAAAAAAAAAAGTAGAAACAAAAGCACATTTCGTATGTGAATTTTATTCACTTCCAGAATCACAGAGGGTGAATATATCAGGACAATGATGAAATAAATCTCTTTTTATCCAAATACCGGTGTTTAAAAACCATTTTTTCTTACAAGAATGTGAATATAATACACAAAAAATACTTTTTTTTAAAATGGCAAAGACAAAGAGAAGCTCTAAGACTATGTCAATTAGATTTCATGGTTTGCTGAATGATCTTAACTCCCTTCTTTATGTTTATCTGTTGCATAGTGAGAAGACATGACACAGTTTACCAGCAGAGTTTATTGTACAAGAAAAGATCTGTTGAATAGTTTCATTTAAGCATTTTTGGCCATAAACTTGGTTTCAAAATCAAGGTAGAGGTTTTATATTACCAGGTAGAGCAGTATCTTTTTGGGTAGTCTCAGAGGACTGCACATACCAGACCTGTTATAAAATAAGGAATAGTGAAAACTTAATTTTAAAAATAAAATATAATAACTTTCATATGTTATTTGGCTAGTTCATTTCTGTTTAATCTACTAATGGTTTTGCAGCTCTACTCTTAAGGGGTGTAATCTTTTTCTTCCCCTTAGTCCCAAATTATATTCTCCTTCCTCATGCGTTACAGTCTACCCCCGACCACATGACAAACATTTATTTTCTGAACATACAAAGCCCTACAGCTCCTAGGTGTTTAATATTAAAATCCAGGCCTGGCTCAGGAAGAATATTTGCACTGAGTTTTTGCTTTCAAGCCTTCAGTTGTGGGGTCTGAGATATCCAAATTTATTTTTAATTTCTCTGTGGAGAACACGTCTTCCTTTGATCATATGCCTGAGAGAGTTCACAAGATCCTGGGTAACATCTCCTACTCACAGAAATGTCTCCTAATCCATGATCTTTCAAACAGTGCAGAAACAAGATTTCTTATAAAATAGATGCTATATACCTAATCCTCCTTTAAGTGCCAAACCCATGACCAGGCCTAGACCTCTGGCCTGTTAACTGCAATTCTGCTCTTCAGCTCTTAGCGCCTCTTTTTTATATTATCTCAATATTTATTCCTTTTCCCTCTCCTGCATGTTGACCGTGAATATGACCAGTTTTCTGGACCGTAGCTATCCTCACTTGTATTTGTCAATACAAATAGCTAGCCTTTGCTTCCTGGAAACTGTTGCAGTACAAATAATCTAGTATCTTCAGGAACTTGGGTGTTTGCTCATTATCAGGGGAAAGGAGAAGAAGGACCAAAAAAAGATGACAAAATAGGAATTTTTATTCCTTTTTTGAACTATTTCTCAATAAATACAATTTTTTGAACTGTTTATCAAGAATTCATTGATATTTCAGTAAATCAATTCACCACATTGGCAGTCAGTCCAGTTCCTTATTCATTGAAGACTCTTTGATCCACTCTGTTTCTCTCTATTTCTAAGCATTCATGCATTTCTAGTAATTAGTATAGTCACCTATGCAAATTCTTGTTTGTGAAGAGACTAGATTCTTTACAGAAAAGTGATATTCTTGATAATATGACTACTCTCTAAAGGTCTGATACGTTTTTCTCTGATTAAATTAAGATAGCATGGATGGCTTTTGATCCAAAGATTTTTAGGACATTGGAGGTATCCAGGTAAAAGAAAAGTATGCTCTTGTCAAAAGTATTCCTCATGAAACACTTGTTTTAATACAAGCAAATCTTTTAACTGTTCAGGTCTGTGTGCCTTTACTTTCTAAGAGGATGTATTTGTAATCTGTCAGGGAGTCACTATAATTCAGCCAACATAATTTAAACACAGTTCTGGTTTGAAAATCTGCAGAAACATTCAAGCAGGCAGAAAAATTCCTTAATATTTTATTTGGAAACTGTTTACATGAGGCTTTTGGATGAGGAACATATTGAAAAGTTCCTATTCTCTCAAATAAAAGAATACAGAACAAACATATAGAATAAAAATAAAGTACTAGGTGAAAAAAAAAATGTTACAAATATTATTTTTTTAAAAGACCTTCTCTTGTGGCATTTCTCATTGAAAACAAAAGCAGCTGGCATAGAGTTTTGTATCACCCAATCTCAAACATGAAATTTCAGGTGATATTGTCGTGTATTTATAGTTCAAGCTATTACAGCTCTCTTGTAATACTATTTGTTCAAAAAGAGATAAAACTCATCAAGGAAAATGCAACACTTGGAATGCTTATAACAGACCCTGCTGTTTTCGTAAGGAGGGAAAAAGGAAAATAAAACTGCAGCTAATACAGACTTCTGGGAAATAAAGTACGGTGTATTGGTAAATCTAATAGAGTTTCTGAATTTATTTGAGCAAGGTGATAAGGTGAGTTGATGATGCTGCATATAAACTAAGGCACGTCTGATAGCTGCAAATGAAGGTGAAGTGTATACATGAGAGACATAGATTTTACAACTTGCCTTTTAAAATATTAGATTCCTGAATCAATGCATCCAATCATGACTTTGGAGCTTGCTTATAATTGAACCACTCTACATCACAATTTCTGGGGAAAATAAAAAAAATTAGGGGGAGTCTTTCTTTCCATAAAGAAACATATTTTTCATTTCTCCTGCTCTGCCCACTAAAATGATTCAACCTGCTCTATATAAAATTTCGTTGTTCTACAGTACAGATGGGCCAAATGAAGCTTTTCTTCCTTCTTTTGACATCTCAATCACCTACCAAGTGGAAACCCTGAAAGGAATATTTACATGACATATATTAGAATATTTAAAATTAAATGTATAGATCTTCCACAGATGCCAAAGTAACCCATGTAGGCACATACTAATGAAAGAAAACAGATCATATTTGAAAGTGGAGTCGGGACAAGTTGGGACTAGGAGTCCAGTGAGAACATTAGCAATCTCTGTTTAGACCTTTACAGTTTGTCATTCACATAAATGATTTAATCCAGGGAGACAAGACACAAACAAATTATTATTAGTATGATATGCATTGTAGTATCTGATAGCAGGGAATGTTCAACAAGTGAACAATTTAATACAAGGGGCAACAGCCCTTTTCTTTTTTTTTTCTTTCCTAACTAAGTCTACTTTAGCAAATGAAGTAAGCTGGCACACCTAAAAGCCTGTTGAAAGGAAACAGGATGACTTGCTCCATACCAGTGCATATAGTATGAATAATTGCTGCTTAACTAAGAGCTTGAAGCCTGGGGAGGTGGTGGAGTCTCCTTCTCTGGAGATATTCAAGACTCGTCTGGACGCCTATCTGTGCAATATGTGCTAGGGAGCTGCTTTGACAGGGGGGTTGGACCCGATGATCTCTCGAGGTCCCTTCCAACCCCTACGATTCTGATTCTGTGATTCTGTGATCCTTCCAAGCAATGACCAATTCTATAAAACCCACATCTGTTCAGTAAGAAGTGGAATAGCAGAGAAGTTAGACTAAGCACCTGACCTTTTGCGAGGCAGGTGCCACTTCTGACATTCAGAGTGAGGGCCCTGAGCCATAGGACCAAGCAGTTTTATCCCTTCCCCGTAGAGGTGTTGCCTTTAGCAAAACTCAAGCAAATCCCTGAGCTGCCCCTGAGCTGCAGCAGTCCCTGTGCAGGCCACGGATACCCTGCACCGGTAAGGGGATCACTGGGCTCCTGATGCTTTACTTGTGTAGCTGGCCCAGCCTGACATCATTACTCAGGGAATGCAACAAACCTAAATAAAAAAAAAAACCCACCAAAAAACCCCACACTGTAACTTTTAGATGTCAAAGGGCCTGATCCTCTGAGAGCTGAGACTTGAAATATTAGCAGTGGACCTGGCTGACCCATTTAGAAGCTGTTTTAAAAATTAACAAGGGAAAGATACAAACAAGCTTTTGGAACAAGCCTGCATATTTAGGGAGACAGGCAAAAAAGCAAGCATTTGTAACTAAACAAAGAGGCACATGTCACTGAAGTAAGCACAATCTTATACAACACAAATGTGGAACAAAGTTATTATTATGGTCTCAGTGAATATAGGATAATACAAACTTACTACATGTAAAGATCATAAGAAGGCAGTTTCACAAAAGAGCTAGTCTAGAAAATAACATATTGGAGTAAGTTGCTGAGGTAAAAAATAGTGGGTTTTGTTTTGTAAAGGAAGTAGTAATAGATTAAGCTTGGATTTTTAAACAACCAGTTGGTGGCAATTCTTGTCATTTACATCAGAAGACCTCTTGTTACCTTCCTGTTGTTAGTTACTCTTTGACATCGGTACCTCCAGTTCCAGAAAAAAAGCAGGAGTGCCAAGGCAATTTCTGGAGAATCAGGACTGAGATATTCAGAATGACTAATGATTGACTTCACAATTAGACGGGAAGAGACTCATTTAATGAAGGCAACTGCTGAGTGGTTTCTGATAACTGTGCCCTCTAATATGCTGAAGTTTGGATATTCAAAACAAGGCCCTGAAAATCTCTTCCTCAGAATCATTATTGTTAATGTGTGCTTTCTGAGGATGCCATTAGATAGAAGTAGGACGTTTCCCCCAGGGATAAAAGAAATACTCTCCCTTTTTAATAGAATAAAGCTGCTTAAGAGAGGAAACTGATATACCATGTTTTTAAAATAAACTGCTATGCCCATTTCACAGTTTCACGGAGAACTTATGCCTCTTCTATGAGGTAAAGACACCTTGTAGCCTGTTGTAAGGGTGGTAAGGTGCAGCTTTATCTCTAGGGCTCAGCTGAAGCTGTTAGTCCTCAGCACCGATGCTTCCTCCAACCTGCTGTCATGCCTGTCATCTTCTGCCCCAGCTGCAGTGACCCACCAGAGAGCAGGATGCCCTCTCTCAGGTATGTCTGTCCAAGGCATAGGTCATCTGCAAATAAAGATAGCTTCACTCTCTCCATTTCCCTGTGGTTCAAGGATTTTATTGACTGGATGACATCTCCCTGCCTATTTCTTTACTAAAATTTGTGAGTCCCTCTTCAGAGGAATTAAGAAGTGACTATATTTTTTTCACTTACTAGGGGCAGAAGGTTATGTGACATTTTGCATCATCCAAATTTGGCATCAGGCCCAATCCAGGAATGTAATTCATCTGACCTATTTAATACTTAGAGTGAGATGATTCACTGCCCAGAAATCCCTGTTTTTCTCCTCTGAGTGCAGAATCTACAAAACAGGCTCAGATCTAAACAGCAGTACTAGATAGCTGAATTTGTTAAATCCCACACAGTGTCAGAAGGACAGGCATGGTCCTGGGTGGGATTTATTCTTGATAGCTTGCCTGTTTGAGAAAAAGTATTTTGAAGGGGAAGGTATTTCTAGATGGTCTTTGTAATTAAGGAAGGAACAACAATGATTAGCTTTAAAAAAGTTATTTGAGAGTTGTGCTTAAGCAATGTCTAACACTAAAATAGCTAATTCAAGGAATCTAACTTGTAACACTAATTAGGGCAACTAAAGGCCTTGCTATTAGGTGTATAGGATTGGTGTATCAGGAGTCAAAACAGCCAGAGGCTCCAAGATAGGATTTATAATGACCTGGAGGAAATGCCAGTGACCTAAGTCTCAAGTGTCCTGCATGAGGTTATCGACCTATATCCCTGTTGCAACCTACAGCTTGCCCTAAGAAGGCATATTTACAGAGTTTGTGAAAGAAGAAGTCACAAGAGAGTTACACACATCAGAGAGCATTTCAGCTCTCCAAGGCCAATTCAAAAGGGGCCACAGGCACCATGTTCATGTACAATCTCTACCATTATTTGAAAGAGGCACAGGGACAGAGGTTACCCCACCAGCCTTCAAAGGAAAGCCTAAAAGCTGTGGCTTATGTGACTGCTAGAGGGAAAAGGAAATTTTTAATTCATGGGCTCTGAGAGTTGAGGCCTGTAAGGCTGACAGAAATTATGCTTCTTACCGGTACAAAGGACTGTATAACCTGATAGTGTTTGGTGTGCAGGACCAAAGCATTCATTCAGTCTCGGGAGGCAGCTTGTTTGATATTTAATTTACTTATGAGATTTTTGATGAAGGCCAGAGCTAATGTTAACATGAAACATGAAGGGAGTTTTTTGTGCAAGCATTTAAAGGCCAGTCATTATGCAAAAACAGACTAGGCTGCATTAGATCTGACTTAGTCTCTCTGTAAGGCTTGTTTGTAAATGAGGGACTGGGGATATGCAGATCCATGAAGGTGAGATGATGCCCAGATATCCACTAATGTCACTTATTTACTGCTCTTACAACAAATATAGCTTGCACAGGGACATGAGTACCTGCAACATGGGTAGATTGGCAAAGCCCTGTTTTGGCTGGAGAACACAGGATATACAGTTTCTACACAGATCTTTGAGGGCCATAGTGCCATAAGTGACACCTTTTCTCCATTAATTGTGAAATTAATATTAAAGTTGACACCCCTAAATATACTAATGAGAGGTGTATGCTAAACGCATGACATTTTCCACCAAAATCATGCTACACATCACCTGGGAGGGGTGAAACCTGAGATTAAACTCAGGTTTACTCTGGATAGGCTGCACTGATACTGCAAACACAGAAAGGAGAAGAGGAAGGTACTAAGGGAGAAGAAAAATCCAAAAAGAAGAGCTCCTGAGAATCAGAGACACCCCCCCAATTGGGTGAATCAACACTGGAACCTGGACCAGTGATCAATCTCTATTTCTTTTTTTCTCTCCCTCTTCCTTTTTCCTTTCTCCCTTTCCCACTTTTTTGAGCTAGAAGCCTTTCAGCTACCCAATTATTTACTGATGAGCCTAGCTATAGAATAAACATCTTTGTTTACCCACACACCTTAAGTGTTGTCTCACTTCAATTCCAACAACGGGAATCGACGAATCTGAGTCACTTGTCCCTCTCTTTTGGGCCAGGATGTGATACAGGGTCACATCCTCCTTTGGGCACCCACCTGCTCTGCTGTGGATTTCTCCATTGGCTGCAGGTGGCTGTCTGCTTTGTCATGGACTTCCATAGGCTCTGGCACCTGGAGCATCTCCTGCCCCTCCACTGACGTGGGTGTCTGCAGGGCTGTTTCTCTCATGTATTCTCACTCCTCTTTTCTGCCTGCTGCTGTGCAGCAGGTTTTTTTCTCCTTTTCAACTATGTTATCCCAGAGGCACTTGGTCTGTCTTGGAGATAGTTCACATTGGCTCAATCTGACATGGGGGAAGCTTCTGGCATCTTCTCACAGAAGCCACCCCTGCAGCCCCCTCGTTACCAGAATCTTGACATGCAAACGCCATACAGACATGCCGCTCCAGTGTCTGTCCACAGCAATAGAAATGAAATAACTTTCCTGGCTCATAATTTCTTGGATAATTGCTGTTTGCCAGAGGGATGCCTCCCTCACCCTTGTACTGACTGAGCTGCCAGCGGAGACTCAGGCTGATGTTAAGCCCAGACAACTCCCACATCAGATATGGCATCCTCAACCAGGGTCTGTCACAGACCTCAGAAGTAGTACTTAAGAGAAATGCATGTGAATTTGTAGTGAAAACAGAAAAACTAAAATTGTTGCTTCAAGGCCTAATTGTAACAAACAGCAATATCTTGTCTGAAAAAAAAAATCACATTTCCTAAACTTTGGTCTCTGTGGTAGGAAGAGCTACAAATAACTCATGTTTCACACAATGTGATAAAAAATAATTTTGAAGTAAAAAATCAAAGAGCCAGAGGCATATTACAGCAAAGTCTAGCAACTGTGAAGAAAACAGGCTTTTTTTAAACAAGTGATTCTCTGAAGTGTCTGCTGCCAAAATTACAAATAAAGCAAGCTGTAGAGATGACTAAAAAGACAAATGAAAATAAGGAAAAATATTGGTAGTTACGGTGGGTAACAGCAGTCCCTGGATGAAAGAGGAAAATATTAGGTGACTGGGTAAGAAAATTAAGGTACATATGCAAACCATTAGCAAACTGTCACTTCTTCCATCTGGGTCAGTCTTTGATTTTGGCAAGTTTCAGTTCACAGAAGCCAACAAAATGACTTAAAGGTGGTGGTAATTTTCCAAATACCATTTTCACCCTGAAAAGCTACTGCTGTGAAGCAGTGAATTAGAAACGCAAAATCATACAGATAAATGTGTCAGATAACTGTAGAGAAAAGCAATTCCTTCAGTTTCCCCAGGGTTGGCAGATCCCTGCCATGTGAAACCCACTTCTGCAGGGACCTTGAGCTCAAACACTGGCATCAACTTTTGAATTTATGTCATGAAGTGTAATTACTGCAATCTCTGGCAGTCAGAAGCCTTGTTTTGAAAAGAGCTGATGGTTGCTGCTTCATTGTCCTAACAAAAACTTTGCAGCAACACGGTGTGTTGTCAGCCTAGAGAATGTGAAGTTAAAAATGTGATTTTCTTGAGGTACTATTTGCCAGTTTATACTAAGCAGTAGCCAGTGGAAAGTATTGTCTATATGTTGTTGCTTTTGGAAACAGTCACCAGGGTGCTGCAGGGGATGGTGGGCAGGGCAGGACAATTGACTTGTTACCATTACTACCAGGCAAGCTGCTGTGTGTGTGTGGAAAGTCTCAAATTTTTGGTTCTCAGGCACCCAAGCACTCCAAGATGTGTTTTGTTGAATGCCTCGGTGCTCTTCCAGCCAACCATATGCAAACGGCAGGCCAAGAGCCTACATGAAATATGAGATGATGACAAAGCTGTTAATGATGATATGGCAAGGATGTGGCTACTGGGAATTGGGAGAAGCAGAGCGGTCGTGGAAGAGTTCAGGTGCCATCGTAAGAGCTCTTTGCCTACCCAAAGAAATTTCCCTGAGAATAATTCTGCTATTTGACTACCAGCAGTGCACTGCAAAGGCATCTAGCAGAGAGAGCAAAACTTGTAGTTGCTCTACTGCAGATGATTTAAGTATTTCATGAATCCACAGTTGCATTCTGAAATAGAAATTAACCTGCAACTAAATGTGCAGAAAGCTTTTACTGAGCTACAGGGTCCTTAGAAGTGAAATAAAGAAACATTTTCGTATGTGCAGTATTAGCTAACATAAAAACATCATAAGCTCTATTTTCCTTAAAAAAATATATTGCCCTAGCATAGTTCTTACAGACAAGCAGCAGGGGTTACTTATATCCAGTGTTTTCTCTCACTAAGCATCAAAATGCCTGATCTTGAGGAAATTGCTGAGCATAAAATCATTCACTTTGCAATAGAGTTCTTTAACTCAGCCCAAGTTAAGAAATTTCCTCCTTGAAATTACTGTAATTAGCACCATGTCTTCAGCAGGGCAACAATATTCTGCTTGTTGCCTATGCGACTGTTGTTCCCCTATATCTATTATAGGCATCAGGCATGCTGTGATGATCTCATGACTTTAAGATGCCGTATTTCCAATTTGCTTCTGGAGCCAGCTGCCGTGTTTCTAGAAGAGAATCATTGGTTGCAAACTGGATAGCCGTTATGTATACCTCAGTGAGGAGAGGAGGGCCAAGTGTTGACATACACAGAAGCATATCTGTCTCATTATAGGACTCTTACATCTCTGCTACAAAGGTAAGAACTCTTTTGGCCTGCTCAAATTGGAAAGCCAGGAGTTTTGCTTAGATTCCAAAATGTTTATTTTTTCTTTATATTTTTAGTTGATAAACTGCAAATTCTGAGCTTCTACTGTAAACATAATGTTTGTACAAAAATTCGTTGTGCATTTGCAGCTTCCTTTTTTTTAATGCCAAATTGACTTAATCAGTCAGTTAAAATGTCAGCATGTCAAACTGCCCCTTTTTTCCCCATTTAGTTCAGATATACTGGTACTGAAATTAATTTGGACTCTGAGCCATTAAAGGCACAACCTACAGCTTATCTTCCCAATGGCTTGAAATAGACACAGCGATAAACCATTGTGGAAGATGTTATGGGATGACAATCTAGGAGAGAGAGACTTCTGCCTCTTAATTTCATATCTTTAAAGGTTAGACAAAGCTTGTTGCCCAATCTAGCTTTAATAGTAGTGGAAACCCGCAGAGGATCATCCCTTAATCTCAGGACAGATACTTGAAGCAGTTAGGATAAGAAAGCTAAAACGTATAATGTTTATTGAAACAATTCAGGTGCCTAATATTGTCTTGAATTGAACAGTCTGCATGTGTAAATATTAGATGGCTAAAGTTTGATTAAGTAATTTATTCTATTAATAACATGTGAATAGAATCTAGACTACATTTCCACCATTTTATCGATTCATAAATGCATGCAAGACCAAAGAAAGTACAATACTTACTTCTGGCACTAATGAAACTTCAAGTACAAATACACATGTTGTCTGATCAGTTGAATAATCTAGTTCTAATTTTACACAGTAATTTTTCCGAATAATTTCACACTGCTTTTAGGGCAGAAGAACTCTGAATTAAGTGACGTTTACTGCTACTTGTACTGGTCTAGGTAAGCCGCATACTGTGCATAATAATAATAATAATAATAATAATAATAATAATAATAACAACTCTGGAAGGTGTTCTTCGGTTAACCAAGGATGAAAATTCCAGAGTAATGCTAAACATTACAGATGTTTAACTGGAGACATCTGACTGAAGGCATCATCTGGACAGTGGGAACTTAATAAATAAAACTTTATGACATAGCAATAGGTAATTTTAAACAAATATCTTTGAGTTTATTCATACTTTATTTTGGCTCAAATGATGGAAAACTACTTTATATTCTTATACAGTTCACTGCTCAGTACAATTAAAATAATGGTATTTTTGAACCAGTAAGTTCAAGATTAAAGTTTGGCTAGCTCTCCTTAATTTATATTTCTCTCTCTTAGTCTTCATGGCTTTGCTCTTTCTCTAGATAACTGGCTGTCCTTGAAAATTTCTGGCTTTCCATTCAATGTAGGTAAACCATTTGAGCTGCCCCCCGTTGTAAATAACTTTCTTCTTATATACCTTCTCCTCTCAGTTGTCCCTCTGTCCAGGATACACACTGAGCTTCGCATTAATGCTTTTATGGTTACTGAAGTCAAAGTGAGTGGAATTATTTCTGACTTATTTGTATGGGCACGTGAATCTTGTTGAATCAAACACAGTAAATAAGAAGCTGCAAATACATAAAAGGTAACTATCAAGGGTGGGATTTATTTCTCACCTCTATAAATAACTGGAATACACATATCTAAATTATGATGAGTTGTAAGCTCCTTTAGAAGTGCTTATTTTTCTTCTGTACCATAATAGTTGTCTAGCTGACTTGCTTATATGTAGATGACTATATTAAACACTGGAAACCAAGTATTGTGACACCCACGACTTGTTCTTACTTCTATTTCTCTTCATCTGAGTTGATGAGTCACTGAAGAGTTTTTAAGAGTGACAGAGACCATGCACTTCACAATTCATCATATTTTATTTTCCACTCTTTTTTAGCTCAGACTTAAATCCCTGCATTTCACTTGGTAACAAAATCCAATTTTCTGGAGAAACATTTAAACTAATGCCTCCAACACTTAATGCGTAATAATGCATAATACTTGTTGCATAACTTCAGATCAGGTATCATACATACCAAGATTCCTGGACAACACACTTTTATTAGATATTCTTGCAGTAGTTTTGTATAGTTAATTTTTACAAATGTTGTTATCTGGTCATTTTAGATGCCAATTATTTTAACATAGTGAACATTTGAAAAGCATAGCAATCACTCCACACTTACCTCTTCTAATTCTACCCATCCTTTCTTTGTCCACCATGATGTGAATTTCATGTGTTAACAATAAGGCAGCCTCACTGTTCTCAAATATCAATTGCTTTTTTTCCTGTTTTCCTGCTTTCCTTGTTTGCTTTGGGTTTTTTTGGGGAGGTTGTTTTTGTTTGTTTTGATTCATTTTGTTTTGCTTTGTTTAGAAATCTGGCATGACTGTGGAGTTAATGATTGAATAAGAGTTTTGCAAGTCATATGGCTTCATCAACTGTTTCAGGAACAGGTACGATTAGATTATTAAAACACTGCAGCTTCCTACTCACTTCTTTATCCTTCTTTGAAAAGTCTCACAGTTAGCGTTGCAACAGTGTTCATCTCAGGGCAGCTCTCAAAGGATCCCCCATCTCTCCATCAGCTCTAACTTCTGGGTTTTTTCTTCAATCCCAAGATATCAATTATTTTTACTGTGTCACTGACAGGTTTGAAAGGGTCAAAATGGAAAACAAATATTGGGGAGGTGAACCCAAAGGAAACCCTTGAGTAGGACATTATACAAACCCAACAGCAGAAGAGATGCAACTCATGACTCCATCTGCTACTTTCTCACATAAAGCTCTTACTGGAGTGATTGCTGATACAGAAGTGATGAAATAGTCATTAAGTCTAAAATCCCTTTGCGGCAATAATGTTATTACACAACAAGTATTGCTAATTTCTTATTATTGGTATTGCATGCAGTAGTAAGTTTCTAGCAGTTATTTGCTGCATTGTTAAATGTGGATGCAAAGATGAAATATTTATATAAGCACTGTTGTTCAAATATCCGATGAGTCAGAATTATATCCCAAAGGTGGTAATTTCTGTAGGGATTGTCTCTCCCATTTATGAACTGTTTTTATTTCATAGATCTTCATTATGCACTTCAGGGCATATGTTAGGCAGTGGAAAACCTTTATGCATTACTTTGACTGTAGAAAATGTGGGTTTTTTAAAAAACTACTTCATAGTTCTTTCTTCCAGAAGCAACAAAGCAAACAAGTCATTTAAGAGATGATGGAAACATTTTAGGAAGAAAACGGGTAGAGCACACATGTGAGCAACCAGGAAAAGTAAGATGAATCATTTAACAAGTTGCTTCGCCAAAGATCAACCTAAAAATTCACCTGAGTGAATACAAACAAATGTCTGACGGCATACAGGAGCTGTACTGTCATTTTGGACAAGCAGATACATTATTTTCTTAGTGCACTGCAGAGAATGAATTATCCAGTTGCTGCCCTTCAAAGGCTGAATTGGGAGCTGAGGCATTAATTACAGTCATCATAAACAAATGACAGTATACTTCTCCTGTGGTGAGATGACAAAGTTGAAACAAAAGATAGGTCTTGAATACATATTGAAAAGACAGGATTTATTGAACTTTTTAAGCCTGAGGCTTTCTAGACACCTATAAATTACACAGATCTGACACACTGATTTCACTTTTGAGAATTCAGTAAGTCATCATCTTTGCTCCAAGTGACAAACAGAACTCAGGTGGCAAGTCTGTGAAGAGAGAGGAGTGAAGTCAGCCAGGACATTTTGGCAAGCTACCAACCTGAGATCTAAAGGGCAAACAAGCACACTGATTAAAACTCTCTTTTTGCAAAGATAAGAATGTACTGCAATTAATTGGGAGGGTTCTTTCTATGGTTCACTTGGCAAGAGTCTAAGTAAGTTGAAACAGTTACCCTCATACACTCAAACCTTAAAGAAAACCTGGCTCCTTGTTTTGGGCAAGACAGACAAATCCCAAGGAGAATGTAACTATTTTAGTTGACAATACAAAATATGACTGCTTAAAACTTCAGTAGATACATTTAAGATTATAATTAAAGTAAGTAATGCTCTGTGCAGAAAAATGTTGATTTGGGCTGAAAGACAGCAGAATTATTTGGGGAAAAAAAGATTCTATGAACATCTTGCATAATATATCCAATTCCTTTTGAAGAACAATGCATACTTCTGGACAGCAGCAGAATGAAAATTCTGCCTCACCAACTAAAAGCAGAATAATATTCATGAGAAACCTTCTGACCTTGGGCCAGGTCTCTTCCCAATCTACTAGTATCCTTCTTTGCATAACCTTTCTGCCAGCTCCCCTCTTATAAACTGCAGTCTACTCCTTCTGGCCTTGTTATAGCAAAAAGACATGTGGCATTTCTTGACTTGTCTCCAAGCTCTGTTTGTCACTAAACAAGAATCCCAGTCAGCAAAATTTTCAGAAGCTGGAATACCCTCAGTCTGTTGGCAAGGACAGACTTCACTGCTAACATCTCACTGTCCCAAAGTGTGTTTTTAGTATACATAAGTAGACCTAGGCTAATATTTACTGTCTAACCTTGGCATTTCCTGAAATGTGGATGGAGGAATGATCCACAATTTTGGCCATTGATTATTTCAGACCCCAAAACTGTTCACTACAATGAGTTTTTTATCTTATAAATGTATTTATAGGGGGATCTATCTGATCCTTGTCCAGTTGTCTGCCTCTCAAGCAATGCCCAATCCAATTCTTTGGGATTCCTTGAGTGCTGAAATACAATTCAATTTTGCATTATGTGATAAGTTTGTGTCGTATTCTTGTCTGAAGTGCTTGAATCCAGGTTAAAGCATATGTAGAACGTATAGTTATGTTAAAATATTGCAGAACTGTGTGATGTGCATGCTTAAAAGAGCAATTTTGTAAACATAAGAAATGTTTTTCCACATTACACAATCTGAAAAAAACCCAAAACACTCCCCTTAGCGTGACTACCTGAAGACATATGTGAATTCTGTAATTCACATGGATGTGGAGACAACTTGGCTGGACCCTGATCCAAGGCTCTGCTGAAGTGAACAGAATTCTTTCCCTTGTTCTTCTATTTCAAACAGATTTTTAATCAGATCTTTTTTTCTCCCACAGCAGTAGCCTCGGTCTGTCTCATTTGATCCATTGGACATTATCATTAATTCAGCTAGGGACATAAACTAGTTCTGTTTTACAAACTAAGCTTAAACAGATTCATCTCTTTTAACCTGTGTCCTACTGTATCTAATAATCAACAAAATAGCTCATCCTCTTCACTCTCCCCTACACCTTTCTTTACCTTCTCTAAACCTTGCTCTGCCTCCTGGAGGGACAGTCCTGCCTGAAGAAACCAAATGCGTGTTAGGTTGGTTCCTCACACTCATATAGGCATTCAGAGAAACCTGCTACAGAAGAGAAGAAAAACAATTTTGTGAACATTGTGCTACATGTTTTCTGACTGGAAGAGCAGAATAGTTGACATACAGGTCTTTCAAAAAAAAAATTAATTCAGAAAAAAATTCCATTCCCTATTCCCTGGACAAAAAGTTCTGAAAAACCTACATTCATAAACCCTTCACAGAGAAATATGTCTAATTGGAGATTTTCTTTTAAACAGAGGGGTTTTTTTAATTTTTCTGATTGTTGTTGGATAGTCCAAGAAAAAGTACTACTTCTCCTACACAACTACATCAGGTTTTCAGCTGGGATAGCTGGGTTTTGACTAAATACATCAGACAGTGACTATTTTTGTTTTCTTTCCCACTGACTAATGAATATCACCGCTTAGCTCTGCAATTACTGTTTATTCAGCAAGAGAATTGTCTTTCCTTCGAACAGCTTTGCAGGGTAAGAAAAAGCATCCTGTCCTGTAAACTGGTGCAAAGCCACAACTGCCTCCGCGTTGCTTTGTGATGGGCCAGGAATGATTCTGTCTTACTATTCACTGAAACAGCCCTTTTTCTGGAAGCCCTGGAAGGTATTGCTTTCAGGCTCTAACATGGCTTTCCCTTCTTGGGTCATAGCCACAGGAAAGTTTGCAACATGAATGCAACAACAAGGGAAAAGAATTTCTAATAGGAAAATCCCTATGCAGATGGTTATTGCAGTATCAGATTACTTAATGAGACATATGATTGAAAACCAACTGCAGTTGTTTTAATTCACCCAAACCAGATTTACTCAGCATCTTTCTTTTTTTTTTTTTAATTGTATAAGAAGATGTGCTATAATGCTGTAACAGAAAGAAAAATTACTAAGTATGAGGAATACAATGACAGGAATAACAATATTTACTTATTAATTTATTCATTCATTGATTTATCTATTTTAGTTTGGGGATAATACGATAAGGAATAGAAGCAATAGCAATCAGAATTACTTTTTTCAATTAAGAGAGGAACTGTTTTATTTTTGTAGTTATATGTTATAAATGTGATTTTGTAATTGCACTGTTAACATATCTAAACCATTTTTCAACAGACCTAACTCTTAAGTTACATAATTATGAAATTTAAATACGTTTGCCTTTGCTTTTCAGCAAGGTCCCTGCCAGGACCTAGTAGAAGAAAAATGCAGAAGGCATTAACTTTTTGGCTCTAACAGAAAGTGTGCACTTTCCTCTCATTTGGTAGGGGTGAAAGATCGCACAGCTCACTTGCTGCATATTCATCTCAGGGGCAGGAGAGGCATAAAACCCACATCACATGAATCAGGTTCCTGAGGTTCAGCTAGGCTCCCTCAAAAGATTTGTCACTTCTGTGGTCCTGGTAAAATATCTTAAGCTGTAAAAAGGAACTTCCAAAACCACTCCTCCATCTTTCAGCACAAGATGAATAGTTTGCTCAACTAAAATAATAATAATAATAATAATAATAATAATAATGCACTTCTGGGTCCAAAGAAAGTTAAATAAAGATCCCTGGCATTAAAGAAAGAAATTTTTCCATATTCTGTAATGTAAGAGTACCATTTTTTCTTCATTAAAAGCAATGGCAAGATGCACATTGATTTCAAAGGAGTTAGAATTTCATGTACAGGTAAGAAGCAAATACCCTGCTGCTATATCTTAAAAGTCATATATCACCTGATATTCATACTGTCATAGGAAATGCAAAGTGTATTTAGGTCACCAAACAAGTAGGAGTAATGCTAAAATATATTGTTAACAGAAATGAAAACACTATAATAGGGTAACAAGATAAATTGATGCTTCTTTGTGACACGTAACTATTCTTTCTCATCCCTGAATGTTTTCAAGAATATATGAATGTTACAGACTTAAAAGGTTTTGACATGGAAAACTTAAGGCCAATGGATAAAATACATTGATGACTTATCATGAACTGCTATACACAGTTATTTTCCGTTTTCTAAAGATTTGTATAATAGAGCAAACTTGATGAAATGTTTGAAATCTGAGTATTTTCTAAGCCTTGTGTCCTACAGTTCTATCTAACAATAACTCAGTAACATTCTGTGGGCAATTTTATGTGGAGAAATTTAACAAAGCAAAATCTGCATTTCTAGAGCAGCTTCTCTCCCTCAAGATTCGTAGAGACACAAAATCACATTCAATGTACGACTTGAACTTTAAAGCCATCCAGAAATGACCACATCATTTTTCAAGTTCCTTCGTTCCTCCATAATTCCTTTTTTCTTTAATTTATGCTGCAAAACACAGCAACTCAGTTTCTAATGGTTTTTGTCTGAGCAGCTGTGTAAAAAATTAAGTGCAGAACGAGAATGCATCTGCATAGAATCATATCATATTATAAAATCTGTATGGTTGGAAGGGACATTTAGAGGGCATCTAGTCCAACTGCAATGCAGTAAGCAGGGACATCTTCACTAGATCAGGTCATTCAGAGTTCCATCCAGCCTGACCTTGAATATCTCCAGGGATAGGGCCTCCACTATCTCTCTGGGCAACCTGTTCCAGTGATCATATTGAAGAATGTTTTCCTAATATCCAACATAATCTCCCCTTTTCTAGTTTAAAACCATTACCCCTCATCCTACTGCTACATGCCCTTGTGAACAGTTCTTCCCCAGATTTCTTACAGGCACCTTTCAGGTCCCCCTCGAGCCTTCTCTTCTCCAAGCTGAAATAGCCCAACTCTCTCAGCCTGTGTTCATAGGAGAGGTGCTCCAGCCCTTTGATCATTTTTGTGACCCTCCTTTGGACACGCTCCAACAGGTCCATGTCCTTCTTGTGTTGAGGGCTCCAAAGCTGGACACAGTGCTCCAGGTGAGCTCTCATGAGAGCAGAGTAAAGGGGCAGAATCACCTCTCTTGATCTGCTGGCCACACTTTTTTGATGCAGCCCAGGATGAAGTTAGCCTTCTGGGCTACAGATGCACATTGGTGGCTCATGTCCAGGGCCAGGAATAGCTTTGTGCTTTAAAGTCTTTCTTAGAAACTGTAGACTTTGAAAAACCCAAGTTTTTACCGTGTTTTTTTTTAAGTCAGTTAAATTTAGTGTGGAATACCATCCCACCTCTTCCTTCAGAGCTATAGTATGCCAACTAACATTATATAGACATTACACCCATAAAGTTTCTAGTTTTTGAGAAGACTTAAAACTATGCTACCGATTTAGATAGCTCTCATAAATAGTATATGTAAAGAAGATGACAGAAGTAATTTTAATTCAGCGCTCTTGGGGAATTCACTAAGTTGCATATTGCAAAACATAGCTACTCTCAGTTTAGAAGATGTCCTGAAATTCTTTCTGGTCAATCTTTTGTTGTTTTTAGGATAAAGACATAAAAATAAACCCCTGGAGAAATGTCATTATTTAATCATTGCCTCTTGCATACAAAATCAACAGTGTATGCTGAGATGTCTGTGTGCTCCTTCGGATGCAACCCTGGAGATAAAGCAGAAAAAAGTGTTATTCCCATGGCAGAAGTAGCCAGAGGTAAACCTATTCCCTTGTTGTGTTTTAGCCCCGGCTGGCAACCAATCTGGAACATCTGAACCCAGGACATCCCCGTGTGAAGGGGGGCAGAGATTCAGGTCCTTCCATGTCCCTCAGAGAAAGGCTCAGAAACGAAGGGCTTGGCTCCAGGGAGGTTCTCTTCTGCCAGAGCATGCCTTGTTTTACCAGGCCCCACACTAGGTGCCAGCTTTTCTGCACCTACATTGGCGAGAAGCTGCCAGGAAAGCTATTGCCCATGCTCAGAAACAGCCCAGGAGAAGACATTCCATACACACTATTGCATATGTGCAGAAATAACCCAGAACAGCAGAGCTGTGTGTGACAGGTGGGACACATGCCAGAGAAGGATTATGTGGGACCTACTTGCTCTAGGGCCAGCCTCACTGCTTGGGTCAATTCAACAGAGCACAGAACTCTGTTACATCAAAGGAACATAAGTTTAAAGGAGGTCTCACTTACTCATTCAGTCCCCCATTCAAACCAGGGTCACCTGAACCTATGTGCATAGTTTTGCTCTAGACATGCTGTGCAGAAGGGTTGCTTCAGTATATTCTCTTTTTTTCCCTCTGTTTACTTGTGGCCGACTCAAACCACCAGTTCTGGCTTGTCAGAGAGAAGGCTGCCCAGCAGCAACCCGTGCAGTCCACTTTAATGTGTGCAAATCACCAGCTTCGAGCTTTATTCAAATATCCAGCCAAGAAGGAGATGAAAGAAAGCACAGTCTGCGACGGTTCACACAGATTATGTAACATCTGCTCTATAATCAGTGGAAAATAATTTGTCTGCCTCATCAACGGCATTACTCACATTTATGTAGGAAAATAAACGGCATGAAAAATGAGCTTCAACCTTAGCAACAGATCCTCACTTCTACTCACAATAGAGCAGAAACTGGAAAAGGAAGAGGTGTAGCTGCCCACAGTATAAAGGCATTTCCAAAAGCACGAATGTGTGTTGCATTCCTGAGTATGACCTGAATTTCCCCAGCAGGGTGAGACCTGCTGGAGGAGGCTGCAGAGAGAAAGAGAGAGAGAGAGAGAGACCTCTTAATGACATAAAGCACAGACTGCTGTGAACTGAAGAGAAAGAAACTTTCCTGTAATGAAAAATGAATGGTGCTATATATTGTATTGAAAATACCAGGGTAGTTTATGACCTGATAATCAAAGTTACACAAGCAGGTATGTGCTTTATGAGGTGCTCTTTTTCCACCGTATTCCCCCATGCTGATTGCCAAGAGGCAGGCAGCCATGTGGCAGGTGGGGCCATACATTTGGTTTATGCTTTACTTGGGGGTAAAGGAAATGAAAACTCTCCTTAAATTCTTGAAATATTTACGTCTCAAGAAAATCACCCTGGAGGAGGTCTTCTTTTTATGTGCGATATAAAATAACACCTTTGCATAGAATTCTGCCATGACCTATAAAAAACTCACAACAGCATTTTGCTGTCAGCATTATATAGCTTAAAAAGAATAGTTTTTAGGGCTCGAATTTTTGTTAAAAGTTTTGGGAAGTTCAAAACCTACCTTAGACCCAGGCAAAAGGCCTTAAATGTGTTGAAAGGAAAGAAAATGGAGGAGGGAACCTATCCAAAGAGCAATGTAGTAATACACATCTTATTTAAAAGGAATTAGGGATGACTTCTAATATATTCTTTTAAAGCCACTCACGGTATATTACATCGGGGAAGATTGCTACATTCCAAAAAACGTAATCAAGAAGACATTCACTGACAGCTGCCAGTAAGAAGGTTTTGCTCATTTCTCTGGAATAAGAGTTATCCAATCACATATTCATTGTTTTCTTTTCCTTCTGTATGAAAATCAGAAGCTTACAAACACATTTCACTTCTCTGACTTTCTGAGGTACTTTTTCTGCTGATTTTTTTGGCAGAGATACAAAATGGAATTTTATCTGTTATTGTACCTTGTGTCAGATTAAATAATAATGCAAAATGTCTGCTACTAATTTATCAGTATTTCAAATCTGCTCAGTTAATGGGTAGGTAGATGGCTTTTTTATTATTCAGCAAACATTTGCACAGATATAACTCAGAGGACAAAACTAAAAACTGTTGACAAATCTTTCTACACAATTTTTTATACAGAGTAAAGTTTCTCTGGAGGACACTGAAAGCTGAAGTGTCTTTTTATTTTTGATTAGCCTGGTTGTGGGGCTGTCCAGTTCATCTTGTTACAGTTGAGGTAACTTGGTAGAAATATCTAGAGTCTACCATGCTTGCTACAGCTTAACTTCTGTATTAGCTTCCCTTTTAATTGCTGCTAGAATTTTAGGCATATGACAGTTTAGCACCTAATCTCATACTCCCAGAGAAGTGACTTTTACTTAAATTTTAATTGTAAATAATTGTAAAAAATTGTCCTTAAACATCACTTTTAAGATGTAAGAAAGAAATATTTTATAAGGATATTTTGAGTAATTAATCTAAATCTGTTTAGTGAAAGGTTTTTCCATTGATTCCAATAGGTTTTGGATCAGTACATCTCCCAGAAAGTTCAGAAGTCTTTTTAATTCTACAGTTACTGCTGTTTTTGGAAAATCTACATCTTTCCCAACACTACATGATGGCTTAAATTCAATAAAATTCTTATAAAAAATTTCATATTTTCTCATATATGGAAGCATAACGCTCTGGAATTTCTCCATATGCTTATTTGATTTTGCATCTTACTGTAAACTTGTGTCAAGAAGTCTCAGAGGCGAGAAAACTTCAGAAAGAATAATTATGATATCCTTCCTTGATCAATTCCAAACATATATGTTGTCTTTGCCCATAAATGAAAAATATAAGCATAGTAATGCAGAGCTCCTAAACAATGCTGGATATTCGCTCTACTCTAGAAGAAAAGAGTAGGTGGGAGGGGAGGGAGAAGGTTCTGAAAAGATTTTAACCTGCATTTTAATTTCTATATACCTCCCATATTCTTTTTTGAAATAAACATAATCCCTTCCTTAGGTGAGGGAGTAATTTCACAGTTCATGTGAGTTGTCTTCTCTCAGCTGGTCTGTAATAACCAGTGTGATACAAGGTGATTCAGACTGAGGATGAATATTTTACATAACGGCAATACTACATTTTCAGTACTACTTTCTGTCGTCATATTCACTGTACTTATTCACCCTAAGGCTTTGTTGTTTTTTTCAACACCTATGACTCAAGGAGTGTCTGCAACGGGCTGGCAGATATTTTCAGCTTATGGTGTCTACCACCAAAGCATGAGCACATTGTTCCCATCACTGTGGTTTATCAGGCTGTAGTTTTCCATAATAAAGGAGACGAATTACGAAGCATTTGTCTAAAAATGTAAGTGTGCTTAGTGTTAGAGGTGGCTTGCTACCAAGGCTGACTTCCTCCTTGTTGGTGAAGGCACCTTGCAAATTCTACATGTTGTACCATGGAGAGCAGCAGGCGGACGCTGTAGATGTTTCCTGCCTGGAGTAAAGGGACCTATATGTCCAGTTCTAAATTTCAGCTTGTCAGCCCATGCGATCACTGCCCTAATAAAGATTTTGTAGGAATAGGAGGAATATTTTCCTGATGAATCAGCACCCTCATTTCCTGGAAATACTGCTTTCTTTTGTGATACATGAGCCAATTTGGTCTTTAACAAAGGAGTTCAAAAGCTCAATCATCAATCAAAGTAAATCTCCATCACTGGCAGCCCTGCCCTTGTTTTAATCTGGTAAAAACCTGCATACTTCTGGGGTGAATTAGACCCATTTGAGATCCTATAACTATCTCAGATATTAAATATCAAATTTTTTGCTTCAGCTTTCAGTACATATTTGTAGCATTTGTAACTTCTGTTCCACTTCACATTCCAAGGAGGGAACATGTGATTTTGTTGATAATAGCCATTTTAATTAATTGCTATTCTCCACTGATATAGGTAATGATGGAGAAATCAGCATATTAAAAAACCCACTAAGAAACATAATGCAAACTGCTCTATAGTCTTGCATGTTTATCTTACCATCAAACAAAGCAAGCAAATGGGCAGGGTTCTGTCCTTTTACTGTATATTCCTCTTTATGTCTTAGACCTTTCATTTTTTAAAAAATTATCCCATTGAATTTTCAGAGCTTTTCAATTAGACAATATTACCTGTAATAACACATACTGTGGAAGATAAAATAATAATTTTTACCGAAGATTTTTGCCTCCCTTGAAACAAAAGAAGTGCAAAGAGAGTAGGTCAGGAATACTGGCATAAGCAAGGAAGGGTTTTGCTGCAGCATAACTGATTTAGTTCCCTTGTCTCGAGGGCTCTGTTGATATGGAAGAGGCAGAAAACTCCAACTTGAATAGATCTGTATGCATAAGAGTTCAGCCTAAGGCTAGGTAGGACACGGTTTTCTAAATATTAATGTTTCAGGAGTTTTGTTGAGCTAATGAAAAAGAATTAATCATTAAATCACAAATGAGTTTTAATAATGTAGAAGTGTTAATAATTGGCATAAGTAAATATGTTACATGGATTATTGTCTTTGACAAGAAAGATGGCTGATTTTACTTGATTAAGTAGCTGGATAATAAACCTGCAAATGTCATGAACTTTGATTACATTGAGACTAAAAATTAAGGTCGCTTGAACCCATACAGCTTATACTTTGTTGCCTAAACCCAGTATACTCTAAATGGATGTCTTTGAACTAGGCTGGCACTGTTCTGATCACATGGCAGCTGTAAATGGCACTTTGCTTTACATGCAGACGTAGCTATAATGAATCAACAAAACAAAGAAGCTTGACTTATTGTGGGGATCACATCTATAATAAGCAATCTGGTAACAGCAATATAAATTAGATACACTGAAAATACAAGCAGTGCTAAAAAGAAAATTTTAGATACCGTTCTTATCCTTACATATCTACCTGCCAACTTTTTTTTTAATCATGCCAAGAACATGAAAGCACTTCTAAGTTCTGCAATCTCCAGTTCTGATTTTAAGCAATGGAAACAATGAAATTCCCACTGGGGAAACAGGACTCTGCTGTATTAAAAAACAAAAACCCAAAACAAACAAACAAACAAACAAACAAACAAAAAACCCAGGACAACTTTATAGCAAGTTTGATAGCAATGTTTAACAGGAAACAACTATGAAGCATGAAAACTACAGATATCCGTGATGGCCTGAGAGCATATCCAGGAGAATATTTCTAGGCAGAGATGAAATATTCTGGTAGACAGATTGGTACAGTTTGAAAATTTAACAAACTTAGAGATGCATACATTTTTCAAACCTATGAGGATTTTGTATGCTCAAAAGCTTACCTAATATTTTCAACCATATCTACTTACAAACGTGGTCATGCTCAAGAACTAGCCTTGTTCTTACTAAGCAGTTACAGCACCTTAAATCTTTATGGAGTTAAAAGTATAAGCATTATTTTAGTTGCCAGGATTTGGCTTATTTGGCCATTAAGGAATATGGTACAAATATTGTATTAAGTAGGAAATTTGGATTTGTTCCAGTATATCTGTTCATGAAAACCACTAAGTATGTAATAGAAATTACAGATGAATCAGACAATATATAATGTAATTTTGTACAGACACTCATCACTAAGTCATATTGTCTTCAAAAAACTAGAAGAAAAGTAAACACATAGGAGGAAGAAAAGAGAACTTTTTTCCCAGGATTGACTCTCACTGAAAATGCACAGGGTTTACATTCCTAATTCCCATCTATGCTTTTGAATATGTCTGCTAAACACAGTTGTCTGCTTTTCCAGCAACAATTTCAAAGTGGTACTTGATTGATATGCAGCTATGTAAACTACATAACTAAAACAGATTTGCACAAATGTTAACATGAACAAGAAATTGTGAAAGCCATAGCATTACATAATTTTTGCATTAATTATGTTAATATCATTAAATTATTTTCATCATTTTCATCAGATTCTCTTTCAGAAGGTGATGTGAGATTCTTTCCTCCTCACCTGTATGCACCAAAGTGTGAGATGTGTTGAAGGAGTCTAGTGTGACTAACTTTAAAACTTCAGTGCAGTAAAATAAGATAAAGTTTTGATAAATTATCCCTGTGGTTGTTTGTTCTCTCAGTTAGCTTTATAAAGATCATGGAATAAGTCTAGATATCTCATATTTACAGTGCTGAAGTTAGCTAAGAGGACTACAAAGGTGGGAGGGAAAGGGTTACGTTTTATCTCTCAATAGCTTGGACTAATCTCAAATTGAGTGACTTTCATTGAAATATAAAGATTTTTCCCAGAATGTCTCTTGGACAAATTGTTCCCATCTATTAGAGAGAGGATGAAAGTCAGCCCTGGCAACAATGTTGGAGAGACCCTCCAAACAGTGCCTCATTACTGTCCTTGGGTGTATTAAAGAGGAACTAAGATCTCAGAAAAATCAAGACAAATGTTGAAGGAAGATTTATGGCAGGAAAAAAGACTTTATGATTATAGAACATGCCTGCAGGTAGACAATATAATTGTATCCTTTGAAAGACTAACAGAGTTTTTTATTTATTGCTGTATTTAGAATTTTCTCCTATTGGGGAAAAATATGTATATGTATTAATGAATCTCATAGTAAGAATAGTTGAATAACATTGCAAATTATTAGTGCAATTTTTTCTCTAGTTTTGTAAACTATGAAAGAATGAGCATCATATATTCATATATAATTTGTTTCATAACTTCTGTATTTCCTTGATTTTACTGATTTCACACACAAAGGGGTTTTGGGGTATTTTTTGCTTCAGTACTACTAAAATGTAACTGTTACTATACACCAAGCCTTTGACCATGCTTGTTGTACATACTGTTGTATAAGCACTTTGACATTCTTTACCTATGGAACATATCTTGTCTCTTTTTCCAGAGGTCCTTTGCCTCATTCAAGGAACTGAATGGATAGCAATTCCAATTAGCAAACAATAACCCTTTTTGTTTATTGTTTATTTTTTTGCTTGGCTTTTTTGGTGCTGGTGGTTTTGGTTTTTACTGTTCAGTGTGTGTATCCCATATGAATGATCAGAATGTTTGACTGAATAAAGTTGTCAATCAGGCTCAAATCTACTATAAGAGACTCATAGTTAAGTTCATAAATTGTTTAACTTACCATTTTTCATTTCCTTGTTCTGTTGTACATTGGTTTAAAGGATAAAGGATAATGTTTTAAAACATATTCTGTTAAGAATAAAGAGACTGGGCAACTGTTGTCTTTCAACTTAGGTCTCTTCATAAAACTTTTCAGTTTCTTTTACCTTTCATTACTGAACAGAAATTTTTAGCATACTGATTGTGAACAATGTAGCTCTTGAAGAAAATACAACAATTAGCTGTTAAAATTTGAGACAGAATAAATACATTAATAATGTTACTTGGTGTTCATGTTTCTGAAAATAATGCACAACTGCAGAGACCAAACAGTGAGCAATATCATCTGAAATTTGGACCCAGAAAAACACAATACAGACTTTGAATGTATAACAATTGCCTACTTTTTCTTTTATTTTTGGGTGGTAATGGTCAAAACCCCTTCAAAATTAGTCATACTTAAACATATGTCCTTTTTGTGTCCATGTACAAAATTCCCTGAGACAGTGATTATGGATCCAACCAACCATACAAAATATTGTTCTTAGGCAAAAATGACAATAAGAGAATGATTCCAGTCCAAGGATGCTACTTCTGTGGGGTTTTTTGTGCCTATATGTTTATCTTAAATCATTATTTACATTTAATTACTCCCATTTGTTGAGATTGGGAGACAAAGGCTGGATAAATTCAACACAATAAGAGATTCATTCCACGCTAAATAGAACTTATCAATCCATCCCTTCTCTGTAAGTGAACAATTTAAAATCTGTATCTGTGGCACACAGTAGCCAACCCTGGGCCGTGTGTCACAAATACTGTTTTGATGCCTGCCTTGCTTTCAATAATAAATGCTGGCTCATAACTTACCACACTAAAACAAGACTCTCTGTTTTTATCTTCCTCTTACCCCTTCCAGCTTATTCAGGACATGCTAGAAATGTTTAGGACTCACAAAGATCTTTATCGGAAACAAGGGACAAAACTACACAATTCTTGGTGTTGCAGGAGATACAGCAGTTTCACTGATAGCACTAAATGAGAATGTATAATAACTACTGCATGGTCATACCTTCAGGCCTCTAAATATAGACAGAGATTAGAAAATGACTAGTGTACCATACCTTTAAGAGAATGCTTCCCCTCTGGAGTAAAAAGATAGGATTAGCTATTAGGAAAAAAGAGAAAATTTTCATGTTGCAGACCTTGCAAAAGAAAAAAACTAACATGCACTCTTTACTTTGTCCTTGGACATTAATGTGTTTAACACAAACCACAATTTTAGCGTATCCACCTCTTACCCAGTCTCCCAGCAGCATGGCTACTGCCCCTCACCTAAAGCAGCACCAGACTAGCAAGGCAGGGAAACTAGAGCCTGCCTTCATCTGACCATGGTTGACACTGAATAATGAGCATGTGAAATTAAGATTTTGCCAACTGCCAGTCTGATTATCACAACGCAGCTAAGTCATTTTGCTGGAGTCCTCTAAAAAAGACCAAGGAAAAAAGTGACGAGCAGCCAGCAGAAAGTGAAGAGACACTGTGGAAAGCAAGATAAAGGATCATTGCAGGTCTGTCAGAACCAGCTTTCCAAGGCTATCAGTCATGAACTGACATCAGTAACTCAAGCGATGTGTATGGGCGATGGCTGTGGCACTGACCAGTGTCACAAACTGAGGACTACTGTAGGAAAATATTAAATGTGAAAATATTAAAGAGGCAAAGGTCACTTCCAACTTGGCAGAAAAAAAAACTTTCTATTGCACCAGCAATGTGATAAAAGGATCCAATGGGAGTTATTTTTGCAGAGAACTTAAACGCAACTACGAACATAAATGAATCCTCACTCTCCCACCTCATAACTTGCTCTTTCATTATTATATTAAATAGTCTGAGCAGAAATTGATTTGAAACAAGTAAAGGGTGTGCCTGATTTACCAGGAAGTGTGAAGTGACAGTGAGGTCCTAGTCCTGTGTGGGTTTGTAAAACTGGGAGTAAAGGTCAGATTTCCTTAATATGGCCAATATTATTTTATTGACATTTTGACATGAGACCGTCTCTTGCAGGCCTGTGCATTGGGTCTGGCTGAGGTGGAGTTAATTTTCTCCACAGCAGCCCTCATAGTGCTGTGCTGTGTATTGGTAGCCAGCAAGGTGTTCCAACACACCAGTGTTTTGGCTATTGTTAAGCAGCACTGGCACAGCACCAAGGCTGCATCTCCAGCATTTCTCCCCCCACCTTAGCAGTAGGCTGGGAGTGGGCAAGATCTTGGGAGGGAACACAGCCAGGACAGCTGACCCAAACTGACCAATGGGATATTCCATACCATAGGACATCTGCTCAGCAATAGAAACTGAAAGACAAGGGGAGGAAGTGGAGAACATTAGTTTTTTATATTTATCTTCCTGATCAACCGCTACATATACTGAAGCCCTGCTTCCCTGGAAGTGGCTGAACATCACCTGTTTATGGGAAGTAGAGAATAATCTTTTACTTTTACTTTGTTTCCATGCATGGCCTTTAGCTTTTGCTGTATTAAACTTGCTTTATTTGGACCCACGAGTTTGGGGTTGTTTTTTCCATCTTATTTTTCCTCCCCTCCCTTTCCTGCTGAGGAGGAGAGTAATAAAGCAGCTTGGTGGGCACCTCAAGTCCAGCCAAGGTTAAACCACCACAGACCACATTAGGCAATCAGACCATTTAAGACATATTGTTGCCAAAGATGGTACTAAAGGGCACTTTGAGACAGTTTCCAAAGATGTTGCTGTGGAGAATCTCAGAAAGTCTTTGTATATTGCTTTGGATGCCAGACTGCCAAATTGCTGAGAACCTCTATATAAGTGGAGATCTGTCTGGAAAACATGTTCATAGACGTAACAACTGAAGGAGAAATGCTATGTTCCGTACACAGTGTGCTGAGTTACAGCTTTTTCTAGTCTTTTGGTTGGGTTTTATGATGCAGAAACACACTTTCACATCTTGTTCTTTCCAGTGTTTCCAATCACTTGTATAACTGAGTCTATGTCTACTTTAGCCCCATAGAAATACAGCAGTGGAATCCCCTCACAAGAATTGATCTTGAGGGCAAAACCACTTATGCTGAAGCATTGTCCTCCATGGTATATGCACCTTAGGGGTTTTGCTTCACACTGATGCACCTTAGGGATTTTGCTTCACACTGACTCTAGCCTGGACCCTTAGACTGACCCCCATGGTCACTGGCATGCATTATGCATTATGCATGCTCTTAGGATATGCCTTTTTTTCAAGCTGAGGGATCCTAGGCCTCTAAGACTGCTCCACAACATAACCTAAAGCGCTGTGAAGGAAGGCAACAGGGAGATTAACTTTCAAAACATGTTCCTTGTCTGAACTGAAATACTGATGTAGCCTTTGAGGATACAACTTCAGATTCCTTCAGATGGTGCATTTCTTAGGATGTGAGACCAGCAGTCCCTTGTCTGTCATTGTGTGGATGTTATGATTATGTCTAAACCTCACACACAACCTGTGGGACAGGGAGGAAATACACCTTATGTCCTCCCTGTTTTACATACCTGCTCAGACAACTCACTGTTTAGTTACTAAGACAGTTGTAGAAACCTAAATACTTTCATATGGATAGTCTGTAATGTCCTTTACTTGTATAAAGCAGAATACATTATTACTGAAGAGAACACTTTCTGGTCCTAGAGCCTTTTCAATTTTAAAAGCAAATATAGAAATAACAGAAAACATGTTATAAGAGCATAAATACATTAACTGATACACTGCAGGCAGACAGTATTTTACTTGACACTCGCAAAAAGTAGTATGTCAAGTAGCACACATCATGAGACTAAGTGGGATGCAAAACACTATCATAGTCATCCCAAGCGTGGGATCTCACCGCAGGGTTACACTTCTCATAATACAAGACCTATTTCTCTGGGCATTCACTGTCTTGACAAAAATAATTACTATCAGGAAACTCAGTCTTTCCAACTCACTGCAAAGAGACCTAGAAATATCATAGAATCATAGAGTCACAGAATGGTTTGGGTTGGAAGGGACCTCACTGATCATCTAGTTCCACCCCCTGCCATGGGCAGGGACACACGTCACTAGACCAGGCTGTTCAAGGCCCCATCCAGCTAAGGATGGGGCTTCCACAACCTCTCTGGGCAACGTGTTCCAGTGCCTCACCACCCTCATATTGAAGAATTTCTTTCTAACATCTAACCTAATCCTACCCTCTTTCAGCTTAATAACATTCTCCTTTGTTCTATCCCTACACTCCTTGATAAACGGTCCCTCTCCAGCTTTCCTGTAGGCCCCTTAAGTAACAGCAGGCTGCTGTAATGTCTCCCTGGAGCCTTCTCTTCTTCAGGCTGAACAAGCCCAACTGTCTCAGCCTGTCTTCACAGGAGAGGTGCTCCAGCCCCCTGAGCAACCTGCTGCTTCTTGATGAAACAAGGTGCTGTGGGCACTAGAAGAGCTCTTTAGGTGCAGTAAAGAAATAAGAGCACCAAGAGGGATCAGCAGTCTCACTGGTTGGTGGTAGTTACAGGGAAACACGTTATAAGTTTCAAGTTCACTTTTCTTCTTTAGTCTGTGGTTGAGACAGAAAAACCTCAGCTAGGTTAGTTTATGAAGAAATCTTATTGCAGCTGCATAATGATTGCCATCTTTTTTCCCAAGGCACCAGGAACCTCTTTGAGCCAAACAGAAAGAAAGGGGGAAAATTAGTGAGTGCTGGCTTTCTGAAAACAAGGACAATGCTTCTTTGATTGAGTGGAATATTTCTATACTTTAAATCAAGTTTTTCCATTGACTTCAATGCAGGTGCAGAAAGCGATGTCTACCCTGCCTCTAAGTATAGCACTTTTTGTTTTGGTACCTGAGGGTCAATTCCCTGCAAACTACATGGCTATAGCAGTATGATCACTTATTTCAGAATCCTCTGAAGGTAAAGGTGTTGGAGCAGTTTGTCAGGAATAGTCACTCAAGCACCCCAAATAGAAGGTTTGAATTTTAAACAAGGAAAAATCAATAGAACGCAGTGAAACAGAGTCAGAATGTTTTTCTCTGATTCATCATAACAGAAAATGAATATGGAAAGTTACCTGAGTAAAACACCTAAAATTAAAAGCTGGGTGTAAATAACTTGTACCCAGTGAGGTATCCTTTAGAAAGAGGACTGTAATAAAACTTGGGGCTGTCATTTGCGGATGACCAGAGGAAAAAAGTTTTAAAGGTGACATAGAGAAGTTGTAACATTTTTTGAGTTCATACAATGTAATGAATTAATGCGATAAAGTAATTCAATTACAACCTAGTGTAAAACACTGAAGTTAATGATGGGTAGAGTTATAGGATTTTAGGAGGAAGCTTTTAATTGATGGCAGAGATGGCAAATTTCAAACCTGATTTGATTTCTGAATATCCATGAAGACCTAATGTAGTCACTTAGAAAAAAAATAGCTATGAATGCCTTCTCACCTGAAAAGAAAATGTTCCTTTCTCATTTTCATGTTCTGTCACTACTACTGGCATATTTAAGTAAATATAGAAAGTACTTGTTACTGTTTTGCAGCTCTTAGGACATATTTATTTAAGCTATCCAGGGAAGATAATAATTTCTCAAGGTTTCATTTTCTTCATGGTTACACTCAAGACTGGGATCTGCAATATGAAATGTGAGGAAGCCCAGGAACTTGGTTATAACTTTCACATCTAACTACTGATCAGTGGGTTTGGCTTATATAATAAAAAATTACTTTGGAAAGAAGTCCTGAAATTTGTGCAGCAAGTAGCAGACTTGGCATGGTCTCTGTTTTTATTGGAACTCACTTTAAAACATGAACCTGAAGGTACAATAATATATATATATATATATATATGAATTTGGCAAAAAGTAATGGGGTCCAGGGAGAAAACCATGTATTTTATACATATAGATCAATTTCTTGATGTCTATTGCCTATTTTAATAGCATAAGTGTCTTTATTAGTAGGAAAACATTTCAGTAGAGCTGGCAAGCAAGAAGTCTCCTCTAGCATCTCTGAATAATTCAAGCACCACTTACTCAAAAGTATTTATGAGCATCTTAGTCTTTATTTGTATGTATACGGATGGGGCGTTCCAGAAGCTGATGTCCATATTTTTCATTTCAAGAAGCTTCAGTTAAGTTTTTTCACCATCCACACAAAAGACCTGTTTCCATGCTGCAGGAGAGCTACAGTTTGTTATGTGATAGTCAGGAGTTTAAGAGACTTGTCATTATCAGTGGTTCTTCCTTCTGAATAAAGCCATCTGGGCTGCTTAGTACTAAATTGGGAAGAAAATAGACCTAGTTTGCTCAATGAAGTTTTAATAATTCCTATTGTAATAAGGGAAGAAAAGCTGGTTGAAATCAGACTTCACCTCATTCTTCTAAGTGGAAATAAGAAAAGAGTTTACAATCTCCACAAAGATTTATTCATCATCAGCCTAAAGGATTTCATAAAAATATTGGTATATTGCATTAAGAAACTTCTTAGTTCTTTTTATTATGTGAGTTATCAACATCTTTTATGATTCTACCAACTTTGCACATGAGTAATCAGTTTACAGCCAGTGCTATTTCCCAATTATAGCCTCTCTGAGTAGCTTATTAGTCTTTTCCCTGGACTATCCATTATCACCATTCTATCCCACTTTAATGAAGCTCAGGAATCCCTGAAAGAGATCCTTTCAAGTTTCTTCAAGTGATCTTCAAAGAATATTTTTATCTGAACAGAGGAAGACAACATTGCTTTACAAACTGGCTCATTAAGTTAGTATCTGGACAGGGTGGTGAGGGAACTACTCAGATGGTCATAAATTTAACCAATTTAGGTGTTGCCCTGCATTCACGCACTTCCTCATCTCTAATTTAACCTAAGTCTGAATCTGGCTTCAGTGTTATCTCTAGACAGGAGGTGACGTTAGCTCACAGATATCCGTCTCCCCCGTGAGCCCTCTTTACTTCTACGGCTGCATTGCTGCCCCCCTGAGACAAAATTAAACCCGCTTTGGGAGTATACAGCCACAACGCTTCTGCAGTCTAGATGCAGCTCCTCAGGATTCAGGTTGCCGGAGGTGCTTGCTACAACTCCAAATCCCTGCTGGTTGTTCAGCCCTCTACCAGACAGACTGGGCAAGAAGCACCAAACACAGTGAGCAGGTCTGAATCAAAACCACGGGCACAGGTCAACGTTTCTGTAATGGGTTCAGCAAGCATCGGGTTGCATCTTAAGAGCCCAGTATTGTGAAGGATGTGACCATGAACCTGATTGTCTCTGCTCAAATTATGCTGCTGAAATAAGACAGGCTATTCACAGGTTTAGAGATACATATTTCTTTAGATAACTTGCTGGGAAGTGTCACAATAAAATGTGCAGAAGTGCACACACACATGCTCATTAAAAGGAGATCTTCCATATGGAATTCCATATGTGTACATATCCATGCAATATATCTGAGTTTATAAACTACAGCCTCTGAAGAATGGGAAAAATTATAATTTACCTCCTGCTACCACATTTTTTTTCTCCTACCTCAGGCAAAAAATCAATTAGAAATGGCTGCATTTATTTGTTTAGGGATCATGGAAATGGACTATTCCTTTATTAAGACCAGGATCAGACATGCAAACACTACTGAGAAACTAGCAAAAATCCTTCAATACTCTGCAAAGGCCAAAGCAGGGGTTTATGTTTCACATTTTTACTGAAGCAGGCACAAACCCCAAAACAGTGAGTTACCCAGGTACTTGCTCAAGTACGTGGCACTTGGAAATAGTGGACATATTTTCCTCCAGTGAGACATTATTAATTTTTCTGGTAGTGTGGCATCAGCAGAATCCAAACGTCAGCCCAAACCTGGAATCTGTGACCTGACACTGCATCACATTGGTTGAGCTGCCACCTCTTGGGGTTTTTAGTTTCCCAACTCTCCAGGTAAGCTTAAATGTGAAGTAATGACCACAAGAAATTTATGGCAAATTGAAAAGGTACCAAATGGTAAATGTTTTAGAGTTTCAGTTTACTGTCTCAGATATTAAGCTGAGGTCACAAATATAGTATGTATGTCTGTGTAGTCTTTTTACTGTGCTGCCAGTACATGCAGAAAATTCAAACGTATCTAAGCAAATGAAAAATATTTCTGCCAATTCTCTGTGCTACCGGACCTTTTCAGCTTCATTTAAATTCTTCTACAAACCAAAAGTCATTTTCAAAAGAGATAAATGATTTTCACTGCGGGAAAGCCAAGGTTTCTGATAAAACAGGCAGCTTTTCCTGAAGACAAATCTATTAAAAAGTGCTGTTTATTCTACCATAAAAACAATCAATTTAAAAGTCTTTGTGCTGATTAAAATGGCAAAAAAATTATATATGTATGAGAAAAAATTGTGAACAAACCATTTGTTTCAGTGCTGATAAAATAACCTGACAGTTTCCAGAAACACTTCCTACCTGTCAAAGGTGCATAGAAGGTAAATTAGGTATATGGCAAACTTGTCTCTTCACTTACACACCATCAGTAGAGAGAGTGAGGACTGAACAGTGGCATACCCCAAATGTGGTCTTTACTCAAAAGTTTTTCAGCAAACAAGAGCAGATGCTTTGCAGACAATGAGGTGAGTGCATGGTTTGTCCTACACATCAGAATTAGCATGAAAGGACATGTACTTTGTACATTATTTTAACCTAGAATTAGGAAAGAGGGAGGACATATTACATTTGAAAACTGCAAGACCAAATGCTGTTCTTTATTCAAATCAGGTTATATATGCACAGTCTAGCCCATGAAAATACATATTAAAAATTCAAATGATAAATTTAACATTTATGTTGTCATTTTGTTAAAGATTCTTTCTTGCTCCCAGTAAACACACCAGTCAATTAATTACTTTAACTGCAATAGATACTCTTGATGTTTGTATGTGTGTAATAAGCTAATTTATGCATTCATTTTGCTATGTCATTAACTGTAGTAGTAATTAGATTGTACTACAGGACTACAGATTGACCTAACTCTGAAAAAAAGAAAAAGTACTTTTAAGTTATTTTTGACTCTCAGAAACAGAGAAATCTCTTTAGTACAGAAACTTAAAATATATGTGATACCTATATATCTGGAATGGGAAAAGCATAACTGATAAAAGTAATTTAGCTTTCCATATTAAAGCAAAAGTAGGTCAGAACTGATGGACAATTAAGGGACCTCAGAATTCAAATAATTCAAATGATAACAATGACGACAGTGGAGAGTGATAGAGATTTTAGTTGATGATAAACATGCGTATTTACCAGTTCCTTTTAAACCTTATATGTACCACGCTTATCATTAAGTTGCTCAGCAAGGAAAAAGCCATTTGCCATTTCTTAACAAAATATGTCACAGAGAAAGGACTATGAATTCCAGAAAATATGGGAAACAGTAGCTTGAACTCTGGATTGTTTGCTTAGTGCAGTTTTCTTAAAAGAGTGTGATTTCTCATTTCCTCTGGCATAACCACAGTCTCTTAGCTCATACCCAGATCTGATCAAATCCTTTCAAAACTATCCTAACACAGCTATAATTATTCTATGGAGGACAAATGTGATCATAACAGAACCTACAGGAGTTATTATTATTATTAATAATCATATCCTGCAATACATTCCAGGAGTTGCAGAAATTATTGGAACCTATTGTACTCTCTAGAAAGGGTGACATAATCATCCCATGTTTTCTCCTACTCAGATAAAGCACATATCACATACAAAAGATACAAAGTCTTTTACTTCGCTAAAGTCATTTACCAAGTGCAAAATCCTGCACCTGGGATGACAAAACCAAAGAGCTTGGATTTGTGTGGCTGGGGAGCAGCCTTGCCAGAAGGGACCTGGGTGTCCCAGTGGACAAGAAGCTGAATGTGAGTCAGCAGAGTGCAGCAATGAGCGACAATCATATCCTGAGCTGCATCTGCAGGGGCATTACTCACAGAGATAGAGATGTCACCGCTCCACTCTACTCAATGCTGATCAGGCTGGACCTGGAGTGCTGTATCCACTTCTGGTCCCCACAACTCAAAAAAGGTGTGAACAGACGTGAGAGGATCCAAAGGAGGGCCACAAAGATGAACAAAGGACTAGAGAACTTGCCACATGAGAAAAACTTGAAGAAGTTAAGTCCTGGAGAAGGCTGAAGGGGAACAGTATTCCAGTACTTAAAGGGCAGCTAAAGAAGGGACAGAGGATGTCTCTTTGTAAGAAGTCACATGGAGAAGACAAGGGGCAAAGGGCACAAGTTGCACTGGGAGGGGTTTCATCTTGATCTAAGAAGGACATTTTTTACAGTGAGAACAAGCATTCATGGGAACAACCTCCACAGAGATGTGATAGAGTCCCCATCACTGGAAGTTTAAGATGAAATTGGACAGGGTGCCAGATAACCTAATCTAGGCCCCCATTCCTGCTAAGGGTTGGACCAGATGACCTTCTGAGGGTCATTTCAACTTGGGCTGTTCTATGATTCTGTGAGACTTCTCTGACTGTTGAGGAGTAACTACAGTACATGGTAAGGTGATAGAATCAGAATCACAGAAAGATTTGAGTTGGAAGGCACTTCTGGATGTTGTCTGGGACAACCTTGTACTGTCAGCAGGGCTAGTATCAGTTTTCTCAGTTAAGGTTTGAAAATAATAATAAAAAGACAAATTTCACATCCTCCCCATGTTGAGCTTCAGTGCTTCATGATTATTATTTTTTTATTTCCTTATGTCCAATATGAATTTATTTTGCTGCATCTTGAGACCTCCTCCTTCCACTGTGCGTCTCTGAGAAGACCCTGGCTTCATGTTCTCTACCACTCCTTTCTAGGTACTCAAGGACAGCAATGAGATCTTTTCTGAATTTATTTTCTTCAAGCTGAACAAACCCAGCTCCCTCAGTTTCTTTTTGTGAGATATATGCTCCAGGCCCTTAAACATCCTGGTGGGTCTCTTGGACTGTGTCTAGTTTGTTGATATTCTTCTCGCACTAGACAGGAGAGATCAAAAGCCGGATGCAACACTGAATACATTGCCTCAGCACAGCGCCAGGCAAAAGGCAATAATCCCTGCCCTCAAACTGCTGCTTACACTCCTGCTGGTGCAGTCCAATGTGTTTTTCATTGCAGGAGCACACTGATGACTTGGGTTCAGTAGCACAATTAGGCTTAACCTTACTGGCTTGGATATCAGGGAGCGCATAGTGCAGCTGCAGCCACAATCATATTTGGGACCTGCTAGCAGGGCCTAAGCAACCTGATTTAGAGCTACCTCAGCTATGTTTTCAAAAGTAGAAGTCACACAGCAAACAAGCATACATTTACCCTGAGTCTCAGCTGTCACAGCAAGAGGCAGCAACACACTGTCTTGAAGATGTCGTCACTTCTTTGGTAAAATGCATGGAGAAAGGCAGCACAAGTGACCTGGATGATGGGCAGCCACTTCGGAAGAAGGTGTGCTACCTGGTAAGTGACACTGAGAGGGTTGAGAGCTGCTGATGGGGGATTCTGTGCAAATTCAGACAATTTCTCTTTTCACTTTTGACAAACTTACTCAGTCCAGCTCCTTGCCCGAAGGCAGGCTCAGGCATCGTTCCTGGATAATGTTTGTCTCACCTGCAGCTAAAATACTTCCCATCTGGCCCAGCTTCCAGGCAGTTGTGTCCTTGTTTCACTATCCTTATGACTGGAAACTACTATCTTTACTTGTATAGATCCTTCATTTTAGGCTATCAGAAAAATTTATCCTGTTTAGATAACAGAGAGATATCTGTGTGATGTGATGGAGGAGTAACTGGCCCTGCCTTGGACCACCTTCCACAGACTAAATGACATCTTGGGAGCCTTTCCAGCTCCATGTGCCATTATTCCTCTGGTGATTGTGCTGCTCTCAGGAAAACAATTTGACAGCTAAATCATCTAGAAGCTGTCTTCCTGCATGAAGATGAAGGAAGTACTAAAAGATGACAGTGAGGCAAATGTCATATTGATGCAACAAAGGTTAAAATCATGCTATAACAATGACCTTCTTAGAATGTGACTTCATATCCCTCTAGATACTACATCAGCTCAAGTGAGGATGATTTATTCTTTTTTTAAAAAGTAATAGTTTCTACCTACATATCTATTTTACATAGAAGATAAATAATTATAGGAAGCCAGCATTTGGGGTTTTTTAATCTAAAAACACCTCTACAGGCAACCCAGAATGAGTGTGTTAGTCATGCAAATATTTTGAAGCAATGTCCCTAATCTAACACAAAAACTTTCATTTCAGATAAAGTATTTTTGGAGCCTTATTTTCACCTCTCAACAAATTTCACCAAATTGGATTTGCCTCTGCATAATGTTCTTCTACATCACATGGGCTATGATATTACTGCTGTGCTAATGGGAAAAGTACACTATTTCAAATAGATTAGCAGAATAATACTGAGTTACTTAAATTATACCTTTTTCAAGGCTTTGAGAGGTGGAATTGCTCTAGACTTTTTACATTTATGGTTAATCTCATACCTTGAATCCAACTGGGTCTTCCTTGGCATGACTGAACCTCTTTGTATTCTGCTCTAATTTGGTTTCTGCTAGCTCAGACATATTCTAAAATTTAAACGGGTATGTATGGAACAACTGAAAAAATGAAGATGACAGTAATTCAAGGCCACAACTAGATAACACCTATGGGCTGCCCTTGTAATTGGCAAAATTAATTTAAATTATCTGTAAACATGTAAAGATATACTATGTATATATTTATTATTTTTCTTTTGACTGGCTTTTTTCCCACATAGAACTTATTATAAAAACATTTCAAAATATAAACAATGCCCATAAATTCATTATACTTGGCTTATAATGATGACATCTTCAATTCCTGATAAAGGAGAGGCATTAAAATACTATTATAAGCTCTTGAGCAATTGAAATTTCATAAGCATGTAACAGTTACTGTCAGGAACTAAAAATAAATTAGTTATGAATTAAATTCTTGTTGATTTTTGAACTAAACTCAGACAAACTCACAGATTTACTCATTTAGAAAGGTTTTGATTGAATGATTGAACTTAAAATACATGCAAAATCAATGTTACATGCACAGTAACATCCATGTTTGGTTTCTCAAATTTGTAATCAAAGTTATAACAGGCTGTGGAAACAGATACTCATATTTTGCAAAAGTTTTTTTATTATAACCCAACCATCTAACAGTTGAAGATAGTGATGTTTGAATGCTGCATTCTCTTCAGTGTTTCAGTGGTCATGTGCCAGCAGGCAGACAGGCAGCCTTAGACTGACAGGCACCAAACATCTGCAAGTACAGCTGCTGAACCTGAATGAGATGCACAGAATCCTTTGAGAATCTGAGATTTAGAGCCTTATCCAGATATCAGTTCCACATTATCAGAATACTGGTATTTCCCTTGTCCTCACCCCTTGCCTCCTTCAACTGCTGAAAGAACTGGAGCCTTTGGAATAGAAACTTCAGGGGTAAACTTATTCTCATCTATATTTAAGTATATTTAGAGGGCAACCATTTTTATGTAGGAAGCGACTGCAGCTTTAGGTGGCAGTTCCCCTGCCCTGTGATGCATAGTTTGGGATGAGGTGGCTGTGTGCTGGCCAGGCCACCTTTCCCTGGCTGACCGCAGCAGGGCACCTTGATGACTATACTATAAAAATGCCCCAAATCCCTCTGAACTACACTGCCGGGATGTAAAGCAGCCGACTGGAGCCATTACCCTGGTCAGGATTATGAGGCAGGTCAAAATGCCTTCAATTAAAACAAGTCACCACTTGTATAATGGGGGTCTGCTAGTATCTGCTGCTTCAAATGCATTCTGAATGATGCCACAGTGAATGTGGAGATGGAGGCACAAGCACACAGATTTCTTCATAGCAGCTCCCCTTTTACAGGCTTAATTGCTGCTTATGAGGCCCTAGGTAGCTCAGTCCTCATTGAACGCCTTAGCAAGCTAATGGTTGGTACAATTTAAATTAATTAAGCAGCATTAAACATTCATAGCCAAGATTTTTAATATTGTAGTCTTAAAAAAGGGATTGTGCTAACAGATTTTTTTTTTAAACTGCTAATACAAAGTCAGAGCAGGATGCAAGACCTTAGTAGTGACTGTCTTGCTCAGCTACCAGACTGTTCATATAGCAGTCTGTCAGAGCAGATTCGCAGTGCCAACCAGAGTCGGAAAGTTTTACTTGATTTATAGATTTCCTCTAGGTAGCAAAAAAAACCACTGTACCTTCTGTGCTTTGGCCTGAAAATAGTGCATAGAGAATCATAAAACAACACTTGAAACCTGTATAATTTTTGCAAGCCTCTGTTACCACTTCTGTTTAACAGTTGCTTAACAAGAAGTTGATCTTTCAGAACTGGTATATGACATACTAATAACAACTTGGCAAGTAACAGAGTAATTTTCTGTCCTGTAAATGCAATCCTTGATGCAAAAATAGATTTTTCTAAAGCAAGTAACTGCGAGGGCTACATGATTAAGTGAGTGATGAACTACTTAATTCTGAGGGCACAGGTTCTACTGGAAACTGTAATAGTTTGCATTTAAATTATCTTTAATCAGATAGTCTTGATGGTCTTTACAAATAGTAAGTAAACCGTAAATACCTTATCAAGTCAGTTAAATGATAATTAGATCCATTTAAACAATACATAAACTGAAGTCCTAGAAAGGTTTACCTAATTTCCTGTTTAGGCTTAAGGGAGAAAGTTGAGACAGTAGAGGAAGGACTGATCAGGAAACATACTAAATACTTTGAAATTTGAGAAAGCTTAGGTGAAGACTGGAGCCAAAGTCCACCTACTTCTGCTCTGTAACAACAGCAGTTTATAACAGCTTCTTGTGGTATAGCTTTGCTGGTCTGCATTTGCTGAAGCCTCATTTTACTCGAACACTATGAGTGATCCTTTTATCTTTTCTTCATCAAAATCTGCAGCCCACTGTTGATATTCGCTGACCACACCAGTAAAATGCTAGATAAAATAAAACACATGGTTTGCTGAAGGGTTTTTGCAGGAACACCCAATCTGATATAAGGCATTCTGGGTTGTTCGAGCCGAGCTTAAAATGAAGAGGGACATCCTATTTTGAAAAAGCCACACATTTCATTGAAAGGAGGCAGCAGAACATGTAACCAATGGATAGAAGAAACAGCAAAACAATTGGTTGGAGGAAGCACAAAAATCCAGGAATTCTGGAAAAGGTTCTTCCCTCAAACTGCAGAGATGTGAAATGGGGAGAATTAAATAATAAGAAGAAACAAAGGAAACAAGCAAAGGGAATTGAGGATCACAAGCAAAGGGAATTGAGGATCATGCTAAACCAGAATAAAAGGCTAAAAATAGTTTTTCTTCCCCTAAATAAATAATGATTTAGAAATGCAGGGGCAGAAGGAAAATAATAAAGACATAAATGAAAACAGAACAAAACAAAAACACGAATGGGAAAAAGAATGGAGGCTGAACAACAAAGGAATAAGATATGGATTGAATAGAGATAGAAAGGAAAAGCAATGAAAAAAGCCCACATTTTGTGTTTAGATACTGATACATATTTTTAGTACAAGTTTAATCTTTTGTGGCAGCCGTAATTATGCAAAATAGCAATCTGCATCCTAAACATCTAGTAAAAGCAGAAGTACTGGCTTACAGTCTTTCAGAAAACACATACAGTGTGTCATAAATTATGACATTTTTCAGCATGATAGCTGTCATCATCAGTCTGTTCAGAAATTCTGTGATTAAGACTTAACTAAATCCTGTGTAATTTTTATAACATTTACGTGGTGGTGTTCTTGTTCAGACATGGTGATTTTTAAATGAATCGTTGACATTTGATGATATCCTAAAATCAATAAACCAGGAGGAATGGAGGAGTAGAAAAAGAATTGGTTTTCTGTGTGGTTGCTTGCAATCATTGCTACATCCTCTCAAATGATGCTCTATGAGTCGTGTCATCTCATGTAGCAGAAGACGACGGTGTAAATGAAACTGGCACCTTAAAAGGCCTAAAAAGGATTAAAACCAGCTGTAGCTGTTGGGTGAGAATCTGACTAAGATCAAGCCATGGATTCTCTGCTGCTCTCACAGTATCTTTCCTCTAACATTTGTTGGTTTATTTGTTGTTACACCAAGGAATGATCACTGGCTTCTCATTGGACATTACTTAAAACACGATGTATTGGACTAGTAACTGCAGAAGAAAGAAAGCAACACTTTACTGCCCTGAAGTGCTTAACCTTGTGACACCTGCTGGGAATGAAATTGGTTGGGATATTTCCCTCAACACCAGAATTGAAAAAGTCTTGAAAGTAGCAGTAGCTCTTTACAGCTACCAGAGTCAATTTTAAGCAGGAAAAAATCCCCAAGTCCAAACTATCCCCAAAAACTGGATTAGAAACAAGCTATCTGGAATATAAGATTTGTATCTTAGCTAAAAGAACTGGGTGAAACCAAAGGAATAGCATAGGAAACCAGCATTGTTTTTCTTAGAAAGGGGATCTTGACTCTAGCATTGTGTTAATTATTGTAAGCTAGCTTGATCAAATACTTGCTTGCATGTGAATGATTCAACATCCAGATGCAGAACAAGTTTGTTTTTGCCAGAAAGCTAGCAATGGTCAATAATGACACCAAAACATGTATGTTTTCTGTAAAGTAGGATTTAGACCAACATCTAAAATTCAGCTAATATTATATTCAACAAAATTCTGCTGACGTTCTCCCTCAAGAAGAATAAATACCATGGTAATCTATTTAGAAAGCATCCGTTCCTTTTGAATTCTCTGTGCATGAATATAAAATATCTTGGTTTGTTGAGACGTACTAGACATTTCCCAAATATTTAAGTAAAAGGGCTTCATTCATGATTGGTTAAGTTGGCCACATGAGTATTGCTAAAATGGTAACACTATAGATTTTTTGTCTGCACTAAGCTTCCCAATTCTCTCTTCAAACATTTGAATAGTGCAATTAGCATCTTCATTTGTCAAGGGAAAATGTTAAAATTCAGATGGAACTCATCTAATTTTAAGCATTATGGAAATTAATATGCTGCTTCCTATAGAATGGAGTTAATCAAGCTCTTATTATTGTGATATCTGCATACATTTAATTATATCTAGTTACAGTGCACATTTAATACAGAAATTTGTAAGGGCATGTAGACCACGGCCATTGTCATTAACAGAAGACCTTTTGTTGGAACATTGTAAGGTTCTTTTATGTAAAGGACTGAAACCAGGAATCAATTTGCTAGCACAAATAATCATAGAATCATCAAATCATAGAAGGGTTTGGGTTGGAATAGATCTTAAAGATCATCTAGATCCAACCCCCCTGCCTTGGGCAGGGTGCCTCTTAAAATAAATAAATAATAGAAGCATCCAGTACATTCAAATCAAAATATTCTTTATACTGACAATTGATTCTGTAACTATGGTTTTTAGCCTACTATCAAACTGCCTACTACCAAACTGTTTTCGTATTGTTGCTACCTCATTATTATCAGGATGTTTTTACCAAGTTTGCACACATTTTGTGCTGTGGGTTTCTTTTTTGTTTGTTTGTTGGGGCTTTTTTTCCCCATATGGTAAGCCTGACAGCTGTTGTTTTGTGGCAAGTTTACTCTTTTAAAACTACCGTATAGCACTGCACTGTGCCGCTGCTGCAGATTCAGTGAAGTGGAAATGAAGAAAAGGTGCTACTCAAAACAAACAGAAAGCGGGTGTAATTGCTTGCTCAGCAGCTTCCACTGATATGTGGGAAAGGTGTTTGCAATCCAGTGGCGCAGATATAAGTCTCTGTCCTGCAGCAAATGCTTCAGGAGAACTGGCCAGACCTTGCTCTCAAGAGGGCAAAGTGCTGACCTGCCCTTCGGTTGAGCCAGAGGCCTGGGATTCGTACCTGAATTGTTCCTAAGAGGTTAATATATCAAAAGGAAAAAGGCGTGTTGCAAAAGGTTACAGTTAACTCTGTCACACTTATAAATAAGGTTTTCTCCTCCTTAATTATCATTATCTTATTTTTTCTTCTTTTTGGGGGGATATTTTTTGGGGGGATATTTTTTGGGGGGGAGAGGGCAAAAAAGGCTAAATACAGAGATCAAACTGCTCATTTTTAAAGACACACACACACACACACACACACACACACACACACACAAAGTCTGTGTTATCAGTCTGTGAAAAAGAATGAGTGAGCATGATTTTCCCATACTCCCTAGAAGAAAAACATAGGGAAACAGAGGGATCCAGGTCATATAACCAATTTTGAACTTCTGCCTTGAGGCAGGGCTGCTGGCAGGGATTGGAAGCAGAGGCATGACTTTCCAGGTCTTAGAGTAACTCCCGTGTCGCTTTGATGACCCAGTAGAAGATTAAGTTAAATGTGGATGGTCTTGTGACGTCAGAAGAGCTTATGGTGCTGTTTGAGGGAGATTTCTATAAAATAAAAATCTCTGCTCGACCAAGGAATATATATATTCTGCTTCATCTTTGCCACATAAATCTGGAATTAAAGGTGTCAAAAAGTACATAATGTAAAGCCTGCATTACTGTCAATGTTAAGGTGAAAAGCTGAACTGTTGAAAAAATAATACCAGCACATTTAAAATTCAGCTGTCATATTGATGAATTGCATTAATTTTTGTGCATACAGATCTCAAGAAACAGCAATAGAATCAGACTAGAACAAAAAAACAGTAATTATATAGAACTTCAGAGTATACTGAGAATTGTCCACCATAGACCTATGGTTTATTTATTTAATAAATTGCTGTGTTTTACCTAATATTTCAATTCTTCTATGTCTGATGCTCCAAACAGGCACAAGGAATAATTTCTTAAAGTACAGTGTGCCACTGAAACTGTGAATAAAGGAAAAGAACAGACCTGTATATATGCTATGCATATTATACAGCATCATTCCAAGTTGAGTAATATTTACAGGCAGACTAAAATGAAAATGTGATAATATTGCATATAATTTTTAATATGTGTTAGAATATTTTTTGCTTTGCTATCCAACAGTTGTTGGAAGCACATCTGCATTAAATAGTGTATCACATATACTAATATATACTAAATTCACTGTAAATACCAATTTTAGTACAGATTAGAGAGACTGTAAACCCATTTCAAATGCTCTAGTGTTCTCTACCTGACATTTTGAAGCTGATATTTTAGCTGAATATTTCAGAAGATTATTATTTTTTTAACTATTATTATATTAAATTAACCACAAATAAAATTGATGTCCTTTCTGGAGAAAAATGTTCTATTGTTGAATTATAAATTATTTTTACAGAGGGATTTCCAAAGAAATGTTACTGTAGTGGAGAACTTCCTTTTTTGACCCTGTATGTTTTCCTACAGGCAGAACAGAAAGTCCCACAAATTTCACTTACAGAGTGAGTCTTCCTTTCATTGTTTTATCAAGGAAAGAGAGACAGTTGTGTTGAGGAGTAAGCTGGGTCAGCGGATCTTACCAAACAAGTTGAGTAGATCCATCAATTCCCTGTCAAAGAGCTGTTGTTACCCCCTGGGAGTTCAGAAGAATACTTGAAAAAAACTTTGGGACAACTGCCTGCTAAGCCTGAACAACTGCTGTCTTTGAACAAGGAGAAACACCCAACTTCCGATCTCATTCTCTGCATTCTTGAAGTTTTTCCAATGGAAATGTCCACAGACATCCTCAGAAAAACTGTGAGCAGTCTGGGGTGGTTTATTTTGGTTTTAGCTCTTTTTTTATATATCTTTTTATTTTACATTTTTTTATATACAGTAAATCTCCTGCTACATAAGAAAAAGATTAACCATCATCTTCAACCCTTATGAAGAGTCAGTTAAATTCTGTGAAAAATTCTCTCTCATTAAATGTCTACAGAGAGGGATGGAAGTAATAAAAAATTGTAGCAACAGCTGTGTACCGTAGTAGGTCTCTTGCATTCCCTGATGTTTACTTTAACAGATGGGGTATTAGGCTAGCAAAACATTCCTGATGATGCTTAGTAACCTGTGGTGTATTGCTACTCGGTAACCTCTCAAGTTCATAAAGCCTCTAATAACACTACAGACTATTGAGTATTAATGAATAGAAGAAAGATTTGGGGGAAAGATTGGATAGGAAAGGGTGAGAAGAACACTCAGATAACACAGTGAAACCAAGTTTTATAGTTTATTTAGCTCACACTTAAAAAATAACATTAAATTATATAGCAGAACTATAAACTATATACAAAAAGGCAATTTTTCAGAAAAGCCCAAGCAATGACTTAATAATGTTTTATAGAAATACAATATTGTAAAATTGTATCAAGCGCGAAAGACTACTGCTAAGGCTGAGCAAATATTCAGAGGGATGAGTTATATCAGCCAAACATACCAGAATCATATTGCAAAAAAGCAATCCAGAAATTACAAAGCTTTGTTGTTTTCCACAGGCTCAGTCCAGCACATTTCTTACTCTTCTTGGTAACACATAAACTGATGTTCATGATTAATTAATGTTCAGGAACCACTCTTGAGGTGATGTCGCTGTTGTGACTTCCTAGAAAATCAAAAGAAAGATCCTGCTGACTAGTAAGGGCTTCCTTCCTTCCTTCCTTCCTTCCTTCCTTCCTTCCTTCCTTCCTTCCTTCCTTCCTTCCTTCCTTCCTTCCTTCCTTCCTTCCTTCCTTCCTTCCTTCCTTCCTCTCTTTCTCTCTCTCTTTCTTTCTCTCTCTCTTTCTTTCTCTCTTTCTTTCTTATAAAACTTCATTATCAGGCTGCAGTACAGAAAATATGGGGCAGAACTGCAGATGTGCAAACTTTAGCACTTGTTTACTTCAACTTGTGCTAAGAATGCTGGAATGAAACCATGTGCTTCAGAGAAGACATCTCCTAACATACATCAGCTCGCTTCCTCAACTAGTTGAACCATATGGACAGAAAGCAAGGTGGACTCCCTTTTTACTTTTTGTTTGTACAGTGACAAAGGTTCATTGGTTATCCTAACAAAAAGTTTTTTGCATGAGGAAACATTGCACAATGGTGTTGAAACTATAATAATTAATAAAATCAGTTTTTTGAAATATTGCTGAAATAACACAAGGCAGTCATTGATAGTGTAGCTATAGCTTATGTAGAGTCCTGTGGGTTCTGATATTCTCATTAACACTTTTTGGTGACCTATTATATCCACAGAGGTTCTCATACTCTAGTTTCAATAGATCTAGTTAATCTGGAGGGAGGTGACAGCCTAGATCCTAATCACAACTGAACTGGACATTTCAGAGCATATATTTGAGCTGGGTGATTTCACCAATTTCTGTGTTGACCCAAAACAATTTTGATTGTTTCTGGTTGTGGTATGATAGCTCCCCAAAAATGTTAAATCCCTTTCTCCTCAAGAAGGTTCACTTTGGGAGGAGATACAACACAGTTGTAGAAAGATGAATTAGAAAAGTAAATACCATCACACCCAAACCATGGCTAGAGTGAAGCTAACTCTTGCCCTCCCCTCCATAATTTAGGATGAGAGGGCAAGATATATTTAGGCATAGCCTTTTGGAAATTCTGTTTTGTTTTACTGTTGAGGATCCTCCACATGGGTGATGTAGAGCTCTCATGGTGCTGCAGGGTAAGGGAAAACAGGACACAGCAGTATCTGCAGGGCACCTGGAGTGGATGGAAATTTCATCCTCAAGCATTTCTTCAAGCTAGAAAATATCTACAGTAATTGTAGCACATTATAAAAGGTGATAGACAAAGACTGTAGGAAACACATGTCAGCTTCAAAGAGAAGGGAAGGGAATAATCACAGACCCGTGAGACAGGCTGATGTTTGTCCGGTTCCTTTTCAGAATGAAGCCTTAATCGTAAAAGGCTTTACTTTTTTTAGTGTTTCTGAAGCTCAGCGACTGCAAAGGATTAAAAGCTTTAATAAGAAAAAGGAAACAGTGCCACCTAACTGTAGAAGCTGTATGCTTTTAGTCTTTAAAGTTGAATGAACCAATATTTTGTATTTTAGATCTTCGAGGAGAGTGGTTCTATGTGAAGAACTCTTACCTGTAGTTAAATATGTGCCTTTTCTACAATCACTACTGGGACAAGTCCAATTTCCAGTAAAACATCTGCTTGACCACACTCCATGAGTTGAAAAAATCCTTTTTTCTTTTTTCTTCTTTGGTTTTTGTTGGGTTTTTTTTATTTAAAGACAACTAATCATGTAATTGAGGCCACTGAGTGCAGTCAGATCAGGTATGATGCTGCTTTGCTTTAAGGACACTAACTACTCAGTTTTAAACTGCATTCCTGTGTTAATATGAGCACACACACACATGCATTGTTGCTTCTTCTCTAGTGCTTTCCATCAGGATTGTTTTCAAACGATCACTTCTGGGAGCAAAGTCTGTTGTGACTGATTTCCACAGCAGTCCCTCAACCGAGAAGGGAACAAGGGGTTCATGAAACTTTCAGCCATAAAATGAATGATTTAAATGAACTGAATATAATTTGCAATACTAGGAGAACCTATACTTAGGTGAGTATTGGCAGTGTGAACACCGATATAGTCCAGAGTTATACGTGTGTAGCCCAGTTTCCAAACCCATTCTCACTGCAGGTACCTGTACAAAAGCAATGCACACAATTTATAAGCCTACTGCAGTTGTCTTAGAGACTGAATGAAAACAGTGAAGATAAAATACTTCCCAAAAAGTGAATCAGAACATGAATGGTAAAGTTCAGTGAACATCATAAATACTAAACTGCTATTGCATAAGCCTGTTTATTTTCAGTGATAATAATGTTTATGCTCACTTTTGAAAGAATCTACTGTAATTCCAAATACATAAACCTATACTGAGTCAGTTCTTTTCTGGTTGCAACAAAGCAGAGATATGACCTAGTGAACCCTGGACTTCACGTTTTGTCCTGCAGAGGAAGTGACCATCAGCTCTTTCTTAGCATATCATTCTTGTGCCTCCTCTGAACCTATCCTTATCTTCTTACATTAACATTTCCTCATGTCATAAAATCTTTCACAACAGAGGATGAAAATGTGCAGCAAAGCGTCCATCAGCTAAAACCAAAACTTAAGTTTTTTGAAAGGAAAAACAGCTAATAGCATGATCTCAGGCATGGGACTTTTAGCTACTTGCTTTGATGTTCTCATTGTAAACAAAACTTAATCTCAGTGTCATTTTGTATAATTTTGCCCAACAATGAGCTTTGCTGACTAACAGTCTTGCAGATGATAATCTCTTCACTTCAAAGGCTAGGATTCGTCTGAAAATTTCAAATATCATTAAAGCATTCAGAAAAGCAAAGTGATGCATATTCCACCGCAGTAAAAAGAATTACACTTAAGTCTGATGCTAAGCACGAGATAAGGTGTTATTCCCACATTTGGTATTCATTGTATCACTTCATCCAGTACAGAAATTTGCAATTATTTCCTTTTAAACTTTTTAGCTTGACAGAAAAGCACCAGTACATTATTTCTGTCGGTTGGAATATTTCTATATGATCCTTTTTGAAATTTCTCTCTCTTTTTACTTCAGAAATGTGCTGTGAATAAAATAAATGGACAATTCAGGGGCTTAATTCTTGAAAGATTTCATGTGTCTGAACATGTAGGGCAACCCTCACTTCATTTCTGCAACAGCAATGCCACGAATAAAAGCTTGCCTACTGCAGGCCTGTGTACTTTGAGTATCAAATAGTCATACGTAAGAAAAGAGAAGTTTGTGTCTGTGGAAATAGAGGGCATAGTTTGTGCAAAAGAGATCTTCTTCTGTCCCAGAAAAACAAAACTGTTTGGGTATTTTTGAGATTTCATACTACTTCAAATGTAAAAAGGAGATATTCCATTTGCCTGATGTAAATGATAATTTTATCATTAAAATAAAAAGGACAGAAAATGTTACTATTTTATTTGGTTTCTGTATTAGGTGTTTTTATTAATGGTTACACTATTACACATTAAAAAAAGCCTTCTCTTAGGCTGGAATTTATTTTATCACTTTTCCTCTTCAGCTAATAAGTTGGAAAATATTCAGACAAACCCAGTTTAAGCTGAAGTAAGTGCAGCAAGTAGTGAAGCAGGCAGCATTTCAAGAAAATATGATAACAGTGCTCAAATATAGCATGCACCAAACAGGGGTGTTAGAATGTTGCTCTGCTCTTCCGTCTTGTTCTCACACTTGCAGTCTCACATAATTCACCCTCCTCCCTTCCTATGTATGTGCACACCCTCACACATGCAATCACTGGGTAGCAAAAGCAATTTGAAGAGATAAAAGCAATTGCCACGCTCCTTAAAAAGGGATTTCAAATAATATAGTATGTGTGTATGCATAAATGTCTTATATACATGCACACACACAAACACACATATACAAACATGAGACTATATATTGGAACATTTCTTTGTGCTAGGGAGAACCCACAGCAGATGATGATGAGGTAGTCTCTAGCACCAAGATCTGGAAATCATAATATAATATGTGTGTTTTATAGGAAAAGGGTATCCGGGAAGAAATGCAGCTTGTGGTACCTCCCCCCCCTTCTGTGTCACCTCTCCCCTCCTGCACTAAGTGAAACAAGTTGGCATCTTGATGCTACTTGGCTACTTTGAAAAGCCTTCCAAGGACAGCAAACCCCATACAACTCATTGACTCTCAACTACTTCTCTCATGCTGCTTTCTGCTTTACTTTCTCCTCTGTAATTCTCCACCTCACGAGACATGTTCGTTTTTAACACAGGGGGTTTTTTGCCTCACCGACACTCTTCAATGAGGTTTCATCAAAAGCTGATTAATGTAAACCACCTGTATAAATACCAAGGGAGAGGCAAGACAGATGGTTGCAAAAGCTCTTGATATCTTTATATTAGTTTCTTTTGCCTTTCAAAAATCAGTGGATCTTACCTCTCTACCATTTGTATTGAGACACAAAGCAGTCACAGTAAAATAATAATAAATGTTCTGCAGTAAAATAATAATAAATAAATTTGTATCCTGAAAAACTACAATTTGAACCTTGTAAGTCATACTTTATTGGTTAAGGAAAGATTGTTTATGTTCCTCTGCTTCCAAAAGCATTTGCATCATTCAATTTGATGTAAGCCTGAGTTTGAAAAAGCAATTTAAAAAGGAAGAGGAAAAAAAATCTCTATACAAGGCACACAATGTTTGTTTTCTTTGCAACCATCTGAAATGATCTAGCATTAAGAAAAAATTTGTTTGAATCTGTACAGTCCTTGGTTCATTGAAAGCCTGTACCGGGTTTGTGTGGCAAGGCTTTGGTAGCTAGAGTGGGTACAGGTGTGGCTTCTGTGAGAAGCTGGTGGAGGCTTCCCCTGTGTCTGATAATACCAGCTGGCTACAAGATGGACCCATCATTGGCCAAGGCTGAGCCCACCAGTGATGGTGGTACTGCCACAGGGATAACACAGTTAAGAAGGAGAAAAAACCCTACACAGCTGGGGAGTGGAGTGAGAATATGTGAGAGGAGCAACTCTGCAGGCACCCAAATCAGTGAAAAAGGAGGGAGAGAAGGTGCCTCAGGCACTGAAGCAGAGATTCCCCTGCAGCCTGTGAAGACCATGGTGAAGCAGGCTGTCCCCAGGCTGCCCATGGAGCCAATATCCACCTGGAGAGAAAAGCCCACACTGAAGCAGGCTTGCTGGCAGGACTTGTGACCCCATGGGGGACCCATGGTGGAGCAGTGTGTTCCTGAAGATCCGCACCCCATGGAAGGGACCTATACTGGAGCAGTTTTTGAAGAACTGCAGCCCATGGGAAGGAGTCACATTGGAGAACATCATGGAGGACTGCCTCCTGTGGGAGGGTCCCCACGCTGGAGCAAGGGCAGACTGTGAGGAGAAAGGAGCGGGAGTGGTAACCTGTGATGAACTGACTGCAACCTCCATTCCCTGTCCTCCCGTGCTGCTTGGTGGGGAAGGAGAGAGAGAATTTGAGAGTGAATTTAAGCACAAGAAGAAAAGAGAGGTGAGAGGAAGGTGGTTTTAAGATTTGGGTTTATACTCTGATTTGATTGTTAATAAACTAATTTTCCCAGTGCAAGTCTGTTTTGACTGTGATGGTAATTGGTGAGTGATCTCCTCCTGTCCTTATCTTGACCCGTGAACTTTTTGTTATATTTTCTTTCCCCTGTCCAGCTGAGGAGGAGAGTGATAGAAAGGCTTTGGTGGTCACCCGGCCATCCATGATCAACCCACCACAGAGGATCAATCCATCAACACAGGATTGCTTTTCTCATGGACTGAGGAACTGGTGTGTTTTTTAGAGATAGAAACTGAAAGCCTAAAACAAAACAAAACCAAAAAAAATCTTTGATGTAAAGTATTTCAATACAATTACCCTGCTAATTTCTAATTTTTTATTTAAAACAAAAAAAAAACTTTCCTAGCAGATGTTTTGTTTTAAAAATATCATTTAGGCTCAGAATGCCCTGTGTGCAAGTGTTCAGCCCATAGTGGCTGCTATGCTAAAGTTTGGGTGTTGGGATTGCACAGCACAGTTGTTCACACTATGTATCTTCTGCTGGTAGCACCCAATGCATTACAAATGTTGCTGTTGGGAAGAGGAACAGTCTACTGGTCAGATCCCAAGAGATGCATAGAACTCACTGTACATCAGTGGGAGTCAGCGGGGTGTGGGTATACTGCAAATGCTTATTATCAGTCAGGGTGCGACCAAATTGAAGACAAGATGCAACAAGAAATGCTGACTAATACTGGCAAAAGGGAAGATGAAAAGTAGAAGGAAAGATTTCCCTAGAGGCAGTACAATAGATATGGGAAAATCTATGCCAGTGTATAGGGATGGAGCCTGCTGCTTCTCCAGTGAAGCAATCAGAGAGGCAGCTGAACTTGATATTAGAGGGCTTGCCATTTGTAAATGGAACCAGTGGGTGACATATCAGACAGCAAGGCTGAGGTGGAAAAAGTAAAGCCAAAGGCCCTTATGCTGTATCAGTTCTTGGCCTCCAAAAGTGTCCTGGTGAGTGATAGGCAGCTGGAGGTGAGTTATAGCCATCTGAAACTATTCTCACTCATTATCTAGAACCGGAGATCTATGAAGCTGGAAGTTCAGCTGCATTACCTCTTACCATCCAAGCACCCGCTATGGTTTCAGCTTTGTTTGTCCCCAGAGCGGTGACTGACACTGGATCCACTAGTGACAGTGTGGCCTCAAGAGGAGCTGCGTGCTGATGCTGTGTCCCTGGTCAGACAAGCCACCACTGAGATCAAGAGGCTGAATTCGGGACACAGAACTGAGCAAGAGCTATGAGGGTGGGTAGAGGGTGGCTCAGAGCTATGCAAGCACTACACCAGGGCTTCTGGAGAGGTCACCTTATTCAAAAAACATTCAGAAAAAGAGTTCCTTTGCTCTTGCTATGGTTTTCATCAAAATCATTAGGGATGTTAAGAATTATGCTCTTTCCTTACTATTCCATCCACCTCTCCCTCATATTTATATATCTGATTAATGAAAGCTTGTCTTCCTGCCTTCCTTTCTATTTCATCATGGACTTTCAGATTTCCATATTTCCAGTACATCTGAATGACAGCTGAACTAACATGTGTTTTCCTAGGTAGCTGTCACATCACCTCACATGCATGCCATTTCAAAATGAGATGGTGCTGGTGTTTATCTCATCTTTTTATGTGAAGAATCTCAAGAGCTGTAATTTTTCTGTCAGAGCTTCTGGGCTGCTTCTGTTTCTTTTGAGGTTGCTTTGATGCGGTTACCAAAATTCTGTATAGTCTATTCATTTTGAAAATATGCCAGTGATTTCTGTAATGACACTGCCTTTACCGTTTTCTAAGCTTCTCTTCATGCATCTCATTAATAGCCCAATAATACAGCCTAATAGTCTCTCCAGTAAATCTCTGAAAATACAAAGACATGCTACTAGAGATTTTCAGCAATTTTTTTTATTTTTAAAACCCTTTTAATCTAAATTAACAAAGTTTAAAATCACTCCTCAGCATCCACTGAATTACACATGTTCAAACAGAGTTTCACTGCCCATTTAGTCAGGGCTCATTTATTAATTTGCTAGAACTAGCTTACAAGCAGTGCTCCTCTCCTAGCTGGCAAATTATTCCTGCACCTAGGGAGGAATAACCCCAGGTACCACCAGCACAGGTTAGGGGCTGACCTGATGGAAAGCAGAGCTGTGGAAAAAGACCTGTGAGTCTTGGTGGGCAACAGGTTAACTAGCAATGTGCACTCCTGGCCAAGAAAGCCAACAGCATCCTGGGGTGTATCAAGAAAAGTGTGGCCAGCAGGTTGAGGGAGGTTATTCTCCCCCTCTGTGCTTCACTGGTGAGGCCTCATCTGGAATATTATATGCAGTTATGTGCCCCTCAGTTCAAGAAATGCAGGGACCTACTGGAGAGGGTACAAAAAAGGGGTATGAAGATGATTAAGGGACTAGAACATCTCTCTTATGAAGAGAGGCTGAGGGACTTGGGGCTTTTTAGCCTAAAGAAGATTGAGGAGGTATCTTATCCTATACTTGAGGGGTGGGCATCAGGAGGTTGGGGTCAGGTTTTTTTCAGTGGAGCCCAGTGACAGGACAAGAGGCAATGGGCACAAACTTGAATGTAGGAAGTTCCACCTAAACATGAGGAGGAACTTCTTTACTGTGAGGGTGACAGAGCACTGGGACAGGCTGCCCAGAGAGGTTGTGGAGTCTCCATCTCCAGAGATATTCAGAACCCACCTGGATGCTGTCCTGTGCAGCCTGCTCTCAGTGATCCTGCTCTGGCAGGGGGAATTGATCTCCAGAGGTTCCTTCCAACCCCTATCATTCTGTGATTCTCATGCCTACAAGAGGAGTGAGGAGTCTGATGTTACAGCTTGACAACTAGGATGTATAGACCGGGAATAATTTGGTATGCTTTCCTATGCGGCCATTTAGTTTCTGTCTTTTGTTAGAAGTCCTTGTCTTTAATTACAAAGAATAACGTGAATGATAAACGAAGAGAGAAAGGCTAAGTGCTATGGTGTGATATTCAACATATAAATTTACTGATGAATACATGGAGTAAAATGCCATTAACTTTCAAAGTACACTTCTGATTAAAATTCAGTTTCTTCTAGATAAGAAAACAACATGCATTTTCAATAAACACTTCTATTAATACTGGCTTACTGACTGCTTAGACTCATAAATAAATGTGAGGTTCTTGGAACACACTTCTGAATATGCCATGTAATCCTTCAGCCTTTGTTGCAGAAGGACGTCTACAATCACATTTCATAATCCTTAGGCCTTTTTCTCAGTATCTTTTGGAAACCTTTCCAGCAAACTCAAAATATAAGCAAGGGTGAAATCCTAATCCTTTTGAAGTAAATCAGAGTTTTGTCATGGACTTCAGTCAGTTCAGGATTCACTTCTTATATGACCACTGTTTAAAAAATGGAAAGGAACTTCCTTAGGGAGATTCATTAAACAAAAACAAGAAAATGCTAAAGCTACTAATATGCTTTCCTTATGTTTATTGTTATTTCTTTAGATAGCTTTTAATATGCATAGAATCCACCAGTTGCTCGTAATACTGTATTTTTCTCTTATTTTATTAAAAAATGAATATGTAGTTACAGATGCCTATGCCCAAAATTATATAGCAGAGCTAATTTTATTAAAGAATAGGGAATGTAGAATTGCTCTTGACTATGCGAATTCATGTTTCAGAACACCATTCAAAGTAAAATTAGTCCTGCTGTACATCTTGTCAGTTACCTCCTTCATGTTTACCTTAAGTTCTTTTTTAGGATCCTGAAGTAATGACAAACAACGTTCAAATGGCAACAGTTCTACATACACAATCACATTTCAATTTTATATAGTCAGAAGGGACTTTGAATGCAGAGCAGATTTTTGTGAAGCAGCCATCTTTCATGGAGAATTTAACATCCCATTTCATTCAGTGCATCTATGTTAACAGAAGCTTAAGGTATTAATGTCACTTTTGGAAGATGGCTTAGCTGTTATTCATGACTCTTTACTTGTATACTATGCAAAACCAAAATTAGCACAGCTACAGCTTGTTAACATATTTGGCACCAAACATGGATACTTGGGATTACTGGACTTTTTGGCAGCAAAATACCAGTACTGCTGTATGACTGGTTTGGTAGCCTTGCGATTATCACCCCATGATACCTTCAAAGTATGATTTGTTAGCCCATTTGTGTACTTAGCAGGCCAGCAACTGGTGAAAATACCACAGATTTAATAGTCTGTTCCCCACCAAGATGGGTTCATTGAGCCAAAAGCTCCTAGCTGTTCTTTCTTGGCCAAAACCAATTAGCACCATTTAAAGGCTTGAAAAGAAAAAGAAGGGAGAATGTGTGGCCCATGTTTTTTTCCCAGGGACAGTTAGTGCTTGAAGACTAAGAAGCAGCACTGGCCCATATTTCTTAGTGCCCTGGTAGCATTGCTATCCGAGTGCATTTCTTGCCACAGTGCAGCATTCACAGCCTTTTATTTGACTCTCAGTGATTTAACACAAGCCCACTGTGTACAGACTAGTGCATTTTTCCAAGGCTCACACACTGAATCCATGTCCATTTTTTCCCATTTAGTCTCATGTTTTCACAAGACTGACAGTACTCCAGCTAAATGTGTGTCTACTCCTTGTGTGCAGAACACAGTAACATACATGGCACCCGCCACGTGCAACTATGATTGAGAGCTCAATGAAAGAGCCAGGCAAAGACCTAAGTGTGTGCTTGAAAATCAGTCCACTTTTCTCTAGGATTATTCTCCCTTTTTCCTGACTTCAAAATAAATAAATAAATGAATAAATAAATCTTAGAAATTTCACTGTGACACTAACACCCCTTTATCTGTAAAACTGCTCCACTTAATTTAAAGCTCTGATCATGAGAGCCAGCCTGTGTTCATTTTCTGGAGAAGTAAAAGATTTCTGCTTCTTTGGAAATATTTTCTTCTTCTTCTTTTTTTTTGTTTGCTTGTTCTGTAAAATGAAATGCTGTGTTAGATGTTGTCAGATGAAGGAATTCTGATTACTGTATTTATATCAAAGATGTCGACAATTGCTTCCTCAGAGATCAAGATGCAGATATTATACCAGTCTTAGTAAGCAACAAGACCCTTTGCAAGTATCATCTTTTCTTCACTGGTTTGAGGCAACAGGAACAGGATTTCTCAAAATTGTTGAAATTTTTTCAGTTATAGTAGGTATTTTAGATGGCTATATATCCATCTTAATCTCACAATAATACTGGTGGGAAGGGAACCTTAGGAGATCTGTGGTCCAGGCTCCTGTTCTAAGTAGGGTCAGTTGTGAGATCCTACCAGTTTGCTCAGGGATTTGACCAGTCAGGTTTTGAAAACCTCCAAGTAGACTGCACAGCTTCCCTGAGCAATCTGTGCCCCTGCCTGACTGGCCTCAGGCTGAAAACCTTCCTTAATTCTAGGCTCAACCCATCTTGTTTCCCATATATGCCCCACCACATGCTATTGTGACAGGCTTGGTTTTGATTTCTAGCTAATGCCATTCATACCAGGGGCTGCAGTTAGGTGTCCCCAAAGCTTTCTTGACTCCAGGCTGAACCATCCCTGGCCCTCAGCCTCACCCTGTGGGACAAACACTGAAGCCTCAGCCATCCAGGTGGCCCTCCCCCCGTACAGCCTAACTTGTATACAATAATATAGGAGGTGAAAGTATCGAAAGCTCTGCTATAGAAAATGACATCTGCTGCTCACCCCTCTTCCATCCTAACAGTCATTGTATCACCAAGGGAAGTCAGGCTGCCCAGGTAGCACCCACTGACAGGTGGTGGCTCAGGTGCACATGGCAGGGTAGAGCCATGAAGGCTCCTTCCCATGACATTCTTCTCCTTTGCATGCCCAGAAGCATGTTCCAAAGGGGCATCATCCATGATTTTCCCATAAATCAAAGTGAATAAGGCTGTCTGACCTCTAATTTAGAAATCAAATTTTACAAATCAAAGACTTTTGCAATCTAGCATGGGCAATACCAAACAAGTCTTATCTACTCATAAAATGTCTTCTTTGGACAATTGACATTATGGTATAGAGCAGTTTAAATTTAGTCTTCATGTTAGAGTTGAAGTTAGGAAAAATATCTGTGGTTAATAGATTGTTTTCTTGTTGATTTTGGTTGCAGCTTTTGTCTTCTGTATGTTTCACTACATCTCCCAGGAGGATCTGTTCCATGATATTACTAGGCACAGAGGTGAAGGTGACAGGTCAGTAGTTCCCAGTGTCTTCCTTTGTAGCCTTTTTAAAGAACATTCCTTCATAGACCTCATTCATAATTATAACTTTTGCCAAATTTCACAAAAAGTAAAAAGTTAGGAAGTTGTTAGAAAATTGTATTTGACATTGTTTTTCCTAGGGAAACTAAATATAGTTTTCTGTGTGCAGAACTATTTAAATATTATTCGTTAAATATAACACATAAAAATGGGAAATTTCTAAAGTAAGATATTATAGTTCATATAGATCCTGTCAGAGGATAACTTCATGTAAAATGAAAACTGGGTGAACCATATCTTTCTGTAATAGTTCTTCACAGAATCACAGAATTACAACATTGGAAAAGACTTTTAAGATCATCAAGTCCAACCGTTCTTGTCCTATGCTAAATCATATCCCTAAGTACCCTTTTTTTAAACACATCCAGGGATGGTGACTCAATCCCCTCCCTGGGCAGCCTGTTCCAGGCCCTGACAACTCTTTCAGTGAAAAATATTTTCCTGACATCTAATCTGAACCTGCCCTGGTGCAGCTTTGTGCCATTTCCCCTTGTCCTATCTCCTGTCACCTGGCTGAAAAGACCATTGCCCACCTCTCTACAACAATTACCTTTCAGGTAATTGTTGGCAGTGACTTGGTCTCCCCTCAGCCTCCTCTTCTCCAGGCTAAACATCCCCAGCTCCCTCAGCCGCTCCTCATAGGATTTGCCCTCCAGCCCCTTCACCAGCCTGGTTGCCCTTCTCTGGACTCGCTCGAGGACCTCCATGTCCTTCTTATGGTGAGGAACCCAGAACTGGACACCGCACTTGAGGTGTGGCTTCTCTAGTTTAAAAATCCTCTCCGTATTGCAACATACTAAATTATTATTTAGTATACTTACTGGTATTATGCTCCGGAAATAGTTGGTGAAGGCGAAATATACTCTTAATTGTGTACATGTCTGATGTAGGTATTACTCAAATGGATTATAAAGTTTTCATAATTTATGCAAATTAATATATACAGATGGATTGAGATAAATAAATCTATTTTATTATGAAATTTAGCAACAATACTAGCTCAATGTAATACATGTGAAAACTAGTAAGTTTTTTACACATATTACATATTCTTGTATTTCTGACCTCAGTTGTTCTTGATGCTAATGTGCCATGCTGTGCACATTCAGATGTTGTTTAGTAAGTGGATACATTTTTGGCTCACAGTAATTTCTTCAGAAAGCAGTACCCAAAATCTTCTAATGCTATTTTCAAAATTGCACAGTCTCCTGGAAGAGCAATAATCACAATAGTGTATTATTAAAATGCATAATCAGCTAGTTAACTGATGCATGACTTCATAATTCTCATTCCTTCTTCTGGCTCTGTTCTCCTTTCTTTGTCTGCCATTTTCACCACACATCACCGTTACCTCTTACACAGTCCACATACTGAGTATATTTTTTAAGTTTTCAGATATGTTAAAATTATTTTCCAATATAAGCCATTTTCCTTCCCAGTGGCTTTTTCATCTCCTGACTCCCAATAAACACCACGGAGGCCACGAGTACAAAATGCTATTTATCCATGTACAGAAATGGGAATAGGCAATCAACAAAAGTTCATTGCAAAGTATAACGTAACTGGTAGGAGGACAAGAGCTGCTTTGATCAGAAAAATGTCCATCAAATTGGGAATAAAAAACATCCCCAAGGATTTTTCCACAAAAGTAATAGGCTTCAAAAAGGGCATGGAAGAGGCTCCCAGCAGCAGGAAGCTACATTAAAGTATTTAAAAGAAGGGTCAATTGCAAAAGTGACTGAAACCCAAGATTTCCCTTTCCCAAGTGACTGCCCTAAACAAGAGGCTATAATCTTGCTCTGATTATAGACGTGTTGTAGTGAAGATCTAATGAATGATTACAGCTCTTGCTTCAGTAGGTGAAGGTTCACATCTTCTTACAGTAGACTTATCCACATTTTCTTAACATTCTGAATAACCAAAATTAAGGTCCTCTTATGGTTGTAGCTCCTGCTAATATAGTTGGCTATTTAACATTCAAAGTTTAGCTGGAATGATAAAGAGAAGGTAATCTATTAAACTAGATAGACTAAATAAATTAGGATGATTAAATATTTGCAGCCTACATGTTTATCTTGTGTAAATAGCATGAAGAGCCACAAATCTCATTTTATTGTAGGCTCTTCAGTAAATGTATCATACCTACTTAGAAACATTTAAACAGCATCACGTCTTCTCACGTATATCTTCAGGCCAAGTGTATTGGAATAAATTACATCAAATCAAGCTTAGATTTGATGTCTATTTGCAAAGACTGATCATTGTTAGTTACTAAATAACTCTGTAGGTACTATATACAATTAAAGTACTTTAAATTAGCTGTCAAATGTGGAAAAGAGGAAGAAGTTGAGAAATTTTCCATGATACACAATGTGACAAAAGAGGTCATATTGTTCAGTACTGCTTTTACTGTGCATATTAATAAAGTTACAGCTATCATAATTGCTGCAGTAAACAGGGCACTTACTAAACTGAACTCAAGATCTGTGTACAATGATCTGCAGCTGTAGAGATACAGTCTTCAATCTGTGAACTAAAAATTAGATCTTGAATTGAATCTGTAACTGGGAATGCAAGCCTATGTCCTCTTGTTAAGCTATGGAGTAATCATCATCACTTTGCAAATGCAAATTAATTGTATTTTTTTAATTGCCATATTTTATTAATACAGCTTTAGAAGGGAGGGCAGTTATTTCATCAAGCTTTTTATGTTTCTGTTTCAAATTGAGCAGATTTTAGAATAAGATTAGATAATCAGGAAGATTAGTTTCTTCTCAAACCATATAATCCCACAAATGAATAGAAACTCAAGAAAAGAAACTATGCAATTACAGTATAAAAACAAATAATTTGATTGTTTATAGGTGTCCTCTTACAGTAACTTTTTTTGCTGATTAAAGAAAAATAAAACTGAAAATCTATTTTGCTTAATATGAACTCCAAAATAAACTCAACCACTTCCATTAGAAAGAAACTTTCCCCATAAATTAACTTAGATGTCTAAAAATGTCTTCAGTTATCAGTAAAACTAAACAAATAGAAAAATCACTCATTTAACACAGTTTCACCCTTTAAGCAAGATATTTTGAAACTGGAACTTTGAATGCTTAAGGGATGGGAAATTAAATCATAGAAATCAGTGACTCTTAGAAGTGCTAGACAATTACCTCAGCATTTCTCATAAGAAATGTGATTAGTTTATTGTCTCTCAAATGAGGGGAATCTCTAGCTGTCTAAATAGGGATGACAACATAAACATAAGGAAGGGGTCTAGCCTTAGTTTGATGCAGTTGTGTGTATTGAAAAATTACTATGAAAACAGGAGAAACGTCAAAATACACTGAAAGATGCAGGAGTTGGAAAACAAGACTTCTGATAGTCACATAAGGACCTTGACTCATTCAGATGGCCAAGAAAAAAACAGCAAGAAACTTGACTACTTTGTTTAGCTACAAGGACAAATATGAGGTCTTCTTAAGTTTCTGATGAGCTGGTGAGAGAGAACATCCAGCTGCCACAACTAGAAGCTATGGAAATTTATCTGGTTTAATATTCATCCAGTTTAATCATGAACAGTGCTGAATAGGCCATCACCAAGAATGTACAGCATGAAACAGCACATGTTTAAGACAGATGTTCAGAGTAGCCTTTTTTTGGTGGGGTGGCATGTATGGATTGCCCATTGTCCATCCTCTCTATGGAGAAATGTGTCAAGTGAGAACTTAGATAAATAAAAATCATGATCTATCTGGGCTTGAAATGTGGGGCTCTCAATTTTCATGTTCATCCATTTCCTCTGGAGCTCCTAACATGCTCCTGCCACTGGTAGGTCTATGTTAAAACAAATACTATAACTAAACCTCAAGTTCCAGAGTTTCATTCAGTTTCTTGACAAAACTGAAGAGGATATTTTTATATTTTATTTTTTCCCCCAGCATCACTTCTGTTTTGCTTCTGTTTTATTTATTGACCTTCCCTTGAATCATCAGTAGATGACCATCTCTGAGGACAGGCCATGGAGCTGGGTGGCCAATGATCTGAGAGTGCACAAAGAATTAATACAACATTTTATACTTCCTGCACTACTTTGTCTGCTTTGATCTTACTGCTTTAACTGAACATTTAATCTGTGAATATCTAAGTAAACAGCAGACAATAGACATTTTTGTTGTGGTACTTCAAAATCTCTTGCTCCATACTTCTTGTGCCTTGGCTGCTATATCTTTTTCCTGTTGCTTTTCATTTTGTCCAAGGTACAAAAGCTTTCAGGCTACCCTTAAAATCCTTATTCCTATCAGGCAGTATTTTCCTGTTTTCTTTATTTCTTGCTCTGATTTGCTGCAGTGATCTCACCTATTAGTTCATTGACTCTGAGCTGTAACTCATGTTCCTTCACCATGAGTGTGGTTCCATTTAGATTCTCTTTGCAAGAGTCATTCTGGAGCACAGTTACAATTATAGTGGTTACAGCATACCAGCAAGTGTGCTGTCATCATTTTATTTCTCTTCACTGAAAAAAGGGCTACATGTATTGCCTATATGTATTGTGTATGGGAAATGCAATTATGTGCATTTTTCTGTCAGTTTTGAGGCTGCCATTTGTCACGGGTAGGATTCAGGGGTATGGCTAAATTACCAGATGGATTTATTAGTGGCATTTTCTAAGAATTTTTTCTCACCTTTATAATCTAGACAAGCTCTCCTATTTCTTTTTTATACCACTTAAGATACAAATCATTGCATACTTTTAGTTTAGTTGGAATTTCTTTTCTCATTTCATTATTCAATATTATTTAAATCTGCCTAACAAAGAAAAAAACCCAAACAAACAATAAAACCAAAAACCTGTCTGCTTGTGCAATGCAGTAGTGACAGAAATCAGAACTTGCTTGGTTGCAGGGATGAAAGTATAATTGTAGCCCACATGGCAAATTGCTGCAATTTTCTCCATAGAGGAAGAAACTTGGGGTAAAGTTGGTATTAACCAGTTGCTTATCTGAAGTCCTTGAATACAGAGGGAAACTGGAAATCTGGCAAGAGAGGGGAGCACTGGGAGAGCTCTCACGCACTCTTGTAATCTCTATTTTAAAGCTCTCTTCAAATGCATAGTCCCAGAGTTACTGAGCTCCAGGTTTCACTTTATGACACAATTGCTGATGTCAGGCTTAGCAACGGAGAGCTGCAGCTGGGTTACAGTATTTTTTTATTTCCCCCTTCTCTCGGTGTTTGTGCAGAGAGAAGAGGGAGCATCTGATCAAGAGGGATGGAATGAAAGTAACGAAATGCCATTTCATTTCTGGAAGATAATCATACATACTGAACAAGTCCTGTCCACATTAAGTGGCTGTTCTGATCCCATGGCTCTAAATTCCCTCTGAATGTCCTTGAGGGAATATGGCTATTATTCCTCACTAAAGAATGCAGGATTTCTTTTCAAGAAAACTGAAAGCTGGCTGATCTGCAGCTTTTGAAAATATCTTTCCTAAAGTCAGAAAGAAATACAAACATATTTGTACTTCATATGAAACATAGGTCAAAAGCTGCTTTGTCTAAGAATCTGGGGCAAATATGTGGTATAGCAGAATATTTATTTGAAGACAAGTAGAGATTTTATTACAGATTGAATAGACAAAAAGAAAGACAGAAAGAAACCCTATTTACATTATCAGTGTTCTCTATACATACACGTACTCATGAACAGCTATTATTCTGAGGAGCACGTACTGCAGTCTCTTTCTGTAGTCTAATCAGAAATGTGGTATCTGCTGCACTTCTGCCAAAAGGAAAAATCATTTGTCAGACAGTAAAAGAGATTTGACTTACCTCACCTGGTGTCATAAACATATTACATTGCTTCAGCTCTCCTGTCCTAGAGCCGCCTGATAGTCTCTAGTCAGCTTTTGAATCATAGACTCATGTGGATGCTCAGTGTAATCATGTGAATGGATTTTACATGGAAGGTGATTCTGCTGCTGAGGGAGCCCTTCCCCAAAAGATGGCATGATTTGAAGCTCACACTGAGTGCTATCTTTTCTCAGTGCATTTTGCTACGTTACACTTGGTCAATTGTCTTCCACATGAAAATTGTTACTTGGGAGAGAAGAATGGAACACCACTGCACATATATAATGTTTATCCTTTGCCTGCAAAATACTGTTCATTAAGCTGCCACATGAATGAGTGCTTTAAAAATATTCCATCTTGGTAACGTTTGATTGGCCACCACCTGTTTCAAGTTACATGGTATTTTGGAGGAAAACAGCCATTTCTTACAGAACAAATGGTGAGACAAGACAGGTGTTGGGGCACTGACTGAGAAAAGGATGGCAATATTGTACTCAGGTGATTGATTGATGTTTGTTCCATAACAAAAATGGATTTTTCTATTAGAAAGATGGCATCACAGCATCAGTCATTGCAACTGATACTAATCGATACAACAAGAATGCATTTGATGAAAATTGTCCTCTGTTCAGATTCACAAAGGTGTTTAATCACCCCAAGATGCAAAAATTAGGCATTTTCATAAGACTTTCCCTAACCCATCAAATTTTAAGCACAAGAAAGTTAGAAAAGGAACAAGAAAATGCCTCTGGGTACCCTGTGTATAAGTAGGGCACATCTGCAGCCCTATAATATCCCTATGATGTAACTCCTTGAGGAATTGCCATGAGCTCTCGGCAGTGCAAAGACGTACCAGGACTGCTTAGAAGCTCCGCAGAAGTAAAACTCTAATACCATATTCAGTCATAGGAGGAAAAGAGTAAGTGTCATTTTATTATCCTTTTATTTGACATTCATTTTCTTTCATCAGTAAAAAATTCTTCATAATAGCGACTACTAGTTCTTGCTTCTTAATAAAGCATGAAGGATATTTCATTGGATTTTATAATTAAAAGTATCTTCAAACACATTCAAAAGAGGCCAGTGCTGTTTAACCAATTAGATCATAATATCCGTCACCAACTGCAGGGGTGGTTCCCACAGCATCCCTTGCTTCTCTGCTGAAATTACCAACAATGTCAGTGTGAAGTTTTGGGAAGAAAGACAGAGGCTAACTTTTTTCAAAGCACAGAAACTTTCAACTCTCTGTTGTCACATGAGAGTTTGGAAATGAATTTTTATTATTATAACTATTTTTTTTTCCCCCACTTCTGAAGTGCCTGACTCTTGTGCAGTCCCCATCTAAAAAGAACTAAAACTATACAGAATAGCCTTGCACAGCCCTGGCTGTTGTGTGGCAGCTAATGTCAGAGCTGCCTCCCAGACCTGACCAAGCTTGGCTCCATGATGGTGGGTGCTATGGCTTGCTGAAACCCAACAGCAATGTCTGATTTATGGTTGGATAGACAGACTCTGAGATTTCAGGTTAATGTCAGGATGTAATGCGGTGGGGGTTAGGCACAGTTTCAACTCCAGTGACTTAGCAGGAGTGTAAATGTGGCAATGACTCAACTGGTGACTCCTGGTAACAAAATAAAATCTTCTAACAGTGAGTAGTTTATGTTCTCTTGACCATTGAGCCTCATCTGTGACATGTAATACTAGCTGCAGGAAAAGTCAGTGCTCATCTTGTCTGCCCAACATCAGGTACTGGGGGTCATGGCAAAGCGTGAGGAGATGGCAGAGGATAGCCAAGTCCATGCTAACTGGCTTCTTCTAAGCCTTTCATCAGGTGGCCTCCTGGGATTGAACTGGATATACAGCAAGTTTGAGAGTGAGCCCAATCTAAACTTCAAGAATAACCCCTACAGAACTTTAAAGAGGTGGAAAAAAGTATTTTTAACTTCTTAAGCTCTCAAATTTTAGAAGGAGGGGCTGTTATTGTAAATTACTAAAATAAGCTCTGGACAGAGTACATAGGAAAGGTTGATTACCAAGAACTTCAGCCCATTAGCACTGCTGCCAGCTACAGCCTTAAACAGGAGTGGCCCCAGCACCAAGCCCTGGGAAACACCACTCATGACCGGCCACCAACTGGATTGAATTCCATTTAACACAACTCTTTGGGCCCAGACATCCAAGCAGTTTCTTACCCAGCAAAACATATGTGCATCCAAGCCACAAGCAGCCAGCTTCTTTAGGAGAATGCCGTGGGAAACTGTTAAAGGCCTTGCTAAAGTCAAGGTAGACAACATCCATGGCCCTTCCCTCAGGTCACCCTGTCATAGAAGGAGATTAATTTAGTCAAACAAGATCTACCTTCATGAACCCATGCTGGCTGGGCCTAATCACCTGGTTGTCCTGCATGTGCCATATAATGGTACTCAGGATGATCTGCTCCATCAGCTTCTCCAGGACTGAAGTCAAACTAACAGGCCTGTAATTTCCTGAATCATCCTTCTGCCCCTTCTTATATACGGGGGTTATATTGGCTGATTTCCAGTCTGCAGGTATTTCTACATTCAGCCAGGACTGTTGATAAATGATAGCTTGGTGAGCACCCCCACAAACTCTTTCAGCAACGTTGGGTACATCCCATCCGGCCCCATAGATTTGTGTACAACTATATAGTGCAACAGGTCACTGACAATCTCCTCCTTGATTGTGGGAGGGTCAATCTTCTCCTAGTCTCTGTGTCCTGTTTTAGGGAGTTGGATTCCCTCTATGCAAGTCTTCCCATTACTAAAGACTGAGGCAATTGGGCACCTCAGCCTTTTTCTCATCCTTTGTCAATATGTTTCCTCCTGCATCTAGTAGGGGATGGGGGGTGTCCCTGGTCTTTCTTTTGTTGTTAATATATTTATAAAAACTTTGCTTGTTGTCCTTTACCATGGATGCCAGATTAATTTCTAGCTGGGCTTTGGACATTCTAATTCTCTCCCTGCCTAACCTCCCAACAGCTTTGTAATCCATTGCGAGTGTCCTGCCCCTGCCTCCAAAGGTCTGTTTTTCTTTCTGAGTGATAGTCAAATCACGAGTGACCCTGTTCAGTCAGGCCAGTCTTCTATGCCACCAGCTTGCCTTACAGTACATGAGGATGGCCTGCTCCTGCACCTTCAGAACTACTTTCTTAATGAGCATCCAGCGTTCTTGGACTCCTCTACCCTTCAGAATTGATTCCCAAGGGACTCTGGCAATCAGGCTGCTAAACAGGTTAAAGTTTGGCCTTTTTGTCCCATGTCCAAGGACTCACTCCCAAATCTCTAAACTCCTCTGAAGGAATTCCCAAGCATCCAGTTCAGCTAGGAAATCTATGACTTTATGCACAGGAAAAGCCAAGCATTTGATAATAATACTAGCTCAGAAGCTTTTGAAGGCCCACCTGATGCAACTAAGATGATATGCAGAGATGTTACAGCCCAATGGTGTTTGCTGATCATTTCTGAGGGTTCATACAGTTGGGGTATCAAATTCCCATTGAAAAATGGACTTTGCTGAAAGATAATAATAATCCTAGTTGACAATGCATTGCCTCTGATGGAAATAAATTAAAGCAATGTGTTACTGACAGCATTTTCCTTCATTTATTGGTGATTTTCTCCTGTTTGCAAAGGCAGACCACAGCAGCTTTTAATTCTTCGAAGTACTGTCAGAAACAGCATAAACCACAACTGTTTGGAAAGGAAAGGACTATGTGTGATTTCAGTCTGCTAAATAAAGCATATTGCTTCATACATGTATATATACCTATGGGCATAATTTGCAGATATTTGATGTACAAGTACAGATATTTCATGTACTAGATAGTGAAGACACTTGGCTTTTACAAAATTTCTTAGATTTCAGATTCATTCACTGTTGTTTATAAAAACATATTAGAGTTTTGCAGGTGTAAGGACCTGTAATTCCAGTCCTGAGGGATTTTTTTTTAATGAAGTCCCAGAGGGCTTTTTCATGAGCTGGGTAAAGGTTATGGCAGCAATCAAGCTTTCAAAGCCCAATCTCCTATATTAGCACAGTTTACAAAATAAGGCTGAATTTGTATCTCAGCAAAAGGACACATTTGAAGACCCTTATGGAATTCATAATAAAAAGAGTAGGGGTAAGCCTAAAATGAGGACTATGCAACAAAAAACTATATAATAAAGACAAAACAAAGAGTCCTCTCACTGCTGTTTTTCCAGGGCTGCTTTCACCTTCTGCCCAAAGAGGTTTTGCTTCTGTCACCTTTAGTTATGACTCAGGCACTCAGTCTGAATTTGGTACTGGTAATCAGTACACCACCATTTCAGATTGTAGTGCAACCCTCATCTCCTCTGCTCTTGTTGCCTGGTGAGCTGTAAATCAGCACTGATACTAGAAACAAATGAAAGCAACTGCTTACCCGAGAGCTGCGTAGCACTGAAGAGAACACCAAACATTTATGAATGTATCTACTGTACTATAAATCCTTGAGTGAGGAATATATTTAAGGAAATGAGCAGTTCATACATTCATTTTCAGCATTCGTGCCTTATGAGTATATAGTACAGCACACACAACTGTGTGCCTTCTGATTTACACTCATCACCACAGTCAACCAGTAGAGGTAATGAGATAAGACTACATTTGTTTCTGACATTTTACTTCTGCCAGTACTCTGCAAGCAAGCAACAGACCACCCAAATAGCTCATTTCTCATATATATGACTGCGGGGGGGGGTGGGGGGGTGGGGTGTGTGTCAGAATTTCTTTGTTTTCCTGTGAAGCTTTAAAATGAATCCTGCTTGTTAACTCCTGTTCTTGTCAACTCTTGTTGACATAGAAGAATTTACTGCTGAAGGGCCAGATGTGATGACAAACACCTGGGAACTGGATGGTCATAATTAAAAGCTAAGAAGATGCAGCTCATTAGAAAGCCTATCATCAGAGGAAATACCTGTTGTTAGGCAAACTGTTAAAAGGTTGTTAGTGCTGGTCAGTCTGGTGGTCCTATCTCCTTAGGCCAAAGTGAGGCAAAAATTTTATTTGAAAATTGGGAGAGTTGGGTAAGTAATAGTGCAATGCTGCCTTAAGTAGCAAAGAGTCTTAGTCTGTGATGGATACAGTTATTTGAACTCTTGGATATTTACATATTTCTGATTTGTGCATATCTTGATCATTATATGTCAATGGCTTTTAGTTGCCCAACTTGGAGGGTTATTGAGATATTTTTCACAAGAGCATGAGAGACATCTACTTATTAGGTGAAAATTTGATGATGTTAAGCTGTCTGTGAACTACGTGACCATAAAACCGAAGAAAACCCCAACCCTACCACCACTAGATGGCATCAATTCAGCATCCAAACTTAGAAACAGCCTTCAGCTTTACCACAATTAAACCTCATTTCAGTGACTGCTTTCATATTGAAAACAGTCATAATCATTGTTCTTCATTTTCCTTTAAGGGTACACTATCTCCCTTCTGTCTATATTAACGTGTCATTGGCATGCAATATCAAACAGCATCCTTGCTGAGGTGGATACTTTTCTAAAGATTGAAAATTATCATTCTAATGCTATTCAATCACTGCTGCCTTGAAGTCTGGGGAGACTGTCGAGGTCTATTCCAAAATCCAGCATAGCATGCAGTGAAATTTGTCAACAGCTTCAGGAGGCTGGAGGTGTGTTATTTCAGCATCAAAAATTCCAGGAGCTGCTTCTCTGGCCATCTTAGGGAACCTCAGATTTTCACAACCAGCAGCTGCTTCAATCACCATTGAATTACTTTTCATGGGCTGGACAAAACTCCTCTCTCTCTTTAGACAAGGAGCCAGAGCTGGGCACCTAATCCCAGTCTTCTCTATCTTTCCCATTGACATGCTGGGAGCATCTGTCAGCTCCTACTGCTGCCTCCTGTATGAGCTTTGACATGAGACAAGAAAATATTACTGCTATTGCTCCTTCTGTGTCTGCTGTTTAAGGAGTGAAACTGCAGTGCCTGTTGCCTGCGCTGTTCCTGGCTTCGTGTTTGGTACTTTGCCAATGAAACACATATTTGTGGAGGTTAATGGGAAAGGGAATGGTGACCTTTTACTTCTGGGGTGACAGTTACCCTGGGAAGAGGCATTTGTGAAGGCAGACTTTCTACAAGCTTATGGTGCCTACATGACTAACTGGACACAAATATTCCCTGCATCCTCCGAATCTCAGATTTATGCTGCGCCCTGCACAACTCCCTTGATGTTTGTTCCTTTCCACATGACTGGGTCAGAAAAAGCAGCATCTCAGGATGGCATTCATTTTCAGGATGCTATTTGGGCCTTCCCTGCTGAAGGTGTGAGCACGCCAAGTGTCCACACACATGTATGCGCACGTGGCACACCTCAATATACCACCCAAGGTTACTGTGACGTGAAAGCCCATACGTCTTTTTCACTTCTTTCCTGTGGGTTGAGATGTGTTATATCAGCAGCCCTCAGGACACCAGAGAGAACTAGGTCTGAATGGTCAGCCAGGGAAAATGTGGCTGATGAGCAGCAACCCTGCAGAGCACAGGAGAAAGATGGGGAGCTGTGGGAAGGGCAGAGGAATTTGATTGTTTTCGACTCTGCTCAGAGGTCAGAGCTAGCAGGGAAGGGGGAAAGGAAATGTGATCAAGTCTGCTGCAGCCTGGGGAAATGAGACGAGGTAAGGGCTTGGAGGCAGAGCCTGTAGGTACCTCCTGCTGTGGAAATCTTCTCTTCTTGCTCTCTCTGTGAGTTCAAGAAATTCTGGCCTGTTTGTCTCCCCTCAGACCTTCCTTTTCATCTATCAGAAGAAATGATTCCTCTGTTCTGTGACCAGATGCTGACTGAACACCTTCTTTTGAGAGCAAATATGAAAGCACTCAGTTCACCCAGTATTACAAGATCGAGCGATTTCAAGGACCCACACTCCAGTTATGATTAGTCATGAAGAATATTAAGTCTCACTGGCATTCAACAAGACTAAGGACTGAGTCCATGAAAGAACAAACATGCCTAGTCAGCACCTCCAAATCTGTACTCCACGAAGCCTTGCTAGAGTTCCCCACATTCTCAAATTGCCATCCATATCCTTCCCTGCAGACTTTCCAGATTGTTTCTTAACAAGCTGACAGCATCTTAAATCTTTGGGAATAACGAGGAACAAGGTAACTATCCTGTATTTCAACTACATTGGATTTCAAAAAAGATCTGGAGAGCCCAAACTGGTGTGGCTTTCTCAAACCAAACTTAACAGAATTGGTTGTAAAGAACTCAGGGTGTAGGAGTCTGAAGGCAGAGCAGATAAACACCTGTATCCTGTGAACTGTAAGGAAGTCAGAGTGCCTTCCTGTAATAGGAAGATTCAGTTTCAGGTCAGTTTTCTCTTTTCAAGGACTTCATCCCTCATCTCCCTCCTGAAGGACCTGAGGTACCATTGCACTATTAGATTTCTTTTGTGGCTTTCACCTTCAGTGCCAAAATCAAGGTTTAAAATGAACACAGGATTTTTAGAGCCTGGCAACACACTGCACAAAAGTCTTTACAAAATGAGACCCTAAAAATAGTATTAGTTCCAGTAGTTTTATAGGATTGTTTCCAAGGAATTTTGATCTCAACTTCCAAAATATCTAGAGTGACTTTTGGTGTTTTATTTAATCAGAAAACTGTTGATACTATGTTGCCACAGAAGTATCCACCTAGTTTTTACTACAAAGATAGGCTAATCTCAGTTCATAAATTCTGCCAATAATGAAAGCTAAATTTACTACAGATTACAAGCACATGGCTTGAGTGGACAGGTTGGACGGATATAACACTAAAGCCGGATGACTCTAAGTGCCAAAGTTTGCCAAAGTGTGCAAATGAGGTGGGAGAGACATGGAAGGAAGAGCAGTTGGATTTTGTGTGGTCTCAGTGTGAGTCCTTATAGCTTCGTGGTGAAGCCTTTCAGTAATCAGCAAGTGTTACATGACATATACATTTATTTCTGTATTTCCAGATGTGTGTTACTTGCAGAATCATGTGTGAAGCTCAATCCCTGCTTGATGAAAGAAACATGGAATATACAGTAAAAAAGCACTGCCATAAATGCTCTGTTCTTTAACTACAGAAGTGTTAAGCCCTGTATGAAAAAAAGAAAAAAGGTGCTCAATGAGATGCAATTTTCATAGTTTATCTGCTAGCAATAAGTCACAAGTGTTTAGAAAGTGATTTTATTTACTGTGAATTGAAGATTTTTTTTCAACTCACACTACCTGGACACTGTTGTGAGAACACATTATGGGTGTACTTTTAATTTAGTGCTTGTTTTAACCCTGCATGGAGATTGACTTGATGGTGCTGGATGAATCTGTATAAATACAATATAATCTTTCTACTTGACAAGACTTCCATAATCCAATTTGCTCCCAACCAGAAAGATTATGTCAAATTTATGCCTTTCAGAAGGCATTTAGCAATATTTCTGCTAAGTCATTCCTCTGGTGTCCTGCAGCTTGTATCAGTTAAGCTATTAAAAAAAAAAAAAGGTTTAATCAGATCAGAAGTGCTCTCAGCCTTTTATCAGGGAATTTTGTTGAGTCATGTGTTCACGTTTCAAATAGCATAGCCCTGCTGTAGTTATTTTCAGTGATTGTGAGAGCTGTTTGTTTAGGCTCTATATTGTAATTAATCCCTTTCACGAATTTATACACACTGTTGCTGAGGCTCCCTTTTATAAGAATAACCATTTTGAAGACTCCTCCTTGAACACAGCCTCAAGACACTTCCCACACTACTAGCTACTTTGTGTGGAAATTGGGTGAACTGCAAGAGGTAAGCATTGTTGCTACAAGAGCAAATGAGGATGTAGATGAGCTCATGAGGGTGATTCATAGGCCTCTGACATAATACTTTGAAACCTGAAGTATAGGTACTATAAATTATAGGCAGGGTTCTTGACTGTAAAAGTCCAAAGTCATCCAGCTGGGAGGTCTCTGAAAGGTGGGAGGGAAGTGCAAATTAATATGAAGTGTAGGATGAGGAGACTATTCTCTTCCTGTGCTCTCTCTCTCTGAGAAAGGATATTAATGCTTTACACATCTGAAAATGTGCATACTCATATGAAACTTGCTTCAGTATCTAACAGCTTGGACCCACAAATACCGGCAAAAGCTAGTGGTTAATGTTATAGCCAAAGTCAAAAAAGTGAAAGGAATAGCTGCCAAGTGGAAGGCCCAGAATGGTTCGTGGATCAGCTTCAGATGTCTATGCTGCTGCAATGGGCAAAGCATAGCTCAGCTTCCTCTCCCCCTGCTCTGGTGACAATAACCATGTTCAGGATGTCTTCATACTCCATCTGTCATTGTGGCCCACAGCATCAAGGCTATTCCTGACAAAGTCCATCCCCACTTTAGTTATGGTTATGCTGCTGTAAAGGATGGTGCCACAATGCCACAGCTGACCCAGGCATAGGTGATGGTGACATGCCCCTGTCTCTTGAGTCCTTTGTTTTCCCCTGCAAGCAACAGCATATGGAAAAGCACAGTTTATACTACGTAATTTTAACATAAACAGTATGCTTCGTGATGCAGAGAGCCTGGCACAGAGCAGCCCATATGTGTTTTAAACTCTTACCCTTCAAAAGTGGCTGGCAGCTCCCAAATTGTGTTTTGGGGGATGGTGCCTGGCCCATACTAACATCTCAGCTGTGCTGTGTATTGTTGGTGCTGGTCCCCATGTCAGAGACCACTCTAACTTCTCACCAGCACAGATTATTGATAGTGTTCCCTGACACCATTTAGCCATAGGCAATGGGAATTTAGACTGAGCTTTTCTTATATTTGTCCAGAACTGGGTATTCTCCAGATAAACATACAGAGCATTAGAATTAAGGTTTGGGTTAATTCCTCCCATAACTGAAAGACTGCTTATCTTGCCAACACCACACAGGACCATAAATATTTCATCTTTTGTACTATACAATGATGAAATATTCATTGCACGGGAATAAAGAAGCAGCAGCCATTCTTGTGTCTCTTGTGCATAAAAGCTGGTTAATAGCCTTTAGGGCACTAGGAACCATCTTCGTTGCACAAACAGCTCTTCATCTCAATATGAAAATTAAGTTCCTTTTCACACTGATGTATGAAGCACCCATGAACTTGTGGATATTTATTGTGACATTGATGTGGTTCCAGCTTCTAATCCAAGATAATTGAAATTTAATGTACAAACAGAGAAAGCAATAGTACATGGAAACACAATGGATCTCTGAAGGTGCTTTCATAATTCAGCAGCAGAAGTAAAGCAAATCAAGTCTGTCTTACTAATATTTGCCAAATACTACAAAAATAAATCACAAAGATATATGTATGAATAAAATTTTTTTCCCTTCCCATTGTTCAATACGTACACAAGAGATTGTATTCAAAAAATTTTTCTTTCATTTCAGAAATTCAATGTGTCCCACAAAACACAAAAATGACTGAAGTAAAGAAAAATTGTGCCATCCATCCCAGAAGACATTTTGAAGATAAATGTTGATTTGGTCATACTTACCCTATTTGCTTGAAAGATGAGCTGTCCTGGGGCAACATAAGCATTCTTGGTTTTTTAAATGTTGTTCACTTGTGTTGCGTGCTGGTGAATGTCTGACATCTGCCCCTTTCTTCCTGAGATTAATCATTGCCCTCCACGTTTTGCCAACAACAATCCTTTTTTTTTTTTTCCATGTATTTCAGCATCTATAGTATCTGTATCTTTGGAAAACCATTACCTCGGGCTATTTTTTCTTCCTTGTACTTTGGCACTGAAATTATTATTGTTTTTACGAGCTATCAAGTACATGGCTACAAAATCAACAGAAATATTTTGAGAAGAAGAGGCATTATTAATTTTAAATTCCCACGTTCCTTGCCAACATTTAGCTTTTTACTTCAGAAGAACGAAGCAAAAACATTGTAAAACATAAAAAAAATCTTCAGCTTTTGACTGAAAGGAAATGACATACCTTTATTCTGAACATCAAGCTTACAATCAAAAAGTGATTATCAGTTTTAACCTTCCAAAAAACATCTGTGCCTTGAGGTAAACTCAACATGGCTAACAAGGTTATCCAATGTAGCCCGATGTACTTGTCAAGGCTAATGATGATCAGTACATAGGCTTAAGGAATTTTTACATCTAACTGTAAATTCCTCCTATATTTTAAAATTAAATTATTACTCTATCCAATTGTTGAGTATCTTCCTACAGAAATTTACTTTATAGCGGTTGTTTTTGGTGCTGCTATGTGGAAACAGCATACTCAAGGTTGCAGGTCTGACTGTAGCTGAAATCTGGTTCATTTATAGTTCTGAGGACGACGTGATAAAGTCAATTGACTGATGTTACTGCAGCATTTAATGTACTGTGAGCTAAAAACACACATAATGTTTTTAAGTATGGTGGTTGAGTAATTCATCGTTTAGGGGACACACAGGGCAAGGGAACTTTGTTTTTCTTCCCCATGAAAACTATGATGCAAGATGTAACCAATAGAAAAGAAGACTGGAGGTTTTTGAATGTCAACGGGGGAAAAACAGCAAGTCAAGACTCACCTGCCAAGCAGATGGTCTTACTTCGCCACTAAGACACAAATACCAGAAACCAAAGGTAAAGATAAGTTGATGATCATTACCGTTTTATGTTGTCATGAACTTAAGACATTGCAGAAGTACAAATGCAAGTATTTTCATAAAACATACAGATTACAACATAGAGATAGAACATCTGTAAATATTTGATCTAAAATGTGCAGTGTTCAATGACCTTGTATAAAGCTGTCTTAAACATTCATTCTGTACAAATGCAACTTTCTGGTCTGTGGAGTCCTTGCCTTAGACTCTGCTGTACATTCCTTCCCACTCCCATTGGTACAAGGGATGTCCCTCCCAAAAGCCATCAGATTCCTGGTCATGTCTGAGACAATCTGAAGGAATAGTACCTAAGGTACAAGCTCATTCATGATACAGCTATTTTCTACCACAGACTATTGCTGTCTGTCCTCCACTTAAAGCACCTCTGTAAACCACCATCATGTACAGCAATTCAAGATACTCATTTTCACACAGAAATAATTGTAACAGTAACAGGGCTCCTTAGTCTAGTTAATTGCCATAAAATCTCTGCTTCCTCAGATTTTGCTGCAGATAACATTTCTGGTGTGATGACAAGTCTAAATGTATTACTTTTGAAATCTTTGAGCTGTGTAGACAGCATGTATCAGTATTGCTATAAAGCAGAACACAGATACGTTCTGAATAAGCAGGACAGAGTCTTCTATATATTTATATTAACACAGGTCATACGATTCTGCTCTACCATTGTGCTTTTCATGACATGTGGTGGCATAGCTGCGCCCTGAATTACAGTAGTAGAAGAAGCTGTCAGTGAAATTTGTAAATTCTTAGACAGACATCTATATAAATGTCTAGTGCATATTACCGGATCATATGGGTTGGTTTTTTTTTCAGTAAGCTAATAGCTGGGAGACGTGAACTGAAAATATCATTTAGTCTTCAATGAATGACTGAATTTGGCACTTTTCTGACTATTGGATTTTCTTACTTATTAATTTTGACTGAAAGGATAATTTTCCCAAATTATACTCTGTGCATTTAGGATTTTCAGCTTCAGGTATGTATTGGAATTCATTTTTTATAAGGAATCCAATTTTACTGCATTGAAAAGCCATAAAAACCTTCTAAAAATGCATCCACAGCCCCCCTAACTGTGCTGTCATATTTTCTGTGCATTCCTAAAAATATTACACTTCAAGATACAGTCGTTTTAGGTTCCTCCAGGACTCACAGTAATTGCTAGCATGTTTGAGAAAGCTGTGATTTTTTTTTTTCCAGAGGATAAAATACACTTGTAGAACCATGAAATGAAGCCTTGTGAATGTGTGTAATGCACACTAAGGGCATTAGTTTGAAAAGCGCCTGCCACTGTCAGCATCGTATCATTGCTGTCTATAATAATTCTCCCATTGTTCTGGCAGACTTCATCTTCTCACATCTGATTTGAGAGCAATATCAAAAAAGATAGGTATCAAGAAATATAACCAATTAAAGAAAACCATATAAAAACATTCAATTTCGCTGTCATCTGGCTGATAGCAGATAATTTACTGTCTGTGTGTTACAGAGCAGATAAGAACACATCCTGTGCAGTCTGATGCACTTTGGGGGCTGAATCCAAGAGTGTGTCATCAGTAAAGAATGTGCCCTTTTCACAACTGCCAATAACACAAGACATGCACCAAAACTGCCTCAATATGTAAACAAACATGATAGTGTTTTTGCAGAGAATTGAGGGAGGATCCTGCCTGATTATGGCATTATTTGATGGTAGTGCTGTGCTGAAGTCATGGGTGGAAGTAGCTGCAGAACACAGCTTCTAAGATCTTTTTTTCCTTCTTAGGTAAAATTGCCTTGGACCTGGGAAGTTTGGTTGAAAAAAGTACATAAAGGTAGTTATTAGTCCTTATGTCATAGCTGACTATAAACAAAGGATCTTTTCTCTGGCTACTTACCTGGAAAGAGAAAAGTGAATGTCTGTGAGTCTCAGAGTAGTGTTACCTTGGGCATTTTTACTTGAAAGATTTTACTAATGGCATTTTTATTTTTTTTTTTTAGCAAGCATTAGAGTTAGATGCAAAACTTAAATATTTTTCTAGCTTAAAGTTGAGAACATCTAGAAAATTATCTGCTATAGATAATCGCACTTATGTCCATCTTTCCTAATTTCCATGCACAATACTGCCTCCTCCTTTAGCTTCACTGAGGAAGTTATTATGACTTTTATGTTTACTGGGCAGTGTTTTCATCATGAACATGTAAAACTTTGGAATCTATCGATCATCATATCCAGTCCATCTCAGTCCATAAAGAGTATACTGTTGTGCCTACTCAAATATTAATGCTGTGCCTTTAGTAATTTTGCAGGAGTATAAACATAACCATTACACAGCTCAGAGATTTCCGTTTAGGGAAGTAGCTGTTTGCAGCACTTCTCTAAGTAAAAACTTCACTTCCAAGAGTAAATAAATCATACTTCTGTAAACAGATTCAGGAGGAGAGGGATGTTTTCACTCTTTCTCTCTTTCCCTCTTCCCATGACTGGAGCAGCAAAGGCAGCTGTCAGCCCTGAAGGGTCATGGAGAGAACATGCACCCTGCATACAGATGCCACAGTCTCATCTAGATTTCGTGTTCAGAAAAGTCCCTGGTCCAGGCTACCCGTAAACTATGTCCAGGGTGTATCTGGGAGAGGACAACTTGTTGTCAGTCTATATGTACAGATGACTGAGGGACAGTGCTTGCATCCATACTTTGCTTCTGCTTAGCTTATCAGTCCTTGTGCAGCCAACTTCACTGAATATTACAGGGTAAGTGATAGTATCATCTCTTAATTCTTTGTTAGCGTTTCCTATCTTGCATGTTTAAAATTTCAGAAGGTGGTGGGTTTTGTGCATTGCTTCTCCATCATGACCAACAGCTTCTAGATCTCAGTTTGAACCTGTAAGACAACTTGCAAGCCAGATTTAGAAAACAGTTTTGCTCAAAGGGGAAGCATTCTGAAACACAAATCTTCTGGCATTATTATTTTCATCTCTCAACTGGTTTCTTTCAGCCCTTTATTCTGTTGTCTTCTTTTCATCTTCACAAGAACATCCTAGTCAAAAACTGTTGCTTCACAAAATTAGCCTGATAATGCGATTCACTAAAAAGCTGAGCCAGACATCTGGTGCTATGGCAATTTGCATGTATGGGAGGCAAACATGTTCTAATCCCAACTTCCCATCAGCATTTACTCAGTAAGCCACTGGTGCATCCAAAATTTTGTCTCCTCCTTCTCATTTCTGCATGTAACATTTTACAACCATATGCACAGTGAACTACGAAAAGATGACTTCTGTAAGACCTCCCTCTGTGCCCTGGAGTATGAATTTCCTACTGTTCATCCACATCTCTGGTGCATGGTTCAGAAGACATATGGCTTTCATATTGCTTTTTGTCTGGGTAGTCAGTTCCAAAATTGCCTACCTATCTTCCCTCAGTGAGATGTAGCTTATTTTATGGGTGCGAAGGGACTGCCTTACTTCCAAATTCCCAGATTTGAATCAGCACTGTATTTTGCAGGAGTTTTGGTAAATTTTATCATCATGTCCTGTTTAAAATGGAAAGATGGCTTAAATAATCATATCTTTTCCCTTCTTTTATTTATCCCTCTGTTGTTATTGTTCTTTGTTTCTGGATTGCCTGATTTTGTGGGTATTTTCCAACTCTTTCACCTCTTCTAAAACGCCCTTTTCACTAAATCCCACCTGTCTCCCCTTTGTTGTCACTACTTTCTCCTACACTTTTAATCACTTCTCACACCTGAAGTAATGTGTTATTTCAAGTCCTTATTCTGTAATTTTCTTTTCAGGCCAGCCAAAGCATCCTAGACAAAAGACTGCTTCCTACTAGTCTGCATCAGTATGGCTTTGGTCTTTATAACCCACTTTCAATACTCACTCTGACTTGTGAGTATGTTTTCCCCTCTTCTGCTCCTCATGAGAGATTTCAACTCTCTTAAGCTGGGAAAAGAATCTCTGAATAATATTGTGGTGTCTATGAGTAATAATAAAGGAGGGTTACACCCTTTCTTAGACACTCACAAGATACTTCAGGGTCAAACATAGTGAAAAAGGGTGCCATTTGCTACTCCAAAAAACATATGGTGAAGGCAGAGAAAGGAAGACATGAATGGGGTAGAGTTTTTCCAAGGTCTGTATGTGCAGACATCAGCATTTCTGCATATAGCTATATTTGTGCATATCTGTAGCTCTTCCACTACTGATCTTCAAGGTGTCCTTTTTTTCTGCATGTCTCACTTTACAGGCTAATTTGAGGTTTTGGTTTGAGAAACCATGAAGCTTTGCAAGACTCAGAGAAAAACAGTGGTGAAGCCAGGAGGTTTGTAAAGCAATCCCGGAGCCTCTATCACAGTAATTAAAGTAAAGCCCTAAAACACACAAAAAAAATACAGCTACATGAAAGTTTTGGGTTAGCAGCATTTGAAATAAAATGCAGAAATAAGGCTCTGAGGAAAAAGAAAATATCTCTAAAGTTTCTTATAATTTCTAGCAGAAGGTGAACTCAGGGCAAAAGAAAGAGAACGTCCTGATTTAAGGTTGAATTTTAAAGTTACAGTAGAAAAAAACCAAAAAACCCCAAACAAACCAAATCACTGTGAGAAGGTACATGAGGGAGCAAGAAATTCTTGCTCTGAGTTGTCATCCTGTGTGGAACATTAATAATACTGTTCCAATTTATGCATGTATGTTCACGCACATAGGTACATACATGTGCATAGGTACAGATTAATGCTATCCAGACTTGGCCTTTGTTACTTGCTGGCTAACAGAAATGACTTCTGCATATTTATACCCCAAATTTCAAGTATGGGACCCAAAGGAGACACTGAGTCACGGTCTGTGAGAGAAATCAGTTTTGTTATTGTGCAGGTTTTATTTCGATTTTGTTGAGCCCCCGCTTAGTTCGTGTTACTGTTATGAGGAAATGATTGTTTGTATCTCTCATCTTGTGTGTATTGGAAAATTGGCAGCGCTACCTTGTAATTCATCACTACTTGTGAGTCAGGGGACAATGCAGCTTCAACTGCAGGGCAAAGAATTATACAGAGTCATACTCTGAGCTGAATCAACCTAATAACACAGGCCTTACACAGACTTTGCAGAAACATGCAGAAGACTTAGTGGGTTCTCGTAGACATTAAATCGTATAAAAGCATTTTTCTCTTTTATCTGTTTAGATTTTATTCAGTCAACTTATGAGTCATGATGAGAAGCATCCACTGTGAAAAGGAGGCTTTCTGAAAGGGCAGTGCTTAGAGATGGGAAGTATAAATAACTTTGCTATTCTTGACATAAAGTTGCAGTGTGGTTACAATCGACTCTACACAGTGACAGTACCAAGATGCAGCATGCAGCAACGACACTACTCTCTAAAGTTCACAAAGCAATTAAATATTACCAGCATTGTCTACAAATTGTACATTGATAATGTGGTTGATGTTTCACTGCTGTCTATGTAATTGCCCTACTTACGAGCAAGGGTTTGGTCATTTGCAAAAACCATAAACACTTGCCAGTTTGTCAATCCATATCCCATCACATAATAATCAGAAACCTGAAATGTTGCCGTTTCCCGAGGGAGGTGAATGTTTAGACTTAGCAAACCATCCATCTCAAACCTTGTATTTTCTATCTTGGCATAGGGCACCAGATGTTTTGTGGAGTACAGAACTTACCGGAAGGTATCTTAGTATTTTAAACTACTTATGTGTCATAAACTAATTACTGTCTGCTGAAATAGACACCAATTCCTTAGCAAATGTGAATTCTAGCCTTATGTATGTTCTCATAGTCAATTTTGGTTGTCGACTGTTTAGAAGAGTATCTCTCTACAATATTTATACTGTAAATCATTAGTAGGTGCTAGAAAATATTAACGGTTATAATGAATGAAGGCTCTGAGATATGAATAGTTATAATTCATTTTAATGGTGATTATGACTCAGGAAATGTGTATTCCAGGAAAATTGCAGGTTCTCTGTTTAATGATGCCTATGACAATAGAAACAATATTATTACTTAGATAGCTTTGGCAAATATAATAAAAATCTCAAGTCTGGCAAACAAATTACACATCTCCTGTTGTTCATATTGTTTCCTTTTAGGTGAATAAAAAAAGCTTAATTCTCTTCTAATTTTGTTTGCTCTCACTTTCTATGCTAAGTGGAAAAATAAATTACAAGACCTGTTTTTTTCCTGTGATCATGGTATTCCATTGCTTACTTCCAATTTTTGCAGTGTAAGAAGGACTCCAGCATCCTCTCCACCAGCATGCGAGCACGCGGAGCAAGGTTTATTTCTTGCTCTTTCTTCTTGTCAAGCTGATAGTAAAGAACAGAAATATTTAAAAAATAAAATAAAATCCAGCATTATTTCAACAGATCTAGTCATGTACTTGCAATCAAGAAGCTACTCAAACTATTTTTAGAATTAATTTGCTTGCTTCATTATTTGCTCTTCAAATCACTGTTGTTCCTAGTAGAGTTTTCTGGAAAAAGCCTTTTTGTGTCCACCCATACCTGACATCCATAGAAAGTTTTAACAAGCTATGGGACAACAGAGTATGCTGACTCTCTACTGCTCTGCCTGTCGCTTCTGCCAGTGCTTTCTGAGCCTCCATTAAGAAATTGCTAAATTTAGACAGAACTGCAGCTATTAGCAGGGTTTTAGCAGTCTCTTTCTTGGAGCTAGCCATGAAAGCGTGGAAGATGTTGGCCATTTGAGAGTAACAACCTCTGTGTTCACATACCTGTGTGGTGCCTTTGTGCATAATAAAGCACTCTGCTTATAGCCCCCGCCCTCCTGCCCTTACATTTCCCCTGTCTCTCAAGCCATCTCTGACACAGAAAGTCTCTAGCCTGCATTAACGCTGTTAAGTCATCCTGTCACTAATGGAAGAGAAACAGACAAGCAAAGGCCTCTTCTGTTTTGTCACAGAAGCACAGGCACTGAGCGTGCTGGTAGGAATTCTCACCATTGTGTATTACTGAGCCAAGAATAACAGAAACTCTCCATTTTACATCACATCTGATCTTAATACAAGCCACTCAGGTTTCTGTAGGGATTATACATTGTTTAGTCTCTAGTAGAAAGCTTGTATTTAAGTAAATAGCAGAAGAATGTCAATCAGTTTTGTCATAAAATAGGGCATGGCAAGTTAAATCAAGAAATACATTGCTGCCCACTGAAAATGCCAGCCTACATTTTTCATGATTTTTCTTCTTAATAAAGTGGAGATCAAATTAATTCTGTGTTCAATTGGCTGCAACATCATGAAAGACCACAAGTAAAAGCAAGAAGCAAAAGAAGTACCCAATTAAAGGTCCCGTGTTTTCCAGATACAGGCACTTATATATCATATGCATCTGTTAAGATGCATCTCTGAGAATGTTAAGTTCATATATGCATGCAAAGAGCATTGAAAGGTCTCTGCAGGATATTTTGCAACACCAAATCCTATTAATCTGAGATAGAACAGCTAACCGGAACATATTTTGCAATGCCCTCATCACTCAACACAAATTCAATCCTAACTCACCTTTAACAGTATTCAGAGAGTTTCTCACCTTCTTCTGTCTCTGTCCTTGACTGCAGTGAGCGCCGGAGGCTTCGGGCACTGACAAGGATGACAGCAGCTGCACTGCTTCAGGGCTGTGGATGAAAGCATGGGCCAGTAAGAAGGCAGGTGGGAAAAGCATTAGTGCTATGTCCAAGACCACTAACCGTGTGTGCTGGTAACTGTGTGGGTAGCCAGGAAAGGTTTGGTTGTAGAAAGGAAGAGGAAGAGCTGGTTTTAGACTTGGCCTGGGTTTTATCTTACAGCACTAATGATAGACCATTTTGCCCATAGCCTCTTCTTTTAGTACTCCTGCTTGTTACTGTAAGCTTCACATCAGCCATGTCTACACGTGGAACTTCTTTACTGGTATGTGACTTCAGCCTACCAGCTTGCGTGTGCCATTTGGACCATCAAAACCTTAAATTCTCACTCAGGCTGCTTTGCGCAGGGAAGTCCCTACCAGCCATCCCAGCAAAACCTACACAGGTGCCAGCGCAAGGTGTGTCAATACTAGAAGAGGTTATTAGAAGGAACACAGGCAGGGCTGACCTCTCTGGTCCCACAGCCATGGGTGATTCATGTGAGAAGGGAGCACATGCCACATCACCCAAGGTGGAGGGGAGAGGGAAGGTGAGAGGTCAGATCTTATTTGGCTCAAGTTTGAACCAATTCACTAGTAAAAGAGCCAAGTCAGACAGCTCCTCACAGATGAGAATAAACATGAGCTACTGCCTCCCTGGGACCCACAGTACCCCTGCAACACTGTTATTTAGCAGAGCTCATATTTACAGGGCCTGCCTACCCAAGATTTACAGATGGTGTAAGAATGAGGAGCACAGAGGATTTGCCACAAGCAAGCAATAATTTTTGGCAGCAGGCATAGATTTAGTTTGAGTTCTGATAATGGAGGACATAGCTTCTATTAGTATGTTCTCTTGGCAGGTAATGAGACGTTCAGAATTACTTCTGTAGCCCGTGCAGAATATGGGAATATCCTGATTTTAAGATGCCGCTGCAAGAACTCCCTGGCAGAAGGAAGTGCTTCCATATCTTCCCTTCTAAAGCTCAGGGAAAAACAGAGGGCAAATTCTATTTTTTTTTTTTTTTTTGAACTGTCAAGATGCAGCTATAGTTAGGTCTCATTTTGAAGCTGCCCTGAAGCTGTGCCGCTTTCCTCACTCCCAGTCTGAATTCTGGGTAATCCTCCCTGCAAAATCTTTGTGGAATCTAAGCAAACCCTGCTAACGATTATACTTCCTCGAGTAAATGAGTTGTGGTACAAGTCTCTGAATGCCACATCTTAAATGTGCCTTTGCTTGGAGTGTGTCTTTTTTATTAAACATGGAGATTTTCGCTTTTCAGTATAAAATTAAAACTTGTAAAAACATTGCTTAAATTACAAATTAGGTATGTTGAGTTCAGCAGCACTCAGGAGGCCAAGGTTGCTGTGTGTAACTTCCGAAATTAAACCAGGAAGGAAATCTGCAGTTTCACCCTGAGAAAGAGCAGATCTGTCTCATGTTGTATCTGGGCCTCAGAAACAAGGGTCTGGGATGCTACAGGATTAGCTATATTAATTAAATTAAACCTCATCTATAGACGATTCTCCCTAAGAGAGCATCATTATGCTTCATAGAAAAACTTGCAGCTAAATGCAGACACTGAAATACGTCTGAGCTAAAGAACTGCTCACTGTTAAAACTGTTTTACATGAAAAAACCATGTACCTACGTATGATTAAAATTATTAATTACAAGATGTATCATATGGTAATGAGTAAATAAGCTTTCTAGAAATATCATGTCAAAGGATATGTAAAAGATTATTGCAGTATTTCCTAGCAACTTAATAGACACTATTTTCATGCAATTACAAGGCAATTTATATAACATGAACAGTGTAAGTTTTATAGCTTATAAATGCGAGTTTCAGCTTTCATTTCACATTCTGCTACTGCAGAGGTCTTTGCAATATAACTGTTTTACCTTGAACACAGGGGAAAATTTCTACTTCTAACAGAAGTTATTAAATTCTTTATGGGACTGCTCTGCAATTATTTTTCAAGTTTTTCATTTCAGAAATGAACCAACCATGGGTTAATACAAGAAGAAACTATTCTTTTACACTGGTGAATGAGAGATTGAAGCAATCAAATCACATTATTTATCAAGACTACCTTAATATTATCCCTTCATCATTTTATCATTGCTCAATGCTATTTGCCAAATATTTCCAGCTACAAGGTTATGCCAAAGGACTTCTGGAGTTTACTGTGATTGTGGAGACTATTTTAAGCTGTGTTACTACTTTAACAAGTGGTTTCAATGTGACACCTTCACCAGTTGTCACCTCCTCCAAATCACTAGACTACAAAACCAGCTGGATCTTTTTTGTTGTTCCAAATCCACCTTACCCAAGATTTCCTTCCAAAAGAGATTCAAGTTTGCTGTTTGCCTCACAGACCTTTCATAGAAAACAAAATTCAAGATCCTCCAAGGTTTTCTGGCAATAACCTGATTAAGAAATTTCTTTCAGCTGGTAGCATCCAACATTTTCTTCTTTCCATTTGCTCACATGAAGGGAACTTATTGTAAGCTGCCTGGATAGAAAATTGTGTGCTTGGTGACACTCACACAGGGTCATTTTGCATAGAAAGGCCTGGCACAACTTGCAGGTGGAAACTTATGTGAAGTCAATTCCTGCTGTGTAGCCATCCTCTTGGTTGCAGAAACCTTGCCCCTTTGTTATGTATGTGAAAAAGTCTTACCCATTCTCACATACATGAGAACTGAAGAAAGGGTGAGCTGAAGGAGAGCAAAGAGCCATCTAGAGGGTACAGGTGGGTAAAAGTAGAAAGGCAAGGCAAGCACAGCAATCCTTTCAGCTTCTAGTCAGCAGCACTCTCAAGATTTCAAAGGCAGAAGGTGAATTGAGAAGGTGCATTTAATCTCCTTTGAAACTTCTGGGGTCCAGGCAGAAGTCCTGTCTCAAGGAGCTCCCCTGCTTGTTTATTCATTAACTGCCTGCATAATAAACTTCTCAAGACTCAGGAGGTCATGTCACTCAGCTAGAGATGAGCATTCAAGTAATGTTACTAAAAATCAATTATTTGGCCAAACATAACAGTGAGATTGACCCAAGCACATTGGTACAACATAAACCCAGCATATTCATCTATCTTTCCGTGTACCTTCACCTAATAAAAGTAGAGGTTATCATCTACTGCTGGCATGGCACAGGCAAAACACTTACACAGCATTTAGCTGTACAGTCATTTTTCACAGAAGAATATAGAGAATACTTGTGTGAAAAGAAATCTGGGGACAGGTCACATTTGCTTTCGCAAATAGATGAGCAACTATAATTTTCCTGGTGTCTCAGAATATTGGTTTTTCACAGTGGCCCATGACTGTGTTACAAGGTTCTTTCCTACGACATAACTGAATATAACATTAAACTTAAATATTTAATTATAGGTATGCTTAATATGCCATGAATTATTGTTCAGCATTTTTTCATAATATTATTTTTAACTATTCCTTACTCTACAATCCTTCATTGATTACAATTATTCATTTTACCTGTGGAAAAATCTGTCCCTTTGTGAAGGACAGCTGTCATGTCTTCTCACTTTTTCTGTGCTGATGTTTAGGAATTGCAGTTTAGCCTGTGTACAAGGAGGAGTACAAACCCTGCCAGCATACTAATAAGAGTAGCTATTTTTTTAAGCTTATGCTGTCTGGAAGAACAGCTTCTACTCAAAGTTTCAATAACAGCAAGTTTAGCCTTCTGTAGACATTTAATAAGAAATGGTACAATAGTTCAGAGGTGCTCCTTAAGAAATTAAAATGGTTCTGCAGGAGAAAAACCTACTGTCAGCTGCAGATGTAAGTTGTTCAGATAAGAATGGACACTTAGTGACAGTGAGCAGATGGTATCTTAGCTACTAATGTATCTTTACCATTTCCTTGTGGTCTAAAATATTGCACCTTAATCTTTAATATTTAATTAAAAACATCTTGGATCTTAAAGACAGATAAATAATGCAAAGGTTACAGGAAAAACCTTGCACTATGAACTGCTCATAGCTTTTTTTCTGAACAGACTCTTTTTTTTCCCCAAAAGTAAAGCATAAAAATGCCAGGAACAGGCAGGTCAATGTCATTTAACATGATGGATTTTTTAAAGATTTGGTACAAAGCTCACCAGAGTCTTTGGGAGTCACCCTAGACCATTCTAAATGTTTAGTTTCATAAACAACTATTTTGGCTAATAGATTAAGTTAAAACAAATCAGTTAATACTTACCATTAGATTGCATTTATATTATGTAAATCTAATGTTTATCCATTTGTGAGTAGATGTTATTCTGCATTTAAGCTTATTCAGTAAACCCTTACTTTTCAAATATTCTTCTGCAGGTAGTGTAAGAGAGTTAAATGTCAGTCAATGCATCTGAGCATAGAGATAAACACGTAGAAACTCGTATAAACACACAATCCTTTACTGCGTCTTCAGTGTTCTGGCATATCACAGGATCACTGCAGTGCAAGCCCAAGTGAAATGTAATGACAGAATAAAGACAGCTTTGGTTAGTCACTTAAATTCTTTGTTGACTACTGATCACCCTTGGATAAGGAAGAGAATATTAGTCATCCATCCATCAGAAGAGCAATCTCCTGCTTTGCTTCATTCTCTGTCACTTATAAACACTTCCAATTTCTGCAGGAAAAAAAGTCCTTGAAACAATCTTAATATTAGAGCTATCTAACTTAAAATTTTATGACTAGATTCATGTTACGCATAACATTTAACCAGTGCTGTTCACTTTAAAACTCATGCTCTATTTCATTATTTTAATGCACATTGATGGAAAAGTTAAGAACACAATTGTCATTAGTATGACTTCCTATACAACATAGTTCTGTCCAGCAGAAAAACTAACTTTCAGATACATATACTTAAATTTTGTGTTGCACTGTTAAAATGCAATAGCTGATTGTTTTGTTACCAATTCTTTCTTAAAATGATTGCTTTCTTTGAATGCTATTTGTGTATTGTTTCGTTACTGTGCATGAATAGATAATCCATTGAATTTTTATCAGTTACTAGTGATAACTATCCAAAAAGTAGAGAGACAACTCCTGCCTCTTCTGTTCATACATTTCTAGGCCTAATAACCATCTCTCTTGCAACTCCAATACTCAGATTTTTTCTGCCTGGTTTCTTCTATGTTAAAGACGCTCCTAAGTAAAGGAGCTGTGTGACAATGAGTAGCACCTGTCTCTCACACAGATCAGCACCTCTTGACTGCAGCCTCCTCCACTGTGGGCAGAACTTCATTCACAGCTCCCATGACTGGAGCTTTCTGGGGTTATTTATGACTAACCTCATCTCGGAAGTGTTAGATTAAAAAGCACATGTTCTGCTGAAAGAAAAACTGCACTTCTAACCTGCATTTTCATATCTTTAGAAGGGGCTTTTTAAAAACACCCTGTGGGTTTAAAAAGGGAATTAAGTCTACATTTACTCATTTGTTGTTAGAGTGTTAAACTTGTATGTACTCAGTTTTAATTTCCGGTGATCATCATGTATAATTTAGTGTGCCTTGTTCCTGAGTCAGTAACAGAGATTTACTAACCACTGCATTATACAACTTGTACCACATTTAATCAGAACTTTCTGCCAGTTTGTTAGCACAGTGCTTTATATAAGCAGCACAGCACATTAAACTATTGAGTTCCTCTTTGAGAACCCACCTAGCAATGTTTTATCTGATGTTGCAAAATTTATGACTGCAATAAGTGACTAGCAAGAGTCATTAAAAGGCTGTAGATTTCAAAGCTGTGAAAACACTCACACTGCAAGGCATGAAATATATGTTCTGGAAATTCCTAAACTTAAACATATACTTTCTCCATAATCATATTTTTTTTTCCCAATTTTTAATTTGTTAGCTGTTGCAACTACATCTATTAATCACAAAGAAGGCAAATAGGAGAGGGAAAGAATCCAGGGCCGTGTTTGATGAACATAATATACTGAGTGCAGAATGGGAAAAGAAAACGTATTCTTCATACAAGCTAAATAGACAATTTCAAAACTCTTCTAAAACAGGAGTTATTATTTCTTTTAAATTATTCCAGATAGGAGAACCTATAATTGTACTTAATTGTATATCTTATCATATGTAAGTGATAAAGTTGTCAGACAGTGAATACTGTGGTCTTGACCCAGCAAAGATTAATCATGCATATCTGTCTGGACTGTGAGTTAAAAGTCTATATAGTCAGTGTCATTTATTTTAATGAGGCATTTGTGGGTTTAAAATCAAGGTAAACTTGCTAATAGGATTGTTAGGGTCAATGGAGTTATCCCTGGCTCCAAGCAAACTATGTCCTTAATGAGTTGGCTGAATCAGATTCTGCATTTGAAATTTGGTATGAAATTGAAGCTGTGTATAGCTAAACAAGCAGCATGCTTTGTCTGTCTTTTGAAAGATTATGTATGTGTTAAAATGATTACATTTAGAGATTATTGTATTTTGGGGACCTAGGAAAACTTGCCCTTGGAATAAGGCAATAAGAAGCTAGGGGTAAACAACATTTTTAAACAAAGATTTGCCCAATTAGAAATGGCCATTACACCGTAAAATTATTTTTATTTATAGATACAATTTTAACAATATTTTGTTGTGGGTTTTTTCCTTTCAGCCAGAAAAGTGCTGCTGTCATATTGCGCCTGTGCTTTCAGTTTAAAGTATTTTATGATTTCTTTTTTTAATCTTTTCTTAAAGCTGTTGTTACTGCTGTTATGTGAAAATCCAAGTCTTTTGGTTTTTCAACGCATGATTCCATTCCTTTCCATGCAAGGGAAAATGTCAGGAGCATTGAATCTAAACCAAAAAAAAGGGAGATGACAGGAAGAACCTCTTTTTGTTTGGGGCTATATTATGGAGTTAACAGCGTGGCTTCCTGTGCCACAATGGGCATGCTTGAGTAAGGGTAAAGGAAAGGAGATGGGCCCAGCAGAATCGGTGAAGAAAAAGGAAAAAGAAAGAAGGGTTGAGAACTAGGCAAGGTGTACTGAGGAGTAGATAAACGGAAGGGGTGCTTTAATCGTCAGGCTTTCCTCTCTTGTGACTGCGAGGAAGAGCATCGATTTAACAGATGTGCTGATAGGTAGCATGGAGCGACTGCAACAACTCTGTCGTGTGCTTGAGCACATCCAAGGCAAAACCCGTATTTCCTGGAAGCCTAAGCAGACTTAACATGAGATAGTGGAGCTATTAAAAATATCACTGTACAAGCTGACAGCTGGGTAACAGTTTTATTGCCAAACTGGCAGAGCTGGCTCAAGGCTTCACAGAAAACGTGAGAAGATATAAGGGCAAGCTTCACATCCTGAGAAAATGCGAGGGAAAATCCAGCACTTCTGAGAATTTTTACCAAATTGATTTATTTCAAAAAAGCTTTCCTTTTAAGTAAGGCTGGACCCCAGGAGGAAAACTAACTCAGCACTGTGGATACAGAAATATGTATGTTGCTTCAGATATCTGCACCAAAGTTATTACTGCAAGACCGGTTATAAAATCACCAATGTTATCCTTTCTCTTGCAAGGAAAGCCCCATAGAAACTAAGCCTACACAGTAAATTTCCAAACAGGCATATGCTCGACTCCCCCAATAGAGGCCAAGCATTAACATGAATTTTTATTTGTTTCCCAGTGGATTAAGTTGAGAGCTCTTTTAGTAAAAATACTGAGCCTGTCCTGCAACTTAATGTTCACTGGACATAAATAAAATTTATTCCATTTCAAACTTCCATTTCATGGCATTGTATTTTAATTTAAACACAGTTTTTATCTCAGTTCTGCCACTCTGTTCAAAGTCAGGTAATGCTTTTTAAGAATGACTAAATTTCTTCTTCTTTTAATGGAATTTAATACATTTCTGTTTAGTTTATACTTATTATAAAGTATAAACTTATTTTTTAAAATATGTTATTATATTTATTAAAGTCATTATAAATTAGTTAATAAAACAGCAGAACAAGACATCTGAAGCGGCTAGGAAGGCATTGATAAACATACCATAGTTAACAGTTAATATTTACTGTGTAGTCCAGAACTTTTACATTCCAAGATAGATGAAATAAACAGGCAATCCCAAGTTCACAGGAGCGATCAGTGAAGCAGATTGCATGGATAGAACATTCAAAACAGTCCACAATCACAACAAACTGTGTTTTCCTCCAAACTGATGACCACCAAATATCTTCAAGGTCAGTTCACATTAATAATCAAATGTTTTTTGGAAAAAAATAAAAACCAGACCCAAAAAACTCCAACCAAAACCTATAGTCCATAGCTAACAGGATGAAAGCTCAGTGAGGTAACCAGAATGTTTCAAGGGAAGAGCCATAACTCAAATACAGATACAAAGCTGAAATCAAGCTGTAATGAAGAATGTAATAAAGGACAAAAGCATTTTGAGTTACATCCTGGTTGTAGCTTACCTTTAAATTTGCATTTCTTGGTCTGGTTTTGCTCTAATGCTTTCTGTAATAGAAACTGCAAGAAAACACCAAAGGCAATAGGCTTTCATTTCAATATAACCACGTATCTTTTTATGTGTCAGGAAGGACTTTATATTTTGCGCATTCTCACAGTCTGTTTATATTTTCAAGACTTCAGATCTTTTGATTTGTGAAAGCTTTTATAGATTGCAAAGTCTGTGGTGCTCTGAAAGGATCAACACTGACCATCGTGACATGGTTCTGAAAGAAAGATATTGGAAGAAAAAAATTTTTTGTAATAGGAGAAACTTTATGTCTCAAAGAATTTTTTTCCCCTCTTTTTTTTTTGGTCTTTTTTCATCAAATAATAGATATTTTTAAATGTAAAGAAAATTTAGAATGAATAACCTCGTAACATCAGGACTTTGTCCTCTGTTTTCCTATAAAATAAAATTCTGGGCAACCTACCTCACCCCATGAAGCATTTCCTTCTTAAGGGATGTACTTTCTGTAAAAACAGGCATATAGAGTTATATCAGAAAAGCCATTTGCCCGAATATCCTCTCTAGGACAGTGATTGGTATGCTTAGGGAGGTATATATGAGATGGAAAATGCATAAAGGGTAATATTCCCCCCAGTACACCATCTCAGTTTCCAGCAATTAGATAACTGACTTCCTGAGCTGGAGATTTGCACCTGGACCGTCATTCTCCAACACGACTGATACATCTACCATTCAAGAAGTCACCTGGTCCATTTCCGTTAAATCATGTTGGATTTAGCATACAGGAATCGGTGCTATGGAAACAAAACTAATCCCTGGCCTCATACACCTTTCTACTAACAAGACAAAAAAATAACACATGCAAAATAATCCTGCCAGTTCGTGCACTGTTTCATGAAGAAGCCAAGCTATATAAAGATGAGGGACTCTGAAAAGGGGGGTGAAAGGAAGAGCTGGGAAGATTTAATTATTATAGATGATGTGCACTGCAATAAAAAGGCTTAAATAAGGATGAAAACAAGACAGAATGGCAAGCAAGGGAGTTCAATGAAATGGGAAAACATCCTTCAAGCTTCTGAATTCTTGCATATTCACAGTAATATAACAAAGGGGATGATAAAAAGGCATATAAAATTAAAAGAAAAATAAGGCAGACTAAACCAGAATTTGCAGCTAATAACTATTAAAGAAAATTAATACTAAATCCCCCAAACACATATGAAAAAACACACACTCTCAGTAGGGACAGCTGATTGTCAGGATATAATGCCACATAAAATCTTTGCCTTGACACTCACTGTGGAAATAAGAGACATTCACCCTCCATAACCTCCTTCATGGAGTGGGCTCAGTAAAAGGCCTGTCTGAAACCAAGGGGATTGTAGGAGGGCCCGTGGAACAAACCAACAAAATGAACGCTAAAAAACATCACCAGGCCTGGAACGTGTGCCCCCAAGAGCTCTAGGAGCTTGCAGGGATGAAACAGCTGAATGAATGACAGTGCTATTCAACTTCTAGCTTAAGACTCCCATGATACTGGAGGACTGGAGTGGAGGAAATGTGGTATCAGACTTCTTTTTAAAAGCTCCAGCGGGACAAAGAAACTTCTATGTCTGACTTCTTTATTGGGGAAATTAGTACAAGTGCAAATCAAATGTAGAATTAGTGGATAGCTAGAGAAATATGGCTTGCCTGGGCAAAGCTAGTGTGGCTTCAGTAATGTGAATATTTACTAATTACTCAATCAGTATTCATAAATAGCAAAACTGCCATTCTCATTTGGTTTTATCCTTAAAAAAACCCAAACCCACCCTAGAATAAAGTAGGCATAAACAAAATAAATTCAAATAACTTTTTTGGCATCAGAGAATTAGAAAAATACTCCCCTCATAAAATACATATTTTTATATATCTGTCTATTTCAATGGAAGAATTTTTTCAAAGCTGTTAGAAAATTAACATTTCCAGTAATAAGTAGTAAAATAAGAGGTCAGATTCTTTTCTGTCCCAGGATAAAATCTCACAAAGTTCAAGAAGGCGAAGTGCCAGATCCTGCACCTGGGGAGGAACAACCCTAGGCATTGGTAAAGGCTGAGGGCCACCCTGCTGAAAAGCATCTGGGAGTCCTGGTGGACACCAGGTTGACCATGAGCCAGCAACGTGCCCTTACTGCAGTGGTATCATGGGTTGCATTAGACAAAGTGCTGCCAGCAGGTTGAGGGAGGTGATCGTCTTCCACTGCCCAGCACTGGTGAGGTTCTTATCCAGTTCTGGCCTCCTCAGTGTGAGACACACATGGACATAATGGAGAGAGTCCAGCAAAGAGCCATGAAGATGATTAAGGGTCTCAAGCACCTCCCGTGTGATGAAAGGCTAAGAAAGTTAGAACTGCTCAGTCTGTAGAAGAGAAGGCTCAGCGTGGTCTCATCAATGTTTACAAATACCTGAAAGGATGGTACAAAGAGGACAGAGCCAGGCTCTTTCCAGTGGTGCCCAGTGACAGGACCAGAGGCAACGGGCACAACATGAAACACAGGAGATTCCCTCTGAACATCAGGAAACATTTCTTTACTGTGAAGGTGATGGCACAGTTTGCCAGAGAGTGTCTCCATCCTTGAAGCTACTCAAAAGCCATCTAGACATGGTTCTGGGCAACAGATTCTAGGTTGCCTTGCTTGAGTAAGGGGTTTGAACCATATGACTTCCAGAGGTCCCTGCCAATCTCAGCCATTCTGTGATTCTGTGATATCCTTATTGCAAAAAGAAAAAGAGAAAAGACACAAAGGGTTGATTACCTTCCCAGGGTAGATTACTGCCCCAGTCCCTAAATTGGCAAGGTTTCAGGGCCAATCTGCTTTTGAACCATTATGAGAAACACCTCCACTCTGAAGACTGTCAGGCCAGCTTTGGTCTATCATGGCTTTCTCTCTCCTTTTCCCTTCTCTACTGATTATTCTCTCCCTGTCCTGGCCAGCACACCAGATCTATCCTGCCTTCACTTGTGCTGAGATACCTCAGTCTCACAGCTGGGGCTGGAGTGAGAGCCTTCCCAATTTTTGGGGGGGAGTAAGCAATTCCTCAGCATTCTTTTTCTCTATTAAAAAGTCAGGCTTCTTATTTTATTGAGGTCTCCTGACTGTGTGTGGGTTGCAGAGATCACACATATTTTTCCTTACTTCTCTATACTCAGTGGTTTCCTGCCAGATGGAATTTGCAGGGGAAAACTGGCAGTGCATGATTTTGAAACATGGAAAGTTTATACTACTACCTTATGATTGTACCAATCTACTTCTCCTCTCTGATCAATATGCCATTATACACTTATTACTGACTGACTTACATTCATCCTTCCTTCATCTTTATGCTTATCTGACATTTTTAAACCTAATTTACAAAGAAAAGGCAATTCTTTGCCTTTGGTTTTGTCGCTTGGGTTTGTGTTTTTTTAACCAGGAAACAGGATTGTGCTGTCGTAATTCCACCTTACAGTTTAATTACCCCAGCTTTAAGAATACAGAATAACTATTCTGCATTTCTGCTTTCCTGAAGCATTCAGCTGGAGTGAGCTGCTACAGCTATGCTGTCTCCAGTCTGCAGCAGCCCTCCAGCTGAACTAGGCTGGCCAAGAGGAAATAGCTTCAAAGAATTCGCAATTAGGATCTGTTGGACTGATTAATAAAACATTTTGTTTCCAGCTTCTTTAAAGCTCTCTTTTCAGAACCATCCTTCTTGCAGTTCTCTAACCAAGAAGTTGAAGAACATTTCAGGCACAGGTCCCTTTGCTTTCTTCTGAACAGTTTTGTACCTCTCTGTGCCTTGGCCAGGGATGGAGCTGGTTGTACTTTCCTGCCCAACCCCCTTTCTTCTTCATAGGTGTTATCTGGAGTGAGTTCCAGCAAGGAAAAGAAACAAAAAAGATCTGCACCAGAATACAGCTGCTGCAAGGGGGCATCAGACTCCAGGACCTGACAGGGAGCCAGGTTTAGGGCTTGTGTCCCCAGATTGTGGGGAAGCAAGAAAGAAGAGGATTTTATACTGGGTTTCAAAAGCCTTTCTACAAGATTTTCCCCTAAGAAACGTTAAGCTATTGACGTGAACAGAGTCCTGTGAAGTCTTATTGATTCCTGGCCCCAAAGCTTAATAACACCATGGCATATTAAGATGCATTTTTTTATAGCAACTGCTGTTCTCAAACACTAAACCCTAGTATTCTCTTTAAGAGACTGCATGTGCAAGGAGTTTTCTTTTTTATAAAATATCTGTCCGCACTCCAAAATGTTTGTGGATTTTGGGAGGTTTTATTGTTTGTTCTGTTGGAGTTTTTTAACTCCCATAGGCTCTGTGTAGCCTTACAATACATGAATGCCACAGTTTAGAGAACCCCTGTGCTGGACTTGGCAAACCTTTGTTTTGGCAAACAAGTCCCTTGCCTGCTCAGTCTACAGTGGAAGGAGATTGAGCCCAGGTAATGAATAGAGCAGGTCCCTGTGAGGGAAAGCAAGACAGAGTGAAGTTTTTGCATTAGGGGATCTCATCAATTCAGCATTTTGAGCAACAGTGTGCGAGAGAGCAAGCATTTTTCTCACTAGGTAGGTGCATGTTCAGAGACGATCTTGGCAAAGATTTTGGCTGCTGTGCTATGCTGACTTAACCTTACTTTACTGCCTGTTGTTTGCAGCAGCCAGCACGTTACTGCTGACTCTGCTTCATACATTCCTAGCCAGCACACTGGCCCAAGGCTTCACAAACACTGTAGGCTTTCTCTCAACTTTGGCACATCAAATGTAGAGACTCTCTTTGGCCTAATCCAAAATGAGACCATTAACTTAGTTGTTTTGATCGATGATACTGTAACCTCATTTCCCTTATCTAATCCTGAATAAGGAAGATCAGGCAGATTACAAAGCCTACTTCAGGGATAATTTAGTGCTGCTAGAGAAAGCAGGCAGGATATTTTTTTAAAGCCAAGATTTTAAGATTTTTTTTTTTTTATGATAATTTTGTGTCCTCCTGAAGGCTCACACTGACAAGCGTCCAGGGGGTTTTTCCTTTTATTTAGCTCTGTTGATTATTGTAGCACTCAAAAGAAGCATATGCTCTTACAGCCTCTGTCGCCCTGGAACATGTGGGTGGTTTTTTCCTTACCTCTGTTTCTCATAAAACACAAGCTGCTAAAACAGCTTTGTTTTGTTCTTCTGTTATCCCTCACCAGCAGAACTTCATTTAACTGAAATTTCCTGTAGTGGTTGTTTAGAATTAAGAATCTTTATAAAATAACCATGTGGATTCCAAAGGGAATCCAAGACCTTCTCAATTTAATAAAAGTTCAAAACTTCTTCGCTGTATGCCTGATGAATGGTGTGCAACTGATCACAAGTGAAAACTCCAGCCTGAGTAGTAGAGTCATAAAATGCAAAAATCAGTACGTGTGAGAAGCTACCAAAAAGCTGCAGATTAATACTAGCAGCTAAATTAGAACTGTGGATGCTAACCCTCAGGTTTTTCAATTAAAGGGACTAATTTGGCTAGGGGGCAAAGGGAACTGGATCATCAGTTTAGATCATTAGAAAACAGATTACAGTAATAGGATTCAATAATAGTTGTGCTGAAAGCAAGGAAAAGACATTTATAAATGATTCTCCAAAGCTGCATTTGTACAATCCACTACTGTGTTTGCATAAGGTTATAAACAGACTTAGTTTTGCCCTATCACTGTTTTGCTCCAAAGCAGCTCTCTGGATTGACATAACTCTGCTGCAGCTAACTCAAATGACTCTGTGGAAGGAAAACAGAAAAGTTGGCTTATTTGTCTCATTAAGTAGAAACAGTTAAACAGCAGCCATTCCACAATATCACAGCAACAAGTTTTAGAAAGTCATCATATCTGCATCAGACTTTACAGAAAACTAACATGTAAAGAACAATGAGAGGTTCAGCACAGGACATGAGCAGGCCTAAAGAGAGACACTATTGTACAAGCTACAAAGATTTGTCTGCAAATATGTCTATGGAAGACAGCTAGACAGATAGATTTACCTATTTTAATACTGTTCATCTGAAAGAATTCACATTTGTAGACATCTAAAAATCTTCAGTGGGCCCTTTAATAGGCTTGATAGGCCTTCTGTAGGCCTCTGAAATCAAGGTTCAGTTGATACCAGCATAAATGTTGACTACTACACCTACTACTCATTTATTTATTCCAAAATCAACCTTCCCCAAAATCTTTAGACTATTTGAAGGAGAATCTTTTATTCTATAAACTTTGTAGTAAATAAATGTTACGTTAAATGTGATAACTTAATAACAGTGAGTGTTTCTACCTCCAAAGGTTTGCACGATGGATGATTTCTAAATTATTTTTAAAGCAATTTTTCCTTTCTATACTGAAGATTAATATTGAATTGTCTAATTTGATAACACTTCATCGTTCATTAGGTAATTATCTACTTTGGGATCTTTACTATCTTTTTTTCCTTGAGGAACAATTTAAATTTTACAGATGACTTACCACTTTTCACTGAGAAAAAAGAAACCTATCCTTTTTGTGTTACTGCTGCTTGCTATACTGATGAGTTTCTTATTTTTCTTAAATGAGTCTTTGCTCTATTCTAAACATAGAATAATTCTGGAAGACCTATACAATGTATAAAGTAGGATCAGCACAGTGAGAACAATACTTCAAATATTACTCAGTCTTACTGCATTTGTGAATTTTGTGCTTGTCTTTTGTTTCTGTCAACTGTAAAACTTAGAACAGTTGTCCAGTTGTACACAACAAGGAGTACCACGACTTGACTCTCCCCACGCTCATATATGAGACCAGGAGATAATTCAATTGTTCAACAGCCATTGTGACTTCATACAGGTATAACCACGTCCTTAAGTCCTCCTTTGAGCACAATACAGCTTCACATAAGAACTTCAAAATTTCCAAAGTATTTTATTAGAATTAATGATTAGGGAGAGCGATGCATTTTTTTCAAAAGATATGTCCTTGACTTCTAATAGTGGACAGAGTAGTAATTACTTCTTTGTAAAATCTTCTAGGTGGCACCTAAGAAGATCTGATCTTTTGGTGTGCCAAGTCATTGGTATGACAATGAGACAATCATGAAAACTGATGCATCCCCAAGTCCTCTGTGAAGATGCATTAGCTCTAAGATGCTCTAAGCTTTCTAAGAGTATTAATGAAAGTTTAATATTTATGATTTCTAAAATTGTATTTTACATTTAATGGAAAATCACATTGAAGCATCTACTGAATCATGTTAATTTACTCTCATGTGTTCTAGAAGTTTCCATCAATTACACAGTGGGATTGTAAGTGGCTATTTGTTTCTTTCTTTTTTACAACATGATTCATTTTTACCAGGGATATTCTTGAATATTATATATAGAAGTTTATTTCTTACTTTAGTACCTTTTTTATATATATATATATACACATGCTTGTGTAAACCCATTAATTTATGGCCATTCAGCCAGCTAGTAACTTCAGCAGTGACTGTATAACCACAGATGGAGATACAGCTTAAGCCTTCTTGTAAGAGCACTGTCTTTTGGGCTATGTTCTATATTTCTCATGTCCACTTCAGTAGAACTTAGAGCGAATCATACTTTGGCTTGTGTCCATTGGCAAATCAATGTAGTGCTCACTGGAACCTGTTCCCATAAGAAGCAGCCTACTTTCTATGGAGAAATATGGCTGGAGGTTTTGTATATGTGTAGTATTTGCCAGATACCACTCAGAATTAAAAATCCTAACATCTCAGTTTCAGTTGAATGTTGATACTACTGTTTTCTGAAATTAGTCAGTAATTGTATCTCAAGATACGTTATTTTCTTAATTTTATTTTTAGGATTATCTGAATTATTATTGTAATCAGAATAATAATGTTGCCATATATAAATCCTGTATTGGATCCAAAGAACTGAGTATCACAAAACAATAGCAACTGACTTCTTATTTACATTATATAGTATGTGCTAGAATTTTCGCTAGGACAAATAAATGCCAGATTGCATTCCTCTAAAGTGTGAACATTAAATGCAACTTGATTTATGTCACAGTATTCTTAAGTCTGTAATTGCACTAAAACACTATGCAGCTGTATATAGTTACATAAAGAAACTTAATCTGGGAACTTTTACACTCATAGCAGTAATGACTTTTTATTGTCATTATTTACTTACACAGAAATGAAGAATGTAACTGAAACCCCATCTATCTGACAAATTAAATTGTGTGCAAGTATTTTGGTTGATGTTGCAGATGTGCTTCAGCAGCAATTACAAAAAGGGACATGTTAACTAGAAACTAAAAGACACGCTTTCTTGGAAAGCAAGAGGAATATAAGTTTAAACAGCTTTGCAAATCAATTTTTCATTTAATTTTTAATCAGATAATACGGAAAGATATTGTATTTCTCTCTCCACATTACACTAGCATTGAATCTTATATTCTGTCTGTAACTTGGATTACATGTTTCTTATTCTGCTTTTCTGAAGTCTGGAGTGGGGAATTTATGGAGTAACTTGCTCAAAGAGCAAGTGACTCCTTAATGAAGAAACAGCCATGTGTGTTCATCAGGAATTCTTCTACATTTTATTATTTGATCCTTATTCATATAATTCAGCATGCTATTGCTATACTCAGTATCGTTGTACTTGTTCTAAGCTTTCTTACAGCAGCTAAACTGATCAACACAAATGTTAGCATTGAGAATTTTACACACACACCACAAAAAATATTATATAAAAAATTCTGAAGCATTTTCTGTAAAATGGGACAGGGCTGGTGCACATTTTAAAAAATAATCACTGAAACCCCTCATCTTTACTAGTACTTGGAACATGTTTGTTTAAGAGTTCAGCAGGTTTCACTCCTTATTTTTGTCCTCTGGATGTCTCCCTTTTAATTTTCATGAGCATTTACATGGCCTGCCTTTATCCACAGATGGATGAGGATTCATTGACATAATGTAAGAGGTTTATTCTGAAAGTGCTCAAATTGTATCAGGTCTTTCTGTGAACAAGCTTTCTTTTTTGAGTGCTTGTGATTACTGTTCAAAGAAGATAATTGTGTAAAAATTAAGATAAATACAATAGCAAACAAAAAGGTCCAAAAATTTGTCACGGATTTGGCACTATTTCACATTTTAACTAGTGGTCTCAACAATATGCAGAGAAAGATACTTTTCAAATTAAGCCTTTAACGGGTTTCAAGCAAGCTGGAAGACAAAACTTGAGTTTGGGATGTTCTTCTTATACTTTTCAATAGGAAATCACTTTACAGTAGGACTGTTTGGTTGCACAAATAGAGACACATAAAGGAATTGAAGAAAAGAGGTCATGTGGCTAGCATGGTACACATTGAACCCAAATCAGCAGTATTATACTCTTGAAAGAGAAACAGTGGTGGGAAATACCAAACCAGAATCTAGAAAAAAAATGTTTTCTACAAGAAGCAGGGAGCTATCCTTACTCTCTTTTATATGAGAATTATAGAATCATAGAATGTGTAAGGTTGGAACGGACCTTCAAAGGCCATGTAGTCCAACTCCACTGCAGTAAGCAGGGACATCTTCACTAGATGAGGTTGCCCAGAGCCCCAACCAGCCTGACCTTGAATATCTCCAGGGATGGATCCTCCACTACCTGTCTGGGCAACCTGTTCCAGTGATCTTCCAGTGATCTACCACCCCCATACTGAAGAACTTTTTCCTAATATCCAACCTAAATCTCCTCTTTTCTAGTTTAAAACCATTACGCCTTTTCCTATTACTACACACCCACATGAACAGTTCTTCCCCAGCTTTCTCATAGGCACCTTTCAGGTATGAGATAAGTCTGAGGTGAAATACTTCAGCAAAGGGATGGACTAGTTGATCAAAGTTCCTCTTAGATCTCTTACAACTGCTATTATATTTGGGAATTACTATTATTACTGGAACACAGGAAGTATTTTGTGTGCTACCGGGAAATCTGCCCGGCCAATGTAATACGTATACAAACAGCTAACAAGTTGCTAACAAGTCTGTCTGTGTTTTACCAGATATAGCAAAATATTTTTACATGTAGAACATGTCATGTTCAATAAGCCCTTGGGAATCAGAAGGCAGGCACTTAGTAATCAGATTTGTCAGCAGTGGTGTTCTGTCACTTTTACGAGCCATTCAAGCACTAAAATAGGATCAGTCAGTTGAGTCTAAGCTCAGGCTTCTGGAAACACAGTTTATTTGTATCAAGTATAGTTAATTTTATAGGTGTTTCCCTACACTCATCTGATTAAAGATGCACCAGCACATTTGCTATCACTCTAAGTGAACTGATGAGAATTTAGTTCCCACCATGCTTACACAGACTTGGCATTACTGGCAATTTTGGTCTCTTGAATAATTCTGTACCTAAGGGTCATGGCAGTTCTGATGCCTGCAGTGATTTTCCTGGCAGAGACTGCGTTCTCTTCTTGCCTTATCAGTGCCTCGCAGAACTGCAGTTTTACCTTTTCTGCTTCCATCAGCAGTCGCCTGAGATTTCTCAGATATATCACCTATTGCTTGTACTTTTATCGCCACTTAAGCTCTCATTGCTCAAATATGTCTCTAATAGATAAGAGTATGGTAGACTGATTTGTTAGACTGATTTTTAACTTCTTGCTTTTCTCATGCTTGAAAATCTGCCTCAGTCTTTCAGTCTGTCTTTCTGGTTCCTAACCCATATTGTACCTTTTTTTCTGGTAACTGCATTACCTGCTTCAAGATCTGCATGATTGCTTTTAAACATGTTTTACGTCTAATAATAATGCCAAATAAACTTGGTTTAAATGGAGAATACTTGAATAATATAGCAAACAAATTAGAATATGAATCCTCTCTTTCTAAATGGAAATCCTGTGTTGCACTTTGATTTACTGAAGACAATTCTCTTTCTTGGGGTTCTGTACTGTCAGATGAAACCTTCTGAGACAATGTTTAAACTAAGCAGTTTTATTAAAATCTGTGTGCATCATTCAGCCTATTTTTGTCTTTGCAAATACAATCAGCAACTAATTGTTCTATCTTCTTATTAATAAAAGTCTTTGCTTTCCCCTTTTATCACAATAAGCCTTTATTTTGCTGATTGGAAGAAGTTAAATTTTTGTTGGAGTAGAATCACTGGGATAAATTACATTTTAGGATATAGAAAATAGCAGGATATGTTGAATATTGTCTCTGCTCACTAAATTAGTTTTTTTCACATTTACAGTAAACCCAATTTTAACTGTCTTACTAGAACAGAAGTTTAACAGCTTTAAAGCAGGAATGCAACTGCATCTCCTGTTTAGAAAGTGACTACTTAAAAATACATATTTGAATAGTTGCACATAATCTTACTGCTTTTATGTCTGGAACATGAAACAAATTTTGCTTTAAACTTCCCTATTGTTTCCATAGCTAAAATAAAACATAATTTCCTTAGAATAATATTACATTGTACTTTTGTATCCACTTTATATCATATGGTTCTGCAATTAACGTTTGCTTCATTTTGCATTATACTCGACAGATCTGAATCATCACTGTATTGTTCCTTCAACACTGATTGTAAGACTTAATGTCTAGACAATTTTCTCTTTTGCCCTTCTGACCAAATGCAGGGTGATCCTGTGGCTCATTTCCTGACCTATTGAATAGAAATTTTGTCAATTCAGAAATCTTTTTCTGTGCCAGGAAAAGTTGCCCCTTTGGATGTACTTCTCTCTTGTCATTGACCTGGAGCAATAGACAACACAAACAACTAACTTACAGCGGCCACATTATTTTCAGGTGCTAAAATAGAGCAACATACATCCTAATACGTCCTACCTAGAGAACTTAGGTAGCATTTCGCAGAATTTGTGTTTTGAAATGACAGCTTCTTATTTCTGCTGATTCCGCTGGCTTGAGTTAAGGTTAAACAATCTTCTTTCTAACAGCAGTCAGCTAAGTGTAATCACACTCTGTAAACAAGCGTGGTTTAATCTTTTCTCCTTTTGAAAAGGAGAAAAATATTTTTGGCAAAGAAGATTGCCTTTTTCACTCTGTTGTAAACATCTCCTTTATTGGAAGAGTTGCACGATTACCTGATATACCATTAATAATGTTGTGTTGTGTTTACAAACATTATATATAATACATCTCAGGCCATCAGTACCACTACTCTTACCAGTGTCAGATTATAATTTTAATCTACACCCATGTTCAGCACCAGTCTGAATGTCTGTGCAGCTTCAGCTCCAGCATGTGCACTTCTGGTTGCAGTTTCTCACACAGCATATTCTTGTGCTTCAAAGAAGGTAGCTGTCCGAAGTGATTTATTGTTTAATGCTACAAATACCACACAGACTGTGTATTTATGTTTCTATGTGATTTTTTGTCTGTATTTTTAATCAATTTGGTTTTTAAAAAGCCCTGTTCTAAATGTAAGTGGTCCTATACTGGAAGGTGTACTTGTTTCAAGGGCTGAAGTCCCAGAAATTGTGTTTATACTGCATAAGCAGGTGTGCAGCACAGCAAACACACAGTTCTACCTCTATGGATATATGGACCCAGTATGCCTGCCTAGGCTTCTGTTCAACCTAAAGTGGAAAGGGGTGGGTTCACCTCTCATCCAAACATTCAGGCAGGATTCCTCTCACAGATGTGCATCCCTACTTATGACCTCAGAGAAATTCCCAGATGGGCTTACATTTCAGGTAAAATTTAAACCAAATTTCATGAACCAAATGGCTGCAAGAAAGCATGAACTAAATGTGTTGTCTGGCCAGAAGTAGATGCAATCTACAGCCAGTGTAGTCTTAAGAAATGCATTCTTTTTAGTTTTGGAGCAGAAAAATGAACACTATCAAGTGTAGAATTTTCCTTCTTCCTTTAGCTCTGTTTAGCTCCATTCAGCTGGATTTAGTTCCACCACAGATCATAAAAAAGCATTTTGAAATTTATCCAACATTTTTTTACTAAGAGAGAATCAGCTATTTCCTCACTGAAGTGGTGAAACATTTACCTGATGAAATTACGATGGCATGAGCAATGTAATTACCTAAATGAATCCAATGACTTTAAAAGCGCCAAAGCAGTTTGATTAAATTAATTATCCAAAGATAAAGATTTGACCTATGAAAATTCAGGATGATCTTTTCCCCTACACCTTTAGGTAGTGTTCTAAGAAAGGAAATGACCTTAAAGTTCAAAGAATCACAGAATCACAGAATTGTAGGGGTTGGAAGGGACCTCAAGAGATCATCGGGTCCAACCCCCTGCTAAAGCAGGTTCCTTAGGACAGAAAAGACTTAAATTTTAACCTGCCTTAAAGTTCAACAAATTCTGAACAATAAGAAAATCTAACTCCAGGGTACAAACCTATTAGAAGCACCGAAAAACAAGATTAGTTGGAATTTATTATTGACTGCAATCAATTTCTTGCCAGACACCAGACATTTCTTGCAAAAATTTATTACCATGAGAATATCATTCCTTTTCAGATGGCTGTCACTTTATGAAACTTGTGAAGCTTTATTTTTTCATTCAGCTTTTGAGGAATTAAGTTGCTACTTCTCTAGTTTTTCAATGCATTTCAAAAACTACATGCCAAAGTCCCTTTTCTGATTCTGGGAGAGGAACACTGAAGTCCAATTTCCAAAATTACTCAAAGTGTAAATACAGAAAAACAGGAAAAGAAAACAGGAGTTTTCTGTTTTGTGAACCTGCAATGACATTAAATGAAGGGTGAATCTTAGCTGAAAAATTCTGCAATCAACACTAGTTTCTCAAAGGAACTGAGCATTCAAATGAGTCATATAGGCACACAGCTTTTGGAAATCTTTGTTTCCCAGAAAGTCGTCAAGCTAACAGTATAAAATTAATTCACAGCTATATGTTTTAATATCAAATATCAGACTGACACTTTTTTAGTTAACTGCCTCTATTTTTTTAATAGGATGTCTCTAGCTTTCTATAAAATCTTATTAAAACTATCTTTCTGTTACTATTTTTTGATAGAAAGTTGCTGAATTTTATATAACTGTCTATAAATAATCTAAAACCACAAAAGTATTCTTTACATGTAGATTTTATGTGAAATAGCTTTATATTGCGTATAGAATTATGGCAAAGAAGAAAAAAGCATCTACATGATGGACAGCAATGTAACTATTATTCAAAACAACTCTGTGGGAAATTCCTCACACATGCTTTTCTTCCTGACACAGTTGTTTTTTAACAGCCATGATCATTTGCTTGATTATCTTGTTTGTTATCCATGTGTGAAGGAATAAGACGAAACAGAAGCGATTTTGTGAACAAATCTGCTCTCCAAAGTGCCTATGACTCCTGCAAGTTTGCAGAAAAATCAGAGCTTTTTCAATTGAACAGCTGCCTACAAGGAACGTTTTGAAAATACCCTGCCACATCAGCTGGCTTCCTTCATAAAGATGCCACTGCTGCTCCATGAATGATCACACTCGTCTTCTTCTCAGGACTCAGTCACCCTTTTAAATGTGGCTAGGGCAGGATATCAAGTGCTTGATCAAGTTCAAAGCAGGGCAGCTTGGGATCACCATTTGCTAATACATCAGCAAATTCCTTTCAGGAATGTGTTCTTCAGCATATAATACTCTGGGATCAATTGGTTCCTGTAAACTAGTGTATGAATTACTTAGTCAGGATACAGTACTCCTGAAAAACCCTCTGCCTGTTTGGAAATCTCAACAATCTGTGTTTCTGATGTGCCTGGGGTTGCTAGTGCCATATACACATTTAAAGCTTCAAGATTCCACATGACAGCACGTTTTTTTCACAGTAACTGTAAGTACTTGTCAGTGGCTAAGTGAGGTACAAACCAGAATTACACACACACTAATTATTTCTGAGTTTCTGGAACGAAAATACCTTCCCCCGTGAGAAGCAACAGCCAGTTTCATGGGTTCCTCTAAGAAAACATTGACCAAGTCTGTAAACACATTGGTTGTCTTCCTGCCTTCTCATCCTTTGTCAACAACAGATTCCTCTGTTATGAACCTTCTAGATATCAAAAGTCAGAATATACACAGCGTTGGTCTAATTCTGATCCTTTTGGTCAGAAGGCAGTCCCAGGATCAAAGAAAATCAAAGAGAGCCAAGCATTTATATTGGACTTAACATAGTTAAGCCATGGTTTGGCAGCAAACTTTTAGACATCTGCTTCCTGCTCTACTACCCTAATTCCACGTTTGCATGTTGAATTCAATGACAAAACTACTATTAATTTCAGATGTCCTGAAAGTAAAATGAACTGGTATATGAAAACTAAATTGGGAATTAAAAGTAAAGTATCAAATTAAGCAACAGAAAAATAGCAAAGTCTTGGGAATTATAACTCCACTCACATTGATATAAGGAAGAAGAAATGTCATGTTCAGAATCTATTTCTCTGTGAGACCATACAGAATCACAGAATCACTAGGTTGGAAAAGACCTTTAAGATCATTGAGTCCAACCATTTCTGTCTTCTACTAAACCATATCCCTAAGTACCTCATCTACCCGTCTTTTAAACAGATCCAGAGATGGTGATTCAACCACCTCCCTGAGCAACTTGTTCCACATAGAAAGGCAAAGTTTCTATGCTTATTTGCATGATGGAGTATGACTTCTTCAATTTTTACTGAAAATAATCCAAATAACTTATGATTGTCCTGATTTAATTCAGCCAAAGAAAACCATCCAGACTGCTTTAAGAAAAAGCATGATGGTTCTGGACAAGTCTGTGTCTCCTGTTAAGACCCAAAGGACACTTGTTCGATTGAATCATAGTGTATCTGTAGATATGAAGTGTCTCCCAGTGAAAAAAATGCCCACCATAACCCTACTTATATTATCTGTATGCCAGATTCCCTTCAGGGGAGGCTTCTAGATATTCTGTTGGTATTTTTTTGGTATTGCACTCTCCTAAAGCAAAATCCTGAGTTCCAGCACACTCACTTGAGCGTGCTTGCTCAAGTGTGAACAGATCTTCAGTTTAGCGCTCTGTTTCTGAGATAGGAGACATTACATTCCGGCAAGAAATGTCCTTATCAATCTTCCACACTTGACATTACCTGCTCAAGGGACAACGGAGTCCCTAAAATACCTTGTGCCTCTGGACAATCCTGTCAACAGCTGTGGAGTGAGCCTGTCCTAACTGTTTTTCCTTGATGTAGCTCTTTGAAGCTGTTTAACCCATCCTAGCTACAGACAGCTAACCTGGGACCTACATCCAATGATGATGCCTGCAGCCTTCTCACTTGCAGGTGTTCATCACAACCAAATATCCTCTGTGGGAATAAAGAAGAGGGAAAGCCATCTTCATCAAGGAAATTGCCATTATTCTCATCAAGCTACAAACACAACAAATACATTAAGTGATTTATTTCCCCCAAATAGTTAAAAACGTATCCCTTAGCAGAAACTTGGATTAGACTTTGATCTCACTGGCATAAATCTATATCAATTCTATTAACTGCCCTGAACTTACTTTTATGTAATTGAAAGAAGAACTGGGACCCTTGATATATTCAGACAGCCTTGAGCCAGCTTTCAGAGTCTAATTAGGAATCCACTGAAAAGGAAAAAGTGTGTGCTATGATAAATACTGACAGAAATGTAGCTACGCAAGCCAAGCACTCCTGGTGTAATATCATTACCCACCTGCACCTCAGCCAAACCGAAGACTAATGCCAGACAGGGAAACAAAGGGGGATCAAGAGGTTCAAACAGAACTGGAACAGAAAGACTATTTGTCAAGCAGTGGCCTTTTTTTTAGTCAAAAATTGGCTAGGAAAATTCCTGATGTGTAATGGATCTATCAAACAATTAAGGGTGAAAGACTGGACAATCTAGCTCAGCTTCATAGATCAATTGCCATGTGGAATCTTCTCTGACTGGAAAAAAAGAGGAACCAAGGATTTGTGCCTTGGCTTCTGAAGTCTTGCTTCTTGCCTCAGATAGTGACAATTACAAGAAATTTCAAAGAAAATTTGAAGAAACTCAATGTTAGGTTGTTTTAGTAATAATCCCACAAACATTTATTTTGACTTCTTCAATACAGAGTAATTTATTCCTCAACGTATGGAGTTTATATTTAATTTAGATTAAATTTGGGTTTAACTAATTTCTTTGGAGGCAAGGTGTATTGCACTCACTTCTTCTATCTCAACCCCTCCCCAATCAATTTGACCTAATTGGCTAATTTAAGCCAGTGTGGTAAAATATTTAAAATCTTAAAGATAGTTAAATCCATACAAGTTTCATGAAAACTGTCACCCGACTAGACAGGAGAAATCCAGTTAATGTTCTTGCTGAGCAAAAGTATAAGTTTAGTCATCTCTTTTGTTTTCCCTGCTGATGAGCCAATTGGCACATAAGCTGCTGGCCAAGCTTTGACACATACCTCAAAGACCATTGATGGAGGGAGGTGGGCAGCCAGAATTGCTGTGAAGTTCTGAGAATCCTCAGAAGAGATGCAGGAGGATGGACCTGAAGGCATTGAGACGATCAGTAGGCAGATTTCTGAGGCTGAGGTACAGGTACAAAGGACATGAACCAATGGTAAAGCAGGCTAAGTAGTTTGACTTTCTGTCATTAAAGTCACAGGGTAATCAGCCATAGGAAAAGATCAATGTTGTGCTTTCAGCTCTGCCACAGCTCTATTGGGTGTAATACCAGGTCAGTCATCTAATCAGCTAGTGCATCAGATTCCCATAAAATAGGGAGAAAATGCTTACTTTACAAGTTAGTAAAGTCATTCATTCTTGTTAGAAAGAGGCCTTACAGCATTAGAAAAACCTATAGAAGCGGAAAGTATATGTGGATGGGGCACAGAAGTGAACTGTAGGCAGACATTATACTGTTCATTTAACACAACAAATTAGCACTAAATTAGGACCAGGATTGATCTCTCATCAAAATTCACTCTAAATCAATGAGCATGAGGCATTCTTTTTTGTGGGCATTCTTGTTCTTCAAGTGTTGCCCTTTGCCTACTATCTCCTTCAACAATTAGGCCTTTGAGATGCAACCAGCTTACACTGAGTCCAACACAGACCTCTCAGACACACCCTTTGCCCATCAGTCTCAGCATCCTTATGCAGTTTTCAGACTTGCTGCTTTGTACATGCTATTCATAAATCTCTAATTGTAGCAATTTATCTAAAAACACAATCCAAGAATGTACATATTTTTTTTAAAAAAAAAACAAATAGCAACAGGTATCCTGAAAGTAAAAGGTAACTTTTTCTCCAATGGAATCTTTGAGGGTACAGTAACTATATTCACAAAGACGACTTGCATTGTCTCAGATTATATCAACAAACAGTTAAACTGGACTTCTCCAATCCACTGAAAGCTAGTCATTTGCTTCTACTGTCCTCCTGTCTAAAGTTTTGCAGGTCTGCCTGAGCAAAATGAATCCTAATTGAAATTCGTGATTTACCTCTTAGCTTCTTCATTCCATGTTTGGAGGCTTCAGTGGCTCCTCCAGACCACTGGTTTGTGCAGGAAACGCCTATCCAGTTTTCATTGCTACTGTCATTTCAGTAACCTGAAAATTAAAATGTGATATCTGATTATTATCCAACATGGGAACAAAGCAAACTATTTTTTCAGAAGTGTTTTCTACATACAATGTAGAGTAATTTAGGAGATAGGAGATGTCAGAGAAGCAAATCCAGGTTAAAGTCACGAAATTAACCTGGAGTTCAAAATTCACTCATTAAGTTCACCAAAACACTATAATTTTCTCCATCTTCCTGTACAGTCCACTACTCTTCTGATCTGATCAAGTAGATCTATCGTTGTTCATGTTTAGCAAAAATAAATGTTTTATGTTTGAAATACTTATAGTATTAGAGGAATAATAACAGTAGATAAGTTCTGACAACTGGGGTAGAGAAACCAGGCTTGTACTACATCCTTGTAGGCTCACTATATATCTTTGATATGGTAGCCACTGACAACTGTTGGCATGTGGTGTGGCTTGTAATTGAAGCTTTGTTAATAATTATAGTGTGTTATGGAGCACTCCCCTGCAGATTCTTGAGATTTTGTGGAGGTCAGACTTTATACTATTACAACTACCATAAATACCTTTGGTTGTCTTGCTACTTCTCAAATTAACAGCTGCTATTCCCTTTCTGAAATGACCTCCACTCCAGAGATGCCAAAACTTAAAATAGCAATACGGGTGAAGAATTGAAATGCTTTGCATTTGAAGTTTTCCCTGTCAGTGGCAAGGGCTTCTCATTTAGAGAAATTGGTTTTGCTATGGCTTTCTGGTTGTTTCATCACATTTGGAAAAGGTTGTCATTCTGGTACTTCATTCCCCAAAGTTTCGTAAAAAACTAAGGAAAACTAAACTTGCTGAAGATCTATTCAGAAAACTATTCTTAAAATCAACAAAAAGCATTTCATACAAGCTAGCAATGTAAGAAATCACTTCTGGTCTCAAAGCAACTTACTTTTAATTTTTTTCAGAATGATCTGAAGATTATAAAATAAGATTAATTATGATAGGAAAGAATAAAGGCTGCAAAGCCTTGTCATTATTAATTCTTTTATAGGATGGGTAATCTAAATCAAAAATATAGATTCTGTTAAACATCACATCACTTATTACAGAAGGCTAATATTTTTACATTCATTTATATTTTCATCATAGTCACTCATTTTATATGTTATTCATACCACAACTTTTGTTCAGTTTGACAGTGTAGTTTGATTGATCTCTCCAATGTCGAGATCCATCTGGCCACATTGTTATAAGCAGCAGGGGAGCATAAATTAACCATTTGTTAGTATTACAAATAGAAAATATTATGCTTTCATTATGTCTTTATACTTTACATGTATACTTCTATCTCCAGAATGTTAGACCACTGCTCAGTAGTCATTACCTCCAGATAAAATATTTCCATACTTTATTAGAAGCTCACATTTTTTTCAGCCCAGGGATGTTGAAAGTGTATTAAGCTTAATATTTCATACAAAACTAGGTTATGTATTGTTTTCACATGTAAAGTAGGTGAACAGATGGATTTCTGCTCTTGTGAGCTGAACTAGCTTGAATTAGAACTAGATTTAACTAGATTAAATTACACGGTCCTAATAAGGTCATTTAGAAGTGTAAAAAAATTAAATAAAAGGGTCATTAATATGGTCACAAAAGTGTAATCTACATCAACTTTTATTTGAAGAGTAATAATTAAAACTTTTTAGCACAGGTCTACTTCTATTTTTTCTCAGTAGGGATAAAAGTTTAAGAACATGCTCTGAGATCTATAAGCTGTCTCGTAATGTTGGAATTTTCCGCTACAAGATTAATTTCTTCCACTCACATCTCATATCCTATGTGACAGCATTAGCAGTTGCTCATAAACAGATGCTTGTATTTGTCACAGGTATTTCGGCCTGTAGCCAGCAGTAGCCAGACAGGTGTCTTGCACAAAACCCACATCTGCTTCACAGGAAGAGGGTAGTGTCTCCTGACTGCCTAATAGCTGCTCCTCTCAGACAAAATCAGTACGAGACAAATCAAATTAGCAAGCAAAATCTGCTACTCCTCTTATGTCCCACTAGTTGCATCTGAAACTTGACTGCTTTGTAAATCAATCTGCTTTTTTTTCATCACATTCTCCAGCACGAATTCATGCACCAGGCAGTCGACGCATCACACTGCATGATACATCAACTGAGTTATTCTGGTTAACATCATGTAAATGAGAACAGTAATAAATACGTTTATCTTTAAATGTAGTTCAAAACATCTTTCTTCATTGTTGTTGTTCAGAATATTGATTTCAACAGGAAGAATAATAAAGAAGAAAACATTATCTCTGTGCATGGAAATCTATAAACAGTATAATTCAAAGGCTTAGAGATTAACTTTTCACATTGAAGCAAGCAGGGAACAAGCAGATGTGGACAAAAAATGTTCCTGAACAAAGCAAAAAGCTAATGTAAATCGGGATGTATAGAAAGAGAATATTGGCCTTCCTTCAAAAGACAAGTATTTTCTAAAGCTATGGTCCATGGTCAAATGCTTTTCCCTTCATTTTGCTTTTAAAAGTATTCAGAAATGCTTCCAAAATCAGTCTACTCCTCAGAAGTTCTTAGGATATGTAACAGGGGTGCATAAAATAAGAGCTCCAGATTATAAGGTATAGTTTTGGGACTATTTCTTTAAGAACTAAGTTCTGAACTACCCGAATTCTACAACCAAGTCTGACAAGATTGATGGGAGATGTAGACAATTGTAGTCACAGCAAAACACATGTGAGAAATAGCAAAATATAAAGAATTTTCTGTTTTCTTAGGGGAAAAATTATTGATGAAAGAATCAACATTGAGATATCTTTTAGAAGCAGAGTAAAATATTTTAGTTTACTTACGGTGGAGACTTTAGCAAGAAAAACCCTTAAGAGGGAGATTTTTATATCAGTTTTAGGGTTTTTCCAGGGATTTTTGGGGGGGATTTCTCTGTGGTAAGGAAATTCTTCTTTTATTTGGAGTGTTTGAAAACTTCATGAGGGAGAAGAACCACACAAAACCCTTGGAGAACTTTTTCTAATTTTGATAATATTGTTTGATCTTCTGGGGAGATGAAGAGAGTGCCTGAAGTTGGAAGAGTAAAAAGAGACAAGGAGCTCCTTGGAAAGAGAGATTATCTTTTTTTTTTTTTTTATGCTTAAACAAAGTTCTTTAACCAGTATTAATTTTATCAGAAAGGTGAGGTGAAAAATCTTTGTTAAACCAAGATTGATTTGTTCTTGCTTACAAAAGAACTACCTGGCCACAGTTTAAATTTATTTTTGGAGGGGTGGGGAGGGTTAGCTATTTTAATATGGAGCTTGAAAATCAGAGGTGAAATCTGTTTTAAAGAAACTGTATCCATGTAAACTCCTTTGTTTGCCAGTCTTTCAAACCTTTGCAACCTCTTTGATCTAATCAAGAAAAATTTAAGTCACATTTTTATCACATTATTGTTTTAAATAGGGTCTCAGTGAAGCCCTGTTGCAGACAATCAGATTTGAGGAATGCTAGTCAAAATTTTTAAAGCTACTTCAAATATTCAGGAAGATTCTGTAACTATTTCACACTTTTGCACACTTTTTTAATGTTTCCCCTCTTGCTAGACTAAGCGGCCCTTAAAAAGAAGATAAGGAAAATGTGTTTAAGTGTCAGAAAACACAAAGGCAATCCCAACTTTCTCAATTCTCCCACTTGAAGAGAAAATCAGAGGAATCCCACCTTTTCCCATGACTTGTTCTGCCTGTGTCTGGCAGCCTTTCTTGGAAGTTATATCTGCCAATCCTTGCTGGACTCAAAATGGACGGATAAGGTGGTGGGTTTTATCGCATAAGCAGAACCCATTGCGATATGAATCTCTGGTAATACTGTACTTATCAAAGAGGAGAAAGTGAACAGATTGAGCTGTCAAGTGCTTTATGCACTGCTGCTATTTTCATTTTTATCGAACCTCGGAAGAGAAGGAATGGGGTTGGGAAAGATCCTAGTAATGCATGTCACTTCTGAGTACTGGAGAGGCATAATCAAATCTGTTAATGTTCCAGAGACAGATACTCCTTCTTGCTGCCAAGCCTGTAATCTACATGAATGCATCAGAGTACGGAGAAGACCAGAACAACAAGGTATAACATGTAAGACTGATAGTACGTCATTCCATATGTGTCTGTGCTATTCCCATAGGCTTAAGTTAATATCTTTTTAGTTTTGTGGTTTTATGTCAGATACCAGTTTCAACTGAATTCAGAAAACCTCGTGAATTTGCACCATCAGGAATATGTGGGGTTTTTTTATAATACAGAGTTTAAAATACACTATGGGTGATGCACTGATTGAAAGCCAGTTCAGCTCCATGGCCTGTAGCTGCATGGATCAGAGCCTGTGAACTGCTCATTCCTTTACATCCTTTTCTGGAGCGCCTGGAGCCCCTGGAAGAGAGTAGCAAGGAAAAACATTCCTACATATTGAAGAAAGCAATCAGTGGAAAGGTGTTTGACAGTTGGATGGGAACAGTCTGTGCTAATAGATACAAATCTGGCTAGGAAGCAGAAATCAAACTATAGTCCATTGCACAGAGCCTGCATTCTGGTTAAGTGGGGAAAATACAGGAGTAAATCCGTGCCCATTTTCTGTGATTGCCTTTTAGAGTTAGACTTCACACAGCATTTTGCCAACTCACGTGATATCACATTAGCTCCACAGCAGCTCATTAGAAAACGTAACAATGAGCTGGAATGAAGCAGAATTATATATATGAATAAAATTAATTGTGGGACCATAGTTAAAAAAGAATACTAAAAGAAACAGAAAAAAACCCATTAAAAAAAAAAAAAATCAGTCATACCTGCCAGCTTTTATCATTTTGCTTCAGTGAGGAATTTGGTGCAGGAATGTTTAATTATAGTCAGTGTTGGTTTCTGGTTTATGTTTAACTTCTGAATATACTTATCAGGAATGTAGGGAATCATTCTGATTTTGAAATACAACTCAGCAGTTATGTGGGAGGGACCGCACACAGTTGTGGTCATAAGGTACAAAAATGATAGGGAGTAGATTTTGCTGTGGAACTTACCTGTAACGCCACCCTGGAATATTAATCATCTATGCCATCACAAGCAAACCTAAAAACTGCAGACTATGCTCAGGTGACAGATTCTTAACAGGAACTGAGAACACTGTATACAATGGGTTAAGGTTTAACTCATCCTAGGCTTGGTTTAGTGCTATTCCTTACAGCAGAAATGTTGAACATTGCAATTGTCCTTCTAGCACGGTCAGATTGGATGTGCAGATTTTACAGAAGCTGCCAATGAGCCGCTTGGACAGGACTAAGACCTCCCTTACACTTTATGTTTAAAAAGATGCATACACCTGGGGCCTTTCATTCCTTTTACACATCACGGGTTTCTTTAATTGAGTAAAATTACATGAACAGTTACTATTGAATTACACTTTTTGTCTGCTGACTAGAAGTCAGCTGTCACATAAGAAGGTTTAAAATAAATAGTATGTTTGAAAAGAGCAAATTCTGCAGCTGGTCCAAAATGTATAAAAGCTTTAATTTCATGAAATTCAACAGGGAATGATGAAGAAAATGAAAGAAGATTCAAGCCTAAGGTTCATTTCAAGATCTTTTCAGTAATTCCTCAATTATTTACCAGAAAACCCTAACAATGTTCCTCTTCAGAGGGATGAACTGTTAAGAGAGGTAGCTTAGCAAGAGGTTTGAAGGATGAAGGGGTTTTACTTCTGCTTTTTATCTGTGTTATGATTGACACAGGAATGTGATATTAAGACTCCTAGCACATTTATTTCAGATGAAACATCCTTGAGGATCTCTCTGTGTTGTTTATATTTAAGATGACATTTCGACTTCCAGGACATCCTAATTTTGTACGTACACCAGAGAAAGACCTCGACAGTCAAGCCACTATTTACCAGTCAAGTCTGATAATATTGTGTCTAAAATCAGATTACACGTTGTGAATACTAGTTTCAAGGACTGGTTAAAAGCCTCAATGTTATGTCCTCCTTGAACCTTTGAATTCCCAGATAGGAAGATTATAAAAAGAGCAAGATCAAGGTTAGTGGCCCCTAAAATTAGACCTTATAGCTGTGTTTTGATTTTGTTGTGTTTGTATGAACATAGAGAACTTCTGTGCTTCTGTGCATTTGGTCTTCTGTACAATACATAGAGATCTTTTTTTTTTCTTTCCAGATTACTGTACACTTCATCAGAATGTAGGAGCCTTAAGGTACAGTATTTATATTTTACATATATTCCTCTATCAGTTCATATTGCACACAAACTGATAATGTAGCCATGTATAGGATTCCCTGAGAAAGCTTTTTGGAGGCAGGTAGCTGAAACTCTCCTTTAATTTCAAGCAATTTTATTTCAATTTAATTTATTCTAGATGACACTGTAAAAAAACTCACATCCTACTGATGTGATGAAACGATACTTCTAGATGTATTAGCTCTAGAAACCCAAAGACATAAGTAATTCTTGAGGGGTTTTAGCTGTAATTTTAATTCAAGCATTCATAAGTCACCCTTCTGCTTTTATAGCAGTTTCACTTTCCAGGAGGACATAAGGACTCCTCTAAATTACAGTGACTTCTAATGACTCCAGGGTGGTTGTCTAGAAACTGAGGGACTGCTATGCCACATTTATTCATTGCCTGTATAGTGCCATCTCCAACACAAAATCCTTTATTTGAGGGTGGAGACTGGTGAACTAGGACTGGGATCCCCAGACCTATGCTAAAACCAGTAGCATTTGCTTGGCAAAGGCAGACAGCGTGCCCTCTACAGAGAACCAGGCACCTACCCCGATGGCAGAGTCTAGCTGAACCATTTTACACGCTGTAATATCCAAAGAGGGGCATTAAGATCAGTAGTGTGAATTCAAAATTTCAGTTTTAAGCCATTAAAGTCAACACATCCAACATTTTACAAATGTGCATGAAGGGGACAAAAAGGTAATCATGGAGTTTACTTCCATAAACTAATGAGACAGCTTGTTCACAGTACTGTTAACTGAAATTGCTCAATGCATCTGAGACAACTGTTAAGCTTTGGAAGTGCTCTTCTCTCAAGGCTGGTTAGCTTGAGGTCTGCAGGAGAGAGCAATCACCACCATGCTCCTGAAATCCCTGTAAGAACTAAGACACTACTGCCACCTTAACACTTTACTACTCTTACTTTTCCTAGAAGTGACCCAGCAGCTATCCCTAGATTCCTTTATTCTCTGCCAAAGGGAAATAATGTGGTAAAACAGGATTTACCAGGCTGGTTATATCTCTGTTCAAATGTCAGGAGAATTCAAATTTTTATTTTCAGTATGTGCTTTCTCTTGGACACACAGGGTTTTACAGAGAGTTTTGGACTTCTGGGGTTCTAAAGATGTTTCAAAAGCAAGAACCCTCTGTGAAAATATGACCATATATAGATGTCTGGGGTTTTTTTTCTCAAAGGTCAGTAAAGTAAATAGTCATGTGAGAGAAGGAAGTGGTAAAAGGCAGCAGACTGGAACTCCAGGCTGGGTTCAGCTCCTTGCTCTGCTGCAGCTTGTGACTGCAGGCAACTCTTAACAGGTATAGTATTTCACTACCTCAGCGAGCTGCTATTAATTAATCTCTGTGCCTGAGGTCTGTGTTAGGAGGGATGAGAGAAGGAAGTCCCCTCTGTGAAGCTCAGCTAGGTTTCTTTCTGTGTCCAAGGCACTACTTTCAAACTTGAGATTAGTGTCTCCATACAAGGTGCACCACAGGTAGTCCAGGCAATTCCCTGCTTCCTGGGGCTGAACTTTACTTCTGCAGTCTGTGAGCTGCATTTGCTGTAGTTATAAAATTATAATTTCAGACTATGAAAATCAGACACAGGAGTATGAAAATCAGTCATGGGGAGAAAGAAAAAGACCTCATGGTAGAAGAATGAGGGCATGGATTTTTTTTCTCCAGCACATATGAATTCAGTTTGAGAGAGAAGTGAATCTCACACTATAAGCACATGAAGAGACCTCTGAGGAGTCCAAACAAAGACTGTCTTAAAGGATAATCAGTCATTCTATCAGCCCATGATTGTACCAAAACGTTTTTGTTGTAAAACATTTGCCTGACACATGCTTGTAAACCTGCCAAAAAGGATATCCTACTTAAACAAAACAGACATTAGCCTCAAAACTGAGTTTTCAGTTTAAGATACCCTGATTTATTCATGACTTTTGTTTAGTTCATGCAAATGACTAGAGGGTACCATTAAATTAAACAAGAGCATGAGCATAATTAAAGTTCATTGGGGACGCTTAAGCAGAAACAGTGACGCCATCCATGCCATAGCAGCCATCAGGCACAGAGGCCACTACAAGCCCAACCATCCTGTGCCCTGGCACAGCACAGGAAAGAACAGGGCTGTTGCAAGCCCTCAAATAAGGGCACTGGTGAAGGGTTACTCGTCCCTGGATACTGCTGTGTAAATTGTGCCTGTTAGTGATGTTTTGTGGGGCTACAAATTGTCTGGTTTTCTCATTGCTAGTGGAGGCCTGGAGCCTTACCATAAATGCAGAAGGCATAGAAAAGGAACTGAAAGGTCACTGCCAGGCAGTAGAAATGGAGTCAGCCCAGACAGTCCTTTAGCTCAGGAGAGCCAAGTGTTGGGTCAGTTCTGCGCAAGTGCAGGTGGAATTACTAGGAAAAACAAATAATTCCAGGACAGTTTGTAAGCTTACGGTATGCTTATGGTGATACAAGTGAAAAAGGAGTTGGCGAGCTGGGACTTTCAGAGTGTTATGAGGGGGAAAAACCCCGAACAAACCAAAAACCTACAAAAGCTAGACATTAATTTTAAAATTAAGGCAAAAAATCATCAACCATAAGTGGTAGGATAACTCTCCATATGAAGACTTCATATAAATCCAACCGATCTTGCTTTGTCTATATATTAAATCTGCATATTAACTGTAATTTTGAAAAAATAAAATTGAGAGGTTATTATGGGATAAAACTAACAGAATTATTAAACCTTTATTAAAATTCCCTCGTAGAGGAAAGACAAAGCAAACTGCTCTCAGCTAGGAATCAGTCTTCAAAGTTAAAGAGGCAAGAATATATTCTGTTAGGTAGATAATATAATTGGGTAATAGAATTTCATTTAATCAAAGCAATATCCATGAGCATCAATGGATAAGAGGAGAAAGAAAACCTCTGAACATGTTTTATTTTGTTTTAATGAAGTTCAGTAACTTATAGTGGGATGTCCATATAAAACAAGAGAGACAGACAATTTAAGGTCAAACATCAAAAAGGTTGTATGGGAGAGGTAGGATGAGGTTGTGATCCAATGATTTCTGAAGACTTTTAAGGATTTATTGAAAGCTATTTTAAAGAGCTCTCTGTTAGGGGGATAACATCTCAAGACACTTGGACAATATTGAAGCAAAGGAATTCAACCTTAACTAACTTGTTGGAATTCTTTGAAGATATTGCTGCCATGATAGATAAGGAGAATTCTAATTTAATTAGGTTTTCAGAAGATAGCTAGCATTGCTCCACATCAAAGATTGCTGGATAAAAGGTATAGAACAAAGGCTAAAAGCTAGTGTAGGATAAAAATTGTCTCCTAAAGTAAAGAACAAAAGACAGTGATGTACAGCTATTATTAAAAGGAAAAGAGGTCACTGCTTATGGCAGGGTTAGTTGAAAAATACGCTTTAAACATTCCAAAAATATTGAGGTATGAGTAATTTGAATGGGACTTTTAAAATCAAGGAACATGGTTTCTGATGGGGTGTATCCGCTTTTTCCCTGACAGCTATCACAATTTAACCTGCTTCATGCAATGGGACAAAATTTTCCAAGCTGATTCAAATCCAATGGCGTAGGGAAAAGTACGGATTTCTTACAATGCTCCCTTGTCCTGAGAATGCTTAAATAGGAAAAGGAAAACTGATGGGACAGCTCTGTGACACGCTGGTTGATAAGTCGACAAGCAAATGTGGTTATTTAAAAGTTTATTAGAGCAGCTTTCAGGCTAATCTAATTTGGCACAAGAATTTCAAAACTCAGCTAAGCTGTAATGCACAGACCGCTAGCAGACTAAAGCTTTGTGCTCACTGCCTTCACTGCCCTTTAAAACTACAGGCAAATAGATTAGAACTTTCCCCAAGTTCAAAACTTAGAATAAACCGGGAAATGTTTCCATCACAACTACTTTATGCCAAGGTTTTACGTGGCGCTAATGGAAAAAGTGCTGGAAATTAAAGACAAGGTCAGAATGAGTTAGAGGAGCAGAGTGAAAAAAGAAGGGAAGTTAGTTTCAGATAAACAAGGGCACAAAGAAAAGACTGGACATATTGAGTTGGACAGGCTCTTCCTGTCCTTGTGCTGAGCATTTCTTATGCTGCCCTCTGTTTTCTAATCATATACTCCAGGTGAAAGGGCATATTTTGTTCTTGTGTTTTTCTTTCCATATGATGATAACTGCTACTGCTCTAGGCCATTCCTAAAAAGTAAGTTAGCACTATCTGACCCAAAAAGCAATAGCACAGAAGTCATCATTCGTGGCAGTCAGAGAGACAAAGTTGGAAGCCACGTATCAGTTTTTGGGATTGTGTCTCCATTTTTGTGACTTTTGTGCTCTGTGAGCAAATATTTTAAAAGCCATTTAGGGGATTACTTGCAATTTAAAATGGTATCATAATTACACTGTCTCCCAACAGAATTGACACACACTATTTGCAGCAAGAAATCTCTTCAATTTTCTCTGCAAAGGTAGCAAAGTTGGGTGAGCAAGTTTCTCTGACAGAAAGGCACTTGGCTGATTTGGTAGACAATTCTCTGTTGGCTGGTGCAGTAATTGCAAAGCAAGAAAATCTTGGTGATTATTCAGAATCACAATGAAATAAAAAAAATATTTTCTTTGACTTGTTTTGATTGATTTTCAGCACATAGACTGAAATAACTTGCCAGTCTGAATGAGCACACACTTCTCGAACACTAACCAGGAGTAGGAGTTAAATTATTCAATAAAGTGCAAATTATCAAAGGCCCTGCAGCACCAAGAGTTATTGTCAGTGCAGAGAAAGCCCTGTATGTGTTACCCAGCAGACTACATTTGGATGGTTGCCCTTCTAACTGCTGCAAGCACAAGGTCCCATTTTCAGCAGGTTATGAAGGAAAAGCTGGTGCCCATGGACACCCACTACTTGAGTGCAGGCTGCAGCACAGGAAATGCAGTAATGTTTAAGGTTTTCCTGTGCTTAAGTCCAGATGTCCAGTGGTCTGTAGGGTTTGCTGTATGCTTACTACCAGTTGTAAACACTTTGATGTCTTTTGGGCGTCACTAAACTGGTCTTTTTCCTATTCTCCCGAACAGAATTTTCCCAGAGAGATGGAGGAGGGACAAGAGCCTAGGAGGCTGGTCTAGTGAAGGACCAAACACAAAGCAGAATTTTAGGGTATTGATGCTTTGTGCTAAGGTTCCTGAGCAGTGAAGAGCTTTGGAGTCACAGATCCCAGTGTAATAACCTTGTCAGCAGTGGCATAAAAAAGGAGTAATTCCATTTTGGTCGAGGAAGGTTAGCCTAAAATAAAACTGCAGTGACATCAATGTGAGACCACAAGGATCACGGTCTACCAGCATACAGAAGAGTTATGATCCCACATAGACAATGCTTCCCAGGAACAGAGTTTTGCATAATTCATTATTAAACTTTTAAATCCTCAGAAGAGGGACAGTAAAGCTATTCAGGGTCAGATTTGCTGAGTGTTTATCCTTTAGAGCACTCTCACAGACCAGGTTGGGCAAAACAGCTGGTGAATTTACCAGAAGAACATTGCGAATACCCTGGGTTTTCCAAAACATGCAGTTTCACAGTTGCATTCACAATGAACAGTCCCAGCATGATGCAGCTCTTCTGACTTTCTGTTTCTATCACAGCTGGCCTTAATGCAGTGCATTAATAAAGCAGATGGCTCTGCCCGTGGTTGTCCCTGGAAGTGTCTTGTCATTGCCTGCCACCAAGGGATGTGGGATTCCCAATCAGTCAGAGCCCAGGCTGTCTATATGGGTAACATGAGGCCCAAGTTGGACCCGATCTGTCCAGCAGAGATTTCAGCATCAGGTGTAAACTAAAGTCTCGGCATTGCACCGAGATCAGATTACACAAAGGGCATCCTGGAAACTGTTGCTGACACAAATGCAGATTTAGGATTTTTCACAAGCAGGACGGTGATTTCAAGTTTCAGGGCTGTACTGCTAAGGACAGTAGGGTGAGGAAATCCCTGTGATGTGTTATAAATTTGTTTTCATGCTATAGTAGTTCCCCCACAAATTGAAAGTCTTTGTAAGGGACGTTAATGTTCTACATCGTTCCCGGTGTTTTCTAAAAGTGTTCAGAGGAAATTACTGGCTCTCTGAGTGCCAGATCCCAGGGTATGGAAACAATAGGGGGCCATATTTTTAAAAAGAAAAAGTAACATTTTTCAGGCAGCTTTCTGACTTGCCATAAAGAACTTCCTTCAACCCTCCTGAGTCTAGCGATGTTCCTTGTTAGGGACTGGGATTTAAAATAACATCAGAAAAGGCAGGGGTTTTCAGACAGAAGTTCATTGCTGTTTGCAAACAAAATACTCCCTGCATTCATATCAGCCTTCTCATTTAGTATTCTGTGTTCTCTCCTCCTTGTTTTAGGAGTATTTATAGGCAGAGCCCTTTCCTGATCTTTGAGTTTATTCCTAGGTTTTTCTTTCAAGGAGTGGGTGGCATTCAGCAAGCTGGTCACACTTGCTCAGGCACAACAAAGGAAAATAAAAATAACCAGCTGAAAAACTGAAGTTGCTGGAATGTGTAATACTCAGCATTAAAATGGCACAAAATGCCTGCTTGTTTATAGCTCTTGTTCTGAGAAAGAGTGAGGCACACTTTGGGCACTAGATACAATGGATCACCCAGGAAAATGCATGGCCTTGCATTCTGCTTTGGAAAGCCTTTTTATTTGTTCATTGCAATACCAGTAATTTCCCAGGGAAATGGAGCTTATTCAGAGTTTCAGTTAGCTATTTTAGGCAAGTAAAATGTCAGGTTCAACATGCCAGTTTGGTTGCTGAGTAAAAATTTGGACCACTAAATAAAATCCTATGCTTGCTGCAATTCATATTTATCCACATACCTTTGTCGTTGTATCTTTGCTGAGACACGCATGCTTATTGTGATTACACAAGATGTGCTTTCAGTGTAGTTACAGACCTTCAGCATGATCTGCAAATGATGATACTTTGAGGAGGACAAAACACTCCCAATTTACCAGTATCTAATGGTTGGAGGTTTTTTCTTAACTTTATTTTTAAGGGATTCTTTGTCCTTCCTTGAGCCATGCTGAATGACAATAAATCATGAGTTTCCTTGCTAGGTTCTTACTTTCTTTTCAAGTTTCATTTAATGGTATTGTTTTCCAGTTCAGTAGAAGGTAAGACAAAATGAAATGTCAGAGAGCAGAGCAACCAGAGAGATATAATGAAATTGCTGTTTGCAAGAAATAAAAGAAAATTATATTGCACATAACATGCAGAAGACATATGCAAAGAGACAGTACTATCAGTAGCAGTTCAGAGATTTCAGATGCAGTATGTAAAAGTAAGCCAAGCCTTAGCATCATGTGGACTGATAGGAGACAAGAGTCCTGCAGTTTGGTGGTGCCACGAAAGTCAAGGTAGATCCCTGTGGGGGAACACACTTGCACTGCCTTTTGGTAAAGCTAGAAACAAGTCTAAGATTTCATAAATTTAGAAGGCAAGTTGTCTATGTAGACAAGATACACATTTATCCAGTACCTTCCTGAACAACATGGTTGGCTGGGGCTAAACCATGACAGGAGAAGAGCCACAAATTGAATTCAAGGTCCTCCATTGGGAGTTGTCACTGAACTTTGGTGGACTGAAGTTCAAAGGTGGATGTGAATGCATTTTGCTTCCACTTCTGCATAAGCTCTTGGCACCATTCTACTTAATAGCAGGAAACTGCTTGGATCAGGTAAGTGTGGTAAAAGCAAAAATAAGCAGAACCACCACAATTTTTCATTTTTGCTTCTAAACTGCATCTCATCTCCAGGGTCTCCTGCATTTATCCTCCAATTCCAAAGGTGCTGGAGCATAAACTCAAGTTTCCAAAAATAAAGTTTAAAAAAATCTTTGGAATTTCATTTCTCTGACCACACCTTAGATTTTTTTATAGTTTCACAAAATGATCATCATGAACTGGATATAAACAGCTTATCGATGAAAAATATACTGCTGTTTATTCTTGGCTTCGTATATCAAAACACTGCCAAATAAAAGTATTTAAATTATGATAATCATATCTGTGTTTGTTGCTTGTTATCTCTTTGGAAGACCAGAACTGTATGGGAATGTAAACTTTATCCTACATGGATAACCTGTACTCTGTCCAGGTTTGGGCCCGTCTTAGTCTACAGTAATTAATAAAGATTCATTCTGAGAACCGAGGACCACAAGAAATGTCCTATAAGGTCCGTTCTGTCATCCATCTAGCCCAGTCCTCTGTCTTCAACAGCAGCAATAGGAGATGTTAGTTGGGAAGAGCATGTGAGCTGATCCCCCTCTCTGTAGGCCCTTCTCCTGTACTCCCCAGTATCAACGGTCCCTGGAGCAGGGGCCAAGAGGTCACGTTCCTCCTTTTTCCTTCAGTCCTTCAGGCATTTTCGTACGTGAAAATGCCTAAAGGACTTGTCACTTTACAAAACCAGCTAGAGACTGTCCATGGTTTTTTTGAGACTGAAACCTTTAATCAAGCATGTCAAAAAAGGTAGGATGAAAAGTGAGGGGAAAGTACAGGGGAGAAATGAAGGAAAAAGTTTCTGAAAAGACTCTGAGGTAATTCAGCAAGGCACAGCAACTGAAAAAAAGCTAAACAAATCTGAACTGAATCCAAAGAATTAATGCAGTCCTGTAGATCCATTAAGGTATATTAATACTGCCACTTTCCCATCTGTTCCCTGAAGTTCCAAACCAAAAACAAGTCATCTGCAGTCTTGGCTTCCTCATTGTGTGAAACATTCATCTATTAACTTAATCTGGATCCATTTCCCCCCTGGTGGGACTTTGTTTTGTTTAATAGGGTTGCATACCATGAATTGTAGCCCATTGAGACCACCCATAAATTACATGTGAATAAAAACAAAACCCAAATGAAACAAATAAATCATAATTACATGTCGCTTTTTTTCCTCTAACAGAAATGACTTTTTTGCCTCTACTTTGAGAAGGTGAGCAATTTACACTAACAAAATTGGTACAACAACCCTGGGAATCCTTATTTTTCTAAAAATAATATACAATAACAAACTTTGATGCTAAATTTCCATGTCCTCGAACTCCAGTATATCTTTCAACTATGAAACAAAATTCCTGGTGCCAGTATCAAAGAGGGAAAGGCTTGACCTTGTTAAGCAAAAAATTGGAAATGTTCTTTGCAATTTCCCAAGCCAGTAATTCCCAGTTGCTTTATATTGCAAAATTCCCTTCTGTAACCCTCTGATTATCATTGCTCATTTAGCTCACCATGGCGATGCAACCACCCACTTGGAGAAATGGCAAAATTTATTTCTAGTGCTTCCGAAACATACTTAAGCTCATGGTGTTCAACACTGTGTCATAAAAGCAGCCTAGAAACTTTGCTGTTAATGTGCTTAGCAAAGTTATGTTCATTAATAAGTTTCCACTAAGCACTAATCTGGATGATTCAATAATCGTTAGTTGGAAAGGCCTCTAGTCTCCCTAGATATGCCACCAAAATTAGCACATACCCTCTACAGAGAATAATTTGCTAACTAGCCACTTGCAGGGAAGATATCTCCTTTCTGTGGCTCACATGGTGTGTTCTGCATATCTCCTGTTGGGGTTCTCCTTTTGTGGCTGATCAAATGTATTATGTTTTTCACCTAGTCCTTTACAAATGTACTTTCCAAACTGTTGAATAACTAAGCTGCAGCCTCACATGTGATTAGGGCACAGGACTGTGAGTCAGGCAGCTTAGGTTCCCTCTGTGGTTACACTACAACCATCCTGCATTTTCCTGGAAAATTCAGTTCAATGTCTCTGTTCCTAAAACACAGAGTGCCCACACAGAGATTAATGAAATGTGTCTTTCCAACAGATATGTTTAATAATACTATACAGTAAAGGCATGCCTTTGATAATATGGTTTCAGAATGCAAATGGCTATTGTACCTTCCAGTGTTTTCTGCTGCATATTAAATCATGCAGATATCTTCAAACTGTTTTGATTTTGAGAGTATTATCTAGTTGATGTTCATAAATGATAGAAGCCTTAGAATTACGAATTAAAATTATAACAAACTCGTCATAAAAAATATAGCATTAAATTGACTTACAGGGATTTTGATTGTTACTTTGTGCCTCTTACTGAAAATCTTTAGAACTGGTGTAAGCAGAAAAATAATCTATTTACTTTTGCAGCAGATCTAACTTTGAAGTTACTAATTTATAAAAATGTTTCTCTGAAAAGAGGGACAACATTTCTGAGTAGAACCCACTTCATTCTGCAACAACTTAGATTTTTAAAAGGAGCCACCAAAAGTCAACACATGATTCACAGATTCCCAGTCATGACCATGGCAACTCTTGAGTTTCTTCAAGATTGAGAAATGAGTATTGCATTAAGGTCTCTTGTCAGCTTGAGCATGCCTGGTTGTACAATGATGGCAACATGCTCACAGCATTCCCAGAAGTTGATACTATGCACAGTAGGTGGATAGATCCACCCACCCACATCCGCTGCTTGAACACGTGCATCATTCATCATAAAGCTTATTTTTATCCTCACTTCTCTTCAGCACACACACAGGTATTTCAGGGAAGCTCCAAGATACCATGTCTGCATGGCCAGTACCGGAATCGGACTCCTCCAATGACCTCAGTTACTATTTTAATGAGGATATGGTAGTACGGTGAAGAAATCAGAAGATAAGAAGAATAGTTTCTTCATTTCTGCACAGGAAAGGCAAAAGTAAATTTAGTTACTTCAGGAATTCTAGTCATCAAGCTGCAAAATGCCAAAGTAGGATAAAGACATAAGCTATGCTTTGTTGAAATACCCTCCTTTGCTCTAGATAGGAAGGAGAATTTGAGGTTTCTTCTCTTGGGTGCAGATGTGGGAAATCCAGTTATAGTGCTGTTTGACTCTGTATTTCTAAAACCCACAGCTTTTGATCTTGAAAGGGGTAGAACGCAATCAATACAAGATAGCTGATATTGACATGTCTCATTATGTACCTGATAAACCTCAGTGGTTTTACCTCTCTACCTTGTTTCATCAGTTTTCACATGTCCCTCAGAACATAGCACAAAGTTTGGTTCAATTAACCTTCCAGTACATGAAGGGAGCTTATAAGCAGGAGGGGATTCAACTTTTTAAAAGGATAGACAATGACAGGACAAGGGGGAATGGATTAAAACTAAAGGAAGGAAGGTTTAGATTAGATATTAGGGGGAAGTTTTTTACAGAGAGAGTGGTGAGGTGCTGGAACAGGCTGCCCAGAGAGGTAGTGGATGCCCCGTCCCTGGAAGTGTTCAAGGCCAGGTTGGATGGGGCCCTGGGCAACCTAGTGTAGATCCAGGCCTGAGGTTGGTGGCCCTGCCTGTGGCAGGGGGGTTGGAGCTCTGTGATCCTTGAGGTCCCTTCCAACTCATACCATTCTATGATTCTATGATTCTATGATTAATGGAGCAGTGTTCTGGTGACGATCTCACTCGGTACAACTTTCCAGTACACCAACAGAGCTGTGGCCTAATGCTCCTCCCTGGGGGAACAGACCCATTACGAAACGGCTGGATGAAAGAAATCCTTGGCATGCTTACAGGGAAATACCAAGTGTACCTTTACAAGAAGCCTTCCCTAGAAACGGAATGATTTACAGGTTAAAAATGTTACAAAACCCCTGAATGTGCAATTGCTTATGAATGTAATGATAAAGGGGCTACAATCTTTATTAACAATGTTGTATTATGTAGTCTACCAAAGTGACAGTGTAATGGCAAAGGGAGATATATAAAAATTATCACCTTCAGAAACCTGCATTTTGCTGTTTACAGCAGTATTAAAAAAGAATACCTTTTTTAAATCTTGAAACAGTGGCTTGGGGTGGGGGGAAGTTATATGTGTATAACACTTATCCTAAGCAAATATGTATATAGGCATCTATACATACACATACAGCTGCTTAAGTATTTGACCAGCCCTGGAAAACTAATTTTTAGAAGAAATTGTAAATTCCTCTCTGGTTAGCTTTTTATTAAAGAAACAATCTTCCTACTTTTTCTTTCATACAACCATAACTCTATTGTGTGGTTTATGTAAATATTGATAAATATATATGCAGTTTTAATATGAGGACTCATTTTCCCTATATCAAATAGAAGTGCTTAAGCCAATGCTGCTGTCTCAGAGGCATCAGGATGGATACACATGTACTGAAAATGTTCATTGTTTTCCATTCCTGATCACTTTTCCCCTTCCGTGCTGCATAGATCAGTTTCTCATTTTCAGCTTGTGCTTACCGAAACATTTTAGAGAAGCAACCAACCTCTCCCAATGCTACTTTTCATAACTTAACCACATTAGCACTCCTTCATGTAATTTTAACTTACTGCCTCAGAATAACACAAAAAACCCCAACAGACCACAACATTCAGCTGTGGATGTCAGCTGTCCCAGCTGAAGTGGTTAGATCAACACGTCATGAAGGAGCACGAACCTAATGGGTGAATGAAAGAATATGAGCTTTTTCTTAAAGTAAACCTCCAGAAAGCCCTATTGTGGCAGAAAAATTAAGGAAGTTTCCTTTTCTGTATGTAATTAGCATGGGAATAATGTATGGGTAGTCCGATCTGGGCTAAGGAGAATCAGCTTTTGAACTCCTAGAAAATAAATGAGGGTCATTGCTAAGCAAGCAGCAATAAAAAGTTGTGTAAAGGTTTTTTCTCCTATGCTTTTGTGTCTTTTTTAAGATAAAAGAACACGCAGTAAATCACTTAATAACAAAAAAAAAAAAAAAGAACATGTTAAAGTTCACCAAAGTATGAAGTATATTTAAGTTGGGCCTGAAATATGTGAGGTTATATTTAACAAAAATGAATGTTTTGTTTCATACTCATAATTAAAAACCTTTGAAACACCTTCAGTTGACATAATACTTCATTTCTATTCTCTTTACCTAAATAGCCTTGTTACTTAACCTGTCTGTAAAGGACAAGTTTTCTCAAGGTTGGTTTTAAACTCAGTTTGAAAATACGAAGAAAGCAGAATAACAATGATTTTCCATTAATTTTGGGGGACTTTTTTTTGCCTGTGAATTTTTCAGTGTTCTAAAAGCAGTGGGTGTGTTTTGATGCAAACCTCACCCACATTCCCAGCTGCCCACTCTGAAGCACACAAACACCTTCACCTTTATAGTCCGAAAAATAAAAAGACTGTAATCCTTCTGGCATCACAGGAATAGAAAGCACGGAGGCTAAATCAAGCCTTAGAAACTATCCTTCATGATGCATAAAATTCTTTTAAAGGAAATAGACCTCAAGCCACAGTGAAAATTATCCTGACACAAGAATCAGCCTCTTTGCAGAACAGTTTTTATGGGAGTTATTGGTACTGAGCAGTAGAAGAGACACACACTAACGTCTCTGACTTTTATACAGCTTTGTGGCACCCCTGGTTTTCAGTCTCCAGGTGGTTTTTGCATGCACCAACACTTCGGTGCGGTGAGTCCTTCTGCCCCCCACTACTCAAACATCTTTCCATCCAAATGACAAATTAGAGACAAGGAAGAGATTTTTATTTATTCCCCTCTTCCCCCCACCAAAAAAAAAGTATGGAGAAATGCAGTGGTTCTGGCTTTCGTATTTCTCACATAGTTAGACACAAAATTCATTGCATGCTACTGCCTGAATAAGAGGGATGAGAAAATTTATACACAGTGCTAGGATGACATTTTTCTGTATATTGCTCTACTCTATTTCCTCTGATTTAATCAGTGAAAAATGCTGTGTTTTACACAGCTTCCTTTAAAAACTTAGTCTAGTTCAAGTTCACATTAAACTGGCCCAAAATTAACTTCAAAGTTTTGTGAATTCTATCCAACTTTGTCCTGGCTAATTTAAGCTGGAAGCGAGCAATGGAATTCAATACCAAGAGATTTTCATGAGAGTTGCAGTTCAAAGGGGAATTTTGCACTTTCCAGGGCTCTGTGGCTCTACTGTTATGATGTAACTGTGCGTGTCCCCACTGCCTTGGGACAAGAACTCCTAGCTGACAAAACCCATTCCTCTCTGTGACAGCCCTTCTTGGACTTAGGCAGAAAAAGCTGGTTTAAATCTACATGAAAACTTTATTTGTTCCTTTCTAAGCAATAGACATTAAATTTGCCACACGAAGATTGCCCATCATTGTTACTGCCAGAGAGTTTACTGTTTAATACTATGTAAATATAAGTTAATATCATTAACAACAACGATCTCCTTTTCATCTCAGGAAGCATTAACTAGTTACTTTCTATGTTTGTGTTTTTTGTATATGGTTGTCACAGGTCTTCTTCACCAGAAGAGCTGAAGGCTTCATCATACAACTGTGTACCTACTGACCTGTTTCTGAAACAATGTATTAATAATGTTTTTCACTCCTCCTCCTCAAAGTTTCTGCCCACTGATCCATATGAAAACAACTCTTCTGCCAAATTTGTGAGAGTGAAAAGCATTCCCCTTAGCACAAACACAGTGTGAAATTTGAAAGCACAACGCCTTTTCCTACAAACCTGATGGAGATGCTCACTGGTTCACTGGCTACGGACTCTCCACAGATTCTTCTCTACTGTAACTTCAGTTTACTGGTTGCAGTTTACTAGTTGCCACCAAAAACTTACTCACAGTATTATTTCTCACCAAACTGGCATTAACAGAGTATATGAAAGGTCTATGGAGCTATTAACTACCTGAAAAAAACAACTAGAAGTGTGACAGTTCTGAGTACACAGCAATCAATCTAGTATTGAAAAGGATCCTGTAGAAACACAGGCATCTTGCTTTTTTGGAAACCAGAAGATTAAATTCTCCTTTAACTAATGGAATTGCAGAAATAGAAGTGAAGGAGGTATCTGGCCCATGTTGCCTTGTAAGCTTTTCTTATGGCTGTATCACTAGTTCAGTTAAAACCTTGTTTAACGGCTGATGTGTATCTCTGGTTGATTTAGCACCATTTTTAGTTTTCAATAATATGCAGATGTCTAACCCCAAGAGCCTTTATGCATAAAAACATTTTTAGCTCCCAGTTTGATATATGTATTTTGTCTGATTAATTTTCAAAATATCTATTTGTACTTGTGCCAAACAGTCTGCAATTTCAATACAAGCCTCCAGTTTATGTCCCAGCACTTTATAAATCTCCAAAGAAAATCTTCCCTGTTTATTTTTCTTAGAGAGAAAATACCATTTAATAAGTGTGGGCCTCTTTTCCTTACATGCATTTTACTATTGAGAGGTTAACTGTATTGGTTTTGAACTCATTTTGGTGTTTGGGTGGGTTTTTTATTATGGGACTAAAGGAAATAAAAATAATACTAAAAATTCATGGTATTCCTACTGTGGACATTATCTACACATAATGTAAAGCACATAACATTATTTTGTTCTCTGATGGTACTGGAGAAAGCCTACTACTATGCTGGTAGGGAGAGGAGAAAAGCGACTTTCCTGATGTTGCAGACAATACTTTGTCTGCACCTTGATCGCCTCAAGGACGCCTGCTCTGCCTCTGATGGTCTTTGGTGTCTTCCGCTGTGTTCCTTCAGATGTTTAGTTTCTTTAAGTAAATTTTGGAAAATGCCCTAAAGGTTGTCAGTAGGGATTTTTTATTTATAAATTTTAAGATCTCGGTTTGATATGTGTATTTTAGTTGATTAATTTTCAAAATATCTATTTCCACTTGTGCTAAATATAAATTTATATTTACAATTTACTCCCTCCCATCAGAGAAGTGGGATGCCCACCTGCTGGTCCAGGAAGGGGAATGTAAAGCCAGGGTGGGAAGGGAAAAATAGTTGCATTGGTAGCAGCATGCCTGGTCATCCAGCAGCCAGACATAGAATCATAGAATGTTTAAGGTTGGAAGAGACCTTTAAAGGTCACCTAGTCCAACCCCCCTGCAGTAAGCAGGGACATCTTCACTAGATGACATCACTCAGAGCCCTATCCAGCCTGACCTTGAATATCTCCAGGGATGGGGCCTCCACTACCTCTATGGGTAATCTGTTCCAGTGATCTACCACACTCATAGTGATGATGATTTTTTTTCCTAATATACAACCTAAATCTCCCCTTTTCTAGTTTAAAACCATTACCCCTTGCCCTACTGCTGCATGCCCTCGTGAACAGTTCTTCCCCAGCTTTCTCATAGGCACCTTTCAGGTAAGTACTAGAAGGCCGCTATAAGGTCCCCTAGGAGCCTTCTCTTCTTCAAGCTGAACAAGCCCAACTCTCTCAGCCTGTCTTCATAGTAGAGGTGCTCCAGCCCTTTGATCTTTTTTGTGGCCCTCCTTTGGACACGCTCCATGTCCTTCTTGTGTTGAGGGCTCCAAAGCTGGACACAGTACTCCAGGTGAGATCTCACCAGAGCAGAGGGGCAACATCAAACTGACATTCAGCCAGTGAACAACAAAGTTGGCATATGAGATGCATGATGGCATCTATCCTAATTTTTCAGACCCTATCCCTTTCCTGAATATCCCAGTAATCACAGAGCACAACGAGGTCTTCACTGGTTATTACATTCGCCCTGGTCCTCACTGAGAGCACCTTGGGGTATAGTTCTGATGCCATAGGAGGTAGGCAATGCTTCCAGAGTTAGCTTAGAGCCTTCATCTCTAACATATGTACATGGCTGCATGGTGGCTTCCAGAAGGCTGCCATGCTTCCATGGAAGCAGCCATTATTTTATCTTGGGCAACCTGGCTTTAAAATATTTCATCCAGGGCACATTAGCAACATAGCAAGAGCAAGCCTAGAGGCTCTGCATGTTCAAATATTTATGCTTCCTGGGTGAGTCTGGCGAAAAGTGCTGCCAAGTGTACTGTTATCAATGTCCTACGCTGGCTAATTTAAACTAACTTGGGCACTGCCTACATTAACTTGGGCGCAGTAACATATTTGACTGAAACGGTCCTGCCCCTTGAGGCAGGATATGGAGCTCTCAGTGGGAAGGTGGAGATGAGATGGATCGTATTCATGCCCTTCAATACCTGAGCTATTTCTCCAGCTGCAGAGACTGACAGTGAAATTTTCAAAGCCCTATAGCAGACCTAGGGAGGTACAGCACCTTCACTCAAGGAGGATGAGAAAGGAGCTGGACAGGCATTTTGCATGGTACCTGTGCTGGGGATGCCACCAGCTCCTGTGGCAAAAATGCACAGAGGCTGGTGTTTCGCTCACAAAGCACTCAGAGAACTATGGCTTGTAGAGTAAAATTAGGGACATCCTTCCCATAATTTCATAGGCAAGACAATAGTTTTCAGGAATAGACATTAATGAGAAATATTTCTTTTTGAAAAAAACCCAAACACTGAAGAAGTGGGGGAGGAAAATAAAAGGCTGTGTCTTTTCTCATTTTGTCTACAAGTTTCTCTGGGTGTTACTCCAGAGTTGGACCCCAATATTTTTGTTTCCTTTTTAAATCTAGAGAGGAACAATTTGCAAGGGCATGTAGTGATTGGATGAGGTGCAATGGTTTTAAACTGAAAGAAGGTAGATTTAGAGTATATATAAGGAAGAAATTCTTTACTGTGAGGGTGGTGAGGCACTGGCACAGGTTGCCCAGAAATGCTTTGGCTGCCCCCTCCCTGGCAGTGTTCAAGGCCAGCTTAGATGGGGCTTTGAGCAACCTGGTCTAGTAGAGAGTGTCCCTGCCCATGGTAGGGGGTGGAACTCAATGGTCTTTAAGGTCCTTTTCAACCCAAACCAATCCATTCCTTTTCATTCAAGAAAAACATTCAATTAGCATAAAAAGATCAGGCACAAGCATGAAAAAGTATCAAGAGCCTCAGATTGCTCCAGATGAACGCACACTATTGTGAAAGGCATTCACTCATTTCCCAGTGCACTTCTCATTGTGTACACAGCCGTATCAGGCAAAATGAAAGCTTAATCTGTTTTCAGGGGAAAGCAAGTACAGTTCCCTGCCACAGAAATGATCTGGCATGTAGGAAATCAAGGTTCCTGCTCCTTGATTGTTTAAACAGAGCAGAACCTACTCAGTTTCTGAATCTATCATGCAAGCAGCTTAAATGTCACTCCCTGCTCTGCCAAACCACGTTTTGTGTTTAAGTAATGCTCTCCACTCGTCCTGCTGCTTAACCAGCAAATAATCTCACTTAGTTGAGCTTATTTCAGCAGTAGGAGGAGTATTAAGGAATTGACTCTTAAAAAGAAAAAAAGAAAGAAGTTTTTCCTGGCGGTCACTCAGTGCCATGCAGGATTATCTCAGGTTTCTAGTTTCCTAGGAACGTAGTAACTTCCCTGTGGGTTGTTTTGTGGGCGGTGGTTTTGAATATATGCTAATTCAGCTTTTCTGACAGGGAGAGGAGCCGTGTCTCAGTTACACGGCTCTCCTGACAGCAAACGGTGGCAAGAGGCTGCTACGGAGCCAGGCCATGAAACCGCACTCGTGACAGGACCGCTCACCCTCCTGTCGGGGCTTGTTGGCAGCCCCCCGGTTTTCTTTGCCACCGTCAGCGGGGCTGACATGTGCCTATGACCATGGAGATGAAGGACTCGGGCAGCGTGGTCCTGACAGCTTACCATCCTCACAGCCCAGCCAGAATCCCAGGCATGGATCAGAGCTTTGTGCAGGACATCCCCTCCAGCCATTCGCCCAGTAGCAGGTAAAACCTGAGGGATGGGGACCGGTACCATGCCCTGACGTTTCACTGGGGTTGTTTGTGGGTTTTCTGGCTGTGTGTCAGCCTGAGAGTGTTTCCTGATAGCTCTGCCCCTTGGCAAGCGCTTCGCTCTCGCATGTTTCTTGCCTCCACCGGGGAAGTGATTCAGCCCACGGCCACTGCTCAGGATTGGGAGGGGAATATGTGAGTACTTATTTTAAATCTTGTAAGTCAACAGATCAGGCCAGTTTCCTGCCCAAGATACTCAACAAGACAATCCCAAGGAAAGAAAACATGTGAATCAGGCTTCTTCTGCTCAGGTCATTTCACAGAAAGCGAGGCTGGACTTACTGAGTCTGGGGCTCAGAAAGTTGGTTTCGGCTTTTTTTGGGGTTGGTTTTTTTTCTTATTTAATTCTTTCCCCATTCACCCATCAGGTCAGAACCAGCCCTTGCCTTTCTGTGAAGTTGCAGTTGCTGTTTTGCACACCCACATGCACCAATGGGGGATTGTATGGTTAAAGACAGTCTAAATAGGAAAATTCCTTTGCGTTGCAGGCAACTTAAGTATTGTCTTAATGCAGTTGTGTGTATGTGTACTTCCCTTGCCTCTGAGAATGTGTGTATTTGCAGAGTTCAAAAATAGCAGTTTGAGCAGTTTTATTGTTTTAGAAAAATCTGACCTTTCTCCTAAACATATGTATCTGGATTTTGCAATTTTCTCCAAAAGAAGTGGTATGAAAGTTCATAGTGTAAAAAGTTGAAGAAAGTAGGAAATGTTATTCTGTGGCTTGACTAAAAAAAAATGAGAACTAAGGTTTGAGAGGTCTTTATTCCCAGGAATTAAGTATGTGCCTTGCCTTAATAAAAATAATTCTATTTACTTCATATTGTTTATTTATAGCCCAATAGCTATTTTGTTTTCAATGTCATTATTTAGGTTAGCCGTATCTTCCTGTTCTTTTGTGTTTCCCTGACTGTCTCATAAAGATAACTCCTTTGTTCTGTTACACTGTTGTTTGAGTGCAGTACCAAAATACACAATATCATGTTAAGAAAAGAAACACAGTCTGGGCTTTTAGATGCAGTAAGAATGTCATTTGCTACTCAAAACAGAGAGCAGTGGTTTGGCATTGGGTTACGGGGGAGCATGTCATTTCTTCCCCAAGGAAGAATGCTAAACTGAATCTCCCTCTGAGCCTGTGAGCAGCGGAAACGTGGTGTTTTGCTGTTTTTCTTGTAGGTGTGCTAATTGCTTTAAAATGCTCTTGAAACTTAAGCTCAGGGGGTCCAAGGGTTTAAATCACATATGTAGCACCTAAGAAAAGCAGAAGCACAAATTGCAGTTCCTGAACAAAAAAAAAAAAAGAAAAGAGGATCCTGGCGTTTTGATGAGGAACATGTTTTGGAAGGTCCTGCCATGAGGCAAAGCCATGTGTCTCCCTCTATGTCTTTGTGTCTGTAAGATTTTGGTGCTGTCTCCTCTTTCTTGTCCTCAACTCCCCACAGCTGTTTCATAGCAATAGCCAAAGTCTGTCATATGGGCAGTCAGTGGCTGAGTTTCCAAAGCCTGTTCAAGAGAAGGATTTTATTAACCCAGCATGCAGTCCTCTGGAATGCAGAATCCATGAAGGCAAATGCACTGAGCATTTTAGCAAATGGTAAAATAGGCTCTAACTTAATCCCTACTTCATCATCTAAGAACTGTTTCCTGGGCTGCATTTTCTGTATCGTTTCCTCTGCCGCCATACTAATGCAAGAAGCTTTACTATAGACTCTGTCTGGTGTTCCTTGATCCCCGAGACAGCCACCCACACTATGGCACGCTAATTCCTTGACTCCCCAGGAGAGTGATTTGAAATAAAAAGAATTGAAACCAACAGGCGCATTGTAATTTTTTATGTTTGATAACAAAAGCAGTTGGAACCTAGCGCCTGACTTCCCTCTGCATTTGGTAGAGTTTAGTCAGATGTAGCTTTAATGAAATCCACGCTTCAGGTACATATCTGTGAGAACAGAATCAGTCTTGGATATTAACCTTCAATTTGATAAACTGCTGAGAAGTTCTCTCTCATCTTAGGAATCAAGGCTTTTCATTTTCTTTCCTTTCCCCAAAACTTTCCTCTTGCTTTGGAATGTTCTCCCTTTATACCAACAGAACAAGTCCACTCACCAGAGCCAGGCTTGGATGTGACTGTCACCCAGACATATTTTCTCTAGCAAACACTTTCATTTTGAGAACCTTCTAAGCAGAGGTTTCTCACAGAAAGGGGAAGCTAATGCAGCCTCAGTTGTCATTAAACTGCTTTGCTTCCCACTATTTAAAAAGACGCTGATAAAAGAGAAGATTTGAGTAGCCATCATGAACCTCTAAACAAATGGTCAATCTTAACACTCTTGCCAATCCAAGTACACAGCTGAGAAGCCCATGGACACCAAAGTTTACACTAATCTGTATCTGCAACTCTTGAAGGGCAAATCAAGCAGGCATCCAGTGTGCATATCTAAAACATACACCAGCAGCATTAGCATCAGCGTGAGGAATAGCAGCCACAAGTATTTCAGTTCATAAACCCAACGGGAGGAAAATGTAAATACCCCATTATATCTTAAGGCGTATTAGCCAGTGGGCTGTCAGGAGGACAGAAGATGTGCATTAGCTGCTTCAAAATTAAAATGCATCAGTCTGCAGTGAAGGATGGTAAATTCAAAAGAGTAATGAAGGGGAGAATAGACTGAAAGTTTGACTACATAGTGATGCCATCACCAATCTGCAATGGAGAAACCTATCTTCCAATTTTACAGTTGGATTATGTCAATAAAAAAGTTGAGGAGAGGGTCAACAAATTCCAGTCATTCTCCAGAACAAGAAAGCATCATGGGACTAAAAATAGGTATACTTTAAATTTATCCTCCTCATCTATCTACATAGTTAATTTCTATCTTTCACCTCCTGTTCCATTTTGTAGCCTGACTTACTTTACCAGTTCCCAACACAGGTGAGACCTGAAAACTGCACTGTTGAGTTTGCCAGAGGTCCAGCAGAATTCTCCAGCCAAATCTTCCTTTCATTCAGTTAATACAACTAGAAAGCTCATTTTTCATTTTTCTTATGAGGCATTCAGGTCCTTCCACTACGCTTGTCATCTGCTTTGCATGATTGGAATAGTTGATAGCATTTCTATTATTCACACATTTTTTTTAAAACTTTTTCCCGTTGAGAACAAGGTGTTGGAGAGATCTTCATTTTCTTTGCTTGGCAGTTAGGCTAACTCTATGGCATATGAGTACAGTGGGGAAGGTTCCTCTGTTTGTGGCATCCGCCTCACTTTTTGTTTAATCCTGTTTATTAGAACTCAGACGTCACGAGTACCAGTACCAAACACCCCAGAATATCACACTATCCCTTTCAATACAGACACTATCTCAGTGCAAAGGTGACAGTGTTGATTTCTGTTAAGTAACAGTCAACTTTTCCATCCTCACTTCAGAGAATGAAGGACTTTGTAGTTGTGCACAAATACCACTCCTGGATTATGTAGAGGAAAAGTGGGGGCATGGGCACATGTCTTCCTTACATCTCAGAGTAGCTAGGAGGAGTTATTCCTGTGCTCAGAGGAAGCAGGCATGACCTCTATGCCAAATGGCCACTGAGCTCTAAGGTAATTATGCAATTAGGGGAGTACAAAGCATTCCTAAGTGAGTCATGCTCAAGCTTTCCTTGACTCAAGTATGGGAGTTAGTGAGTCCCTCCGACCATTTGTTACTAGTACATCTACTCATCCTGCACTACAAATCACAAGCATTTCCACTGCAATAACTGGCTTACACTTACATGTGCCTGAGATAAGAACCAAGAGAAATAAAAAGCAGGTTCAGAGGCTTTGTTCCTGCAGAATGGATTTAGAGCAGCTTTAGAAGAGCATTCAATGCATTTTATACACGAAATAAGCATCTCTATAATCAATACTCTTGCAAAGAGCTGCATATATACTACTGAAGCTAGGAGTGAGCTACACAGGTAGAGGACTAAGTGGATTTCAGCACCACTGAACAACACAGCCAAGACCCCACTTCTCTCCTAGCCAAGGGCAAGTTTGGCACTTCCAGTTGTTTCAGGAAAATGTCTTTCTTATCTCTTCATGTACTGCATGTCTCTTTCCTCCTACTGTCAGGAGGTAACTTTCAGGCAGGCATCATTAAACTATAGAGTCAACAAAGAACAGGAAAAAATTCTGAAATTTCTGTGTTACTGTGAATTACCTGCTGGTAGCTTCCTGGATCTCTGCTCTCCAAGTCTAAGGCTTGCAGATTTGGGGTCGGTAGTAAAGTCATTACACTGGGCAAGCATGGCATCAGATCCCTTTGCCATATTCATCCTCTCTTGCAAGCCCCAGGATACTATAGAGATATGTCATGGTGAGAATAAGTGTCCTGAAAAAAAGACTGAAATAAAACTGGAAGAGGAGCCCTTATGCACCAGAAATTTGGCTTGTTTTTATCCCAACAGAAGCAGATTTTATCACACTGAAGTAAGGTCTGTATGCCCCGAGGCTGGGTGATCTGGGTTTAATTTCTGTCAGCCCTGATTGAGCAGCTCCCCTGCTCAGTTGTATACAAGTGATGTCAAGAATGTCTTCTAAGTGATGCAGGATAAACAACCTTAACTATTTTGGATGTTTATCTCACTCTATCATAAACTTCCCCAGAAGACAAAAATAAAAAGCTGGCTCCTTTTCCACAGTAAATCTTGAAATGACTTGGGCCTCATGCAGTAAATTAGACTCAAGACCTATGAAATAAAAATTTTAAAATGTACTAAAAGTGGTAAAAGAAAACTCCACAAAATGATATATAGTCTAGGAAAAGACTGTACTGTGACAAGTTGGGCAAAAAATGTTTTGTGGAAAAAGGACCTTTTATAATTTCTAGTAGCTTTCTAAAATAGGACTTTTAAAGGCATATTTTTTATAGATGCTAAGAATGATAATTCTTTATAAAACTTTTACCGGGAGGATACTTATAACAAAGTCAGACAATAGTAGACACGCTTTTCCTGTAGGTTTTAGAAATACCTACACAATGTCCCCTGAGAGCCTCACTGAGGAATGTAGTATTTATAGCCAGTTCCTCATGTTATAGTTGAAACTAGAGTTGGCTTCTCTGGTTTCTTTTTAGTTTGGTGCTCCTGCTGCTCTCCCTGGTACCTCCATATGTAGAGTTGATGGAAAACATCTGGCACTGTCCCTTTGATCATTTTGTTTGGTCGAGCATTTAGCCAGCTGCCCCATTCATTTTTAACTAAGTCACTTATCTCTGATTACACGAGGGTTGGAGCTGACCACCAAAAAAAAAAAAGAACCTGAGAGCCCCAAGTGTCCTGCACAGACACCTTCAGATTGCATCTGGCAGACTGACAGCACTGGCACAACAGCCAGGAATCAAGAACCATAAAGTGTTATTTTTGCATTGGAGATCAAAACAATTCAGTGTAAAAGTGTGGAAAATGTGCAGTGGTGGGAACTGCAAGACATGACTGTGGAACACTAGTAAAAGTCCTCGCTGGGACAGTATCTGAAAAGCATCTGGTTAGCACTGTGCAAATATAGAATCACATCCTGAAATAGTGTGGAGTATCCACAGCAAACAATCAAGTTAACATCCTGGATTTTGGCTAACTACAGTACAAGCAGACACTTGGCCCACTGCGGTGCTTTGCTCCAGCTGGTCGGGCAGTGCAACAGAGCACGGCTGGCAGGCAGCGCGTCTGTCATTAGGGTGGGATGATGTTCTGTGCAGCCCTCAGGTACCTCCGTGGTGGGATCACTGAAAAAGCATGGGAGAGAATCTGGGACAAGAGTGTCCAGAGTCACATGCCAAGCTGGTGACTGAAGCCAGGCACCCTTGCTAGGATTTTGGCCCCTTTGTCTGCTTCCTTTCTCTCTTGGTGGAGACAGCTTCCATCCTACTGTGTCATCCCCCCATCATATTGTATGTTCTAGGGACTTTGCAGTGGGTGGAAGGAAGAGGGGAGCGAAGGACAGGAGAAGGGCCACCTTCATAGGTACATGACTTGAGTTTTCCCTTTGTGTGCAGAAAGACGTTGGAGTGAGAAAAGAAACATCTCCCAAAGGATTTTGTGTGGTGGGGGCATTTACAGTTGACCCGAGTCCCACAGACACATGTGGCAATGGGTTTTGGAATGGCATTTAAGTGGTGATTTTGAAGTCAAAAGCTGAAACAGTTGAAAAGACAGGTTGTTTGAAAAAAGAACACCTATTACTCAAAGGACTATTTTAGCAGAGGTCAGCAGAACTGCTTGAGGTGGCATCCCTTGTAATTAATGCAAGGGAAAGACTGATGCTCTGTGAGGGATCCCTCATCTCTGTAATTTCTTCCCCTGTCTGTATCTGTTAAGTTTCCAGATGCTGACAGAGCCTCTGGTCCCTGAGGAGAGTGGAACAAACACTGGAGCAGGGAGCCTATTATCAGCTTGTTCGTTTGAAGACCATTATGATTTCTTATTCAGGATGCTGTGTGTAATACTCGGCGGCTGTAAGCCTGCGGGGTTTTCAGATGTGTGAAACCATCTAGTTCAGGACGGACCTATGCAGGATGTTTAGATGTTAGAAGACTGAGCAAAAGAGAGACAGAATCTCTGCTACTCAGTGTTGCCATTATTGACTCAAGGACTATACAAGCCTTTTATAACATTTCTTTCTGTAGAAGTTGTGCTGAGTATTTAATGAGAAAAAAAATGCTAACTTTCCAATGGACAGATTTGGGCAGAGACTAATATATTTATACAAGGCCTGAATTTCACTCACTGAGTAGTAGGTTCCTCACTAACAGCCCTGCAGACATCAGAGAGTGTGAAGTTGCCTAGACTCTGTGTTAGCCTATACAGGCTCTAAGTATGGCTACTGAGAGCTAAAAAATCTCAGAACAAAATCCCTTTTAGGCTTATTTTCTGGCCCAGTGATAATCATATCTAGTGGTCAAGAGAGAATCTAAAAGTGAGAATGTCAGACCCTTTTTAAGGTTAACATTAGTATGACAGCAAGAGATGTTGTAGCATTCAATCTAACATGAAATGCCCTTTTTTTCTTCTTCTTTTTTTAATTCTTGTCTAATGAAAAGTCAATAATAAATCCTGAAGTGGAACATCAAGTGGGATATGAATCTTATTTGTATACATGGACTGAGTTAATGGATACTTGGGTGTAGAAATGGAGATTTTACCCCTGAATTCAGTGGAAATGGGATCAAGCCATCAGAACTCAGGGGCTTTTTGGTCAATAACTTTTCTTACAGGACATCATCTGATTATGCTATTTCTTGCTACAGCTCAGGATGACTTCTTATTTAATAGGATTATTACAGAATAAGGCATCAATATGAAGTCTTAGATAATTAAAACATGATATTGACCTGGCCTGTCTTCCTTTTGCAACACTTCCCTCTGCTATTCAATATTTTGAAAACTCAAATTCTAAATATTTGTCTGGATGTCTCAGAGATTAATATAAAATCTTTGCTGTAGTTGCAGGTGAAACATGAAGCAGGGGAGCCTAGGGCATTCTCTGAAGATGTTTTACAGACTTGTCTGTCCTTGGCCATTTCTGGGACAGATGGTGCCCAGATCATGCATGTGCAAGGAAGTGAAAGGAAACAGCAAGCTTATCCTGATGAACAGAGACAAGGGAAGCCTTTGTACTCAGGCTGCCGCAGGATTTCACATTGAAAGTGCTCACTTTTGGAGAGGGGGTGGGCAGGAGGAAGCAGGGGCAGCTGCCCAAGCACAGGAGATTGTTTTTTTAAATATGTGGCAGTCTTTGGCCTCCTGCTGAAACAATTGCATCTTCCTTGTATAAGGTCCTTCTTACGTCTTCCACTCAGAGGATGCATTTCCCCATAATTCCCACTGATCTGCTGCAATCCCTGAAGCTACCATGCTTGCTTGCTTGCTTCCCTCCTTCTCTCTTTCATTTAGCTAAAGAAATTAAATCATGAGTATTTAAGGATAACATTAGTGGAAATGTGGAGTTTCTGGAAATATTAATTTATCCGTATTTACATGTGTCTACAATATGCAAAAGTCCATAGATAGAACATGAAGCCTAAGGCTACCCATGCATCACTGACAATTCACAGAATATATGAAAAACATTGGAATGACTTAGCCCACAAATCAAAAATTAGCCAGTCTTCTTCATGCATATTTCTCCAAGTTGTTTGTTGTCACTGATGAGGAGTGGCAATTAAAAGTAAACAAACAAAGGAACCTACTAAGTAAATTTTTGAAAATGCTTCTTCAACATACAGGACCTTGATGTTCTGTATTTAGGAAACACACCACAGATTTTTGGGAGGGACATTGACTCTGCAGCTGTGTTGTGTGGTCAAAATGCATTTCATCCTTAATGGACTCCAGCTCTTACGGCTTTTTTTAACTGCTGATGTTTTTTATGTAAGACTTAGCTAAGCCAGGCCTGAAGTTAACAGTCACACTCAGCAATGCAGTCAGACCATGCAAACCACAGCAGCTTGCCTCAGACTACACTGAACAGAAGTAAATCTGCAGTTAATTACATTACGTGCCATGCAACGAGCCACTGTACTTGTAAGTAATCGCCCATTTGTATGGGGAGTTTATTGTTTTAGGATGTCCTTCGAGGCCCATTTTCTCCTCCCAGATTCAAACTGGGGTATGATATTCGTGTGGGTAATGAGGATGTCTATAATTAACACAGTGCTATCAAGAATTCTAAAAGACACAATATTTTTTTACTTTTCACAGTTAGTTTTCTGCCACTTATATGGAGACTTACTGAAACAAGAAAGAGGTGCATTGGGATTTTATTTATTTTGCATTCCTTTGTGGTTTTTTTCTCTCAGACACAGGACACTGATTTTGTGCATTATGCATATGTAAGGCCCAGTTGTGATGTCTATGTCCTGACATCTACTGAAAATCTGTATTACAGGCAAAAAGGAATGAAAAACAGCAGTGAAGAAAGCAAAAAGTTCAGTGTGACACTATAAGGTTTAACAGCAAAATAATAAATCCATGGCTTTAGTCAACTTCATGATTGCCATGTAACAATTCTGACAGAGGAACTCAGGATATCTCTTTATGGTGTGGCCGCAAGCAAACCCAACCTCCCTTTGCCTGTGACCAGGATCTGTACAGTGATGTGAGGGCAGCAATTTGCCTGAGTCAATAAGCAGATACAACGCTTACTGCAGCTGTAGGGCTTCTGACCCAGGGCAGCCTGTGCCCAGCCTGCTGACGCTGCTGTAGGTGGAACCTTGAAGGCTGGAATGCAAAGTGTTTAGACTAGTGCTTCAGGCCTGATAAGGAGAAAAAAAAAAAAAAAAAAAGAAGCCATATTTTTTTCTGAACAGGCCACTCTGCTAATTAATAGGCTAGGCTGGGTATTTTCAGGTCTAGATGCTTAAAGTAAACAGGTAGAAAGCTATACTGCATTTTCCTCAAGTATTTACTCAAACCGTAACAGAATATCTCATTCATTTGTGCAAATCAGATTTCTACCAGAGCAAAACACATGAAAAAGGAGGTGCCTGTGATATTCAGTTAGAAAAATTGATTGACAACACTGTGAAGGCATTCATCATCTGAATCCCTGCAGACTCCAGCAGAAGAGTAAAGGGTACAGCAGGGAGCCAGAAGTAGTCCTTTAAAGAAGATTTTAAATTTTTATTAGATTAGACCTTTTTTCCCCAACAGATAATTCAAGTGAAGGGTAGAGTTCTGATTTTCCTAGAGAACCTAAAATATCTTTTATTTCTTAAGCAATAGATAGACCAGTCAGCATCTGATTATCCATTACAATCTCTTTTCTAATTAAATCTCATCAGCTGGATCAGGAATATGATGATGTTCAGAAGCTGAATTGAGCCATATTCAAACACTGTAAATAAGGTTCCTAACCTTTATTCTTGAGATGTCACTTCAGTCTTTGCTTTCTGAGTCATTGAATGGCATTGATCCAGGGCTCCAGTTATGCTGAAAAAGACATTGACCGCTGCACAAGTGGGTGGAAAAACATCGTTCAACAGTTAGCTGGGTATATCTGCTGAAAGTATGTCTGTAATTTTCTGAAGGAGATGGTGTTACTAAGAACAGATTGGTTTCTGAGACTGCCTTGAACCCAACCAGCTGTAGTTAAACCCTCAAAGGCTGACAGAGTGCATTCCTAATTATATCAGTGGAGTGGACGGCCAGATTAAGTTACCTCCTTTGAGACTATTGGTGATGAGTTTCCATCACTGGGATAGATGTTATACTTCATCCAAACCAAAGGGGACTGTGAAACAATAGCAATGAACCAAACACTGAAATGATATGCTTTTGCGGGGCTACCCTGAAGCCTGCAGATATCCACAGCCCTTGAATTCAGTGGACATAGCAGTAGCAATAACATCTGATAGGCAGTCTTAATAGTCTACACTTATTATTGTATTCATCTTTTAAATTAGGTAAATCAGTTTGCAACAGGTACCAGAAACAGGACAATAAAAAATGGTGGGAAGAAGTTTTCTGATATCTTTACAGAAAATGCATATTTATGTCTTTGGCCATCTTCACAGTGTCTTGCAACATTCACTGACGTCAATATGCTTAAGCAACTGGTATAGCTGAAGATAATAAGCTCAGGATTTATTTTTCTTTATTTTTCTCTGATGTATATTTTGTTAAAAGCTTAATACCACTTTTCCATCATTTGTGAAAACTTATAAATAAATAATACTCCATAATATAGTTACAGCAGACCAAATTTAGCATGTTCTGAAGATCACTTCAAAGTGATGAATAGGTCTCAAGGACAAAAAGTGAACAACAATACTTACATATGTTGAGAGGAGTGATGTATTCTTGCAGAAGAGGAAGAAACTCCATGATTTTCAATATATATATTTTACATTTGACAAAAAAAATTTGCTCGCATTGCAAAATTGCCACTGTGCATTTTATGTTTGGGAGATGCAAGGAAAACTAGAGCTAAGATTTCTGCCAACATTGTCCTTTTGTGCATTTAAGCCATGCTACCAAAAGCCAGAGAGTTGATACAGTGCTCTGTACATGCCACCTGGAAAATCCTGTTTAGAATTATGCGGTGTGATGGGCCAATCAGATAAGTCATGTCTGTCGAGAGGACGTGTTTGTTTTAACTGTTGAACTGTGGAGGTTATAGAGAGTTGAATCTTTGGGTTACAAATGTAATTGACATCTCACAGCATTTAAGGTCAGATCCAAAATTCCTCTTGGCAGCAGTAGGCTTTGTGCTTGTCTCTAAAGATTTTGATGTCCCTGCAACCAACTCTATATCCTTGATATATGTTGCAGTGCTTTGTTTTAGTCATTTGTGCTATTCACTCCATTCTCTTATTTAAAAACACATAAATTCCTCACAGGGATGAATCAGTTTCTGATTGTTTTTTCTGCAATTGTATTTCTATTGAATTCACTTTATTAATTTATTGGATTTTAATAATAAGTTATCTGAAAGCTACTAAACTTCTCAGGAAAAATAATTGAGTGGGGCAATTCTATACTGGTCACTCGTGATGGAAAAACTTAGCAAGTTCAATGGGTTATTTTTCCTACTGGATTCACCATAGTCACTTTTTTGGATTGCCCTCAGAGAAACATAATTACGAATGGAAATATTATCGCAAGTTAGCACTGGCCCCCTCAAATCCAAACAAAACAATGAAGTAACACAGGCTTTCCTTCCTATTCTCACTGCATCACTGAAACCACTACCTAATAGAGGGATTTTCTTTGAAAAAACTTCCTTCTGTGTTTTTTACAGTGCTGTGTGTCTGCATTCCTGTTCATTTGTATGCTTGATTAGCTGAAATCAAATACAATGATGTAGATCTCCAAGCAACTATAAAAGCTCAAAGTGAGCAATACTAACAGCACAGAATATTCCACATTGCAAACTTCATGGGAATTGCTGTGCAGAAAGGGAAAGAGCTGACACGAAATCACACATGGGTTTTTCCTTCGTGTTGTTTTGTCATTGTGTAACTGCTGAGAAGTTTGCTCTTCAGCAGACTTCAAATAGCTGCGTGGACAGGTAACAAAGGACGTACTATTTGCATCTGTGCCTCATGCACAGCTATCTTCTGGGAAGAAGCAACTGGGAAGGAGAGACTAGATTTAAGAAATTGTGTAAGTATCAAGCTGTGGGACTTTTTTTCCCTCTACCCATGATGTTATCTATGCTTTTGCTATTACTTTTGACTTTTGGTGAGTGGCACTTCTGTGGTTTTGCAATAAGTGCTATAGATTTTGAGAATGGGGAAAGTTTTTTGGTCTTTGCTGTTGATGTTGTGCCTTCTAGGGATGAATCATTGATTGATTTTGATCAGAGACCACAATTTAAATCAATGTCAGTATACTTTTAAAATGCCTGAGATAAGAAGATTGATGGTGATTTTTGTCATCCTATTTGTATTTTTAAGAATGTGAAAAATAATATAACAACCAACCAGAAACTGAACCAAGAAATCATTAAAAGATCTAAAAGACCTCATGGGAAAATGCAAAATTCAAGGATAAAGTGTCAATTACTTAATGAAATAGGAAGCACATAAGTAAAAAGATATGATAAGCATCCTTTCATGTGTATGCTTTTGCTACACAGATGACAGGAGGTTTTTTTGCATTTGTCTTATCAAACAAAACTTGGCTAGTCAGTCTTTTAAAATGAGACAAGTTTGGCAGCACTGGACAAGATCTTTCTGAGTAGATACTCTTCCATTACAAAGTAGTGAAGTGAAGGATAGACCAAAACCATGATGAAAGTAGATTAAAGATGGTACAAAATTCTTTAGTTGAAGCCTATTTAAAATGAATCCTGACTTCAATATTTAGTTTTGCTGTGGTGCTTTATTTAAATTACTGATTTAATCATGCATTTGTTGAAATCAAAGCTGTTGAAAAGTTCAGTAATTGCATTACGTGGAAAAGAAAGTTCTTGACTAGAATATTAAATACTGATTTTTGAAATCAAAATATCTACGCAGAAGTCTAAACAAGTAACTGAAACGCTGATCTCATTAGGCATTTCAACAAAGGAGGCATAAGAAAATACACACTCACACCAGATATGATGGGAGAACATTTTTGAAAGGTTAAGTTGGTACATTTCTTTGATGTAACCCTTGAAACGCCTAAGGTCAAATTAATTATTACGCTGCATTTCAGTTCTGACTATCATCCTATACAATATGTAAATAGGAAAGTCCTGTTTCCCTGGAAATTATGATAAGGGAGTAACTTTTTGGTTAGCTATGACCTCATGCTACAATCTAATGTTTGCCTAACAAAAATGAAATTTGTTTATTTTGCATGGAGAAACCAACCAGATAATATCTTGAGTGGAAATTCTTGATTTATATACTGCTTGTGCCATAGACAATTTTCTGATTTGCTCTATTTCTAAACAATTCTAAGCACTTTGAATACTTTTTGGTGGGTGAGCTGGCTTTAACTCTAATAACAAGACAAATAACAAGAGCAATTCTATGGCTTTTTCGAGTTGCTGTAGTTGTCTAATTTTCATTGGACACAGAACTTAGAAACTAACTCTTACTAGTACTTGCTCCGTGATTCCTACAGTGTTCACTGGGTCTGATTCATGCATTCTCATTCATATTCTGCTTCATATAGAAACAGTCTATATAAAAATTTTTAATTGTACTTTTATCACAGATAGACACCCAGGGGAATTAATTGTACTATCCAGTTGCTCGTGAAGGACAGACTTGGGCGACTTCTAAGCTTGACTGTGGGATGTGCCAGGGGCTGCTCTGTGGTCCTGCTGACCCATCTCAGATCATTGCCTCAAAGTCTTACAGTGAGGTCAAAAGACTTTCCCTGTCTGTTTTCAGAACTGTAGCTCTGCCTATGGCTGATGTATGGACAGAGAGTGCAGGAAAAGCAAACAAAACAACTGACCACAGGCTCATGTACCTCCTGGAGCTGTGACAACTGCATTTATGTGAGCATTTTCTAGAGGCAACTTTAGAGGAATAAGCAGTTCACAAAAACAAAGTGGCTTAGTTTCAGTTAGTTCTTTGTTTGATCAAAAGTCATGGTCAAATTAACACCGAGGCCATAGATGCTGTTTGGTAGTCAGCTATCTTCAAACCACTTTTATTCCTTCCTAGTCTAGTAGGGCTCAGAAACACAGGCAAAACATGATGACTTAACAAGCACTGTGAGATAAGTGTAACTGCCCAGGGATGTGCTCTTACCTCTTTCATGCCAGAATAACTGATTTATGCCACATTTTCCATGGACTAAACTTTCAGATGACAATTAACTATATCTCACTTTCCAACCAGGAAATTTTCTACCAGTAGGTATAAACTTATTTCCCTTAGTTCTTAAAGTGATACACACCTGAAACCCGATAAATACCCCTAAGAAAGACATTTCCTTGGTTGATACATAGATATGAAAAAAGGGGCATTAGTTCTTCCTCCTGACCCCTCCACCACCTTCCAAGGTAGGAAAAAAACATTTCTTAATCCATGCATCTCAAAAGTTGTGGGTCATGGTAGTCAACTGTCAACTTCTTAAATGAAAGCACAGTACCAGACATCCTTACTAAAATTATTATTGAGTGAAGTTTAATTTATAGTGGCCATTTCACTGTCATTATCATTCATCAGTGCAGGGTCCACAGCACAAATAACTTTAGAAAGAAAGCTCTTTGGGAACATGTGCTAAGTTCATCTAAAATTTCTCTCCAAGGCCAGGAGAAAATTAATGGAGGCATGAAAGCAAAGGCCTGGTGCCTTTGTCAGCAGGTTTTCCAGTTGCCCGAATGCTAAAATGATCACAGAAATTTACTCTTAAGTCTCAGTGCACAAGGCACATGCATGCACAGCTCCAGCACAAGTGATGCTTGCAGCCTGTCTCAAGAGTCAGCAGTGTCAGCAGTGTCAGCGGTGCAGAGGCAGAGGCACGGGTCCCACCTTGGCTGAGCCACAGGTCCCACCTAGGCTGCTGGCTGCACCCTCCCTGCCAGAAAGCGGCTCCAGCTAGGACGGCTTCCAGTTGGGCAGTACTCTGTTTCAAAAACATCCATGTAAAAGCTGGCTTTTTCACAAATCTGAGGAAGTTCTGGAGATAGTTGTAACTGTGCTGGAAAGGAAGGAGTGGAAAGCCAGGAGCTTGTTTAAAAAACCAAAGCGGCAACGAGGTTTTTATTTTGTTCCCTCTGCCATCTGGCAGGTGACCTCAGTGGATGAGTGAGTGCTGAGCACTACATGGCAGCAGTCTCACTCAGTTCACTTTGAACCTGGTTTATGAACAGACAGAGAGCTGTCACCTAGCCATCCTACTTGCTCTTACCCCCATCCCAAAAAAACTCCCAAGGCATTGGAATAACCTCTGATGCAAGTGCCTGTGCTCTCAAACACAACAGCACACTCACCATACAGGTCTGGGGAGATCATTAGAGGACAAAATCAGCAAAGGTGACAAGGGACAATTCCAATTTCAATTACCCTTCTCTCCTAGTGCTGGTATGGATTGTTTTATAGAGAAGGCAAAGCAAGAAAGGGAAAAACTAAGAGAGAGATAAACGTGCAAACCAAAGAGCTTATTCATATGGCAAAGCTAACATAGTGCCATCCAGTTTAAGACTGGTCCCCATTTGGAGTTTGATCCTGCTGGATACTTAGTGCTTACACTCTTCCAAATGGTAGTCTCCAGAGTAAGCTTAACATTAAGTGCCTTACTGGTTCTTGGTCAACATGCTGAACACCTGACAGTAATCAGCCTTTGCTTAATTTTTCTGATTTGTAGAAAAAAACCCTCTCTCTAGGTATAAGCTCTGGTATTTCAGAGATTTTACCTTCTCCATCCCAAGCCAATACGCACATTTTGTGGTTTTTTATTCTAAATAGGGTTAGGCCACTGGTTGTCCACTGTGGAAACTCCAGTATAAGCCATGGCCCTCTGAGGAAACTCCAGGGGACAGTGTTTTACTCTGAACTAAGGATCTACCTGGGGTTATTCAAAATTCCTTTTGATCAACCTGTGAAAAAGAAAAAAAAATCAGACCTGGAGGGAGAGAGCGTAATAAATTCTCAAGCATTGTCAGCATATATTCCAAAGGGGCAATAAGCTGTTAAATCATATCAAAGAAATGCCTAGAAAACTAGTACTCGTGGTGTGCCTGACAGCTTACACTGCATGAAGTACTTCAAGTCCGTAACTCTAAACGCAGCTGTCACTGCAAGGTGCACCTTCGGTGCACTGAACTTCCATCTCTTCCCAGTAACAGTGAATCTTCACAAAAAGCAGCCGTAAATTACAAATCCTAAGCAAATTTTCAAATCTTATAGCCAGATCTGTAACCAGCCTGAAGACTATAATGAGAAGGGGATGACAAAGCAAGCAGAAACACTTTTTGCTACCACGGAAAGGCTGCTCAAGGCTTTAGTTTCAGGGTCACGCAGCATAATTTTCCTAATCACTACTCAGTATTTTAAAAATCCTTGAGGAGTACACATTTGCTGGGGCTTGGCCTGTCCCGTGCTCCTTTGTGCATTCGTACATGTGTGTATGTGTGTGGTGTATATTAATTGCCTGCAGTACACCAGCCGTGGTACCAAAATGCAGACACTCAGCATTTCAGCCACGTGGAAAACCACACTGCCTACAAACACCACCCCTCACCTGCCCCCTGCTCACTCTCTGCTATCCCCACAACAAAAGTTTACCAACATTGCAAAACTCTGGCAATCTCCAAATAGATGATAGGTTCTCCATGCAGCCTGCCAGAAAAAAAAAAAACAAATATAAAATAAATTTACCTCTTTTCCTCAGTTGTAAAACTGGCCTAGGGACTGAAAAAGACAAAGTGTCCCCTGGTTCACTGATTAGATTAAGGCCTTGTATGTCCACACATAGGTCCATACCCTCCGAGGCTAGAAATAATTCTTCCCTGGATCAGAGTACTTACGCCCCTTAGGACCCACATTTTAAAATTGTCATGTAAGAGAATATGGGGAAAAACTTGTTGTTATAGTTCTGTTTTTCTTATACCCCCAACCTTCTGAGTTTATGTAGTGAGAAAGAAGCAATTCCATCTCTAAAATGTAGCTATCTTAGGGCTGTAAAATGACATTTTCTGCCTGAATTGCAATCAGGATATGGCCAGAGAGTGGAGCGCTCTGCGTGGGCTGAGGTGGGCTTCAGGCTTTTCATGGTAAACAGCATTTTTCAGTGTAGCTGGTACAAAGCACAGCACAGCACCCAGGAGGCTTTTACTTCTGACTTACACCTCCAGTGCATAATAAGAGTAATAGTGACAGTAGTAATAACAACAATAACATTTTCACAGCACACAGAAACAAATGCAATGAGCAGAGGTGGTGTAAGCAGCAGGCTGAAATTTTATGAGTGCTATAAACAGGCCTCAATGTATGCTGGAATGGGGCCAGAATACCAGCCAGAGCATGGCAACCCTACCAAGACATGTCCCTGTGGGCTTTCCTGATAGGTCTCTTGCACCCACACCCCTGACACAGATGCTGGTGTGGCAGAGGATAAGGGGCATCTTCATCAGGTAGTGCTTGCATGTGTCCTGTGTGGGTGACAGTATCAGATTTCACCACTTCTCCTTTAAAATACATCCTTTTTCCCATCTGCCATAACCTACCTAAGTAAGTTAATAATGCACGTCCTGTAAGAAGTTAACTTACCCTCCCAGTTCATATGGATCTGCAGGAAAACAAGGACCACGACAATGTGAAACACTCATCCATCAGAGCATCTGAAGAGGGCTGCCCACAGTTGCAACAGCTGGCAAAGGATGCTGTTACTGCAGTTCTGACAGTGCTGCTGGGAAACCCTTTTCAAAACACTGTGTCTTATCAAATACCTTAAATTTTCCCTGTCTCTGGTCCAGCACTTTCTATTAGTCATAATCAGCATTTTTCTTCTGTCTTGGCAATGCCAAAAAAGCCCTGCTGGTGAAACCACCAGCACAGGGGTTACTACCAGTTGTTACATTGACAGAGATTGACTTTGATGCAAGACAGAGTGTTGCAAAAGGAAAGAACTGTCAGATAATAAACTGATTTTGACCACATTCGGTGTGACATGACTGGCACTGAACATGGTGGGCTCTAGGTCTCTGGATCGAACTCAGGCAGGTTAGATCTGTGGCCTCAAATACTGTCACCCTCTCAATGTCATCAAATGCATTAAGAGTGTGCAGCATTATGAGGGGTAACAGATGCAAGTCACTCCTGGGGACATTTCAATTGGACACAAGAGGAAAATTTTTCACAATGAAAACAATCAGCCATTGGAATAGTCTCGCCAGGGAAGGGGTGGATTCCCCAACACTGAACACTTTTAAGATTTGGCTGGACGGGATTCTGGGCCATCTTGTCTAGGTGGTATTTTTGTCTAGATGGAGCTTTTGCCAAGAAAGGTTGGACCAGATGATCCTTGAAGTCCCTTCCAATCTGGTATTCTATGATTCTCTTAATTATGGCAATGGTAAAAAATGTTACTGCATTCACTTTTGAGAGGAGCTGCTGCTTTTATTGGTTTTATCTCACACTAATATTTTTTAATTTCTCATATTTTATATTTCATTATGAAATGTCTGTGCTGGTTCACAGTTGAGTGGTTAACATGAGTTCCTTTTAAACTTGCTAATAAAACTTTCTTCTACCTTCTTTTTTGCTGCATTTTACACAAGACAGGCCTCAAATTCTGCTTGACTGAAATGCCTAGTACTACTTTCATGTCAAAAAAATAACAAAATTGTAGACTAACCTAATATTTACATTATACATTTTAATTGGATATGTCTGACTTACGTATGTTTCTGTTTAAAGGAATGAACTTTGGAGATTGGACATTCATAATTGATTGAGCATATTCAGAACCATAATTATGTATAGAAAGTACAGACTTTTTTTTTTCCTTTGTCTGTTTGTGTCCAACAGACTTTTCAGATGTAATGCCTATTTAGTGAGAGATTCTTTTAAAGCCCTTTTTCTGGAATGCATTTCATGATTTACAGTCCCCCTTGAGTAATATTGCTGATTACCTAATGGGTGAAACTAGTAAGGTATTTTGCTTCAATTAAATCCTCACCTTTAAGGAGAAGTGAATTGGTTGATAGACCACTAGAAACTCAGCAGAAACTTATCCCAGTTCTTAAAATAAAGGTTACTGGCAAAATATGAATTTGGCAGTTACGGTTACTTTTAAAGTCACATTAGTGAAGAACATGTGTTAATATAAAAATATCTTTGATACATTACAGTGGTTTAGCTATAGTTAGTTTAGCAGTGCTTGGTTAACATCTAAGGGAGGACAGGGAATAAATGTCTTACATTTGGCAATCAGTAAGCCAGGGCTTTTCCCCAGTGCTTGGCTTTGTTTGGGTTTAGACAAAGTTCCTCTGTTTTTGCTCAAGCTGCAGTAATCCTTCAGCCCTTGATGTCATGCATTCTGGGTTTTCTATAATCTTTATAATAATCTTTGAACCCTCAGCCCACATCATATGTTATGAATATTCTTTTTTCAGAGAAGAGAAGCAGGCAATCTTTTTAAACTGCAGGAACCCTACCCCTAATGTTTCCCTGTGCGTCAAAGACATGGAGCAACGTCAGGGAGGAGTACCAGAAAAGACCAGTTTGGAAAGATGGTTTGGTATTGGAAAATACAAAATGAGGAAGGATCAGTGAAAAAAATTACTTTTCAGGGTCAGAATTTCACTGGTCTCGAGTGACGATTCAAACTGCATCTAGAAAACCCTCTTCAGGGCTGCACCTGATTCAGGGTGTGAGCATGGTCAGGCTGCTGCTGCAGAGGAGCAAGAGGCAGAGATTGGCCCTGGTGAGTATAGGAAATGGTAGCATTACAGGCTATCAACTCAGGTCCTTCTTCCCAAGTGAAAATACATTGAAATTCAGAGATACCAGCAAGTAATTATTTTCTTCATCTTGCCAGGCAACTGATAGGGTTCGATATTCATGTCCCCTTCACTCAGTGACTCTTCCATCAGACTGTCATCTTTTTATTCTTGGCATTCTTGATTTAGCTTTGAAAGAAATTCTAGATCTAAGGGACAGTAAGTGGCTTCCCTAAGGAATTGTACTGTAAATCCATGGGATTAGGATAACTAACAGCTTCTCTGTGGTATAGTGTAATGCAAGAACCAAAAAACAGGTTTTTTGGGTGGGGGACCTAATAGGAGAATATTATCAAAAGTCACAAGATGACTGAAAATCAAGGTAAGAAACAGTGTTTCTCCAAAGCTCACAGAGCCACTTGAGAAAAACCTCTGTGTTTGTAAATTCAGCACAAAAATTGACTCCCCCGTCACATGGCTCCACATGCTGTTTCCAGTGTACATACAGCCCTGGTTTGTGGCTATCGCAACAGGCACTGGAAAACACACTCAGTCCCTTCCTGCTAACTTACCAGTGGAGGAGGGGGGATTTTTTTCACCAGGCAAGTTCATTTGTCAAGGTGACCTTCACAGCCAACGCTGAGCGTTACTGCAGATAAAGAATGCCGCCTCAGCATATTTGTGAAACCCAGCTCAGCGGCTGGCCACGGGCCTCCCGTGAGGCACAGGGGCATTGCAAAACAAAACCCCTCCCACAGACACTGTGAGGACTTTTCTGTTCCACTGTTTTCATACATCGGCACGGCAAATTTTGCAATCCCTTTTTTGTCATGCTCTGTAAACCCTCTTCTCTTGCCTGACTAGTTTTATGTCTAAACGGTCTTGAGGTTAAGTAGTTTCTTTTGAAAAATCCCTATTCTGTAAATTAATGGTCTCCTAGGCAGAGCTAAGACCACAATTAAATCCAAATCAATCATGAATGTAGGTAGGAAATTTCACAGATCTCCTGCCAAAGCCCCGGCAGAAGAAGCAGATCTTCAGAGATCTCCTAAGAGAAGGTTTAATCTTTCATAGCATCTGAGGAGCTGATGTCAAGTCTGAACTCCTTGGCCATGAATTACTATCTGCTTCCTATCTACATAGTTGTTTTCGAATACATCACTTATTAAGTTTTAGTATGTCACCATTTTTCTACCATGAAAAACAAGCTAGATTTGGAGCATGTGTGCTTAATGTATCCCAGTGTTAATGTAAAATCCAGCCTGGAGAAGAGTCTCTGATTTTTGCTTGCTAACAGCTGGAATAGATCAATATATAGAGCCCCTGGAAATAGCAGTCAAGTTTCAGAAGAAACCACCACATGATTATGATCATGCCCGTTTAATTTCTGTGGAATAATTAATCCAATGTTAATTCTTCCAGTTCCTTCCTTGTCATTTTATTTTCATGCTTGCCATATGACATCAGTTAGACAAGTCCTTAAAGCTATTCCCCAGCAGAAGCGACCTGTTAAAAAAGGAGACTGTATTTAGAAGTGGGACCAAAAAAAAAAAAGAAAGGAACATTTCTTTTCCAGAGTTAAGAAATAAAATAAAAAGTGCGTTGTTCAGAATAATCTACAGAACTTTTTTGAGCCAAGTGAAAAATGGGCAAAAAATCAGAAAAAACTGAAGCATCTAATTTCAACATCTAAATGAACTGGTTTGTTTCTAATTTATGTGGATTTCACTTTCAACAGAAAAGTAAACAAATCCCTGAGATCAAACTGTTTATTGTTCTGAAATTCTACAGGAAAAGCAAATGGCTTTGTTTCAGATGAACTTTAAATGAAGATTTTGTTCAGTTATTCATTTGGCCAAAGCCTTGAAAAATTAGTTCTTCACACAGTTAATTGTTTGTGACTGGTTCTTATATCCACATGCAGCAAAAAAGTTTACATTTGTCTCATTGTAAGGATAACCTGTGTATCCCTGGAGTCATAAAATGAAGTCTAGAAAAAGAAGAGCATGAAGTCACACATGTCAGGAATTATCAGTTGCATAACATTCGGTATATCTGCTGAACGATTTCATCGTTATGTCCCATATATGGAATTAGTTCAGAGCTACTTTTGTACAAACCATGAGACTGAATACTCAAATATGAATAAAGGCCCCACTGCTGGTGGATCTCTCTCTGTCATGCAAATCCCCACTGGCTTCAGCACGTCACCTGTGTATGCAAGTTCACCACTGTTTGTTTTTACATAGGACAGCTGTGGTTAGGGCTCACCATTGTGCTGGTCCAGAGCCAGTCAGTGGGAAAAAAGAGATGTTTAAACATGTTTACATAGTTTTATAGCAGGATTTTAACCTAAACGTTTGTTTAAATTATAGTTAAAGAAAACACTGTCCTTTGGAGGTGAAATATGTTAAATGTGAGGACACTGCAAGGAGAGGGTCACAGTTGCCTTAATTTTAAGTGTGCCTAATACCCACTTCCTGAGTTTAATAGCTCTTTGACAAGTCCCACACTGTCCTCTCCCTTTATGGTTGGCAAGAGAGACATCTCATCCGTAGGTGAGACAAATTGCTTTTTGGAGGTGACTTTCTTTCCACCGGCTGTAATCAGGAGCCTGAAGCAAATGTTCAGTTCAACACCAAATGGTAAACCACAGGATCCAACACTTACTGAAGCACAGGGAGTGTTTTAATTGCTGGCAGCAGGCAGAGAGAAGAAACGCTCATGGCAAATTGCTGCAAGTGAGCCCACCTCTACTTCCTCCCCTCCCTCCCCAACTACATCTTCTGTATCACACAGGCAGAGAGCTGCAAGGGACTTGGGTTGCGAATGGGAACCCACCTTCATATTTACCAGATGGAACCAAGTCTCACCTTAATTCCTAGGAAAACCTATGTCACTTACCAAGGCTTGTTTAAATTCTATCAGGAAGAAATTTTGGGAAAAGACAGTCCTAAAACTACATTTATCTGATGGCTCAGACAAAGCCTAGCATTAAGTATAAAATGAGTTTAATTTCTTCATACAGCAACAGCTCATGTAGAGTAATGGTGGCAGTAATGCGCTGCTTAACTAGAAAGAGGGATAAGACATCCTTGAAGGAAGCAAGGAGGGTAGTCTGGTCACCATTCAGCTTGGAAGTGGCATCTGAATGCCTGCAGGTGTCAACACTAGAGACTTACTTAGTCAGGATGATATGGACCAGCATCAGTCATTCTATCAGTTCATGCAAAGCAACAGAAGTTGCCAAGCACTTGCTGGTCACCACCAGCAGCAGCCTGGGTGTGTAGTATGATCAGCCCCACAGACCACTATGAAATTCCACCCTCTTCCCTTCAGTTTATCCTTCAAAGCATGACCTACCGGTCTGTAAACAGACCTACATTCAGTGGCAAATGACTGGAAGTTTCCAAAATTTTCAAGGATTTATGTAATCCTAAAAGTTCACTAGAAGAAATAGATGGCAGCATGAAGGCATGTGTAAACACAAAGCAAATTTAACTTCAAGATGAACTGTAAAACCAAACCACTTCTGGCTTTGCTTTTTTTTATTCCCCAGAAGGATATCTGTGCCAGATTCAGGAAGTCCTTTGCCTTCTCTTTTCTATTTTTCAGCTTTTTTTTCCCTTTCTCTGCTTGTTCTGATCAAATAACAGCCTTTCTTTTTTCTTTATTCTGTTGAAGGGCTTTAGCCATGTCTTTGAAGGAAGTGAAGGATATCAGAAAGCTTATAACCAGAAAATCAGCTTTTCCTCCTGTATTTCAGGCTGGAGGAATTATGACAGGAATGTTCTAAATATGATAGACCAGTTTAAGCATTTCAGTGGATAAACAAAGGTTTGGTGGAAGTAGGGTTTGACCATCTCATATGCTTTCCATGCTCAAAGTGCTTTTTCTTAGGGCTCCTTTGGCCTCATTAACAGCCTGTGGTAGGGAAACTTTTGTGCAGTGTGTTTCTTCATCCCCGGACAGCACTCAAATTCATCTCTGAATTTCAAGACTTTATCTACCTTGTGGCTAAATCCCAATCCTGGGCCACTATTCATGCAAAACCTGGTGCGTGCTTTTTTTGGCATTCATCAAGGCCTCCCACTGATCATCCCACTACAAGAAAAGCAGGAAAGGCTTCCCCATAAATGTTTGATTTCTTAACAGCTGTACCCTGGCTTGCTTCTCCTTCCTCGCTGGTGCTGTGCACTATGCTCCCGCTCCGGGTGGAGCAGCCATCTCCATGCAGAGAGAGCTCCTCATTAATTTATATCTGGGCAGTTACGATTTTTTTTGTGTTATGCTAATGATAGTGCCTCATATCCCTTTAGCAGAAAACACATAAATTGGCTCTGTCTTTTTCTGAGCCACCCCACCGGGACTTCTCCTGGATTACAGCGCAGCTTAGTGCTGATTACTTTTTTATTTCTCCTCTTAGGAAATGGATAAAAGGTTTAAGTTCTGACACAAACAGGAAAACACAGTAAGAGGATTTATCCTGAAGGCATCTGCTCTTTGAATAGAGACGGAGCAGTGTCAGTCTGTTTCCCACAAGGGCCAGAAGCTCCACTGCTCTTTGTTCCCGCAGCCCTTGTATGACTAGAGGCAGAATGTCCTATCACAGGCTGTCAGATAGCTCACAGAATATGCAACTTGATGATCATAGGCTGAGGAGAGACCCACTGCCACTAGAAGCATGAAGAAGTTGGTTTTCAGAAGGACTCTGCTCCACTCCTTTAAGGATAACAGCAAGGCTTTATTCTGCTCCGAGGTAAGACTTGCAGAATTTACTAAATCAGTAACTTCTCAGACTTCCAGACACTGCTCCCTCCCTCTTGTTTTCTTAAATGAGGAGAGTCAGAAGGGGGAGCAAGCTTTCAGAGTTATCACTAGTGGAATTTTCCAGTTTTACCGGGCAGGAAAGGGGGGGACAAGAAGAAAAGAAAAAAAAATTCCACTATAGAAAAACAACTGGACAGTGCAAGCAGGAGGGACTGCACCATAGGCACATGCATGCTTGCGCTGCCTCAAGTTGTACAGAAATACACCTCAAGAATCTATTACCATGACCTGCTTACCCACTTAATGTTTTAGTAACAAGGTACACCTCTGAAAAATTATACTCTCTTACAATACTTTTTCCTCCTTGTTTATTCTGCTTAAAAATGTGTGCCACTGGAATAATGTTCCAGAGGGAGTAGAATCTTTACTTCCAATTGGCTTAATTACAGTTTTCCCCATTATTGCTTTCATTTGTTTGGGGTCAGAAATTTGCCTTTTTCAACTTTTGCCTTCTGATGTCATATAGATGTTTATGATAATTATGTGCATTACAGCACACTGTCATGACCAGAATTTAACTTGCACAAGTACAGCTTTATACAAACCGAGCTGTAAGGAAAGAAGAAACTTACAACTTGCATCATTCCATGGGAGGAAAGCCAGGTCTGATGATTTAAGTGATGTGTTCATACAAATTTCATGGCTAAATGAGCTAAAGGTCTTCTGCATTCACAAATAAATTATCCAAATCCACCTTTTTCAAACTGTACTCACATCTGGCTTGGTTCTGCACCCTTGGCACACAGAGATTTGCAGGTAGCGCAGGCTCTTTCTAGTGGCTACTTTCAGTTTGAAGGTGTTCATGTTTGGTAACCAGGTAAAAATCCAGGACATTGGGGGACTGGTGGTAAAGAGCAGCTGTAGTTGTTTACCTGGTCATGAAAACTGGAGAAATTCAAGGGAGCTAGGACTTGACCACATTGTTTTGAGAAAAAGGGAAATTTGTTTATGTAGTTTAAATAAGTGCAAACAATAGCCCATCAAACCAACACTCAGACAAGCTCTCTCATCTGTCACTGAGGGGCTGCAGGTGATTTCTCTCCCACTGGCTGACTGGAGTGATACTCACAGCTCTGCAACCCCAGAGCAAACATCAGGAGTGTCTGATGAGTGTCTTTTAGCAGTTCTTGCTCCATGGCAGTTTGCACACATGGCAATGGCCAGCACAACCTTTCCGGTTCCAAAGTCCCCCTGCAGCAAAATATCATGATCTGGGGTCACAACCATCAGCAGAAATAATACTCTTTGCCCTGGGGAAAACTTTTCAAGGATTTCTTCACCTTCTATTCCCTCTTGTAGAGACAGGACGAGGCGTATAGTGGGGATCAAAGGGAAGTCTGAAGTGGCATCAGGTGCTGCAGAGCAGCACAATATGATGATCATGGTCCAATATGATGAGTACATAATAGGTTTTAGTTGACTTTGATCAAGATGAAAGAGCAAGTACTTTGTTTTTCCCTTGTCAAACGTAGTCTCACTAAAAAGAAACCCAGGAAGCTAATACCCCTGGAGATTTAACTTTTGCCTCCTAGATTCGTGACAGGTTTGTTTTGGAAAAAAAAAAATTAAAATCAGATCAGCAGGATTAGTGTGAAATTTCTACTGGGCACTTGTGCTCCTAACAAATACAGTGCCATTCTGAGTCCCAGTAGTGTTCTGTTAGGATTGGAGACAGGGTTTATTTATACTGGCATAAATGATTGTTCATGCTGCCTTCTGTGATTTTGTGACTCCTTTTTCATATGAATGGAAGAATTCTGAGGGATGTCCCATCACTGATTTTGCTCCAGTTTGTTCTCAGTGAAGGTGATCCTATCCATGCAATGAAAAAGCAGCTCACTCGTTGGTGTTAGGGTTTTTTCAGGCAGGGCTTTGCAACACATTTCCAAAGTGATTCCTAATGCAGAAAGTCTCTGTGAGACACAAAGCTATTTCTAGATAGCTAGAAATTCTTCACTGTTGATGCCAGTTTAAGATAATGACCAAATTCTGTTGAAAATTAGCCTAGCATCTCTAATAAACATTGTATTTTATTCAACTCACTTGATTACTTTTTATGAGAAAGTGTCTTCACATGCAATATTTTGGAAAACCTTAGTTGGTGAGCTGTGTGTAAGTGATCATAACGATATAGCAGCCTCTTAATTTGACAGACCTTTCTCCCACCCAAACGATCCCAACTACTTTGAATAAAGTCTGTTCCGTTTTTATCTTGAATTACTTTTCCATTAAGCGACCAATTAATGTTGATCCCCTGATTCGTGTTGTACAAAACATTCCATTTTATGTGTTATCTACTCTTTTTCACAAAGGTTTTTAGGAGATTACTAAAATATTCCCTCCCTTTGTTCCCATCTTTGCTGTGTATTTATACATACATTTATATGCGCGTATGAATCCATATATATGTACAATAATCTTCCCCTTAGGATACTGTGTATGTGTGTCATAAAGGAAAAGGAGATTAACAGCAGAATAAAATCCAAACAGGCTGACTTTATGTCAGTCTTGCAGAAACTTCTGCCAAGCAAAAGAATAAATAACATCTGTCTTAATCAAAGCCAAATTTAAAAGATAAGGCTTGAATTTAAGTGGTCAAAACCCCAGAAAACTGGGCAAGCTTAATGCTCACAGAAACCAGAAAAAACCTCCAAGGACAAAGAGTGCAATGCTATATGAGTAAGTGGAAGGCAAATTTTTAAAAGTGCTTCTGTGACTTAAAAGCCCAACTATCACCTTCAAAATTGGCTCTCCATGCAGTAACATTTACCCTCCTTGTAAGTCCATAGGGTTTGCACTCCTGAATCCTTCAGTCTTTTCTGAAAATAGGAGTTAGGTGATGGCCCTCCTAAGTCCCTTTTGGGGACTAAAGTCCAGAAAGGATAATGGGCCAAGCTGAAGAACTACCCAGGGATACCAACGTAAAGAATGAGAGGTACAAGCATGATTATTTCCCTGTTTTACTGGAACAGCATCTATCACCTCTGTTTTGGATTAAATTTGCGAAGATGTGTTAGCCTGTTCAAGATCCTGTGGAAGCATTTTGAATCAATTGTAGCTGACGTAAATACAGCCCTTGACTGGAAATCTTCCAGAGAGAGAGCTGCAACAGTTCAGCCAAGATGCATTATATCAAAAGCACGGATAAGTAATTCGGAGTCCTCATGGGAAGGATAGCATTACAGCTTTACAACATTCATAAAGTGCCTGCACAGTGAAAGATCTAACATGATCATTAAAAGATGGATGAATGCCCTGTGAATCTTCACCTCTTATTGTGGATAACAGCTATTAGCTAAGCAGGAACAGGAAGGGGAACATGTACTCACGATGACACAGAGTACAAGAGCTTAGTCGTACCCACTTGACGTGAGCATGTGAGCTTTCAAACATTAATTACTCCATTTGTATAGTAATATTAATTAATTTTTAGAGGCTATCCAGCTAAGAATATGTATGGGGATGACAAAGCTCAGTTAGAAACCTCAGCCAAGCTCTGGAGGATTTATAGAAGATTAGCGGTTCTATTACTTATGGTGTACCATAGCTTTAAGTCACGAACTAGCTCTTGTCTTTTTAACCCTCTTCTGTGGCAAAACATCTGTGTGATTTTAGAGATGTCTCTTTACCTCCTTCCATAATTCTTATTTGACAGCTCCATGGTCCTGTTATGCTGAATTAATTCTTGCCTCTACAGGTAATTAAATGCTACAGGAGGTGATTGGTGTGGTTTAGTAATTACCAAATTCTTGGCTCTGCCTTTGCTGTCCACCACATGATGATTTGGTATCTGTGTTCAGACAGAGGAGAACTCTCAACGCAGCTTAAAAAGGCAATTCTCCAAAGTCCTTTTTCCATTCACCCTGGTGCAAACCCAAAACAGCTTAGAACAAACGGAACAAACCAGTAACAGTCAAAACAGCCAAGAGTAATCCCTTCCTGTGATATATGATGTCTACAAAAGGCACTGTAGAACTTTCTAGCATGGTTCTGGTCCATCTAGAGTTTCTGCTTCCCAGGAGAATATGAATGAGCATTTTGTACCTATGCTTGAAGCTAAGATAATACTGTCCCTCTTCATTTTCTACGTCCTGAAGTCTTCCCTCCAATATGATCCCATTTTCCTCAGAAATTTCCAAGAGCTACCTTTTACTCCCCCAACAGCAATATTAAGACATTTAAACTTACAGCCCCTATGCACAAGAGTCATTTGGCTGGCTTCAGCAGGCCTGCTTGTAGGATTCGTAATTACTCATATCACTGAGAAAATGCAGACAAAGGTACCATGTTTCATAAAAGTTAGTGGTGTCTCTAGCTCCAAGAGCTTCAGGAGCCATATATATGAATATATGAAAAGTTAGCTTTAAAATAACTGGCATGCTGCAGCTTCCCTTAGAGTGCTCACGAATGAAATATTTGAGATAAACCTATAAAATAAAATAAGCAGGAGGAAAAATAAAGTTCTTGAAGGAAACTGGAAAGCTGCTGTGCATCATATACTAGTATTCCTATTTAAGAGGTGATTTTTCTTACTCTATAATTTGTGTTTTTTTATGGCATTGTAAAGAAATCTAACCTAGTCAAACATTTCCAGCTGTCACCAGAGTTCAAGTGATTTGGAAGCATCTCTGATTTGTTTGGCTTTTTACATAGAAAGGTCATGGTTTTCACAGGCACACAGTACAAACATTTGAAAACAAATTAGAAAAATACCACTTGAAATTTAGGGTGTTGCCTTGAAAATTCACATGAAAATGTTCCCTCTATCTCTTTAGCATAAGCCTACTAATCACTTTAAGACCACAGAAAACCTTTTGTGCACCACTGCTTGGAATTGTATAGCTGAAGTATAAGAATGAGCACTGGGTATTTTCCTTTCCCTCTTCATTTCTCTGTTGAAGACCTGAGAATATAATAAAGAAAATTTAATTTTCTGGTCTACTGATTCCTCAAAAAATGGGAATTTCTGATTTTTGGAGACCAGTGATCTTCTACTTGATGTTTCCTGTCTGTTGTGTTTCTCTCCATCACATTTAAGCTTCTGTTCTTCACCTTAATCTCTGTTCTGTCGTTCCCTATACTTACATCTCCCATCATCTCATTATTACCTTTCATAGTACTGGTAGTGCTACTAATCTCATCTGCAACTTAAGAGATTCTTGCCAGCACATTTCTGTACCTACATTATCAATTAAAATTCTTTAAACCAATCCCCAATAGGAATTTTCTAGGACTTTTTGCTTTAATTTCAGTTTCATATTTGCATAATCATGCTTGGACATTAATTGATATCCTGAATGTGAGAGGTTTCAAAAAAATATGCTACTATTTAATTTTGAGTGAAGAACACTAAAATTTTGACCACAAAGAAAAGTGAATCAGCTAGAAGTTAATTCTTCAATGATTCCTTCAAATAAGTTGGTCAAAAATATATTATAACATAGCTTGCTTTTTAAAGCTTGAAGGTGAGACATGCACTGCAGCAGCGCAACTTCAGCTGGCTTCAGCAGAGCCAAGAGGATTTACTGCTGTTAAAATTGCCTAACTGTTTGAGATTTTTTAGTAGTTTATTTTTTCAGAATGTAAAGTACCTAAAGTACCATAGTCACTTGGCTCCAAGCATTTTGTAAATATTTAGAACTGGGTGGAAAGATAGGATGGTGTGAGACTTGGTATGGTGGTCAAATGCTGTTAGAGAAACATGTGGGAACACACCCATCAGCTGCAATCCCCATTCCCGGCCTTGCACATCAGGTCCCTCTGTGCCATATCAGTAGCACCTCCTCTCTGCACAGAGCCCTTATCACCTGCCCTGCCTACTCCAGCTCTATATGAGGCTCTCACCCAGCTCAGCAGCATTTAGAAAACAGAAAAGGAAGGAAAAGAGGAAGGGTTCGGGCTTGGATGCAGGTATACAGGTGGAAGGGTGGAATTGAGGTCTCATGTTGCCTCAGGTGATCCAAAATAAAGTCACAGACTTTTCTGGACGTTGACAAGAATTATCAACAGAAAATGTGCTAAAACTCTGGCTTTCTGTAGTTTCCACACTGATGTACTTTCCATCAGTTTACACCCCATGCAAAACCATTTTTCTTCAGGTAAAAATAGGAACATAGTTCTTTGAGATATTCTCCCAGATTCATCTACATTGTTCTATTCAGCATACATTCTTCAACTCCACTGCTATTAAGCAGCCTCATCAACAGCAGAACAGTCTATTCAGTAAAATTGGGACTTTTTCCAAAGTAACTCATACGATCTTTATCAATGCACTTGAGTGGCAAAAAATAGAATTATACACACATGTTGATTTTTATTTGGCTAGAGCATTTTCCAGCAAATTTTTCATTCCTTCTGACTGATTCAGTATGCCACAAAATACAATATAGCATGGAAAATACAGGCTGAGGGTTCACAATTTCCTGACAGCCAATCCAGAGCTGCTGAGAAAAATCTAAGTGGTGAAAAATACATTTTCTCATGAAATTTTTGTGATTTGTAATAACTTCAACATTAACAGTACTATAAAGAAAGATGTTCTGAATTTAAACATAAGGGATAAATTAAGCCAGTGAGTTTGTAACCATTTATAACTATCTGAGAATCAGAACCAGGATTTTTATAGTGGCAACGTGAAGCTGCTCCTCACTCTGTTAAAAGATTTAACAGTATCTTCACCACATAAGCATTTTTTTCTCAATAAAATAGCTTTAAATTTTTGTGTTGCTTAGCTTTAAAAGTTTAGTGTGTTGTTTTACATTACTTCAGTCCAGTCCTGTGAATACCATTAAACACAACGTTCAAAATGTTTTCTAATAAATTGCAGGATAACCGATGCTATTCATGACTAAAAAATAAATTAATACATAAGAGACTTTATGTATTCATATTTTGTAGCTTGTATATTGCCTCCCATTTATATTAATACAAGTGTGAAGGAAAGTAAGTACTGCTTGTTTGCTTAGGTCCTGAAGACAGGGTGGAATGGTGACATTTACTTGAAAGGATGCAGAGAGAAAGTAACAGCTAAGCATATAGAGAACTTCAAAGACATGTTGCATGACTTCAAGCTCCTCTTTGGTTTACTTGTCCACTCTCAAGAAGTATCTGTCTCCCTTCATTGATTCTATCAGGAGCTTAAAGAGCTTACACTTGCAACGTGCATAGTTGCATTAGATGCCTTCCAGTAGACATTATGGTCCTGTTCTTTATGTTGTTACCTTAATTCAACCAAAATGACCGAACTTGCTTTTTGACATTTTTCAGAGAGAGAAACTCCTACAAATACTCAGTTCCTTAGTGATAATAATCATGCTGGCTGAAACAATAGCTCCTTTAGAAGGATCTAAAATAAAAATAAGTATACATATTTCCACAATTGCCACATAAATGTTAGCAGCTGTACCAAAAGCTATAGGAAGTTTGACAACATATGTTTCAGTGTTTCATCGTGCCTGATGAGTATTTTAATATTTCTCTTTCTTTAGAAAACTAGTTTTTGATTCTAGAGCCCAGAAGTTTTTAACACTGTCCAGTTTACATCCCCTGTGAGTTTTACTTGGTTTGCTTCTTTGCTTATCAAATGATTTAAGCCTCACCCAAGCTCTCAAACCTGTGCATTTCCTGCAGTTTCAACTGCATCCTGTTGCATTATGAATAAAGAGTCTGGCTAAGTGTGAGTTGCTGGCAGAGTCTTATCAATTGTCTTGTGAGAGAAGATTCTGGATTGTTGTACACATTACCTTCCTCCTCCCAACATTCTTGGTGTTTCTAGTTATGCACAGATGCATGCATCGTAGCCTGACATACTCCAGTTGGCTTGAGAGGATGCTGTCCCCAGGGAGGGCTTACAGGGCTGTTGCTTACCTTAGAAGTGACACTGCCAGAACAGTAGGAAGCAAAAGAGAAATACAGCTGTTCCACTGCCTTTTGTGAGAGCTTCCTCACTACTACAGATAGCTCTCCAAGGAGGGACTGAGTGGATGCAGCAAACAGTATTAGACTTTGTGCAGTACCAGAGTTTAGACAGCATTTAGTGCATTTGTGCTTCCCCCTCTTTTTTTCTTTCATGTGACACTGCTTCATCTTTGCTTGCTAATTTGGGGAAGACATAGAGTAGCTGTTTGCACCAAGCTGCAGAAAGAAACGTGTCTGTCTCATCCTTACTGCAAGGCTTAACCAAACAATTCATCTCAAGGACTGGTGGTCTTGGAATCATAGAATCATAGAATGCATTAGGTTGGAAGGGACCAACCTCCACCACCTCTGTAGTAATCAGGGACACCTTTAACTAGATCATGTTGCTCAGAGCTTCATCAAGCCTGACCTTGAATGTCTCCAGGGACGGGACCTCCACCACCTCTCTGGGCAACCTGTGCCAGTGTTTCACCACCCTCATAGTGAAGAACTTCTTCCTAATGTCCAATTTAAACCTATCCTGCTGTACTTTAAGCCCATTGCCCCTCATCCTGTTGCTACATGTCCTTGCAAACAGGGCTTACCAAGACAAGGGTAAGATCAAGGCTGTCGTATATGTTGATTTCAAATTCTGTCCAAGTGGAATTTGAAGGGTTTGCCTTGGATTTTGGGGTGCTAGATTACCTAGCAATCTCTCTGGGTGAGTGCCAGACAAATGACATTTTTGGAGGCATCTACTCATCATGAGGGGCTGAATTTTACAGTGCATGCACACTGAGCCCAATGATCCTGGAGAATTTCATCAGCTCTGAGGCATATGTACCATGAAATGTCAGATTCACTAGGTTCAATGCTCAGGCACAAATCATTTGCACTGCACACACACAGCAGATCAAACATTTCCTGGATTTCCTAAGCCTACAGTACATGGCCCATGTGCCTGTTTCTTTCTGGAAAACTCTGGTCTGTCAGAGTGGATTTGTCTTACACAAAAGCAATTGGACTTAAGCAAGCACCACCATAACAGAAGAATTTGTCACCTCTAGCAACTGAAACATGTTGGAAATGTTGACGATGTTTAAACTGGCTGCTCACAATCAGCTTTTTCCTGCTGTATGCCATATCCAGATGCTTCTTCTTTTGCCCATACCCATTAAAAATTACATCTAACATACTCTGCCATAATCTTCAACTTCCAAAACTGGCTCACCCTGCTGCTTCTTAATCTATACAAAAAGAATTATTTTCCAATTCGCTTGAAAAAAAAGGTTAACAATGTAGTCATGTTAGTGTTAATCATCTGGGAATCCCTGCTGCCCTTTAGGAACAGCCTTGTTAGGAGAATGAAGACAAAATAGAGCCCCTTTCAGCTTTTGACAAACACATCGAAGCTATGTAGTGCACTGTCTGTCGCATCAGGCCAGCGCTGAAATGCTGTGATTGCTAGTGCGGAGGAGAGGTCTGGGTCATGTCCCCAAAGGTCATCATTGCCAGCAGGCAATACCTAAGGAGTATATTCCCTGCACTCCTCTAGCTCAAAGAGTCTGATTGTGAGAGCCCTCACATTGAAATGCACAAACAGAGAGAGATTCTTCTGCAATCTCCATGCTCGGCTGCAGAGCAGTCACAATTTGTGCCTTGTTAGAGGGGGACAGGGGACTTCCGTCACACTTATGGGAAGGTTGTGTAAGAGAGAGCTGAAGAGCCCAAGGTGAAATACATTTTTAAATGCTGGCAGGTAGCTCTGGCAGGCAAACCTTACAGCTGAATCTCCTAATTCCTACTGTTGCAGGTAATTTACAAATAAAAATATAAAAGTCTTTCAATTCCTTTAAATTCTGTAAGTCTTCTCTCTTTTAAGTCTTTGTATCTTAAGATTTATTAAGTCCTTTTGGTCCAAAAAATGTCTGTGGAGATATAAAAGCGTCTTTAGAAGTAAAACTAATCATTCACAGAAAGATAGTTTGTAGAATGTTTTGTAGAATACAAAGACATGCAAAATACTGAATTCCTGTGTTTGCAAGTCTGGTCGATACAGTAAGGTGAAAACAGCTTAATTTCAAATGCAGCTGGTAAAAAAGAGCAATGAGATTCATACAATTTTGGAGCCCTGCTGGACAATGGGATGAGAAAATTATTAATGAACTAAAATCTTATTCTGCTTCTCACTCAAACACTTTGTTATGAAGGAAGTTGGGTGACACCCTGAAATCAATGAGCATGATAGGTTAAATATTTGCTATACTAGATGTTAGAGACAGAACAGGGGCACTTTAGGCACTTTAGGATCCACTGCCTACAACTTCACCAACATCTGCAAGACAGTCAGAAGCGGAAGTGTGCAGATGGAGTTGGGGGGATATTGTCTGAGATAAGCCCCTCTCTGAGCAGAAGCCACCAAGCATGAAGAGAAGGAAGCAGGCTGCAAACAGTGCTGGAACACCGTCACCAGACAGGAGACAGAAGACAAGAGATCTGGGGCAAGAGTGAACTGAGACATGAACTGTACACAAAGATATTATTTCAGTCTTCCCTTGCCTAGATTTTGTACACATTTAAAAAAACAAAAAAAAGGAGATAAATCCTGACACATGACTGTTTCCTAATATTCTGGAACAGAGAAAAATAGCTCTTAATAAAGAGGAATAATTTTAGTTTCCTTGTCACTTCAAGCTACCACCCCCTTTTTTACATTTGGGAAGAGCTGAGTAGAGAGAGGGTAATTATTTTTTTTGTCAGAATGTGGTGTATTGTTCTGATAGATTGAAGGATAGATAGATCTGGATACAGGAAACAGCACTGTACTCTCCACTGTTGCATTTTTCAGACATTAATTACCTCACTGGATTAAGTGGTTATGCTGACAGAATTATTGCAATATAAAAAGGTGGATCTTAGTCCTAAAATGACAGTGACAATTTGCATCCTTCATACTTTTCATTCCTACAAATGTGATTAATTGTGGTGGAGCAGGCTCAGGACCCACCGAATGAAATGAAGCATAATGACCCACAAGAGTAAGATGTGCTGTCTCTGTGTAAACAAGGATTAAATGCTGGTTTTAACTACAACATGGTTTTATTGCTCCCATTTGCTTTATGGATTCTTTACCACCCATTACTTAATTAAACTGAATACACAAGCCTGACTTTATCATTAGTCGGCCTATGAGCAAGCATTAGGTGTCATTGAAGCAGGGTCTGATAAACCTTAGCTTTGGGGATAGAATAAGAATTGTGTATTGGATTTGGCTTGGCTATCCTGAAATCAATGTGTGCTGTCAGACCTTGAATAGCACGCTACTGCACAATATACAGAACATAAAATATAGGTTCAGTGGGCCTATTTTGCTATTGCATTTCAACAGCATTATAAACATACACCAGGACAAAACCACAGTCACACACAGTTGGATCAGCTTTCTTGTGCCCCATGGAAATACCCTGCTGCTTTGCAAAAATCTTTCCACAGAAAGCTTTCTACACGATACGATACCGTCATATTTCTCCTTGCAGGCACTCTTTAACCGTTTGTTTCTGTAACCAATATCCAGAAATAGAAGCACCCTCTATCCTTTGACATTGTAGGATACTTTCCCCTTCTTTCTTTTTCTTTCCTTTTCGAAGGGTTTGTGTTTATGTTTGTGTCTGTGTGGCTTTTTAATTTTCCCCCACTCTGAAAACAATTTTGGCACATTCCATGGAGTCGCTGTAATTTTTGCTCAGTGCTTTAAGGTTCCTCCTTCTCTCCTAGAATTTTCCATCTAGGAAGCCAGGATCTGAGATCCCTCCTGTGTTTAATTTATTCAGCCTTTCAGATTAGCTCACCACTACCCATGGGGGGGGGGGGGAAGAAGACGAAACTGAGCACAACTTTTGTGATTGCTACTTACCTAACAAGACTGGTTTTCAAATTTTCTGCAAGAACAACAGATTTGTCCCAGCAAAAATATTTTATCCTTGTAAACTCCTCTACAGACACTGAGGAAAAGAGCAAACAAGCCATAAAGCCTTGAGGGTGGAAAAGATATCAGGAACATAGGTTTTCTGCTACCAGAGTTCCCAGGTGACAGGCAACCAGGGCTTGTTGAACTATTTCTGAGACAGGCAGGCAGCTTGCTGAGTCAGTGCTCATTCAGTGTCCTTCAAGAATGAATTAAAAGAAGTGAAGAATATGCTTTGCTTCCTCAGTAAGATTTTTTTTTTTTCCTGAATCTGTTTTGAGCAGCTTTGGCTGGAGGAAACAGAGACAACTGCCATTATCACATAAAAGCCAGACCACTTCCTCCAGGACAAAAGCCACAGGTATATGGGTCAAAACGGCAGCCGGAGGTCTTTTCAAACACGTGAGCTTTTAATAGGCAGACTGGAAATAATTGCAGAAGGTTTGTAGCAGACCACCTGGAAGCAAGCTTCAGCTGTTTACCGAGAAGGATAAAGCACCTCTGCCGAACCTTTCTTGTAACAGGAATTTTACACAGCTTGATTTAATCCAGGCTGAGATAACAAGCCTCAGATATGAGGTTCTCAGGAGACTTTGTTCAGCTGATTTTCTGAATAAGCCTCATACTTTTAATATTGTTGTAAATGCACATTAATTACTCAGGAACCTTAGACGTATTTGGTAAAGCTGGTTACCACAGCAGTTGTTGCCATGCTACGTGGTCTGTTTTGCATTTAGCTTTTTGGTATGGTAATATTACAAAATAGCAGTCCCACTGTGGGGAGAAAAGAAGAAACCCACCAAGCCTCTTTCTTCCTAATATGGTGAAATTAAAAGCCTTAGTTTGAGCTAGCTGAAGTGCTGATGGAGCCAAAGCCCAAGGATCAGCCTGGTGTGGTGCGTGAGGAGTAGAAGGGTCATGGTCAGGATTCACGCTGGGAGGGCAGGAAATGTTTGAATTCCCTGACCATGACTAAATGATGGGAGACTAAATGATGGGAGATGCTATCAGAGAAAAAGCCCTCTTGTCATCGGACGGGTGAGAGCATTTCTTTCTACAATTGCTAGTGTGGGAGCTCTGGGCTGCACTGTACAGCAGATGTAGGGTCTTACTTCTCACAAAGGTTTATACTTAGGAGGGATCGGAATTGTGCAGTGGGCAGCAGCATGCAGGGCCTAGGCAGAGCCCCAGGCTGAGGAGAAGGCAAGGGAGGGACAGGCTGAGGTGGGAGGATGGGCACCTCTGGACCTTGGCATCTCTCTCTGCTAGCACAGCTCCCAGTGAAAAGGGGCCCCAAACATGCAGGAAGTTTTGCCTTTTTCTTTATTTGTGTTCACTATCACATTTTAAACAAAAGAGCACAGATTTTCACAGCAGTAAGCAATTGGCTGGCTGGAGCTGTTTCCCCAATCCCCACTGGCTCACAGCTGAAGAGATGGGAGTTTTCTGGCTGCTTCTTGGGGGTTCTGCTTATGCTGGTGAAAAAACCTGCTCGAGGATGCTTGGTTCAGTATTATATTTAAGTCCTGGGATATCTGCTTTTTTTTTTTCCCTTGATGATGCAGGGAAGAGAGGTAGGTGAATCCATTAAACTAAAAAGAGGCCACAACTTCCAGACTAATAATTCTAGTAATTATGATTTATCAGATACCCCAGTCATTTGAGGCTTTGAGAACAAAAGCCAACTGAAAAGCTTGCATCTCCCCAGAGGAAGAACTACATGGAAAGCACTCAAATAGCTTTAACCACATTTGTGTCACAAATTCTTCTCAGATTTGGTGACCGTGGCTTGTTCTAATTAAAACAATAGCAGTTTCATTACTATGTTTAAAAGCAAACAGTCATTTGATGTTCATGAGGGAGAAAAAAACCAGAAACACTGAAGACAGTGCTTCTCTTCCTGGAGGACATGTGTCTCCACAGTACATTTTTTTCTGCTGAAATTCGGTCACCCATCTGAAAGCTTTGCTTCCCCACAGCTGGCCAAGAGCACATGGGTAGGTTTGAGATCTGAATCATCCAAATTACACCTCCTTGAATTCAGAAAGAGGCAAAATACTGAGCTTTGCCTTTTTAAAGCACTGATAACATTTACAGCTGGATTTGTTGTGCTCCATTGTTTCCACCCTGGCTCCCCAACCAGGGGCTCAGACATAGCCCAGAAAGAATTGCCTGAGACCACCCAGATGAAGCAAGGAAGCTGCAGGAGCCTCAGGGAAGCAGCCAGCCCTTTGCTGACGAGGGGGGATGCAGGAGAGACAGCACCACAAAGTGGGAAAAGCGTGTCCAGTCGGTTTTATTAAATAATATGTTGTTTATACATCTCTTGCAAAAACTTTGAAGGGGAGGGAAATACTGAAAAGGAAGTGTTTTCTTTTGGGTTTTTTTAGTGGAGTAAAAGTGATGCCTGTGGTTTTAAACAAAGGCCTGTTGGCAGGATGATGCCATAAAGAAAAGGAAGAGAAAGGGAAACTGCTTTTGAATTAGTTCAGATAAGTGAAGGCCAGAAGACCTTATGAGAAATTTTTCCATTAATTCCTGTAGTCTAGCTCTCTGCCATAATTGTGTTACCTCCTGACTCCTTTGTACAAATATTGTTGTGGTTATTATTACTGTTTACTGTAACTACTGTAATTACACTTACAAAAACTGCTTGCAATATTGCAGCCATAATAATGTGAAAGAGCAATCTCAGACGAGACTTCTGTGGTAGGTATTTTATAAGGTTTTGTATGAACTTTTATAACTGTCTTCAATTGCAAGAATTTACAGTGGGAAAAGACAAGAACAAAGGAATAAGGAACAAAATTCTTTGTTTTGATTCAGTTGCTGTATTGAATTATAACTTGAAATTTGATATTTAGTGAATCATTATTTTTTCTGAACCTATGATCAAAAGATTGTTTGGCCTAAAACATACTATTTCATTTCAAAGGCAACTTTTGATAAGACTTCTTTTATTTTAATTTCATTTAAGAAAAAAGGATTCTTTTTTAAAGGATTTTCACAGAAAAAGTTATTATTCTTCTGAATTAAATGACTTCAAGTTTCAATTCTTTCCTGGAGCCATGAAGTGTTTGCAAAATATTTCAGGGTTCCCAAGTCTGATTATTTTTCCCCAAAGATTTTTGCATTGAAGCACGTCAGCCAGTAAGCAAAACAGGAAGGAAAAGAAAGAAACCAAGACACAAAGAAGTTAATATATTTTTCCAGTGTCTTATTAGATGGGTAGCAGTGTTAGAAATAGAAATTGCATCTCATGATTTCCCCTCTAGGCTGTAAAACTCTAAAAGTCATTAAAGCTATAACTTGTTAGACACAAAATACGTCTCCAGCCATAACTGTTAGGGGCCACAGAGGTCATAAAGACCACCAGAACTGTGCATTTTCCCTCCAGCACCTTGTTCCTTGCCTCCCTGGTACAGAGTCGCGTGCTTTGTTGGTGTGGTACAAGTTAGGCAGTGTTAGGTTTGCAGTTGGACTCGATTATCTTAAGGGTCTGTTCCAACCTAAGTGACTCTCTGATAGAAAGATAGGGTTTTTTATTGCTATCTCTTTTCAGAAAGTCTCTCCCTCGTTGTAGAAGAATTAACAGAATGCTTTCCAACGAGTCGGCACCTCCTCCTGCATTCAGCCGCTCCAACTCGCAGGCCTCTATGGACAGCACTTCCATGGAGGACTTCTGGTGTGAAGTTGAGAGCATCAAGGAGAGCAGTGAAGATAGATCTGAAGAAGCAACACTCTTGGAGTTCAAACCTGCTGACGGTGAGCACATGAAAACCACTTCTTCTTCACACCTTGGCTTTGCCTCATCTCTTTAGTGATGCCCTGATCTCCCTCCTCATGTCATCCAGTATGAGCAAAAGTACTAGGCTAGGCTTGTGATCATTGTAGCTCCACTTCTGAACATCACAGTGTACAAGACATACTGGAAAGAAACAATAATTCAGTCTGGTTCATGAACTGGGATGGTAATTCAATCTCGAAGTAAGGTTTTTTGCACTGAGTTTATTTGTGCTTCAGGAGGAGACAGATGTGCTGCAACTCAGAAAAGAGAGTCACTAAATGGAAACTTTGTCTCCAGCATTAAAGAAATGCACCCAAAACACATAAAAACACATACAATGACAAAAAAATTCATTTAGTATATTGGAATTTCCAATTTTCTCACTTTTGGTAGGATAGTTGCAGAAGTTTTTAGTTAGATTTCGTTTGGTGTTATCAGAAACTTGATAACTGCCTGTTTCTCTGAGATGGACCTATTTAGATATAACTCAAGGAGTGATTACAGACAAGTCTGAATATACAGATGCCTACAGCATTGACTCCCCATTTGTCAAAGTTCATTCATCGCTTATATAAATTATGTTGGAGGTATTACTACCTCATTTTGCTACCTTAACTTTTTCCCTCTCTTTGTGTGATGTATTTGGAAAAACATGTAACAGTCTGCACCACCTTGTTGCAATGCAGCTTTGTGTTAGATGATTTGATAGCATCTAGAACAGCAGTTCTCATTTTTTCCCAGTTATGACCCCACTTACAAACGCATTATATTGCACAACACAAAATGCCAGCTGTTACTATAGGATAAAGCCGAGTTTCTCTTGAGTCATGACCTACTGATAATTGCTGCAACCCTTTCGTGTGTTACGGCCAGTAGTCTGGTAACTACTGATCTAAGGATAGATTTTGGAACAATGGTGTGTTCTTTCCATACAATTATTAACATGACTTATGATGTATTTTTCTTACCTTGACGTGCAATGGGATGTCACTAATCTTACTACCGGTAAGAAAGGTGAAAAAGGAGGAAGAGTGCTACTTTATTAAGCAACCAAATATGTAACCAGTCATGATGAGTATCCCTCACAGAGGTATCTATCTCCTGCCATGTACTGTTTCCTTAGGGAACGCCTCCCACTCCCTAGCTCCAGATAGGGCTCTCATGGAAGAAAAAGGAGATGACCTCTGCTCACCTTTAAATCCAAACTGCATTTCTTTGTGCTGGCCTGTGGTCTCAAATAATAGTAAATCAAGGTGTAACACTGAAACTTTATGGTAATTGTTATGGAAAGGCAGGAAATCTGTTTGACATTATTGGGAAAATTTCTGTCTGGTCAAGCTCTCTAGCTTGGAGACCCCAGCAACAGACTGTGAACCTCTCTGTGTCTCCTGCATGCAATTATCAGTGTGAAGCGGGTGTCCCTAAATTGTCTGCGCGTTCAGGTGATTGTTACATATCTGTGACTTACCAAGCCAGGTAAGTTAGCAGGACACAGCAATAGAGGATCTCACAGCAGTGCAAACTCTGCTGCCATCCCATGTTATCCATTCTCTGACTACACATTGTTACAGTGCATTGATTTTTTGCCCTCTGTCCTGAATTAGAAATGAGACTGCAAGGTAAAATGCAGTACATCTCCACACTTCATTTACCTTCATACTGTTGTATTAAAGTCTTATATATTGCAAAACCAGGCAGTACTTGTTCTAATTATTAACTTCAGGAATATATTCAATCTGAGATTATAAATCCTGGCAATAACAGTGAGTTCTATTAAGCTCTTAATAGGATAACACTCCTTGCCAAGGATCAAAATGCTGAAAATCAATGTGGAAGTCCTTAGGGCAAAATAAAAACAAATATTCATCACCTTTTTTAAATGTCTTTGAGAGGAAGAGATGCAGAATCCTTAAGAAGGAAGCCAAAGAGTCATAGCAGCCAGACACCACTGATACTGTCAAAACCACAATGCTGGTTTTTGCCAGATCACATGTAAAAGGGAAGACGTCATCATGCTTACTCTGTTAACACTATTAGCTATGGACAAGAAAGAACAGAAGGTCCAAACAAGTGATGCAAGGGATGATAATGTTGGAGCAAGAGGACATCATGGGGTAGTTAAGATGGCACCGATATGCAGAACTGCTTTAACACTTGGTGTGACGAGGCTGGGATGCCATGAGTTATTTGAGGTTATATCTGAAACTCAAAGAAAGGGACACCTCTTTTCTAGCAATCTCTATAAGAAAAGGAGAATTACCAACCAGAGAGAACCCTTTTGTTTACTTGTCTGTCTTCTGGTGGAGTAGAATCAAACACAGTATCAAGACCCTGCTGTCTAAGTAGCTACCACTTCAAAAATATGGTTTTGTAAAAAAACTCTTTTTTATTTTAGTCCTTATTTAAACCTATAGGTCATAAAATGTTGAGGGTTTTTTATGAAAAAAAAATCCTTCTCTTTAATAGTTTTACTCCACTGGTTGTTGTTGTTATTTCATAGTCTATTGTTTGTGAGCGGTTGAAACAGGAAAAGGGCAACAGTCAGAGAAAACAAGTCACGGGGGGTGCTGGTAAGCAGGCATACTTTCATGTCTGCTTTGCTATTTTTCATGGCATCATGAAAGCCAAGTTTGATTAAAAACTAAATTCTTGGAAAGAATATGTCAGGACAAAAGCCAAAATGAATGTAATTAAGAAACTGTAACATGAATGGATGTGGCTAGAGCAGCGGCACACAGAAATAAGACCTTGTGAGGGGGAGAGTGAGGGCAGCAGAAAACCCATTGCTTCAAAGCTTACAAAGCAGGGAAAGAAAGAGCCTGTCATCCTATCGGTGGATGCACAAAGGATCTGAGCAAAGAATAGCTGTTTCATGAGATACAGAGCCAGTCACACCCCATCTAACAGAGAGCAGGGGTTTTAGAAGCAAATATTCTTGTAGAGCTTTGTAAAGAGACAAAGCAGATAATAATGAAGTCTGATGGCACACATGTAAGATGCTTTGACTTGTCCTTGTGGTCAGGCCCTGTAATTTTCCTTGTTGCCTACCTAACTGCCAAAGTGCAACAAACTGGTGACTATCAATCTTCCTGCATTCTGGTGGCATCAGGAAGAGACAATAAAAGGGTAGTGGAAATACCAATCTACCATTAAGGCCATTGCTGGGACAAGATGAATAAATGCATTGACAAGTTGTTTTATAGAACATGCTGCAAATTAATTCATTTCCTGTTTGACATGTTTATTTGTAATACTTCTTCAGGTAAAGGGGGAATGCAATTATTGCATTGTCTCAAGCAGCATATTGCTGAGCTTGGATTGTTCACAGAACTAAAAGGAAGGACCTCAAAATCTCCTTTGTGAAGAGAGATTTTGAAAGACTATGTTTACTTTAAAAAGCAGGCAAATAAAAAAGCAATGACAGCAAAATTTGAAATTACTAAATGATTTAGAGAAGGTACATCGGGAGCTTCTGCCTCTCCTACAGTGACAGGAATACTCATTTAATGTATCAGGCAGCAAGGAACCCTGTATTGGCTTTGCATGGCAAGGTTTCAGTAAGCAGAGAGACTGCAGAGACGGCTCTGTGAGAAGATACTAGACGCTTTCCCCATCTCTGATAGAGCCAGGAAAAAAAACACTTTTTCACATAGTGCATAATCTTATTATGGAACCAGTTGTGTTGAACAACCTGTGTTCTTTAATGAACAGCTCTGGCTCTTAATCATTTTTTTTCAAAACAGGCTGTAGGACTAGGTGGACATCACTCTTCTCCCAGTGTGGAATTGACACTAAGTGTCTGATTACCAGCTCACTCTCGTATCTTCAGTCTCATCTTTAATGTGCAAACGTATTTTTCTATTGTATTCAACACTTCATTATTTTTGCTTATTTTAATTGCAGTAACAATTTCATTTCCACCTGAGAAATGGCTTCATGTGGTACACTATGTATAAATGGTAACTGAAGGGACTTATGCTCTTGAACAAGGGGTTAGCTTTTAGCAACCCCATGGTGTCAGATTGGGTGCTCTACTGCCTTCTTCACATGTGTGTGTTAATGCTGTACAGGTTAAAAGTACCTCTTGAGTTCTTCTCCTAAGGCCGCTGTGCAGAGACTGCGAAACTGAAAGCTAACAGCATGTTGACAAAACTAACTTAACTTACATTTGTGGCCCAAGATTGGAAGTGGAGTTTTTTTGGACCTAAAGCCTAGGTCGGTGATCCACCATGCCCCCTCCCTTCCTTCAGCCCCCTCTCCCTACCATGGCAGGCCTGGTAACATTCTCTGTTCTTCCGCAGAAGGGGAGCTGGAGGCAGAATGGCTGCAAGATGTAGGTTTATCTACATTGATCTCGGGAGCTGAAGAGGAGGACGGCCAAGCCCTTCTGTCCACTCTGACTCGAACTCAAGCTGCCGCCGTACAGAAGAGGTACAACACCTACACTCAGACCCTGAGGAAAAAGAACAAGCACACAGTTCGTGATGTGCGAGATATCTTTGGTACCAGTGACTCCTCTGTAAGTAGCTATCATATCCTTCCAGATGCTTTAGAGCTTAATTTTTAGGCATTTTCCAAGCACCTCATCAAAGCTCCCATCAGACAGGAACCCTTTTCTGATGACAATGTACAGAAAGCCAGCAGCAGTACCTGACACTAAGTCCAGACTTTAAATGTTCTATTTACTACATGTTGAGAGGAAGAAACCAAATAAGATAGTCTGTGCACAGTTCTGCAGCTAACCTGTGACATAATGTTGTATCTGTTGCCAGCCTTCCTCCTGCAATCTCCTATCAAGACTAACATTTACTCCATTCTTTTTTGGAAATTGGTGAGTTACTCTTGGCAGTTATTCAGATTTTTGCCGGCTTCTGGGGACAGTTACTATTTACTCAGCAGTCTCAGCAGTGAAGTAAAACTTCTTTAATGAAGCAACTGGGGTTCAAATATGCATAAGCAATTAAACACCTGCAGGCATGATTGCAACTGGTACACTGGCAGTTACATCTCACATAGCAAATGAAAATCTATTAACTGTTCATTTGCTTCATGGCTTCAGAAATGTCCATTGCCTCTGGTGGTTTCATCCACTTTTCCCCGAGGGATAGCTCTAAACGCACCAATTCTTACCCCTACATGTTTTGATTTTGCGGTCAACTGTGTGAGTTTAATCCAATGCTCAAAGCAACATGACTGACTTTAAATATTTCACTCACGATGTCGTAAATGGGAGTCACCAATAAGCTCAAAAGCTCACCTTGGAAATTACTATTAAAGTTTTTGTCATTACAAAACTCCAAGAAACATGTTTTTCATTATGAAATTGCTTTGCCTTTTTGTATTTGTCCTTCTCTTTAAGGCTTGGCATCCTGGATGAATTTGAGACGCACACACACAAAAAAAAGAGAAACAAAATTTTATCTGTTTAGTTACATTTAGATTACAAAGATATAATTATTGGGGAGTTAACTTAATTGTCTCCAATTTAATTATCTGGGCTCTTTTGAACCTCTTGCACATACCCCATATGCAGTAGCATCCATTAGTTTCCTGTGGGCAGACCTCCCTGCATGAGAAATCATTGGGCATGTTTGCATGAGCATTAAAAAGCTGATGGCACTTATTAGATTAGCACACTTCTCCTGATTCAAGTACCTGTAAACCTTAATGTGTTTAATTTTGGGTGTTTTTTAATTATAATAAAGCTGAAGTTTCCTAGCAAATTTCAACCAGCCAAATAGATGTTATACCTGTTCTCTCAGATGGGCACATTATTGATCTGTTTTTGACCTGCTTATTTTTCACCTCTGTTTCTCACTTGGTGAAGGAATGAGGAGGTTCAGCACCGTTGCCCTTCAAATCTGTTTTACCTCCTTTGAAATTCAGCTCACTTACTAGTTCTGCATTGTGAAAGTCTGAAAGATAAGACTGAAAAAGTAATTAAGACTTCTCATTCTTCTTCCCGCAAAAATATGCAGTTCTGCAGGTTGCTTACCTAAATGTTCAACACAGGTACACAGATAGGGCTCCAGAGCTCACCATTGCCCCCCTCCAACGGGCTGTGAAACAGATTGTATTTCTAAAAGCCTGCAAGGGTGTCAACACCCTTTGGGAATTCACACTGGCCATCACTCTTCTCTCTGCTACTTATTATGGGATTTAGAAAGTCCATCCTAATTAGCAGCTCCTCAGGCACAGACACCTTGTGTGTGGGGTTGTTTCTGAGCAGTCTTTTGTAAGGGAGCATCAGCTGGAGATGCTCCTCATGTTCTGCTGCATCTTGAGCATAACACTACAGCTATCAGTGAATATTTATGATGAAGCAGTTTGGGAAAGCAATTTGGATTTAAAAAAAAAAAAACCTAGCTGAAAAAAAGAGCACAGCAAACAGGAAGGGGCAAATCTTTTCAGCACAGCTGCTGAGGACAGGCTGGTAAAAAGACTGCTTGAAATGATGTGCAGTTTTGATTTCCCATCCTGCTTCTTAGTTGGGAAGGGAAGAAGTAAACATGCTACAAATAGCAAAACAGCTCTAATTGCTTCACGTAACTCTATAATCCTCCCCATTAGGAGGATGGATTTCTACCCTCTTTCCAACACCATAAGTATTGCGGGATCCTAGAGGTCACAGGATGGATTACTCTCTTCTGTGGCTAATGAGAGAAGTGATTAGCTAACAGGGGTCTCCTGAGATGAGACTGAGGGGACCACTGAAAAGGCACAAATAGTTGTCATTTGGGAGGGAGGGAAGAGACGTTTATCCTAGTTTCTTTTCTCTGTTCTGAAAAAAAAAAAAATCCAAAGAAACCCAAACACCTGCCTGCTGGAGGTTTTGCTATTACTTCCTGGTGACCAGCCTCCGTGTGAGTCATCCCTCATCCTGCCCTGAGGTCCATTCCCTCAGGGCAGGAGTGTTCCCTCAACAGCCTAAGTGGACTGAAAATAAACCGTATTTCCTTCTTATTTGGTGTTGGTTTGTTTGGATTTGTTTTCTATTGCCCACCCTGGAAAGGTGCTGTGATATCCAGCACCTGCTGTACCTCACCCCTCCCAGGCGATGCCTCAGCAGAGCAGCCTGCCCTGGTAGAGGTGTCTCTGCTCTGCTTCAGACAGGCTGACACACAGCAGGCTCGACTGCTTGCAACACTGTGGAGATTTAAATTGTATGGTTTATTAATCACAGTGGCCTGATTTTCCTCACTGCTGGTACCCTGCTGCTTCCATCAGAAGCTTTCGGCTCTGCTAGTGCTCAACCCTAGAAAAATCAACAGCAGAATAAAAATGGGGGGGGAGGGGGCACATTGATTTTATTATTGGAGGGAGGAAATGAAACATCGTGCTCATTAGCAGCCCAACTGTGTACATTGTGATCAGCTAAAACTCCTCAAGAGTTTTAGGAGCATTTTACTTGAGCAATGAATGAGAAAAACATGTCCTAATTAAAGAAGAATCACTAACTAACCCAGAACTACTTGCATGAAAAAGCATTTGTGATGACCGTGCTCGTAAATAAGAATATACCCAAAGCGTGGACAAGTGGTAACCTGACCAGAGCTACAAGGCTATATCCTCCTTTGCCTGCATTTCCCTTAGCTGCAGGGCTGATGATAGAATTTGATTGCTTTGCTGCTCCAACGATTTGGTTTTACATCTTCTACAATAAGGGTAGCTACAAAAGAACTATCTACCTCATGTCCATCTTTTTCTTGCTCTTCTGGTTTCTTCCCATTGGAAATTCCTGTCTACATTGTGCCAGAAAACAATGAGCTCATTTTTAGTATCATATAAGGAGAATTGTCTAATGAATCACTTTCAGTCAGAAATCAAGATGTGAGAACTCTTGCCATCGCTGGAGCCTCAACCAAATGAATAAAGCTGTCCCAATTTAGTTAAGGACAGAATTTGACTCTTGCCTTTTCACATTCATTAAGACATAAGCTTCCAAAGTTTTTAATCTTCTTTTTTTAGTAAAGAAACAATCTGGATCTTTAAAATCCATGCATTAAAAAGGCTTTCTTTGCATCATATTATCCTAAGATTAAAAAAAAAAAGAGAGGGGACAACAACACGACACGGACAGACTGTGATCCTGTTTGGAAGAAATTTTCACAAAAAGCAACACAGATTTGGCTTTTTTATACACCCTCCCTATGGAGGCTGGGAAATGAGACCAAGAATATGATGTTTTTAACTCTTGCTGATATTGTACATGATTCACAATACTCAATAGCCACAAGCTAGAGCAGCTTGCAGGCGGTTGCAAGCGCTGCTGGGTGCGAGGCAGGGTTGTGCTCTTAGCTCCACCCTGCTTAACCCAAACCTGGTTGCTGCAGCTACTTCACTATTGATTTCACCTGTATAATGATGCTGGAAGATTTTTTTTTTTTTCTTAATAAACTCGATTCACTGTGAATCTGTTCTGAATACTGTTCACAGGGTCACACGTTTCGAGCCGTGAAAGTAGATGAGCCAGTTGATAATGTTTACTATTAGTTTCTCCATCTGGATCTTAAGCAGTAGAACAGTTGCTTTTATATTTAATTTTCCCAAATTGCTGGGGCAAGTTTACCCACCCCCTCCACTTTTCATACTCCCACCTGAAATCTATATCCTTTTTTATTATGCCCTAAGACCTTGTGTATAAATGTTACAGAATTTTATCATAAAAGCATCCTACAGTTCTCCTTTTTAAAAAATCAATGATCCTTAGAGTCTCCTGGCAAAGGAAGTCCATGTGACTTAAATCCTGTTTGCTATCAAGTTTGCGAGCCGTTGAATGGACTCTCTCAGGAGAGATTTTATTCATGTTACATTTGACTTTGTTACCCAAACAGCTCAGAGAATGATTGCATAAAACAATTGCAACATTATTTCAGGCTTCCAATTGGAAGAACTGTCTGTCTTTTAAATATCTGGTATTTTATAGCAGCTTGAATACTGCTCCTGTGCATTGGCTACAAATGGGGAAGAAAAATCTCTGCCCTGAGGCAGTTCTGTTTGTCGATAAACAGGGGATTTAGCAATGTGAAGTGCAATTTAAGGAGCATTTGCTGTGGGCTCATGGGTCTCTCACCTGCAGGTCCAGATAGAAAGCTGGGACTGCCCCATCAGGCTCAGCGGGTGGAGCAGCAGGTTTGGAAGGCGGGGGTGGAAGGGGGTCCCACCAGGATGTAAAGGACAGCAGAAAACTTACAAGACTGGTTTGGGGCATTATAGGTATTTTCACTGAGTACCCTTCAGAGCATTTTTTAAATTCCTGAGATGTTTCTTTTTAACCCAAGAACGTGCAGATGAGCTGCTGCTGCCCTGTGTACACACAAACACTCAGAGTTTTCTTTATGACAAGACCCAAAACTGCAGAAAACCACTGCCAAGAAGAGGTGATAGTCACCCCTGGGCTTCAGAAGTCCTTCTCTGCAGTGAACACACACATCTCCCATTTTCACACAGTGCAGAATGATTTCTGGAGCAGAAAGAAATGAACGTAAATGTACAAAAAGTCTTTTTTTTCTCTAATTCTGGTTTTACAGCTCACTGATGAAGTCTTAGTATGGTGGGAGGACATCTGTCCATTAATAATTTGCTGATGCCCAAATCCTGAAAGGTCTTGAACAGCCGGGTTTCTGACAGGTGTTTGGGAGCAGCGGATGCTTGACACATGTCAGGCAGTCTTCAGAAAGATTTGAGGCCGAAATTATTAAAAGCAGGATGGATTACTATTTGACGAGGACCTTTCACTTAGTACAATTATGTACAGCAATTTACTTTGCTAATTTCAGTCATTATATAGGACAGGACTCATTAGCTCCAGCGACCTGCAATGTTACTGACCTCAACATGATCCAAATTTGTGCAGCCTGGAGACAATTAATTCTCAGGCTTGGCTATGAAAAATGTGTTCTGGCAAATCACAACAGGTTGTTTGAACTTGGCGTAAGTGTATAAGCTGAGAATGATGCGCTATTGCTTGAACTGTAGCCGTTTCTGTCCATAGACGTTTACTTTCACTGCAGTCTGATCATTTTTCCTTGCCTATCAGCCCACATTTGAGACAGTTCCAGTGTCACCAGTTCCTTCTAATGGTCTCCAGCTTCCTGGGCAGAAACCAGTTTGGAAATCAGTTAGCTGTGAGTATGCCAACGTGTAATCAGTGTTCACTTCTTCCTAGAAAAATCATAGACAGAAAGATCCTTTTGTCGTTCTGAGGTTAGTCCCTTCTTCTGTGTCGGGGCCATACAGCCTATATATATTCTTAAAAACACTGTCAGCTTATTGTCATGCAGGAACCAAAGTTTCCCGTTCAAGACTGGTGTTGTACAGACACAGACTGCTGCCCTTGAGGCATCGGTGTCTAAAAAGTACTGATCATTGTAAGGTTGGGAATGTAAAAATGACCTCTAAACAATTGGTGCAGAATTTATCCAAAATATGCAAGCAGTTTCTTATTGACAGTCATGGCCAGAAAGATGCATATTTCCTTCACATTTCTTCTCCAGGACTGCAGAAAATCTAACGTTAGAAATTTATCATTTCTCTGGTTCTGCCCTATTCTGATCTACTAATAGTGTTATTGTGGGCATCCTTTAAATACTTTGCTCTGACAGTGATGGGCAGTGCTAATGAAAATGATAGCTCTGCTCTACTCCGTGTCTGGATAACTGTCAGCAGCCTTCCACAGGAATGTCTGTCTTTTATTTTGAAAGATCTTACCATCACCATTGTTCAGGGCTTAACTAAAGAGATATCAATACCTAAGTTTCAAAACTAGTCCCTTAGATATCTACCCTTGGATATCATGCAAGAATTTCCTCAGTTGCAAAAACTGTTCTGCTGATACTTCTGCTCTGCAAGCAGTTGTACTAGAACAGACGAGGAACCAAACTGACAGGGACTCTGTGGATGGTTGGTGGTCCCAGGTCCTAGAATGGAAAGAGAGGTGGAAAAGATCTTAAAACAGCTTGGCCACTAGGTTACATGTCAGGCCACTTAATAGCACCTTTTTATCCCAGACTTGCAAAAAAACCAGTGGCAAAACAAAAGGTGCTGCAAGGAGTGTTTAAGCCCCTGTATCTGTAAATGCAATGATACATAAATCACAGCACACATGCCTGTTTATAAAACATGTAATGCTTTTTAATTCACTTTCTGATTTCCATGGCTTTAGAATGCACTTGGGTAGTGTGTGCAAATTCTTCTCTTCAGTCCTGTTGGCTTAAATTTTACTTCCCTTTCAAAATGAAAATTATGATTCTGTTCCAATTGCGTGAGTCTAGGACCTGGGCCTGACAGGAAACCTTAAAATTGTCCTGCGACGTGAGAGATCAGTCATAAAAGTTGGCCACACAGGAATTCATGCATGTTATCACACTTTGGATTCCATGACAATAGGGTATTTCTTTACTTGATTGCACTGATCTCAAAAATTTTCCTCTGGCACCCACTAATTTCATCAGGCAGCTAATGTTAGAGTAGAATAGTAAGTCATTTCATAACATCTACCAGAAAATCCTGTAGTGTAGTGTTTTTTCAGACTGGAAGTTTGTACATTGCATCCTGTTTTGGCACTACACACCTAATCTAGCAACTGTGAAAAACGTATGCATGTGAGCATAAAATATATACACAATGTCTTACGATTATAAATAAGTCAACGGTGAACTGAGAAACTGGGTCAACAGCATTTTTCTGTCAGGAAATGTAATTTTTAATTGTTCATTAGACAAATGCCACCACAGCTGCTGGCCTGGGTAGACAAAGAGGGAGTACCAAAACTTGATAAATCCTGATAAACAGGAAGTTCCAACTTGACTATCTTTCTCACAAAAAGCAACAAGTTAAATAATCTAAAATGAAAATAAGGATTTTATTTATAAGGGGTTGTTTCCTCCAAACAAAACAGGAACATGCTGTGGTTTACAGTGAAATTCCTCTTTGAAGCACTTCCTTTCAAACTTTCTCAAGATTTTTGTCATCTTGGTTCAATTTTTTAATGTCTCTGTACTAAATGCAAGTGTACATTCAGTATTCATATATTGTTTCTATTATTTTCAGCTAATAACTGTCTAGACTGCGGACTAGATAAAGGCAGCCCATCTGTAACAGAAGAGCTCTCCTATGAGGTGTCTTTCTCAGAATCCATTATGGTCCTTCCAAAAACCCAAGAATGGCCAAAAACCCAGAGGTTCAAAAAGGAAGACTCTGCTTTGCCTGTAAGTTTGTTCTCAACATACTTCCTCAATTGTTATTGTTTTAGCCCAGTAATTTCCTGCTTCATATCCTCAGCACGTTGGAGTCTGTTAAGATACCTTAGCTGTCCTTTGCTGTGCGTGCTTTGTAGGGACTGCCCACTGTGCCTGCCTAGTGCTTCCAGATGATTCCCAGAGAGTCTCCAAAGCTAAACTGGCTATCCAAGCCTTTTTTTTTACTCATACTCATCAGAGATGTAATTCAATCCACAAATATTGCATCACCCACACATTTTTCACATAGAAATAAAAAATAGTTACTGGCACTACAACTGGCAATCATTTTCATTACCAGTCTACTTCCCTACTTTATTCCCCCATGGATTATCTGCTTTTGTTAACACATGGATTTAAAATTGCTTCATGGCTAAAGAAGGGAAAGCGAGCCTTAGTCCTGCAGCAATATTAATTGTCTCCAATCAGTATTCAGTGCAATTACACTATAGGAGACACTACATGAATGGCTAAGGGAAAGTTTATCTTATCAGCCAACCAGACAAACACTGAGCAGTTTTTGTCAATATCTGGAATTATTACTCGAAGTCGAGGAAGTCAGTTTTCTATTTCCATCAGCCCTCGCAACTTCCACTACTGAAAAGTAGAATTATGAAATAGCTGCAAATTATTTGGAAGCATTTCCTGAATGTTATGATGTCCTGAGATCCTGAACTAATCTGAAATTGTTGCTATCCACACAGACATTGAATTCTCTGAGAATTATCCATTTGTCCATCTCAGGCACCACCAAGGAAGAAGAACCTGAGATGCAGAAGTAAGCTTCCCTGTTGAAAGGAGGGATAAGACACCAAGTAAATTACAACTGGTGTGAAATCCCCATGCTTTAGTGTGTCTGGTTTTTTGGTTTGGGTTTTGTTTTGGGTTCGGTTTTTTGTTGGTTTTATTTTTTGGTGGGGATAACTTGGTGTCCTGTAGAGAGTAAGGATATGCCTGCATTCATCATTATTTTGGCAAACCAAAGCTTCATCCTTGCTCCTTATAAGAGCAAGCCTAGGACCCCAGCCTTCGCTACAACACACATACACAAATTGCCCAGTGTGGGCAATTTCCAGTTGATAGAGCAGGGAAACTGCTGAAAATCAGGGAAGAGAAGATTCCACACTGAATATCATGGACTTAATGGATGCATCATTGATTGATTAGTATTAGCAAAGGACGGCATTGTGCTGATGATGAACTATTTTGCATGCAGGACATCATTTTGTGTGCTTGGAAGAGTACACGAGAAATGTGCCAATTCATCACAGAGAGAGACTTTTCAAATATAGACAACAATTTTATCTGTTGACGTTGGCATTTATCTTAATTCATATGTTGCCCCTCATGGTATTTGTTTTTTTCCATAATGGTTCAGACTGTAATGGGCCCTAGCAGAAAAAATTACCTCTTTCTCTATTACACAGAGCAACCAGACACCTGCACTCTGAAGGACTGTCCCTCCTTCCTCAAGGTGGGCCAACAGGGTCAGACCAAAGTCTACACATCATCCTTTCTCCAGGGCAGGTCTGACACATTCATACAACCAGCTTCATGGATGGTGAATACTGGGCTGCACAGAGAGAGATTATATATCATAAAATTTTATATAAATAGTATATCATTATATACCATAAAATAACCAGAAGAGGTAACTCAACATCACTGTCTGCATAGGGTTATGTGCAGTTTCCCCAATGTGGGGCCGTGATCAATGTGACTTAGTTGAAAATATAACAACTAAGTCAGTAAGCTTTCAGGCCCATCTTAGTACACTGTGTAGATCCACACCATAATAACATGCCACATCAAGCACGCTACTAGCCAAAATGTTAGTAATTGGAGGGTTGCACAGTCTCCTTCAGCGCTGCATATTGTGACTCCACTGTTTGTAAGAAAAATCATTGGAAAATTATGATGCAAGACAGAAGGACTCTCAGCCCCAAACCATGTGTTAACACTGCATCACATCACTGTGACCCTAGGAGTCAACTAGCTATGATGGAAAATACTTGTAGCTACCTTTTGTAATTGGCTTTGGAGTGTCTGTCATTTTTTTCTTGGCAAACATGCTACTTGTCTTTCCCCTCAGAAAATCTATGTATACTGCGTGACTTTTTCTTATTTTCAAAATTATTTATTGTGCTTTGACTGCTTTTGGACTTTTTGCATCACTGGAACCAAAATGCATAGGTATTTTGGCATTTCACGTGTCTTTGGGAGACTATCCTTTGTGTAGCTTTCTTTAGTTATTTTATTACGTTTTGGCCTAAGAGTAACAGTGGAATTGCAGCGTCCTGAGACAGGAAGATTCTGGCCTGTAATTTAATTGTTCCCTCCCCTGTATTCTTTCTCCCCAAAAAAACATTAGCTCCTGTTGAAAGATCATGTGCAATGCGATTTAGGAAGTCCTAACCTACATGATCTAGATGCCCTTTGTCCTGTCTTCAATTTTGAAATCTGGTAGAAATGTAATGCTTTTTTTGTTTGCTGTTTTCTTAGTCTGTTTGACAGGATTCATTTAAAGATGGGTTAAACCTGTTGAGTCCAAATTTACTTGAAAAAAAGAATGACTGGGCTGAAATCTCCAGAAGCAAAACATTATTAAAGGGAGGAGATGACTCCTAATGTTATTTTTACCTCTGTGTAACAATTACTGGTTTAAATTACAATAAAATAAAAAAACCCCAAACATATAATACCAAAGACCCACAGTTCTTTGAAACACATGGTTTTTAACATAACTTTGTTATTATGTGTAACAATTATGTCAAACCCTGATGGATATTTGTTTTTTTGACATTTGTACAAATGTCTCTGTCATGACGCAATGTTCCTGGCTCTGCTCCATGACACTTCAGTTTCTAAAATATGTAGACATCTTCACATGCCCTCAAATTACTAAGTACCATTTAGTTCAAACCTACTTGAATAAATAATTTCTTAGCTGGTGGGACTACTTTTTCCAAGCCTAAATGCCTCTTGAGTAATAAAAAGTACCATTAAATTGGCAGCTTTGCATCAAGTGATTTTGCTCCTGGGCTTTTCCTCAGGTCTTTAGTAGGACCTATCCAAAAAGACATCATAAATTAATGGTAATATGCAATGCAAGCATGGATTCGTTACGAATACACACATATGCACAAATGATTGATACACAAACATACCCATGATGAATTGTGTCAACTACTTCAGCAACATTCAAAGACACTCAGGGAGAGGCAGAGCAAAATGTTCTATGCTGCTGAAACTGGGCAAAAGTTTAAGTAGAATGGGGCTCATTTGTCCCAGCTGGAGTACAGATACTGAGGTTGGCACCTCTGCTCCAACACTGTTTACCAGTCAAACTGCAAGGGAACATGATGAACAAGAAGTTCAGTTCTATGTTTCAAATGAATACAAGTTATGTCAACATACCAGGCCAGTATGTAGGGCTGTACTTCAGCTCCTTGGTGTGATCCATCTTGCCTAATATGATTTCCTATCATAATATGGACACCTCTTTCAAAACAAAAGTTCACCTCCTGTAACTTCTGTCCAAATAAAGATGTGACCCATCTCTACTCCAGAAATTCATTGTTCGCAAAAGCCGGTTTGGACTAACAGAGGTTGGAGACCTCTCTCCTGAAGATATGAAGAAGATTCGCTACCTCTCCCTGATTGAGCTAACAGCCTTCTACGATGCACTGGGGGTGGAAATGAAGAGGAACCGTGTGGAGAGGGTGCGGGGACGAGGTACTGTGCTGTGGCAGCCCCACGGTGTCCACCTGAGCACTGCTCAGCATTGCGAAGACGACGCGTACAAGGCTGTGCTTCCTCTTGCTCACATTTGTTGTTATTATTTTTAAGAAAATGGTCTGTTTGGAGTCCCTCTCACCATACTGCTGGAGAATGATCAAAAGAAGGTTCCTGGAATAAAAGTACCCCTCATCTTCCAAAAAGTGAGTATAACTCAGCCTACTCAGCCACTAAGATTCACATTTCCATCATTTACATTGACACTTAAAGAAGACATCAGATAAAAGAAGATGTGGGCTTTACAGACTTGAAGGTGTCTACAGGTTGTCTGTCTGTATGTTGAGGTTTGAAAACCTTGTGACAAGAAGACAAAACTTGTTCGCTTTATGTTGTACCCATGGTGGACATTTTTGTAATTATATCGTTCTTAAGGGAAACTTTGGGAAAAAAATGTCTGCGTCTCTTTCCCTTTCTCATTAAATTAGAGCACACAAAATTGTGGGGGTGGGGTGTGCATGTGTGGGTGGGTGTGTCTGTGTGCAGAAGTGGCAAAGATAACATCTCAGGAGCTTTAATTGCACATAAATTAACACTGTAGGTACTATTTAGCTATTATTTCCAGAATGGAAGTGTTATCTTCTCTTTGACGTTTGTATGACAAAACATCATTTATATGTCATTTGAGAGTACAGTGACATCCACTGGATGTCTTGTAGTCAGGTACACAGACACAAGCACACATGTGACCGCACTGGTTTACGTGGACTTGGAACTACAACAAATTTCCCTAGAGATGCTGACAAAAGGGGATTAGTGGTGTGCAGTGCCAGGGGAAAGACTGACATGACTTGAATATTTACATGACTTTGCAATCAGCTCCACAACTCTGCTGTCGAGATACCATGGGAAATTAGAAGGATCCAACAGCTAGGGCAGGAAGCAGAGCTGGTGGTGAAATTCCAGAGCTGTATGAATAAATGCTAGGAAATATTTTCCCCCCTTGTTCTAAATTATGTTAAACAAAAACATGTTCATTTTTTAATAAAGGATTAGAGTGGAAAGCCTATTCCTCTGTTCACAGAAATTTCAAACTAAAATATCCTGGGATCATTTTCTAATCTGAGTTCTCAGTTCCCAGAAACGTATGTTATCTATAGACCTTTCTATTGTGCTCCTTGGGGAAAGACTTAAACATTTCTCAGAGGTTAATTTTCCCTCAAAACACCATTGTGTTCTACCCAGTGTATCTGCTCTTTCATTAATGAGTTTATGTGTTAATTGTTCTATAGCAGTGCCAAGTCTCAAATCAAAGACTGAGGGGCCTATTGCTTTATCAGTTTCCATACTCCATGTTTCAGGCTCAGGAATGTGGAGAACAAATTAGGAAGGTGTGCTTTAGTGACCTGGCTTCTTTTTATTAGCAAATTACATAGAAATGTGCCTTTTTCAAGTTAATTTCAAGGACATCTAGAGTGTAACAACAATAATAATATTTTTAAGTACTTCTAAGTATTTTCCTGGGGTTTCTTTTTTCAGTTGCTGCTCAAGCTTGAGGAAACAGGTTTGGAAACCGAAGGAATTCTGCGAGTGCCTGGATCTGCTTCCAGAGTCAAGGTACATGCCCATACAAGTTTTCTGTCTCCCGGACCACACACCCTATGTAAAATAATACAACACACTCAAATGTGCACTGCACATAAATACTGATGTGTGTAGATCAGCATTGCTATCCCTACCGGTGAAAGGTCAGATTGGTTCCTGGGAACCAATAAATCACATGTGGTCTATTGCTTTGCATTCATTAATGTTCTATATAAAGCACAGAGTTGATGTTGAATGCAGCTTTTGTCCACTGAAATTTGAGGGATGTTTTCAGTTTATCTCTGTCATCCAAAATTACTGTGATCTTATCTCTGGTTTAATTTATTTCAGAAATCCCGAGTTGCTAAACTGAGCAAACTTCAGATAAAGATCTTATTCCATGTCATTTTAACCTTTGTGACATTTTATTTCTCATTTATCTTCTGTGATCTCACAATTTCATGTTCCAAGTGAGAGAAATTTGGCCTTCATTCACTGTTTGGCAGCCTCAAGTACTGCATTTTCACAGGCTGTTTGTGGGCTATGAACATGGGATAGTTAGTACCCAAAAACCTGACATTGTGGTGCAGTAATGCTTGCAGTTGTTTCTCCAGACTAATTTTGTTCTAGGACCTGAAGCCTTTGGCAGAGGCAAATTAGGAAAACAAGGGGGGTTTTTCTAGGCTTATTAGTGTCTACCTCTTCCCTAGATTTTTGGGGGTTTTCCAGTTTGGTTGTTTTTGGGTTTGTTTTTTGATCTGCTTTAAACCACTTCTTACAGTTCATCTCACTTCCACTTTCTCACCCTCAAGAAAGCTTGCCTTGCTTTCTGAGTCAGGAAGTCTCAACATCATGACAGCCACACAAAGAGTAATGTTGGGGATTGCTGAACATTGATGGGCTGGGGATCATAAAAATAACTGTACAAAAAAAAGTGGTATTACACAAAATGCATGGAAGATAGGTGGTAGCATCCCAGCTCCCTTCGACTCTGTGGATTGCTAAAAGCACTCAGCACCTTGCAAAGTGCGACAGTTTGCAGAAGGGAGCTCCTCATTTGGACTGTTCTTTGCAGCTCCCTCATTTTTTCATACAAATACATAAAGTATTATTTCACACGATCTCAATTTTTTCCAGCCTCTCTGGGGAAATTACACAGCAGGGCTGTGCCCTAACTAATTAAAATACTTTCATATTCTTTGCATATACTGTACTGTGTCTTGTTCTTATTCACAACCTATATCCAGGGAGCTGCTGTAAGATATGACTTTATATATAACTCTCCTATACTGGGTGGTAAGTTAAACTGCTCATATGAAAGTTTTAAGTTATTTGAGTTTTGGCTTCATTTAAGTCTGTCCAACAAGCCAGCCAGGAAAAGAGGTATTTTTTTTCAAAGCAGATCCAGATTTCATCCTTCCAAGCCTTCATACATTATTATGACACTAGGATTTGAGGGCATTCCAATTTTATTTCAGTCTTGTTTGGAAAAGGAAAAGGCATATGGAAGCGATTATAGGTTACTCTTCCATAAACCAAAGAATAGAAGAAATAAATACAAGTTTTCCTCTGTCTGTAATCTGGTTTGTAACAAAAGCTCCAGTAAGCCAAAAAATGCATGATAGTCTAGTGTAGCATCAGTCACATTTAAAAAAAATTTAAAAATTGCAAAAGTGTTTCCTAAAAGTATTTAGGTGCATGTGTATATATATACGTATATGGGGGGTGGGTGTATATATATATGCATTTATGCTTGCCTGTGAAAAATACATGTTTCAAGAATCTTGCTTTCTATTTCTACGGCTTTTTCCCAGTTCTCAGCAGAAAAATGTGGAGTAGTTTTCTCTTCCCTTGTGATTTTGATGAGGTGAGGATTTCTGTTCCACATTTCCCAGTCAGTTAGCGGGAGAGAATTTAATCCAGGTGTTTGTATGGATTATGTGCAAAGGATGTGAATACAGAGGAAGCCGAGAGAGCCCAGATTACAACCAGTAAAATCTGCTAGTAAAATTGAGATTGTAACATTATATACCAAATCCTGAATGGCCTTCTATTTCCTTTTGTGCCAGCCATGTCACTCCATTATGTGTGACCATATTTGATATGCAATTTCCTTCAATTCATGTGAGGCACAGTAAACAAAATTAATTTTTTTAAGATTTTCTGTCTGAATGGACTAAACTTTTTTGTGAAATATTAACGTGCATTTGACAAAAACATGATCTGAAACCTGAATATTAGTTACAGATGTATTTTGTCTCCTATGGAGAAGGCAGTGTTTGCCCAGTAATAATTGTGAAAGCTGCATTATTTATGGATAGCCTTACATTACAATAGCCCACTTCAACCTTATTAACTCAAAAAATTGTTGAGAACCTTGCATTTTCTAGATGGTGCTCTGGATTTGGAGCAAAATTTGTTTCCTACTAGGAACCTTACTGCATATGTCCCATTCACACATGTGTGTGAAATACTGATTAGTTACCCTCCAGAACTAAACAGACCTCTGTTACAGAGATAGATGCTCACACCAGAGAACAAGAGGATTGAATGGGCACCCATAATGGTATAATCAATTCTGCCTTAGATATCTCTTGTAGTTTATGAGGAGGTTTTTTGGCATGTAATAAGTGGAGGTTTTCCAACAGTAATGGTTTGGCACCTTCATTTTTTTAAGAAGCTGTGAAATCTAATTATAGCTGTCCTAACAGAAAACATCCTGAAGACAGGAAGACCTGAAGTTAAAACCATTTACTCAAGGCCCATGGACTCAGACAACAGCAGATTGTCTAGCAAGTTCACTGGCAGTGAGGAAGAAATGCCACTACTTTGTGATTTAAGGGTCAAAGCCTCTGGAGAGTGTTTTAAACAAAAAGAACATCTATGCTAAAAATCCTGTTTAGCTGAAATTTCTGATTCTAGTTCTAAGATGCTGCACAAAATTGTCTTGCTTTAAAATGGGTCACTGGCTATGGAAAGCCAAATTTAGCCTGGATTGCAAAATATCCCCAGGAATCTGATCTGTTAACCTGCTCTGAACTCTGCACGGCTGTACAGAGACTGCTACTGGTTTAGGGCTACTTCAATTTAACTACAGTGTAAACCTGTCTGTTGTTTGTAATGGAATTTCTGCAGCAATCTCAAACTGACGGGTCAAACGGAATGATTAAAGGTCAGATGTTCCTTTTATCTTTCAGAATCTCCATCAAGAACTAGAGGCAAAATTTTATGAAGACACTTTTGACTGGGACCAAGTACGAAATAACGATGCAGCAGGACTGCTGAAAATGTTTATAAGAGAACTCCCAAGCCCGCTTTTCACAGTAGAATATCTGCCAGCTTTCATCACACTAGTGGAAAGTAAGTGGAAAAGGAGTTAGTAAGAACTCATTTAGATAAAATGTAATAGTGATGAAGGGAAGAGAAGAAAAGGCCCAGTGCACAGACTGAACATTTCATTTTTCTCCAAGCTTTCTTTTCAAATGGAAAAAGGTCTCAGCATTTAGTAAATAGCCGTCTTGTTGTGTGAGTGACACAACTGTTTAATGTGAGATTGGAAACCTGTGAGCAAACATTGGCTGAGCGATGACATTCATATACGGACTATGATTCACACAAATTATAGATTTCAGAAATGAAAATTTCTGCAAGGTAAAGTCAAGCCACTGCCCTTTAGCTGATACCCACTGGATCTATTTTATTTCTCTTAAGGGTTATGCTGAGGTCACAAAATTTGTACAAAGATGTATGTGATCACAGAAAGCTTCAGGCAGTTGGGTTTTGTTTTCAGTGTACATACACCCTCTCACTCTTGGAACATTTTGTTCCTATCTCTTCCAGGAAGAATGCAGTAATACCTTGCAGTACCTATTACTTCATTGCAAATGCACTTGAGCTAGGACAGAGTGAAACTATCAGGATGGTGACTTTATCAGGCAAATTGTTATAGAAAACTTAGAACCTTTACACAAGGTTGCAGCCAAATTTTTAATGTCTCCATGAGGTAGTTTAAAGGGCACAAGGAGGTGACCCCTCCCTGTAACCTCAGTGTGCTCCTTGTGAGTTCCAGACTGCATGCAGTTATGATTGCTTAGCAGTTTAGATGAGAAGACTGAACAGGTGTCTGTGTAGAATAAAGTGACTTTTATTCCCTTTGACAGATACAATGTCCCAAACATGCGCTCTTTTTTGTTCTCCAAACCCCTCTCATCCACCCTGAGTGGTAGCAAATGACAAGAGATTACCTTCCCATCTTCTCCACCCCAGCTTTTCTAGCAAGCATCGCACAGTATCAACATATACCAATCGCTGAAAACCTGATGCTGTTTTGTCACTGCCAAGGGGCTCTACATTTAACTAACATGCTAGAGTAGGAACAAACACTTTTGAAGTTAAAAGCAATTAGTCTGCACTCCAGGGGCACAAGCGTTCAGTGAATTGCTCAATAACATTAAACAAAAAAATTTTCAGAAAGTAAATATTCATTTCAGTTTGAAAAGAGGAAAATATTTGAACCATATTCACCTCATGTATCAAAAGTAAACTGGCTAATAATGAAAAGCATTGGTTTCTTGCTATTTGACAGAAGTTTACAGATCCTTGTCTTCTGTGACAAAGACACAGGAAGATGAGGATAAAAAACACTCATTACATTGATTTTATATTTGGGAAAAGAGCTATGTGAATCAGCACCTAAACATGCTAATCTTAACCTGGATGATGTGGTTGCTGTGTTTCACAGAATCACAGAATTATCAAGGTTGGAAAAGACCTAGAAGATCATCCAGTCCAACCATTCACCTATTACTACTAGCTCCCACTAAACCATATCCCTCAATACAACATCCAGTCTTTCCTTGAACACCCCCAGGGTTGGTGACTCCACCACCTCCCTGGGCAGTGCATTCCAGTGCCTGACTACCCTTTCTGAGAAGTAGTGCTTCCTAATGTCGAGCCTGAATCTCCCCTGGCGCAGCTTGCTACCATTCCCTCTAGTTCTGTCACTGCCTACACGGGAGAAGAGGCCGACCCCCAGCTCACTACAACCTCCCTTCAGGAAGTTATAGAGAGCTATAAGGTCTCCCCTAAGCCTCCTCTTCTCCAGGCTGAACAATCCCAGCTTCCTCAGACGCTCCTCGTAAGGCCTGTGTTTCTAGAACTGCTGACCACCAAAGGCTATTAGAACAAACCAAATGCTATGGGGATTTTTAAAAAAAAAAATAATTTTTTATATTCATAGAAATTTCCAAGATCAAGTTACAGCTACAAGCTTTGCATCTGTTGATCATGTTGCTGCCTGAAGCCAACAGAGACACAGCCAAGGTAACTTCTTCATTTGCTATCACCTGTCATCTGTGGTTCTTTTGACTTTTAAACAGGGCACACTTTATTTTTCAAACACTCAGCAATCAGCCACAGCACCATGAAAGTATTAATCTGTGGTTTATTATTATTTCCTTGAAAAGATGTTCCAATTCCCCAGCTGTCATTGCTTTTCTAAGCAATTAAGAAGTAGTTCTTGGAGATGTCCAACTGCTGGTGTCTGTAAATGGCTCCCAGGCACCATTTATTCTGGAGCATCCACTTCAAAGAGGCATGTTCCTTGCAGAGCTTGGAAAAAACAGGTTCAGTTTCTCCATTCCTGTATAAATGAAATTCTCTGGGATGACATGAAATGAGAGCTTGCCTAGTGCAGTCTGAGTGCTGAAGGGCTCGCAGTGCACTGGACCAGGCAGGAGGTAAAAACCCCTGAAATGTACACGTGTAACACGGGTGTCAGGACCTCGGCCTCAGCTGTTTTGCCTTACAAACCCATGCCCACACCCATTTACTCATTCCTGACACAGACATGGTTGCTACAAGCATTTCTGGAGCTTGGAAGTTCTGAGATCTGACCCTAAAAGGCACCGGTTGCATCTTTAGATTTGTTTCCATATAAAGGAAACAGGCGAACAAGCTGCCTGGCAGCAGGCAATATCTGCACCAGGTCCTCAGCTCACCAGGACCAATGCAGGTTCTCCCACCCCTCAAAGTCTCCCACTGGTCAGTTGAGATGCAGCTGTAGGAGCCCAGGTGCTTTCCTTACCTGTATTTATTTATACATAACAAGAAACATGAATAACAACCCACTTTAAAGCCTTTGGAGGTCTGCAAGTGCTCTCTGAAGAATAGGGGTTATTTCTTCTACCAATGTCGGTATCAATATAGAGGAGTATATGTAAAACACATGCCAAATGAGTAGTCTTAATTATTACTAGGCTTTTATACAAAAATAGAAGTGATGAGAAAACTGAATGCAACTCTATTTGCTATCTATAATGAGATTTTAGAAATTTCTCCAACATGGTTTCTGTTTTGCAATTTCTGGTTTTGAAAAATGTTTTAATTACTATGTCAGGAGGGTACCAAGACAGTGGGTTTAACGGTATAGTGTTGCAAAAGGACTCATTGGCAGACCCCAACTCTAACCACAGCTGCAATCCATCCTATTCAGTCATTCAAGCAAAATTCTGAATAAACTGCCCAAAAGGGAAATGAGTTTCCTTTGACTCTGCCATGCATGTGCAGAAGTGACGTCAACGAACAACCACTGAGCTCTTCTTGCTTTCATTAGCCCAGAATAAAAGTTTAGGAGTTGTTGGCAGAAGTTCTTAATTATATGATATATGGGACCGGTGCACATCTGAAGAGAGGCTGATCACTCTAGTGACTGCGATATAAAAAGCCTTGGCCAGATACATCAATATGGACACCTTGAAATCTATGGAGAAATTAACTGTTCCATTGCAACACTTTTATATCTTTCTTGTATTACAGAATTCAGAACTTTAATGCTGACACTGTAATTGATTTATGGATATGGCTTTATGCTTTAAGTGATAGATAATTTATCAATGCGTATTTTGATAATATCAACAATTCCTCTGTGACTGAAACAGGTAGCTGTGCCAGCACATAACAGAGTAATCCAAATTAGAATGCAAAAACCCCCAAATGTCTCCTCCAAGTGCAACTATAGCAGCTTTTGAGCCACATACATTGTTTATTTGAAAACACTGTATTTAAGAAGTAAACACTTTTGTGAGACTCAGAGTAACATGGGATGTTTTTCCAGGCCTTTCTTCAGTTCCTGAAGAAGGTGGTTGCGAATGAAGGGAAAAATAAAATGAATTTGTGGAACGTTTCTATGATTGTTGCACCAAACCTCTTCATCTACAAAGGGAAACGTGCAAACCAACAAGAAATGCAAGCAGCAGCCACCACAGCGCACATTGTACGGCTTTTAATTCGGTACCAGGACATCCTGTGGACAGTGAGTAATGTTGGTTACCTCTTTATGGCTCCAGTACAGAGAATTATTTTGCTATGGGCAGCAGCTTGGTAGAAATCAAAGTGAAATGACCTTCCTAAAAGAAAGAGTTAGCTATTCCTGAGAAACTAGCTGGGGTCTTCTATATCTAGAATGAGATTGGGTGACAGATATCTCTGGATGGAGGTCTATGTCACCTTTCTAGTATGCACTTTAGCATGAATTGCCCTCTGGAGGTACCCATCCCACACCACTGATTATACAGGAGAATGCATAGGGGAATGATTTAATCTAGATGCCTAGGTGAGATATCTAGACTGGAATGAGATTAAATGACTGTTTAAAGTTTAGCCCATAGTCCTTGCTGGACTTCTGAAGGTTGGCATGAAGAGGATGACAATATCAGCTCATTTCCTCATAACGACGATGTGGGGGGCGGGGGAAGGGCAGCAGGTGGATTGCAAAGACCGCCTCCTAATGAAGTTCCTACAGCTGCAATCACTGCAAAGCTTCATCTGGCATGAAAGATGATCTACAGTTTGATCAAAGGGATAGCTAGAGGGAGCTACTAATCACATGTGCTTTCTGGGAATATATAGAGCTTCTGCTGCCTAATACTTGGAGCCTTTCTAAAGCTGCAACACCAATTTTATGAGGGAAAAAATTACCGTATATTCTCAGCTCTGATTTCCTCCCTTTAGGTCCCATCCTTCCTGATTTCCCAGGTGAGAAAAATGAATGAGGCAGCCATGAACAACAGCAAGAGGCAGCTGATGTTTGACAAAGGCGTGAGAAAACTTCTGAGGAGAAAGACCATGGAACGGGAGAGACCTGAAAGACCAGAAGTATGATAAAAATATATCTTTTTTAAGGGCACATTTAACCAGCCTCCCTTCTTCCTTATTTCATAAAAGCTTCTGGGGGTGGGGAAGAAATTTTGGCATACAAAAGAAGCTGATTTGGGAGCTATTTTGAAAGATGTTCTTTCCAGTCCAACTTCCAGATAAGACAAAGCTTTGGGGATTGATTGAGAAAAGGTGAGGACTGCAGATTTCCAGCAGCTCAGGCTATAACCTGTTAGAAACACAAGCTGGTTTTGTACCTGTTTTATAAGAAAATGGTCATGTGTGGACTGTCCTCAACAGCAATGCTCTGTAGATAATCAACAAATGCATGGGTCTGTGGTTGAGCAGTAGGATGGTCCATATTAGGATTACAGTTACCTATGGCTTGATCCAGGCCATGCAATACTGTCTTTGCAAGCTTTAGTTTCACAGTTTTGTACTAACTTCCTAAGGAGAAAGAAAATCCAGTTTGCCTAAAATAGACACTAAAACTGGGCCTAAAATTTAAGGATCTAACGAAGTAGTTTGTGTTGTTATTTTGCTGTCTCCCAGAGGGGAGAGGTGGATACTTTTGAGGATTTCCAGAGCTCCAGATGCAGTTCAAAGTTAGGAAAGAAAAAAATCTTCCTTTGGAGGTCTTAAAGCCACCACCTTTTCTCCACCACCTGGATATGGAGTTTAGGAACTTGCTTGAGGTGTGCTACTTCAATAGGCACCTAAAATTTAACCTACATATTAGGTGTAACATAAAATTTGGGCCACAAAGCATGTTATGTACATGCAAAACATATACAGTCCTTATAGCAGCTTATATGTAGTATTTTCATGTAGTAACTCCCTTTAATAACCTGGAGAAAAAAGTCTTTAGAGTCTTCCATGGAGGTTTAAAAGAATGGAGGTGGTGAATTGGAAGAGGAGTAATCAACAAACTGGTCAAGAACTCTACAGTTATTGAAGAACAGCCTTGAAGAATGAAAGAAAAGACAAATTAGGAAGGTGTGATATTAGTGGATTATAACAGAAAATAAGCCACCTAACAGACAATGGAGAATAAGCAGAAGGGAATGTCTAGGAAAAGAACAGAAAGAAATCATCTGCATGAATTGTGAATCCATGGTAATTCAGAGTTTTGGAGAATGCATTTGCCAAACTATTTTAGAGACTCATTTGCTCAACTATATTGTGGGTGGGACATTCAGTTCTGCTGCAAACAGGGATGTAGAAGTTTGTTTAAAATGGTGGCAATGAGAGCTTCTGAGGAGAGTCAGTTCCTGCAGTCATTGCACCTTTGGGAAAGACAAGTTCATTGATCATAGTAATTGGCTTTGCATCTAATAAAAATGAGACTAGCCATGGCAGGTAGCTGAAATATGAAGGGTAAATTGGAGGCAAACTCTGTTTGGATAACTGAGTTGAATTTTGAGAGCACTTAACACAATCCTCGTGTCTCAGATGTTCTAAATTACACAGGGACAGAGACTGGAGAGACTATTGTACTGTGCTCAGCATGGTATTAACTGGATTAGAACTGGAATGCAAACCTTGCTAATTGATTTATCTGCCATTAATCATGCAAGAGTGCATAAACTTCATAGATGATCGTATGAACCCTACATGAGGTCAAATTTCCAATTAACAGAAACCATATGGTACTTGGATATTTTACTGTACATAAGCTTCGGTCTACTTGAAGCTATAGGAAGCAGAAACAAAGAACTGGATCTTCATGCCTGGGGAAAATTCCATCTTTAAAAGGGAAAGATAGTAACTTTAATGTATTTTTGAATGAGCAGTTTGTTCACTGAGCAATGTTAACAGAAATAACTTTTAAAATCTCAGAAAACAACTTGACTTAATCTTACCTCAAGCAGTTAAAATTCAAGGCCTTTACTGTATTCTGAGTGCATTTATGTAGCACTTTACCAAGGAGTCTGCATCTTTGTGTTGTATCTTGTTATACTGTATCTACAAATTTGCATTTGTATGACTGTAAATAGAGTTTTTGGAGGAATCCAGGAAAGAGAGTATTTCAAGCAACCTCGAACGAGTTGCAGAACTGCTTCTGAATGGAGCTGGAATAATATTTGCCTTACTCTACTGAATATTGATTTTAGGGCGCTGTCACTTTTCCCCCGTACCTGCAGTCTGACATACCCGAGGGGGTGATAAGAGTTTATGCTCCATTGCATTCAAAAGTCTCTATGGCAATTCAGCTCAACAGCCAAACAAAAGCCAAAGACATCCTGGCTCGATTCCGCTGTGAAAACAGGTGGGTAAATCAGAACGTTGTGTTTTGCCCAAACAATAATGTCAGAACCATTAATGAATAGATTGTTCCCTTTTCAAAGACTCACTGTATTACAAGACCTCTTTTTCTAATCTAATACTGCTAATTTATGGTTACTTTGGTCAAAGACATTTTAATCATTGATTTTATTCTTTATATATTACATAATAGTTGGCTCCTATACAGAATCAATCTGCCTTCTGTTATGTCACTACTAAAAACATACATTTTTATAGGCTCACAGCATAGAGAACCCAGAAGAGTTGTCTTACCTCTGCCCATAAAAATGTAATGTTTTTATTTCTGTAAGGTAATAATTATTAGCAGTTACGGGAAGTCACAAATGGTATCTGACAGTCTTTTCTGCTAAGTCTTCCTACGTGACCCCATCATTCTGTTCTTTAAAGAAATAATAAAAACTAAATAATATAATAGAAGACTGAGTTGACTGTAACACGGTGTCGTGGTTTTGCCCCAGCCAAGGGCCGCACCCCACACAGTTGCTTGTACTTTTAAAAGGAAGGGGGAAGGAAAGTTGGGGGAAGGGGAAAAGGGAAGGAAGAAAGGAGGAAAAGAAACCACAACCTAGAAACCAGAACCACGCAGGTTGGGATAAGGATAGTTTACTAAACAATAACAGAAAACTAGATATAACAATAACATAAGTTTAAAGCACAAAACAGATGAAACTGGTGATACACAATGCAATTTCTCACCAAACCACACAACTCAGGCCGCACAGCTTAGAGCCCATCCCGGACAACCCGACCGCCCCAGAAACTGCACGTCCTGGCGTTGTCTCCCCCTCTTCCCCCCAGTCCCCCCTTATACCGAACATGACGTAACTGGTATGGAATATCCTCTTTGGCCAATTCGGATCACCTGTCCTGGCTTCGTCCCCTCCTTTCTCACTAGTAAGGAAGTATGCAGAGCTGAGAAAGGTCCTCGATTGCCCGGCAACAAATCGGAAAACATCAGGGTGCTATCAGCACTATTCTCATGCTAACACCCAAACATGGCATTCCATCCACTGCTAAAAAAAAGTTTAACTCCATCATAGCTGAAACCAGGACATTATCCACCCCTTATTCCATACCATTTACGTCATGACCAGATCCAACAATTTTCTTTGGGTACAACCAGTTTCGTGTTTCACACACCCATATATGTATGTACACATGTATGCACACATATGTGCATACAGATCTTATTCCCTCAGTCTGTGAATCATCCCTCTGAAGTTGTTGAGTTCATTTAGTCCATGATTTCCAGGCTCCATTTGTCGTAACAGTTTCTCAGGATAGTTGTATGTTCCATTGGCTCGTTGCATGCTGCATCTCAGGCTCTTGACTGATACACCTGGCATGGTCCATGCTCATAGTCTGTGGGTCAGAGTTTATTTTCAACGGGAGCAAAAAGTTCTTGAGAGGCCAGGCTTTAGTTCCATCATCATGGCACTCATTCTTCATTAACTTGTATGACTCCGGCTATAATGCTATGGTACAACATACAGCAATCATAACAATAATGAATATACAATAATGGATTATTTGGCAATTATTATAATTTCTACTTTATTAATTATATTGTCTATTCTCACCCAAAATCAAATCCCCTTGAGGTACACATCGAACTTCTCCATCCCTCTGCATTACCCACCAAGTACAGCCAGGTCCTTGAGCAAAAACAATTCCAGACATGGGTTTACCTTTGCCTGAAGCAGGAATGACCCAAACTCTCTTTCCCAATACACTCTTCATATGCACTACTGGCACTCTGTCTCCCTCTACAGTACGTGGAAATTTTGACTGGGCAGGGCCAGCCCGATTGGTAGATCCCCTAGAGTTAACTAACCATGTGGCTTGGGCCAAATGTGTATCCCAATGCTTGAATGTCCCACCACACATTGCTTTCAGTGTAGTTTTTAAAAGTCCATTATATCGTTCAATTTTCCCAGAGGCCGGTGCATGGTAAGGAATGTGGTACACCCACTCAATGCCATGCTCTTTGGCCCAGGTGTCTATAAGAGTGTTTCGGAAATGAGTCCCATTGTCTGACTCGATTCTTTCTGGAGTACCATGTCGCCAGAGGACTTGCCTTTCAAGGCCCAGAATTGTATTTCGAGCAGTGGCATGGGGTACGGGATATGTTTCTAGCCAGCCGGTAGTTGCCTCCACCATTGTAAGCACATAACGTTTGCCATGGCGGGTTTGTGGGAGGGTGATGTAATCAATCTGCCAAGCCTCCCCATATTTATATTTCATCCACCGTCCTCCATACCAAAGGGGCTTTAACCGCTTAGCTTGCTTGATTGCAGCACATGTCTCACATTCGTGGACAACTTGTGCGATGGCGTCCATGGTCAAGTCCACCCCTCGATCCCGAGCCCATCTATATGTTGCATCTCTCCCTTGATGACCCGAGGTATCATGAGCCCATCGAGCCATGAATAATTCACCCTTACGTTGCCAGTCTAGATCTACCTGAGCCACTTTAATCCTAGCAGCCTTATCTACCTGATGGTTGTTTTCATGTTCCTCCATGGCCCGACTCTTAGGTACATGGGCGTCGACATGACGTACCTTTACAACAAGTTTCTCTAACCGAGCAGAGATATCTTGCCATAAGTCATCAGCCCATATAGGTTTGCCTCTACGCTGCCAGTTGTTCTTTTTCCACTGCTGCAACCACCCCCACAGGGCATTCGCCACCATCCATGAATCAGTATAAAGGTAGAGCCTTGGCCACTTTTCTCTCTCAGCAATGTCCAGGGCTAACTGGATGGCCTTCACCTCAGCGAACTGGCTTGATTCACCTTTTCCTTCAGTGGCTTCTGCTACTCTTCTTATAGGATTCCATACAGCGGCTTTCCATCTCCGATGCTTACCCACAATGCGACAAGACCCATCAGTGAACAGGGCATATCGCTTCTCATTCTCTGGCAGTTCGTTGTAGGGTGGGGCTTCTTCAGCGCGTGTTACCTCCTCATCCTCTGGTGACATCCCAAAATCTTTGCCTTCTGGCCAGTCTGTGATCACCTCCACAATTCCTGGGCGATTGGGGTTTCCTATTCGAGCCCGCTGTGTAATTAGTGCAACCCACTTGCTCCACGTAGCATCAGTGGCATGGTGTGTAGAAGGAACCTTCCCTTTGAACATCCAGCCCAGCACCGGCAGTCGGGGTGCCAGGAGGAGCTGGGCTTCAGTTCCAATCACTTCTGAGGCGGCTCGAACCCCTTCGTAGGCGGCCAGTATTTCCTTTTCTGTTGGAGTATAATTGGCCTCAGATCCTTTGTAGGCCCGACTCCAAAACCCCAGCGGTCGACCTCGAGTCTCCCCTTGTGCTTTCTGCCAGAGACTCCAGGTCGGGCCGTTCTCCCCAGCTGCAGTGTAGAGCACATTTTTAATATCTGTCCCTGTCCGGACAGGCCCAAGGGCCACTGCATGGACTATCTCGCGTTTGATCTGCTCAAAGGCTTGCTGTTGCTCAGGGCCCCATTGGAAATCATTCTTCTTTCGAGTTACATGGTAGAGTGGGCTCACAATGAGACTGTAGTTTGGGACATGCAGTCGCCAAAAACCTATAACACCTAAGAAAGCTTGTGTTTCCTTTTTGTTGCTTGGTGGAGACATAGCTGCTATTTTATTAATAATGTCCATTGGGATGTGACGACGCCCATCCTGCCATTTTATTCCTAAAAACTGGATTTCTCGCGTAGGCCCCTTGACTTTACTTCGTTTTATAGCAAAACCGGCTTCTAAAAGGATTTTAATTACCCTGTTTCCTTTTTCAAAAACTTCCTCTGCTGTGTTGCCCCATACAATGATGTCATCAATATACTGCAGGTGCTCTGGTGCTTCACCCTTTTCCAGTGTATTCTGGATTAGTCCATGGCAGATGGTGGGGCTATGTTTCCACCCCTGGGGCAGACGATTCCACGTGTATTGGATGCCTCTCCAAGTGAAAGCAAACTGTGGCCTGCACTCTGGCGCCAGTGGGATCGAGAAGAAAGCATTCGCAATGTCGATTGTGGCGTACCACTTGGCTGCCTTCGATTCCAATTCATACTGGAGCTCTAACATGTCTGGCACAGCAGCACTCATACCTGGAGTGACTTCATTTAGGCCACGATAATCTACTGTCAGCCTCCACTCTCCATTGGACTTCCTCACTGGCCATATGGGACTATTAAAGGGTGAGTGGGTTCGGCTGATCACTCCCTGATCCTCCAGTTGACAAATCAGCTTATGGATGGGAATCAGGGAATCTCGGTTAGTACGGTATTGTCGTCTGTGCACCGTCGTCGTAGCAACTGGCACTTGCTGTTCTTCACCCTTCAACAACCCCACAACAGCAGAATCCTCCGAGAGTCCAGGCAAGGCACACAATTGTTCAATTTCTTCTGTTTCCAAAGCAGCTATTCCAAAAGCCCATCGGTACCCTTTTGGGTCTTTAAAATACCCTCTACGTAGATAATCTATACCTAAAATGCACGGAGCTTCTGGACCAGTCACAATGGGGTGTTTTTCCCAGTCCTTCCCAGTTAGGCTCACCTCAGCCTCTAGCACAGTTAGTTGTTGGGATCCCCCTGTCACTCCAGAAATACAAACAGGTTCTACCCCTTCATGATTCGATGGCATTAGAGTACACTGGGCACCAGTATCCACCAGAGCTTTGTACTCTTGTGGGTCTGATGTGCCAGGCCATCGGATCCACACAGTCCAATAAACCCGATTATCCCTCTCCTCCACCTGGCTGGAGGCAGGGCCCCTCTATTGCTGCTGATCATATTTGTTTTCCACTGGTTGCATAAAGGACTTAGAGGTCCCTTCAAAAGGATCAGGCACATCAGACATATAGGTAGGCCTTCCAGTTGGTCTAGGGAACTGCCCAGTAGAAACTGGTGCAGCCTTCTTCCTGGCAGAATCTCGTTGTGCGAATGTTTTACCCCGCAGCTCATTTACTCGTGCTCGAAGGGCTGAGGTGGGCTGCATATCCCATTTCCTCATGTCCTCTCCATGATCAAGCAGGTAAAACCACAATGTACGTCGTGGTGTGTATTCTCCCTCTTGGAACGATGGACGCTTTCTCCCAGTAGCTGCAACATTGCTCCATACGGGTTGGGAGTTGGACACATTGTTGTCAAGTCGTTGAACCAGTTTCTCTACTGCTGCAATGACGGAGAGGGAAACATTGTCTTGGTATTTCCGGAGTCGGCAGGCCACCTCATTTACGGTTGGCGGATTCGTATCATTCCAGTCAATTGCTGCCAGTGAATTGGTATACCCTGCTGGTGCACTTCGTACAACCTTACGCCACATATCTGGAGTGCATAGGACTTCATCGGGATCAGAGGGAAGCCGTGAATTGTCCAGATCATAATAAATTATCTCCCGTACAGCTAATTCTCTCAGGTGCTGGACAGATGTCTCTATGCTGTTACACTTGGGTGTCTGGCATGTAATATATTCCTTTATGGGATATCTTTCCTTCACACTTGACAGTAGTCGCCTCCAGAGGCTGAGGATTTCCGGCCTCCTCCCAATTGCTTTGTCAATTCCTCCTTCTCTAGCTAGGGATCCCAACTGCTTGGCCTCTCTGCCTTCTAATTCCAAACTACTGGCCCCGTGATCCCAACATCGGAGCAACCAAGTGATAATGTGCTCACTTGGGTGGCGAGTGAAATCTTTTCGAACCTCACGCAGCTCACTCAGAGTCAGGGATCGGGTAACAATCTCTGGTTCTGCCTCATCCTGATATCCTCGAGATGATCCCGGTTGATCATCATCCTTATCCGTCACTATACGAACTGATTTCTTTGTGCCTTTCCTCTTTTGTACGGGAGCAACAGACACTGGTGTGGATTGGTTTTTCAGATCATCTGCAGTGTCTGCTGTAGAGATTACAGTAGCTGCAGTGTCGGTCACAGGGGTTGCAGTAGCTGCAGTGTCAGCCCCAGTGGTTGCAGCAGCTATAGTATCTGCCAGTCTGTTTCCTTTCCCTTCTCCCTGACAGTGCTGACAGTGCTGCCTGCTATCAAGCAGTGTTTGATAAATAGTGGCCAGAGCCCAGCACAGTGCAGTAAGGTGTCCATCTCTGGGAAACCTACAGCAATTTTTCCTTAGGTATGCAGTCACTTGATCGGGGTCTTGTAGCTGTTCAGGAGTGAAATTCCAAACCATCGGGCGTGAGAAAGTACCTAGGTACTCGCCCATACTTTGCCACATGCCCTGCCACTCGTGATTATTCTGTCTCGGAGAAAGCTCTTCAGTGGTATTCATAAACCTATGCTTGATATATAACAAAAACTGAACCATCTGCACCAAACCTACCAATAGCAAAATGCTAGTTTGAATATCCCAGAGATATTGAAGATTTTCAAAAACTGCCCTAAGAGCTGTTGTATTTAGCCCAAAGGAAAAGAAAGCAGTGCCCCCACCATACCGGCTGCTGTTATTAACCCCTCCCTGTCCAAAGAATGGACAGGACAGCAAAACCTCATACAAGTACCAGCTTAAGCTCATGATCATCGATATTATTGTATCATAGACCGATATCATAAAATACACTATAATGAAGTATGGGAACAAATACGGGAGCCACAGACCTGAGAGAGTAAAGAATCCTGCCAGGATTGTATACAGTATGCGGTGGTTTTGCTGCCACAGCCTTGTAAATAAATACCACAACATCGTGACCAGAGATTGCTTAAACAACAGTGCTTATCTTAATTGCGATAGTTAGGGTCAGATCTACCGTTATCCCAACCGTTCGTGCCCCACGTTGGGCGCCAAAATAACTGTCGTGGTTTTGCCCCAGCCAAGGGCCGCACCCCACACAGTTGCTTGTACTTTTAAAAGGAAGGGGGAAGGAAAGTTGGGGGAAGGGGAAAAGGGAAGGAAGAAAGGAGGAAAAGAAACCACAACCTAGAAACCAGAACCACGCAGGTTGGGATAAGGATAGTTTACTAAACAATAACAGAAAACTAGATATAACAATAACATAAGTTTAAAGCACAAAACAGATGAAACTGGTGATACACAATGCAATTTCTCACCAAACCACACAACTCAGGCCGCACAGCTTAGAGCCCATCCCGGACAACCCGACCGCCCCAGAAACTGCACGTCCTGGCGTTGTCTCCCCCTCTTCCCCCCAGTCCCCCCTTATACCGAACATGACGTAACTGGTATGGAATATCCTCTTTGGCCAATTCGGATCACCTGTCCTGGCTTCGTCCCCTCCTTTCTCACTAGTAAGGAAGTATGCAGAGCTGAGAAAGGTCCTCGATTGCCCGGCAACAAATCGGAAAACATCAGGGTGCTATCAGCACTATTCTCATGCTAACACCCAAACATGGCATTCCATCCACTGCTAAAAAAAAGTTTAACTCCATCATAGCTGAAACCAGGACACACGGTTATCTACCTCTGTAGCAGGTTCAGTTTTCTGCAGGGCTCCGTTTGGTAGAAGTTTTTTGCTTTTGATAAGTTCACAGGGGCAAAACCAGCAATTTCTTAACTTAATATATGTGGCACTTGATAAGGCAGTGGTTATAAGAGAAAAAAACCAACTGAAGTTTTTTTCTATCCTAGCCATGGATCATCACAGAAAATAAGAGGCCAGGTCCAAAGTTTACATGAAATTGGAGGAAATATAGGTAAGTCTCATTTTTGAAAATACAATTCTGAATGTCCTTAACCTCCTAAAGCACCACAGGGCAGTACTGTTTTCGGACAGCTGGGTCTCTCCTACCCTCCAGTCCATCTGCAGGAATGGAGCCTGACCCAAAAGCTGTTAAAATCAGTGTAACCCTTCCAACTCCAGCATGACTGGAAGAGCACCCTGCAAGAGATAACAAGCATTGGCTGGATCTCAGCAGGATTTTTATTGCCACATTTATCCGACCTTTCGCTTACCTCTCTGACTCTCGTAATTGAGCCCTTTTCCATGATTAAGAGATTCTTAATCTTCCTCTCGCCAGCAGGTTCTACCTTGTTGTCAAGCCTTTTCCCAAGACCTATTTCTTTCTTGCAGTATTTAAGCGTTAACCTCCCCCAAATAAAACCCACAAAACTCAGCTGCTGTGTGTATGGGTGTACTGTACTCGTCCTAATCCGTGTGTTTTATTTAGATGGTAAATTCTTTGCAGTAGGGATTTTGGCTCCTTCCGTGTTTCATGCAGTGACGTTTTTTGTAATAACAACAGCAGTGGCTTGCCACACAAGTTCCTGGACTAAAGGTCAAAAAACAGATTTTAATGCGATGTTGCACAGTCATGACTCTCTCCTTTCTCTATTCATATGAAAATTCTGGATGATCTGTTGGAGTCCTTTTGTCAACTGATTAGATCATTCCTTAATTCTTCAAGATTCTGCTTTAAACAGTTTCTATAAAGTAATTACAAAGCACCACAGATTTGCTTCAGCAGCAGTCAAGAAACAAAATCTTTATTACTGAAGAATATACTCATAAAGTTAAATTTAACTAGAGATTTGCTTTGCCTTGCTCAATAGGGTGACTAACTGATGCTAAAACAAGAGATCCTAAGAGCCTTGAGAAACAATTCCAAGTATCCCCACCTTGCTCTTCAAAGATCTGCACATTTAATTTGCATCTTCATTTTAAATTATTTTGATAGTCCTACACCTTTCAGAGTGCCTTAGTCCACTGATGATGCAGTTACTTACAAGTAACTGTACAGAAATTTTACCATAGTCCTTTGTGCCACAGCAATATAACCTCACCAGTTAAATGCCTTCATCATCCAGTGTAAATGCCATGTAGTCTAACTGATCAACATAACTCAGGAATTTATTGGCTTGTTACTCAATTAAGAGACACCAAATGCCTCTGTCTGCATCAAAGGCAGCAGGGACCACCCAACTCCTGGTTTCTGTGAGCACCTAACGAAACCCTCAAGCAGCCAGACTTCAGAGGGCTTTTTTTGTTGTTGTTGTTTTAAATCAGCAAAACAGCAACTGCCAAAACCCTTGATATAGTCCTGATATTTCTTTGCAAGAACCTAGCTGGATGGGAACACATGGTTTACAGAGCTATATTTTCAGCATTTTGAAATAGTGTAGAAATGAAATCACAGAGCTGTAATTCCAGCCCAGTGACTCCAAAGAAATAAAGACGCCCATACTGTCGCACTTACAGGGACAGCGCTATTAATGCTTCTAAATAAACCATAATATTTGTTCACCATTGGATTAAATGCCTTGCTTCCAGCTCAGTGTGATGCAAGGTGTCTTGTCCGGGCATGAAGGTGAACTTATGACTCTCACTAACATCAGCAGCAAATTTACCAAAGCCCCTGTCTGTATCCAGGCAAGATGCCAGCTGGGCACACCAAACTAGGGTCACCATGTGCAAGTCAGAGATATGTTCAAGGGCGTTCTAACATAGCTCTGTCCCATTTACTAATGTGCTCAAAGCATCCCACGATTCTCAGCTGTCAACTTCTGTTTCAGGTCAACACTGTCTGGATCCGGATGCATACATGTTAGATGTTTACCGTGCAAATCCTCAGGCAGAGTGGGTGATAAAACCAAAAGCAAGCTGAAGCAGGCAGCTGTGGCCTTCCAGACAAAAGCCAAATGGACAAGAGCAACGCCTGTCATTTAAAGAAGTTCTCAGTAGAGATGAAACAAAATGGTAGCTACAGGCTATCGCTTCATCCTACTGTACTGCCCATCTGAAGGTTGCCACGTACTACTTTTGGTATAAACGTTATCACCCCAGCTTCTGGACCATCTGAAAATATCAGATCAGTTATGGTTTCATATGGGTTACACTTGTGCTGATCGGCCAGGAGTTACAGAGGACAGAGTGAGGTACGGTGCACAGAAAACAACCTGTCATACATGGAGTTGCTTGTTTTCTGACCAGGTGCTAGAACATTAATTTTTGAGAGGAATCAATCCACTGGCAACCACGGATGCACAAAACACTAGCGACCACAGCGCAACGCAGAAGCTTCAGAGAGGCATTCAAGAATAAAAGGTATCTGTCAAGCGTGGGAGAGAGGATCTCGACCTACAGCGGTGCAAGACATCGCTGTGTGACAAAAGGAACCCTTTCTGCTGAAAGCAAACCTGTACAGTGTGCATCACTGCAATATTTATGTCTCTCAGTCACTCCTCAACAAGTACTTGATGCTGGGGGAGGGAGGGAGGCAGAGGAAGAACGACTCTGTTGACAGCTATACTGCTTTACGTATGTACCACCATATATATTGCTACCAGTCTTCCAAAGTTTTTGTCTGGATCACTTGACTGTGGGCAATTGTAATGCCACAAACCATTTTCTCCTTCCTTCCCTTGTCACACACACACCAACTTTGGGAGACAAATGCTCAGAGAGAAGGGATTTATTCCCCTGGCTCCATCTTTGACTTGATGGTCTCAGATTTAAGTCTGTATAATGCCATAATGTACGTGTTAATGGTGCCACTTACAGCTGTCACCTTTTCTGCTAAACATTATAGTTTCTTTTTGTACAACCTAATTCTTTCTTCTGTTTATCGTAGCTTTAACATGTAAGCAATTCTTATATTATTCAGCTGCATTGAGAAATGAGATCTTTGTCCAGATCTCATATAATACAGCATAGAGAAGAAAAAAGTCCTTCCAATAAGCAGAGGGATTTAATACTCTTATTTAACATTTACACATTAGGGCCTTAAACCCATAGCTAAACTAGGCCCAGTTGTGCTGGGGGTTTTAGAAATGCATGGCAAATCGCAGCTCCTTTTACAGATGGCATGCAGTCTGTGAAACAACCGAAGCTGCTGAGAGAACAGGGGGCTGCAACCACCTTGGGAATGCAGCACAGCAGTCAGACCGTGTGCCTAGGATGCAGCCGGTCTCAAGGGCAAGCACCAATCTTCACCCCTTCCTCTGGTTTCGGTCTACACCTTATAGAACGAGAGCACGTTTGTTGAAGGAAGCCTGGGAGCTAATGCTTCCAACTGCATGGCAACGTCTCCGTCATCGGATGACGATATTGCACAAGGAATTCACCCACAGTCTGTGGGTTTTGCGCTTCATTGGGACACGCAGATGAGGCAGAAGCTGGTGTTCTGTTTACAAGGTAGTGATGTAAAAGTGTTCCGAACCAAGTTCTCCAGGTGAACATAAGGAACACTGTCCTGCAGAGAAACCTGCAACTTGTGATGCTCTGTGGAAGCTGGGTGATGAAAATCTTTGCATTCTATAAACCTAATCTCTGGTTCAAAGTTACTTGTGCTCTCCAGCAGCAAATTCTCATGGTTAGTGTTCAATGAAAGTAACCGACATTGGATCAGTAATCTTACCAGCAATGACTATATCAACAAAGGGCAGGATCCAGCCTGTCGTTTTTACCTTCTTGAGATAAAAACTAATCAAATTTAATGTCGTTTGTTCATGTCCTTTAAAACAGTGATTTTTTTTTTTTTTAAACACTAATGGATGCAGCTACATCCAGGTTAAGACCAGGACAGTTGTATTGTAGAATACACTACTTATTCTGACAGCTATTTATTTTAAGTGTATAAGAGAGAGTAGATTGTAGTTTGTTCATCAGACTAAGCATAAATGTTTTGTCAAGTGCTTTGTTCCCAATTCCTTTTAGCTGCCTCTGTGACAATGGACACCTCTTTGTACTGCGCTGCCCTTTTCTTTTAGCTGTAAAACAGGACGAGGACTTTCCTTAAAAAGGTAACAGGAGAATTAGTTAAATTCTACTCTTGGACGTAGCCAAGCAATTCCCTGAGCAGCACAGGAGTTACGAACAGCCATCTAGGAAGGACAAACTCAGCAAAGGGGTTTTATGTGGAAAGCATTTTGAATACAAAGAGCATCATATAAATGCTAAGCATCATCATATTTATAGCCAACGGAAGAGCTTTTATGACTATACAGAAAGACTAAACATTAACTAAGGAATTTGAAACATCGTAGCAAATGAGAGAACTCTTTCTCCAGTACTTTTGGACAAATACAATTACCTCATCCTTCTTGCATGCTCAGCTCCCCCTCTGTTCTCAACGGCCGCGCAAGGGACAGTACAGAGCACCCATGTGCTCACGCTGTAACTTGCTCAGCATATTATGGACCCTGACACAAGGACTTCATCAAAACTCTTTCTGAAATAGATCTCACTGTATTCCATAGAGGATAGAATGGGTTTTTGGGAAGACTTTCAGCTCTTACCACTCCTCAACTTAGGAAAGCCGAGTCTGATGTAATGAAATCTATCCTGTGAACACTTCCTTTTTCTACACTAAAACTGCCTGTGACTTTGTAAGATGTGTATTAGCAGAGGGACTTGACTCTGCATACGGTGCCCGGACTGCTAGAGCATGGCCAAATACCTGCTGTCTCCGAAACAGAATAGCAAAGGCCTTTCTTGACACAAACGGACCGAATGACCCATGGGTACTCTGGTTAATACTGTTAGACATTAAGTTGTTTTGTGTTGTTGTGGTACACTAGCTTTATTTAACACACAGCAAACTGACTGATCTGACATTTTTGACTATGAGGTCTGAGAGGTTTAGGCCTTGTGTTTCAAAACACTGGTGCAGGCACCTGGAATTTTCTCCTAACAGCAGCTGAAGGCAAAAAACAAGTTGTGGTGGGACAGTCACCTAAGAAAAAGCAACATACATGGAAAACTATTAATAAGAAAGTGGTAGCAAGCAGGGAGAAACTTACTTGGCAAACCCCAAAGATGCCTCAAGCATTCGCGTACTCCTCAGTTCTACAAAGACAGCCTTTTGCATAGCAACAGAGAGAGAGTGTATTGCAAGAAACAGGCATTGGAAACAGACTGGAATGCTCTAACCTGTTCATGCAGCTGAAGTCATTAGAATGTGTATGTGTGTGCAAACATGTCAGTCTCTATGTATAATATTAACTACCTCACTCCACATTTTCCAGGAAAAATATTTTGGCTTAGAGGTTTAGTATTCCAAAGCCCCCTATTCTTCATCTAGCCTCTCTACTAGTCTTTTACATTGATAAAATGTTTCTCCTGCTAAGGGGCAAGATTTAGAATTTACCAAAAACTATGTAACAGCAGAGATATTTCAGGATACGGATAAAGTTTTATCTGGACCACGTTGCCTCAATTACTGTTTGTAATGTGAACCTGATGAGATCAGATCTCGGGGTTAATAGGTAACAAAGACAAACATACTGTGTTTCAGCTTTTATTTTTCAATGGCTTTCCATTAACGTGCATCTACTCTGGAAAATAATACAGCGCCATGAATCAAAGCAAAATGTTTGTATGTACATTTCCCGTACAATCCTCATTATGTTATGTGTTTTGTTGAAGTAAGCCCACACATAAGTGTATTTGTACAGCAGAACATGTCCATTGTATTGTATCCATGTCAAAAATAAACACAATACCAACAAAGCAAGTTCTTCAAACCTAAGCATGTGGTTTTTGGAGAGAAGCAGGTGACAGACATTGCAAAAAGCAATGGTGAATCCGTCTTAAAACCAACTCTCTTGTCCAGCACCTGAAGAGCTGGCTACACAAAGGACCACATTCTGTCAGCCTTGCTCAAGTGGAGCTCTTCTCTTGGACTGCCTCCACGCACGGTGCAAAATGACACTGATCTGAATCCTGCCTCATTGAAGTCAGTGACAAACGGCTTTGGGGTTTCATTTGAGCCAGTATTTCTTAAAAACTGGTATGGAATGCAGAGCAAAACTGACTTTAGAACAAATTGTAAAGGTGTATAGTAAAAGCCAAAAAGGTCTGCAGGGAGCAAACAAAAATACTGCTAGTTCAAGCAGAGAAAAGGAGAGGAAAGTGACTTGTAAAGAACTCCGTTTATTAAAGATGTGTCTCCAAGCACAAGATGTGCCTGTCACAGCTCAGTGACCCAGCCAGTTAACAAATGGATGCCTGTACTTGAGTCAGACCAAGCATGTGTCCCTCAAACCTGGCTCAAGCATAACTACTGGAAGGCTCATTTTAGAAACAAAAGAGAGGCAGGAACAGTGGTAAAAGGTAAAGGCAGAGCTGCCAACTGGCCTCCTAATTGGGAATCACAGAGCACCAAAAGTGCTTCCGAGTGTCCTTTAAGAAACACTGTTTTCCCCAGACAGATATATCAGTTCTCATTGTCAAAATACATCGCTGCTCCCAAGCCAGACCCAAATTGCCTCTTCCCTGACATATTTTGAAAGCAGCTCTGTAGTGTGGAGTTGCCATTTGTCCTGCAGCTGATCACATCAAAGTATAAACAAGAACATAACCCTCTGAGACAACGCGGCTATAACAGGGGTCAGAAGGACGATATTAAGCCAGAAGGAAAAGGTAATGGAACTGGTATATAACGTATAAATAGGAAATTTCTATTCGTTAAACTTTGAATATGAGACCTTCCAAACGATTTAGTCTTTAGTCTCCTGCTCCCTCTGCTGGCCTCTATCCACTTGTCCCTTTTAGCCCGGTTCGTTTTCCTCTGAGACATATGGACAAATGAACTACATGAAATAATGCACAGTTTACTGCAGCTTTATTATGTGGTCCAAAGTTATTACCTTTTTATAAAATGACCAACGCACAATAAAATGAAATACTGTCAAGTAATCAAAAGAAAACATACTGTAAACACTGATTAATAAAAATTCCCAAAAGAAAAATACTCTATTAATGCCACTAACATTGTAGTAGAGGTATTTGTTGTTTAAAACCTTTCAGTTAAAATGCAGACACAGAACTTCTGACTAAAAACATAAATGACCTGAGTTGGAAAGCAACCAGAAAAAAATTAAAAAAAAAAAAAAAAGATCAGACATGCAGGCTCTCAACAATTCTTTTCATTATGAACTGAGAATGAAAAATAACAGATCAACAAAAATCCCACTCTCAGTCCAGACAGGCTTTGCTGCAGTTCAGTGCTCAGCCCCAGGGCAGGAATGAGGAAAGGCTCCACGCAGGTCAAAAGCTCTGCTGAAGTCAAACAATTCTGTCTGTTGGCCCTTGGTCAGCATGAGGTTCCTCAAACAGCCACGGAAAGAGCTCTTGCTCGTGAGGCAGTTTTGCTTCACATCAGCTGAAAAACAAACATGAAATGTGTAGAATCCATTTCCAGTGAACAGTACAGAGACCCAGGTTATTATTCAGCTGCTCCCCCACCTCCCGCCCAAGCGAGAGATCAAACCAATACTTGAGGAACACGAAGTTCCATTCACATTTGGACATCGTACCATGGACAGTCACTCCTGCTTTCAATTGTAAATCATGCACTGGGGTAACGTGCAGAGTTTTCAGAAATCATTTTTGGGAGATTGGTGGGGGGTGGGGGTGGGGAGAAAGACACCTTATATCGGTGTCCTCCAGGTTAAAGTTGAAACTGGTAAAAAACCTGAAGCAACAGCTGAGCTGTACACTGTTCTGGACTCCATCAGCAAACCAAAACATGAGGTTAGTAGAAAGCCCAACTCTTTTTCCATACAACCTATGAAACAATTCCACTTCTGTAGTACTACTCAGCTAAGCTGAAGCATTTCTCTCTTCTCCATGAACCCTAATCTTTACTGACTGTGCACTGAAAGAATAATTAGCATCGTGTCACCCTATTTTGAAAAAATAAAAGGGTTACAAGATGCTGATAAGGCCACTGTGGTATTCAAGGAAGGCCAAATATTAATCAAGACCTGGTTAATTAGCTACAATTCATTTTTCGTAAAGCACAAAACACTGTCCAACAGAAGGCTCTGTTACATTTCAAGCTATCACCCCCCCCTAAAGCCTTACAAATATTTTAAAGCCCAGTTTGCCCTTCAGACCTCACGCATCCTTTTTTCCACACAACCAGAAGTATCCAAACCAGTAAGCTGTGACAGCTGTTGCAGAGACAAGCATAGGCCAGCACTTTACGCTCCGTTTACAGGCATAAGGCGTTCAAAACCGCGCAAAGCCTACCCAGGCTCAGCGCGGATGTGTTCACTAAAAGGCATGCCTGGCAAAAAGGGCAACTCCTGAAATTCTGTCCTCTTTGTCTTGGCTCAAATTATCAACTAACAACTTGCACAACTTCATTGGAAAGTAATTCAATTTTATACTTTGTTGTGTCACTATCTTTTTATATGACCATTGTAGTACAGTTGACAGGTTTCAGAGGGGAATTCACACATAACAAGGGAAATAAATAACCATTCGCCTGCAGCAGCTCAACTTCTGCCTGCACAGCCCCTGACATGAAATATCAGGAAAAATAAAGCACTTTAGAAACCTTATGTAGATGAATGTGAAGAAAACCCTTAATAGGAATCTGACTGCAAGAGAACCACACCTCAGCATACACAGGCAGGGACGTTGTGAAGTCAGAGAGACTGTGAAAGACAAACCATGTGGAGGAAATCCTTCTCAGAAATTAAGGAGCAGGTTTGTGTAGGTAATTCAGGTGATCTTGCCAACACACTCAAAGGCTACATGCAGTCCTCCACAAAGACAGTATACACAAATATTAATAGGCTGTGATCTCAGCAACAGTGTGGTAAATGGCAACAATGATTTATACCTAAATCATGAACTTCAAAGATCAGATAAGAGCAAGAGCAAGGGAGGGAAAAAGCACGCATTAAGAGTCATTCTTATGAGAGTGAGAGCAAGGAGGAGTGAAGGAGAGAGCAATATTACTGTACCTACCAGGATAGCCTCCAACATAAATGGGGTTGTTCGTATCTGCAGATGTTGACTGGATATAAGGATTATCAGTTTGAACCAAATGCCCATCAATTATCAGAGAAATGCGATGTTTGGTTTTGTTTGCTTGAAGCTTGTGCCACTTTCCATCACACAAACTATTTGCGCCTCGTGGTTCATAGGTAGCTGTTATTCTGCCAGCTCCGTTGTTGACATGGAATAAAACCTGTTTTAACAGCCAGATACCAGTGAAGATATGAAGTAAGAATACATCAATAAATTTGCCTCAAACAGCAAATCACAATCGTGCTGGTGCAGAGATTTCCTATTTAATAAAAGTTCAGTAATTATGCAAAGCTAACGTTTACTTTGATGGATAGAGTAACTTTGTTACAGTATCTTTAAAATCTAAAAACCAGATCTATCCATGCAATGGCCCGTTGAGTTAGCTTGGCATATATACTTCAGATTTCAATCTTTCTTAAATACAAATTGTCATTCTGTCATGGAAGTCGAGATCTGAAAGAAGATCCACTACGTCTAACTGAAGAGCAAGAGAATGGATTCAAAGCACTTGTCATTGTCAATACATGTATTGATTTAAGGTATTTATTTTTAAAAGTGGTAGATACTTCCTCCACTCTGTGGTGAGGACTAGTATGTAAATATTAAGGGAGAAAGAAAGCATGTCCCACAGAAAGAGTGATATTTAACACTGTCTGTAGCTAGGAAGTTTTGAATAAAAAATGAGCTACTTCTGAGAAAAGGAAATGTTTAAAAGCAATCACGTATACATTTTTTATGAAGGAGATGAGTGGAGAACTATGTATTGGCTGTTAAAAAGTGTATGGAGCTTAATGGCCAGCAGAAGTAGAGAGTGAGTTAATGGCTCATGAATATTGAAGAGGATATTACAAAACAGCGTGCTTTGTACATAGAATACGTTTACCAAGGACAAGTGTAGCTTTATGGCAGAAAAGGTATTAAGCTAAGATACAAAGTGTGTAGTACAGAAGGTCACAGTTGCAGCAGATTAACATAAATTACATTAATTAAAAAGGCAAAAAATTCCAGTGACTTCTGCCAACCTCAAACCTTATTATATTACGATGATGAGAAACCTAGAGACAAAAAGTCTGTCCCATTTAGTTTGGTGGGAATTTGGTTTGGACTTTCTGGCTCCATCACATTTCATTGGTGGCTATTCAGTACTACCCAGCAGGTCTAGCCCCCAGGTTTTAAGTGAATCATGTGAAATGAGTGTGCAGGCACAGGGCAGCCTACCTTGCCATTTACAATCTCCAGCCCAATGGCATCAACCTTAGCACTGCTGACACCAAGGAGAACACCATGCATCGCTGTTGTACGAAACTCCAGTGTGATGTTCACGTCAGACCGCACTTTGTAACCTTCTCTCACTGAAAAGAAGTTATATGAGCTTCAAACACAATGCTTGTAACCCGCAGTACAAAGCGGAGTACACATGATGTCATTAAAAGGAATAACAAGCTTAATTACTTTGCTGGGATATGACCATGTGTAACCTCTGGAAAATAAGTTTTCCAAAGTCATAATTCATATTTTATACTGGAAAAGATAAATTCCCAATTAAGTTCATTAATTTAATCATTCTGTCTCAGTTGTAGGAAATGGTAAGGAGCACAAATATAATCCTTCACATTACAAGTCCCCTATGTCTTTTGTCTCCATACCCTTTAACAGACCTTAACAACATGAACACAGATATTCTTAGCTGAAGGAGGATGTTGTTCATTTCTTTTCCAGTGCTAGGATCATTAGCTCTTCCATTTGTGGAAGATTGGCTGTTTCTGTAAAGGGCTTTTATGGCCATACGGAGTAACGTTAGAAATACGGACACAGGGTACACACACTTTGTGCAAGGAGTCAATTACATGCAGTTCCATGAGCAGTTCCACGAACAGTTCCAGCAAGATCTACAAAGAGCATGCTTTCAGTAACACTAATGCAGTAAGGCACTGTTTTCATTTAATGGCACTTACCAAGAGCAGCAAAACCACTCCCATCAAAGAAAGTACCATCCTGCACGGTTACATAGCAGGTATTCACAGCAAAGATGGAGACTGGGCTTTCGTTGTCCAGTTGCTTGCTATTAATCATCAAGCTACCAATGCAGGCAGCAATACTGTGAGTCACCTGAGCATATTGAAATACAAGAGTTAGTGTGTAATAGAAACTGCTGCAAGGATCTCAGTGATTCATCTGATGTTATCGTAAATAGGATCCAAATTACATTTCTATGATTAAATACACTTATAAAGTTTACAAAAGTACATAGTATTTTAGGAGTCAAAATAAATATTGCTTAGAAACACAGCATATGCTCTCTATAACATATAGAGAGAAGTGTATTCGCTGGTATGTGAGCAGGGATACACCCAACAGTTAAACACATTCCAAACACGCTTCAGCAAATTAACAAGTAAATTAAGACTTTGTATGACGTTTTGCAAGTACAGATCACCAGAGTTCTATCCAGCAAAACGTTTTCTCAATGTTAGTATTTTCAGCAATTACAGATTCAAAGTATTAAAATAATTGTTAGCCCCAATTGTTAGCCCCATTATCCAATTAAAAAGCACAGATACAGAAAGTATGCCCAGGAATTGAGAAACATTATCATCATCACCAGAATCTTCCACAAGATAACATGCCACACAAGGAGGAAGGTGACAAAAGCCTACCCTATAAAAGCATGTGCACAAAGCATGTTTTATTCTCAGAGACAGCTAAACCCAGTCTTTCACAGATTTGGCACCTAATTCATATTTGAATGCAATAGAACTCTGGTACCAAAGTGTCTGATTCTAGGTCATGTTTTTATCTTACATTAACACACAGAGGAATTTATATTTCTAACTATTTTTAACACAGAGATTAATAGAAGAAAAGATCTATTAAGCACTGTTAATAAAACACAAGGATATATGCTCTAGCTAGAGTGGCTAAGCCATACAAAGCTGGAAAGATTTTTCTAGAAAAGGGTCATTACTTACTTTGTTGTTTCTCTCCCCAACTACTTTTTTGCCCCATCAGAAAGGGGTAATGAATTAGATGGGTTTGGTGCATGGTATCCATTCTGCTACTGCAAAAAGTCAGAGACCACCCCACCACCCCAAACCTACTTACATTCCCAAGATTCTTTGGCACATAGTCTAAGGGGAGTCCTCCCACGTAAAGCTTCCCTTCCACATCCAAAGTGCTACCGTCTCCCAGAGCAGTCACTGCTACGGATTCCTGTCCATCCACAGTGAGGATACCTTTTCTTTTAACATATTCTGTCTTTATCTGGAAAAAAATGAGAGCACACAAACATGAATCAGTAAGCCTAGTTACCTAGTCATCATATGCAAGATATTAGAGCGTTTTTTAGTGGTTAAATTGTTTTGACAGACTGTACTGAGGCATCTTCTTAAACATCCTTGTGAGACTGAGGCCATTTCAGAATGCAACTGAGCAGCTAAACTGCTTCCTTGCCTCCTCACCAAGGCCTCAGCGATTGTATGTTGCCCTCCCTAAGTTTTTCATTGTCTTAACAAGCATTATTTAAAGCTGTTAGTTTATTGCCTTAGGATACCTGTACATTGCTAAGGGAAGAGTGGAGTACTGCGCTGCTCTTCTGCAATGATTGTGCTGGCCACTAGCTGAGCCTCTCAGCACTCTGAAGAGCTGAGACTCCTATGCTGGAGTCTTAGGATGGGCAGTGCTGAGTTTGCAATGACCAAAAAGCTTTCCAGTCCTGTCCATCTGGTTCATTCATGCCCCTCTACCTCCCTTGCACTAAAGCTATTACTCACATGCAGGTAAGGGATTTTATTTGAAGTCAGCCCCACTCAGAACCCCAACCAGATTCAAGATGAGGTTTCACAAACATTTGGGAGACAGGAGTAGATGGCAGAGAAAGGAAAGAAGTGCATCTTTCAGCAGCAATTAGTTTAAAATGATTGTAGAGCTACTACAGTAATCACCCCCAGCTGCCAAGTAGTATGACTCAGCCTTAATCTGAGAAAAAAGGTTCCAGCTCATGTTTTTATGTCCTGGGTAGTAAAGGTAGGTCAGCTCTCATATGGAATCTGTTCATCTTTTGAAAAGCATATAGCGTGAGTATGAGTTTTACATGAGTATATTTAATTTTAAACATGCAGCTGTAAATCCTGGAGGGTTCTTTCTTTCAGGATGGGCAGCAGAGCTTAACTGTGATAGCTCTTTCTGACAGAAGTTCACACTTGCTTTTGATGGCAGGTTTTTTCTGTGTTTTCTTCTGCTGCATACATATGAAAAGTAAAAATAACACTCTGCTGATTCCCAAGGCACCTAGGAGAGGTGGCAGCATTGTGTCATCAAAGAAGACATTTCCTGGAGTTAAGGCTTTGCATATGGACAAGGGAAGGGAAGCTTAGTAGGATGAATATTGTCATCCTCACCTGTCATTGAGGAAAAGTAATGTGGTCAGAGTTGCTTTTAGAACTCTCACAGGCACCACAGTCATTTCTCATGAAGTAAGGCTGAGCTAGCAGCAGGTGGGTTGCCCAGATGAACTGGGCCAAGAGAGGCTGGAAGAGTCTTTGTATGGAAGGCCCTGAATGATATGTGACACCTGAACGCTGTATCCATAATTTCTCCTCAAACTCTCCTTATGCCAAGTCCTCCCATTCCAGCCTCTATTAATTCCAAGTGTCTACCTTTCCATCTTACATCAACAAAGGAAAGGAAAGAGAATGTTTCCTGGTTAGAGCTAGCTGCTATGAGATGCTCAGGCATTAAGAAATACATGGGAGAAGAAGAAACTGCACCCATAAGTCTCTTTCACCCTGTCACACTCAGTTGCAGGTCTTTTGTGACATAGTGCATGGGAAACTGGCGAAAGAGCTTCTAGACATTTTTGTTGGGTTGTTACCTGGTGAAGTTGATTGTATTACATAGTTGAACTATTTTATTTCTAAGTAATCTGTGATACTTGACAGTAGTTGGATGCTGAAATTGATGCATAATTAATGAATATTTTAAAAAGAAATAACTATACTCAAAAACCAGTTATCTGAATAATTTCTTGATTAAGTTTGACTTTGCAACACAGAAAACATACAGGAAAGACAGGGAAAAAACATCCCAGTAACTCTAGGGAAAGGAAAAATGGAGTACTAGATTGGTAACTACCTACCATATGCCATTTTCCATCACTGATGATAGCAGGGTGAAAAGCTACTGCTTTTCCTTTGCCTAGATCAAATGAGAAATAGAGCTGTCCACCATGAAGCTGTAGGGCTGCATAATCAACCTGGTTCTGGTGAGCCATGTAGTAAATCAGACCACTGGAGGCAAAGGTTCTGAGATTCAGCTGGACAGAAAGTCTAGACAATAAAAATTCAGTGTTACTAACAGACACTTGCATTGATAAAAAGCTTTTCTGGAAGCAGAGAACAGCCTCAACCAGTTATTATGAAAGGAAATTTATTATTACAAATTCCAGAAAAGTAGAATTTGCATTGATTCCTAGAAAGCATCACCTATAATACATTTCATAGCAGAAATGTGCAAAGGAGCAGGGACCAGCTGAGCTCTGCGTGCGGAAAACAGAAATCAAGGTACTTACAGAAGGTACAGTGGGGCTTTTAAGTCTCAGGGGGGAAAAGATGCAGAACTCTGACCATGAATTAAACTCACAACCACAAACCTGGGAAAGATTAATTACATTGCAGTGGTTATGCACCCACAGAAATCTGAAGCAAGGGCCATGTTCAAAGCTGGTAATGCAGTGACTGTTCATGAAGAGCATCACTGCGCTGCTTGTAGCTGTGGTATGTGACATAACATACTCCGTGCATGCACAATTCAGGAGATACTCACTTCTTCCTGACAGTAGACTGATTGAAGAGCAATGTCAAGTGGCTGCCTTTGGCAAGTCCAAACTGATGGGCACCTTGAACATGATCAGGTAGCTCATCTTTTGCACAAGCTACCTGTAGAAGAAAGGACTTTATGAGAAAGGGTGGTAGCAGGTGCTGACCAGCAAGTGTGGAATGGCAATGTGCCTATGCAGAACTTTGTAAGAAGTGAATCTGAGCCATGTGATAACCACGAAATATAGAGTGACATTAATTAGCTGAACTTCCAATCATTCTGAGCTGTCTTCAAGCTCGAAAAGAAACAGTTTTAACATCTCATGGACAGTGTTGGTCTTCAGTACTGGGAAAAGTTTGTAGTTTGAGAAGCATTCATTCACCATCGTCTTAATTGATAGCCCTCTAGATAACAAATGTTGAAAGACAGAGTATGATTTCAGTGTGAAAACCTTATGGACTTGGCAGAAATATTTTCCCATTTAGTCAAGATGCACATTCATTATGATTTGGGGGATGGAGTGCTGAGTAACAGAGTATGAGCCAAAGCTATACTTTAGCTCTAAGAAGGGCAGCTTATTTCTTTTTATAGCCAGAGTTGTATGAAACATATAAAATCTTGCTTTCTATTGCCACAGAAAAATGATTTCAGGATGCTTTGGAAATACTTCGTTATAAAAATGTGCAGCTGCAGGAGGAGAGAAGTAATGCTGCCTACACTCTTGAGAATGAGGACCGTGTGAGAGGAAACAGGTGCCATGCAAGCTGCATTGAGACACTCTCAAATGGTTTGTGCCTCCTCTGACAGAGCGCAGAGACTGTATGTGTGACCAGGAAGTTGTGAATGCTGAATTGCACAGCTAATGCAAATCTCAGCACAGAGCCACTTTGGTAGGAGCAAGCTAAAGATAATACTTACTTTCAAGTCCTTCTGCTGGGGGATTATCAACCCCCTGTTTCTTTTTTACTGTTGCTGTCTGAACAACGATAAGCCTAACTACATTCCCCTTCCAAAAGGCCAACAGACTGCTAAAATGGTTTATATCACCTCACAGTTTTTCTATACATAATAATAATTTTACATCCACATTCATTGAAACATTCCATACCATAGAAAAAGCAAATATACACAGTCCATACTTTGAAAATTCTTCACAAAGCTAAAATGCATCTTGCTTTTGAACACCTTCCCAGAAGAGGCAAGCAAGCTTTGCTGTAATACATACTTTTTTTGTATCCGTAAGAGGCCTCAGAGGAACTGGCAAAGCCTGAAGTTCAGGTTGAATTTTAATGTCTTCTGGTTGTAAGGCTGGTTTAGGCTTTTCTGACAAAAAGCAGCTGTCCATATCTACATGTTCATACTTCATGGAAGTGGTGAAATACAAAAGCCTGCAATTTCAAAACCCCATATTTTAAGAGGTGAAATCCTAAATCCCTGCATTTCCCAAACACAGGGAGTCTATTTTACAGGGTCTTTCACTAGTTAACAGGAGAAAGGGAAAAAGGTGACAAGCTGAGACAAAAAGATTGAGAAGTGGCAAATATTCTGTCCATAAACCAATATTAATGTTCTTGGAAAACCATTCTGTCAGTGAATGCAGATGAAACTATGGTAGGGAAAGTTGCATTTTATACAGTGTCTCTATACCCATTACAGACATTTTTGATGCGATTTGGAAATGTAGCTGGTAATACCCATTTTCTGTCTGTTATAATACTCAGATCACCAGTATCCCACTTGTTTCACGTTAAAAACCAGGCAAATGGACAATGCCATGAAAGAGATTACAACCTACAATTACTATACACAGTTCTCCCAAACAGGGAATTTAACCCTCTGACTTACTCCTTGTTAAAAATAAGGTTACTGATACAGCCGTGAAAAGAGCCAGCCATTTTTAGCCCTAAGATGCCCTCTCCTGCTGGAATTCCACCAGCATAGAAGTTGGAAATATTCATAGGGTTCATTTCTGCTGATGAGCCAAGCCTCAATTCTGCAGGGTTACTTTCATCCACCTGTACGGTTATGATCCTGAAAAAGATAAAGTAGGGGAAAAAAATTCAACCATGGCCTTAGACATTCATTTTCAAATGAAAAGCACTCCTTTCAGCCTCAAAAACATCCTGTTCTAAGTAATAGAGATTCCCTCACTTTGATAAGCTTTACAGAGTCTTAAAACTTAAAGAGCTGCTTCTTTAGATCATTTTTAACGTGTAGAGCTTTGTCAGATACATTTCTGGATTATTTCAATAGGTATCTCTCAAAATTATTTTGTATTTTTCTTCTACTATTATTCAGTATACTCTACTCAAGTGGTCCAAGCCACTCTAGAGATTTTGAGAGCTTTTAACTACAACTTCATCAGTGGCTGTATGCTATATACAATTACCATGTAAATCAGAACAGCTCCATTAACAACAGAACAACACAGCCCTGATTATCCAACCTAATGAGCTAGCAAAAGCAGTTCCTCAGAGAGCACAGTGAATCAACAACAGCATACAATCAACTAAACAGGTAGTACTCTTTGCAGTCACAGGTACCTCTTATTCCGGATTAGGATGATAGAGTGTTCTTGTCCATCACTGTACGTTCCATTAATGGACTGAAGAATTACTTTTCTAGTACTTGCTCTATCTCCAGCATTAATATGCACTGCAAGATGACCATCAGTCAACATGATGGAAAAGAAGGGCTGTGGATTTAATCAGAAGATTAATTTTTAACTATAACTCAATTTCCTGCCACTCATTCGGTGTTTAAGTAGAACATACTCCAGAAAAAAAATTACCTCCAACTTTGCTGTAAAACTGTTTAATGAAACTCAAAGACTACTAGACATATATTGGTACTTCTCAGAGGGCAAAGCCTTCTAACAGAAAACATGAAAGCTGAAGATTTCTTTGGGCATGATAAAATCCAGGGTTTGGGGTTTTTTTTAATACTACCACCACCAGACTCTCCCTTTATAGAAAGGAAAGATCAAGGGTCAAGTATTCCTACCAAGACTGTCTTTGGCTTCCCAAATAGTCCATTAGAAAGATATGAGAGCCTTATTCATCTCAAATCCTTCAATAGCTACTTCTAAGAGAAGTGGAAAGTAATGCTTTGTGTGTATATCATGTGGCAAGTACCTCCTTGTTGCAAAAGCATTCTGGGTCCTAGTAACCATAAAAGGTCTCCCCAACTGATCCTTCACCTCTCAGCTTAAACACCACCTAGCTTCCGGATTTGGGCCTTCCTAAGTTGAACAGATTTTTCTCTCCTTTGCAAGTTACAGTTGCAAAACCCTGACTTGATATTTACAAAATAAAAATGGCAAAAACAAAAAGAAAAATCTTTGTTTCCAGTACTTGCCAAGTGTGCTTGTCTACGTCGTCGCTTTTCCAGTCCCCTGCTGAGTCCGGCAAGGATAATGCCGCTGCTGTTCTTTGTAGCAAAAGTTGCCATCAGTTCTGATTCTGGGCCTAAGGACTTCGGTACCAACTCAATATATCCATTATTCAAGATGTTTACAGTACGAATAGGCTATTTTATGAGGAAGAGAAATAATTACTGACTTTGTCCAATGTAGCCCCAGTAAGAAAATTCAGGTATAGATTAGATTATATTAGAAGTTTTCAAGATAAACTCATTTGAACTCACTATATTCTTTCACAAAGATGACTATTCATTATTCAATAACAATAAATATTAGCTCACAGAACCTAAAAGTCTCCTACCTCCAATACACAGCCTTTTCTTACTCCATAAGAATTTCTAAGCAAGTCAAAAGTTGAACGGGATATTTCCAGATTCTTGATGCATCCCACATACATTCTACTATTAAGACCTTTCCTGAAACACAAAACAAGACTTTTTTTCTAAAGAGTTGCATTTGGAATCTCCTCAGAGAAAAGATTAAGTTTTTTTCAATAAGAAAGAGTGATCTGTGTTAAAGAACAGTCAGCCCAATCTAAGTGAAAACAGGGTATTTAGCTTTTAGTCTCAGTAGATATTAATTCTGATCTTAAAGACAGTCAGATAACATTGCCCCCAAATGGAAACATACAAGGGCATAATGCTGTGTTGCCAGGACAGGTCATTTGTCAAAATTTTAGGATGAATCTTCAGCTGACATGTAATGGCTTTTGTGTGAGAGGATCACTGCAGCTCCCTACTACACAGCAGTTCTTTTTAATTTCTTAAGTTTGGAAGATGCCTAACTTGGTTCCAGGTATAAGTCAGCGAAATCTAAGGTTGTACTGCAATAAGCCTTTACAGGCTACTATGCCACCTAAGAGTAACTGCAATAAACGCGCAGACACCGATATTGTCCTGGAATTCACTTAGTTGTCAAGAGCATGCTGACTGTTTAACTAGATTTTCTTTCTCCACATTTACCCTTTCAAAGTGAAGCCACTGGAGGAAGTATGACTTTACAAGCTCAGTAGGGATGTGCAATGCAAAAAGTATAAGCTAGACACACTATAAAACATGTATTTGTAGTGGGTTTTTTGTTTGATCTGTTCACAACTGTTTCTCCCTTGTTCAAAGTTTCAAAATGGAATTACAAGTACTCCTTTCTGAAGTAGAACTTTTATCCTGAAGTGCAATTTTGCCCACAAATGCCAGCTGGAAAACACGAGGCTCGGCAGGTAAGGGATCAAAGGAACATCATCTTTCCAGGCAGCAGTGCTGAATGCTTGCTGCAGCCTGACAGAAAAAGCAGGTGGCTACCGTGGCAGCTGCTGTCATGGAAATCACCCATGGAGGGGAAAAACAGAAGTTTGTCTCTCATCTGAACCGCAGGGTCAGATCTACCAGTGAAAAGCACCGCATTAGAGTTTGAAGGCAAAAATCAGATAATTCTGTAGTATACATGGCCATAAACAAGACTTTTGACTTTATTGATTTTCATTAATTTCACTGGAGTTAGAGTTTGTTAAAGTCTTTCCCTCTAATACTTGCAAGTGTTAGCAAAGGGGGTAAAGCAAGAGGACACTATACCGGACAGTCCTTGATCTTGGCAGGCCACCAATGAAGATAGGGTCCTTATCAGAACGGTTCAGGTCTGAGGCAACCCCAGGAGACTCTCCTTGCTTGGTTTCTCTATAATTAAGGTTATATGCATCCGTGACTGCCAAAATTCCTGCAAAGAAAAAAAGTAAAGATTTGGAGAGGGATGCGAATACACATTCTTCCATTTTGGCAATCTTGTCCCTAACAAAGGAAAATACATTCACTGGCTCAAACATGTGGACAATCATCATGTTTTTAGAATGAGTAATTTATTTTACTTCAAGCTTTACTTCCTACTAATGTCATTCATTCTTCTCAGACAAAACCAGGTATAGGGAAGTCTACAGGAAAAAATGAGAATATTATAGCTATTACCATGTATTTGTAATGCATTACTTCCCAAACACAGGCCCCCAAATACTGTTGTACTAGGTACTATTAAAATGCAGAACAGAAAACACTCCTTGATATAGAGACTTGGACAATATCTTTCACTCTTTAAAGACTATTGATATGTTCTTGTCTGGCAGCTTCTGCTCTACCTGCTCTTTATAAGATGTGCCAAACCAAACACAAGATTTACACCACTGTCTTTCTAAAAGCAAAGTAGCATAGATGTGGCTGCAAAAGAAATTGCATTAGAAATGACCAAATTTGGTTACAGTGATTTTCCCTGGGACTTAGGTACTTTTATTTGTAAATGTGTAGACCAGTCTGTAGCCTACCTTGTTTCTTGTTCCTACTGAATGAAATTTTATACCACGTTCCGTTGTTGTAACGATTTTCTGTTGTAAGAGCGAGAGCTCCTGAACCTAGATCAACAGTCAGTCTCACTTTGCCATCAACAAGCTCAAGGGACAAGAAATCTCTCTGGGAACGAAAAAAAAAAAAAAAAAAAAATTCCAATAACAAAGAACAGATTAAATTCTTGGAAATAAAATCTTCCAAAATGATGCATCATTGGCAGGTTTGGGATACTGTGTGAAAAAGGTTTGGCAACTCTCATACTTCTCAATCTCTGTTAGGCCCAAGACAGTTTTTGCTATGCTTATGAAAACTTAGTTACATGTACCTCAGAAGGATGCCTTTTTATTGTTTTATTGTTATTTTTGCTTAAATATATCAGTCTTGATTACTCAGCAAAGGAAGGTTTAACATGTCACACTGGCTTTTTTTTTTTTTAAAGTTGAGAACAGTTTGATTTGACTGCTAGAAAACAGTCAACCACTGCAATGTTCTTCTGCAAGAAGCAAAGAGCTTCTTCACCCAATAAAAACAGCTTCTGAATTCTATTAAAAACGGACCTTCTGCACTGTAAAACTTAAGTCAGATATCATTGTGTAACATATTCAGGCAGCAAGTACGTTACGAAGGAAATGAATAATGCAGGAACTCCAAAACAATCTGTATCTAAAACAAAGCTTTGTCCTCCAGGAAAAGAAAACTACTGGTTAAGTAAACTGCCTGATGCATGAAGCATTCATTTTAGTCTAAAATTAAAACAATTTATGGAGAATTATTTTCATTGCTTAATTTTGCCCTTAGTATATGTATTTGCTCTAAAGAGTGCTCCAGTGTTCCTGTCTTTATTCCTTTGGCTTATGATGTCAATCACAGGTGATAATCTATACAAAGTAAATTAATTGTTTTTGTAGACAAACTGAAAAATAAAGAAAGAAACAATAAACCATCAAGTGATTTAAATATTTTTGACAGCTTAAGAATCTGGATCCTTTTTCTTACAGTGCCATTTGAAGCAAGATACAGAAGCAGCCCATTAGGTGAAAAGGTACTGAAAAATATGATTATCTGTGTCACTGTTGAGCGGAGTGCCTTCTCCACAACTGAGTATCCACTGCCATCAAAATGGAATGAGTTGTCCTCATCCTGTGGGCTACAGAAATAGAAAAGAGTTCAAGTGTTTAACTGAGTATTTTTTTTCCCAGTCTTTTTTAATACAAAATATATGAAAACTTAGATCGGTTGGTACAGCCCCCAGGCAGGCGGTACGATTAGAAAGTATGGCAATAGACCGTTATAGCTGAAGGATTCCAGCCAAAGGCCATTTTCATTATAGAATCTCACAATACATGATTTAGCCATGGGGAAGGATGTATACAAGATGTAAAATGTTCCTCCCCAGTGTGTGGATAAAAACAATGATTTCAGAAGAGAAAAAGTCATTCTTACAACATACACCCTCTTACTTAAAACGTGTCATTCATTTATTAAGACATTTAGCATAACTGCATTTAAAATAAGTGTTCGATTAGCCCCTTTCCCTGCAATGTAACACTTGTAAAAAATATACAATCAAACAGCACCCTCTGCTGTTTTTACATGAAACAGTCTGCAAAAAGGCATATGGCCAAGCATATTTCTTTTAAGGGACTGAAAAATAATACAGTCTGCAATCGCCTTTCCCAAAGATTACAAGAATGGCATCAAGCTTAGTGACTAGTGTTTTCCTATGGATTTCTTTTTCTTTTTTAATGCAAGTAGTTTAAACCATTTCTTATCCTAGGAAGGAATAAATTTTTCTTGCTAGAAATTACTGGAAAACAAACAATCCAAAATAGCTTGGTTCACTATCAGTCCCTACTTTCAATGCACAAAACAGACCACGGCAATAACACTCCTCCAGAAAATTGATTAAATGATAAAATTCCATACACTGAAACTATTTGACACCACTGGCATATTCACATTAGTGTGCACAGAACTGTAAGTTAATGATCAATGAAACACTGCAGTTTGCTCAAGTTCATTATATTTGTAGCACGGAAATATATATATTACAGTTGTAAATTACTCTAAAATTACTACAAAGACACGTAGCACAAAATACCTTCCAAAGCAGCCATTGCACTTGCCCTCTCTTTCCATGTAGTTCCAAAGACCAATAGATTTGCCATTCAGGTAAGCCTCTCCCATGCACCCTTTAAAATGGGTCACCTTAACAGCAGGCGATTTCTGTAAGACAAGAAATATTTAATATTAATTGTATTCACAAAGAGCTCTGAAAATCATGCAGCCAAATTTTTGCTTGGTGTTTTTCCTTGAACTCTAACTTTGTTAGACATAAATCACAATAAAAGAACAACACATTTTAGCACAACTACTAAAAATCTTTAAGTCATAATATATTAGTTTTGCAGCAGGTTAACTATGTCCTTAACCTACTTACATGCCTCATGGCATGAATAACAATGGCAAACTAAAAGAAGCCATGGACAAAGGATACAAAAATTAAGTTCATTGTGTAATGTCTATGCATTGTTCATACACACATAGTCTGCCCTGGTTAACACTTAATTGAAAAATTTCCAGGGAATATTAACATCAGGATACTGGCACATCCTTGTCATATCTTTGCTTTATGTTCAGAGTACCTGGCATTTCTTCATGAAGTAACCAATTCATGTAATTACTTCTAAGTTAAAAGTTTCTCTTAAACATAATAAAAACATTTTTCAGAGTGCTGATCACAGAATTTAACCTTGATTTGCCCTCCGAGTCCTCCAATAAACATTAGAGTTGATTTGTTAACATCCAGTATGCTGGCTGTCCCCGGAGAGGTTGCAGATTTAGATGAAGGCTTCTGATTGGAGTTCATTTCCTCTATGCTGAGTGTACCTGTTTTTCCAAACCTGCCAAGCACAAATACTAACAGTTTGTGGTGGGTTGACCTTGGCTGGATGCCAGGTACCCACTGAGCTGCTTTATCATTCCCTTCCTCAGCAGGATTGGAAGGACAGAAAAGTAGATGGGAAAAAAAAACTCATGGGCCAAGATAAAGGCAATTAATAAAGCAGAAGAAAAGATTGCACATGGAAACAAAGGAAAAACAAAAGACTTATTCTCTACTTCCCACCAGCAGGCTATGTCCAGTCATTTCCTGGGAAGCAGAGCTTCAGTAGGCATAGCAGTTTCACAGGAGGACAAATGTCATAAATAATGAACGTCCCCACTTCCTCCTCCTTGCTCAGCAATAAATGCAAAGGGAAGACATCATTTGGTATGGAATATCCCTTTGGTCTTGCCCATTCCCAGCCTGCTGGTGAAGGGGGAATGTTGAAGAGAGCACCTTGGTGCTGTGCCAGCACAGCTCAGCAGTAACCAAACCCCTGGTGTGCTACCAACACCTTGCTGGCTACCAACACACAGCACTGTGAGGGCTGCTGTGAGGAAAATTAACTCCATCTCAGCCAGACCCAATGCATAGTTTCAGAAATCACCAGATTTAAACAACACATGCTCTTGGCTTTTCTTTAAGAATGTGAAAGAAATCTTGTCAGAAGATAGTTTGTGTCATTTATGCCAAGTTCGTTAAGTAGCTGAATATTTCTATAATACAGACATCTTAAAAAAAAAAATCATCAATTTTCCTATGCAACATTTCTGCCATTCTCATTGTAATTACCTGGTTGCATGTATTCTGTGCCATTTGTTGTTGTCAATCTGTAAATCAGGGTATTCCACTCTTGTTGATCCAGAGCCCAAATCCCAAAGAAGAGCTACCTTACCACGTCGCATCTCCACCGCAAGGAAGTCTGTCTGAAAAACATCAGGGCTTATTCTACTACACAGCTTCAAATGTGCAGCTTCTGTTCTGTGCATTGGACTTGTAACACTGAGAAAGTCTTTCTGGACTCATGTTCCTACACCCCATGTTACGGGGGTTGACTTATAGCAGGCCCAGTACCCATTTTTACTTTTGATGAAACAAAAAAGCTCAGCTTATATACAGGTAGGTGAAGATTTTTTAACAGATATATAAAAGCATGTAGACACATAGAAATATGCACTTCTGACCTACCAGTCTGTGAAAAAGTACTATCACATGACAGCATGTGACAAGGAGCTAATAGCTATGCATTTATTAGGAATACAGGGGGAAGGAAGAGGAAGGCAATGTGACACTGAGCCATCATGTTCCTTTTCAAGTGGGTGGATGCACTGTGTTCAATATACTCCAGCATGTTACATGAGAGCTGAGCGTAACGTTCCAGGACATTAATACACAGCATGGGGAAAAGGATGGGGGAATTTATTGACATGGTCAAAAGGCAATGCTAAGGAATCAGGTGCTTTTATTTTCTACCTTTGAGGATCTCTGGAACCATCTAAGGTGAAAAGTGTTTCCACCCCCAGCGAACACATTTCTCTACAAGGGACCTCACTTGGATGCTGAGTTTGAAGTCAAGTAGGAAAACACATATATATGGTCATTTAAAACGTCTGACTACCAACACCTTCAGCAAATGTATGCCAGACACTTACCTTTCCATTGCTGCCAAGGTAGAAAAGGAGGTTATCTGGTTCAGCCGTTTTCACATTGAGTGTTAAAGTGTTGTAATTTGTAGAAGAAATTTGGGGTTGGTAGGCACGAATGCAGTCTCTGTCTGCTGATACTGCAACTTTGATCTGGGGGGGTAAAGGATGAAATGGAATCTAAACACACTGTGTGTTTCTGGAATACATACTTAGCTTCTGACCAGCAAATGCAAGCCATTTGCTGAGATGCTTTTCAGGCAATCTAAGTACTGCTACCCAAGTTAGATCTTAATATCTCCTAAGTATCACTTGACAAAGAGATTCACAAATAGAAAAGAGGGAAATCTGTCATAATTCACACATTCAATTAGGAGAGTCGAAGCCAGTAAATGAAGCTATTCAAATACCTCAGAAAATAACAATAAATCTTGAGTCAGAAGACCATATATCAGTAAAAGCCACTGTAATGTTATCAGAAAATAAAGACAGAAATTCAAAACTTTTTGGGGAAAAAATGAAACATAATTTCTAGTCAATGTTGAGAGAAAAAAAGAAATGCATTTAAAAGGCAGTCTTCAATAACTCTAGTTATTTCAAAGTTTTACTACAGTTTGCATGATAGTATATCATGCAATAGTCCAGTATACTGATAGGACATTGATTCAAGCTAAACGAAGCCAAATTCCAGAATGTTTGGTGGTGTAATGACAGAAAACTCATCTTAAAAACAGAAAAGCCTTAACTTCAGCTTCATTGAATATGCCTCTAACAACTAAATCCATAAGGCATATGTGTGTGTATATATATATATATGGGCATGGATATATAAAGTTTCTCTCCTGTAATAAAAGTTTACAAAACACAGAACAAACTTTCAAAATAGAAAAGGGAATTTTGCTAATACTTTTTTTCACTCCACTAGGAACATCTGTGATTTATGACACTTCGGAAAATACTGCTCCCTCTTTTCTGCAGTAAATTCATTAAACTTCAGTAGACTGTGACAGAGAAGTAATAACCATATAATTAAGGAGGTTTGCAGAAAGAACTGAAGGCCTTTTATTTTTAAAGCAAAACCTCCCTAAACCTTACAATAACATACCTGTAAGAAAAGCCAAAGGCACACCAAAAATTACTGATTGCAAAGCCATTTTCATATTCCTCTCACAGTTTACTGAGGTCCATAGTACAGTTGATTCACTTCTGATGACTTGAGGGGAGGGCAGCAGAAACTTAAAAACAGGGATAATATTTGAAGTATTCTGGATGGAGAGCAGCTTCTTGCAAGGAACATCACATGGACATGGCAGGCCAGAGATAGTAAATTTATTGATAGAATCAACACTCTTATTAAAAAAATCTGTAATGATACTTGATCTTATATGGAGGTACCCTACATCAAGCTCTAAAATAAGCTTAGAAATTACCATCTTGTCCTAAAAAGAATAGCAGTTTTGTCTCAAAGATAAATGGCTCTTTATGTCAAAGAACCCTGCTAAAAGTGAAAGTGAAGCCAGTTAAGTCTGGGGTAATCAAACTTACAGATGCTGCCTGTTTGCGGACCTGGCTGATGAGCTCTTTAATTTCAGACAGGTTTCTGTTCAGGTTCTCTTCTAGCATTTTCAAAGGTTTCAGCCTATCTAATAAAAGACTTGCTTGTGCTTCAACTTCTTTAACTTGTTTTTCAGCTGTGACTGCTGCAAAAACATAAAAGAAATCTTGACACAGGTTGAAAGAGTAACGTACCATCCATTCCTTACATTAGTAAGGAATACTTAAGGGTATCCCATGGGACTGCTAGAGGTCTTTTAACAAAGTTAGCACATTTTTACTGAATTAGGAAGAAGCTTTCAGTCTAGAGTTATATTTAATACCCATTAAAATTGAATATTAGTACTGCTTCTGCAAGCAGTGACATTTCTGAAGAGCAATGAAGCAGCAAACATACCAGCTTTTGATGAATCAGTTATAAGTTCACTAGTTTTCCTCAATGTGTCATTAACTTGGGACAATGTAGAAGTAGTATTCTGTAGTTTTTGACTGATATCCGCAAAGTGGCTTAACCCCACCACAGCACTGTTGTTTGCAGACTCTGCCAGCTCTTTCACCTCAAGCATGTATTTCCTTGTATCTGAAATACAATTCCCAGGTTAAAAAAAATTCACAGCTATCATACATACTGGGAAGTAACAAATGCCTGGCTTCATAAAAACAGCTACAGACAGAGTCAAAACACTAAAAATGCTCTCAGTTACATTCCTTTTATAGTAAAAGTTATATTCTTGTTTGTATACTTCTGTCTCAAGGTCACAAGACCTACTGTGATCTAACTTTCCCTAACAGTTGAACACATCACAGCTTGCAGAGTAGGAAGTTCACCCTTCTTGAAACTTGAGTGTCAGCAGACTGATGCAACTCTTCTTGCCCAGATATTAAGTTGGGAAATGGCCACAGCTATAGTCCTAAACAAAAAGCATGTAAAATGTTCCCAAGCTGATGATACAGCTATGGGTATAGCTATAGAAGTAGTCTGTATGTCTATGTGTGTTTTATACATGTACAGAGAGGTATATATTAATAAAATACATTACATGCATATATAAATACTAGAATTTGCAGCAGTTTAATTAAGGTTCATCAGTTGAGATTATCACTTCTTGATGAAAAGATTTGATTAATCCAAGTTTTCAATTCTAACAAAAATGTTGTGATTTTATGACCAGCTCTTAATACAGCATAGACACAGAACAGAGTGATTAGGAACTTCGTTCTGCCTATCCCAACAGGAAGATTATACAAATACAGACTCATCACCTTTTGGTTCCCTTATATGAGTGCTGGCACCCAGAGTCACTAATTGGAGACATGTTTTGAATCCTACAGAGAGCTGGTGAGGCAGAAGGTCTATTACACCCTTTGCTTTGGGCTCCGATCACTTATATAGTGAGTGCACCACTCCCAATCCCAGCCTGCCCCTCGCAACCCCTGTGCGCGCAACAGTGGGAAGATGCTGCTGCTGGCACAAGAGGCCTGGATTTAGCTCTGCAGGGATCTTTCACAATCAGTACCCTATACAGATGGCAACACCACAATGAATCTCTGCCCAGATTACAAAAGAAAAAAATAAAGTAGATAGCTTTTAGATATATAACAAGAAAACTGAAACCAAACAGTATTAAGCTGCAAATTGAGGAGGACTGTCTTATGATTTTAATATCATCTTCATTTTCAACCCGTAGCTTTTGTCAGATAGCATCCTGCAATTAATACCCAGTGTAACTTCATCATTAAAATCGCCCTTTGGTTTCAGTTAAGAGCCCAAGTTGTAAAATTGGTATTTTAAAGTCTTAGACTTGACATTCTAATCTGGAAATACAGTACAACACAATAAACCAGGCAAGAAGACTTTATGAGTATTTTTCTACTTTTAAAAAAAAAAAACATTATTAAGGTTGGCAAAGTGTTTCAGACTCTCTTATTCATGACTTCAAAGACATTAATTTTCTCTATTATTTTCCATGAGAAGTAGGTCTTGCATCCATGTAAAACAATTCTTTTTTTTTTTTTAAGAAAAGGGAATTTTTTTGTTTTGGAAAATCAAAGCAAGAAAATTTTAATCTGTTAAATGAAGTCAGCATTTGCAATAAAAAAACTTTTAAGAGCAGCTAAGATTGATGGTGCAGTATAAAAAGTTTTGAACCAAGGTATCAGAAGAAAGCAAAACCTCATGGTTACATATATAAATTTTTCTCCACATGGGATTAAATATTCTAGGACTTCACTCCTCATCAGTGTAACTATATTGCTTTCAGAGCCCCTCCTGATGTACAGCAGTGTGAAAAGAGAATAAGACTCCAGTCTTCCTACGATAACCCAGTTACGTCTCATGGGTAAAAAAAAAAGAGAATATTCTTCACAAGGTGGGAGGCTAAATGAGTCTCTGGGATAGTTCATCACTAGATCTCAGTGCTCAAACAATTAACAGGATTTTATTACAATTGTACTCGACAGTTCTGTAAGAAGGAAAACATCAATATAAATTTCACTTACCCTTAGGCAATGCTCTTAGTATCAACAGGGAATCATTAAGCTGGTTGACAATTTTATTAGTACTTTTCTGAATCTTTTCTACATTTTTGTTCAACCCATTCAATCCAGACAAAAGGCCTGTTGGAAGAAGTAACTGTGAATTTTCTATGTATAAACAAATGCCATACAACCCACACAAACCCTATGTACAGGGATAACAAGCATTCACTCATTTAATCAATGGAGCATTCTACAAACAGGAATGCGAAATGAATGCAGTATGCACAGATAAGCTCCTGTGGGACGTTATCTGCTCTAGTCAAAGTTATCCTTTTTGGCCAATTCCATCAGACTGAATTGTTAGAAATATAGTCAGTCAATATGAATTAAAATGATTAAATGACTCTGGACCCTTCACTTTTTGTGATATCTGACAGGAGACTTTCGAAGAAGTGCTTTTCTTTTATTTGTGATCCATTTGCAGAATCCTCTTACTGAAAATAAAAATACGTAGGACAGAAGGAACCAAAAAGAGTATACTTTTCAGCTGAATTAGACAAAATGTACACACATTTGTAATGCTATTTGTTTTAAAAGAAAAGACCATTTTACATTGACAAATTATCTCTGTCAACCATTCCAGTTTTGTCAAATTTCTTCCAAAATTTCCCTTAGGACCATTCCCTGCTCCTATACAAATTCTGTATTCAAAATGTGGAAGGGCTTTTTTATTTATTTCCATGGTGCAGACCCCAATTCTTTGCTGCTATCTTTGGATTAAAAAGTAAACAAAAGTATTTGGGAATTTAGAGGCACACTGAGCTAAGAGGCACTTTGTGCAGATAAAAAGAGTTCAGCTTGTTTCTATATTTCAGCTGTGTAGAAGGAACAAGTAAAAATTATGGTTTAATTCTATCATCCTACATACTTGTGTAATCCGTGATCTATTAAACAAAATTGGATTAGTCTATGTCTTGGAGAATTATGTTTGTTCATATGCTTCACAATCCCTGAAGATTTAACTCATAACATTTGGAAAAACAGATGTGTAAAGAAACCATTGCTTAAAGGTAAATGAGGTATAGTGTATGCCAATTTTTTACATGGTTACAGAGAAAAATATATTCTTTCTTTAAGTAAAATACGTGGCTCCATAATACTTTAGTCTTAATTGTATAAAAATATGTATAGTCATATGCAGTGTTTTAGTTTATGTTCATTTAAAACCCCCAAAGCACACCAAAACATTAAAAACAAACCACAAACAGGATATAGAAAAAGAAATATAAGCAGAAATCTTAGAATCATAGAATAACAGAATGATTTTGATTGGAAATAACCGTTAAGATCATGAAGCCCAACCATTAATATCAAGTTCAACTGCTAATAGGTGAACTCTAAAGTAGACTGACCATTGCTTTTTTTACTCAGATTTTTAGCTTCATTCTGAAACCTGGAGCTCAGTAGCAGAGCTTCTTTTCCAAGAAGACTGAGAGACTCCTCTGGCTGAAAAACAGAGACATCAGTTGCCACATAAGAAAAACAAATTCAACTGAAAATATTTAAGTAGATGCAGATGTCTACTTCAAGTTACTGAACATTCTTGCTATTTATGAGATGTTCTCTTTGTTACCTTATTGAGCATCAATTTTAAAAAAAAGTTATAGCCATTTTTCCAAGAATGTGACATTGAATCCCTGCAAGTTAATAAGACTGTGAAGCATAAGGTACCAAATTCTACTTTGAGCATTGTTACTGATTCAGCATTGCCTTTTTGAACCGCATTAATTCTAGCTTCAGGCCAAAGTCAAAACTCCCAACACTGAGTACTTTTAAGTGAGATCTCAAAACCCCAGTCTTTAAAGCACTCTTTTAATGCATTTCTCCAACCAGAAAATCTGGAAGATTACCTTGAAGGACTCACACTGGACAAATAAGAGAAAGTGCTATAAAATAACATACAAGCAAACAATTTCAATCACTAGCACGTAAACACATCGACACGTATTTGTTTCTCCAGACATAATGTGCATGACACTTGTAAACCACAGCCCACTCCTTCCTTGGGTTTACAATCATGAAAAACAGAGAGAAATAAAGGGGGAAATAGAATAATATGAAAAAATTAGGCCAGAGCAGTAGCTGGTCAGGTCTTTTTAGTCTACTGTTTCAGTAACAACCTGATGATCCTGCAAGGCAGAGGGACAGCAGATGAAATACAAATATACAGTTGGTTATGAAGTGTCCACAACTAGGTAAAATATTGTGGTTGGGAATATCTAGATAGAAATGGAAGAGGGAAAGGTCAAATATGCAGTTGGTTGAATAATTCCAGAAGTGGAAAAGATCAGAGTTTTAAGAACTTAAGTTCTACAGGAACGTATGTCAGATGACTGATACGAACACTCATAAAATCAAGTCCACTCCAGCTAACCATGCATTAAAAGTTAAAAAAAACAAAACAAAACCCAAAACCCAGTAAATGATACACCAGCAGAGAGTAAAGCAGGACGAACAGAATATGAACTCTGCTGCCATTGTTGCTTCAGATAACAGCTTCAGGATACAGTTTATACTAGTTGGTAGGATAGGCTACCTCCATCAAAAAACCTCAGATTTCATCAAGTGCAAAAAAAATCAGAACAAATACTACTAAATTAGAAAGGGAAAGACATTAATTAAAATACTAATATTGATACTCACTAAATCCAAGGGGCCATTCACAACTCTAGATGCATCATCTGCCAAACTCTCTGTTCTTTCAATCACACTTTGAACAGTGGAGTGGGTGTTGACAGCAGCAGTCGTGTCGAGAGTCACATTTCTTACTTTAGAGAGACCACTAAATAGAGATTTAAGAAGTAATTCTCTTTTCATAAGGGTCTATTAACCCAGCACCAATTCCATATCTTCAGTTACATGCACACCTTTCTAAAATACCCTGAAAAAATGAGCTCCTATGTTAACAAGTTCACAGAATTGCAGAATCATTAAGGTTGGAAAAGACCTCCAGGAGCATCTGGTCCAACTGTCCCCCTACCACCTATTACTCACTAAACCATGTCCCTAAGTATGTCAACCAATCTTTCCTTGAACACCCCAAGGGACAATGACTCCACCACCTCCCTGGGCAACCCGTTCCAATGCCTAACCAGTCTTTTGGAGAAGAAATTTCTCCAAATTTCTAACCTGAACCTCCCTGGCACAACTTGCAGCTATTCCCTCTTGTCCTATTGTTAGTTATCTGTGAGAAGAGCCTGACCCCCAGCTCACAACAACTTCCTTTCAGGTAGCTGAAGAGAGCAATAAGGTCTCCCCTGAGTTTCCTCTTCTCCAGACTAAACAGTCCCAGTTCCCTCAGCCGCTCCTCATAAGACTTGTGTTCCAGACCCATCTCCACCAACCAGGTTGCCCTTCTCTGGACATGCTCCAGGGCCTTAATGTCTTTTTTTGTACTAAGGGGCCCAACACTGAACAGGGTATTCAAGGCACAGCCTCACCAGAACTGAGTACAGGGGGATGATAACCTCCCTAATCCTGTTGGCTATGCTATTCTTGATGCAAGCCAGGATGTTTGTTCATTGTTTAAAACTAAAAAAAAAAAAATTAGTTCAAAGAAGGTTTTAATTTTATTCCTTTTTGTTTGCCATCAGTTTTCAATTTATAAAGCCACTTAAGTGGCTGCATGAAGAATAAACAATGTAATCACATCAGGGACAGGTTACGAGCTGGAGCTCATAAGCAAAGTAGAGAAATACAGAATCTAGGAGGAAATTATAAGCACGTGAAAACTACTCTGTATTAAATTTTGCTTTATTGAATTTACCTGGCTGCAGTGAAGTCAGCAGATCTCGGAGCAAAATTTTCTATTCTCAAACTTAATACATGTAAATTTTCTAATCCAGTATGATTTAACACAGATCTGCTGACTTTAAACGACAAACCAGCATAAATTCTAGAAGGATTCCTGGGACAGAAGATTAATTTCCATTAAATTAACTGGAATGACTTGCCAACTGGCAAATTTTAAGAGAGCATTTGACTGGATTTGAGGTCACAGCCCACTCATTTCTGCAAGAAGCTTTGAAAGCAACCGTAACGGTGGCGTAGCAGGGATAGCTTCTTGATTCAAGTCAGAGAGAGACTGTCAAGTATTCGTACACAGACCAGAAACTTTTCAAGTCACATCAGATACTCAACTGAACATTTACTAGTTACTGGGTAAGTCAGCCACATGAAATGCAAGGCTAATCAACCCCCTTGATGTCATTTAATAAAGGTACAATGCATTACAAGTAATAAGCACAAGAAACGGGCATTAAAAAATGATCACAGAATCATAGAATCGTTTGGGTTGGAAGGGACCTTTCATCTCATCCAATACCCCACCGTGGGCAGGGAACTCCTTTAGTAGATTAAGCTATTACCCATTTATATTAAATCTGACAGACACTACTGTAAGTCTCTTCAGAGTTCATATTTGTTAAGTTCCCTACCTTTCTAGAGCATCTGCAAGTCTCTGGACCTGGGCAGCATGGTCTTCAGCTCTGTATACCAGGTCAAGCACTCCTCTCACAGACATCTGCATCACCAGTTCATCCACGTGGTGTCGCAGTTTGGTGCTCCACAGGACTAACCCATCCTGGTGGACTTCCAGGTTCTGCACGACAAAATGGTTTATTCTTTTTCTTCTGCAATAGCAAAATACACCTGATAATGTCAAAGAGGATGTTAAAACTTGGGAACTTACAGATGTAGAATTCTTTACATCTTGGGCAAGAGCAGCAGCAACATTCACCAGGACCTTCCCTTCTTTAATGAACATGGCTGAGTCCTCTTCACTTTCCTTTATATTTAGCTTTTTGTCCTATAGCATAAATCAAGTGTTTTATACTAGTCTGTAAAGTCAGCTAGTACACATCAGTCAACATACTACATTGATTTTTGGTTTTCAAACAGAGATCTGGCTTCCTTTAAGTTTTTAAAGCATTGCATATATTTACACATTTAAACATGTACAAACTTTAAAGACTATAAAACAGCTTTTAAATGCAATTTCATATTTGATATTTCTTATGCAACATCACTGATCGTCCAGTCTTACTTTTAACTCTGCCAGGTTGCTAGAGATAAGAGGAAACAAGCGATGGGTCTCATTGATGTTAGCAAGAGCCTTATTCACCAGATCCTGGGCATCTTGCAGCCTGCTGTTGTGCTTTGATAAGAGCTGGCTTGCATCCTTTTTTAGTTCAGCAAGCTCCTGCTGGGGTTTAAGATAGTCTTTCTGAACCCGGATCAACAAATTTTCTGCAGCTCTGACAAAGAGAGGAATTGGAAAAATAAATAAATGGTAAAGGAGAAACTCAGGCATGGATTTCTTGAGGAGAAATTAGAGCCATGTGAAATTAATTTAAATACATCTTACAAAAGTCTTTGATATTTTTTCTGTGACAATATACATACAAGTTAGTTTAGTTAACCATCTCACTATACAAAGAGATGACTGCATAGAAGAGAGAGCGGGAATGCAGACCTAAACTTTGTGTGTGATAACTAGAAGGGAAGGAGCTAGTATAAATCACATTTGCTAGACTTATTTCAGACATCCTCCACATTGAAAGCGCTGTGAAACATCCCTCTAGGACTGCCCTGTGTCTTAATTGTAACGACTCATATTTTAAATATCAATTGTGAGGACTGACACTGGAAAGAAACAAGTAACCCAACAAAAGACATATATGGCTAAGGGTCCTGAAAATTTAAAACTTCAAATAAAAATAGCCTTCTTAAAATTGACACTGAAATGAGCAATCTCTGAGCTGAGCTTTTGAAATCAGTAACATGAGTTATCTAGGAAATATCAAATATACCCGAATTTGTCAGATGTTTATCGCTTCAGCTGTTCTACTTGGGAATATTTGCATCTCCAGTTGAACACTTTCCAATACTGAAGGAATGAACTGAAATGATCTATTCTTTTCTTTCTCTTTTTTTCAATCCATATGCTGCAACTGCTGTAATGATACTTTTCAATAAATATTTGCCCTTTTTAATCAGATTTTGTATCATATAGATCTTTAATCAAAGCAAAAGAAACCTTAATTCACAATTATACACAGCGAAACACACTTCCATCTTAGCACACGTACATTTGCATGTATTTCTTAAAACTAGTAATTCAGAGGCCTTACACTCAGAAGCCACAGTCACAAGAATGGAAACATTTTACAGACAGTACTGGCTTTTATTTCAGCTTTGAGTAAGAAGGGTTTATTTAAAATTATTTGGGAACATTCCCTTACATGGCAAATGTGAGGAGACCTCAGTTACGAACTGTGCTTAGCAATATCACAAGCTCGATCCACTGTGGGCCATGGGGTAACATCTGCTCCCTGAAAAATGCACGGTCAAGCTGCTTATTTAAATCAGTTTTAAATTTGCAGCTGCATTGCATGATAAATTCTGCAAAGCGAATGATCTTCTAAATCTTACTAAGTTTCCTCTTCAGTCTCTAAAAGGACACTTATCAGAGAACTTTCAGAAATTTCAAACCACCTTTTAATTGAAAAAGTTAGTTTACAAATGCCTTCTATAACAGCTCAAGAGTTGATGTTGAAAGTCAGAATATTCTGTTCCTATGCAACAGGACATTGAGACATTTTTGTAAATGCAAAAAAAAGAGCTATTTGAAGTTCCTAAAAAAATATAAGAAAAAATGGTACATTTCTAGTCTATTTAACTTCTCTACAATTTAATATTCAGTACAAGGACAAAACACAGGATTCAGCTGAACAATATCAGATATGCTAGCAGCATAAGCATTCTATCCTGCCTAAACCAAAGCACTTGAAGAGGTAAATTTTCAGAAATTTTCCATTCTGGTCTAAGTCTGCATCCCTTGAAGCCAACATTAACATTCTTATATTTAGGCTAAGTCAATACTTAGTGTTTCTGAAACTGGAACAAAATTTTTGCTGATTGTTGGAACAGTCAATGTTTGTATTGCCAAGACTGGTAATGAACGCTAACAAATAATGAATACAAAAGCCATTTTAAAAGAGCAAATCAAGACAATGGAATACAATCCTAAACAGTGGCTCAGAATGCTGAAACAAGGACCTTAGTTTCATTTGCAAGTCATATTCTGGTAACAACAAATCATTATGTCCTTCAGCAGACCTGACATGTCCCAGGCTTGCAATTTACTGAGGCAGTCCTACGATGTCTCCTAGCCAAAAGTAACAAGGAGAATAGAAACACAGAATGTGTTAGGTTGGAAAGGGCCTTTAAAGGTCATCTAGTCCAACACCTGCTGCAGTAAGCAGGGACAACTTCACTAGATCAGGTTGCTCAGAGCCCCATCAAGCCTGACCTTGAATATCTCCAGGGAGACATGCATTAGGGCCACATTTGAATCAAACTAATGAGTCTTTCCATTTATTGCAATGGCATTTTGTATCACCTACAAATGAAGAGACTCTGGCTACAGGATTCTCACATGGGATGTCCAAATGTCTTCAAGTAATGTAACCGCAGAGTTCATACAGCTCCACCTGGGCTAGCCTCTTACTGTGGCACAATGCTTCTCCAGATCTCTCCAAAAAGTAGTATAGCACAGTATAGACATGCAAATTAAAGTTTTCTGTAAAACTTACTTTAGGACACTGGTAGCATTATGATGCTGTAGAACAAAGTTCTTCTTGCGCAAGGCATCCAAAAGGGCAGAAATATCATCCTGCAGACTCTGAGAAGCAGCATTTGACAGTGGAAGATCCAGGCCCAGTGTTTCATTTAGTGACATAGCAACTTCAGCAAGTACTAAGTAGGAGAGTAAACACTTTAGTCATACCCTTAAAACAAAAATATATATCTGAACCCACTGTGCAAACTGCAGCACTTTCCATGTAAATGGTTCTTCAAAAATTGTAAAGGAAATACCATTCTAAATTCTGTGAAAGAAGAGGAAATATCTTAAAAGCAGGATACCTTTGATGGTTGTATGTACTGTGTCAATAAATCCAGTCAGTTCTTGACTCTTATTTCTGGCTTCCTGAGTCATTGCATTAAGCTGCCGAGCATTTTGCAAAAATTTAGATGACTAGAATAAAATCAGAGATAATCTTTGAGAGTTCTCCTAGAACACCCATTAATTCATGACATTTGTCTATGGTTTTGACACTTTTCCCCCCAACATTGAGAATGCTTTTAGAGAGGAAATTTCTTTATTTAGACCTAGCTGATTCATAAACCTCTAATGCTTCCATGCTTGCAGATGCCTTAGTTATATTGAAAGTTCCTGTCTCTGATATCAGTAAAGAACTGTTATCAATTATTTTAATAGTAAGATCATAACTACCAAAGCTATTTCTTTAACAAAATAAAAATTACATATATTTTTAGCTACGATTAATGTATCTTAAGGAAGTCACTCTTCAGGATACATCAATTTTAGCAATAACAGTGTTAAGAGCAAACACCTAGTTAGATTACATATAGTAAGAAAGTTTTAGGTAAACATGGTCAGCAAATCAGATCTAACAGCCGAAGTACTATGATCCATTTTCTGCCTACAAATTTTGTGTTGAAACTGAATAAGGAATACAAATAGGTATCAAAGACTTCCAGAGAGTATTTAGCTATGATGTAATTTTTAATAAGCTCCACCTATTAAAACCAGTGAGAAGAGAGTGAGATCTCCCTTTCTCCAGTTTTAGGATCTTAAACAATCACTGTTAAAAAAGCTGCTGAATTTAAACAGAAACCATGGAAATCTCCTGTACAATATCATAAAATACTGTGGTTAGCAGAAGAATTCCACAGACCAATCAACTCCCATCAGAAAGATTACAGAATAGACTCCATTCTTTCATTGAACTTTATAGATTTAAAATAAATGCCAGACAGATCTTTAGAAAATTTTTATCACACTATGAAATCTCAAAGGATTTATCTAAAGAGACTAAGATTAAAGAAGCCAGCACCTACCTCTTCATGCAGCTGATTGATCCCTCCTGACAAACTCAGGAGATTTTCTTTTGCTGTAGCTAATGAGTAAGTTGGATCTTCTCTAGGAACTATAGACTCCTATAAAAAACAAGTAAAAACACACTGTAATTTAAGTACTTTGTTGTGTGTCTAGAAAAGTTCTGAGAAGAAAATAACTATGCACACCAGATTATTTATGTTTTAAGTGACTGATCTGCAAGGCACATAAGATGACAGAGTAATTACATATACAAAAAAGGTGTCATTTCTTTAAATAAGGAAACAAGGATCCAGCCATGTTGCACTTTCAATCAAGTAATAAGACAACAGCATAATTTCTGCTTTTCTGACTCTCCATTTCACCCACCTGAGCTGCCCATATAAGCTACTTTGAAAAGCTCTTATGTCCATCAAATCTAAATTCTTCTATGCAGTACCACAGTTGCTACTGTATCAGCAGCTGGTCTTGTCAAAACAGCTATATCTAGGGTATATCTGTGAGGATGACCTTGCAGACCTGTGTGATTCCATGTTAAATTCCAGTGGATGACACTTAAGAGTTCAGGATTTTGGCCTTCCAGGCACGATAGGTTAACACAAGAAGCCCTGGAGATCCTCTCACCAGTGAGAGGATAATAGGTTGCATTTTGTTTTAAGGTCATCTCAAAACTGCTTTATATGACAATAAATAAGCCATCGTACCCAGGTGTATCATATTTGATACAGTCAATGCCTGCAGCAGAATACCACTTCTCTAAAGACGCAAAGAAACTTAAGGCATCTCATATAGAAAGCAAGTCTGCAAAATGTTATTTTTAGATTTCAGATGTTTCAAAGCCAGTCATTGTAAATACCATAGTAATTATTATTCTGCCCAACTTTTTAACATAGTAATACACAGAACTACCCAAGAGCCTTGTGTCAAATGGAAACTTCTAAGTCTTTTCCTCAGGATGAGGAAAGAACAAGGGAAAAAATGAAGCTGGAGCTCTTGAGGCTCCTAGGATAAAGCACAGCAAAGTTTCTTAAAAAGTTCAGTTAAAAATCCCAGAATGGGGCAGCAAGTGTTCCTAGGCCTATCAGGAAGAATAAAAGAGGAGGCTTAAACTAACAAAAAAAACCCAAAACCAAAACAACCCAGAATTACTGAAGTTCTCAGGTGGACTGGAGATGCAGAAGCAACAGGGAGTAGGCAATCCAACTTGATAACTTTCTCATTACTGAAAAAGCCATGCCTAATACATAGAAAATGGGAAATACTAGAGGCCCTGAGATTCCAGCATGAGGCAAAGATGCAATACAGCGCAAGGGACAGCCCTTTAGAGAAGATCTGTAATTCACATAAACTTGGGGATTTTCTGGCTTCCAGCTACAGTTACTTTAGTACAAGGCAAAAGGGGAGGTAATCTTTGAATGGCAAGAAAGAGGGGAACCTGCTTCCAGAGACAAATTACAAGACTACTAGGTTAGCCTCAATATTAAAGTTGAATAAAGAACATTGTGGCCTTACAGAAACAGAACTGCTATCACAGTCATAAGCAGTTTTACATCACTCTTAACATCCCACTTTCAAGAGTGGCAGCTGTCTTTGATTTGATTTTAATATAAAAAAATGGATGCACAAAAGGAGAAAGTTAAACTGCTTTTGTTTTTACCTTTGTTTTATAATTAAAGCACTAAACAAAAGCTACATGTTGAATAATGTTTATAGTCCCAGAAGATTATTCTCCTATACAAACACAAAACAATTACAGAATGCACGTCAATTGTATCCTTAAAGTATTGCAATAATTCCATATATTTATGCTTTATGACATAAAGGAAAGGAAGCATAACTGAAGCTTTATAACTAAAATGTTACCAACTAAAGGATAAAAGTATCTCTGCTGAAGCATAAACATGTAATTTAATCAAGTTTGCCTTCAGATATTGTAATTATTAATATTTTGAAGTACATTAATTGGAATCCAGTCTGCCTTGAATAGGAGATATTTTGATTCAAACTCTTAATTTGTCAAATCCAGCAGCACAGGACAGCTCACGTTATTTTGATTTTATTGTGAGATGTTGGAATACAAAGATAGCTTGGTTTCTGTCTTGGAGCTTGTCTTGCTTGACTTACTGCTGAGCAGACTCTTATCAATGAAGTAGAAAGGACTCTGCTTATCTCTGGCTTTGTGCAGAGACCACATGAACTTAATCCTGAGCAACAATAAATGACCATCTAGAGCCACAAAATGTGGTGTTTCACATTTTAAGGGGGAGAGGAGCTGGAAGGAAACTTTGCCGTAAGCAGCCCGAAAGTTTCCAACACTGAAACATTCTACCTGGCTTTTCTGTCCTGACATGGAGGACTTTGCACTTGGACTGCTATGCAACAAAAAGGAAAGGAAATTGCCTCATCCCAGGCACTCTGATTAGCTTGTCAGATACATTCTTCCCAAGGACTCTAGGGGAAGAATCTCGAGCTCTATACCTTGGCAGAGAGAAGAAGGGAAACAAAAAAAGGAACAAAAAGGGGAAAAACACCTGGTCTGATGTTTTTCTTCCACCGCTGAAAATTATTCCCTTGCTTTCAGTAGTCTGGGCAGTCTTAAGGATGAACATAACCCGAGTGAAGCATGTACATATAGCACATTCAATAATCAAAGTACTGAGTGAAAAATATATTCACCCATTTCTTTAAATGCTAGTACAACAGATCAAAAAGCAATACAGGTGGGTAAATAACTTAAGGAACACTTCTATACCAAATGAAATTGTCTCAATCTGGTATTGCTTACACATGCACACATTCAGCTATAAACTTCAGGAGGGCTTCTGTTCAATTACTGGCATGTATGAGCAGCTGCAAACTTTGCTTTAGAGGTGTGACTAAGTATTTTTACTATCTGTGCATTCATTTTACCTTCAGATATTTTGTTACATTCTCCAATTCTGACAATATCCCATAGGGCACACGGGCAACACCGGTGAGATTCACTGAAAGTATGGCCTTGTTGAGGTTATCCAAATTGTTTAACAAAACTCCGGTGCAGTTGTCATCACAAGCTGAATAAACCATTTTAGAGGAGAAAGCAATATTAGTATTAAAAAGAAGACACCAAATACCAAAATTTATTTTCATTTACACAGTATGTGCCTTCACCTTTTAAGTTAAGAGTGACTAAGTATAGTAATTTTGAGTAAAGAGATTTGCAGTATTGACCTCCCCTTCCTGCCCCAAGAGAGGACCCATTCCAAACACACTCCCCCTTAGGGTAGCACACAGTCAAGCCTTACTGCTCCTGCTGGCTATCGAGCTGATTGCTGTGTTATAAATTTATTGAGCCTATTTAGCTATATTACTATAAATCCAGGATGATGCCACTGACACTCATCCACGCAAGTTAAGACGACAGAAAGCTCAAGCTTATAGTGGTGCCATTCCATTTATTCCTTGGGTTTGTGCTTGTTTTATTTTTATAAACTCACAAAAAGCAAAATCAGAGTTCTAAATCCTAAGTAATTGTAAAGGCAGATTACTGTACTTGTGCTTGCTCTGTCTTTCTACTATCCACCCTCTCATAAGGATTTGCACAACTAACTATTGGTGGAAATGCCTACTGATCTAGCATAACTCCAAAAGTAGTATTACAGTAAGCTCACATCTGAGAGGCCAATAACATAGGATTTCAACATTTTCAAATGGAAATATACTATAGAAGTGTGCATAGATATCACTGGAATTGACCAAAACCTGCTAGAAAAGCAAACAATTTAAAAGCAACCTACAGACACATTCGTCTTCCACAAGAAGATGCCTCGGTTCACACTCCTGGCAGAGCTGTCCTGTCACTCCTTGCTTACAGAGGCACTGACCAGTTGCGCGGTCGCAGTTAACGTGAACAGAGCCGCTTGGGTTGCACTGACACGGGTGGCAGCTGCCACCAGGAAGTTGAGGGTCACCATAGTAGCCAAGGGAGCACCTACACAGAGAAGAATGGGGCACTGAATGTCAGTGGATATTCATCATGAAATTAGATGCTATGTTTATCTTTGAGAATCACTGATAGGTTTTTAATTAATGACTGCTTAATCACTCAGATCCTTGAGCACTCGTTTATTTACAAACACTGAATAATCTATTCTGAGCACAAATATGGCTTGTATTAATGAACATCTTGGGGAAAAAGGGGAATATCAGATGTAACTCACCTTTCACAGTACTGTCCTTCATATCCTGGGAGACAAGCATCACAGTGGTAATCCTGAACACCTTTCAGGACACAAGTGGGACTAAAACTGGAGGAAGGATAAACAAACACCTGCTAGCACATAAAGGCAAGACCATAAAAAGACAGAGAACAACTTCAGCCACAGCATCCTCTGCTCAATCTTATGCAGTGCTCTGGAATTTGTGTTTTAAATTACTTCTTTAAAAGTTTGCTTTCCCAATGCAACTCCATAACTGTATAACATGGTAAAGCACCTTACATCCTGCCTTTTAGAAGACAAGACAGTGAAAAATGGATGTTGCATGATATGGCTATAATATATACTTAACTGAGACTTGCAGGAGAACAGAGTTGCTAGATTCTTATTCTGATTCAGTTATGTAAAAACAAACAACAAATATGCTTTTCAAGCTTCTGGAGAAAAAACAGCCTGCACAGCATTTTGATTTTCAAAATATAAAGCAAACCATTCCTCTACCAAAAAGATGTATAAATTTCAAACAAAAGAGTACTTGGGTTCCCCCCCTAGGATTCATCTAATGACAAGTTCCTGCATTGACTGGAGATGGCCTAAATCTTTGTAAATACAAAAAAGTGTTGTTTTTCAAATTAAGAGAGACCCACATTTGAAATTAAATCATGTCAGAGTAGCTTACTCCATTACCTATAAAACATTTTATGTGGTTGGTCTACTCAGAGAAAACATTGTCTTATCTATCAGTTAATCTTTTTAATTTTAAAGCCTCACAGTTAGCACTAGCTGTGAACTCTGAATGCAAGCACCATTTAGTAAAATATATAGCTTTCAAATGCCTAAAAATTAAGGACATGTTGTGACAACTACTGTTGTCATAGTTGAGGGGGGACAGGGAGAGCAAGAGGTGAGATGTAACAGCAAAAGAAATCCAGAATGCTAAAGTTGACATTGGATTTAAGTTCTGGTTACCTAACAGGGTTGGCTCTGGGACAGGCACAGAGAGAGCAGTCATTGACAGATCCAATTACTTTCCCATAGTAGCCTGGGGCACAAGTGCTGCAGTAATCACCAACCGTGTTATCTCTGCAGTTCTGATACACAAAAAAGGAATTCAGACAGTTTAAAGCAATAACAAACAACAACAGGAACTTTATCATTCCACCAATCAGCAAGCCTGTACAGTTTCCAACAATCACCTCAATGTTGCTACCCACTGGTCAGCATTCTCTGAGTGGAGGAATCTTATATGCAAAAATAAGCAGAATGCTAGCATATTTTATCTTACATGAATGCCCCCTCAGGCATGTTGACCTAATTTCTGTTCTAAATTTCCATTACGATTTATATATTTCTTCTATTAATCTAATTCAGGTCAGGAAATCATAGTACAAAGCAAAAAACCCTCAAGAAAAAAAAAAGGCAATGGATGGAAAAATTAAACAGGATATCTGGATGAAAAATTAAAGTTTTAATATTTCAGCAAACGCATCTGAAAGCTATAAACCAAGGACCATCCAGAGTTAGGATTCTCAGACACTGTATTTAATTTGTCAACAGTACTGATCAACAGCCAGTGCTCTTAATACTAAATTGGTATTAACATAGTTTAACTGACTAGTCCTCTAAGGCAATAAAATTCTGTTTCTCCTTTTTTTTCCTTTTTTTTTTTCTTTTTTTTTTTAAATTCATCTTCTTGTGACTGTGTATATTTTAGAGGTTAGTTGAAGACAGTAATCAGTAGCAATGCCATCTCCTACCACGTGGAAGAGGTGAAGACCATCTCTTTTGACTAGTCAGCTGCAAATGTCTAAGTAGTAATGTTAACATGTGGGTGACTTGTCACCCCTGCAACAAGAAGCTGAGAGGAATAGCTACTAGTATTCAGTCATGTGAAAGACGTGTGTTTTGGCCTTGTAGAAACAAGACCCATAGTTCTTAATCATGTGACACATACTTTAGGACAAAGCTAAAAGCAAAAGAATTAATATAACAAAAAAGCCTGAAGGACTAAGGAAACTCACTTTAGAAGTTGACTTCAGGAATGAATTCAGCAGAAGTTGACTTTGAACTAAACAACTCACCAATGGAAAAACAAAAAACTGAAAAAAAACTTCAGGAAAGCCTACTGAGCCATACCAGAGAACAGACTTAACGTGCCTCATTTGGTTAGCTGAAAATTTGCTGTGCACAGGGCTGTCAGCCCACAGACAAGAGAGGCGATGTGCTGGTCAGGTGTGGCCCCTCTGCAATGTTTGGGATAAAATGAGAGAAGCAAGCAAATCACCTTAGTTGAGGCATATTGTTACACTACTCCAGTCTCTGGGAGTTCAAAAAGCCTCGAAGGAGTCCCCTTCCTGAGACACAAAGAATTTGACCTAGTCTGTGATGTGGTATGGCTTACTGCTTCCTTTGCTTCTCTTCTGTGTAACTACGATGACCCTTGGCCAGACCAAGGACAGAAGCCCAAAAAAGTCTCACAGAAAAGCAGACAAACCAAACTGATACATAAAGTTATTTTTAAAGTAAAGCTAAGACTAAAATAATTAATGATTCTTAAGATGTTAAGATTAGTTAGTAATTATACATTATTCAAGCAGTACAGCCATATACTTCTCCCAGAAACTCCTTCCATAGGTTACTGCGATTGTATGTTCAGGTGTAACAAACAGGAATAAAATGTATAAATTGTACATACCAAGCACTTCCCAGTTTCTGGATCACAGGTTTCGCTGTGATTGTTGCACTGGCATGGCACACAAGGTGCTGTCAGAGTGTGATGCTCTTTTGCACCAAGTTCTGTATGCTTTCCCCTGTAGTATCCTGGAGCACAGCTCTATTTGTAAAGGGAGTAAAATGTAAAGGAAGAATTTAAAAAATTACAGCTACCCATTGCTGCAAACAATTTTAAAAGCCATGTAAGTGACTTTTTTTATTATCTCACTATTAGACACACAAAAAGGATTCAATGATTCTGTACCTGACAGGACAATCCAGCATAGCCAGCAGGACATGTACATTGCTCTACGAGACGAGCTCTAGCTCTGCCTAGATGCATTTCTTCAAACTTCACTGCAATTTCCATTGAGATATTTGCAATTCTACAAGATATATGCAGAAGACAGCATGAACATTAGTTTGCAAAACCTGATGAATCTACCATGCAAGAGTACATAATTCTGCCTCAGAAACACTAGGCAGAACTACATCTATTTTGTCCCACAGAGTTTTAGACAGAGCTTAGATAGTTGAGAGTCTTTGAATCAAAAATTATCCTAAAACTGGACATAAACCACACTTCACTGCTGTGAAGATACACGTTCTTGGGTTTCCACTGGACACATCTCTGCTTGTCTTTTTAATTTACATACTGGAAGAGATAATGATAATGTCCCATCTCTTCCTTCTCATTAGTAACTTAGTTCTGGTCAAAATGGTTACAATTCTGAGATGGGAATACTTTATTACCACTGCCCAGAGCACAGAAAGCTACAGGTGATACCTAGATCGGCACAAACCAAATAACTTAGGAGACTGTGGGTTTCAATAGAAAAAATAAATAAATAATACCCATAGAAATATGATGGGGAAAAATAATTTAGAAAAAACATCTACATCTAACTATATCACCCTTCCTGCAGAACACTGCCTCAGCCCATATGGCTCTGTACTTCTTTATGGGCTTTTCTATCAAAGTGAGTAGCAGAGACATTTCGTGTTTCACAGAAAGAATTAAGGAACAATTCTGCTACCACTAAAGGTCATAAATGTTTTCTTATCAGGGGAAAAACAGAAGTCATAAATAGGAAATTTCTCTAATTTGAGTTAAATCTTCACTCTGTAGCTTTGTTGTGACTGTTTTTAGGTTGAATTACTGTAAATGCAACATAATAAGTAAATGCAATCAGAGATTGCTTTACCTGCTTTGCTGTAATCCTTGGCCATAAGCTGCCTTGATGAGGATGTATTCAACATTGCTTAGCACAGACATGAAGTCAGAACGCAAGACAGGTGCATCAGACACAGAGTTAAAATATTTCCAAGAATCCTAGAGAAACCACACAGAACCATGAACGTTCAAGGTGATGCTCTGTTCCTCATGTGTTCTTTCAGAAATGCACTCACAGTGACTATGTCTAAAACTCTAGGGCCAAGAAAACCCAAAACCTCACTCCATGTTATAACAAGACGTGTTTATGTAATTTCTCCTCTCCTTCCCTGCACACAACTTCCATGATCAGTTTCTACAGAAAAGCAGTTCAGGCCTGCACATCACAGCTTTTTCTGACTAGATCTGGACAACACAGCGTCAAGAGACCAGGACTTCACAGCACTCATTTTACATGCAGTTAGAAACAGCTGCTTTAACTGAGTCCTCCTGCCATTAAGTGAGACTAAACCTCACCTCAGTCCCAGAGTAAGCCAAGTCCCAGAGACCAAAGGAGGTCCATCATCATCACCCTCTCTGAAACTGTCCAGTGAGCATTACTGCAGCTTACTGCTCCTGCTAGGCTATTTACATCCTGTGTGACATTCTAGGCTGAGAGAGTAACATGCAGACTATGAAATTAAGAGACTGCCTGAGTGTGACAATAGCTGTCATTTATCACCAAAAGCTGAGCCTGTGTTTGAAAAGCTTCCCACAGTAACACCTTCAGCACTTCCAAAAGAGGAAACAATGTCAAAATGGCATGTGCTGCTAAAGCATATCCCCAGCCATTATTTGCCTAAAATAGATGCATTTTAATTCAAGCACTCTACTTACTCAGCCTATTTAAAATCAGATATGCATTTTTCAAAGTGTTTCATTAAATATATAGAGCTTTTCTGTAAAAGCTCATAGAAGGGAAAAGAATATTTCCACAACAATGCCTTGGCTTACCTCCTTCATTTCTACTTCCTTGTCAGTTCTTACTCCGTTTTCTGGAGAAGGGATGTCTACATAGATGACTAACTTGCTGGTGTGACCTCCTTTCATTAGAATCTGTGGCTCAAAATTTGATGTTCCAAAGCCATCCAAAGCATAAAAAGCAACAGTATATCTCAGCTTCCCTCCGTAGGCCATGAGCTGTTGCAATAAAAAAATATTACTTTTATTTATTCCAAGGTTAGAGCTAGCAGCTGAAAATGTTTTCACGTCATTGGAAGATTTGAAAACTGTCAGTTCTTTGAAAAATTGGTAGTAAAACATGAAAATTGACTTGAACTCGTCTGGTTTTGCACCAAGGTTAAATGCATATTTCTAAAATCCAGTCACAGTTTCTTCTTTGAGGTCCTTTCAAGGTGTGCACTCAATTTTCATTTCATTCCTAAGCAATACAGATTTCCATGATCTATATACTAAATCTAGTGCCAAGGCTGAAAACCCTTTCTGGTTTCTAAAGTAGTTCATCACTTTTCCCCCCCTTCCCCCAGTCTCTAAAGATTAGTATGGTAATTAAATATGGGTGTTATCAATTTACAGGGTCAAGAAATCTCATTGGGAAAGAGTAATGTAAACATATTGTTCGTGCTTGCTGTAAATAACTTGTGTCACTAAATGTTTATAATACTATAACCCACAAAAACAGAACGCACAAAAATCTTATCAAGTGACTACTAGACAATAAAGCAGTAACTGTTAGACAATAAAGAGGTTGTCTACAAAGCATTCTAACTATTTAATGATCTTACCTGGTCTCCCTGGAACTGCTCTGGTAACCGCCAGTAAAATGTTTCTGTATTTAAGTATTTTCTGACTAAAGAAGCATCCAGCAAGACATCGGGAAACTGTGAAAATACTCCTTCCACTGTTCCAGTCAGGTTACTCTGAGTTACTACATGCAGAATAGGCTGATCTGGAGTTAAGGTTATCTTCAACAGAGAGATCAAAAGGTTCATTCAACAAAAATATTCTCAGTGTTAATATACTGTTAACATTTTAGCTGCTTTGAGATAGCCAATAGTCCACATAAGAGTCATAAATGCCCAAGCCTAAAATATTGGGAAATGTTTAGTTTTGGTTTTTTTAAAGCATAGAGTGAAACACAAAGTTCCAGAAATAAAACCATGAGCTCATAGCATTTGCTTTCTTTTCTTGTTCTACCATATGCCAGTGCCTCCACAAGCTAACCCACTACATTCAACCATCTTAAGCACATCAGTGTGGTAACCTAACATGAAGATAACATCAAACTGTGTCTGCATATTTATGTCACAACTTACAGGAATTCTCACATGGTCTTCTAGTTCCAAACAAAATGTGGACATCCCAAAACAGAAGCAGGGAGTACAGCCTCGTGGATTGTTAGTAGACAGAGCAAACGTTCCAGGTTTACACTCACTGCATTGTAGACCAAATACATTTTCCTGAAGGAAATAAGACCACACTCATGTTACTTTGCTAGCGGAAAGATGGTTCTTTTCAGAAGAAAAACTGGTTGCTATGTTAACTACAAAACAGGAAACCAATTATTTTATTTGACTGTTTTACTATGCAGTACCTTATTTTCTAATTATTTTCAACTGCTGTTTAAAAATCCACAAAACATTCAAGGTACTTGTGTATTTTAATTTCTAGCAAAAATGAGCAACTACACATCTTCCTTCAAGACAGAAAAATCTTGGAAACATGTTTTCAAGCATCTCTTTTTGAACTCAGTTCCCAACATCTAAGTACAATCTGAAGAAAGACTCAGAACTACAGTCAGTGTACCCTTACCAAGACTGGAGAGAGAGCTACAAAGAGCTTCTACACATTTGTTGCCAGGAAGTAAGATATTTCTATCACTATGTCTTTCAAGAACAGATTCTCACCTTCTTGAAAAAAAACTATACTACTAAATTTCTGCATCTGATGTTTCTTTTTTAAATGAGAACGTCTGGTTAGCCTTCACTATTAGAAATATGCATGAGTTGTGCTTAAGGAAAGAAATGTGAACTCGTAACATAACCACATTTTTTTTAATGTTGAAATTCTCCATTTTGCTTTAATTTGTTTCTTGTTATCATTTTCAAGAGAGCAGGCTACATCTGAATCAATGTGCTGTTCCCAAACTGAATAAAACCATGTGTGTATGAGCAGACCAAACTTCTCTGCATTTCATTTTTTTCCATCTGTATAATGAGGATAAGCTTATAATAACTTTTTCACTGATGTCTTCTAGTATTTAATTAGGTTTTTTAAAATGCCTTCACATCTAGGGTGGAAGAAGCTGTAGAAGTGCTGTCTATTTCTCTCTACACAGAGAATGAAATAATTCATTGCCAAAACAGCATGTAGGGAATTTATGTTTTGCAGTTAAGAAGAAAACAACCTTTTATCAGAAATTGTCTACTCAAACTTCAAGATGATATCAATTAACGTGATCTGCATTCAGAAGTGCAACTCTCGCAGCAAAGGATTCCTAGACTCTATTGATGGAATTGCTTTCCCTGGTTTGAGGTAGAAACATTTTCTGTGTTGCTCACTGCATCAGAATATTTTTATCATTTACAGCTGTTTCTTGTCCAATGTTTTACCTGTACTGAACAGCAACTAAGAAATAATACATGTGCATTATGAACATTGGAAGTATTTGCAAGGCAAAAAGCAACTAGAAAAAAGCAAGTGGAGTAAAGAAACAAATAAAAGTTGTACTATTAAAAATGGTTCATACAGCATTGTTGGTATGAGAAGGCATTTACGTCATACAGAGAAATATACTGAGTATCAAGTCACTAGCACCAGTCCCATATATTTAACGGGATTTACAAAAATGGTGTTCCAGAAGTCACAGGCAGTGCTTTGTCCTACTCAAAAGGAGGCAGACAGAAATCTAGGAGCAAAAGGAAAAGCAAGTCAAATGCTTCCTCATTCATTCACTACCTTACGATACTGATGCATGAAAAAGAGAATTCCATGTACTACAAGGATGATGTGGTTACAGAAATTCACTTAATAAAGAATAAATACATGGATCTTACATTGAGCAAATGTAAACTAATTGAATTAGTCCTACAGCGAGACCATAGTCATGAAATAGGCAAAATCCTGTTCAAGACTAGAAGACACCAGTTGTTTTCCTATCAAATGGTAAACTTTGCACCAATTCAGCATTAGTTGGCTAGAAATTACTTTTTGTGGTTAGGCATACATTTTGTCTTGATCCTGGCTTCTTAACACACATCTACACAGAATTCCATGGATTTTTCTCCAAGAGAGAGCTACAGTACTGTGCCACAGTAATTTTATGACCACAAACTAGAAATAAAATTACCTAGCTACATAAAATAAAACAAAACAAACAAACAAAAGGTAGGAGACAAACTGTCTAGTATTGTCACAGAAATTTTTGAGAACAAAATGACACCATGTTGGTAATGTTACTATCTCTTCTGCCTACAGCTGTGTGTTGTGCCTGGCCAAAGTGGAGAACTTCCTCTGGCAGTTTTTTAATAGAGCTAACTAATAATAGACCTGTGTAGCTCTGCCACAGAAAATCATCAAGATGCTATTTAGATGTACTTGGAAGTGTCTCAAAGGAGGGATACAGATTGCCTTTTCAGTCCTTTCAGCCCTACACCTGACTTTTATAATAAATGGCCAGAAAACTGCAATGCTGTCCCAAAAGTATCTGAGTACTTCAGTACCTTGCAAGTACAGATGCCTGTTTCTTCTTCACAGCCACAAAGTCCTTCAGTATCATCACACATCTCCGCTTTGGTACCACTCAAGTCACAGTCACAGGCAACACAGTCCGGGTAGTCCCTGTAGCCTAATGCACACCTGGAACAGTCTTGTCCTCCAAATTCAACTTTGCACTGGCATTGACCCGTCAATACGTCACACTGGAGATTGGTTGAACCAGTGTCACTACAGTTGCAAGCCTTAGATGAAAAGAAGAAATGCTTGTAAATAGCAGATGTCTAAAACCTATTTTGTTACAACAGAAATAGCACAGTAAATTTAGAATGGCCCTTAAAACTCAATGTCAGCAAAAAGTTATTATATAATAATAAAGGGAAGAAGTTCCACATCAAAATGGGGTTGTTTTGTTTGTATTTGAACAAAGTAGTGGGTAGCAAAAAGTAAGCGGCACTGTTGATTCCCAGATCTGGGTTGGGAATCAAAAGAGTTGAAGGAACCTGTTCCCGGGAAAAAAAAATATACAAAAGACTATTTAAAAGACTATGTATTGAGTGCAGCAAATAATGTTACATAAATGTTGGATGAAAGAAATCCAGTAATTTGAATACAATGGAAAGAAAAATCTCAATGCTGACATTCTTTTAAGAGTTCAAGAAGCATTAACAGGGTCTACATCTTGCTTAAGCTTCGCTTACTATTTCCTGAAGAACCAAGAATCTCACTGCATCCAAAGGTGGGGAGCTCAGCATGCACACACTGCTCCTTAGCAGAGCCCATCCCTCATGATGTAACCAGTAATACAAACCTGTTACTGTGAATATGCAAAGTGGATGTACTTAATTTATCATTCTTTTTTGAAGCAGACTGGATCAAATCTTCAGTCTTTATTTCATATATGTGGTTACTTCACATGTTCTGTTTTGCTCTGTGGTTATTTCCAACAGTGCAGGCAAAAAGTACTTACCACCTGATTGTGATCATTTTCCCTGAGTCTTCTTTCCTCATCATTTCTCTTTGAGATGAAAAGTCTTACCTTGTAAAGGACTGTACACAAAGACCCACAACATCTATTAGTTTCACTGTGTATCCTTTAGCATTCTTTGCAAGTTTGCTGCTCACCATGAGCACTTTTCCTATTAAGCAGTTTTTGCTCTCATGGAAAGTACTAGGTTCCCCACTGCCTGTTCTAATACACTTCAAGACCAAGTAAGTTGACAACTTTTACTCTCAGACACCATTAGAGTTCTACAACTCTGAATATCACAACCTACTTTAATAATAGTTTACCTGTACTTCAATCTCTACCTATATGTGATAAAAACTGAATAAGGACTCTAAGATACAAATAACTGTGCTGCAAAATATTTGAAAAGACTTGTAAACAAAACATGACTTGAGCTCTGCTCCATCACTGCACCCAGAAACGGATTCTGAACACCAGGAAACAGCAAGGAGGAGAGAGAGATGAAGTACCCGACTAATGCAGTCTGTGTAGTGAATAGAGACCACCTGGGTTACTGAAAGTACCTCCTCTATATCATCCATGCAGAGAGCATACAAGAGCTCTTCCAGGGTTTGCCAATAGACATTGTACCGGACCTCAAACCTGCCATAGATGACCACTCAGCAGAGGAGAGCCTCTGTTGGGACTGTTACCTGCCAATCACAGTACTGTTTGTTGCATCAAGAAAGTAACTTAAATACCTTACAACAATTCATGTTAATTGCTGTGATGCTGTAACCAAGAGGAATACTAAACTTATCAAGGATGAGCAGTCACATATTTAAACCAGATCACTGGCAAGTTTCAAGGGAAACACACAGGGACCATCACATTGTATTTGCAGAGCATTACATAAAATGACAGTAGCTGGTAGCTGACAAAGCAGCACTTGAAAGACTAGCTGCCAAGTAAGTTGCTATAAATCACTAGAATGGTAAACACTGAAGAGGTATTATGGGACTATCATCCTTACTCTAAAAAATTAAAGGGAGAAAACAAAGAAAACAATTTGGCTGATACTTTTATTTGTCAAGTACTTGCTACACATAATGACAGATCTTGTCAAGTTGATTATTTTTGTGGTTTCTCCATTGAAATTACCCATTACATTCATGTAATTCTGAGGCTCTAAAATCTCATTTATAAAATAAAGATTGGCCCAATGCCATATCTGTCAGAAATTTGCTGAACAAACCTAATTGCATAAATGTTTACTACTCCTTGGATCTGCACTGAGTTGGCATTTTACTGTTTAATTAAATATATTAAGGTGAAATAGCGTGGGCTACCATTTTTCCATTCATGAAAGATTACCTATTTCCTACCATTATACTATTTTTATTTTAAATATTCCAAAGCATGCAGTGACTTTCAAGATAAGCTCTATTTCATTGTTTTTAAAACTATAGTATCACTCCTTGATCAGCACAAAAACTATGTTCTTTGTTGCCCATTGTTGCTATAAATCTGGTTTAGTATCAATATTTAAGCAATTAAAATTTAGAAATCACACTTAAATTTTTTAGTATGTTCTCTGCACCCATCCAGAATAGACACTTTGATCAGTATTTGCAAAGACAGACTTCTGAAAAGGTTCCTCAATAAACACTTTACAGCCTGATCTTTTTTAATTTTTTTTTTTAACATGAGCATATTGCACCAACACTTTAAGACAGAGAAAAAAGGATTGAGATTCTCAAGACAAGAGTCCAATTCTGACATTAGTATAAAGCAAATTGCTTTAACAGCCATGGATTTTCAGTGAGCCTACCATACCTTGCAGCCAAGTTCAGGAGAGAGGCCCCAGTGGTTTTCTTCACAGAGTTCACATTTTGGTCCTCGAGTGTGGGGCGGACAAATGCATTGGCCAGAATCAGCATTGCAGTTGTTCTGAGTATGAGCACAGTCACAAGCTGCAGGAGAAATGGGACAGAATTATTAACTTAATCCTTTCTTTATCTACAGAAAAGAAATTCCAAGGCCACTGATAGTCATATTTTTCATAATTATGCACTACAGTATCCATTCCACTAGGAACTCCTTGCCATCTCTAATGACTGACAAAGCAACTTGTGACCACAGTGGCATGTCACCCTTTTTATTGAAAGCCCATTATACCTTCTTGACACAGCCTGTTTGGTTGTTTAAAAAGCAGTGCTGCATTTCCACAGGGGAATCAAAGCCAAACAAAACTGAAGAGAGAGTAAATTTGGGGGGGGGGGGGGGCAGGGAGGGGAGGAAATCTATTAGAAAACATAAAACTCGTCAGGAGATATATGATATGTTCTCAAGCAGGTGAAAAGATTAATCTCAGGAATTAGTACTTTTCAACAATTGCTTAGTGAATAATAGAGATGTGCAACTATTTTTATGACAACTGCTGCAGGAAGCACTTGTCTACTTTAGAAATACAATACTGTTCTTCCTAAAAAACAGCAGTTCAGAAAATTGGTTTAAATAATTGTTTTAATAACATTTACAAAATTTTCAAGACTGAAATGGATAAAGGTACCTAATGGATCTTTCATTCTTAATAAAGACATACTATATGTGTTCCAAAACCTAATCCTACCACAATCTCACTGCAAATTTCATACCACTGAAATTTGACTTGAGGCATGAAAAAAAGTGTTTGTCAGGTTGGGTAAAAGGTAGACATCCCTTTAGCTATACTGCATCGTTGTGTTCCGTTCTGGGCTCCCTGGTATAAAAAAGACAGGGATCTCCTTGAGAGAGTCCATAGAAGGGCTACGAAGATGATTAAGGGCCTGGAACATGTCCCTTATGAGGAAAGGCTGAGTGAGCTGGGACTGTTCAGTCTGGGGAAAAGAAGACAAAGGGGGGACCTAATTAATGTTTATAAATATCTTAAGTATGGGATGCAGGGGGAAATGGCCAGCCCCTTTTCAGTGGTCTGTGGGGATAGGACATGGGGCAATGGCTGTAAACTGGAGCACAGGAAGTTCCGCACCAACATGCGGAAGAACTTTTACCCAGTGAGGGTGACAGAGCCCTGGGACAGGCTGCCCAGGGAGGTGGTGGAGTCTTCTTCTCTGGAGATATTCAAGAGCCACCTAGATGCCTATCTGTGCAATATGAGTTAGGGAGCCTGATTTGGCAGGGGGGTTGGACCTGATGACCTGTCAAGGTCCTTTCCAACCCCTATGATTCTATGAAAGAGGCATCTTAATATGATAAATTAGGGGTTTTGATGGCAGGTTCTCCATTTGGACTAACATGTTCCCGTGTATCATGAATGAAATTGTACACATCCATGTGGTGATGGAAAAGTAGAGACAATGACATTTTATAAAAGCATAAAGTATATTTTTAAAAATTAAATGAAAAAAGGTAAAAATCTGTAAGCTCTGTTACAGCTGCGGAAAAAAAGAAGTTCCTATTCTTTCTGAAGGACTGAAGGGTTCTGTCAAAACAGAGACAAGGGAGCTATTGAGGATGTAATATTTCTCTCATGCAACCTTTATGAGTTGTTACTTCACAGTCACCACCTTTTACAAGGAACCACACAATAAGCAAAGAAATGTTTTGTTCCCTAGCTTAATCAAAGTATTAGGAGACCATTTTACAGATTTTTCCTTATAGCCATTAGAACAACTGACCTTTGCCAGAGTTTAACATAAAATATATTGCTGAAAGAAACTCCTGACAAAGCCTGAAAGGATCATAGATTAGAGCTTACGTGTGCAGCCACCATCCTGGAATGCATGAAAGCCATGAGCACAGCGATCACACTTTTCTCCAGCCACTCCTGGCACACAGTGACACTGCCCCTGATGATTGCAGTCCTCGGAAACTGAGCCAAATTGACTGCAGTTGCAGGGAACGCAGCCAAGCCCAGTAAGCAGGCCATAATAACCATTCTGTTGGACAGGAAAGTAAATCTGTTTGAGCTATATTTCATAAAACTTTGAAAACAATAGAATACACACTCTTATTTTTCTTGTTTACTTTCCCTTCTGTCTGACCTGCATGAATACTGGTCGGCATAGTGTGAGTGCCACAAGATGACTCCCTGGCCGTATCTCTTCACTGTTCCCAGATAAGCACAACTATCCATTTGGGTGAAAAGCCAACACTGAAATGCTCTCGTGGTCCTCCTATCTCAGTGAAACGTTGTTTTAAAGTCTGAGGTTATTCTAATTTAAAGGCTTGCATGAAGTGAGGGTGGGCTGTGCCAATGAGGCACAGGTCTCTGTGAATGTGAATGAAAGACCAGGCCTGAGCAGGTCAGTGATGTATGGTATGTGTGGATTCAAAGGCATTCAGCTGGGTTGGCACGAGGGCAGTAACCAAGCACAGATTTCCTGTTCTGGTCTCTGAGTCAACTCTGCACTTAGAAAAGGCTGAAACTGCTGGTTTTGCATCACCAGTGAATACCTTGTTCCTATAACAGGCTTGTCTTTTAACTGAATCCCTCTTCTGTGTGTTCAGCCATGATCCATTTATTATCACCAACCACATTCTTCAGATATTCCCACTCAGACCTCATTTTGCAGAACCACAGAGCTAAGATCCCTTCAGGTCTGTTACCAGCGTTCAGCCTGGGTTTTTTTCAGTAAGCCAGCATGACTGCACACTGCCTGAACAGCCCTGTCCAGAAGTGTGCTGAGTCAACTACAGATTCACATCTAAAAGAGCACGGGCAGAGCAATTCGGAACTGTGAAAACCTGTGCAGACCAGTCTTTGGTTTCTGATCCAGCAACAAGTCCCCTCGGCCCTGAATACAGTCATAGCTATTCTTTGTATCTGTTCTAATAAATACCTATAGACAAACAGGGAGATCAAGGTACAAGAAAATGCAGATACTAGGAACAGACAAATATTTGCTTACCAAGCACTTATCGCATCTTTCTCCGATCACATTTGATTTGCAGAGACAGAAGCCTGTCTCATGATGACAAGTGCTTGAAAGGGAACCGTTCACATGGCACTCACAGGCTTATGTTTAGACAAAAAGAAACCAAATTCAAAAATTAACATCTATCTGTTTTCATTATTACACAGAACTCTAAATTTGGTATAAATGTGCGTTTCACCTGTTGATATCCCACAGATGTTAATACACTACAGTAATACCCGTACTACACATTTGAGCTAAAATAAACAAAACCCTCTGTGAACCAGACCCATTTCAGAAGTTTGCTTCTTCCAGCTCTACATGTAACATTCAGAAATAGGAAATGTATACAGCAGGTCACTGAAGGGACAGTACTAAGCAAGCCAATAAATTTCAGGAATATGAAGTATCAGAGTCCAGCACAATAAATACATGCCTTCGTCATGCTGGCCCAATCCCATAGTTTTCAACCTGCACTTGCCAACTCACAACTTGAAGGTTAACTCTTTCAAAGAGTTCTTATCTCCCTATCCATTCTGCCACATGCATGCCACATTTTATACTCATTAAATTTTGAGAGTAACAATAACAGCTTACCATGACAGCTTTTCTCAATCACAGCATCCCCATAATACCCATCAGCACACCTTTCACAGTGGTGACCTGTTGTGTTCCCCAGGCATTTCAGGCATTGCCCTGTGAGGGTATCACAGTGGCCATCTTCTTGTGGGTTTACATTGCCATTGCATTCACAAGGAGCACAGGATTGTCCAGGCACTAGTGGATTTCCATAGTAACCGTTATCACACCTGCACCAGAGATTATAAGTTTTATCAGCTGGAATGTGGCCAAGTCAAACTCTCTCCACCCAAAGGAGTATTTCCTATTACATTTTTATGTAAAGTGTCTCTGCATTACAAGCAAAGACAAAACGGGAAGGAAAAATTTATTAGGAATGATCTATACTTGTGGTATGAACAAGGCAGGTAAGGATGATGAAAAGCTGGTGATGACAATGATACAGATACCCAAAGCTAGTGCACATACCTTTCACACTGAGAACCAGTATAGCCTGGGAGACATTTGTCACAGACAACTCCACCTCCTTCACTCAGCTGGCAAGTAGGACTGAAACTATCAACAACATTTATGGCAGTCACTATCAACACACAGAATCACAAGACTTCTGCAAGCATTCAATACCCACTCTACAAGTCCATGCACCTATCTATATAACCACATAACTGAATTTTTTTCTAGATAAACATTGTTGCTTTAAATATCACAAAATGTCAAAATAAACTTTTCAAAAACTCTTCCTGAGTTTTTGGGTTTGGTTTGTTGGTTTCTTTTAAAGAAAGGAAGATTTTTAAACTTAACAAAAACCTGGGCCTCTTTCTTGTAAATTTGTCTAATTTCTGTACTGAGTTGTCTTTTTCACATGCAAAACTTCTGTCCTTCTGTTGTTTTCTGAAACAACATGAAAGATAACGGTGATTTTATTGCCAAGTTCAAGGATAGGCCTAAGTATTACTTTTATCCTTCATGTACAAATTGTACCAGTTCACTCAGCCTGTTTTAGCTTAGTCTATATTTATCTACCTGGAATAACAATGTTTCTATGAGATACACTCAAATAAAGAGAGAGAAATAATGTCCTCCTCTCTCCTTCAGATTTCATGACTTTCTTCATCTCATCTTCTAATTTTCCTGAAGATACAAAAATAACCCACCTCTCATAAGCAACTTACTTGTTTGCAGCAGAACTCAGAGGACATGCACAGGGCTGGCAGTCCTCAGAAGTTCCTTGAGATGGACTTCCATAGAAACCAGGCAAGCACTGATCACAGAAAGGTCCTGTCGTGTTATGTTGACAAGCCTGAGACACATACAAAAAATCTTTTCATATTTACTCTTGATGGCTTTTCAACCCCTGTGGGATCACTGCAGGAGTCTGCGTGCAGTGTAACATTCAAGGAGACAGCCATGAAGAACAGAGAACTTTGAAAATTAAGGGCGGGGAGGGAGGGGGAGATTTGAATTGCATCAACAGATCCTAATTGTTTCTTTCCTACATTTTAGAATATACTCCACACCATGAAACCAGACACGTTATACACAACCTTAAACATATTTAGCATATTGCATGTATTTGCAGTAACTTGTACATTATATACTGATGTTTAGCCATTGTATATCCGTGACCTTTAAAATTCAGAAGAGATCTGAGAGCTAAAGCCTTTCTTCAGAAGGCTATGTGTACTTTCCACTGATGTCAGTCATGGAAGATGCTCATATATTTGAAAACAGCTATCCACTGAAAACACTGCTTAAATTTGTTCCTATCAGGAAAGGTTTTATTGTTACCTTCAGCTAGCAAAGTCAAGATTTTTATCAGCCAGTACATGTTGACATTTTTATTTTACTTCCAATTACTCCCCATTTGAAATGATACACTGAAACAAACCCTTTACTGGAGAACACCTTAATGGAGACCCCTGAACATATTCTAAAGTAAACACTGAAAAGCAAGAAAAAAAACACTTGATACCCATAGCTTGAAGTTTACATCCACTGTAAACTTGTCTCCCACAGCCAAAATGCTCAACTAATTCCTAAATAGATGCTTAAAACACAAACACTTTGAAGGATGACTTACAAAGCAAACACCGTGAATATCACACTCAGATGCATGCCCATTACATTTGCAGGGTTGACAAATACCTCCAAAGAGTATTCCATCCACACGGTAGTACCCAGGGAGACAGGACTGAAAAGAAACAAGAGGAAAAAAGCAGTAGCATTATGGGTGTTAAAAGTACACATCAAAACATTTTCAAAGAGCCCACTTCCGACCACCCACCGTCTGACTCATTCACATCGTGGTAACTGAATGTTCTTTCAACTCTATTGATGTCACTGCAGCTCTTTTCTGGTGTGTTTCTTTTTTTTTTTTTTTACTTGCACTGGATAAAGGGGATAAGAATTAACTCCATAAAACTTTGATTCAGCCCTTTGTCCCCTGAAGGCACTTAAGCTTTCTGTAGTCGAATATATGAAGTTCTTTATTATGGGACAATAAAGAACAGATGTTCTACCTCCTCTGCAGAATCATTAACAGTGCTATGGCACAAGGCTTCATATTGAAATTATTTGTCAAAATAATTCTTGCTACTCTGCAGATGGTATTCTGCCTCCCTAATCTTCTATTCACAGATACGAGACACCACTTTGTGTAACACATTTGACCCTTGAGGGATCTTCCAAAGGCTAGCATTCCTCCCAGCTAAGGTTCCTTATTGCCTTCATAAAACTAATGACATAAACCAGAAATAAGCTGTATACAATTCAGATCCAGGAAAACTGCTATTAATAAGGTAAGCTCAAAACAGCTTCACAGAGATTTTACAGCTGCTCCCTCTGGAACACTTCTGTTCTAAATTGTAGCATCATCTTTTAGTGCCACCAAATAGAAGTCAAGAAATAAGTTTAAAATGCCATTCAGTGTATGTGGAAGAAACCGTCTACATTGTGTACAGTAGACAGCATTTCACCACAGAACACATACTTTTATGGCAGCCTGCCTTTAAAACCTAGATCCTTTTAGATAGGAGATAATTTTGCACACAGAAACCACTGCAAGAAGTTACCTCACAGGATATTCCTGTGTAACCTTGAGGACATTCACAGAATTCCACATCTGGTGCTGAAGAAAGATCTATAACATTTGCATTTGCAGTATCCAGGGTCACAGTGTCCAGCCTAGGATCAAACATGAAAGCATCACATCATTTGTTTGCCCAAACTTGATTTTCAACAGGATAGTTTTCTTCTAGGGGAGTAACACTGCTGAGTGCTGCTCCCTGCAGTGACAGCTGAGGAACAGGCACAAATCTCTGCTGTAAAAAGACTATAATCATAGTCTCATCATCGCGTTTGCAATTCTGGGGGTAGATATGCCCTCTTCCTGTTATCATTACTGTTACTACCATTGTCTGTTCTCCTGTGGAGATGTTTAAACAAAACTTTCCCCCTCTGTCACGGTATTAGAGATTTATCAGTATAATTTTTTCCTGTACCTCCTAGAGAACAGGTAAAGAGGACTGATGAAGATACTCCTAATGCTGACTTGAGACTATGGAATGATTATTAATCCATTCGAGCCCAATTTTCCTGTTAATCACTCCCTTAGAGATGAGCATCAGTAACAACTACACACAGACATTAGAAGAAATTACGGACACAATCTTTACTGGCAGGTTTTCAATAGTCAGAGATGGATTAACTTGCCACATACCAAAATAAGCAAGCTGTTGAGTTTCAGAGGTATTTCCCTCTAACAAAGCTGCCATTGTAATAAGGCTTTTATCCAGTATTCCTTTAAAGCAGAAAACAATGTTTCTACTATCAGGTATCTTTAAAACAACCAAATGTTCTTTTTTCACACTTTGACAAATACATTTGGGGGGACAAAACAACTCAAGAAAATCCAATTTTTTTTTTCTCCTAGAAATTAACATACAACTTTAGGAATAGAGCCCCATGAACAGTGTTTCATATACACAAAAATAATAGAAGTATATAGATTAACTTAAATATTTTCTCTCCCTCACCTGTAAATGGCTTTTTGGGCACTGTTGTAGTTGGCCCTGATCAGAAGATGGCTCACATTTACCAGAACAGTCATCAACCTTTCCCGGTCTATAGCTTTTTTTGTATTGAAGTCTATGAAATTCTCTGATACAAATCTCACTGCATTAGAGTACTCCTCGTATGGCTGTAATGACAAGCCTGCTGCTCTTGTACTCAAAATCTGCCCATTACCCTAAAATGGAAAGATAGAGAAAGCATCTTCTATGTTTGCATGTAAATTTCATTTAGCAATTACACTTAGTGTCAGATATACACCCAGATAACACAGAGAAGAGACAATCAAACTAGATTTCTCATCCTAGATAAAATGGAAGTAAAAGGTCTATATTTTCCAGAGCTTCAGAATGACTACAAACCCATTCTATTTTTGTTCAGAGACTTCAGAAATGTTTAATTGTCTTTTGGAAAAAGAATGGAATTAAATAAATTTCAAAAATCAAACCCCTTTAGAAAGTAGAAGCTCTTTTCTCATTTGTTCTATTGCCAAGTTTGTTTTACAAAATTATTTTTGTTTTGGAGGTGCCTGGATTCAATATAGAGCCCTTGTTTTTACAGTCTTACTTTTTAATGCACCATAAATCTTGAAAAGTAAGCAATCAGCAAGAACACTCATCTACTTCATGAATACAAGTCCTTCCATCTTATTGTATTTTCTTCATAAATAAAGCTTTACATTTGGTAACAAACACCTCAGTGTTTACACAAAGGTTAAAATTAAAGTTGTATCATGTAAAACTAGTATTGCATATGTACAATTGCAGAGAGATGGATTAGAAAAAATCAGAGAAATGAGTAGTAACAAAATCTTCATAGTGACTTAAGGGACGTAAAATTGATGAAACTACTATTATAGTAATATTATTTTCATTTTTTAACATTTTCATAGAATCACAATCATGTCTGAATAGTAACAAAGTAAAAAAACCCACCTGAACGATGACATCCACACTAGATACTATATCACTGTCTACACTCTCCATTGGGATGTCATAAGATACCGTATACTTCAAGTCTCCACCAAAAGCTGTGAGCTGAAATAGCAAAAACCAAAGTCTTAAGAACACAATAACCTCCAGCCAATACAAAGAAGCTACATGGAACAGTACAACATCCAAATTATAGGAGCACCTGGGCTTACAAATACAACTTTCCAGGGAAAATTAACATGTTGTGTGTATCAGCGCAGGAACAAGTGCCAGCTTGTTGCTGTGCAGGTGCGAAAGCTAGCTGAAGGCTCTACAGATGATTCAGATAAGTGCCCCCATTCAGGTAAACACCCACAGAACTTTCAAACAGCAGAAGTTTCCATTACTGTCCTACTGTGTTGGAGGTGGTCATATTCCACCTTTCAGACTCCTTAGACCCACAAGTGCTGCTGACTACTTCAAAGAGTAGTAGTACCACCAACAGTTAGGCCTATATTAAATGGCTAAAATATTGGAATTTAATTTGAGCATTGCCCTGTGCAGAACTACTCCTCAATGTTACAATTCTGAGACTTGTGTTCATTTACAGTGCCACCATACTAAGCAACAGGGAGATGGGACCAAAAATAATTAAATAAGTGAGGTTGCCAGGTCCCCTCTACTCAATATTGGTGATGCCACAGCTTGAGTTCAGAGGCTGGTGCTAGGCTTCCTAGTACAAGAGAGACACTGACACTCTGAAAAGAGCCCAGCAGAGGAACACTAAGATGATTAAGAGCCTGGAGAATCTTTCAAACAAGGAAACACACAGTACCAGGACCTTGAGATTGTTCAGGGGTATCCAATCAATGTACAAATACCTGAAGGGAGGGTTCAAAGAGGATGGAACCAAGCTCTTTCCAGTGGTACCCTGTGACAGGACCAGAGGCATGAGTCACAAACTAAAACACAAGATGTTCCCTCTGAACAGTGGGGAATACTTTTTATACTGTGAGGGTGACTGAGTACTGGCATTGGTTGCCCAGGGAGGTTGTGAAATCTCTATCCTTGGAGGCACTCAGAAGCTCCCTGAACATGGTGCTGGGCAACTGGCTTTAGGTGGCCCTACTTCAGCAAGGAGGCTGGGTAAGATGACCTCCAGAGTTCCCTTCCAACCTCAGCTATTCTGCAGTTATGTTGCAAAAAACAGGTAATAACCAGGGCAAAAGTTAAGATTAGCTTGTTGGAAACTAATAAATGCAAAATGGGAGATGAGCAAGAGGAATTTAATAGTCCTATCTACTGTATTGGACAAGGTGCTAAGCATTTAAGCTTTGGGATAGGAGTGAAGAATATGACCATGCAAATTAGTAACAGTCAAGAGGAGAAAAAAGAGAGGTTGTGTTAAAAATAGGCAGAGAAGGAATTGGGGAGATGAATTAACCATGAAGAGCAAGAATAGGGTACTGGGAATGTCCGGCAAGGAATCACAGAAAGGTCATCTAGTCCAACCCCCCTGTCAGAGCAGGATCACCTAAAGTAGGTCACACAGCAATGCATCCAGGAGGGTTTCAATATCTCCAGAGAAGGAGACTCCACAATGTCTCTGGGCAGTCAGTTCCAGTGTTCTGTCACCCTCACAGTGAAAAAGTTTCTCCTTATTTTTACATGGAACTTTCAATGCTCTAGAGCTTGCACCAATTGCCCTTTTCCTATCACTGGCCATCACTGAGAAGAGCCTGGCTCTGTTCTCCTGACAACTCACCCTTTACATATTTATAGACATTAATGAGGTCTCCTCTCAGTCTCCTCTTCTCCAAGCTAAAGAAACCCAGCTCCCTCAGCCTTCCCTCGTAAGGAAGATGTTCCACGCCCTTAATCATCTTTGTGGCTTCACGCTGGACCCTTTCAAGTAGTTCCCCACCCTTCTTGAACTGAACACTATGACTTGAAGAGCAGAGATAGATTGAGTAGTCTGGTAGTATTGTGCTTTATGTGTAATTTTTTACTACAGAAACCACATATTTAGAGTAACATGGTGTCCTGGTTTCAGCTATGATGGAGTTAAACTTTTTTTTAGCAGTGAATGGAATGCCATGTTTGGGTGTTAGCATGAGAATAGTGCTGATAGCACCCTGATGTCTCCGATTTGTTGCCGGGCAATCAAGTACCTTTCTCAGCTCTGCATACTTCCTTACTAGTGAGAAAGGAGGGGACGAAGCCAGGACAGGTGACTCGAATTGGCCAAAGAGCATATTCCATGCCAGTTACGTCATGCTCAGTTTAAGGGGGGACTGGGGGGAAGAGGGGGAGACAACGCCAGGACGTGCGGTTTCTGGGGCGGTCGGGTTGTCCGGGACGGGCTCTAAGCTGTGCGGCCTGAGTTGTGTGGTTTGGTGAGAAATTGCATTGTGTATCACCAGTTTCATATATTTTGTGCTTTAAACTTCTGTTATTGTTATATCTAACTTTCTGTTATTGTTTAGTAAACTATCCTTATCCCAACCTGCGTGGTTCTGGTTTCTAGGTTGTGGTTTCTTTTCCTCCTTTCTTCCTTCCCTTTTCCCCCTCCCCCAACTTTCCCTCCCCCTTCCTTTTAAAAGTACAAGCGACTGTGTGGGGTGCGGCCCTCGGCCGGGGCAAAACCACGACAGTTATTTTGGCGCCCAACGTGGGGCACGAACGGTTGGGATAACGGTAGATCTGACCCTAACTATCGCAATTAAGATAAGCACTGTTGTTTAAGCAATCTCTGGTCACGATGTTGTGGTATTTATTTACAAGGCTGTGGCAGCAAAACCACCGCATGCTGTATACAATCCTGGCAGGATTCTTTACTCTCTCAGGTCTGTGGCTCCCGTATTTGTTCCCATACTTCATTATAGTGTATTTTATGATATCGGTCTATGATACAATAATATCGATGATCATGAGCTTAAGCTGGTACCTGTATGAGGTTTTGCTGTCCTGTCCATTCTTTGGACAGGGAGGGGTTAATAACAGCAGCCGGTATGGTGGGGGCACTGCTTTCTTTTCCTTTGGGCTAAATACAACAGCTCTTAGGGCAGTTTTTGAAAATCTTCAATATCTCTGGGATATTCAAACTAGCATTTTGCTATTGGTAGGTTTGGTGCAGATGGTTCAGTTTTTGTTATATATCAAGCATAGGTTTATGAATACCACTGAAGAGCTTTCTCCGAGACAGAATAATCACAAGTGGCAGGGCATGTGGCAAAGTATGGGCGAGTACCTAGGTACTTTCTCACGCCCGATGGTTTGGAACTTCACTCCTGAACAGCTACAAGACCCCGATCAAGTGACTGCATACCTAAGGAAAAATTGCTGTAGGTTTCCCAGAGATGGACACCTTACTGCACTGTGCTGGGCTCTGGCCACTATTTATCAAACACTGCTTGATAGCAGGCAGCACTGTCAGCACTGTCAGGGAGAAGGGAAAGGAAACAGACTGGCAGATACTATAGCTGCTGCAACCACTGGGGCTGACACTGCAGCTACTGCAACCCCTGTGACCGACACTGCAGCTACTGTAATCTCTACAGCAGACACTGCAGATGATCCGAAAAACCAACCCACGCCAGTGTCTGTTGCTCCCGTACAAAAGAGGAAAGGCACAAAGAAATCAGTTCGCATAGTGACGGATAAGGATGATGATCAACCGGGATCATCTCAAGGATATCAGGATGAGGCAGAACCAGAGATTGTTACCCAATCCCTGACTCTGAGTGAGCTGCGTGAGGTTCGAAAAGATTTCACTCGCCACCCAAGTGAGCACATTATCACTTGGTTGCTCCGATGCTGGGATCACGGGGCCAGTAGTTTGGAATTAGAAGGCAGAGAGGCCAAGCAGTTGGGATCCCTAGCTAGAGAAGGAGGAATTGACAAAGCAATTGGGAGGAGGCCGGAAATCCTCAGCCTCTGGAGGCGACTACTGTCAAGTGTGAAGGAAAGATATCCCATAAAGGAATATATTACATGCCAGACACCTAAGTGTAACAGCATAGAGACATCTGTCCAGCACCTGAGAGAATTAGCTGTACGGGAGATAATTTATTATGATCTGGACAATTCACGGCTTCCCTCTGATCCCGATGAAGTCCTATGCACTCCAGATATGTGGCGTAAGGTTGTACGAAGTGCACCAGCAGGGTATACCAATTCACTGGCAGCAATTGACTGGGATGATACGAATCCGCCAACCGTAAATGAGGTGGCCTGCCGACTCCGGAAATACCAAGACAATGTTTCCCTCTCCGTCATTGCAGCAGTAGAGAAACTGGTTCAACGACTTGACAACAATGTGTCCAACTCCCAACCCGTATGGAGCAATGTTGCAGCTACTGGGAGAAAGCGTCCATCGTTCCAAGAGGGAGAATACACACCACGACGTACATTGTGGTTTTACCTGCTTGATCATGGAGAGGACATGAGGAAATGGGATATGCAGCCCACCTCAGCCCTTCGAGCACGAGTAAATGAGCTGCGGGGTAAAACATTCCCACAACGAGATTTTGCCAGGAAGAAGGCTGCACCAGTTTCTACTGGGCAGTTCCCTAGACCAACTGGAAGGCCTACCTATATGTCTGATGTGCCTGATCCTTTTGAAGGGACCTCTAAGTCCTTTATGCAACCAGTGGAAAACAAATATGATCAGCAGCAATAGAGGGGCCCTGCCTCCAGCCAGGTGGAGGAGAGGGATAATCGGGTTTATTGGACTGTGTGGATCCGATGGCCTGGCACATCAGACCCACAAGAGTACAAAGCTCTGGTGGATACTGGTGCCCAGTGTACTCTAATGCCATCGAATCATGAAGGGGTAGAACCTGTTTGTATTTCTGGAGTGACAGGGGGATCCCAACAACTAACTGTGCTAGAGGCTGAGGTGAGCCTAACTGGGAAGGACTGGGAAAAACACCCCATTGTGACTGGTCCAGAAGCTCCGTGCATTTTAGGTATAGATTATCTACGTAGAGGGTATTTTAAAGACCCAAAAGGGTACCGATGGGCTTTTGGAATAGCTGCTTTGGAAACAGAAGAAATTGAACAATTGTGTGCCTTGCCTGGACTCTCAGAGGATTCTGCTGTTGTGGGGTTGTTGAAGGGTGAAGAACAGCAAGTGCCAGTTGCTACGATGACGGTGCACAGACGACAATACCGTACTAACCGAGATTCCCTGATTCCCATCCATAAGCTGATTCGTCAACTGGAGGATCAGGGAGTGATCAGCCGAACCCACTCACCCTTTAATAGTCCCATATGGCCAGTGAGGAAGTCCAATGGAGAGTGGAGGCTGACAGTAGATTATCGTGGCCTAAATGAAGTCACTCCAGGTATGAGTGCTGCTGTGCCAGACATGTTAGAGCTCCAGTATGAATTGGAATCGAAGGCAGCCAAGTGGTACGCCACAATCGACATTGCGAATGCTTTCTTCTCGATCCCACTGGCGCCAGAGTGCAGGCCACAGTTTGCTTTCACTTGGAGAGGCATCCAATACACGTGGAATCGTCTGCCCCAGGGGTGGAAACATAGCCCCACCATCTGCCATGGACTAATCCAGAATACACTGGAAAAGGGTGAAGCACCAGAGCACCTGCAGTATATTGATGACATCATTGTATGGGGCAACACAGCAGAGGAAGTTTTTGAAAAAGGAAACAGGGTAATTAAAATCCTTTTAGAAGCCGGTTTTGCTATAAAACAAAGTAAAGTCAAGGGGCCTACGCGAGAAATTCAGTTTTTAGGAATAAAATGGCAGGATGGGCGTCGTCACATCCCAATGGACATTATTAATAAAATAGCAGCTATGTCTCCACCAAGCAACAAAAAGGAAACACAAGCTTTCTTAGGTGTTATAGGTTTTTGGCGACTGCATGTCCCAAACTACAGTCTCATTGTGAGCCCACTCTACCATGTAACTCGAAAGAAGAATGATTTCCAATGGGGCCCTGAGCAACAGCAAGCCTTTGAGCAGATCAAACGCGAGATAGTCCATGCAGTGGCCCTTGGGCCTGTCCGGACAGGGACAGATATTAAAAATGTGCTCTACACTGCAGCTGGGGAGAACGGCCCGACCTGGAGTCTCTGGCAGAAAGCACAAGGGGAGACTCGAGGTCGACCGTTGGGGTTTTGGAGTCGGGCCTACAAAGGATCTGAGGCCAATTATACTCCAACAGAAAAGGAAATACTGGCCGCCTATGAAGGGGTTCGAGCCGCCTCAGAAGTGATTGGAACTGAAGCCCAGCTCCTCCTGGCACCCCGACTGCCGGTGCTGGGCTGGATGTTCAAAGGGAAGGTTCCTTCTACACACCATGCCACTGATGCTACGTGGAGCAAGTGGGTTGCACTAATTACACAGCGGGCTCGAATAGGAAACCCCAATCGCCCAGGAATCTTGGAGGTGATCACAGACTGGCCAGAAGGCAAAGATTTTGGGATGTCACCAGAGGATGAGGAGGTAACACGCGCTGAAGAAGCCCCACCCTACAACGAACTGCCAGAGAATGAGAAGCGATATGCCCTGTTTACTGATGGGTCTTGTCGCATTGTGGGTAAGCATCGGAGATGGAAAGCCGCTGTATGGAATCCTATAAGAAGAGTAGCAGAAGCCACTGAAGGAAAAGGTGAATCAAGCCAGTTCGCTGAGGTGAAGGCCATCCAGTTAGCCCTGGACATTGCTGAGAGAGAAAAGTGGCCAAGGCTCTACCTTTATACTGATTCATGGATGGTGGCGAATGCCCTGTGGGGGTGGTTGCAGCAGTGGAAAAAGAACAGCTGGCAGCGTAGAGGCAAACCTATATGGGCTGATGACTTATGGCAAGATATCTCTGCTCGGTTAGAGAAACTTGTTGTAAAGGTACGTCATGTTGACGCCCATGTACCTAAGAGTCGGGCCATGGAGGAACATGAAAACAACCATCAGGTAGATAAGGCTGCTAGGATTAAAGTGGCTCAGGTAGATCTAGACTGGCAACGTAAGGGTGAATTATTCATGGCTCGATGGGCTCATGATACCTCGGGTCATCAAGGGAGAGATGCAACATATAGATGGGCTCGGGATCGAGGGGTGGACTTGACCATGGACGCCATTGCACAAGTTGTCCACGAATGTGAGACATGTGCTGCAATCAAGCAAGCTAAGCGGTTAAAGCCCCTTTGGTATGGAGGACGGTGGATGAAATATAAATATGGGGAGGCTTGGCAGATTGATTACATCACCCTCCCACAAACCCACCATGGCAAACGTTATGTGCTTACAATGGTGGAGGCAACTACCGGCTGGCTAGAAACATATCCCGTACCCCATGCCACTGCTCGAAATACAATTCTGGGCCTTGAAAGGCAAGTCCTCTGGCGACATGGTACTCCAGAAAGAATCGAGTCAGACAATGGGACTCATTTCCGAAACACTCTTATAGACACCTGGGCCAAAGAGCATGGCATTGAGTGGGTGTACCACATTCCTTATCATGCACCGGCCTCTGGGAAAATTGAACGATATAATGGACTTTTAAAAACTACACTGAAAGCAATGTGTGGTGGGACATTCAAGCATTGGGATACACATTTGGCCCAAGCCACGTGGTTAGTTAACTCTAGGGGATCTACCAATCGGGCTGGCCCTGCCCAGTCAAAATTTCCACGTACTGTAGAGGGAGACAGAGTGCCAGTAGTGCATATGAAGAGTGTATTGGGAAAGAGAGTTTGGGTCATTCCTGCTTCAGGCAAAGGTAAACCCATGTCTGGAATTGTTTTTGCTCAAGGACCTGGCTGTACTTGGTGGGTAATGCAGAGGGATGGAGAAGTTCGATGTGTACCTCAAGGGGATTTAATTTTGGGTGAGAATAGCCAATATAATTAATGAAGTAGAAATTGTAATAATTGCCAAATAACCCATTATTGTATATTTCATTATTGTTATGATTGCTGTATGTTGTACCATAGCATTATAGCTGGAGTCATACAAGTTAATGAAGAATGAGTGCCATGATAATGGAACTAAAGCCTGGCCTCTCAAGAACTTTTTTCTCCCTTTGAAAATAAACTCTGACCCACAGACTATGAGCATGGACCATGCCAGGTGTATCAGTCAAGAGCCTGAGATGCAGCATGCAACGAGCCAATGGAACATACAACTATCCTGAGAAACTGTTACGACAAATGGAACCTGAAAATCATGAACTAAATGAACTCAACAACTTCAGAGGGATGATTCACAGACTGAGGGAATAAGATCTGTATGCACGTATGTGTGCATACATGTGTACATACATATATGGGTGTGTGAAACACGAAACTGGTTGTACCCAAAGAAAATTGTTGGATCTGGTCATGACGTAAATGGTATGGAATAAGGGGTGGATAATGTCCTGGTTTCAGCTATGATGGAGTTAAACTTTTTTTTAGCAGTGAATGGAATGCCATGTTTGGGTGTTAGCATGAGAATAGTGCTGATAGCACCCTGATGTCTCCGATTTGTTGCCGGGCAATCAAGTACCTTTCTCAGCTCTGCATACTTCCTTACTAGTGAGAAAGGAGGGGACGAAGCCAGGACAGGTGACTCGAATTGGCCAAAGAGCATATTCCATGCCAGTTACGTCATGCTCAGTTTAAGGGGGGACTGGGGGGAAGAGGGGGAGACAACGCCAGGACGTGCGGTTTCTGGGGCGGTCGGGTTGTCCGGGACGGGCTCTAAGCTGTGCGGCCTGAGTTGTGTGGTTTGGTGAGAAATTGCATTGTGTATCACCAGTTTCATATATTTTGTGCTTTAAACTTCTGTTATTGTTATATCTAGCTTTCTGTTATTGTTTAGTAAACTATCCTTATCCCAACCTGCGTGGTTCTGGTTTCTAGGTTGTGGTTTCTTTTCCTCCTTTCTTCCTTCCCTTTTCCCCCTCCCCCAACTTTCCCTCCCCCTTCCTTTTAAAAGTACAAGCGACTGTGTGGGGTGCGGCCCTCGGCCGGGGCAAAACCACGACACATGGTATAATTAAAATGGAGAAACTATGAAGGAGTTTTGACTCTAGGTGAGAACTTACTTTATTTCCTAAATATGGCTCAGGTGCTGACCAGTAATAAGTGTGCTTCAGTACTTTCACAGCCTCAGTGTTGTTAATACTTATTTGACCAAGTCCATCAAATTGGCTTCGCTGAGGTTGCACGCTCCTTACATTATACAGGTCAGTAACAAGCCATCCAGTCATGTCTGATATCTGTAAGAAAAAACAGCAAGATTAAGGGACTCAGGTTTGCTGCCACTGAGAAAGTAGGCACTAAACTTAACCCCTTCCTAGATATTCACTCAAACTGATGGATCTGTAAGACTTGAATTAACCCAGTCCAACACCTGACACACACAAATATGCCACTTCAAGCTAGGACTGTTTCTACCACTCTAAGACTGGAACAGAAATACAAGGGTGACTTTCATCACCCAATAAAGTTAGCATTATGTCTATGTCATTCCCCAAAACAGAATTACAGAATTTCAGGGGCTTTTGACAACTATTGTCCCCCTTTATAGACAGAGGTGAGATAGAGGAAAGTTAAGTCCAGAGGGAGCAAGATGAGACAAATTTGTTCTCCTCATTGAAAGAGTTCTTATGCGAGCATCTTAGAATTTCAGTCAATTTTATGTGTTGACTTCTCTTTTTATTGGCACACAAAAGAGGGGAGCAAAGTGTAACTAGCTCTGCAACAATATCAAAGGAATTTCATGGAAAAATAGTGTCCCCAAAGCCCCCTTACTCGAGAAATGTCTATTCAGAAGGCAGTGGTACTTTAACAGCACAACATCAGAAAAAAAATGCATTTTTTCTGGTGCATTATTGCAGCTTCTACTACCCACTGCTTGTGGTATTACTGCAAGCCAGTGGGGCCAAAACCTGCACTGGGATGACACACCAACCATCTCAGAGCTGCAGAACAACACTGAAAATCCCTTCCTCTGTGACACATGCCAGGATTTGGGAGTTAACTTGGATGCTTGTCAAAGAAATATAGCACATTTTGCAGCTGCCAGAGGAAAGAATATTAGGTCACGGACATAACATATAAATACCTGACTGATGGGCCATGTTAGGCTGTCACAGACATCAGAGACCCCGAAGCAGAAACATTCTGTGCAGCCCTGAGGATTTCTTTCTTGCAAATTGTAGAATCCTGGTTTACAGAGATCACAGTTTTCACCTTCTACATTTTCCTGTCAATGGCATACAACATTTGTTTCACATCAGCATTATTATGGTAACAAATACAGTGGATTAGGTGGGATTTAGGCATAACAGCATTCAGAAGGCTATAAAAGAAAACAGATTTCAGCACAGCAGGATTACTGAATAAGAATCAGAGCTTAAAATTAAAACTGATTGAAAAAATTCATCAGAATTTGCCAGTTCAAAATCTAAGCATGCCCTGGCAAGGGCCCTATTGCAGTGAAATTTCAGCACACAGGCACAGTTTGAAAAGCTTCTGCCAGTTTACTTCTCTCAGTTTGAATTTGTAGATTGCTCTGAAGTTCCCATGTTTACATGCAGCATAGCTCACCTTTAAGGCCAGGCTCCTGGAGCTACCACAGCCAGCTTCAAGACAATAGTTCTTCAACCATCTATTAGTACCTATACCATGATCCCCACCCGCTACTGCCATCTCTTTCTGGAGGAACACCACATACACTTACATTAGCTGGCAGCTCTTCCTTCTGGCTAAGGTCCAGAAACTCCTACTCCAGAAGCAGAGATGCTCCACTCCTTTAGCTCCTATCACTGGCCTGCTGCCTCCTTACCATGCAAATCAGGTCGGAGCAGTGTTACATACCCCTTTCAATGTGGAATTTACAGGGAAAAAAACCCAGAACAGTGACCCCCAGTTTTTCCCTTGTAAAATTTGTACAGGCAAAATGTATTTATTTATTCAAAAAGTTTAAACACGCATATCAGTAGAGAAAATATTTCGTAAATGCCCACAAAGCTGTGTAAATAGGAGATCTCTATGGGTATTTCTACACAGTAAGATACAAAATATTTCCCACAGCCAGAGACAAGTTTCTGATCATGTCCTAACTTCGTATCAGGGCAAGACCTGGATGCACATCACTCCCCAACATAACCTTTTGTTTCCACTATGGGAAAACTCCACTACAAAGGCAAAGTGAACTTTAGAGACCACTCCTCAAAATTCCCTGACACATACAGTTAGGACACCAGAACTGCAGGACATATAGTGAAGCATAAATGTCATGCTACTTCAACGAGGCCTGTATGAGCTCTGCACTGCAATTTGAAATGCGAAGCCTGTGGACTACATTCTGCTTTCAGACTCAGTCACCAGGTTGCTTCAGCCAAAAGAATCACTCCAGAGTGTAGATTTACATCAGATTAGGTTCCCCATGGAGAAAATTTCAGGCTTACCAGAGAGAAATCCAAGACCTTTGGTGGCAACCCTACCGATTTTCTCCTTCTGGACCAGTGTTTGGCATGCAAATTTTACTTAAGACCTCTCTAAACAGGTAGGCTCTATGCTTTTATAAGTAAAGTACAAACTGTTTATGCAAGCCATATGAAAAATTTGTGATTAGCAGTTCCAGTTCAAAGGCTGAGGATGATTCCTGTCCGTTAGTTAATGCCCAAACTTTGGAAAAAAATCTCAAAGAGCCTGAGATAGCGAAATTTTTAAATCTTAGATTTTTACAGAAGTATTTTATACTCTTTTCAGCTTATTTATTTGTCAGTCTTCAGGATGCATTTGGATCACATGTTTCATTGTGTCTCTGTAACATTGAGACAGAAATAATTATTTTTCACTGAAGAAGAAAAATCTTACCCAATGACTAGACCCCAAGAGCTGTGTTTTGCAAAAGATAAATATTATGAAATTCAAAAAATAGAAAGGAATATCTTGCACTACTGTGTTCACAGAGATTGCAAAGGCTTAGAAATCTGGTCTCCATTTGATATTTGGAGCACATAACATTTCTCATACCTTCCTTTCACATCTATAGGTGGGCTGCTGGCTGGTGACACTCTCAGTGACCTAGCCTAAAAATTCTGTGTGCCAGGCTCATGCTCACAACAGCAGCCCTGAAAGGGGAGAGCTTCTCACCCAGTTTATACCAAAATTTTCACCAGTTAGCTACATCAGCTGAGTGTTACTCTAGTTCACAATCAGGAAAGATGGACACATGTCCTTTTTCATATTTAAATTGGCCATTGGAGCTATTTCTGATTATTTATGTGTTTGATTTTTTGGATCGGATAAATTACGCAAAAGGAGTATGGACTTTCAGAAAAACTGTCAAACAAACCATGGAGTTTTTGCATCCTGTTCACTGTCATACTTGGCAAGAGAGTCATAAACTCCTAGCTAACATTTTGTTCTGAAAATTAAGTGTAACATCTTTAAATATTGACATACATCTTAGTAATAAAGTTCTGCAGAACCTACAGCTGCAAGTTATTTCGAGAGGTTTGGATATTTAACAGAAAAAAAGAAATCTTTAAAACTTCTTCCTTTTCAAACTTTTTTATGGTTTATAATTTGTAATCCAGTAATTAAATCGTATTTCATACATACATCTAATGCAATCATTCCAATAGCACTTTCCAAATGCGTGCTGTTTCTTCACACAAAGCAGATGTTAAACACACCCTTTCTGTACAAAAAAAATCACTGAGTTTGAAGGGAAATATCTGCCCATCCCTAAAACCAAACCTAGTTAGGAATACTCTCACCCTCTTTAATTCTTCCTCATGTTCACATGTCCAGTTATTATTTGATTTGAATGCCATTATTACAGAAAATGTGTATGCATAACGTCAGAACCATTCAACATAAATTACCATATCTTTCAGTACCAAGAATTATTAGTAATTTTAAGTTCTGTTGTCAGGTGTAGTCACACCAGGTTACTTACTATAAAAGAATTGATTTCTCCAATTAATGTAGTCATTTCCCTTATTAAAAAGGAGTTTAAAAATCGATCTAGACATTCAATTTTAAGAACAGTTCAATACTCACTTTGCAAAGACAAGGTTCAGTGCATGGATCTTCATTAATGCTACCAATAAGGCTGCAGTTACAACGCAGGCAGTTTGGATAGCCCCGATACCCAAATGCACACCGATCACATTTTTCTCCTGTGTAACCTTCTCTGCATTGACACTGACCTGGCCAAGTCCCTTGAAAAACAAAAATAAACAAATAAATAAAAGCAAGTTGGATTCAGGCTGTCTCCGAGCATGCAAGTAATTTAGCATTCCTTTTTTTATTGCACTTCATGTTTTATTCCACACAGATACTTGGCATAATGTCAGTCTCACCATCTATTTTTCATGTTTAGAGTACCAGATGCACAGAAACCACAGCAAAATGAATTCTGTGACAGCTGGAACAGCATTCATAAACAAGTGCTAAATCTCAATCCTTCATATATTTTTATACAGTCATCCCCACACAAGAACACCTGACTTACCTTAAAATCCTAGAAGTGTGTTATACCTCACCTCTGCTTCCTAAATATTCACCACTTTTTTGAAGCAACACTAAACTGGTAGCCATTCACAAGAGGATGGTGTTCCCTCAAAACTCAACAGCCAAAGTCATAGCCAGATTTGTAGTTTAGAGAAAAGGTGCTTCCCACTCCCTTACCATGCCGTGAGTCAGAATGGTGCTCATCTTTAACACAGTCAGAACTCAGAGAGCCAAATGGGTCACAGCCACAGGGATAGCAGGGGTGATCCTCATAGGGAGAAACCTACAAAACAACAAAACATTCTCTGTCACATGTTCAAATTATTAACTGGAAATCTAAAGTTACATCTGTTTCTTGTCTGGGTTCACCAGAACTAATACAATGAAGACTAGAAAAACTAATAGGCCTATCTGAGCAATATGAGCTAGGGAGCCTGCTTTGGCAGGGGGGTTGGACCCGATGATCTCTCGAGGTCCCTTCCAACCCCTACAATTCTGTGATTCTGTGATTCTGTAATAGATCAAGGAAATAGTTTGCTTTCAGCACAGAGAAGATCAGGTGATTGCAGCCATAAAAAAATTCAAATGTGGGAACAAAATTTGGTCTTTAACAGCAGAGACAAAGCTGTTAATGATTGGGAGCTGAAGCCCAATACATTCAGCCTAAATAGTTTTGGGTGTTTTTGTAATGTAACAGCAATTAACCACTGTAATATTTGCCAAAGATTATGGAAATGTTTAAGAAAAGAACGGATTTTTTTTGCAGATACTTTGGTTCAAAGAGGAAAGAAATTAAAGAAATCCTTGAGCCTGTGTTCAACAGGAGGACAGATTATCTACTCATGAAGCTTCATTCTAATTTGAGGATCTATACACACTTAAAACATCAGGCAATGCAATTCACACAGCAAGGATTTTGTTTTCTTTCAGGGAAAGTTTCCCTTTGAGCTGCTTTAAATGCAAGTCTAATCAGTAATGACCTCTAGATACACATTTATTGTCTGATTTGCTCTTAGAAGTCTTTATAGTCAGTCTCCAGTTCTGGTCATCTACTTTGGATGAGCTATACCTGCGGATTAGCCACACTCCCACAGACTCACCTGTGCTCTCTGCAACAATATATACTGGACTTCTAAAAGCATGGGTTTTCCAAAACATGTGGGAACCCACCAAAGCAAGACCTTCAGTATGTCTCATTATATGGAGACCTCTAATATTGCAGGAAGTTCATTTAACTCTATTATTTACTTCTTAACAAGTGCTTTTGTGAAGTTTAGATCATTTTTTTCAAAGACTGACATGTCAAAAAGCTTGAAAGTGCACAGGCACAGAGGGCACATGTTCTTACCTTGTGTGGTCTGAAATACCCATCAGCACATGTTTCACAGTTGATCCCAGCAGTATGTTGAGTACAGTTTAAACACACACCACCTCCTATATACTGGCCATGGATATCCATGCTCCTTTTCTGATCTGCAATACTCTGATCATAATAACAATCTTCTGCTTTGTTATGACAATTGCACTCTGAGAAAGAACAGAAAAGAAATTTTTTTATTTACATTGCATAACAGTTCAAAAAATGTCAGTGTTGTAGAAAGTAGAAAATACAAGTAGAAGAGCATAAACATTTCTCATGTGTACCTTTTTTCTTCAACTATGCTATATGCTTCAGCAGTTTGATGCACTTACTTGCTAAGAAATAGTCTATTTCAGAACTACCATCAGCCTTTAGTAGTACTGTTTTTAATAGTATTCTATAGATATCACTAAGACAATCTTATCAGGACTGATCACAGTAGCAATGTGTGCAATTACCAATCACTGTTCTTCCATTTTCTGTACTCTGCATTACAGAAGAAAATCTGCTTAATTCTTCTCATTTGGATTATAGACAACAGCCTGAGAAGTCAACAATGCCAGAACACAAGTATAAAATTGATTTAGGTTAGAGGATACTTCAGTCCAGTTATAAACACCTACTTCCCAACAAGTGACAATATACTTACACAAAGACTTCAGCTAAAAAGATTACTCTTCCATTTACAAGGGCAAAATTGTATCTAACAGGTTCTTAGTTGTCTGAAGTTTATATTATACATTAGCAATGTGAAGAGAAAAAAATTCACTAACTAATGCATTAACTAGCCCTAGCAACATATTCAGCTGCACTGGCACAACTGAAGTCAATCTGTCAGACAATTTGAAATGCCAGAGGCTGATAAAGAGTTTCTTTCAAATCATTTGTTATCAGAACAAAGTTGTTTATCTGACAAAATTTATGATCAACATACAAAATTTGCATTTCAAGTAGCTAACAAAATGATTGATGCAAATCTGCTAGTTTTCACAGTATAATAAATCCAAGATTTTGAAAAAGAGACTCTGACAGCTTTACTATGTGACAACTCCACTAGCCAAGAAGTCATATTTAAAACAATCCAAACAGTTATGATTCAGAGTTGGTCCTCTAAACAATCCCATGAAAACACTTAGCAGTTAGTTTGTTGATTTATCTTGGGAATTAGTACAGACCTGTATGAACAGCAACCTCAAACAAGCATAATAAAATTTTGTGAAACTGCCTAAATCTCTGCATGCTTACTCTCACACTTGTTCCCAGCAGAAATGGTTCCTGGTCTCCATGGTTTCTGGTGGTAGCCTGGACAGCACCTGTTGCAGCTCTCTCCACATGTGTTGTGTTCACACTGACACTGCAATTTCTAAAGAAAAAACTGCTTCCTTAAAATTTTTTTAATGCACATTTTAATCAATATTGCCAAAAGTCTGCCTAATACCAGATTTACTCCAAACAAATATCAAGACCCACAACTTACCCCACAACTAGCATCAGGCTGGTCAACAATGTTATCTCAACTACTGGGGAACAGACTTGCTGGAACACGAGGGACAGATGTCCTGTGTTGCAAGAGTAGTTTCTCTTGCAGCACAGTAGATTTGTCCCTCCTGTTTCTTCTTATACCCTTTGAATTGTTTAAATATAAAGCCAAAAAATATTTACTTGAAGGAAGTTACATTACCAGACACCCAGTTATGTTTACACAAGAGGAAGACAATTATAGCAAATAATTGCTGTAATTATCACTTTATTGTAAGACTTCTTTTAACCTCCTCCTCTTTGTCATCCTCCTTAGGCAACATATTTTTTTTATTTAATTGGATAAGACGCTTTAAGCAAATAAATCAAGGAGATTAAAGAATACCTTTGTGATTTCATCCAGAGGGCAACTTCGAGCATGGCCATAACAAATACACATGCCACCAACAGAAATGTCCTTTATTGAATAGTAGTACTACAAAAAACAAAGTTGAAAGAGGGATGAACAGAAAATAGTGGCAATTATTTACATCTTTACTCTTATTCCAGAAAATACAATACCAGCTTTTGACTATTTTGTGATTTGAAGAATGATAAGAAAATGAAAGCAGCTTTGAATTTTTGCCACTTAGAGAAAACTTCCATTTTGTGAATACTTTTTTGCTCACAGATACAAAACAGTAACTGTCTTAAGTATGCACAATTCCTCAGTTTCAAGAAAGACAACCAAATGTGACCTCAGCCAAACTTTTCTGCTTTTTTTTCTTCCACACTCTAAAAGAAGCCACGAAGCATAACAAATTTCCGTGTTTTAATTTCAGTCTGGGGAGCAAGAATGTGCTTTCTTAGAACAGTAACTCTGCCTCCATTAAAACCAGTCCATGCACTCATTTCTAGACCAGCTCTTTGCTACGAGTGTATAGGCAATGCATTATTCTGTCCAAATTCTTAGATTAAAAATTGTTGATAGTGCAGAGTACAATCCATTAATATTGCCATGTGGCGTGCAAAACCAACATACATTAGGAAAGGATTCAATTTTCTAGGCAAGGAAGAGGCAGGAAATGACCATCTGGGTTTGGTTACAGCTGCAGTGTCAACACAGTTGGCCTGTTTGTATCCTGGGAGGCATGTACTGGAGGGGAATGAAAAGAAACACTTTTTGAGGATACTTCTAAGGAAAGAGGTCAAGATCCTCAGACCTAACAACCCTACAGTCATGAGGTTCAGGAAGAGTGGTGGCCCTGGGTGGTCAGACATGCTGACTCCTGGACTGTTCTTTCTTGGAGCTGGAAAAAACTTGTCTCTTTGGTTTGATACTTAATCTTTTAAGATTTTAAATTTTTTACTCCGTTTAGTATCTTAGGGTTTGGATTTTTTTTTTTTTGATGTTATGGGCTTCAATTACAAAAAATATTCACAGATTTATCATGAACAGTAAGTCCTTAACTATATAGAAGGTGGTCCAGCCTGAGAAGAGTAAGAGGGCAAAAGCAGAGCTATATTTCTCACTACACCCCCTTTCATCCTCTTTGTCTTGTTTTCTTAAAACTCACAGCATATGGCTCACAGCAGCTGTGTGCAGCTTGAAGTTGAAGGAAAGACTAACGGTAATCAAATACTGCACACATATTACAGAATACTACAATACTATAGAAATAAATACATGGAATTCAGAAATAAAGGTGGTGTTAAACACTTTAAACTAAGTTCTGTATCACATCTTTTCATAGAATGCTTTGAGGTGGAAGTGACCTTAAAGGTCATCTACTTCCAACCCCGTGCCATGGCCAGTGATGCCCTTCACCAGACCAGGTTTCCCAAAGGCCCACCCAACCTGACCTTTGAACAGTCAGGGAGAAGGCAGTCACAACATCTCTGGGCAACCTCTTCCAGGGCCTCACCACCCTTGCAATAAATAATTTCTTCCTAGTATCTAATCTAAACCAAACCTCCTTCCACTTAAAACCATCATTCCTTATCCTGTTGCTACATGCCTGTAAACAGCCCATTCCAGAGTTCTTGCATGCCCCCTTCATAAACTGGCAGACTGCTGTAAGGTCTCCCTGGAGCCTTCTCTTCTTCAGGCTGAACAAGCCCAACTCTCTCAGCCTGGTTTCACAGAAACACTCCAGCCCTCTGATCACCATTTTACAAGACTATGCATATAGAAATCAACACAATTGGATGTAAAAATCTTCAAAAACAATCCAGAAAGCTGGAAGTGATTACCTTAGTTGTAAACTGGCTGCATAGTGAGATATGAGGTGAAACATCAAGATTTGGCAACCCTGCCCAATAAAACCCATGTTTTGTGACAATTAAGATGTGTAACTTTTCATGCAAAACTGCACTAAGTAGTGCTAGGTGGGGTAGTACTAAGGCCTGGATTGCACTACAATATGTTACAAAAGCAACGGGAATGCTTGCCTTCAACAGCCTTGTGTTGCCAGCTGTATGTATGCTTCTTTGTCATGCCTTTTTTTTGGGGTGGGGGGTGTATTTCTTGATATTATAATGCTATCAGAGCTATATGTCTACAAGCCTGCTCGGTGGGAATATATCACCTGCTCAGGCTGTACATTAACCATTTCCCTATGGCCAGCAAGATACAGCTGGAACAGCAGTCTCCAGGTACTGAGCTATCTGGCCAGACCTCATAGAAGCAGTCTCAATGCACAAGGATTGCCTCTATCAAAGATACAAATTGCAAGAGACATATTGCTGCATAAGGAGTTGCCCGCAGATGTCCAAGGCAAAGAGCTACAGAGGAAGGGGAAGAAGAAACACTTCTCAGTCTTCTTTCCTCATGAGAAAGCCTACCTTTATAGTGAGGCTTGAAACTACTGTTGCCCTAAGCTATGGGTCTCAAGCAAATTAATATAAAATGTGTAAATATTGGTTATAGTCTTGAAATTATACCCAAATATTTACATTATTAATTCATGAGCTTTAAAACAATTGATTATAACATCCTTAAAGAAAAAAACTCTGACAAAATAAGGTTTTCATAGAGTTATTTTTATGAACTGGAACACTGGGTCCTGAAATCCTTGATACAGAAGTGGTTGTGTGAGGTAGCTGCAGTTGCATCAAGAGCATCCTCAAGAGACACTTCCAGCAGCAAAACCACATTTTTCATTTTGATGATAAAGCATTATAAACATTGTTCCTAGCACAAATCATTTGCACAAAGAAATCAAACAAAGCAAACAAAAAACAGTATCTGAAAAGCATTTTCATAGTTGTTTCTGACAAGTTATTGTTGTTAATAATGCCAAAGAGAAGGCAAGATTTAACAACCTATCAAAGCAATTCTGTGAATGGCAAGGGTTAAGGCTCTCCCATCAGGTCATACTGAATACCATTTATGAACCATCAGCTTACCCTTCTGGTAACAATAGGGTCTAGTTCCTTAGGGTCATTATGGCTGAGAGTCATGAGGTCAGCATTAAGAGTTCTAATACGCTGCAGTCGTAGGCGAATGTATCGTGCAGAAGTAAATTCCAACAGCTTTTGTGAAGGGTCATCAGCACTAGGCCTACCATTGATCAATGATGTGTGAATCTAGAAAGAGGAACTGGCTTAATTATAAGCATAATTGTGATTCATTTGCAACAACAAACATCCTAGTGTGAGAATTAAAGGCACAAAATTTAAGCTTGTTTTCACAAAACTCAGGAAGGAATTGTGTGAACCACCTGGAATTCCTTTTCTTCCTTATTTTCTACCTGTAGGCAGAATTCCTGCTTCCTGACTCACTCAGTTGGAAAGCCACCACTCTCAGCTTAGCGTAGTTTTGAATCTTCTGGACTTTTGTGGAACGAGCATAAAGAGAAGAACAGTACCACAAAAGCTAGTCCTTAATTTCTGCAGTTTATCATCTTCTTCTCTGAGATGGAACAGGTAACTCTGGCCATAAGAACAGTTTTATCCTTACAGATTTCTCCTCTGCAGTTTGTAAAGATCTTACTGCAAAACATAGCAAGACCCACCTATGCAATCTGGGGTCATTAATCCTACACCTTGCTGGGACATGACTGACCAATCAGCAAGGCACACTCCATGATAGAGCACAGTGGGAAGCCACAACACAGATGAAATTGAAACCAAACCATCTGGCCTCCGTCTTTCTCAGACAGTCTCATTTGGCCCCACTAAGATTGCTTTTGGTATCAAGCGACACAATTTATTCTGGCAACAGCCCCCTTCTTTCTAAAATCAATTTAGGAACACACAAGGATTTAATCTCATATGACCATGCAGTTCCTGCTGTTTTATGGAAGTAACTGAAAAATTGAGACCCTAGAGGTCACAAACAAATCTTCCACACTTCACCTGGTGTCCACAACAAATAAGGAGCCATGCTTTGGGCTTCTCAGCTACATTTTAGAGTGCATGACAAACTTAGAAAGAGTAATTTTATCTTACATACTACTCTTGAATATACAGTTTCAACTTTTTCCAGTACTGTCAAATTGTTCCTCTGAAAAATCTTTAAAATCTTTTAGGAAGAAAAACCATTTAATTCTTTAGTGGAGCCAAGGGCTCCCTAGACAGTAACTGTGTTATCTCAAAGACATACAAACAGAGACTGGCCATGGACTTCAAGCTCCCAACATTATAAATTTGCCATTTATGGGTTACCATCATTCCTTCTTAATATTCTAATACTATGTTCAAAGACCTTAAATTTTTTGGTAGTCTACTCAGAAGCTAACCATCACTTTACTTCCAAATGTAAATTAACAGTTCTGAAACCCAAAATTTTTCAGGTGAGAGCCTGCAAATTATCACCACCTTATAGTATATTCAGCTTTGAGCCACAGAGAGCATGATTCTAGTACATTTCCTACCCCAAAACTATCTTTTAAATGTTTGACAAATCTACAACTACCTGAAAGGATGTTGTAGAGAGGTGGGCGATGGTCTATTCACCGAAGTGACAGGAGAGAGGACAAGGGGAAATGGCACAAAGCTGCACCAGGGCAGGTTCAGATTAGATGTTAGGAAAAAGTGTTTTACAGAAAGAGTTGTCAGGACCTCGAACAGGCTGCCCAGAGAGGTGGTTGAGTCACAATCCCTGGATGTGTTTAAAAAAAAGGGTAGATCAGGTACTTAGGGATATGATTTATCATAGGACAGGAACGGTTGGACTCGATGACTTTAAAGGTCTTTTCCAAGTTTGTGATTCTGTGTTCTTGAAAACCACTGTTGATGACTACAATCCTCCCAGGCAATATATCCCAGCCCTTTCTGGCTTTGTTAAAAATGCTCCCAATTTCTAAACTGTGTTTTCCTTGTAGGAATTTCAGACCACTTCTTCCATCCTGTCAGACATGCAGAACAAATTATTCCTCCTTGTACCTATGCTTTATGCAACTTCAGACCGAACACACCCACCCGATCTCAGTCTGCTCTCTCAATGAAAAATATTTGAGATGTGACTTCTGAATGAATATGTTTCCTGCTGGGAATTACAAGGCAGAATTGTTGACCAATCATTCAAATATCACCACACTACTTTCATTTTTAAAAAAACACAACACAAAACAACTACAGCTATGTATACTCACTATAGATGAGCCCAACTTTAGCATGGAGCACCTCATGCTACTCATTTACTAGGCTTAGTGCAATCCTTCCCTTTGCACAAGGGAGAGAAGAACCCAATCACAGCACTGAAGTTCTTGCATGCTGTGTTTCCTTTCTAATCAGTAAAGACTTGAGATTTAAAGACCCAGAAAGGCATTTTACAACCAACTGGCATTGCCCATGTGGCATATACCATTTTCTCTTACGTAGTCTTACTGCCTAAATCTCCAGTTCTTAATCTCTCTACTAATAATGCCTTCAAGTGATGAAATTTGAAATGTTATTTACATTTGAACTCTAAAGTTATCTACTGGCTTGACCAGTAGAAATTCTGTAATACGCTATTATTTCTATACAGACACAGGAATCTTTTCCTACCAAGGATAGAAATTAAGAAAAAGAATTGTTCTCCATGTAGACTGCCATATTTGGCTAATATATTGTTTATATACACTGATATATTTGAATTCTTTTTAGGCAAAAAAAATATAATACAAGACCATTTAAAAAAAAAAATGTAGTTTAAGCCTTGGAACTCATCATGAGCCCTGACTTCAATATGTGATTTTCTGGAAACAGATCTTGAAGCAGTGTAAGTCAGGTAAACAGAGCTTACAGCAGAGCAGCTGTACCTCCTTAAATCTGTAAAGTCTAGCAGCCAAACTGGCAAAATGTGAGATTTGACAAAAAAGTTAATAACATCCACATCTAGACAAGTGGTCTTTTTACCTTACCAGTTCTTTCACACCAGGGCACCACAAGCCAACAAATGCTGGATACAATACAGGTGCTTGTAGAGAGGTGCATGCAGCTGGTCTGCATGACTTCGTATAATCCTTTACTCAAGTTCAATAGGTTGACCAAAACCAACTACAAAGCACTAAATATATGTATTTTCAAAAGGGTGCCAAGATTCACTAGATTCACTAGGTAAGATACTCTGACCAGGGAATATTCCTGTCCATCTGCCATTCCAATTATGAAGGAGCAGACCAAACTTCATTAATGACAGCTGTTATGCAGGAATGTTGATCTGCTTTGAGAGTAGGAAGGCTCTTACAGATGGATTTGGACAGACTGGATTGATGGGCCAAGGCCAGCTGTATGATATTCAACAAGGCTCAGTGCCAGGTCCCGCACGCGAGTCACAACAACCCCGTGCAATTCTACAGGCTTGGGGAAAGCTGCTTAGCAGAGGATGGCCTGGAGGTGTTAGTCAACAGCCAGCTGAATGAGTCAGCAGTGTGCCCAGGTGGCCAAGGCCAACACAGCATCCTGGCTTGTATTACCCAGCAGGAGTAGTAAGTGATTACACCCTGCCCCCTACACTTGGCACTGGTGAGGCAACACCTCAAAATACCGGATTCAGTTTAGGCCACAAGACAGGCATTGAGGTACTGAAGTACCTCCAAAGACAAGCAATGAAGCTGGTAAAGGGTATAGCAAGCCAGTCTTATGAGGAACAGCTGAGGGAATGGGTTTTTTTCAGCCTGGAGAAAGGGAAACTCAGGGAGGGAGGCCTTATCACTCTCTATGCTACCTGAAAGGAGATTGTAGCCAAGTGGATGTTGGCATCTTTTCCAAGTGATAGGACAAGTGGAAATGTCCTCAAGTTGCACACGGGGAGGTTGAGATTGGATATTAGGGAAAATTTCTTGACCAAAAGGTCTGTCAGCATTGGAAGAGTCTGCTCGGGGAAGTGGTTGAGTCACCATTCCTGGAGGCATTGAAGATGTGTAGATATGGTTCTTCAGGACACAGTTTAGTGACAGACTTGGAAGTGTTGTTAAGTTTTTGTGTTACCACACACAAAAAAAGAAATGTTCAGGGTAACACAACTCAATCCTGTATACACCAGGAAAAAAACAACAGAAGAAAAAGCATCACTAAACTGAATCACTGGCACTCCTGGGTCTGGAGTTGTATGGCCTATCAGACATACATAATTGGCACTGTTCATACAGAATCTACTTAAGGATTTTCTGATTAACTGTGTGGAGAGACAGGTTAAGTTTCCATCTGATCTCTGGGGCACACCCTTGCATCACTGCAATAAACATTTGATTAAAGTGAACGGGACTTGATGTTACTGAATTTTTATGTGGAAGTTTGACACACTTTAGTCCTTAGCTGCATACACTCCAGTCTTTTTAAAAAAATAAACACATATTGACTTCTATTAAGCTAAGATTTACTAGCAGTCTCACGGGATAACACTGCATTTATTATCACACTCTCACATTATAGCATTCACAATAGAATAACTGCTGGTTTTAATGTATCATTTCATTATGTGGCTGCCTCTACGTAATAAATTACACAAGTACCATGAATAGAGTTTGTTAAAAGAAAGAACAATCAACAGTGAGGCTGCACAACTCAGATTTTAATTATGCTACATCCCTGAAATAGTGCCAAGGCTTGTTTAGGAGTTCCAGCTGCTTCAAGCACTTCAACAGTTTGCAGCTTTATCTCACACAACCAGGTGTTCCTAACGGGGCGGGGGGTGGGTCTTTATTAAATGAAAAACCTGGCAAAACATAGAGCCTCTGTTATGGTCTTTCAGGATAAAGCAACTAATAATTCACCACTAATAGCTAGCATCCAATTATGTAGAGAGAGAAGGAACAAAGGATTCAGTAATGGGACTCTGTAGAGCCAGATACAGGTTTCATCCCCACATTTAAAAGTTTGCTATACTGGCACATAATGTAAAGATAGTATCATTGAAGAAGATAATAGATCATCTTTTAGAGCTGAGGGTGATTAACTATAACCCAAATGTTTTCAAATTGCTATCAGCATGTTGTGAGTCACAAACTACAAGTGCAAAAACAACATACCTCTCCATGTTCCAGGGGAACAAGTCTGGAATAATAGGAGGTGCAGATCACTTCATCATCTCTCTTGTAAGTTGGCGGCCCAATTCTTGGTGTAATATTATAACGAGTTAAACATTCAGTATCGCTAATTGCATAGTACTGCCATGGTCTGAACTCTGTGCCATCTGTTGAGCGTTCCAAAATCCAGTTTCCAGGTCGTGGAGCATTAGCAGCTTTGATTATGACATATGCAACTTGAAAGACCTAAACATATGCAAGAAGAAAATTTTAAAACTTCATTATGCTGTAAAAGATCACTAGGAGCCAAATGGGTACTAAATTCAAGATTTAAAAACAGTACACTGCCTGGGGAAAGAGTAAAATTTGGTATAGTGCCTTTGGATAAAATTTTTTCATGAGCTTTTGACAAAAGGCCAGACTAATCTTTTACTAAAGAGAAGCATGCATCTTTTTGGTTGAAATCCTGAACTTTACAAAACATTTGTTTGTGTGACAAAAAAGACTAAATGCATGTAGTGCATCCTTCTGTTCATGTCACTGTAAATTTCAGGATTAGTTGTATATAACATACTTTCTATGGGATGCATGCTAATTAGTTTTTCTGAACCATGGAAGGCTTCAAAGTAGGTTGCTTTCTTTTTCAAAACAGTTACAGCCCAAACAACTGTTTCACATTTTAGCTGGGAGTTTAATCTTCTCAGTAATGGCATTTTTTATAAGATTTTTACACCCTGGATTAAACTCTATGCATTCAGTTTTCCTTCTCTATTAAATTACTTAAACAGAAGGCTATTTATAGACACTATTGAAAACAGACAGATAAGACGAATGTGACAAATAAGTATTATAACTTTAGAAGAAGAGTAGCTCTTGTAAGAGCTTGTACTCTAAGCTATGCAGGTATATTGACTTTTTTAACAATCCTGGGACCAAAGCAAATTTCCCCTCCACATAACAGCACTGTTCAGCATTTTGTAAGCACAGCTTATATCCCTTTTTAAACGTTCTTGTCATGGCAGTTAGATAACCTGCTCTGGCCCCCAATTCGCTACAGCATTAGCCACTAAGACTGAAGTGCACTTGCTCAAAGCTGCATCTTCTTTCTTACCTACTACATCACTTAAAGGTTCACTTAAAAAGGCAGCCATTGCAAACTGGTCAGACTTCTGTACAGGAGTGTAATGTTTTACATGCACTATAGTATCAAGCCACATTTAGATGAAAGAAAAAATGCCATATTATTCAACCATCTCTGAGGTATGTATTCTCACTTGAGCAGACTGCCAGGTCAGCTGGTGTAAGTCATAATTCCTGTCTGCCTGTGCAGCACTGATACTGTGTTGAGCTCAAACTTGGCGGCAATCAGTTCTTTCAGACTCTTTCCAATACAGATTAAAGCCAGAGCAACAATAGCACTTGCCACAAAAGCAGATTTTGATTTTGTCAAATGGGGAAATGAACAGAGATAAATAGTAACTGCATTGTATGTGCAATTCAGGAAACTACTTTTGAAACTAAATATTCTTGAAGTGAGTAAAGCTCTGCTTAGGAGACCTTCCAAACATAAGAAAAAAGTTATATTTATCTTCAAATTACTTGCTAGTTTTAATACCTTTTAAAAAGTCAAATTTTCTAATTTTTTATTAAAATCAGACATAGCTTAAAACATGATATTCACTTGGTCTGATTTTCTTTCCAGTGGTCCAGTTTTATCCTTTGAGACAATCACATACAAATGGAACATTTCCAGTTGTTTCAAAAAATACAAAACTTGACACAGACTGAGGATTTTTTTTCTACTGACTTACATGACACTTCAGCAACACAAGTTGAGGTAAACAAAAAGAGAAGCCAGGTCACTATTTAGTCACAGCCTTACAAACTTAGAAATACAATCTCTTGGGCCTGTGAGTCCTCTGTTGTTTAGCACAATCTTAAAATTTGATCAAAGTTCAGTAAATACCAGGAACCATAAGCCAGCCTCCATGAATTAAGTGAACAGAATTCAGGCATCCAGGTCTCACAAGAGTATTTGCTACATACAACCCAGACTTCATTTAGTCAGTGATAGTTGAGTTCTACACCTGTTTTGCACTGGGCTATGCACAAGCAGAACCTGAGGTATGATCATTTTGGTACTCCTAGTGTGAAGAAACTTGTATGTGACAGGAGGAGTCACTTGTATGGGTATTTTCTCCATTCCTAGAGAACCGCAGAAAGCTATTAAAACTGGATGTTTTGACTGAGCATAGGAACTGCTGTGCACCTCCAAGTTCCTTTGAAGTCAACCATCCTAAAAATGCATAAAAGAAGCAAGACTGGATTCCTTTTTTTTTCATCAATGCCACAGTAAAAAATTTCCCTCATGTGTCCTCTTTGTTTGCTGTCATCAAAACTGCTTCTCTATTTATTACACAGTCAACTGAACAAGTGATCTACTTTTGATTACACTGAGATTTTTCAAGACCCATTATAGTCTGCAGCTGATGTAGCTAGTTTTAAATCCACTCCCAACTAGTAACAATGAGCTATCCTTCATCACAAACTAGCTGCCATCCACTGCTGCAGAAATGAGAGATTCACAAGAGTACACAAGTTACATTTATTTGAAATATCAAATTTCTTGGGGAGGAGTTAGTGAAAGAAAAAGACAGTTACAAAATTTTCAGAGCAACTGTGTACATTCAATAATTTAAATCTTTTCAAATCAACGTTTTTTTAGAAAAAACATCAGCCACATTTGGTACTCAAGGCATCTAGGGACTAATTTCTCCTCATCCCACAGCCTCTACAACCCAAAGTGGATCAGAACCAGGAATTCCATGTAATGCAAGCTGGTTTTGGAGCACTTTACAGATTTTTTACTTATATAAATTCAAGTTTGAACATCACTGAAGGCCATTTCTTACCACCTTCCACATCCATTCATCATTCACCAACCAGCCACGTGATAAACTTGTTGTGCCGCAAGAGCCAATGATTTGTACACTTAAATTTGATTGTATACCTTTCCCAGACCTCATTTCCCTACTGAGCTTACCTTTACAAGGGTAATAAGGGCAAGTTAAAGCAAGTTAGCAATTCCCAAGCAGCTATAGAAGTGTCATTTTACAGGTATTTCAATCCCAACTGTAAAGACCAGGCAAGTAAATTTGTACCAAAGAACCTCTTTGTACCAGCAATACCAAAATAAGTCACTTAAGCTTTATTTAGCCTTTAACAGCCTTGTTTCCCTGAACACAGATCCAGCAACACCCAGTGCATTACTCTCAAAACAGATTTATAAATGAACCTTTCTCCTCATTCATCAGGAAATTTGCATTTTTTTTGCTCAAGACTGTAAACTCAGCCAGCCATGTCCACACAGCAAATGCTAGCCAGAAGTCCCCATCTCAGAGGCATGATCAGGTCAGTGCTCTACAACCCACAGATACGTGTCCTGCCAAGTACAGTTTCCTGGTAGCCTTGCTGGATGAACGTTTCCAGTTATACTTTTCAATTTACACAAATAGTGACAAAGAAGGGAAAATTCTATCTTTTCATATCTACCCAGGCTGCAAAAGTGAGAAGGTAAAACTATCCCTCCCCCCCCCACCCCAACCCCCTCCCAAGTTTCAGAAATGTTTCACCTATTAAAAACACAGGTATCAACTGTTACCTCACATCTACACCCCAATTCAAATCCTAATTCTACTTGAGTTTAAAAAATACATGCAGAGATGAGGATATGATTTGTGATTACTTTGTGTTCAACTGGATACCTTACTGAAATCATAACTGGCATGATGCAAACCATATAAAGATAACTGCAAAAAGAACAAGACTAAAAGAATGCAAAGCTCCTGGTGGACTGGTTGCTCCCAATTTTATAAATTCAGCTAAATCTTTCCTCCAGGATGAATGCAGAAAGGAAATCTAATAAACAGTTAAGTATGTTTTTTAAAAATAGCTGACAAGTCCCATAGTTATTTCAACTAACATTACGCCACATTTTAAGGAACAGTGCTGAGCCCATTCTGTTCAGCACTGTCAACATATATAAACCTGGTTACCAGAAAAGCATCTCATTTCATTTTTCTGTCCAAAAAGTCTAAAGCTAATCTGTGCAAAGTATTCAAGAGAGACTATTGGATATCAAGTATCCAATATAGGCATCAACCTGTATCATTCACAGAAGTGTCTTTAAGGTGTAAAGATAGCTTCAGGCTCTCCTTAGAGACTGTAAGGCCTAACAATTGCTTGCAACATTTTGCTCTAAGGAGCCTGATGTTAAAAGTGCAAAATAAACTAAATCCAGTAGAACTTCTTGTCTCCTGATTTTTAAGATTTTGATTCATTGTATGCAACCATTGTTTTAGTATAGTAGATTCATTTTACTCAAGAAGCGTACTGCAAGATTGTGCAGATGAGTGCCCTGATTCTTGCATTGCCAGTTTTACAAAGCCACAGAAGGCTTTTAAGGAAACTTGCCACATACAAGAAATTAGCATTGGTCCAGTAAAGTCAACAGAATTTTATCTTTTTACATCAGCAAGTGATTTGTCTTTACAGAAATCTCTTCTTGCCAATTGATTCCAAGATAAAAAGCTCTGTACAAACCATATTATAATATCTGCAGTCTTTTTCTTCTTAATAGCAGAAACCACAAATCACATTTACATCTGCCTCCGAGTGGTAATCCAGTGCTCATGAACTATTCATGAGCTATGACTTAATCAGAAGCGGGGGTATTTTGTCAACTTGATACTGTGGGTCTTTGAAGAACAACTAGTCTTGTTTTACAATTCAAGAACTTTGCCATATACAAACTTTTAACTCTGCTATGCCTAGCACAAAGTACCCTTAAATACCTTAAAAAGTCTGAGGCTTGAAAATAAAACTGAGGAAAGTATTCTTCATTTAATGGTGTGACAGAAATATATTAAAGCTGGCCCAGGAACACTGCTGACATTTCTAGTAGCTTTTACTTTAACTCATTATAATTTCACAAAGTAGCTGTCGAGAGGAGTCAAACTCGGGCAAAAATGCTGGTTTTATCTAAAACTGCTGCTGTGCATTTTGTTTCTGTAGAACTGCCAATGTAGGAAGCACAAGGTCATAAATCAGTTCTTGGTGTCTTGTACATCAATATTACAGCTCATTGCTAAACTGCTCTTCCCCCAGTTCTGGATATTTGCCATACATTTAAAGTGGGAGTGGGGCAGAGAAGGGAAGGAAAGAGGAAAGAAATTACTATCACATATCTGGGTCCTGGAAATATTGAAAGGCACACCAGAATACATGCACCTAGGTGTTATGATCCACATGAGCGAAGAAAGTGATGTACCCACTGAATACCCTTACAAAATGATTAGTAATAGTTATAAATAGCACAGACAACCCTGTAAAGGAAAGATACCAGAACAGCAATTTAAAATACTGATTTTATTAGCCAGCCCTCTTTCCTTAAGAGGATTCTAAACTGCTGTTCAGTCCAGCTGCTTTTAGACTAAATAAACTAAGTGCAAGGTAGAACATTAGCTGAGCAAATATCCTCTTCTCCCTTCAACTTTGAGCCAAGAGATGAATACAGCCGAATACAGGACACAGACTGCAGCCAAAACTTCACCTAGTGTGAACTGCACCAGAGCCAGTTTTCACCAACTAAAAGAATCATTCTCATACTTACCAGCTAGAGCCTCTGGTAATTACTCTAAAAACATAAATAATAACCAGATGGTCATTTGTCACATCACAAAAGGATGTGAATATATTCTATATTCTGAGAAGAAACAGTAAAGGATATTTTCTTTAATACATTGCTTGATAGATTTAATGCACAAAAGCTTGAAACATAAAAAAGAATCAATGCTAAAGAACAGCTGTGCCAGTTACAGGTACTGACTTCCAGGAATACTTTTAAAGGCCCTAGAAAAGTATTTTAACTCTTTCTCAGGCAAATTTATGAAGTAAACAGTTACCAAAATCACTAAGGTACTTTACGCACTTGTTTTCTTTACTTGTGCTGACTCTAAGTAAGCACACCATGTCAGCTCTAACTCCTCATTGACTTCAGGCAGTCTCTATTAACCAAATCCTCTCACAGAACTGTAATTTACATTCAGTTTGCATAGCCCTAGATGCCTTCTCTAACTCTAAGGAAAACACAGAAGAAAGGCCCCTTGGGGGGAAACTTTTCAAATCAAATTAGTGAAACTGAGCATGGGTCAGGAGAGGAAAGATATGTATTTGTTGAAACACCAACAGTACTAAGCCTGGAGAGTAAGAGATTTAGAGGGCAGCTCAGTTGGTCTGTTTCCAAAATTAGTATTCTAGGAGAATAAAACCCCAGGCATTCCCTCCTCCATATTTTTCCTTCCTGTTTGTCCATTTACAAACCAAACACAAACTCTTTAAACAATGCAAAAGTCCTATCCAAGCCTTCTGCTACTGACAAAAGTTAACCTGTGATTACTTTCCTAACAGTTCTGCTTTCTAATTAAAGAACAAACTAGTTTAACCCACACTTCATTTTAAAACATGAAAGTTAAACCTTCTGTTTTTGTCTTTCAATCAGAGACGTCCCAAAAGCTTGTTACCAACTTTACACCCTGTATACAACAAATTCATATAACTGGATGGATTTTTTAGTAACAAAGCTTCTTCCAGAGTTTGGAAATGTTCCCACATTAACAATGGATTGTTGAGCTATGATTTTTAAACTGCTTAGGCCAACACATAGATCTGTTCAAAGTAAAACAACAAGAAAAAGCCAAGAAAAATACATTTTCATCAGAAATTTTGTCTTTCCTTGGAACAGGGTAAGAGACTTTTGATTCTCCCATACTTAACAGACAAATTAATAAATTAACCTATGTCCTGTACATTTTAGAAACATCCTGCCTAACAATGATGAAGCCATCCAAGATTCACCCTAAAGTGCCAAAACAGAGGAACCAACTTCCAGCCTTCCTAGGTTCAGAAATGACTGGTTTAGAGATATAATTCCTAACTCTTCAGAACAATTGCAAAAGCTCATATAAGATATAATAGAGAACATTTATTTGGAGTGCCCCTTCTAACAGGATGATCAGAATCATTCAGAAGAAAAGCACAGAAAGTGGAGGATCAGCTTTTCTTTCAGCAACACTATCTTTGCCCTGATTTATGTGTGCTTTGCTTTCTAGTCCTGAAGGATAACCCCCAAGTGAGGAAAGTCTGTTTCTAGGGTTCTGAGATCCTTCCACTGAATTTTTCCACTGAAATTTTGACATTTCACACTTCAAACTGATCATGGTGTTGCAATAACAGGCTTGTATATTTGACGTAAAAATGCAAAGATACTGATAAATTCAAACAAAAGTTTAGCTTGAGATAACTGATCTGAATAATCCTCCAGTCACCTGTCCTCCTCTGAAACTCAGTATCTGTGTTACAATGCCTCTGGACCAAAAGAGCTTGTATTCAGAAGTATATTGCATTCTGTTTTCTTACAGTCAATGTCAAATATTTCTACCCTGTCCTATTCCAAATAATTATTCTTTTACTAAGAAATTGTACAGTGATCATGTGACAAGTTGATATTTCAAATTAAACACAAACAGATGCATCATCACATAAAATCTGCACTTATGACAATACTCTGAAAACACTCTTTGCCACTTGAAAATAAGTCTCTGATAACCTTGCATTATAATTTCCATGAACTCGGGGTGGTGGAAAACAATATCAGAGAACTGCTGGGGAAAAAAAGGCAGGGTCAGGCAGAGGAAGGTTACCAAGAAAGAAGGAACACCTGCATAAACACTCATCCACACATCTACAACTGTTACCACGCCATGAATTACAACCACCTGTGACCTATATGTTTACATAGTCACTTCCACCCAGTCTGATAGAAATGAAATCTCAAATATACCCTAAAACAATAATTGAAGAGACATCTATCTAAACTCAGTTCATATTAGCTTTAACAAGCCACATTTAACTACGTGCTACTAAATGTTTATTGGCTAAATATCCTACCATCTGCTACAATGAATTACATTGTCTTTTATCTTACATAAAATAAGTGATGCTCACCTAAAGGTTACTCACCTGCCTAAGATCCAAGGTAATGGTGACCCAGTGGTATTGTCTTCCATTCTGAATGCTGGGACTTTGCCACCAGTTATTGGTACCATCAGTTGCACTGGAAATTGGGTGCTGCTCTGTTTTAAAGCAAAAAATTTAACATCTCTTGAAAATATATCTCGCTGCATTTTCTCTGACCCAGCACATTTATTTCACACAGAGCACAATTTCTTCCCATCATAAAGAAGTATGAAAAAAAGATGAAGTCTACCCCTAGACAAAAAGGCTGTCATTGGACTCTGCAGTGCTTAATAGTGATTTAAGATGCTCATCCTTTCTGTCAGCCCTTTGTTCAAAGACAGTTTAACTTGTGTAATAGAGAGACTAAAAGTAGAAGGTATTTGACCCCAGTACACCCTGTATTCATGGGGAAAAGTAAAAAAATAGCACAAGACCATGAAACAAAAAACTAAACACAGAACATACCTTTGGGGTTGGCACTGTGGTGGTCACAAACACGGCACTGAGCATTGCGCAGGGGCCGTCCTGGGACGTGCTCCACCAGTTTACAGAACATCTCCGGTCCCTTCTCCCCACAGGTGGCATTGGTGGAGATGTGAGCATTGCTGGCCAGGTTCAAAATGGCAGGGAACAGGCCTTGAAAGAAATAGAAATTATTCAGCCACATTATGAGGCAAGCAAATTACAGGCACAGGTACAAGATGGGTCTCTGAACATACAGGGTTTCATGGCAAGTTTCTTGCTTAGAGTCAAAGATACAGAAAAATACAATGGAAGCAATTTGTTTTGTGAAAAGTTTGTCATAACCACACTGACACTAGCACCTCAGTCATCACAGGTGTCAGGCCTTTCATCCCTATCCGTCCCTGCCCACAGCCCAGGACCCTGTTTCAGCCTTGCAGGGGCTCCCTCCACCCTGCTAATGTCCACATTTCAGTTCCCCCAGGAGCATCAGCCCCTACCCAAGCAACTCCACAGCTGGGCTGGTTTCCAGCTCACCACAGCCCTGCTCAGCTATGGGGCTTGCAGAGGTGGACTCACCCACAGGTCCATGTCCACCTGGAGTATTGTGTCCAGGTCTGGGCTCCCTGGTATAAAAAAGACAGGGATCTCTTGGAGAGAGTCCAGAGAAGGGCTAAGAAGGTGATTAAAGGACTGGAGCATCTCCCCTATGAGGAAAGTCTGAAAGAACTGGGGTTGTTCAGCCTTAAGAAAAGAAGGCTAAGAGAGGATCCTATTAATGTGTGGGACACAAGGGGAAATAACCAGTCTCTTTTCAATGGTCTGTGGACACCATTGGGGCAGTGGCCACAAGTTGAAGCATAGGAAGTTCCGCACCAATATGCAGAAGAACTTTTTCACAGTGAGGGTGACAGAGCCCTGGGACAGGCTGCCCAGGGGGGTTGTGGAGTCTCCTTCTCTGGAGATATTCAAGACCTGTCTGTACACCTACCTGTGCGACCTGTCATAGGGAAACTGTTTTGGCAGGGGGGTTGGACCCGATGATCTCTCGAGGTACCTTCCAACCCCTATGATTCTGTGATTCTGCCCCAGCCTGAACCTCAGCCTGTCCCCAGAGACGTGCCCAAAAAACCGTCCTCAGGGGAACAGGGCCTGCCCTGACAGACTCCGCAGGGAGCACCCACAACCCTCAAGGAACCCCTGGCCCTTATGGCACCCTGACTGCAATAACCCTGTGGTTTCACTTTGCTTTTGGATGCATTATTGCTGAGGAACACAAGAGTAAGTACACTAACTCTTCCAGTTACTAAACCTTCTCTTCACACTCTGAATTGATCAAAACCAGGAGGACAACTGGCCAGATGCCAGAAAGCAAGGGAAACTCGGCTGGTGTAGAAAACACCATTTAAGAGGAGCTCTCCATGGCAGCAACATCGCTGCCCTGAACAACATGCTCTGACCCCACAAATTTCATTGACTGCACTTTAGACTTTTGTTCTGGGCTTTTCTGTAGTCTGTATAAAGTCTAAGGGATATTTTGCTTGCCACTTACTAATCTTTACACAACACTTTACTGTACTTCAAATGGTGTTGCTCTTGTGCACTGGAACGAAATAAAAGCAAAGCATTTCAAGTTTACTGTAAATGGACTGGAATCCTTAGTAGTTTCTAAAAGGAGTAAATTTAAATTTTATCAGAAGCCTTTAAGCCAAAAATACTGCATGCAACAAATAAATTAAACAATGTTGCTGGGAAGCTGTGTTATCATGTTCCAGCCTTCCCTCCTGAGCTAAAAAGCTTTTTTTCTTACATGGTTATGGTATAACAGGGATACTCCACTTCCACTGAGAACAGTCCTGTCTTTATAGATTAAAAATAGGCTGAAATTAAAGCCAGAACCTTGGTATGGTATATTAACTGTGCTGCAAGAATTGCTACTGTTAAAACAGAGGTATTAAAATCACATTTTTCTTCTAAGGAAATTTGAAGGAAAACCCAGGCATATTATGAAAATATGTCTTTTTCACTATTAAAACTATATGCACTATTTTACTTCATTAATTTACAGCATACATAAAAAATGTTGTAATATTAATATTTTGCTCTTCTGTCCATTTAAACAAGGTAACATTAACTATTTCTGTCTACCCAGTAACTACTAGAAAGCCTAGAGAAAAAAGTTTCAGTTTTATTTAAACTTTGACTTCAGCTTTTAAAAACATGGCTAAATACTAACCCCCTGCACCATATTATGAATAACAGTATGTTTTCAATTGTGCTATAGTTGAAATTTAACAGGAGGGAAAAGGAGTTTAATTTTTTGAATCCTAGTTAAGCTAAACCCAGGCTGTGTCAGATGTCTTGTTCTCATTATACATAACTGTGATGCAGACAAGGACACTGAAAATGTCATACTGACCACTTTGGTAAGGCTCTTTTGACAGCAGCATGCTTTCTGCACAGTCTTCTCTCACCTCATGCAGTAGAGGTGCAGTATTTCTCCAAACCCAAAGCTGAAGGCAAAAAGCAGAAGTGCTGCCCTCCATTCTCCCATTAGACAAGAAAGTTCAGCAGCAAAGAGGGTACCTTTTTTTTCCTACATCCCTCTCCAACAATATAAAAACTTACTTATTCAGTGTTCATTACTGTTCATGGAGCTCTATCAGCCAATCTTCAAGAGCTATCCATTACTTCCCAGGTCATTCATTACCTTCACTCATACTACACAGTAGCCCTGCCATTTTTTTTTAGGGTCATTTGTTATAGTGACATAATTTGCCTATAGTAACCTCCAGTCAATGGACTTGTGCCAAAGATATAGCAAAGCTCTCAAGAAAAAGTGCTGATGTACTGTGTTGGCCAAGCTTCATTCCAAAACCCCAAGCTTAAGTCACCATAGCATTCACCTTGGACTCAGCCATTTTGTCTGCTCACCATCAAGCATCTCACTACCTTCATAAATCTGCTGATTGATAATGAAATGGATAATGGTACATTAAGGTCTCATGATGAGTTTTCTTGGTTCCCACAGAGATAAGAAGGAATAACACTGTAATCCAACTAAATTGTACCAGTCTTGCCACATGATCCAAATAAAAACAGGTCATTAGCTTCATCCTGCAAGGTACTGCATCTCTTCAACATCTAGCTCATTACATTCACCTCTGATTCCCTTTAGGGCAATCAAATTTTGAGGCCATCTGCAGAGGTGCAGCCACAGGAGACAGATTAGTGTAGGAGCTGATTTATTAAGAAACAGTAATTATCTGCAACAAACAAAATGGAAAAAAGGTAAATTTCAAAGAAACTAGTTGTACCTTTAAAGAATATTGTTTCCCTTCAGTCTTTTCTTAGGAAAACTGGGTACTCCAAACTGAATTCAAGAGTTCTTAGATGTTCTTCTTTCACCCCCCTCTCTTTCCCCCCCCCCCCAAAAACAATTTAAGAAAAATCTGGTAAAAAATATTTTTATATCTTGGGAAAAGGAAGGAATGATAAAGATGAGCAACCACAGAGGCAGTCACTTAAATGAGCCGTTTACAGATAAATAGGCAATTTTCATCATATCCTGCTATAAAATCCAAGTGGCCATAACAGACATAAAACTCTGGCAGAAAATGCCACGTTTCATTAAACTGAACTTTATGTTATTTGCATTCTTGAAGACATTGATGCAACTTTTACAGTTCACTATCTGAAGTCCAGCACAAATATTTATTGAATTGGATTTATCATACTTCTTCCCACTAGAATGGAACGCAACTTTTACATAAAGTCCTCCCTGTTTCATTGCTGAGCTGTCAGGCTCCAGTATCACATAAGACAATGATAGCTTTGGACTAGACTCGCGACACCTCCATGTGGAGAGCAACAAATCCATCAAAGTTCAGTAGTAGACATCTCATCACACTAATCTACTCTGGTAGATTATAGCATAGATGCTATTTTATTGATAACATCTACTGGGATCTGATGACGCCCATGCTGCCATTTTCCAAAAAGAACTGTGGTGGTTCACCCCCAAGTAGTGGCTGAGCACCACCGGCTTCTCTGCTTGCTCACTCCCAGAGGAGAGTCAGAGTCTCCATGAGTCAGGATAATGACAGTTTACTGACAAAATCACTGAGAAAAGGGAACAATAAACACCCAGGTTACACTCACACCCGGTGATAACACAAAGAATCTTACCAACCCAATGATAACGGAGTGCTGCACAATGCAAGGACTGACCTGATGCAATGACCATGCTTGAACTGCTCTGGAGTGACCCAGGAGTAACCCCCCCGCCCAGACCAGGCCCTTTTATGGGGGAGTGATGCCTGGTAGTGTGGAAAACAGCCCGGGCTGACACAGCTTACCTGTGCTGGCTGCTTGGGGAGGTTGACTCTGGCCTGGCCAGAACCAGGACGATCCATTACAATACTGCACAGCCACCTCTGCCCATAAGTACTTGCTACTTCATCTTTCCACCATTAAGCCCATCCCAGAGACTACAGCAGTCCCAAGAAAAGTTAGAAGAGTTTTTCTTTTAAATGCCTTTACTTCCAACTGCTGGCAAGCCCTTTTCATGGTAAGGTAAACTCCAACTTGATTTTTTTTTTCCAGCTACTCAGCTGCCAGTTTTCCCTAAACCACATTCACACCTCATCCAATACCAGAAAGTGAATAGTGTAAAGAAGCTAATTTGACCTTCCAAAAGAATAACACCTAGTTCACTATGCCTCAGCACAGAAGTGGAACACAATGTTTTCATTAGAGGTTCAAACAAGTTGCTCTCATCTGTAAGGATTTGGTTTTAGCCAGATGCATGACAAACTCACTACAGGAAAACTGAAAACCTTGAGTGGGTACTGTCAGAATTATGTCATTCAGAGCTTTTCCACACAGCAAAATGCTCAGAGAAAGCAGAGGGAATCAAATTCCTAGTAACATAGCCTACAATGTGGATATGCCAGAATTTGTCACCTTCACACTGTACAATGCCCATTCAATTCTGAAAGAGATGAGAAAGAATTCAAAAATTTGATGCATATAGCTCAGCAGACAGACCTTGTGGTGAAGGACATAGGACTAAAGTTTCATCAAGTCAAGGTAAAGTGTAAAGTATTTGAAAGATGAAGGGGTAGTCAACATGCCAGAGAAAAGACACAAAAAGCTTTTAGGTAGATGAGGTAGTCAGCTTCTATTTTATGTGTTACAACATTGCCTATCAACTCAAATACTTCAGAATGAACAGGGAGAGTTGGAATATGCAGCTTACTGGGTTGGCAATTCCAAGAAGGTTATCATGGTTGGAAATACATCACTCTGTAAGTAAAAGATGTCAGCAACCATGAGAGCTACACCCCCCCAACTGTAAAATTTATGGCTTAACATATGGCCTGCACTTCAGGAATTAGTCTACCTGAAACCAGGGTCTATATAAGTCCTCACAATGTCCTTGTGGCAGAGGCGCTGTCACCTTCCCTGAAGATTCAATTTACTACTTTGATTTGTTAAAAAAAAAATCTATTATCTGTAGAAAATTTATAGATATAGACTACTAAGAACCCCTGAAGTTTTCACCAAGACTAATGTCAAGGATCTGGGATGTTTCCAGGGTTCTAGCAACTCCCAGCTGTTACCAGTGCAGATCTGCTGATACCTTCTAGACATACAAATGAGCAGATCAGTTTCATACCCTTTCCACAATGGATACAAGACATCCTGACTTTAATATTTTGCCTAGCTCATACAGCCTGCCCACATACAGAAGCATCAGTGCACTCCAAAAACACTAAGCTTACTGTCTGTGCTTAGACCACAGCACATACTGATCACTAATAGAAATATGGAAGCCGCATGCAATTGCATGCCATTTATCAAAGGCTTTTTAGACACTTTTGTTTTCTCCTGTATCTTTAAGGATTATTTGGTTTAGGACCCTTGGCTGCATTCTGTATAGCTAGACCTGAATGAAACCCCATTTCCATTCCAAATTACTATTTTTCTGAGTGAAAATTCATTATTTCATCACTGTTCCATTTCAGGTGGAAGGAAAATAGATTCAAGCGTTTTGGCACAATCCACACATTGTCTATATTTTATCATACTTGGCTGCATGTAACTGTACTATTCCTTTTACAGATGGCACCTGGAGAAAGGGAGACACTCCTCAGAATAACAATTTTCCTAGCAGAGGTATATCTAGTGAAATTCATTTCTTTCACACAGTTGTACTAACAGAAGGATACATATGAGAGTTCTGCTTTACATGGGCTTCACTATCACAGAAAATATGTTCAATAAGCACAATAAAGATTACAATACTACTTAGTATCATGATCAACACAGTAAGGATGACAAAAATTCCTACAGGAAGACCACATTAAAGGACCCAGATACACTGTCTGTCTGATATCCCAGAAAGCTGGATAAATTAGGCAGGTGATTTTAAGAAATCAGAAGACAAACTGAGGGAGAATGACAACAAAAATATTAGTTGAAGCAAGTCAAGAACTAAGTCCAGAAGGTGACAGTGTTTTCTAGATTCTTTATCTGTGTACACAATTAAGACTCCCAACTAGCCTTCAGCAAGCAACGGCTTGATTTTTCCCCCCAAGTATTTTGGCTTTTTTATGCCGAGCATAAAGCAGCAGTAAATTTGCAAGTGAACAAAGTAGATGCGACTTAAAAACAGAAGCTGATGTGTGCATTTAACAATGAGCTTCTTATTGTGCCACGTCTCAGAACACAAATACTTGAAGGGGTCTAATCTCATTTGCAAGTTAGTGGTTTTAAGAAATCTAAGGCAATCAGCGGTTCATAACAAGCAGGCAATGTTGAAGTTTGCTCACAAGCAATAGATGCTCTGTTTACTGAAAACATTTACAGAGGACACAGCCAGGGTTGTTCAGAGTAGCTTGATGCACTACCGGGCAACACAAAAGGCAAAGGACGAAACTGTAATAAAATGCCACAGAATATTAGAACGTATAAAATACGTAATAGGTATAAAATATGTACTAGTAGTGTTACATGGCCGAAGTTGAGGTCACATTCTTTATAACATTCTCAGACAGTTCTCAATAGCGCAGTTTTAGTTGTTCTGTCTTTAGTCCAGAGATTGAATAAGTTTACAAAATAAAAGCCCTGGAACTATTTGGCTTCAGATTCTTTGCCTGCTAAATAGATTTAACCTTATTTTATTTCACCAGTGAATGTCCCCAGCTTAACCTTTACTCTGCATTTTCATCAGAATCCTGTCCTGTAATCACAATGAAAATCCAGGCAGTAAATTGGTGAAATCCCTAACTTCTAACTGCAGGAATTAAGGCACTAATTCCCTGTCCTTAGAGTCAGCAAGAAATGTGCAGTGTAACACCTAACCTGACTTACAGTCTACTTTGTGAAGACATTGACTAAAATTACACTATCTACCCATGTGAACAGCTGAAGCCTTCATTCCCTGCAGCTTACACAACACGCTTAGGTAAGCAAGCCACTGGATAGGAATCATTTTGAGAACTGATCATTTGCTGTAGCCCTACAGAGTGGAAAATTTCTACTAAACACAAAGTTTACAGGAACAAAGGGGTACAGTATTATTAGCAAGGCCTCTACAATCTTTAATTTGCAAATGTTTAGCTTTAACTATTTCAGATTAAAGTGAAACCTCACCATCATGACAGACCACTGCTGCCTTCTAAAACCTGCTCTCTGATTCTCCTACTGTAGAGCAAAGCTGACTAACACATCAATCACAGAAACACAAGCTGGGAAAGATTACATTTGATTCAATCAGTTTCCAATATAAAAACATACTAAATTTGTCAACTCTGTTATCAAGTGCTTCCAATGGGGGAAATTCCTCAACATCCCTGAAAAATCTCATCTGGTGCTTTATCACACTCTAAGAGTTGCAAAATTTTCATTCTCTTTCCTGCTTTCTTGATCTTGATTACAGTTTCTGAGTACATCAAAGGCTGTTATCACACACTCCTTTCTCTTATCCAGACTAAGTAAATAACCCTTTCAATCTTTCCACAGTCAATTTTCTTAAATCTTTGGTTTTTCTGAGTTCTTGGCAGTTTGCATCTCTCCAACAGCGTGGGTCCTCAGACCTCATCAGCACCAACTGAAGTAGAACAATTTCTTAAATTTTTGACAGTTTTGTTAACACACCCAAGAGTAAGTCTTGCTTTCTTTTCAAGGCACCACAGTCCAGTTTGCGTTGCACCCTAAGGTCAGTAAAAGGTGCTTTTCTGTTGTACTACAGCCTGGTCAGTCGTGAAAGAAGTGCACTGCACATCAGGCCCTGGATGAGCTCAGGCTATCTGTAAAACAGATGACTTTGCAGCCATTTGCTGAACACTCATAAACACTTGCTTTCAGAACAATCTGCTGATTATTTTACAGCTCCAGATTCTGTCAAGCTTTTGCAAATCACTTACACAACACAACCGGAGCACCAGAAGAAAGGAAAAAGAAATTACAGCAGTTAACGTGACCAAAACCATTCTGCTCAAACCCTGCAAGCTGTTAGAGCGCAAACAAGCTACAGAAGACCAAAGCTCACCCCTTCCTCTTGCCACACAGCAAGGGGCTTCTCTGCCAAACGTTTCCTGCTGTTGCTTAAGGGCATTCAGCATTAATGCACACCTGAACGGAGACAGGGCACTGCAGCAACAAGCATTTGCCTGCTGCCGTCTGCCTTGGGCTACCTGATGTGCTAATTGGCATTCAGTGCTCAGAAATTAATTGCCACTGCATACAACACTGCAAATTAATAAAGGTTCTGTCAAATTGAGACTACAAGCACAGAAGGCAAAGTTTGCTCACTCAAGGGCAAACATCACATCTCACAAACTCTCACTAGGTTTCCTCCATATAACTTGTGATGGTTAAAAAGCAAGAGTCTTTAACAAACATAACTTGCACATCTTTCTTAAAGCTCTTAAACACCAGCATACAGCCAGCTTGATGGCCAAAACATAGCAGACAATTTTAACAAGGGAAAATGTTTGGGTTTTGGATTTTTGGGTTTTTTTCCAAAAAAAGGAAAAAAGGCAGAAAAACTTGAACCCTAATAAAATTTTAGATTTTGAAGTGTAAGAAGCAGCATGCTAAACATAAAAGGCAAACTAAGGTACAGATGTCATCAGTCTGGATTTCTGCCAGGCCTTTGACACAGTACCCCATAACATCCTTCTCTCAAAGTTGGAGAGATATGGATTTGAAGGGTAGACTGTTCAGTGGATAAGGAATTGGCTGGACAGTCACATCCAGAGGGTGGTGATCAATGGCTTGATGTCCAGATGGAAGACAGTGACATGCAGAGTTTCTTAAGGGTCTGTACTGGGACCAGTGCTGTCTAACATCTTTATTAATGATATTAACAGTGTGACCGAGTGCACCCTCAGCAACTTTGTTGATGACACCGAGCTGGGTGCCACAAAGACAGGATGCCATCCAGAGGGACGTGGACAGGCTGGAGAACTGGGTCCAGGTGAACCCCTTGAGGCTCAACAAAGCCAAGTGCAGAGTCCTGCACCTGGGTTGGGATAATCCCCATTATCCATACAGGTTAGGAGATGGTGTGCTCGAAAGTAGCCCTGAGGAAAAAGACTTGGGAGTACTTGTGGATGAGAAGCTGGACATGAGCCACCAATGTGCATCTGCAGCCCAGAAGGCCAAACTGCATCCTGTGTTTCATCAAAAGAAGTGTGGCCAACAGATCGAGAGAGGTGATTCTGCCCCTCTGCTCTGCTGACACTTCACCTGGAGCACTGTGTGAAGCTTTGGAGCCCTCAACACAAGGACATTGACCTGTTGGAGCATATCCAGGAGGGCCACAAAATTGATCAAAGAGCTGGAACACCTCTCCTATGAAGCCAGGCTGAGAGTTGGGCTTGTTGGGTTTGTTCAGCTTGGAGAAGACTCCAAAGGAGACATTATATCAGCCATCCAGTACCTGAAAGGTGCATATAAGAAAGCTGGGGAAGAACTGTTCACAAGGGCATGTAGCAATAGGATGAGTGGTAATAGTTTTAAACTAGAAAAGGGTAAATTTATTAGGAAAAAGTTCTTCAATATGAGGGTGAACATTTAATCTTCCAGATTAGATGTTTAGAAAAAAAAGAAAGCTAAACAAAACATCCAAATGGCGGTCAGTGATGAGTGGTGTTCCTCAGGGATCAGACTGGCATGGTTCAACATCTTTGTCAGTGACATGGACAGTGGGATAGAGTGCACTCTCAGCAAGTTTGACACCAAGCTGTGTGGTGAGGTCAACACACTAGAGGTAAAGGATGCCATCCAGAGGGACCTTGACAGGTTGGAGAGATGGGCCTGTGCAAATTGCATGAAGTTCAACAAGGCCAAGTGTAAGGTTCTGCATGTGAGTCAGCACAGTGCCAAGCACAACTTCAGGCTGGGTGGAGAATGTATGAGAACAGTGCTGAGAAGGACTTGGGCATGCTGATTGATGACAAGCTCAACCTGAGGCAGCAGTGTGTGCTAGCAGCTCAGGCAGCCAATTGTGTCCTGGGCTGCATCAAGAACAGTATGGCCAGCAGGTCAAGGGAGGTGATACTACCCCTCTGCTCTCATGAGACCCCACCTGGAATACTGCATCCAGCACTGGGGTGTCAGGTACAGGAAAGACAGAGCTGTTGGAGTGAGTCCAGAGGGCCACAAAGATGAACAAGGAGCTGGAGCAGCAATCCTATGAGCCTGAGACAGTTGGGTTTGTTCAGTCTAGAGAAGGCTCCAGACAGACCTTATTACAGCATATCTATACTTAAAGGAGCCCTACTGGAAAGTGGGAGAGGGACTGTTCACCAGGGAGAGTAGTGATAGGACAAGGGGCAATGGCTTCAAGCTGAAAGAGGGTAGGTTTAGGTTAGATACTAGGAAGAAATTCTTTACTGCGTGGTTGGTGAGGCACTGGATCAGGTTGCCCAGAGAGTTTGCGGAAGACCCATCCCTGACAGTGTTCAGGGCCAGGTTGGATGGGGTTTTGAGCAACGTGGGATAGTGGAAGGTGTCTCTGCCTACTGCAGGGGCTGGGAACTAGATGCTCTTTGAGGTCCCTTCCAACCCAAAGCATTCTATGATTCTAAGACAGATCAAAGCATTTGCACAAGACGATGAGGCTTGTCACCTCTGTTCAATAGTAACTAAGGCTTTGTTTAAGTATTGAGGTTTTTAACACCAGGGATGGTTAGATACTAGTTTATACTGAATACTAAGGCACTACCCTTTAAGTTACAAGGCTAAGCTTTAACAAGTTCACTAATGCAAGCTCTACAGTGTCCCTCACATGCTCAGATTCTGCAAACACATACGTAGATCTTGAAGGCACTGTCACAACATATGTACTCAAACTGGAAGTAGAGAGAATATATGTGCCAAGACATGGGTCAGCACAAATTCTTAGCACTGCAGTAGTCTGAGCAACTGATTCAGCTCAATCCAGAGATTCCTACAAACAAGCTACCTTGTTTCCCAAAAGGACACACATCAGCCTTGACAGCCTTCAGCTGAATGTTTTGAATAAAACACACTGGCAGATAGAACAGGTTTGATAGCCTGTATCACAGCCCTGAATATGGTTTCTTGTATGATGGCTTGGTCTTTCACAAATTTTAGGGAACTGATGCAAAAGAAAGTTTGAGGGAGCAACTTGCTTTTGTTCCATCAGAACAAACTAAGGGTCAGCAGGAAAAGAGGAAAAAAAAAAAGGAAAAGTACTTTCATGCTATTTTTCTGCAACAGACAGTAAAACTTGATACACGAGGTGGGTAATTTGCGAGTACTCTACATATCATGCATTTTCAGAGTATAATCAATATTTCTTCTGTCAAGACATTTCTTGCAAGCATTGATTTTTTTTTAAATGGTGTTGGCCTTTTCAAAAATCTGCCTAGAAATTGTCACAGCATTTACACCAAAGCAAGTGCCAAAAGTTGACAGATGGGCAGGCTGCCAAAGAGCAACAAACCTGCCAGACCATGAAATTGGTTCTTTCTTGTTCTCCCAAAGCTTTTTCCACATGTTGAGGGGTCTACCCTGTTTTGTTTGTTGGTTTTGGGATTGTTCTTTTAGCATCACACTAGTTTGTTTCTTTTCCCTGAAGTCACCTTGATCTTGGGAACAATTTTCACTCAAAACTAAAGTAAATCCAAGCCACAGCTATTATACATGTTGGTGTCTTGTCTGCTTTGCATATAGACAGCCTAAAACAGTATTAGCTTAGATTAGTAAAACAGTAGGCACTGGCAGTGTAATTGGCATGTCAAAGACTAGGCACCTTGGTCATTTGCCACTTATTATGTGTCCCAATATCAACAAAACAGAACATTTTTGTTCTTACTGATATTGTATACAAAATAGCTCACACTTTTTTTTACTATGACTGCCTCAATAGATAACAACTCACCCTGCACTTCTTTCCCATCACCAGTTTTCAACCTGAGGCAAGTCTCCCTTGTAAATTAAAATCCTGCCTGGATTTAATCCTAATTAAATTTGCATGCCTTAGTGTACAGCTTTAGGCTTCACAGTGAACCATTTATTATAATAAATAGGAAGTTATGACCCATGTGTCTATCAGCTCTCTTCTGATTCTAAATTTCTGTTTATCACTTGCAAAGTCTAAGAGACCTGAGCTTGAGAATTTTAGAGGTTCAGTGGTCCAAATAATTTCTGTGCCATGACTCAGTATCACATCCAAACTGTTGTTACTTCTTTTCTTGTGTAGACATAAAGAAGGACCCTTTGAGGCAGCTGGCATCTTGTGATCATAAGTGAAGTCTTTCAGCAAGTAGCTGCACTGCAAAGAAGCTCTGAAATGTGTTTTCCACTTAGTTCATTTAAGCTTGTTTTTCACCAGGCATATAACAAACAAAACAAACAACCAAAAATTTCAGTTTTAGTTTATTCACAGTAGGAAAGGGAAAAAATTACATTATTAAAAATTGCAGCTGCCCTAGATGAACTTAAATTTCTATTCAAAATAAGTGGAATTTTCATTAATGAACAAAAGCGATTTCAAGCTGAAGAGTTAGTTTCTCACTTCAGAACTACTAGCTCTCCTGTGTTACAAATACTTGGGGTTTTTTCAGACATACAAGAAAAATGTTTTCGTTCCACAAAGCCATTATCAGAGCACATACAGCCCTGTATCACTGCCAGATCTTCCTGGGTAGAAGGGAACACGTTTCCTCCAGCTTGAATGGAGCTGAAAGGATTTGCAGCTGTGTAACACTGAAGACATGCAAAACTTGATCATTCCCTTATCTCTACTGACAAGGTTTCACAATATCCAATTTAAATGGTTAATTGGGAAATAACCCCTCTCTAGAGCTGGTTTGTTGGGCTTTTTACCCTCCAGTTACAAGCAACTGTTAAACTTGCTATAGCAGTGGCTTTCTGTTCTTTAGAAAGAGAAATACATATCCTGCTACTTGGTTCTCCTAGGCATTTCATTCTAGGTAACAGTACAATTACAAGTGACCATGCTTTGTACTCTTACATCTAATGGTCTCACAGGCTAACAAGTGTACATTGCACATCTTACAACTGTTTTTTAAATATTAGCAAGTCACCTGTTGCACATTTTCTGTGCTCCAAACACTGATTTTTTTTTTTAAACAGTAAATGCCTTCACAAAAGTCAGTCATTTGTGTCGCACAGGATGAACTCCTGAAAGTGTAACTTTAAGGACACAAAAATGAGAGGAGAAAAGCAATCAATATTGCAAACTTAAGAAGTTCTCTTCTGTATTGCTGCCAATGCTCAATAACTCAGCCAGCCGCATGGAATTTTAATCAAGTGTCCTGAAAGTATTTTGCCTTTGGCCTGAAAACAAGAATGATGTATTTCAGCCCGAAGGGCAATCTTTAAAGAAAATCCTAACAGCCTGAAGACCAGGACTGAGCATACAAGTCATTTAATTTGAAATTCAGCAATGCTACAGTGACACTAAATAAATTGTAAGGCAGATTTTGGATCCTACCCTACAACACCCCAAATATTTTTACTGATTACTGTGTGAAATGCTGCATTCCAATATGTAGAGCTGCAGAGCAGGCAGTATGTATTTCTCATTGAAAAGATAAAGGCTGCTCAAGTTTTATAGACTATCAGTCAATACTATGTGGTATACAGAAGGGTTTTTCTTTGGAGCAAACACCCCAACCATTTCCTGCCACTGCACCACTGAAACACCTTCTTACTCTTTTCCCATCATTACAGCAGGATTTTGAGCCCACCAAAGGTATCCAAACTCAGATATGTCTATTACCACTATCAACTGTGGCAGTATGCAATAGCAGATCCTTAAACTAACTACAACCATCACACAAAATGTTTGAGAAACCTTACATGGCTCTGGAGCTAAGCATCCATGTGGCAACCTCTGATCTGTGCCAAGACACATACCAAATGCAGCCATACACCAGCAGTCATAATTTGTACCTACTGCCTCATTGTTGCCTTTGAATCATATACCATCACTCATCACCGTGGAAAGATCTTATTGTCCTTTACTCATCATGCAACTCATCTTGAATTGCTTGCCAAGAACAGCCTCCTCCACATCAGAGAACCTGCACTGTGCTTTGCAGAATCATTTCCTTAGCTAGAAGTGTCCCCATTGCTACACTATCAGATATGCAAGAAACTCTTGTGTGACAACTCTCAAGAGGTCAGCCATTCAAATCTAGCATTTATATTTGCTGTGTGCCTTTGGCAATGATAAACTTGTTCAGGAGGATGTTGGCAGACACAGTGTAAACCTACTTCAGGAAGGGGCTTGGAAGGACTTAATCCTCCAAGTTTTAGCTTAAATTTTATGTTTACTTCTAAAGTCCATTTTGGTAACAGGCTCACATTTTTGCATTAGCAAAAAAAAAATCGTGGTTTCTAAAATTCTGATCAACCATTAATGGGGTTTATTGTCAATATCCGAGAATAACACTTAAAAATGCCCAGTTTTATTCACAAATCATGGACTCCTGGAAAAAATAGAAAAAAATTTGCCATATAAAAGTGTTTAATACTGTAAATGAGATATTATTCCATAAAAGAAAATCGAACTACTTAAGCAATTAAAACAGAGCCTTACCCAATCAATGCATTAGTTAGCAACTACTTAATGAATAGATGAACACTTGTCTGTAGATAAAGTATATTCATAGCAATTCTCCAGAGGTCAGTGGAGTTCACTTGATCCTTCATTTTCCCCATCAAAATTTTTTATCTCATCAGCATGTTTTAAAAGGTGTTTTCTACTAGAAGTCATTGAGGACACATTATTTGGAGACTCCACAAGCAAAAGCAAATAAAAGGAATACTAGCAATTTCAACAGCATGTATGTCATAGCCCTAGTTTAAACCAGGGTTTCCACAGATCCTGACAATTCAAAAGAAACTTCACTTCAAACTTTGTTATCTACCTCAGCCAATACATGAGAAACAACCTGATCAGAGGCATTAGCAGCACATAGTCACAAGGTTTTCTGCCCACACCTCCCCCTTACAACAACAGAAGACATGCACAAAAGGCAGTGATGTAAAGGCAAGCTAGATATATGCATGGCACAGAGAACAACAAGCACACACTAGCTATTCATGCATTTGTATGAGAAACATTTGTGAGGCAAACCTATACAAGAAAAACCATTGGACTCTTCACCAGTTTTATTAGTAGGGAGCTGGTTCTCTCACTTCTGTAAAGCAACAGCCAGTCACAGGGAAGACTTAATTCCATTAATTGTTGGGGTTTTTGTTCCAAGCACAGGCCCACTGCTAGTGCTAGATTCTCATAGAATCACTCACTGCCAAGATACTCCTGGAATTATGAGAATAACCCAGCCGAGCAGCAGGAGCTCTGCTCCAGGGAAGAGGTGACAGAGGAACACCACAGCACCAGACTCCCCAAGCCTACCATCCTCCCAGGTGCCCGCCACCCTGCACTGTGGCTGCAAACATTCTTCTGCCAGTGTCCCATAAACAAAACAAGGAATAACTCAGGCCCCTGCTCCAGTCCTTACCAGAAATGTAGCATAAGCACACTGCACTGGAAATGCCAGTCACTACTGGGTTGTTTTCCTCCTCACCTTTCCACACTATTTCCTTACACACTTCTTTGATCAGATGAGTTTCCTTACACATCAGTTTGATCAGATCCCTATCTTTGGGATAGAAGGTAAAGTTACTAGTTATGCTTTCACATATGAACTATGAATACAAACATAGGCAAGCATCAGTGTTAGTTCCAGTTTATATTTGTTCAATAAAACCCAAGATTTATAGTTGACGTGATTTATGCCACCGATTGGTAAAGAGCTAGGATTTTACTATTAAAAGGCACTTAATCAGGTCATCAAGAAAAATCCAATAGTCAACACTATAGAAGTTGTTTCAAATTACCATACGGGTGCCGCATTGTCCTCTCAGCCTTTCACCAAATAAAAGCTTACACAAATATGATGGAGGCAGTGGACACAGGCCCATCTTCAAGGTCATTTTGGAGCAAAACATCAGTGACATATGCAGGCAGAGCCAAGTGGAAAGTAAAGTTTCTACTTTGGGAAGAGTGTTTCTTAAACAGCTTTTTAACCTTTATTCTCATGCGGGAATCAAGAGGGGGATTGGATCTCACAGCACAATAAATGAGCTCACAGAAAGGAATTACATTATGCCAACAAAAATCTTGCAGAAAGAATTGGTTCAGGAATATCTGATGGGGTTGTTACTCTGTCAATAGACAGTCTAAAGAAAAAAAATCGAGAGTTAACAAGTTAAAGCAGAGAAAACTGAAGGAATTGCTGAAGGCTGAATCTAGTCTACACAAAGCAGAAATGGGATCTTCATGGCCTTGGCTGGCAGCAAAAGGCCAGGGGGAGGAAAAAAGACAAGACAAATCAACTCAATCCATCAATCCACATCAGCTGCAGCTTTACACATCCTGCAAGGTTGGGCCACTTGTGCAAGGGACAGTGGGCAAGACTGCCTCTGAGCCCTCTGAGCTCACATGGACATTTACAGCTGTAGGGACTTTTCAGGGAGACTAAAAAAATAAATATCAGCTCCTTGGGTAAAATCAAAGCATCCTAGCAGTCTGTTTTACTCTGCCAGGAACACGAGGGAAAGAAAGCTTCAAGAGTCAGAACTGCTGTTTCACATCAGGAGGGCAAGACTAAGTTATGTGAATATACATATCTTTGTAAATAAAATGAGAATAAAATTATCTTTGTCAATCAAGACCTTAGACTTTGATAACATTTATAGTCTTACACTTATGTTCTCTTTTTTTAGAGCATTATTTATATCTACTGTGACTACAAATCTTCTAATTATCCTGTAAAATTGTGATGTATAGTTTTAATGCCCAAAACTATGTATAAAATAACTACATCTCAGGGCAAAAGCAGTTTCTCCCCCATCTAAAAACCTCAGATTTTAACAAAAAAATTATAATAAAATCCTTAAAATATCTGAAGTAACTAAAAAGGAAGAAACACAGGTGTACCTAGCCTTTTTTGCTTTGACCTACATACAAGCAGATGAAGCAGTCTCCTCAAAGCCAGAGTTCTGTACCCACATCCTAGTGGCCAGAGGCACTGTAATACAGCCTCCAAGTTGTCACTTAAGTACTGCAAACCATATATAAATGGGAAGTTTAATTGGTGTGCACCTAAGGCTTGTGACAATCAACAAGTCACAGGTCCTAACCCAGCCAATCCCAGCTTGCAAAACTTTTCCAACACAGTATTCTTCTGTCTGGTCAGAAAGGGATCCCTGGAGGACAGCATAAACAGCAAGCCCCACCTGAAGACCCTGTGTGAGATGCTGTAAATACCAACAAGTGATCAGCACAGACTAATAGTTCTGAGTTTCCAGAAATGCATTTGCTAAGTCCTCAGGGAATGGAGAAAATATTTATGACAGACAAATGCTTTTTTTATCTTAATCTTCAGCCTACTTAGAATGCTTTCATGGGATTTTTCTGTCACATACCTCTGTACTCTGAGAAAAGAAGATTCTGCAGCTTGCTAGTATTGACTTTCTTTTAAAATAAGAAAGAGAAAACAAAGACTTTAAATTTAGGACTAAATCCAGGCCAAGCACAACATTTCCCCCCACAAAATGTCTAAGACATTCTTTCCAGGCCACCAGAAAAATCTAAAATTTCTCATGGTTCTTTTTCTACTCTCCCACCCTCAGAAGTCAGACCCCAGTCACAAAAACCTGCACATAGCTGAGATGTATTACCCTTTCTACTCTACAAGTTCCTCTGAATATGATTAAGCCCCATTCCTATTTGAAATACTTAAAAAGTATTTGTTTCTTGATATGAATTTAGGGAATCCTAATTTTAATGCAATGGTACACACAAAGTCAACACTCCTGTGGATATGCAAAGGGGCCTCTGAGGTGACTTCATAGACAGGTCATCTAAAATTGGTCTATATAGTACTCCACAAAAGTAAAAGTCAATTACCATCAGTGTCAGAAAATGAAAGCCTTACAGCTAGTCTTCCAGAGTTTGGTTGGGGTGTTCCAAGTCCTGTAGCCCAACAGAAGCAGCTGCTGCAGCTCCATGTTCCCAGTATGCATTTCCAACAGACACATAATAATATACTCATGTATATGCATATAGCCAGCCATACAGATCAGTAAAGACAAACACACAGAAATGTGATGACCACCAACGATCTCATCCTGCTCCAGCTGCTTAGCATGAAAGAACTGAGTAGAAAATGCATATTCATATATATCTCAATAGGTGGACTTGGATACCTATGTCTACCCAGTAAGCATTTCCCCCTCGGTCCCAGGTCTCCCTGTTGCTGGTGCTGGGCACACAAGCCCCTGAAGCCCACAGATTCACTCCAGCTACTTGTCCACAAACTGCCTTGCACATGCACCACCCTCAACACAGCTACTATAGATCCTTTTAGTTACTGGTGGAGACACTCAGCCTACCTGGTAGCTGGCCCTGGATCTTCTTATCAGCATATGCTTGATGCAGACAGGTCTCCTGGATGGCCTCCAGACCCCCACACAGCCAATCCAGTAGTTACCTTAGACCTCCCGGTCTCTCTGGTATCTGTGCCAAAACAAGAGCTTCTTTGATACCTGGCTCCATGCTGGCAGGTGATCACACACTGACACAGACTCACAGGACACTCTGGAGAGCTTTGCCCATGACTCATGGTGGTGGATGTCACCTCAGCCTGTGGGCTGATGGTGGTCCTGAGACATCCCAGGAAGGGGCTCATTTTACTGGGTTCATTATTGGGATTGCCCCACCTTGGTCCTCTGTGCTCCTTTGTGCATGGACCTGAGACTTACCACAGTCCAACAAGTTAAATAAAGCACGGATAGTTAATAAGTATCTTATGTCCTCAGGCAGGTTAAGTAGCAAGGCCACACTAGGGGTGTACAGGTTCACTGTAACTAGGAGAAAAATCAGAACTTGAGACAAGCATATCATCCTGCCCAATTTTGCCAAAAACCAAAGTTCTCAGCTTATCACAACTTTAGGTCATTCTGCTTCAGACTCCTACCGAATGTTTAGCTCATCAGCCTCCAGTCTTACACTGAAAGGTGCAAACACTGCTTAAGTTTTACACAAGTCTTAAAGAACATCAGGTTTCTTTTAGTAGTGTCTTTATCATGAAGCAATATTTACACCAGTGTAGGCACAGCAGAAGAAAATATTGTGAAAATAAAGGCAAACTTTGCAGTAGGTAGAAACCTTCCTGTTTCCTATATCACTTCATTCTTTGTTGCAGGTTTCTTACCCTTCCCTTTGAAAAGACTAGTATTTAAGACTGATGGAAACAAGCTCTATTCAAGCCATTAGCATACAACAACCTACGATGCAGTATGGCAGTCAAAAGGTGTCACAGGGACTTTACATTTCATACAGAAAGCATTTGTGAATGCAGTGTCCAGTCCAACTTGAAGGTGTGTAAGATAACCTTCTTCAAGATTTATGGCCATCCCAGGACATCCTGGACATTTGGCTCTCAGCTTCAAAAGTGTCAGAGGAAGACAAATCAACCCAGAAAACACCTTTGAATGCATAAAGCTGTAGTGAGGTAACTCAAGTGCAAGATCTTTCAAATTAGGCTTGTAAGCTAAAAGCCAGATGTAAAAAAAAACAAGACTCAAGAAACTTGCTCCTCAGTGCTGCCACACCTACAATTGAAGTACACCACACTCAAGATGGAACTCACCACCCTGAATTACACACTAAAGAAGTCCACAGTAAGTGGGATACAGAGTCATCACACCAAGCGTTGCCAAGGTGTGAGTGACCCAAGAAGAAAACAGCAGAAGCGAGTACAATAAAAGTTTCTCTGAATTCAGGTGCCTGATTGATGCTTAGTAAGTAAATAAAAATGAAGGTCTGCTATTTGTTTCCCCTTCCATCTTTGAGTACCCTAAAGATCCAACAGTAGCATCAGCTTTTTTCCCTTGCCCATTCTCCTTCTGCACCATTTAAACTTCCATTCTCAGCTGCACAGCAGCTCACTTTCAAACAGAGGTTTGGAGAGATTTCATACCAGCCTCCCCCTCCCCTGCAATACCAATCATAGCAACTCAGCACTATTCAGAAATTGGAGAAGTAGGTTCAAACGACCTCAGATTAAGGAGATTAGCCTAAGTCTCCCACTTCCTGGCCAAGCGTTCTAACAACCTGATTTATAAGCAAACCATATCACTCATGTTTCAGGAAAAAAGCCTCTGACCATGATGTTATGATCTGAACGCCAGACATAGCCTAAGCACACTCACTAAACTAGACTCTTGATGGAAGGTAACCCAAATAAGTGTAAAGAAATACCTGTGTTCAGCTCTGCCCAGATAGAACACCCCAGACATCTTCCTGGGGCCACTCAACCTCCTATACATCAGCACTTAAAGACTATCTATTCCAAAACCCCAGGCAGGAGCTACAGAGCAGGCTAGGTGAGCATACCAGCTTACACAAACAAATAGACTGTGATGCAGCCAAGGAAGCATTTAGTCTACAGCTACAGCCTTGAAAGTTACCATTACCTCACACTGACAGTAGCAGGGCAGATTAATTGGAGAAAAAAAATAAAGATCACCTGACACTGGCAGAATCAAATCTGTAAAATACAGGCAATAGTGTGCAAAGCCTTCATGGGATCTTCTACTTTATAGACCTGGATTGTTGTTACCTCCAGTATAAGAACACATTCCAGCAATGCAAAGCAGCTACAGAAGCCTCCAAAACCAGCTATTTGCTTGAGACTGTAAAGTAACTTTTTGTCCAGATCACACACTTCATGAAGTTACTCCACTAGTGGATAGAAAAGATTCAATTGAAAATGCAAACCCAACTTTTCAGCATGGGGGCATTGCAAAAGAACTGCAATTAAAATACCAACTAAGTTTCACAGGTATGTAGATATTAATCTTTAGGCTGAAAGAAACAATTATTAACCTTTGAAGTTGCTCAGTACCATGAGTTTGCTACTCTGTGTTTGTTTCTTAAATTCAGCACTTTCTGATAGACCCTTGAAACTATCATACAACCAACATTAGCAACAAGAAAAAAATTAAAACCAGAAAAAAGATACACAGAGTTCTACCACAGTACTCTCCATGGGCATGCCAAGGTAGCTTCCCCAAAATTTCTCCAGTGCTTTTGCTCTGAGAAATCTTTCCAGCCTCACCACAAACTGTACTTCCACACCATCACCATGCTCACAAGTTTGAGCTTCAGTTGTTTACTTTCTGTGAAAGCAACATGACTATTCTAATCTGCATCGCATTCTTCACATTGTTTTAGCATCAGTTATCTTGAATTCTGGTTTTCCTAAGGCAGTTACCCACTGGGTGGTGTGTGGGGGTTAATACTCCCTGCTTCCTCAGATGATCTGTGCTCTCATGCTGAGAAAAAAATTCTATCAACTTAATCTAATAGGAAGAATGATCTCCTGACCTGATCTTTCAGCTAGAAAAAACAATTACAAATTTAAATAGCACTGGGAGAGGTGAATTGGGTGCAATCAAATACACTGGTATCTTTGAGCACTGCTACAAAAATATGCATTTTATCAAGATGCCTCCAACTGTGAGCTGCTACATAAAAGCTGGAATATCAACACTGAACTATGTGCACAAGCTGCAACAGATTACATCAGTGTGAGAATAAAGAATTTCTACCAAAAAAGAAGTGGAGTCTTGTCACCTATATTGGGCCAGCTTACAAAGCATCTGTGAAGTAAGGTTATTTGGTGTACATAAGATGGTAACTTAAAAACAATTGTGAACAGCGGAAAACCAGGCAAAATTTGTGTCTAAGACTGAATCTTCATAACTAAGGTGAAGTGTATTTATTTACAACCTGAAGTACACGGACTCTGCAATTTCCTTGGGCTTGATTTTGTCTCCCTTGCCCGAAGGTGCATATACAAAGTGTTAATAAATACCCTCACTTCTACTGCAGCATGCAAACATCCAGATGCTAATCTCTCATGCTACATCGCGCCGCTCTTCACCATAAAGAAAAGCCGTGCATCTGCACAACACATGCCTTCCAACCATTCCCCCTCCCCTCCTCATCTGTTTGGTTTTTAATAGAGACCTAACGCAGCCGGGGGCTGGAGTGCAGCGAGTAGGGAAGGATCGGTAGAAGTTCTGCTGTTGACTCCACCAGGAGCTGAATATCGAGGCGAAGGTGAGAACATCTGATGCCTGCCAGTGCTTTCCCTCACAGCTCAGCATGCCGCAGGGCCAGCCACTGCTGGCCCAGTAACAGAGAGGGAACGGGGCTGCCCGCGGGCTGGCGGCTCACCGGGAGCACGCACGGCTCCGCGCTTGGAACAAAGGGGATGGAAGGACGGATAGATGGATGGATGCCTGTGGGGGAAGTTATTCCCAAAGCAAGATCTGGCCGCGGAGCGTTCCGGTATCCCGGACTCAATGCACCGACCAGCCCCACGTGCAACAAAAAAACCCAACAAATAAAAAGGAAACTTCTATAAATTATCTCCATTACGTGCTCGTGCTACCTCCGCCTCCTGCCTGGAAAGTGGTTCTGACCCCCTCCCGCTCCTCACAACAGAGCTTCATCTGGGTTATATTTGCTACAGCGGGAGGCATCCTTAGGGTCTGCCCGCTCCGTTCCCTTCCCCGGGAGCGGGACCCCCGGGGCTGCGGCCCCTGCCCGGCTCCGCTTCCCGCCGGGGCTTTGCCGCAACGGAGCTGGCGGCGGTGGGGACCCGGGCCGGCCACCAGCTTTCCCACCCCCACGCCGCCCGCACCGGGGAGCGCGGCAGCGGCCGTGCCGCCCCCTCCCCCGGGTTTCTGCCTCTCCACTGCGTCTCTCGACTCCTACAAAGGGAGTGGGCGGCCCCGGAGGCGGCCGGGCAGAGTGGCCCCCTCCGCCGAGGAAGAAGAAAGGCTTCAGGAAAGTGGGGGGGGGGGGGGAGGGAGGGAGGGCGGCTGTGTAGTGCCGAGATGAGGGGAGAAGAGGGGATCCCCAAGAGGGAGGGGTGCGAGTTGGGGTCCGACCGCTCTGCCCGTCTCGCGGACCCCAACCCTCACTCCTCCCTCTCGGGGATCCCCTTACGGGACAGCACAGCTCCCACACACACCGCGTCTGCCCGGCAGGGGCTGGGGACACGCCGCCAAGGCTTCCTCCAGCCCCGTAGGAAAGAAAGCCAGCCCCGGGACGCGGGAAACAAACTCTGCAGGTAACGTATCGTAACGGAGACCCCACACTCCCGAGATGCTCCCACCCCGCCAAGTACTCACCTCGGGGCTGGCCCTGCCCCGGCGCCCAGAAGAGCGAAGCCACCGCCAGCAAAACCACCAGCCATCGTCCGCCGCTGCCCATCGCTTCTGCCCCCGCCGCCGGGAGGAACGCTGCCTCCCGCCCTCCTTTTATAGCCTCCCCACGCCCCCGCCCCGCCGCCCCCGCCCCGCCCCCGCCCCGTCCCGCGGCCGCTCCGCCGGGGGCTCGCTCACACCAACACACGGGGCCACGGACCCCCCCGTCACACGTGTCCGGCTCCGCAAAACCATCCCCGAAACACTTGCAGCCCCGGACGCGCGTTGTGAGCGATGCGCGGGGTGCGGCCAGACCGAGTCCTGGTGCCTAAAAAGTTCTGGAAAGCTGTAATTTATAAACCGGGACGTCTTGAGAGGAGGGGGGGCGGGGAGGGGAGGGAGAGGAGGTAAGAATGCGAAATATCACGGTAAAAGCGCGTGTGGGGAGAAAGCGTTGTTAAGCTGGTTCAACACGCAGCTTCTCTATACGGCTGACATTTTAACATTTGGGGGGGTTTAGGGGTTTTTTCAATAAAAAAGCAGCTGCCGAGGCTTTCCTTGTACAATTGACATCCCCGGCTTTGAAGCTTCGCGCCCGTGCCGATGTTTTCGAGCCTCCTCTCCGCACAAGCACAGCAGGTCAGCCACGTTAGTCAATGGAACGAGCTCTCCCCGGTCGGTAAACTAAGAGATTAACTGCTCTTGTCCCGTAGGGAGCCTTGGCAACTTTTTAACCACCAGCCTGTAGGAATTCCTCAAGATGTATGTGTTTAATACATCAGGTAAGTTAATTCCCATGAAGTTTTCCTGGTTTAAGGTCTGTCAGGTCACGGTGCTTTTACCTATGTTACTCCTAATAAATATTGCAAGTAAGTTGCAGCAAGGAGTGATGTTTTCCTGGGAAAAGAGCAGTACGCTCAAAGTAAGTTATTTGAGGTGAGGGAATCTTACTCAAAAGATACGGTTTCTCAAATACAAATCCCAGCTGACAATGCACGCTGCCTATTTTTTAGTGTAACACTGTGCTGCTCCGTATGGTACTGCATTTAAACTCAGATTTTGAAGTACCATAGTGCATATAAGTTGCATAAATGGAGTTAAACTGCAAGCACGTTCTTGGTATTGGGGGCAGCTGCTCATGGAGTTCAGACTTCAGCTTGGTCAGCTGGTTGTTTTTATTGATCAGGGTAAAGGAATTCCAGAAAAGAACAGTAATTTACAGATTTTGTATAAAATAAAGCTATTTTTTTATCATAAAACTCAGAGTTATGAGTTAGAGTGGAGAAGGCATAGCAATGTTTATAGTCAAAACATAGACAAACAGGAAAAATTGACAGGTCAAGGAGATAAAAAAATGAAGAAGTTCTGCCATAAAACTATATCAAAGGCCTTCAAGCCTGCAAATAACACTCCACATCTGTCACTTCCAGCAGATCTGTCCTTTGCTCACACCAGGAACTTCTTAAATTTCAGGCCAGGCAAGGAGGAGGAAAGCAAAACATCTGTGGGGAGAAAAGTCAACAAATTTCAAGAGCCAAAGTGTCATTTGTTCTAAAATCATAAAGGTCAGGCTAAGGAATCCTCAGAGCAGGATCACAAGTATGAGCTGGAAGCCAAGTACAAAGGAAAGGGAAAGAGGGAGCATCTGGGCAACATAAAATCCTGCCGGCTTACAGCTTTTTAATCAGGTTAACTATTTCTTCAAATTACAGCAGGCTGAAGAGTGCTATCTTACATCCATGTGATGATAAGTGCCAATTCATTATTACATGCATTTTTCCCCATTCAGCATATTCCACAAGACCTAGAGAACGTGTATTGGGATCCAGCTCTGGACTTTATCATCTGACTCGATTATTATGGTTGAACTAAACATCTCTATACAACTTGTAACTGAAATATATACATTGAAGTAGTCTGCAGAGCTACATCAGTGTCCATTATAACTATTCTCTAAGAAAACTGACCCTTCTCAAATTTCATTTGAGTCTGTGCCTTCTTGAAGAAGAGCTTTACTGTGTTTTCTGTGGTTCCCTTTTCCAAAGGTCATTGCTGGTATTTCAAAGTACTGGGCAAGCACAATGATCCCCGGATCAAGACATGGCACTATTTATACAATCGTTCCCTAACCTAGGTTTCTAATGAGCTTGAATGACTATGAGAATAGAATGAGAATCTCAGCTTCTTAAGTAAGTGTAACTGTGCTGCACATTTACACTGAGCATTTGGTATTATAAGCTGAAAATTATAAATTTCCTTGTCTTTGACAGACTGACCTGATAAGAAAATGGAGTGCCATGGTACAGATAAGATCAGTCAAGAAACATACATGAGAATAAAAGCATTTTAGGGCACTGCACTTCTACCCATGTTTATGCGGTCCCCAAAAATCATCTGCCTAAACTGAAACTGATCGCTACTATGTCATAGGTGCTTAAGATTGATACTAGCATTGCATGTTCAAATAGTACAGGAGGCTTTTATATTGTAAAACAATTGAGTTCATACTGCTCCAACTTCAGTTGAAAGACAGAAAGAGATGGCACAAACTTTAGGAAGGGTTATTTCTGAATGCTTCAGACTGCCTGGGTTTGCTAATTTAAATTTACTACAAAATAGAACAACAAAAAAAAGTTACTATGTAAGACTGTGGTAGGTTGACCTTGGCTGGATGCCAAGTGCCCCCCAAAGCTGGTCTATCACTGCCCTCCTCAGCTGGACATGGGAGGGAAACCAACAAAAAATCTCATGGGTCAAGATAAGGACAGGGAGGGATCATTCACCAATTACTGGCACGGGCAAAAAGAGACTCATCTTAGAAAAGATTCACCTAATTCATGACAAAGCAAAACAGAGTAGAGCAATGAGAAATAAAATGAAATCTTAAAATGCCTCCGCCCACCCCTCCGTTTTTCCCAGGCTTAACTTCACACCCAAATTCTCTCCCTTCTCCCCCCAACAGATGGGGAATTGGGGTTGAGGTCAGTTCATCATACATGGTCTCTGCCACTCCTCCCTTCTCAAGGGTAGGACTCCATACACCCTGCCCCTGCTCCAGCGTTGGATCCCTCTCACGGGAGACAGTCCACCAACTTCTCCAACATGAGTCCTTCCCATGGGCTGCAGTTCTTCATGAACTGCACCAGCATGGGAACCTTCCATGTGGTGTAGACCTTCAGGACGGGATTGCTACAGCATGGGTTCCCCTCAGCAAACCTGCTCCAGCACGGACTCTGCTCTCCACAAGCTGCAGGACCTGAAAGGAGCTTGTTCCAGTGTGGGTTTCCTGCAGGGTCAAAGCCTGCTCCAGCATGGGGTCTCTCCAGGGGCTGCAGGTGGAATTTCCCCTCCCCATCATCTTCTATGGGCTGCAGAGGGATAGCCTACTTCACCATGGTCTCTCCACAAGCTGCAGGAAAACCTCTGCTCTGGTGTCTGGAGCACCTCCTCTCCCCCCTTCACAGACCTTGGCATCTGCAAAATTTCTTACATCTTCTCACTCCTCCCTCTGGCTTCAAATTCATTCTCCTTTTTTTTTCTTTTCATTTTCTGTCTTAAATACATTACCCCAGAGGCTCTGCCACCATCAGTGATGGCCAGTAGCAGGTCTGTCTTGTAGCTAGGTGGCATTGGCTCTGTTGGACATGTGTGAAACCTTCTAGCAGCTTTTTGCAGACAGCACCCTTGTAGCACCCCACTACCAAAACCTTGCCACACAACCCAAAACAAAGACAGGACAAAAGTTCTCTGTTAATACCCAAAAAATATTCTGACAGGTGGTTATAGGGAACTTCTTAAAATCTTGTTTTCTCCCTTACCAATGTTAATGAATTAAAATTGCCTTAAGGAATTCAGTTGCAAAGGAATGGCAAATTCTAATATTTAGAATGATCTAGCGAATATGTTATATCTAGACATCTGTGGATAACAACCTATGGATAAAAACATTGCCTTTGGCAAAGCAGAGGCTTGGGAGAATTCAAGCTGGAGAAAACCCAAATACATGGAGTCTGAATGGAACCACGCTGCTCTCCTGCACCTAAGTAAACTCCCAGGCAAGCACCAAATATGTTTTTTCAGCTTTTGTCTGTGTCACTGTGCTTAAAGGCAGAGCTATTGTGTAAATGGCAGGTTGCCTTCAGGCCCCTCAGGACCATGAGGTCACCTCCTGACCCTAGAGGGCAGTGGGGGCACTCATAGCTGTCAGCAGTGCCCTGCTTCTCCTCATTCATAGCATTTAATAACTTGTGCATCCCACCTCCCACCTTGCCACCCATCCAACTCTGAATGGTCCTTTCTCCTCACTGAGTATCGGGGCATTTCTACACCATGAGACACCGTTGACACAGTATCTGCTGGAATTGGGGTAGGGGATTTGGAATAGTTTCCAGAAAGAGATACACTGATAAAACCAGTCAATGATCCCACGCAGAACTACATTTAATGGCTAAAGAATGTTTTTATCAATTACTGTCCTGTACAGCAAAGGGTCTGTAATTTTTAGCCAGTTTTTGTTGGTTTTTTTGCACACACTTGTTATCCATTCTGCCTCTCTACCTCATTATCACATAAGCACCACCTAAGTGTTCTGAAGAAGCATTCTGGAAATAATTATCACTTGTAGTCAGAGGAAAGAATACAGTAAACTGCCTGTCTGCCTCTAATAAACATTCCACATTCAGCCACTACTAAAAGCTGATTTAGATAACTCTTCTGTTGTTTCCTAGAACCTTTCAAGTGCTTCTCCCCTTCCCTCAGAGAAGTATGTCCAGAGGGTAATAAATCTGAGCTGTGACAGACCAAAGAGAGGAAAAAATTCAAAGCAAAAGGCCCTTCACAGCACCCCCTGCCCACGAGGACTTCCTCGCACCAGGGACACCACCTCTGCAGCATGACAGGCTGGCAGTGCAAGCCAAGGAGAGAGGGATATGCCAGGGCATCTCCCAGGTGCCTCCTGGTGGTTTTTTGGCTGGTAGCCTGACGCTCTGCTTCAGCAGCAAAAGTCTTTGCCCATTAAACAGAATCACGAGTTACAGAAGGGCAGGGGTTGGAAGGGACCTCTGGAGATGATCTAATCCAACCCCCCTGCCAGAGCAGCATCACCTAAAGCAAGCTGCACAGGACATTCTATCCTGAAAGTGATTTCAAGCTGTAACTTGAAATATATGTGACAATAATTTGGCTCTTGAGATAACAGAAGTTTCCATGAGGATTAAAGAAAATCTGCTTTTTTGAAGGAACCTGGGAAACAGCTGCTCCAGGAGCCTGAATGGAGCTGTCACAGGCCCGTGGAAAAGGCACGAGTGGATGGAATGGCTCCCACCTGCACAGAAAAGGCACTCCTGGGCTGATCCTGGGTGCAAGGTCCTTCAAAGGCTTGAAAGAGGGAGCAAAAGTAGGAAAATGGGAAACTATAAATTCTTACTCCATTTACCAGAGGGTTACAGAGGGTTAGGAGAGCACAGAAGCATCATGGCTGACTGTTCTTGCATGGGGAATATGCAGGTTCCCTTCCCAATCTCAATAAGAAAGGTGCAACACAACATAGTGTAATAAAAGTGCTTTAATAAGAAGATACTAATAATAAGAGGAATATAGATGGCGAGTAATTCTTAGATCTCTCCATCTCAGGAACTCTGCCTTTGTGCAGCATCAGATGCAAACAGCATAGTTGAAATTAAATACAGAACCTTGTCTTCATATTGTGGTAAATATATCACATGCCTGGATCATGCCTAGGTACCCGACTATGGAGACACTTCTTGTAACTCTTGTCTCTTCATGGCTACCAAAGTGAGAGTTGCAGAAGGCAAGAGGTACTGGCTATCAGGAAGCCATGACTGCAAAGGATGGCATGGTTTGGAAAGAGGTTAATAAAGCTGCACTGATTCCACATTGCAAAGTAAGCAGTGATGTTTTCCTGTTGGTTGGTTTCTGCTGTTTTCCTGTGAGAACTGACTCATTGGCATCAGTGGTGTCGAAGGCAAGACTCAGCGTGTTTCCTGTGAACAGTTCACAGGCTGGAAATTGGGATCAGCGTCTAGCAGGAATGATTGGATTTTGGATTGTGTATTGTATTAGTGCAAATAAAATCCTCCTCAAAATGGCAGTGCATTCACATTATTTTTTCTTTTCTTGAAAAAAGAATGGAACCCATAAGCAGTAGGGAATACAATGCTGTCACTTCTGACAGTCAAGCACAGCCCCTCCACAATGCTGTTCCTGATCTGAGTATGAGACTTTGCCTTATGTTTTGGTTAAACTGCTCACAAGGGCTTGAAGGCCATAGTAACCCATACAGACAAAGGAATAGCCACAGTTCAATTCATAAAGAACAAGTGTTAACAGCAAGAAAAACATTATCCATCATCTCCAAACTGATCTTGGATTTATGGGAAGGACTTGTTGGACTTGAAGAATCCAAACCCAGCACTTCCAAATCTGTATAAGGAAAGGGGGAGAATGTAACGTGGCCTTCACAGAGATGTACAAGCTGAGTGGCATTTAATTTGTGCTCCTAAGGTCTCAGATAGTTCTGAACAGATAGAGAATTTATAAGATAATGTAGCTCATACTTTTATACCGCAATTAATTTGTGAGAGCAGATTACAGTTTGTGACTAATTTTTGCTTCCTTATTATTTTGCAAAAAAAGTATTAAATAGGATTTAATCAGTTAATCATATCCTCTGATCTTTTCTGCAGTGAATTTGCATTTCTTCTCAAGTGTAGTCGGGTATGCAGCTGGGAAAAAGATCTGTAGGATGTCTGTGTTGTTCCAGTGGTTGAGCTTTTAACAGCAAATGCTGAGATTTTGCTGCCCAGAGACATATACCCACCCATGCAAAATCTGTATTAAAAGAAGACACCTGGATGTGAGATCACCAAGGCTTCATCACCTCTTGGGTTTTTTTTGGTAGAATATCTACAGATCATGCAAGAAACAAAACTTGGAGGAAGCAAGCAGAAGATGAAAGCTTAAATATGTGACCTTAGTCCAACTTGTGGAACAATGAACGTCTCCAGTAGTCTTCTGTAACTTTTGAAATGAAATCATCTATTTATACATTTAAGCATGAATTTGATGTCAGCTTTCAGCTTCTGTTATAGAAATTTGCCATGGAATCTAATACAAGAGGCAATTTAACTTTATTAACGTGGGAGGAAATATGTGCATAATGCGAGCTATTTTTTAATCTTCACTGCCACTCCTGCTATTGCAGGAAAGAGCCTTACACCTATCTGGAAAGCCATTATTAGCAAACTGAATAATTTATCACTTCCAATTTTCAAGGAATTAGCCCTGCCAAAGACTGAAACCAGAAGGCATTTAAAAAAGAATAATCCAAAACACTATGTCAGGTTCCTAATTTGAGGAACAGCAGGAGTGTCCAAATGTGAGGTTCAAGAAGCATCATTTCAAAACCAACACTAACTCTTCCTGTCTATAAAAACAGGTGAATGTGGCTTCCTACTACCTGATGGGTACCTTTACAGATATTTCAACTGAACTTGTCGTAAGTGGATAGAAAAAGGACAATGAAGTCTGCAAGTCCCTGTGCTTCCTCTTTCTAATGCTGTTTAGAGAGAGCATCTGCTGTGCAAACTTTACCATAAAAATGCATATAATGGAAGCAGAGTTAACATCTACATATTCTCTTTAAAATTAACTCTGCTTTAAATGAAGTATATGATTTTTGGATCGAATACACTTACATTGAACTAACTACAGGCACTTATGGAATTGTTCTTTAGGTTGTGTTGAAAGAATAGCCTGATTTGTAAAACAGGGGAAATCAGATGTCCTATTAAGTCACAAGCAAATAAATACAGGCAAAAGCACAAAGTTTATGGGACAATCATATTTTAATGACTGTCAAGTTAAATTGCACTGACTAGAACTTATTTTCTGATTCCCTTTCTACTTACGTAGCTATCTGCGGTGCGAAGTGAGTGTTTGATGCTACTGAGCCTAACAGTAGCGTTTGCTGTCTCTTTTGTGCAGTGTAAAGAAGCACTCGTCAGTGAAGAAGCAGTCTAACGTTTTTGAATATCTACCGAGGTACCAGCTCCACTTTAAAAGAAGGGTTAATAATTACAAATTCAGGAGATGCTGGAAATGTTTAAAATCTGAATTGCATAGCAAGCAGAGAAACTGTGGCTACGTGTTATGCACGATGGATGGATTGTCAGGCTGTATTTACTAAGGCAGTGTTTCTGTGTAAACTCCATTGCTAATTAGGGGTTTGTTTTGGGGAGCGAGATGCAAAGCCAATCTACTTGATTTGGGGAGAGCTTAGGAGGTGAGCTCTCTAGCTCGTCTTTGAATTCAATCAAGAAATGCCTGTGTTTAAACAAATGAAAACATTATCAAGCTTTAGTCAATGACTATCTGCGGTGACACTGCAGTGCTGTATTTACCCATCCTGGATTCCTCCCTCCACAGTTCTGACTGTCCACAGGGAGCATGCAGAGGTGCCGTGTTGTGAGCAGCAATTAAAACTTCCCCATCTGCAGGAGCTCTCTTCTCCTTCCCTGTTCCCTTCCACTATCGTGCACCCTGAAGTGATCCCACTGCAGGTGCTCCCAGGAACATGCAGCTCTCCGGTAAGAGGCACCGTCAACCTGGGGACGACATTTGTATCTCATCTTAGGCTACCCATGAAACCAGCACTTTCCTGCTTCTCCAGTTTGTCTCATTTGTAAAAGCAGGCAGGAAAAAAGACCCTGACTGGTATGACATGTACAATACAAGCAAACACTGTTATTTTTTATTACTATTTCCAAGGCTCTATTATAAAATACCAGCATGGAACAGGAAAAAAAAAGCTATTATTGGAGTAGGGTTTTTGATAAAATATCAGAAACTACAGAAGATTGAAAGTTGCTCTGTCAAAGAGAGACTGAAAATGAACCAATTATAAAATAAGCAAGTCAGCATATAAAGTTTACATTGTGATTTGGGGTGAATACTTTATACTATAACATTTCCAAAGTACTTTATAAACTCACTAAGCTGATGCAAACAACATACAAGATTCAATTAACTGGCATGACAATGAAGCCACAAACACAAGACCCTACAGGAAAAGAAAATAAACTTTAAATCCCAAACCAGATCACTACCATGTAGGTTAAGGATTTCCTAATGAGATTCTTTTTTTAGCACTGGTTCAATTTTCAGACACTGCTAAATTATTTGATGAAGCTGTGCCTTGGTGGATTGAGTTCTTGCAGGATATTTAATTGGGATTGCAATCAAATTTTTAGCACTAATAGAAATAATAAATTTGTTTTAGAAGTGGAGAAGCACTTAAAACATATCGAAGAGCAACTACTTGTAAAAAAAAAAAAAAGCCATTGAAAACAACAAACACAAACTGCAGTTAATCGGTTTCATGTAATTTCACTTCTGAGCCCTACAGTCTGTTTCGTACAAATCCCAAAAACCTGGCTACGCAGTGAAGTCCTCAGCGAGACCCAAGTTTTCCCGGCTTTATCCTGCAGCCATTAGAAGTAGCCACCGGGTGGCACTGTAAAACTGCAAGTCGAGTAGGATGCCTTCAAAGTTCATGGGTTTAATTGCTTTGCCAAGGTAACGGATTTAACTTTTAACTCCCTTCCTATCAACACCCGCTTCAGCCTGCCGATGAGATCAATGCAGCCCCTGTTCGCTAAGCAGAGCCCACCAGCTTCCTCCTCACCGGTAACTTTAATTTTTAGGTTTTAATATTTTTGTTGGGGCTTGGGGTTTGCTTTTTTTTTTTTTCCCCAAACCTTTCACGAAGCCAACCGGAGAACCCAGCTTCAGGTTTGCTGCTGACTTGGTGCCACTGGTACCCGGCATGAGCCTGGCCAGCTCTGGATGCTTCGGGCAGACAAAAGAGTCGCTCTGATGGGGAAAAAAAATGATGAGGCAGGCTGTCTGTAAGGGAGTTTTCCTGCTGCCAGGCAGTTTGGCATTAGCTTACTTCACAAAGGATGAGTTCTACACGTTGGTTTTCATAGAATCCTCGAATGGTTAGGGTTGGAAGGGACCTGAAAGATCGTCATGTTCCAAACCCCCTGCCACGGGCAGGGGCACCAAAATCTTTTGCACCTGCCTTCTGTAACCTACTGTCTGTGCGAATACCCTCAGCATGTATCTAGTGCCTCAAGATTGAGGGTGTCCAGCTTGTTTCACATGCCGTTCCCCTGATGGCATTTCTGTAAGAAGCAGAGACCAGAGGAGGTTGCAGAAGTGTGTGTGTGTGTGGAGGGGGGGGCATGGAGGGGTGCGTGCAGGAGGTAATGTGCAAGGTTAAAACAGAATGCAAGTACAATGAGTCCGTCTTGGCTACAGCGCTTCACTGCATTTAAGTATGTAATATCTGTCGTTTGCTTCACCTTAATGCCACGTTAGCCTCATCTCTTTGAAAAACAAAGAAAACCAGCTTTCGTGGAGCCTTTCAGTCCCTGAAAATTACTGATGCTGAGTTCTTCCTGGCACCATACCGAACTAGCTTATTTTCATTTGATGAGTAGGACGCCTTCAAAGTTCATGGGTTTAATTGCTTTGCCAAGGTAATGGATTTAACTTTTATATATTTTGTGTAACATGGTGTAATACCGGCAAACTAATAAATTCCACATCCCTTCCTGAAGCAAATCTCTCATTAAAGTCAGTTTGAACTTTACCAGAGGGGTGGAAAGAAAAAAAAAAACAAACCCAAACTGAAGGACTGAGACTGGAATTTGGAATTACCATGTGCCAGACTTTGTAGCAGTGACTTCAGTGAAGCCAACAGAATCCAAAGAATTTGCTTGAGATCAAATCTTTTGATAGCAGTAAATAATTAATAGGCAATTGTTTCAAAAAAAAACCCTATCTAGGGAAGCTGATAGTGATTCAGTTTAAATTCAGATGTCTCTTTTTTTCCCTCTAATACATATTTTTAAACACCTGTCTTTAAAAATAAAGATCATTTTCCCACCCATGCAATTTGGCTACATGTTATGAAAGAGCCTTTCCAAGAATGTCGGAAACGTAACAGCTATCATGACAACTTCCAATGAATCATGCCTGCCTCAGAGTCTCAGAGGAAGAGAAACTAAATGATGATTGAATTATCCTTCTATCTCTAAAAGAGATCTTTCTGAATCAGGGGTGAGGCTCTGTGAGGAAATGGGTTCGGAGCTCTTATATTTCTGCTATCGTGGTTCCCCCCTGTTCTCTGAAGAGCTAACATCCCAAATTTCTGCTTTGTGGTTTGCACAAGGCAGAGGTAGAAAGTGCACAGTGATGTGATAAGGAGAGCAGCCTGGACGGTAGCAGTAGCCACACACCAACTAAACTCTTGCAGAAGTGCTGGAGACGCAGAAATGAATCCAGGGTAAAACCAAAGTGGGATCCACCAATGTGTTGTGGATACAAAGCACAGAAAGTGGGATTTGCATGGCTGAACCAAGAGTAATGCCCACAAAGTAAAGTCTCCAGGTCACAATAAGTACCCAATGGCTCTGCTCCCAGCTACCAGGTTCCCAACCACACCTCTGCCACCAGGCAGGATATGTCTGTGCTGCCAGCTCTCCGTCAGTCCATGCTTTGCCGCCTTCACCTCCAGAGGTAGAGGATGAAGAGGCAGCTATAATCAGGGCATGATTTAAAGGCAAGCCAGATGCTGCTGCTTGTGGAGCTTAATGCCCCTTTCTGGCCAGGGCACACCTGCTCAACACCTTTCGTTCACAGAGAGCTGAATATCTTCTTTCTCTGTTTCCACAAGGCATCATCTGTTTTGCAAACAGCAAAGTACATACATGCCATGGCTTTTCAGCTTTTCAAAAAAAAGGCTGTGCGTCTTGGGCAGTCCCAATGCCACTGGAAGAGCAAGAAACACAGTCAGAGCAAGTGGTGAGCAGTGCCCTGAGCCACTAAGTGATGCTAAAGATCCTAGTTCTAACATCTCTCTGAATAAAAGATATTCTCACAACATGCCACAGTATTATAACCAGCTTCAAGTCTTACTTTTTTCTAATCTGGATGCAAGCAGAATTTGAATATTTCCTATAAACACACATCATTGTCATGTTTTAAACACATCATCATTTGAGGCAATCAATAAAATCACAACTATGTGTTTTGGTATACTTAGGTACATATTCTTATATAGTTGAGGAAGTACTTGAATGGCTCCTTTATGCTCTCCAAGGTTGCTCACTGGTTTAGAGAAGAGAAATCTCATAACAAATCTCACAATGTCAAGTTTTATACAAAGGCTGGTTCCTATACTCCAGCATCATCTGCATGTTCCTTGAAAGTCTTTGAATTAATATTTTAAATATTTATACTGTGGCTCCTTTTCCAAGCTTTTGTCAGGAACTAATGGGCTTTCAGTTAATAAATTATATTGTGTACATTTAATAACTTCAGCACCATGTGCAAATCTCTGTTCAATGAAGATTTCAAGAGTCACACATTTCTGTCTTAACTGCCACAACAACTGAACAAATTCAATGGATGCTGTACAGTTATTTGCCGCTAAAATGTCAACAGAGAATTTAAATAAAAGGAAATCAGCTGTTCGGGCAGAGTTTTCTATTAAGCAGTAGACAGAGCTCTTTCTGGCATTAGAAGTATGGAAAGGATGCAATGATGTGATTTTAAGAGTCTGTAAGAAAGCTCCCTGGTTTTGACTTTGAGATACATGTGAGTGTTTAAGATGCAAAGCCAGGGGGCCACATTCCAGCTGCGAATTAACAGGTGTGACTTCCAAAATAGACAGCGCTGACTGACATTGGTTCTGATTTTGGCCCCTTGTTCAGAAAACATTTTTGTTTGGTTAAGGCCCCAGAATACAAAGTACCTTCACGCAGCCACAGGTGCTCTCAAATGATCTAAATGCAATGGTTTGCATAAAAAATGTTATTTAATTCTCAAACATAAGAATTTTACTAGTGGTGCTGGAAACATAACACTGTAGCTCTATACTTTATGAACATAGTGGCCACCTACACAGAGATATAACCAGAGGTCATAGTAATACTTGGAAATATGTTTCATTTTCTTTAAATGAACTCTTTTTTCACTATGTCACTGCATCACACGTATTCTTCATGTCTGGAACAAAGCTCATCTGTAGTCACTTAAATTAGCAGGCCCCCTGATCACCTAAATGAAGTAAATCTTCATCAGGAACCACTCTCACCTTCAAGTCAGCACAGAGCAGGAACTGGATGGAGCTCTGCTATCACGACCATGGTGCTGTCGAATCTTACACATCAGCTGAGCTCTGCAGTAGAAATTGCTGTCCTGGGTTTCTTGAGAAGGACCCACTGTGGAGCACATGAGGGGATGGCTGGGGATTATTGCAGACTGTTTATCTATCACAGTCAAACTCACAAACCAGCGGTGCAGACCTCTGCTTATTACATAGCAACAGAACCTCTTATAACATTAGTTACCATTTCTGCAGCAGATGTTATATGCTGCACATAGACAACTCAAATGACAGCCCCCCTTCTAATGTTTTTCAGTGACTGCCTGGGTAGTTCAATAAGTTACCCAGATACCACTTCTGCAAGGACAAGTTATGCTTGTATGCCACTGCTGATGGAGAATTCCCCTTAATTTATGACTTCTACCTTTACAGCATGGGTTTGGGGTATTTTTTATCCAAAGCATTTATTTGAAAACTAATAAAGTGTGTAAGCATTACAGTAATAGCTAAGATTTGTTTTTGAGATTTACCGGGGAGAGTTTGGGCTGACACGGGTAACGTCTCTAACTAATCAATTATCGTCCTTCCCAGAAGAACGATGCAGAACATCAGCGATTATCAGTATTAGAAGACAACATGCCATGTCCAGTGCTTTCCATTTTACCTATGTCCATACTCGTACACATCACTTTGTTAATTAGAAACAGAAGAAAATATGTTTGGCATCTGGGTCTTTCTGTATGAGACCTGTCTGGTGCCCAGTCCCTTCAGTCCCACCTTCAGCAGTGAGGCAGCAGCAAGTGCCTCCGAGGAAGACCAGTTTACATCAGATTGGTGGCACATTAGACTTTCCTCCAGTTTACAGTCTCCTAATCGTCAGCACCCACAGCCCTGCTCGGTCGCTGGAGCCTGAGATGTTCTCTAGAGCCTTTGATCTCACTGGCAGGTGAAATCCTGCCCAAAAATCTGCATAATTCTTAAATGCATGTGTTGCTCTACCCGGATCTGTGGCCCTCTTTTTGCTGCACCTACCTCTGTGTGCTTATTTCTTCCTGGCTTCTTAAAGGACTTACAATTTACAACAGCTTTAAGCAGCACAAAACAACTCCCTCCCTGTTTTAATGCTGATTCAGGGTAATTATTGCTCTTGGGTGAGTGTAATTTACGGGATAATCATGCAGCTTTCTGTTGCTTACATTCACCTTTTCCCTCTTGTTTAGGAGGCTGCCTTGTTCAGCACAAACATTCGTACAACTCATATAAGAGAGGGCATATCCTTGACTTATCATCATCTGTGATTTTTTTTTTTCACTTGACAGGTTGAAAAATGCATACACCTATTTTCTCTGATGTTTTCCTTATCACCATGGGCCTTCCCGAGGCTAAGTCTGCTCAACCATTCAATTTTGATTCTGGAAGCAATGTTAAGGCCATTAGCTGTGTCCACATAAGGATGCTGTTATAAAACTTGGCATGCTTATTAATCATAAATTCAGTAGACGTTCTGCTTCAATCTTTCTAGAGTCTGTTTATGCTTCATTTATGATGTAAAGTGAGGGTTTGAGGGAAGGTATTGTATTTTTAGATCAGTACTTATGTCAGGTAGCAGACAACGTTCATTATTTCCATTTCGGTTTCCACCCAAAGAAGTGCACTTAGCTCTTTTCCGCTTGTATTGCATGTAGTTTGCTCCAGAGTGAGGCAGTGAAAAAGTGCTGTTAGAGAAGTTCAAGAACAGGTGGCTGTGGACATATCAGTGGGGGATTTTCACCTTTCTTTTGTCACCATATATTACCCAATATTACTCCAGTATCATGACACAATCATTTCAAGGGCAGGTAAAACCAGCATGTTAAGAATTATTTTTTGCTTGCTGCTCCATTCTACTGGTGGCTTTTTAAGGTGAAGCTGCCAAAATCCATATTCCTGAAATGTTACCTGTCGAAACCCATAGAGCACTGGTGGCTTCCAAGATGCTAGTTAAATATACCCTACAGAGATTGTGTATGTATATTCATTCTTTGGATTACCAAACTGACTCAATTAAGGCATTTGTAACACATTGTACGTTCAGCCTGGACTCATGAAATGAGTCATGAAATGGCTAAGCAAATTTCATTAACCTTGGAAAACTTGAATCCATTTCCATGGACAACAGAGGGAAACAAACCTTCTGCCATCCTCTGCCATCATGTTGCTCCAAGCCCACCAACCCAGGTTACATCTGCACCCAGCCCTGGCTAGAGATAAGCTTTCTTATCAACTAGCTGCAACTCTGTTATAATTGCATTTTCCTCTGATTGCCTACATTTGTTCAAATCCAATAAACTAAAAGTGAAATGCAGTGAGTCAGAAAACATGCAGATCCGCACCAAAGATAATGTGAACACAGTGGCCTGTGAACCAAGGCTCCTGAATTTTTTGTGTGTAGGGGAGTTGAAGACAGCAGCTGAGGAGGCCAGATTTAAGACAGCAGCATGGGAAGAGCCAATATGGGTCACCAGGTCTCATCTCCAGATCTCAGAGGCAACTATATCATAGAATGTCTTTCATCAGTGTCCCGGTTCCAGCCAGGCCAGAATTAACCTCCCCAAGCAGCCAGCACAGGTTTATTGAGCTCTGTGTGCAGTAAATTTCCATGACAAACGCAGAGGCTGGCACTGTTGTTTCAAATTCTCTGCAAATATTGCTTCTCTGGTCCAGAAACATAAGTTTAAAAATAAAATACTCTATCCCCTTGCCCCGCTCGCCCCAATCTGACCTCCTGTTTTTATTTCATTCTTAAATTTTGGTATTGTCATTTGTGTTCCTTTTGAGCCACGCATCCTACTCCACGTTTTTGAAAAAGCTTGCCTTCTTGTTAGCTGACCTGGGCATACATCAGAGCATCAGCACTCACCTTCTGCTTACCTCCCGGCTGCTGAATGTGCAGTCGTTCCACCTCAGGTGGAATCATTAACTGCAATATCCTGTCTTCCCACAGTCCAATAAGTGCTGAAACCCTGTGGTTGTACACCACAATTAATCTCTTCTGATCTGCAGGTACAGAACAGATTCGTCTTTGATTCTCTCTATTGGGAAGTTGCTCATTAGAGGCTGGAAAGTAAGAGACATGATAATTATGGGTGGGCCTTTCTTCTGCTTGCTTTTTTCTTTTACCTGCACTTGAGCTCCAGGATCTTATTTTCCCTTTGATTTGCTCTGTTTATTCCTTTTATGGTAATTTTTAAATGCAGGTAGCTTTTCATGTGCTTCTTTTCACTTACTGGGCTGTATCTTCTGCCTCCGGGCTGTGCTCTGTGTGATGTCCTTAGGTCCCCTTACCTGCAACTTGTCTCGGATCTCACCACACTTTCTTTGACCACACAGTCACCCATATTATTTCATGGGATTTCAAATATCACTGTCATACTAATAATACCTAGATGCATTACTTTACCAATTGCCTGAGAAGTCTTATTTGTTCATTCAAGCCCTCTGAAGCCAAGCACCCAATATGTTTCCTTAAGTTAGAGCCTGGAAATTTAAAAGTCAAGCTATTAATTGTCAGCATTGAGTCTTCAAATGTCTAGAGGGATGCCTGCCCTTTCATTTGCTAATGTCTCTGATAAATCCCAAACTGAGACACTGGTATGCGTTTTAGGGAGTTTTAATTAGATTCTGTTTTATCATTTATCAGGCATATGAAGGTAAATGCAGAGTTTCTTCGTATATCAGTAAAATTTGTGTAAGAGTCATGGATCTGGGATTAAGGCTCCACAGCAGCTTTGATTGAATTATTTCCTAAGTTCTTTTTTGCAATCATTATTGTAATGGACTCTGGATGGAAAGACCTGAAACCCTTCACACTGGGTCACATTGATTTGCAGTACTGATTTGCCAAATTTTGTGAAGAATAAGGTAAAAAGGACCTGTGCTTTCAGCTGGAGAAGCACACATTTATTTTAAACACAAAATCAGACACAAAAAAATGGATCATTTGGTGTTTGATATTATTTCTAAGGTGATGACTTCCCTCTGGCTTTGTCCCTTAAGACTTTATGATACAACAGCATTTTCAAACACACTTAGAGCAGTTAAAATAAAAAAAATACAGGGATGGCAGAGCAGTAATGAACTTCGCAGTACAGAACACTCAGTTGCCTGGTCTTTACTGTGGCACACAGAGCCCATGGAGCCAGGATGCAGACACATTAACGTTAGCAACGCCTGGAGAGAATCACTTATTTTAAAAACAATCTACCAAAATTGGCATATTGGCAGATTGAGCAGGGAGAGTCTGTAAGGCTCCTACCAGATAATGCTGAATTAATGGTCGTGCTTAAATCCCATCTGTATCTACATTACACGTGCTACAGTCAGGACCCCCAATGATTCTCTCTGCTCAGGACCCTCAAGGTCATCTCTGCCCTTTGTTTCCAGAAAAATAAACCATAATTGTCCAGAACAATTTACACATAAACCACTTTAACAGTCTGTGGAGGAGGGACCAGGAGTTCTGCCAGCAGACCACAGAGTTGTGCTTGTTTTTAGACTGTCTGCACCCACAGATGTTTAAGAGAACTAATTGGAACAACAGCTTTAGGAGTGGTGGGGAGATTCCCTCTGCCCAGAATGATGCGTAGACCCTGGCCATGGGATGCTTCAGAGGGCTGGCAGTTGTACACCACAGGTGACTGAACTGCTCTAGGCACTGTAAGAAGTCTGGGAGGAGTTGTAGTCCAAAAAAAGAAATGATGGAAAGGAAAGAAAGTCAAATATCGATGCATTCTGCACCAATGCCAACCAAGTAGGCATGTGACGGACACGTAGATGATCAGACTCCTGCTGTGAGATAGGCCAAAACCCACACCTTTTTAGATCAGATTTGGTTTAGGCAAGGAGAATTCAGGCTCTCTCTTCTACTTCCAAGAACTGCTGTTTTCTTTCTTGCGATGTATTCCAAATGTAACAAAACTACCTTGAAGTGTTCTGTGAGAAAGAATGCCTGTGGCAGAGGTGATGTGGCAGCAGTTATGCTAAAAGCTGCTTTCTCCAGTTTGGAGATTCTCTTCCAACTTTTCTTTCAGTTTGATCCAGAAAGTCACAGACCACAAGTAGCATTTAGCAAACGTCCATATTGCTGACAGGCAGGTATATGCTGTTTTATGGGGGTTTTTGAATGTGGATGAGACTGCTCATAAATGCAGTGATGAATAATAGAATGGCAAATGCTTTCTATACTGCGGTGGTGTCCTCCATGTAATGACTCTGAATGCGTTTATAAACATATCTGTCACCACAGTGGCCATGAGAAGAGGAGAAGGCTGGGACACAGAGGCTGTGCACAGATGACTGAATAAGCAGGACAGGGTCCTTGGTGTACTCTCAGACTAGGGAATGTCCATCTGCTAAGCTATCCTTTCCCTCTGAAGGAGTGGGAAAGCATCTAAGGTGGGTGGGTTCTGGCAGTGTCCAGGAGAACAATCGATGCCCCGGAAGACATGGGTCACACCACAGTGTGGGGTTGTGTGTTGCCTCTGTTTAATATAGCCAGAGTAGCCAGTTGGCTTGTGTACACACATGGAAATTGTGGCAGAAGTAGGAGCTGACCAACTAACTGCTCATTTATGGATTTTTCTGGAATTTCAAAATACTACTGCAAGTTTGCAGAAAACCCCCACAACTTCCTGTAATTCCATGAAACATGAACATTGCTGTTGGCTACTGACTATTGGGAGGAATCGAGCCTGTCTTTACTAGTCTACACACACACACACAAATCTCCCTCTCTTTATTGCATACTATGGATGCTTTGAGCTTGTCTTCTGTCAAGAGGTCTGCAGAAAAACTTCGCAGAGGCTCTTGTTAAATGAGCCCCTGCACAGGCAGTCATTCACCTCCAGGTCCAATTCTTCATGGGTCAGGTGATCCAGCAGCTCCACATGGGACCTTAATATAACATTCCAGGAAAGCTCCAGGGACACACAGGCATTAAAGACTGTTAACAGCACCGTAATTAAAAACAAATTAACAGGAAATCTGAAATTGCCTTAAGAATTGTTCCTGTCTTGTGTCACATCTCATAAATCTCAAATTGCCTTTGAAATTTGACTTAGTAATTCAGAATAGCTGCAAGATCAACAAACCACTATGAAGTAGTTAAGAACCTACAAAATGTGCTTCCTTAGCACAGAGACCAGAGGATGTCTTTGACAGTCTGCATGGCACTGGCACTTATAAAAACCCTTATTTACTTCAGGGGAAAGGAACAGCACATGAGAAGATGGTTCAGTAGCTGCAGTTGTATTTGTAGTGAATTTCTCTCCTGCATGACTGTTGTTTTCTGCTGAACTTGAAACAAGTGAAGTCTTTTTAGCTAAATCATCCTTCCTACGATGGTTTTGGCTGGGACAGAGTTAATTTACTTTATAGTAGCTACTTTGGGGATGTGCTTTTGATTTGTGCTGAAAGCACTGCTGATAACGCAGAGATGTTTTCGTTACTGCCGAGCAGTGCTTACACAGAGCCAAGGCCTTTGCTGCTTCTCACCCCACCAGCGAGCAGGCTGGGGGTGCACAAGGAGTTGAAGGGGGGTCACAGCCAGGATAGTTGACCTCAACTGACCAAAGGGGCCATATGACATCATGCTCAGGTTATAAAGTTGCAGGAAGAAGGCAGGGGGGATATTCAGAACGATGTAATTTGCCTTCCCAAGTAGCTGTTATGCATGATGGAGCCCTGCTTTCCTGGGGATGGCTGAACTCCTGCCTGCCCATGGGAAGTGGGGAATGAATTCCTGGTTTTGCTTTGTTTGTGTGCGCAGTTTTGCTTTCCCTGTTCAACTGTCTGTATCTCAACCCAAGAGTTTTCTCATTCTCAGTCTTCCAACTCTTCCACCCATCACGCCAGTGGCGCGGGGAAGTGGGCAAGGGTCTGAGCTGTTGGATAGGGGAAAACCATGGTGCAGTCACAGGAAGGGTTGGGCAGTTTCTGCATCCTCATTTGGACAGGTGTTTATGTAATGAAAATTTCTTCTGAAAGTCTATGGGTTGAACCTCCTAGCATTTTAGAAAAGGCTATGCTTAAAAATCTAAATATTCCTTGTTATATTAATACTTTTTTAAATAAAGCTGAGTCAGAGGAAGTATGTAAGATTTTGATTCCTGAGAGAACACGAAATTTGCTTCAAAATCAATTATGAACCTAAAGGTATATGCTGATCAAACTATAGGTATCCACTACATGCTCACCAGTTTAAAAGACAATGACAGAACTTGGTTTTGCGGAAAAACAGAATTTGAATTCAGTGCGACAAGATGTCTAGGGTTCCATTAAAAGCCCAATGATATCAGATATTTCACTAAAAGCTCAATTTCTATGGAAAAATAATTATGTGATCGTCTCAACTTTTATTTAAAAAAAACAATGCAATTGTCCAGCCCCCACCTGGCTGCAGAGAAAAGCTTGAAAATGTATCCTAAGTGTATTCTAGAGCCTCCGAACCTGCAGGCAAATAAAAGAGCCCATAGATAATAGACTTCAAAATTCCAGGTCTTTGTGAACTCCTCTTACAGGTTTTTTTTTTCAGGGCTGACAATCTTCCTTCATCCTTCAAGAAAAAAAATCTAAAAAATCAAAATATAAAAAAATCTAATGATTTGCATTGTCAAAGAACATCAGAAAATACAGCTTGTCATTTTTGTCAGCTTACCGGGTTTTTATCCTTGCTAATACTGCAGTTTCTCTTGTTATATTAGTTAGACTACAAAGCTCCTCAGTGAGTTTTGGGTCTTTTTTTCTTCTTTTTTTCCCTTCCCTCTGCACACTAACATTTTTGTTTTATCCATGAAGCAATTACTGAGTGCGCTGCATTCTGTAAATCCCACCAGTTTGGGGGTTGGCTGGTTTGTTGGGGGTCTTTTCCCTCGCCAAACCTGCATGCGTGAAATTCATTTCTGCTTTGTGCCAGGCATGGACAAGACAGGTCAGTGTTCCAGCTGCCCAAGGTCCCTAAGGGAAGCCCAGAGGATGGGTTCTGTGCCCAGAGCATGGCGCAGGGCTGAGCAGGGCACCAGGTAACTCAGGGAAAAGGGAACTGAAAAGTGTGTGGACGAAACCAATCCAGGGCGCCAAGCAGAGAAGGGGCTATTTTTGTTCAGAAATTTTAGTTCCTGAGATGTCCAGATGAGGCCACTGTGGTTTCATTATCCCGGCTTCAAGAAAGGAATTTGATTTGGTTGCCTCAGAGTTTCCCATCTCCACAACTGCAAGTGTGCTCAATAGCCTGTTTTTCTGTTGGAGAACAAAGAAAAGGAAATGGTTATTTCCCCCCCCCCCCCCCCCCCCCCCCCCCCCCGTGCACAGTGCCGTTACGGTACTCGCGGAGGCAGGAAGGGAATTGGACAATGGAAGCTACAGATGTGGAATTTCTTTTATAAATCCATTTTGCTGCTGCTGCTGCTGCTGCATGAGGGGTGATGTGGCAATGCAATAGTAGGAGATGCTGGGAGGCCGAAGCAGAGCAAGCATTCACATCTGATAGGGAGACCTGGGTGAAGCTTTCTGACAGCCCGACACTGACTATACAGGCTTAGTTTCAAATTGGTGGTGTGATGCAAAACCAGGGCAGGGTACAGGGCACTTTGGCTGAGTCACGCTGTGAGGAAATGGGGATTTCTGTGGTGAGAGGCCGGGCTGGGCACTGCCAAGTCCCCAGGCTGTGAACTCTAATGCGTTTTGGAGATGGGGACAATGTTCTCATCCAAAAATATCTGTGCAGCTAAGAGCGGGGAGGGGGGTAGTTGTGGCTAGAGCGAGACTGTGCTTCCTTTGTGTCTTGTTTTCATTTGTTGTGAAAAGTCACCTCCAGAAGGAAGAGCTCTGAAATGATCAGGACGTGGGCATGTGTGTGAGCCCAGCTGCACAGGGAGGGATGCCGGCTGCTCTACAGGTCTGTGGCAGGTTCCTCGTTCCAGCAGTATGATTAGAAGAAGGAAAATGCCCAACTTTGTAAAGCTTTCTAAAAGGTTGTTCTCTTCCCTTCGCATTTGACGCTGCAGAAGGGAAGGCCTTGTTCAAATCCACATAGGCTGTCTGATAATAGGTGCATTTTTTAACAGCAGCTGGGCAGCTGAGCCAGAGTCAGGACTTCTGACACGCTCTCTCTCGGTTTTGATTCTCCAGCTGCTTGGGCTGAAGGGCCACATTTTACCCCTAGGTCCCCCTGTTATGCAAAGCTAAATCTGGCCCAAGCTTGGCTTGCCGTTGGGTTTCCACTCCTCCTCTGCCTACAGCAGCAGGGTGACGCGTTTGGATGATGATTAACAAGAACACTGAGTCAGAGCTTATGGCTGCAATGAGATTTAATATAATGTTTGCTTGCAAACCGAAAAATATTGGCAGAAAATAGTTGTGAGGGAGAGAATCTGTGGCTCTCAGTCAGGCTGCCAACCACCTCTAACCAAACAGCTACAACTGGCCTCAGCCCTTTTCAGGCTTGCCCAGGCGCTCCAGGGAATGCAATATTTCAGCCTCAGCACCAGTTGCTTTTATGCCATGGAGCCCTGTTAAGGTGAATGTTTTAATTGGGTGGCTCACTCAGCTCACCACTGTCTCACGTTTCTCACTGTGGCGTTGGCTCCTCTCCTGCTGTAGGATCCTGCTTGTCAGACACAATAGCAAGGATGGTCCCCCTCTCCTCCCAGGCAAGTGCAGCTCTACGAGGAACCCAAAACTGCAAAGAGACTGAGCAGAGTTTGGCAGTAAGAAGGCACTGCAGGTACTGAGTCCAAAGAAGTTGCTGTTCAGCCTGGAGAAGACTGAGAAGGGATCTCATCCACTCTTATAAATATCTAAAGGGTGGATGTCATGATGATGGGGCCAGATATTTCTCAATGGTGCCCAGCCGCAGGACACAGGGCAACAGGCACAAATTGGAACATGTGAAGTTCCAGCTGAACATGAGGAAAATCATCTTCACACTGAGGGTGACAGAGCACTGGGACAGGATGCCCAGAGAGGCTGTGGAGTCTCCTCTGGCGATATTCAAAACCCACTTAAATGTGATCCTGTACAACCTGCTGTAGATGATGATGCTTTATTAGTGAGGCTGGACTAGATGATCTCCAGAGGTCCCTTCCAACACAGACTATTCTTTGGTTCTGTGATTCTGTGTGCCCTGACTCCCAGCTGCAGCTTCATACATAGTCCTTTAGCATCTGAGCTAATGCAGCATTTTTAGGTGAGGCTTTCTGAAATGAGATGGTGGGGAAGGTACACCCATCACCAAATCTCTCAGGCAGCAGCAGAGCATCTCCATCACCACAGATACACTGGAGAGGAAAAGTCCTGAAAGTCTTGCACTATTTGCTTCAATTTTCACCTAATTTAAATGGTGCCTGAAGCGTATCCTTTTTAGGATCCCTTCGAGTTTAAACTCACTGCATATTCCTGTAGCAATACCATTTCCTTTCATCAGCAGAGCTAGCTTCAGCTGTTGTTGGGTATTATTATACCTCACTGCTTCCTTCCTCTCCCATCAGTCCCTCTATCCTGGAGTTAAATGTCATTTATAGTTGGAGCTATCTCACTGCTAGTTCCCCCCGCACACCAGAATAGCCCGGAAAGACAGGAAAGTTCACAGGGAAAGGGACATCAGATGGCTACATTTTAGGCAGCACAAAACAACCAGACCCCAAAAATCTTGCTGAGGGATGTAGCACAGGACGTTTAGGGCAGAGTAATTTGGACAGAACTGCACGGTACAACTGCTCACACTCGGCGACGTGGGTAGCAAGCAATCATCCAAGTGGGTGCAGATACCATTTGGAAAATGTCACAGCTGCAGTGAAGGTGGCACCCTTTTTGAAAAGAAAGAGGCCATTCCTCACCACAAAGGGGATAAAAAAGCTAATACTTTTTACGAGTATTAACTTATTCTTTTCCTTTTTTTTGTTTAAATAAATAAACAGCTCAGAAGGACTCACAGGAAAAGTCTTTACCTGCATTTTTGCAGCATGCCAAGATTTCTGGTGGAGTGGTAGCTATCTGGTCAGTGAAAACAGGAACATAAAAATAAAAACGACTGTAAAAACATCCTTTAAATCTGAATTGAAATGAGGACTTCTTTGTTTGCTTGTTTTCTTCTATAGGTGCTTCTGTGTGCTTCTGTGATTGCTTGGGGCTTTTTTTGAAGTCACTCTTGTTAATTGTCCTGCAGCCATGGTATGTACCAGATAGGCAAGAAAGCTGACATGGTGAAGTTATATACAGCATCCTTGTGACCTTTTTGCAGTGAAGATACATATCTGTCCAATAAAGCCCAGGCCAAATGACAGTGACAGCTGCCTTGTGGCATTCAGTTTGAATTGAACAGGTTTGCTCGCAAGTTGGGAGCAAGTATTTCATTACAGACTGTGCACCAAGACCAGAATAAGCCCCCAAAAGTGAAACTTTCCCTCAGCAGCTATGGAAACTGCTCCGGTGGACTGAAATGCACTTCACAGGCTCCTCCTTATCTCCTTGCTTTGACTTTCCTGCCTCCTGCAAGCTGTCATCCTCTGTTGGCATTTGTATGTTGGTATAGCACTTGCAAGGGAAGAAAAACCTCACTCCATCTCTCAGGAGAGATACAGGGTGTTATGGGAACTGAGCACTCGAAGAACGAGGGTCGAAGAAGCACATTTTTCCTGAGGAAAGGTCCAAAGTTGTCAGCGTGGGAAGATGCTCTTCTCTCAGGGAAAGAGCCCAAGTCCCTGCTGAAACGGGGCTTGCGTTATGTCAGCTTGAGCCTCATAATGAAAGGGATGACAAGCGTACCTGACTTCTTGTGGGGACTGCCCGAGGTGCAGAAACTGAACCTTTCACGAAATCAGCTGGTGGTGATTCCTCCTTCACTGGGGAAACTGGACAGGCTGGTAGTGCTGAACTTGAGTGGCAACTGCCTCAAGTGTCTCCCTAAAGAGATTGGGCTGCTGAGGGACCTGAAGGTCTTGTTTGTCAATATGAACCGCCTGACAGAAGTGCCGGCAGAGCTCAGCTTGTGCAGGAAGCTGGAGGTTTTGAGCCTCTCACACAACTGCATCTCGCAATTGCCTTTGACCTTTACTGATCTGACGAGCTTGAGGAAATTGAACCTCAGTAACAACCGCTTTGTGCAAATTCCCCTCTGCATTTTTGCACTGAGGAGCTTAGACTTTTTGCACCTAGGCTCCAACAGGCTTGAAGACATCGCAGAAAGTGTCCAGTATCTGGTCAATCTGCAAATCTTTATCATAGAGAATAACAAGATACGCACCCTGCCACGGTCCCTCTGCTTCATCACCTCTCTGGAATTACTAAACATCGATTACAATGCCATACAGACTCTCCCGGATGACCTCTACCTGCTGCGACGGCTGCCACGCATTGCGTGGAACCCGATGGACAAAGGCCTCCACATTGCCCACAACCCCTTGTCCCGGCCCCTGCCTGAGGTTGTTGAGGGAGGGCTCGATGTCCTCTTCAACTACCTCAGAGAGAAAAAGGAGCACAATTGAGTTTCTGCTGAACTTGGGATTAAGCCTGTCATCAGGACTCAGTCGTACTGGAGTGCTTTCCTGCACAGGCATTTGCACTTCATAACGCTTGGATTTCGAAGACTGTGGATGGCTTTAGTAACGGTTGGAGGAAAGCAAGTAAAGTATGATAGTCTTGATTAAGTGTGTGAAGAGTAAACTTTCTAAAAATAACCACCTCTGTATCCTTCAGTGTTGGTGTGTTTGGGGTTTTTAGGGAAAAAAAACCCCACAACAACCAACCTGTGATAAAATGTTTGCTCTCCCTTTGAGAGAAATAAATTAAGGCAGACTGCTGGAAGTGCAGAAACGTGTATTTGCCAGCTATTAGGTGTGAAGAATATTAGTATAACGGGGATTTACTGCATGTGATTGCAGTTGCACTTTACTCCCGCTCACTACTTCATACGCAGATAAACCACTACATAAACAAACACTGCTATCTAAGCAAATCTCAAGGAAAATGTTTAATTTACTTTTGGCAGTGAACATACCCTAAGCTATATTAGCCCACAGACAATACCTTACCGGCCAGTTCAATACTGTTCGTTGTTTACCCCCCAGCTGTGAGCTGCCCTCTATAAATTACAGGTGAGGATCGCTTTCAATGAGGTGATTTCCTGATTCTTTGGAAGATGACCTCAAACTTCCCCAAAGTCCTCAGTCCCCCTCGAGAGACGCAGCCTATCCTGCCGAGCCTCCTGGGGTGCTTACAGCGGTGCATCACATCAGGCAGAAGCAGCACCCACAGTGAGTGGAGAAATGAACATAAGGTCCTTATTCCCCCTAACGAAGGCTGTCAGATGAAGTTGCTCGTTACTCGATGAACTACTGCACTCTGTTCCCTTTCCCACATCCCTGCAATCGGAGCCGTGGAGTAACTTTACTCAGGGGGTAGTGCGTCTCCTAAAGGTGAAATATTTCTTTCAGGAAAAGCAGCAGCAAGCCAATCATCGGCTTAAGTAAGAGCTTCAAAAACAAATAGTTATTTCTGTGATTTTCTGTAGCAGCCAGGAGCATAAAAGTCAGGTCTTACGTGGTTTCTCATATTGATCTTCCATGAATGTCCTTCATCAAAGTTTTATCTGGTAATAAAGAGGCAGTATGAAAGAGCTGTTAACAATTTATGCAACCTGGGTTTTTTTGTTCCCTCACACCAGCGTAAAACAGAAGCAACTCGGTTGAAATCAGTTGAGATAAATGCTTGTAATGGCAGCGTAAGAGAGGAATGAGCCTGTAATTCCTGAGCTAATTAAGAGCATTCAAAGCCACTTTTAAAGTGCTTCCTATCCTATGTCAAATCTCAGGAATCAATGATTACTTTCTAAAACATAATTTGCTCAAAATTATGGAAGGCTGTGAAAGGCTGATGCTGCTTGTAGTGAAGTTAATGGGCAACCCTTGTCTGAGGGAAAAACTCTTCAGCAGAGGTAGAAGCAGCCTTATAACAGCAGACAATTAAGTAATTCGTAGGTCCATGCAAGCAACCACGGCCCCTTTGGCCATGCTAATGTTATCAGTGCAGTATTGAAGATAGCCGTGAAGAATTGGTACTCAGAATATTCCACTCTGGGGCTGCTTACCCTGATATTTTATTAGGTTGGATTGTTTTGTGTCCCGTTTGTTATCTGAATGGAGAATTTCAGTGTTACACCTAGGAACCGCAGTTTCCAAGTGTGCTGTCAAGGACAAGTCTTAGGTTTCTAGCAAACAAGAAACCTTTTTAAAGGGGTACTTCCACTCCAGCATTAAGAAAACAAACAAGCAAAGCAGATAAACAAACGACAAAGCACAGTTATTTTGTGATATTTTTTACATAATATATGTTTCAACTGCAAAGGTATTTCCTATCTAGCTTTACATGTATTTATTTTGCCCGTGCAGTGGGATTTATAGCAAAGTTCCAAGTTTTAAAATGAACGATATATCGAATAAATTAATATGTGATTCAATTAGAGACAAGAAATAAAGCTGCAATTATTTATAGAAATACCAACAGATATTTCTTGGAGGGGATTAGGCACAGATTATTAACTTTTCTAAATGTCCATTCCATGTTCCTAAGTCTGGCACTCATGTTAAGCACTGCAGTCCTGCAACGGTGCTTTGCAGAAAAATTAGATGCCTGTGGCATTAATCACCTGAAAAGATTTTCCACATGTCAGTATCCAGGATTATATGACACCAGATAGCCTCCAATGTGATCTGACTAGAAGAAGTATGCACAGTAATTTACGTGGAAGATGTGAGGCTGGACTCTGGGTGTTCATTAGGACATCACTACAGAGGGTGAGACATGGTGCATGATTCACAAAAATGGTCTCCAGACAGGGGATTAAAAGGCAAATTTGACATAATCAAATGCATCTGGAAAAGCAGTTATAATATGAAGTGCAATGCTAATAATTTAAAATTCAATTATTCAATTGAATAGTAATAACCTTTTACTCAAGCTAATAAACCTTTGTAAGCACACGAAACACATAAAAGTCTCTGCCTTTTTAAACAGAATAATAAAATTCATTGAATAAATGGTACTTTAATGTATAATTCAGATTTTACCATTAAGAAGATAATTTCTACTGAACTGCTTTAGTCTTTCTTTCATTTCTGAATTAAGACCCTAATAAATAGCTTTCTCAGAGATACAGAAAATGATCTCACACAACTCCAGGTAGCGTTCTGAATTCTTTCTGTAAAACAAAAAGACTGTGTCATTGTTAATGCATAGAAATATGCGTGAGATGCACATAAAGGTGTGTGTGTTTGCATCTGAGAGGCAGCAGGATATGCAGAGCGAGCAAGAGGCTCAGGAGGGAGATACAATCATGATGTCATGCACTGGCCCTAGTTTTGAGCAGGGCATTAGCAAAGAATTGGATGGATCTCTGCATTGTCATCTGATATGAGCTGTGCAGATGGCAGGGAAAAAAGTCGCTGAAAAGCTGCAGGGACCATAGTCATTTCTCATAGTATTTGGTGACAGTTCCCTTTCTATGTGTGTATTAAATGATACAATTTTGAGTTATAACCTTTCGAGGAACTATATGCAGAATGTTACATGTGTTTTCTCACACTGAAGTTTTCTCATCCTAAGTCTCACAGCAGCGTAACTTTTGATGCATCTTTTGGTCTTGTTATTGGTGGTGGTGTTCTTCAAAGGAATGGAAAAAGTGGGATCTGCTCATAGGAAAAAGATACTCTCTTGGCAGGGTGACTCTCCTATGGCTGTCACTCAGAGAAGCTCTCAGTGAGCTCAGAGGAAATTCTTGATGTGGACAAAACAAAGGACAAAACACAAGAGCAAAGTAGAAGGAACATAGTTAAGCGTCAGGCGGTTGGGATGAATGCAATATACACTGGGGCTATGCAATTCTTCCCCCAGGTATCATCAAATACACTGGTGGTACATATGGCAAGGTGAACAGCTTCCATGTGGGTTTATTTTAAATCATAAAGAAAGCTGCGTTCTGTCAATAGTTTAAAGTCTAGTCAACAAACAGCTACTTTGAAAACTGGAAGGTTTTAGGCTCTCGACCTAACCAAAGTTAGTGACTTTAGCCTCTTTTTTTCCTCAACTTGTCATTATTTTCTCTACTCTTCTCTTAATTTTCAACAAAATTCATATTTTATTTTTATTTTTTTCCAAAATCCTGAACAGTTTCTAGGCATTTTTGCTATAAGAATTTGCATTCTGCAGTTTAAAGCTTTTTTATAATATAAATTAATTCATTTCCTGTTGCTGTACTGTAGCTTCAGGAAACCATAACTTTCAGTTAATATTTGGCCAATATTTTCAAGAACTTTACAATCATCATTTAAGGATGCATCTGACAAGTATTGCATTGATCCTGGAGATATTTGAACACATTCTTTACTTTGTTGGGCCAGCACATGGCTTGAAAAAACGTATCACAGCTTAGAGCAAGGAAGCTGGTGAAGAAGGGTCTGGAACACAAGTCTTACGAGGAGTGGCTGAGGGAACTGGGACTGTTTAGTCTGGAAAGAGGAAACTGGGGGAAGACCTTATTGCTCTCTACAGCTACCTGAAAGGAAGTTGTGGTGAGCTGGGGGTCAGGCTCTTCTCACAGATAACTAACAATAGGACAAGAGGGAATGGCTGCAAGTTGTGCCAGGGGAGGTTCAGGTTAGAAAATAGGAGAAATTTCCTCTCAGGATGAGTGGTTAGGCATTGGAATGGGTTTCCCAGGGAGGCAGTGGGGTCACCGTCCCTCGGGGTGTTTAAGGAAAGATTGGTTGAGGTACTTAGGGACATAGTTTAGTGAGTAATATAGGTGGTAGGGGGATGGTTGGACCAGACGATCTTGGAGGTCTTTTCCAGCCTTAATGATTCTATGACTCTATGATCATTTCCACAAGTAGAAAAATCATTAACACTTCAGTTTATTTCCTTAACCAAAGGAAAAATAAACCTCAGAGTTCTTCACTACATGGCACATAAACAAAGGTAAATAATGAGAGATAAAGAAAAAAAAGAAAATTAACTATTATCTGGTCAGTATGATTTCACCAAATTCCAAGGGTAAATTTGCTGAGCAACCTTCAGACAGCAGTTCTTGAGTGGTTCAAGGAGTGTTTCAGACTGCCTTGCACAGTTTATATAGTATAGTTAATATGTATGGAAACAAAATATATAATAATTTCTAAAAGATTAGAAAGTATGTGTATTATTATGTCACATGTGCTTCTGCAGTCCACATAGATGGAAGCTGGAATCCTGGAACAATCACAGCCAAAGGAAAACTTCTGCTGACTGCAGAAGGGCCTGCATTTATATGAGAACATATGCATTTAGCATTTTATATCCAGCAAAAACAAGATTTAAAAACTCAGTAGATGTTTAAATGGGTATGAGGCTTTAGATATATTGGGACAGAGGTATGGTTTAATAGTCACATGTGGACTAAGTCTGAAAATCCTTTTATAAAATTGCATAATCCTTCCGCTGTACAAGGAAGAGGCAGAATAGTAATTACAAAGGATGAAGAGAGGGAGAGACACTGAAACAGCTCTCCTTAGAAATGTATTAGGTTATCTGAAAACCCAAAAGGAAATCAAATTCATATAAAGATTTTTTTAAAAGTGGAAATACCTAAGAAATGTTTTTTCTCCCTCCCAGCAATCCAGAGAAAAGCAGACTGTTTACATTATTAAGTTAAATTTTTTCTTTCATTCTCCTTTCTCCCCCTCCTTGATTCCATGCATTTATCTGTGCTGCAGTGAGGGTCAACCAGCCTTCAAAAACCATCCCTCAGCTCTGTCTTCTGCAGCTCAGTGGTACCAACAGCATCCTGTGCCAATTTGTCTGCCTACTGCACCAGATTACTCCTCAGAATTTTGCAACGGAGCCTGAAATTTATACTCTGATGTATGTGGCATCACATCATGCATGGCTAAAAAGGTGGTTTCCAGTGAAGCAGGAAGTGTAGCAACAGCTTCAGAAAAGGTCACTGTAAATTATGGTGCCTCATAAAATAAGCTTACCCAGGCAGACTAAAAAGACGACCACAGGACAGAGCTTTATGTTTTCTTAGGGCTCAGAGGAGTTTCAGATACCATAAATTCATTGATGGATAGCCTGTTTTTAATTTCCACTTCCCAGATATTAAAAAAAATAAATAAAATAATCTATTTTCTTTTTCGATGCAACTCTTGGAAGGAAATATATGTTGCTACATTTTCTTCCTGATCTCCAGCCTTTGTGTCATGGGTGTATTCACAGAAGCAACAAATTGTTTTTCCCCCTTCTGCAAAGCCATTGTGGGTGGGTGTGAAAATGTACTGAGGGTCCAATCTCTCCCTTGCCATGCCAGGAGGGTAGGATGGGGGAGGCTAGCGGTGTCCATAACCACCAGTCATGAGATGGGTAACCTATCCAAAACAGCTGTCATGCTCATGACACCAGATTTATGTGCCTACCTTTGAGGTCTTAGACAGTGGTTAGTTTTCAGACACTGTCTCCACGGTTGATAGAGATGGACACATTGCTCTGGAGAGGCACCAGTGTTGCTGGTGTGCTCTGTGTTGTCCTAGGGTCTCTTGTTGCTGGCCAGAGAGAGCCCCAGGACATCTGCAGCCCGATTCAGGCAGGCATCTGAAGCAAGGTCAGTGAAGCTGCAGGGTACAAATACCTTCCATTGCCTGGCCTTGCCTCTGCAGCATGTATCCACAGGACACGAAACACTGCCTCTCAATATAGCAAAACATTCAGACCTGCTGAGAAGGGTTGGAAGAGACATCAGAGAAATGCCAACACACCTACAGTGCCCTGTGCAAGCTGCTTTTAGAGGCAGAAAATCTTTTCTCCCTAGTTATTAAAATGCTTCATGTCAAAACAGGGGTAAGCAGGACACATTTAAAAGAAGTCTCTGTAGTTTTTAAAACAGCATTCCAAAATTAGCTAAAAGAAATTACCAAGTGAGTAACAGCAAACAGTTAAAGTAAAAAACTGCTTCCATCTACAAAACAAAGTTATTTTCATTAACTTTCCTTGCTTGTTCTTTGTCCTTTTTGTTTTTAAAAATGTAATGGAAGTCTCTGAGTGTATATGTAGGTTTTTCTATTGGTCCATCATATATACATGTTTTCCCTATAGGGGAAAACAGAGGCTATTAGTGGTTCCTAAATTGTTTGCCTGTGTAAGCAGACAAGTCTCTCTGGCATAGAGTAATATAGTTCCCTGTGAATGGCACTGGTGGGAGAGCTGAGGAATCCAGAAGAATAAAATCTTCACTTTGGGAAACTTATTCAATCGAGTGTGACTTGGTTAAGATAATGTCTTTCCATAGGCACTTCTGTGCACAAGGGTCCTGTACATCCTTCAGCATGCCTACCTTTTCTTTCCACTTGGAAAACAGCAGTGTAAAGAATAAATTGTAAGGTGGTTGCTGTGTGTTCTGTCCACATACAAATACAATTGCGAAGATACCAACTTTGCACTCAATTCTTTAAAAAATATCCCTCTGAGCACAGAATTGTAGGGGTTGGAAAGGACCTCAAGAGATCATTGAGTCCAACCCATCGAGTCCTCCACCTGCGAGCCTGTGTGTGTGCATGTGTGTGTGCACGGGTGTGTATTTGTGTGTACACATGTTTGGAGGTATTTGGGAGGTTTTTACAATGCTTTGTGATGTAGTATCTGAGGAATATATGTGGACTGACTGAAAGTAGCATATTCCACTGCAAATAAACCACTGGTGATTTAGTATCAAAGCAGGGCTTAAAACACAGGGTGTTAACTTATATTGCTTTTTAATTTCTCATACATTAGGGTTTTTTTGTGGTATCTATGTTAGATATCACAAAGTTCAGTGGGACTTTTGTTAAGCAATGTGGGGATTTGAAATATGGAAGAATTTGGATTCAGACATGTCCTGGTTCTGGCCAGGCCAGAGTCAACTTCCCCAAGCAGCCAGCACAGGTGAGCTGAGTCAGCACAGGTGAGCTGAGTCAGCACAGGTGAGCTGAGTTACCCTGGGGTGTTTCCACACCACCTGACATCACTCCCCCATAAAAGGGGCTGGTGCCTCCAGGGTAGTCTGGGTGCATCTGGGATTTTGGTCAGTTCTTGTGTTATGCAGCACACTGTTATCATCATTTGGTAAGGTACTCTGTGTTATCACTGGGTGTGAATGTAATTTGCCCCCTTTCACAATGCTTTTGTCACTAAGCTGTCCTTATTCCAACCCATGGAGGCTCTGTCCCTTTCTCTTTAGGGAGTGGTGTGCGGTGCTCAGCCACTGCTTGGGCCTGAACCACCACAGGACAGTTCATTCTTTGATTAATAATCATAAAGGAGATACACTCATTATCTGTTAATTACTATAAGTTTAGTAGCTCTTGCTGTGAACTGTTTGAATTGTGTTCTTTAGCCCACCAAAGAAGAGAGGAAGTTCAATTCTATGTAGCCTGACCTAAGAAAACTTACAGATCTGACACTGAACTGAATACTTCTGGAGTTGTTTGTCCCAAATGCTTATGGAAGGCTCAACTGGAAAGGTTTAAGAATTTTCACCCCCAATTTTTCAGGCTACTCCTAGAAGCAGGTGGTCCAAGATTTAATTCAGCTTCAGAAGAACTTTGTTAGCTGGTTGCTAATCAAAAGCTGAGGCATATGTTTTAACCCTCCCCTCAATCTCCATGTTTTATTTGGATAACTTAATGTAATAGTCCTTACTATGAGTCTTAACAGCTGTTTTTACAGTCTGTGAAAACTTACAGCCAGTGTCTCACAGGCTTTGAGTCCTACATTTTCTAATCCTGCCTGTAGGACCAGAGGTTTTGCTGGTCAAAATGATTCTCCAAGGCTTGAGGGACAGAAAGTAAATGAATGCTCTTAGACTTGGTAAGCTTTCAGTTTTGCAAACCCCAAATCAGGGTTATATCTGATTTGTTTCTGATTCAGCTCAAATTCATGGCTTTACAGCAGTTAAGGTGTTTCATCTTCTTTGGACTGGCATGCACATATTAGAGGGCATGGGTGAGAAAATTAATCCAGCACAAAGCCATAAAATCACAGGATGCTTTGGGTCAGAATGGACCTTGAAGACCATCTAGTTCCAACCTGCCCTGCCATGGGCAGGGACACCCTCCACCAGACAGGCCTGCTCAAGGCCCCATCCAGCCTGGCCTTGAACACTGCCAGGGAGGGAGCAGCCACAGCAGCAACCTGTTCCAGTGCCTCACTACCCTCACAGTAAAGAATTTCTTCCTAATACCTAATGTAAATCTACCTTCTTTCAGTTTAAAGCCATGTTAGAACTAGCCTTAGGGGAGGATGTAGAAATTCACCAGGGACTCAGAATTCTCTCTGGTGTCTCAGGTGTCCATTAGAGAGATGCTTTAATGTTCTTTAGCTAGGCTAATATGTTGCAGAGCAGTGACATTTCAAGACTTACCCATGAAGCTAATAGCTCTTCTCAGTAAGTCATTTTCACATTTACATCCATTTAGCATACTCCAGATTTGGATAAAGGTAAGCATTGCTTTTCTCTTACCAGTGTTGCCAGGGTGATGAGTCACTAAACTGAGATTTCTGCAACAGTCCTTGGGCACCTCTCTCTTGCACACCCCAAACCAGCAGTTGACTGTTCTAAGCCAGACCTGGGCTTGCCTTCATATTCAGCAGCAAAGACCCCACAATTGCCTTGCTACAGTTCACACTAGCAACAGTCTATTTTAAAATACCAGATAAATAATAAATATAAGGGTGGGTCAAAGGGAGGAAGAATTACCACTTTAGAGGCTACTGCTAGACATCTAGTTGCTTTAGTAAGAAGCCAGGAGAGCTGATGTACAGTTTCTTGTGTACCAGCTATCAGCATTATCCCATTAAGTCTTTTTCTTTTCATTTGTCCTTCTCCATTGTTTTATTATGTTCTCTCTTTTCTATTGCTACCCACTCTCCTTCCTATTTTTATTTTGCCTCTTTGTTTCTTATTAATGAGTTTCGACATCTTTAATTAAAGTTGACTACTTGACTGATGTCAGTTCAACCCTCCTTTTCTGAATTTGCCCTCCAAAACAAGTTAATCATTAGCAGAGACCTGTCTTCATCAACTGCACAGGGGGAGAACAGTAAAAAAAGAATAATAAAAAAAACCCAACCAACCAAGCCTCAGGAAGCAGTATCTAGCCTGAAGAGCAGAATATCCTTTGCACTTCCTGGTGTTTTTTTCTCTGCCCCTGTAGCTCATAAATCCTGAGTCTCCAATACAGTTCTAGATGGACATTTATGTTAACCAGCCACTGAAGGGCTATTGCAAATGTTAAAGACATGGGAAAAGGCCCATGCACAACTGTGAACAAACAAGAACTCCTGTCCTTGCCTGAGTTATTCTCCAGAGGTCCCCTCCTGTTCCCAGCAAAGCTCCACATAAATTCACTGCCTTTGTTACCTGTATTTTGTGAGTGAGGAATTTCAGTCCCCCTGGTTGTCATATTACTACAGAATGATTTAGAAACATATAAAAGCAGAAATAGATTCTTTTGTCTAGCCCTAGATTTTTCCATGTGCTGTAGATGGTGAGAATTATGTCTAGTTCTCCATTTCTGCAGTTAAAATATGCCCACCTCTCTCCCTTTCACCTGTGTGTAAACACACTCCTACTCTTTGGTGTCAGTCCTTCAAAAGGGAAGCTGCAGTCTGAGACTGGAGCAATGATGCGTAGCCTCTCTCTATAGAGGTAAAATTATGCTGTTCACAGAGAGATATTACTCACTTTAACATCAGGACACTGGGGGGAAAAGGTAAGATAAAGAAAAGGAAGACAACAGGATCCAATAAGAAGCACAGATTTGCTTGCCTGGTTTGGTCTGACCCAGCTGATGTGCATGTGTGGTGGGAAGCTCAGCACTGCCCTGCCATGACTGTCAAGAGATTTTTTTCTGGGGGGAGGGAGGGAGTCTCCTTGTATAGAATGCTCGCTCTAGCAAAGCAGGACCAAGGGAACTGCTCCTATGAGCCTCACCTCCAGTTCAGTACAGTGGGAACTGCATCAGTTTTTGCATTTAAGGGAAGGATACAAGAACTCTCTTGCCTCTGAGGAGACTCTCCTGTTTCAGGATCCACCAAAACTCAGAGGTAGATCTGAACTGACCGCGACAATCAGTTTTAAGGTCCTTTCAAAGCCCAACACTACAAAACATAAATCAAACCCCTGTACAGTATCACTGAACAAATGCAGTTGGAGTCTTATTACATAAAATCAGGCAAATAGTATGACTAGAAGGGCATTTTAATACATTATGCTTGTTACTTGGTAGTTTGATGTCAAATATATGAAATATTAAGCAAGATATAATAATCCCTCTAGTAATGTAAAAATGTTCACATTTTTAATGTAGAGATCTCACTGATGAGGCATGATTGTTCAACATCCTACAAGGCAGCCTTCTAAATTATGCTATTCCCTGTGGCAAGTGAAGGACAGATCACAGACTTAATAGAAGGAGCATTTTCCTTTTCCCTGTTGAACAATGGGATTTACATTTCAGCCCTGCAGCAAGCAGAGTTACTCATGATACCTCCTAAATTAGTACCACCTCATAAGTTGAACCAAGGGTACCTCCTAAATTAACAAGTAATACATTTAGGAATCCCTGAAAGGCTTATCTCCTGTCTAATATATCATTAGCACTGTATATAATTTCTGACACAGCGTGCCCACCCCTTCTTCTAGTGAAAGATTCCCATAGGTTAAACAGTGTGTAGTAGAGGTCCGTTTTTGTCTTCCCATTATACTTCTGTATCTGCAGAGGAATTAAGGCTAACTGCAAAAGAATCGTTCCCCTGGCCTTTCAGTTTATGTGCTTTCATAGCCACAGAATAACAGCAGAATTGCCATTATGTTATCATTTCTATTTGCTGGCATAAAAGTAAATGCTATATTCATAACCCCGTCTCCAGATGAAAGAGAGCTGTCATTCTAAGGTTAGGATATTTGCTTCTGTATCCCAAGCCCTCCTGGCTGTTTTAGATACCTACACTGCTGATGTCATCTTTGAGCTGCTCGTGCTCTTCTGTGTCACTACTCGGGAAACAACACAGGGAGAAGAATTGCTGATATAACAGTTCCCGTTGGGAAGTAGCTGCTCATTAATATGCTCTCAGGCTGTCATACTTTGAGATGCTGGTCAAAGGTGTTTGCAAAGCTGGAAATGAAGAAATGTTCACCTCTTCAGCCTTGCCTGTGCTAAGAATTTAACTCATTGCTGACAAAACACATCAGCAGCCGGAGCAGCGCAGGTGTAGCCAGAGTGTGGAGATACTGCTGACAACTTAATACACCCACCCCCCAGCCATCCTCTGAGTTCCCTTGCTGTCTTCTTCAAACACAGAGCATCCCTGTGGCAGTGGGATCCAGTTGCTTTGAAAGGCTTCATTTGCTTAACATCGGTGTTGGATGCCTTCAGCCCAAGCAGAGGGCCGTGGGCAGCATAAAGCTGTTTCTAGGCAGACCGGATCCCTGCAGGCACTTGCTGAGGCAAAGGTGCCTGAGACCATCCCTGGAGTGGCTGGCAGGGTCTACAGCCATCCCACGCTTCTCTGAGGCAGTTCTCATCACCACCCTCACCAGCCCAGGCCTCACTGAAGTTCAGCTACTTTCCCTTGGCAGGTGTAAGGCAGAGTAAATGCTGAATCTTCTGACCTCAGAAGGAATGTCCACAGCTCAATTTATTTAATTTTCATTGCACTAGCTAGAATAACTTGCACCTATGACAGTATTCTTTGCTATAGCTAATAAGCATGGCATGAGGATATTCATCATCTTTGAAATGGGCAGCCAAGGGCTTACACAAGAGGGGAGTGGGGGTTTTTTCCAGACTCACAAGAAGACATATATTAAATTTCTTTCTGGACATACCTTCCAGCTGCTCAATGAGGTGACAAAGAAACAAATCCATCTACAGATGCTCTGTTACTTCTTTTGTGAATAGCCACCATTTGCGTTACAAACATTTTAACAAAGACACATTGAGCTAAATTTAACCCTGTGACTTTGATGAGTTTAGTCCCTTGATTTTGTGGAGGAAAATACAGAGCTGAGTCTTGTTTTTGATTAAGCTCATGAGTACAAAGAACTCTCTGAAAAATGGCTGCTGTGGGACTTCAGCCAGCAGAGGCCTGCAACCAAATAATGGGAACTTGTTATCACTCTTTGATTATAAGTATCTGTTGGCTAAATATGCACAAAATTAGTATCTCTTATTTTTAACAGATAATTTAGCTGCATCTATTTTTAAAGAACAAAGTCTCCACTCTCTATTTTTGAAGGTCCCACTAACTAACTTAAATATGGTAGATTGGATTCCAGAATGGCTAGATTTGATTTGTAATGAGAATCAGATCAACAGATTTTACTTATCTCAATGCAAATGTCCCTCATCTATGTGAATTAGGAGTCTCAGTCAACTCTGAGTTGACTCCCAGAATTCAATTTCCTGAGCAGGAGACAGTATAGATTAGTTCGATTTATAATAAATTTCAACCCTCCCAAGGTAGCTACTGCCAGCAGTGTCTCCTCTTTCAGAGCTGTAGATCTTAAAATATAGGAGTCAGATACTGAGGTTAATAATTAATGTGAAGCCTCCAGATCTTACAGCTATTCCAAGCTAAAGTAATCATATAAAGTTCCAATAAGCCACAAAAAAAAAAGAGAGACAGAAAGAAAGTCACAAGAAATACATCCTTGATGCAGCTGATGTGTGCTAAGGTAGTGGTTCAAGTACTTTAGAGATGGAGTATGCAATAGAGACTGGGATTCATATTTTGAAGCCATGCAGGAGCTGACTTCATCTAGGAATTCTTGGATTCCCTCTCTTTGTAGCAAACACTTCATCACACTCCATCACAAGTTTCATTCCTTTCTGTAATTCAAATTTAGACCCTTGATTGCAAAGATCAGGTCTGCAATATGAAGCATCTCTGAGCTACCGCAGAGCATCTGCTGCCCCAGAAGCCCACACTGTCTAGTTCCAAAAGCCTCGCCTCCACGCGTTGTTAATGAGCCCAGGAACAGTAGCAGAGGACAAAGAGGACAGCTTGGAAGTCTGGAAATTAACAGAAAACTGAAGATTAACCACCCACAGCAGACAAATCGCAGGGATTCCATAGCACGTGCAAAAAGACTAGGTGCCTGAGCAACGGTCTAATGAGGAAAATGAGTAGATGCTGGAGTAAGTCAAGAATAGCCTTTTGCCTACAAACATTTTTGAAGAGGGATATCCTAGTATGTGGAATTTCTTTTAATGGGACCTATTAAATACAACACTGCCTAAGATAATGATGTTAGACTATCCATCCTGCAACTGTCCTTATGGAGTATATTGAGCATCCAGAAGGAGGTCGTAGGACAGGGAGTCACTTTGTCAAAACTCCATTCCTACTCTGTTCTGGACATGTCTTTGGAGAACTAAAAAAAGTAAGGCTGTTTGAGTAAAGGCTGAAAATAGTAGATCCATAAACATATGCATGTGGGGATTACAGACTAAAATCCACCTGAATTTTGCACAGAGTGGCTACACCTGTATTTTATGAGTTCTGTCAGCTTCAATCTTCAGAAATTAATTTTGAGAGCTATGATGAAAGGCATTATAAAAATTCATAATATCGATTAGACTTTTCTGTTATAATTGCTTCAGATAATATAACATACAAAGGCATTTGGAGATGTAACGTACACTGTGAAAAGGACTGTGCATAAAAATATGGATTGAAACCGACACCAGATTTGCACGAGTAACAGAAAGCCCTTTTACAAGGTGACAGAAATACATCATAGAAAAGAGATTGGACAGCAGCTGTTTGGTTGCTTACACATTCACGAGGTATGTCTCACTGACAGACTGCTTTATAGCGGACTGATCCTTCACAAGTGTCAGAGCACAGGGTCCTGCTATTCCAGGAGAGAGAAAATCTTTCTTTTTTTATGAATGACTGATGTCTCTAACAAGGATGGTCCAGAAACGTTGGCTTGGTGGGGTTTTGGGTTTTTTTTTTAGGAAGCCTGTATACATGTCTGAGTACTAAGGGTGGGCTGGGGGAAAGGCTGGGTCTCATCCTGCCCTCCTCAGCTCAGTGCTACACACGGACTCTCAGATTTGCTGCCACCGCTGCAGAGGAGTAGGAGGCAGATACAATCAGCCGGCTTCCATAGGGAAGTACGCGGCAGATGGCACTGTTGCTTTAGCAGTCCTGCATCAGTCTCTCCCTTCTCCCTTTGCAGAAAGTCCCAGGTACATCTTTTTTTTTTCCCTCCTACCCTCTCTCTTTCTGTGGGATTTTACCCCACTTTCTGTGATCAGGTCCGAGCACGCCCAAGCGTGATGCTGTAGTGCCAGCGTCCCTCAGTGCAAGCATCGCCTCCTGGGCAGCCCCGCATCCGTCCTACTCCTTGTTTAAACACCACACCGACTTCCAGCAGTTGCTTTATGTAGGGAAAACCTCGCATTTGCATAATAATTTATTCCCATTGGTTCCCTTGTATGCCCAATTTAATTAGTTTGTAACATTTCAGTAGTGTTTTTCTCGGGTGTTAATAGCATGTTGGGGAAGCTGAGCACGTTCCTGCCATGTCTTTTCACTTGCGGCGCGCACAGACTTTTTATCTCTTTCTATAACTTTGTCTCAGCGATTTTTTTTCATTTGGATTTTCATGCCAGGTACCTTGATGCTTATCTCCAATATTTCATAATTCTTACAGCAAACATTTTTTTTAAAAGGTTAATATTTTTTCTGGGTTTCCCTTACTCCCTTATCATCAGTCATTTAGATGGTAAATTAGTTTAGACTTTCCTAGATGAGTTTTAATTAGAGAGATACTTGTTTATTTACCACTAGCTGCATACGCATGAGCTGGGTTTTTAATGCAGTCCTATCCTGAAAGCTCACACTAAAATCAACCAGCATCAAGGCACATGGAAATTTATCAGAGATTTTGCCATTAGAAAAATAAATCACAGAATTGCAGGGGTTGGAAGGGATCTCAAGAGATCATCAGGTCCAACCCCCTGCCAAAGCAGGTTCCCTAGGACAGGTCGCACTGGTAGGCATCCAGACAGATCTTGAATATCTCCAGAGAAGGAGACTCCACAACCCCCCTGTGCAGCCTGTCCCAGGACTCTGTCACCCTCACTGTGAAAAAGTTCTTCTGCATGTTTGTGTGGAGCTTCCTGTGCTCCAACTTGAGGCCATTGCCCCTTGTCCTGTCCCCACAGACAACTGAAAAGAGGCTGGCCATTTCCCCCTGTGTCCCACACTTGAGATATTTATAAATTCATAATATTGATTGGATCCCCTCTCAGCCTTCCTTTCTCAAATGAGGAATTGCAAATGTTTCACGTCTATCCTGGCACACACTTACCCAAACAGGACCCTGGCCTGTTTAAAACCATAGGCTTGGTTCCAAAACGTGTAACCCTGAGGTGGGCTGGCCACCTGTGTGGAAACCAAACCCCACTGTTTGGTATCATTCCTGCACAAAAACTGAGTTTGGTGCCTCAGATCAGGGAGATGAGTGTTTCACAAGGGAAGTGGGAGCTCCATAGAACAGGTAACAGGAAACTCCAGGCACAGAGAGGCATCTGGATCACACACCCTGGCTCAGGCCCTGTTGACTGAACCAAAATTGCAGGCAAGCTCTGCTGTGGCCCTGGATCTGGCAGGTAGTACTCTTGTCTGAGGGTAGTGACCCACATTTCTTATTTGCTTGGGTTGGGCATGAAATACTTTGTTTCTCTGGAACATGGGAGGAGCATGAGGTGTTGGTGCTGGCACATGACTTAGTATTTCTCTGAGAAATAGGAAACCTGAGTTTCCTGCAGGGTAATACAGTGAAATTCAGCATATCCCAGTCTAGATCTGGGCGGTGTGAGGATTACTGAAAGTACAACCTTCCTCATCACTTTTGCCTTGAAGCTTTGAGCTAGAATCCTATTTGAGCCCCTGCAATTTTGTGTCTAGATCTTTGTGCCCATCTGAAGCCCACATGTCTTCCAGAATTGTAAATCTAAGCGAGTCTTAAGGCAAGACTGACAAAATGTAATTCTTGGGGGTGCACAGGGTAGCAATGGACTTGCAGAGTTAGGAAGTCCAAAGACTCTTGGGGACAAGGGGGAGAGCTTCCTGGCTTCTAGGACAATGGAAAGCATAGGAACTGCTAATTTGGTGTGTAATCCTAAAAGTCTGTGCTGCCCTTTTGTCACCCCATAAATGCTTGGTCCCTTTGTTTGCGACAGGAGTTAATTGACATTAAGGCATTTAGTGAGTGAAAGACCTAGGTTACACCCTCCCATCAATTTTCCTACAAGGATTGTTCCTTACAGCACAGAAATGTTCGTCCTCTAAGCAACAAGTGTTGCCCTTCTGGTTTGTTTCTGGTTGGATTTAGCATCCAAATTAATCTTACTAGGAAAACAATCTCAAGAAAAAAAGTGTGTTTTCTAGGAGAATGAACATGAAAGAAAAGTCAGGCAAAGCAAAGCAAAATAAATACAAAAACTGTAGACTGAATTATGTAATCCTTACTCACATGAATATAAACTGGAACTATCCACATGAGTAGATGTTGCAAAAGCAAATCAGTATCTTAAAGGCTTGCTTTTCTTTGAAGACAGCTGGAAAACAATGTATTCTTTAATGGCATATGTGTGTTAATACAAATTGTATACTCTAATCTAATACTCATGAAATGAGCACATCCATCATGGAAATTAAACAATAACTTCTTACTTGAACAAATTCTGCAATGAATACGTTACAAAAATAATTAAGAAACAATGTCAGTTGGCTAGAACTTCATCATAAGAGAATGGTCTCCATTTGCAAGATTAAAAAAGCCCAAGACCAACCATGGACAGTTACAAAAAAATGTTGCAGGCATGTTTTTTCAAACTATGAAACATATCCTTGACAATATTTTATTATAATGATATTGTTCCTATTTAAAATCAATTGATCGAAGGATGCTTTAGACAACTGACTGACAATTGTTCTCTGCAACATTTTGGAAAATATGAGTCTTGATTAGTGTCAAGAACAATTTTTTTTCTCCTAGCCAATAGAAAGTCAGCTCTACCAATAAAATAATAATCTCTTATTAATGTGCTATATATTTTGAAGGAAGTTATTTGATTTCTTTATATAGCAAATTAGACATGACTAGACATGATTTGAATACATCACCACCCACTCATTTCTTCAGCAATGTCCATAAGAAAAGAATAAAAGGAGTATTTCAAGCATAAAAAAAAAACCAAACCCTCTTGCTAATGTTTGGTTTTGCAAGCAGGAAAAGTTCGGTTTGGTTCTTATTTAATCTCAAGTTTTTCCTTGGGGCAGAAAACATTGATATTTTCATTCCTCTTGGGTATACTGGATTTGCCAGATTTTCTTCGTATTGGCTGAATAGACCGCCTCGTCTCCTGCGCTGCAATGACAGGCAATGTTCTGCAAAAATACAAAATGCCTAAGAGCCTCTGGGAATCTGCACAGAGCTGGAAGCTAGCATTTAACTCCCAGTTCTGCCAAGTCTGGTTTATGTTTCCTACTAGTTCCCAGCCTTTGTTTTAGACCTACAGCTACCATTCTAGGAAGCTATCAGGTTTTAGTCCCTGGTTTTACAAATAATTTAAGAAGGAAGTTTCACGGGTTTACTTCTAAGAGATGGAGCCAGAAATTCCTCCTCAAATTGTTGAAAGCCCCGATGTGATCAGAAAATCTAATGCCATGCAGAAGTCAGAGTACTGGCTATGAGAAACACAAGTTCATTTCTCTGCTACAGCCTGTGAAAAACTAATTTTTAATCTCAGAGAACCCTGCTACGTGCTCAATTTAAACTGATGGCACAGAATAGCTATGCAGAAATAAGGTTGGAAAGTCAGCACTTGTTGGTGATGACATTTCATCTTGCACAAGAGTTTCATGTGCCTGTGAGAGCCATTAGCAAGAAACCTTTTATGTAGGTTCCTCCAACTCACTTCTAGCTGACCACATGGGTGCTTCTGCATGTACAGGTGGGCTCTTTTGTGCTCACTTTGCATCTTCTCATTTCTCTTTGAGTGTGATGGTATCACTTCAACAGCAAGGGGACAGGCACCTTCCACCCCAGGTTAGTCCATGAGCTAGGTCAATCACTCCTTTATCAGGGTCAGAGCCGAGAAGAGAATTGAACCTTGGTTTCTGATTTCCACGGTGAGACCTTTCAGGCTTAGGTATATGAATGGGGAAAACAAAGAAAAGCAACATAATCTCCCCTTTTTAAGGAAAACTAGTGAGTGCTCTATGTGGTTTAGACAGGCAGCTCTGGCTAATGACAACTGGTACTTTCAGAGCCCGTCTACTGCATCAAGCTCCTCACACATGGGAGCCTGGTAGGCACAAGTCCACAGCAGCTTGCAGAGTTTTGATGTTTCTGAGATCTAATGAAGGTGAGCCCCAGCTAATTGCTATTTGGAGTTCAATCCAAGCTGAAGTTCAGAGCCAAGCTGAAGCAATTATTACCTTCTCCAGATGTTGTAAGTGTTCTTATTGATGATATAAATGCCATTAGCAATACGGGGGTTTGGGTAGTGGGGTTTTTTTTAAATAGCAGTTGTACACAATGAATAATCATTCATTATTTTTACTTTGACATTGTCATTAACTGTAGCTATAAAAATGCATTTTACTTCTTTTCAAATACAGACCTAATCTTGCTTTAATTTAAGTTAATGGCTAAATTGCTATTGACTGTGGTGGGGAGAGCTCTGGGCCCTATATATTTAACTGCTGTAATGTAATTGCTTCACAGTGTTTGTAATACAGGATTTAAGTTAATAATCCTTTTTGTATTGCTATATATGTGAAAGGCAAACTTATAATACAGAAATAATATGGTCGGTGTTGGCAATATGAAAGATTAAATCATACACCTTACATTTTCCATAATAAATGTGCAGATTCTAATTAGAATTAGAACTAAAGTGAGCACTGTCTATGGATTTATCTTAAGTCACAAGGATTATCTTCTGCTCTATAATGTGAATGCAGCTTTTATAAATTGAAAAGAAATTATGAACTTCCAGGTTGATTGAAGCTGTCGGAGTAACTGGGGCAAGTTAGAGCTTGAAGCCCATTGGCATAGCAGGTTTTAAAAACATATCCTTGCTTATCTTAACTCACATTCTGCCTCGTTTGATAGGCTCAGGCCTTCACCTCTGCGAAGGAAAAGATGTGGTACATCATGTTTTGAAGAACATAAGCAGATTTGATAGAAGTCTAGGAGTAAGGACATACTTTCATGAAAATGCAAATTCAAGACTGCATGGATTTCGCTCCCTTCTCTTAAGCAACCATCTTCTTTTGGAAAAAAAACACCCATTGCTGGTAAGTTCATTGTTATCGCTTTGGATTCTGGGTTTTCCTGAATCAATAAATACTTCTGAATATCTAACAAGCATGCAAAATATTTGGTAATGTTGTGCAAGGCCATTGGAAAGGGGAAAATCAGTTTACACAGTATTATTTGTGTAGTCAGAGCAAGCATATATTTGGCATCACAGACCTGAAATAATTTATTATTAAGGTCAGAGGACATTAGTAGATTAAGTGTCTGGTAACGGAGACATTATTTCTCTGTTCAGTTTGCTACATGCTGTCTAGTAGGTAAAGTGGAATCAGAATATCATTTATTCAACATGAAAAAATGAAACCAGCTGAAACTAGTCACCTAGAGACTTCCTGAGCTAAACCTCCCATTTCATGAGGATACAGCTCTGGTTTATGCTGCCACTGCCAAAATAGAGGACAGCCGCACAACACTGACCTACTCATCTGCCCAGGCAGTGGTTTATCAGCAAAACCACTCAGGCACATATTTACTAGTGAGTATCAGGACCTATTACCCCTACTACTCCTCTGTAGCACAGTCGCTACTCATATGTTTAATCAGTGCTGGAGCTAAAACCAGCTGAAGGCCGGTCATAGGTGGTGTTCCCCAAGACTCAGTCCTGGGTCCAGTTCTGTTCAATATCTTTATCAGTGACCTGGATGAAGGGATTGAATGTTCCCCCAGTAAGTGTGTGGAAGACACTAAGCTGGGAGGAAGTGTCACTCTGCCTAAGGGTAGGGAAACTCTTCAAAGGGATCTGGACAGGCTGGACCGATGGGCTGAGACCAATGGGATGATGTTCAACAAGGCCAAGTGCAGAGTCCCGCACTTTGGATGTAATAGCCCCATGCAGCGCTACAGGCTTGGGGAAGAGTGGCTAAAAAGCTGCCCGGTAGAGAAGAACCTCGGGGTGTTGGTTGACTGCAGACAGGTTATGAGCCAGCAGTGTGCCCAGGTGGCCACGCAGGCCAATGGCATCTTGTCTTGTATTAAAAATAGCATGGTCATCAGGTCCAGGGAAGTGATTATGCCCCTGTACTCAGCATTGGTGAGTCCACACCTCAAGTGCTGTGTCCAGTTCTGGGCCCCTCACTAAAAGAAAGACATTGAGGTCCTGGAGTGTGTCCAGAGAAGGGCAACCAGGATGGTGAAGGGGCTGGAGAGCAAACCTTATGAGGAGCCGTTGAGGGAACTGGGGTTGTTTAACCTGGAGAAGAGGAGGCTGAGAGGGAACCTTGTTGCTGCCTACAATTACCTGAGAGGAGACTATAGAGAGGTGGGTGTTGATCTCTTCACCCAAGCAATAGGAGATAGGACGAGCGGGAATGGCTTCAAGCTGTGCTAGGGCAGGTTCAGATTAGGCAATAGTAAAGAATTCTTCACTGAAAGGGCTATTGGGAATTGGAACAGGCTGCCCAGGGAGGTGGTTGAGTCCCCATCCCTGGATGTATTTGAAAGATGGGTAGATGAGGTGCTCAGGGATATGGTTTAGCAGAGGACAGGTATGGTTGGAGTTGATGATCTCAAAGGTCTTATCCAACCTAGAGATTCTGTGATTCCTTTGTGCCCTTCACTGGGCAATATACCTGACGAAGCACCCTTGAAGAAGAACATTGGCTGTACCCATGAAATGAATAAACTCCTTCTCTCCCCTCATGCAAATGTAGAAGATGATGGAGCCATGGGATCATGCAAGAATGGGGCTGCTGAATTTGCACTTGCTCCCTGTATACTTGAGTTTTGGGGTGCTGATTTCTGTGAACATGCTCCTTAAAAGTAAAACACATTTCTCATCCTCTCTGGCTTGCCTATATGTCTTCCACTAAGTAATTACCCAATCAAAAGCTGCTAATGACCAGAGATCTAGCCTTTATTAGAAGTGTATATGTCTATTTGCAAAACACAGAGAATGCGAGCGGGAGATTGACTGGTGGAGCAACTCTCTGCGAGAAAGGCGCAGAGATTGCACTTCCCAGACTAAGGGAGTATTGGGAGAAATGGCCCCTCTCTCTCACCATAGTCCAGCAGGGAGAGACAGCTTGAGAGGAGAGGAGGAATGGCAGCAGGTCTCAGCCCGGCATTGCAGGCGACCCCCATCCCGACCTACCTCGGTTCCCCTAGTCCCTCTCTGTAACAGGTATGAAGCCCTGAAACCAGAGGGAGACATGAGTGATGATGACATGGGAGCGCTGCCGTCAAGCTTGCCCAAGGTAAGGCAGACGGCTCCACGTTTGAAGACTGCTTCCTCCAGGAAAGAAAGGAGGGTGATAGTTGTAGGCGACTCTCTTCTGAGAGGAACAGAGGGCCCAATATGTCGGCCTGACCCTACCCATAGGGAGGTGTGTTGCCTTCCCGGGGCACGGATCAGGGATATTTCTAGAAAACTCCTCAGCCTTATCCGCCCCTTTATTGGTAGTTCAGACTGGCAGTGATGGGTTTGCTGATAGAAGCCTGAGGATTATAAAAAATGATTTTAGGAGGCTGGGGAAGTTAGTCGATGGAGCGGGCATACAAGTTGTGTTTGCCAGTATTCCTTTGGTGGCAGGGGCAAACACTGAGATAAGCAGAAAAGGCCATCTTATAAATGCATGGCTGAGAGGCTGGTGCAAACACAAAAATTTTGGATTCTTTGATCATGGGGCAGTCTACTCGGCACCTGGCCTGAGGGCAGCTGATGGGAATTGCCTGTCTCCGAAAGGGAAACGGATACTTGCCCAGGAGCTGGCAGGACTTGTAGAAAGGGCTTTAAACTAGATAGGAAGGGGGAAGGGGATAAAGCCAGGTCTGCTAGAGATCGGCCTGGGGAAGTGGTATTGGGATTAGGAGAGAGGCAAGGGGCTCAGCTGAGGTGCGTCTACACTAACGCACGCAGCATGGGCAACAAGCAAGAAGAGTTGGAAGCCATAATGCGGCAGGCAAACTATGACCTGGTTGCCATAACAGAAACATGGTGGGATTGCTCCCATGACTGGAGTGCTGCAATGGATGGCTACAAACTCTTCAGGAGAGACAGGCAAGGAAGGAGGGGTGGTGGTGTGGCTCTATACGTTAGGGAATCCTTTTCTGCCACTGAGATTGTGACTAGGGATGATAACATTGAATCCCTATGGGTAAAGATCAGAGGAAGGGCTGACAAGGCAGACATCCTGGTGGGTGTCTGTTATAGACCGCCAAACCAGGATGAAGAGACAGATGAGGTGTTCTACAAGCAGCTGGCACGAGCTGCACGGTCATCAGCCCTTGTGCTCATGGGGGACTTCAACTTCCCTGACATATGCTGGGAGTACAGCACAGCACAGAAGAAGCAGTCTAGGAGGTTTTTGGAGTGCACAGAGGATGCATTCCTGATGCAGCTGGTCAGAGAGCCCACAAGAGGAACTGCCCCGCTAGACCTACTGTTCGTGAACAGGGAAGGTCTGGTAGGAGATGTGAAGGTTGGGGGCTGCCTTGGACAGAGTGACCATGAAATGATACATTTCTCAATTCATGGTGGAGCTTGGAGGGGGAATAGTAAAACTGCTACCTTGGACTTTCAGAGGGCAGACTTTGATTTGTTCAAGAGACTGGTAGGGGGAGTCCCTTGGCATTCAGTCTTAGCGAACAAAGGGGTACAAGAGAGCTGGTTGCTCTTCAAGAAGGAAGTCTTAAGGGCGCAGGAGCAGGCGGTCCCCCTGAGCCGCAAAATGAGCCGGCGGGGAAGAAGACCAGCGTGGATGAATAGGGAGTTACTCTTGAGGCTCCGTGAGAAAAAGAGAATCTACTGCCTGTGGAAGGAGGGACGGGTAACTGAGAATGAATTCAAGGAAGTTGTCAGGATGTGTAGAGGTGAAATCAGAAAGGCAAAAGCCCAGCTTGAATTTAACCTGGCCGCTGGGGTGAAAAAGAATAATAAACTATTTTATAAGTACATTAACAGTAAGAGGAGGACAAAGGAGAATATCCACTCTTTACTGGATGAGGCTGGGAATGTGATCACTGAGGACAAGGAAAAGGCGGAGGTTCTGAATGCCTTCTTTACGTCTGTCTTTAAAGGTCAAACAGATCCTCAGGGTACCCCTCTCTCTGACCTGGTAGTCTCAGCTGGGGAGCATGCTAACTCCCCTGTGATTCTGGAAGAAACAGTCAGAGACTTCCTACTCCAACTGGACTGCCACAAGTCCATGGGGCCGGATGAGATCCACCCGAGAGTGCTGAGGGAACTGGCAGAGGTGGTAGCCGAGCCGCTTTCCATTATCTATCAGTCCTCCTTGCTGACTGGTGAGGTCCCAGAAGACTGGAGGCTTGCCAATGTGACTCCCATTTACAAGAAAGGTTGTAAGGAGGATCCGGGGAACTACAGGCCTGTTAGCCTGACCTCGGTTCCAGGGAAGGTTATGGAACAGATAGTCTTGAGGGAGATCATGCGGTATGTGCGGGATGGCCGGGGGATCAGGCCTAGCCAGCATGGGTTCATGAAGGGCAGGTCCTGTTTGACCAACCTGATCTCCTTCTATGATCTAGTGACCCATCTGCTGGATGAGGGAAAGGCTGTTGATGTGGTCTACCTAGACTTCAGCAAAGCCTTTGACACTGTCTCCCACAGTATTCTCCTGCAGAAGCTGGCAGCCCGTGGCTTGGATGGGTACACCCTCGGCTGGGTAAGGAGCTGGCTGGAGGGCCGGGCTCAGAGAGTGGTAGTAAATGGAGTTAAATCCAGCTGGCGACCGGTCACGAGTGGTGTTCCTCAGGGGTCGGTGCTGGGGCCTGTCCTCTTCAATAGCTTTATTGATGACCTAGATGAGGGCATTGAGTGCACCCTCAGTAAGTTTGCAGATGACACTAAATTGGCTGGGAGTGTGGATCTGCCTGGGGGTAGCGAGGCCCTACAGAGGGATCTGGACAGGCTGGAGAGCTGGGCTGAAGCCAATGGCATGAGGTTCAACAAGAGCAAATGCCGAGTCCTGCACTTTGGCCACAACAACCCCAGGCAGCGCTATAGGCTTGGGGCGGAGTGGCTGGAGGACTGTGTGGAGGAAATGGACCTGGGGGTACTGATTGATGCACGGCTGAACATGAGCCGACAGTGTGCGCGGGTGGCCAAGAAGGCCAACGGCGTCCTGGCTTGCATCAAAAATAGTGTTGCTAGTAGGAGCAGGGAGGTAATTGTCCCCCTGTACTCAGCACTTGTGAGGCCGCATCTCGAGTACTGTGTTCAGTTTTGGGCCCCTCACTACAGGAAAGACATTGAGGCTCTGGAACGCGTTCAGAGGAGGGCTACTAAGCTGGTGAGGGGTCTGGAACACAGGCCTTACGAGGAGCGTCTGAGGAAGCTGGGATTGTTCAGCCTGGAGAAGAGGAGGCTTAGGGGAGACCTTATAGCTCTCTATAACTTCCTGAAGGGAGGTTGTAGTGAGCTGGGGGTCGGCCTCTTCTCCCGTGTAGGCAGTGACAGAACTAGAGGGAATGGTAGCAAGCTGCGCCAGGGGAGATTCAGGCTCGACATTAGGAAGCACTACTTCTCAGAAAGGGTAGTCAGGCACTGGAATGCACTGCCCAGGGAGGTGGTGGAGTCACCAACCCTGGGGGTGTTGAAGGAAAGACTGGATGTTGTATTGAGGGATATGGTTTAGTGGGAGCTAGTAGTAATAGGTGAATGGTTGGACTGGATGATCTTCTAGGTCTTTTCCAACCTTGATAATTCTGTGATTCTGTGATTCTGAGATGTGGCCAAACCAGTTCTCAGCAGTTGAAGAACTCTTATGGCAGAGTTGGGAATGCCTGCTTTTCCTTCCTTCCCTCCCTCCCTCCCTCCCTCCCTCAGCTGTAGACTGACAATTAAGGCACATCTTAAGGCAGGAGAAACTCTTCAAGCTTTGGGGTGGGAGTGCTGCTTTTGAGAAAGCACCTTCTGCTTCCACAAAGAGCTTGCTAATCCCGATGCTACTGTATAACGACACAATACAATGAGTGTCCTCTGCCTTGTCTAGCTCTTTCTGAAAGAAAGACTGTCTGTACCCACTTTCAGATGGTGGCAGGCTATAAACCCTGGAAGAAGAGAGGCATATGAGTGCTCTCTATCCACTTCTCCCATCTCAAGGGCTGCAGACCTAAGGCACAGCTCTGCTCACAAAACTGTCTTCTGGCACAGGCAGTTCTCAGAGCCCAGATCCTTGTGCTGAGAGCCTACAGGCAACTCCTCAATGTATTTCAAAGAGAAAGATGGAATTAGGGCTCAAACTTGCCATGTCTCAAGTCAAACTGTCAGGATGCAATTCTGCACTCAAACGCAGCGTTTAATCAATCTCCAGAGACTGATGGGGGAAAAGCATGCATGTCCTTTGCCTCCCAGTGCCTGGACGGATCCCCACGTTCACTGAACTGGCTTTCTGGATCTAGATCATTTACTAGTCTTTGGAGTATTTGCATTAGCCAAATTAGCTATATGGATACAAATCAGAGGTTCAGGGCAGTGATATAGAAACAATTTTCTAATTTTAATGAGTTTTGTTCAGTTTTATAGGATTTTGTAAACTTTTGCTTTTCTTTCATCCTGGACAGTTAAATTTCCCATGTGAATAAATCATTTCAAAGAAGCGTAGTATCACAGAAAGGTTATATCAGAAGGGACTTTTGGAGGTCAACTAGTCCAACCTCCTGCTACAAAGCAGAAGTGATTTCAAAGTCAGATCAGGGTTGCTCAGGGCCTTTACCTGTCAAGTTTTAAAAATCCCCAGTGGTGGAGTTTCCACAAACTTTCTTGGCTCCAGGACTTAAATGCTTTTTACTGTAAAGAAAAGCTCTCTTTATATCCAGCCCAAATTTCCCTGGATGCAACTTGTTATCATATTTCACTTTGTGCCTCTGAGAAGGGCTTGCTTTCCCTTCTCTGTAACTCCTCCTTAGGCAGTGGAAGGGAGATAGCTCTCCCCTTGACTTTCTCTTCTGCAAACAAAGCAACCCCAGCTCCTTTTTCTCATGTATCATATCCTCCGGCTGCCAACCACCTTGATGTCCTTCCACTGAACTTGGTCCAGCTTGTCCATGTCCTTCTTGGACTGGGTGGCTGTGGATTGAGTACAGTATTTCATGTGCAGCCTCCTCAGTACCAGGTAGAGGGGACAAAACACATTCCCCTGCCCACTGACTGTGCCTGTGCTGAAGCAGCCCAATGTGAGGTCTGCCTCCATTGCTGTAAGGGTGTGTTGCTGACTTCTGACTAGTTTGTCGGTCACTGAGGCCTCAAGTCCTTTTCTACAGAGCTTCCTGTACAGCAGACACCAGCCTGTGCTAAAGCATACATTACCCCATCACAGGGGTGGGACTTTGCCTTCAAACTTCACAAGGGTCCTGTCAGCTCATTCCTCCTGCTTGTGGAGCCTCATGTGGGTCACAGCCATGCCCTTCAGTGCACTGCTGCCTCACCCTACCTTAGCTTTAGGCAGGAGCTTCCTGGTGGTGCTCATCAATCAGAACAGCGATGGGCATCATTTAGGGTGTGTTAAATGTTATCAACCCCAGTATGACCAGTTTACTTTGGTTAGACTTTCTCATGTGCCAGGGCAATGTGGCAAAATCTGAATATCTTTGGGGTCTTTTTTCTTTGGTTTGGTGGTGGTGGTGGTTGTTTTTGTTTTCTATGGCTACAGTTCTAGCAGGAAATTCTGCATTTCTGCCATCTTTATGATTTATAAGGATTCCAAAGTTAGTTCTGCAATGCATTTGACCAAGACATCAGTTTAGCAGAAACATTGTAGTAACTGTTGTAGCACTAATACTACTGAATAAGGTAGTTGTTATTTTCTTTAAGCTCAAAGCCTTAAAGCAGCATATGCCTAAGTAAGTCACAGTGTTTTCCAAGAAAATAAGCCAAAAAATTCTCTCCTTACTAAAATGGAGAATGAGGTACTTGTGGATGGAAAGGCGTTCAGTAGAGGCCGCTAAAATTTTTCCAGAGGAAACATTTTCCCATAATATCAAAAAACTCCTGTCCAGCCACCTTATTTATCAAGATCACAGCAGTAGGGTCAATCGTATATTGCATTTTTGTATGTATTCCTAGTTCATCCTGCAAGCACACATACACGCATGCACACATACATGTGCACATGTGCTTGCACCTCTCTCTAGTTCGCTCTCTCTTCCCCTGTATGTTTTGTTTCTTGTAATTGCCCTCATACATGCTGAATCATGAAATGATTCGTTTTGTCTGATGAGGGCAAAACTACTTTCTATTTAGTCCCACTATTCTATTCAAACATTTTGGGTGTGGATACAGAGGGATTTTTATGGTTAGTGGGTTTTTTCAGGTTTTTGTTATTTTGGAAGGGGGGAAAAATCTTCTTGCAAGATAATATTTTCAGCTTTTTAAACTATATAATAACAGTAAGATCTACTTTTTTAAAAGCAAAAGCCTAAAGCTTTTTTTTCCTGATTTGCATAAAATAAAATTTCTGCTTTCTTCTCCCTCACAAAGGATGAGAATGGCAGAACTCCGAAAGTATTCTCAGCTGATACTGGTTTTGTTTTCAGTTTCCCTCATTCAAAACCATTTACATCTGCAGACTTCAGCAGCTTTATTACCCACATTTCAGAAACTCTTCCTGCTGTCTCTAGAGGTTGTCCCTGCTCTCACCGTGGGAGAGTTAAAAGGTATCAGAAATCATATACCATTAGCAGCAACGCAGATTCTTGTTTGCCGAACACTTAAGAGGGAGAGCACTGAGGAGGAGGATGCTCTCAGCCATTTGTGTAGCTACCCAAAAGAACAACAGGATTGCTCAGTGCAGGCTGCATGCTTTGTGCCCTAACTGTATGTACTGAGCGTGTCAGGATGGTATGCGAGCCCTAATTTGCCCCTTTTTTTTCAATCCCTGGGCATAAGCAGTTTAAGGGCGGGGGGGGGGGGGTGTGTGTGTGTAGAGGGGGGTTGTTTCCAGGAGCAGGTTTGAGATTCTTGCCAAATTGGTAAAGCCAGCGAGATTTCTAGGCAAGGATTTCCAGCAATAGCTCTTGAGTGCTGGTTGCTGACTGTGATGATCTTGGTGTCCCAGTGGACTGCTTGCTCCTGGAGCGGGAAGGTGGCATGCCGTGGCTTTTGCAACACTGAAAGAACAAACTTCCTCCTCTCTCCTCTCATTTATGGGAATTTCACAGTGTGACATTTAAAAGCTGAGTGACACTCACTTAACCCCAGTAAATTTGTTTTTGTAAAGGTTTTAGTCTTCCAGATTGCCTTGGCAATGAAAAAAAGCCTGATGCTATTTTAAACTGAAAGTTTCCACTGTACCTTCAAACAGAGTGTGGGTAGCGCAGCCAGAGGGTTTAGGGGCATCAGGACTGCTACCAGTAAAAAAAAGCCAACCTCCAAAATCCTACCTTCTTTTCTGATTTGCCCTCAGTTTATTAACAATGGGAAAACATTACTGCTGTTTTAGTAAACCCACCTCAGTCAAACCACAAGGGCAAACCACATCGTCAGGTCAAATTATACCCTACTAAAAATGAAAGAAATGACATCTCTACCCTGAAGTCATAGTAAAAGTTGCACATTTAAAAGAAAAAAAAAATAAAAGCCACAAACACACCCTCCCCACACCCCGCAACAAACCAGCAATGTCCAAGCAAGTTTACTGCTGCAGATACATGTGTTACTGCTCCGTTTGCCTTGCATGTGGGACTGCAGCAAATTGAAAGGAAAATCGCATCAGGTTATGCCAAGTCAACCGGAGAAATGTATTGTGTCTCCTTAAATGCATCCTTTCTCCCCGTTTCAGCCGAATACTACCGCAGCTGTTCTTGTGCTCTTGGCAGTGCTCAGTATGTCTTAGGCTTTGACTTCTGCTAAGCGAGTTACCTTGGAGGAGCTGCCCTTAGAAATGCTGACCTGCTGCTAAAAACTGAGCCCCTCCAGGGCACTTCTAAGTGGTTGCCCTGAAGGTGGGAGACCAAAACTACAATAAATCCTCCTGGAAATTTAGGGCAAGTACAGCACTGTCAAATGAGAGAGATTCAGCCAATTTAAAAGTATTAACCTGCTTGCCGTATGTTTTGCGAGTATAGAAAATAGTATCATTAGCACTAATAGAACTGCCACAGTTACAACATTTGTGATTATCTACTATATGTGGTATTCATTTATGTACATTATGGGGAGGTGTGGGAGTGTTTACAAAAGGATTAACGTATTACCAGCAGTGACAGCTACACTGAAAATTGTCTATTATCAGATCCAGGTTTTCAGTTGCTTTTAACTTCTTGATCTCTTCATGGATTTTTATGCCTGAAGCTTGATTTTAGGGGTGGGAGGGAGAAAATCTTTCTGTTACCAAGCTCAGCCACTGACAAAGAGATTAAAGGAAAAATGTATTTCTTTGCCCTAATTAAAATAAATTTGAAACCAAGTTATCCCATTTAGAAAGTAATAATTCTACTTAGTATTCAAGGTTCAGAGTAACCAACACATAGGATTATCCATTGACGGGTCGGATAAGTAAGATGCACAGAATATTTATCTACTGGGTGACCTTCCTTCAAAAGTCTTGGCTGAGACAAGGAACCAAAGCAAAATAGCATCACCTGACACATACTGAGGGTGTGTTGCAGTACATGTGTGGAAGTACAGGGGAAAGGTAAGACTAGAAAAGCAACTACAGAGAGATATTTCTAATTTTTTTTTAGGTAGCTCTGTTCAGCAGTTTTCCAACAAAATGTTTATGGACTTAGATCACCTTGTGACTTCTTGTGGAAACGCACTGGTTTTGTTAAAACTCTCATCAGGGCTGAGGTGGAATTTTCCCATTACTAACCCCATAGGGTTGCAAAGCACCAGGTAAGCATTTGCTGGTGACCCCTAGGAAGAGAGAAGAGCTTTGCTAAGCAATGGGTGGCTCAGAGACAATCAGGAAATGGGGAAGGTGGCTGATTGCCTGCCATAGGCCGTCAATATGCCAACACTGCAACAACAACAAACAAGAGGCAGGATCTGGTGTTGGGTGGTTGATATTGGGTTGGCTGAATTGTCCAACACTTTCAGGCACATACACAGAGAAGAACCCCTGAAATATCTCAGTGGTTGATGTACTAAAAGATCACTGCTTCCTCGTACTCACCAGCTTCCAAATGGGGGAATTGAAAATTGTGTATTCTCTAAAATATGTTGTCCTTTGCTATTGGTCACCTGCATTTTTCAGCGCTTTCCCTCTTTATATTCCTTCCAGTCTGCTGCTTGCCTAATAGCATCCGACTTCTGAACTCCACTGAAATATGACCAGCTTAATGCCAGAGTTTTCTGTAGAGATTTAAATGCCATGGTCCTTTTGTTGCTTTCTGATTGTAAGAGGTTACCTCGTAACCAAATGACTATGCCTTCACAACATCTCCAGGCGGCTCCTTTTGTTTTCTTCAAGCCTGCACTGCAGTCGGAAGATTCTTCTGAAATCTTTTCTTAGCCCCATTAACTGGTGAGTGATAAAGAGCTATGCTCTGAAATATAATTTGTTACTTTATGAATGCTGAGCTCTTTCAGAAACAGATGGAGGTTAGCTCTCTGGGAAGGGAAGAAAAAAAAAAACCCACAGCAATTTTGTGATGCTCAATATAACAATTCTTGGAAGAAGCCTCCTTTCATATTTAAAATCATTTGCTATTTAAACAAGCTGGTACATTTAGAACCACCCAGCCGACACCGAACCACTTCTCTGAAGGTACGGACTGCTTCTCTGCCTGCCTGCTCCCTAAGTACACATAGCAGAGTCCTTGGCAAAATTTGTTAATATAATTTTACCTCTTTGCCAGAAAAAATGCTAATCCAGTCCTAGGAGTTCTATTTAACTTTTGCTTCAGCTATAATATTGTCAATTTAAAAGGTGGTGGATTTTGTATCTCATAAGAAATCACACTGGATGAAGCATGAAGTCTGGAAATCCAAGGACTTAAAAGATATTGGTTACATAAAATTCACTTTGTTTTTTCTACTTGGTTAGCCTTCTCAGCAGCTGACATGGGCAAAAAAGCAGCCCACTAATGCTGTGAAAGGTAAAACGGAGTTCAAGTGGTAGTGCTGTGTTTTCTACTCTTGGTACCCATTACTGTCCATAATGCATATACGTTTGCAATGTTTTCTGATTTCATTTACCCCAATGTAAACTCCAGGGGAAAGCTGTTATGAACATGATTATTTTGGCTTTCTCCCAGTGTTAGGGAACAGAGGTTTGATCCTGCTATTTTGCCCCTATAACAACAACAAGGATTACTATAGCAAAATGATGGAGCGCAATGTTTCCGATTACGCTAATAATAAATCCAAAAGAAATCATTTGATCTTACATACACATAAGCAGCAGGGAAAAAATATATATTCTTGCATGGATGTCAAATAGCAGTTTATTCCTTTTCTCTTCCAGACAGGTTTAGAAGGTAAGCTGATACAACAAAATGACAGCTGAATCTGTAATGTCTCTGTCTCCGTTATCCATATCTGCCAAGGTGCTTGTCTACTGCAATGATAGGTACCTGGGTGTATTGTTACGTCCTTAAATATTGTTGGGTTTCACTACATATACAGTATCAAAAACATGCTTAATATTCTCATAAAATCAGACCAGGATATGATTCCACGCCAAAACTAAATAATTTGTAACTACATTCTACAGCTGAGAAAAATGCCTTGTTTGTACTCACTTTCTGCTGGTGTTTGAACAGAGGAGCAGCAAATGAATGCACTTTGAGCTGGTCTGCTCAAACGCTATGCCTAGCAATCGTTTGCTGGATTTTAACAGAGTTTACCACTGCTGGGACATCACATTCCCCATCACATTCCCCAGTCTTTGCATAAGCTATTACAAACATGTCAGACAAGGCTCTGATGAAACCTTTGCAGGAAGAACTAGTTATTCACATGCCTATCCTGCGTACAAACGTGATAAAACAAAATCGAATTCAACCCTGCAGTTAAATCTTAATGCAGCTTCTTTATTTCATTGGGTTTTTTTGTTTTCCCCAGGAATGACGCCTCAAGCCAGGCAAGAGCGTTTCAGTAAGGAAAAGGATTAGCATTTTCTAAAATTTCCAGTCTCTTTACCTTTTGGTAAATTGCTAATGCTTCTTCAACTATTAAAGCTGCAATGGCTTCTGTAAATCCACCTGCTGATTATCTGTGTTAAGCTATGCATTTGGGACCAAAAAAAAAAATTTAGAAAAAAGCTGTGTGAGTTATGTCACAAATTGCCTTTAGTGCTTCAAATCTACACTATCACATACACAAGCACAATGTTCAGGATTGTTCCAGCATTTAGAAAAATAATAGTATTATGAGGCCTTTAGAGAGGTAAATACATTGCAATCTTTTCACAGGTGAGAGAAGGTTTGAGGGTGGGAGTAGCATCTTTTATTAGACCGACCAGTACAGTTGGAAAAAGTATATAGGAAGGGCTTCTACACCAGGAAGATGATATCCTTTTTCCCCTGTGTCGTGGTTTTGCCCCAGCCAAGGGCCGCACCCCACACAGTCGCTTGTACTTTTAAAAGCAAGGGGGAGGGAAAGTTGGGGGAAGGGGAAAAGGGAAGGAAGAAAGGAGGAAAAGAAACCACAACCTAGAAACCAGAACCACGCAGGTTGGGATAAGGATAGTTTACTAAACAATAACAGAAAACTAGATATAACAATAACAGAAGTTTAAAGCACAAAATAGATGAAACTGGTGATACACAATGCAATTTCTCACCAAACCACACAACTCAGGCCGCACAGCTTAGAGCCCGTCCCGGACAACCCGACCGCCCCAGAAACTGCACGTCCTGGCGTTGTCTCCCCCTCTTCCCCCCAGTCCCCCCTTATACCGAACATGACGTAACTGGTATGGAATATCCTCTTTGGCCAATTCGGATCACCTGTCCTGGCTGCGTCCCCTCCTTTCTCACTAGTAAGGAAGTATGCAGAGCTGAGAAAGGTCCTTGATTGCCCGGCAACAAATCGGAAAACATCAGGGTGCTATCAGCACTATTCTCATGCTAACACCCAAACATGGCATTCCATCCACTGCTAAAAAAAAAAGTTTAACTCCATCATAGCTGAAACCAGGACACCCTGTATTAGATTTTTCTAGCAAAGACCTGCAAATTTTAGTTGCCCTTGTCCTTTGACCATCACAGTTATAACCATAGTAACAGAAGGTTTTTTAAAAGCAAGCAGCAAACTAAAAATAAGTATTTTCAAAAAAATAAGATATATGCAACCTGCAATGTTTTTGAACTTTCTTAGCTTCCAAGAGTCCATCAAGGTTACAGCATGACTATTCAGATTGAGTCGTTATAAATTAAAGCCTATGTACTGCAGTGCTGAGCAGAGTCTTTCCTAAGAAGAAGGACTTGGGGGTGTTGGCTGATAAGCAGCTCATCATTACCCAGCAAGTGCTTGCAGACCAGAAAGTCAATCCTATCTTGGGCTATATCAAGAGAAGTGTGACCAGCAGGTCAAGGGAGGTGATTCTGCCCCTCTACTACACTCTCATCTGGAGTATTGTGTCCAGCTCTGGGGTCCCCAACATAAGGAAGACATAGAGCCATTGAAGCAAGTCCAGAGAAGGGCCATGAAGATGATCAGAGAGCTGGAGCAGTTCTGTGAAGGCAGGCTGAGAGAGTTATGCTTGTTCAGCCTGGGGAAGTGAAGGTTCCGTGGAGACCTTACAGCAGCCTGCCAGTACCTGAAGGGCCCTACAAGGAAGTGAGAAGGGACTGTTTACAAGGGCATGTAGTGATAGGACAAGGTGTAATGGGCTTAAGATGAAGGAGGGCAGATTCAGGTTGGACATAAGTAAGAAATTTGTTACTGTGAAAGTGCTGAGACACTGGCACAGGCTGCCCAGAGAAGCTGTGGCTGCCCCCTCCCTGGCAGTGTTCAAGGCCAGGCTGGATGGGGTTTTGGGCAACCTGGTCTGGTGGAGGGTGTCCCTACCCATGGCAGGGGGTTGGAACTAGATGGTCTTTGAGGTCTCTTCCAACCCAATCCCTTCTGTGATTCTGTGAAAAAAGCCACTTTCGTTCTGTGTCTTCTTCTAGTAGCACCACAGGACAGGAGGTGAAAGAACCAACCTCTGCAGGACATTCTTTTGTGAGGGTGCCTCATAATTTTGCCCTGGACGGATGGATTGTTTTAGCAAAGGAAATACTGGCAGACATTTCTATACCCTTCATGCTTCTGTACAGGATTTAGCAAGTATTCATTGTTCATACGTGTTATGCATGGTATTTGACAATAATGTTTTTCCCTTATAAGTTAAGAAGCTCCACTGTGTCCTTCATTTCTTCAACATTGCTCTGCTCTTCCTTTGCTCCATTTTTTTGCTTTTTCTATTCCCTGTCTCCTTGTTTTCATTACTTTGTCTGCTTTTCCATGAACAAAGCTGCTACTATATTAGTTAATATGCCTTTAAAAATTTCAGAGATTTTTGTCTCCAGGATGATCTTTTCATTTCTCCTGAATATATTTTATGCTTTTCTTTCTTCCCCCAGAAGCCTACAAAGTAAAGCAAAACTCAAGTAAGGTGGCATAATTAGGCCACAATTTTTATTAATAAAAATCATCTGGGAACTACTGTTAATAACTTGTGCAGGATAGGTCACAGTCTCTTCCCTAATTGTTTTTACCTGCTTGAAGGCTGTTTTCTCCTTCCTTACCATCCCACTCCCCATCATGTCCCTGCCCTATGGAGATCTCCTCCCTTAGCTTCCTTCCACAGCTACTCCCCAGCCTAGTTCAAACATTCAAGGACTAAAGGCCTAGGAAAAGGAGGTTGTTTCCTTCCAGTGACATAGTAGGAGTTCTGCTTTCTGCTGTGCTCTCATCTGATTTGGCTTTATCAAGCTAGGTATCAGATTCCTCATCAGATAAGTGTCTGAAGTGGTTTTCTCTCTCCCACTGAAATAAATGGGCCAGTCTGAACTTACCCTTTCCAGGGACCCAGCCATGTTCCCAGGAGAGGTGGAAAAATTCACATCATTTCAATCAATCTGGTGATGGAGGAAAATTACCTGAGGTCTCAAAATGTGGTAATGACTGCAGCAGGCTAAAAACCTTTCCGGATACAAATCCCAGCATAAACTAGGTGTCGGGGGGCCTTCGCATCTTTGCTCTTTTCCACCTTCCTTTTAATTCCTCTACCAAATTAATGTTTGAATTATGTCAGTGCCAAGTAAGCAGTGTTTTCCTGAATCCAGATGTAGGCACAGCCCTCTCAGTTGTGGTGAAGTGGGTCCAGGACAGGGAGGCAGCCCAGGAAGGAGTAGGCACCAACTGCTGCCTGCAGCCCTTCTCAGCTGTCTGCCCAGGGGGTATGAGCATCCCTGGCCTCATGCACCTCCCTGCAACCCCTGGCTCAGCAGGAAGGAGGGAGTGGGCTCAAAACCCAGAAAATTACTTTCTCCCAAAACAAAAATATATGTTTTCAGCAGCTGATGTTCCGAATCCTCATCCCTAAAAAAAAAAACCCAACAAACATGAGGCTGCCAAAGTTAATGAGAGAGAGAAAGCCTGTCTGGTTTTGTAAATGTGCCCTTTCTTAGATGGAATTGCGCTGTGCTACCGTCCATGCAAGCAAACACGGAAAGCTTGCAATTGAAGTGGGGAGAACAGGAGAAAGGAAACATGAGAAAGGAAGCAGTTTGGCCAAGGTCATGTAGGCAGCCAGTGGCAGAGCAAGAACTAATACCCTCAGCCTCCTAATTCCCAGTCCTTTTCTCCTGTCATCTGAAAATGCTTTATTTCAGGTCCTCGCTATTTCCTGGTCTCAGTGGGTCAAATTGGACCAGAACATTTCAATGAAAAACAATCATTTTTATGTTCCAAGAATCACACTGAACAATCCTGCAGCTGAGGTTTCTTAGGTAATACGCAGCTGTTAGATGGAATGAAAGTTTGCTGTAAGTGCTTGCTGCTGAAATGTAAGAGTGAAAGATGACTTTGGAGAGCCTCAGGAGTAGCTCAGGCAATGTGTGTCCTCCCACAGATAGAACAAGGAAATTACATAGTCAGGGACAAGGCAAAAATCATAACTGTTTTTTATTAGGCTCTGTCCTCTATGTGTTAGGATTATTGCCTTCACTGTCATCAAACCATAAATCTGTTTTTTCTCCTTTACACTGTAATTACAATCCTGTTTGGGGGATATAATATAACTGGGGCTAAAAAAAATACCCCTAAACCCTCCCAGTACCACTTGCTTAAAAGGAAGAACTACCTTCTCTAAAAAAAAGCTTAACAATGTATTTTGCTCCTAATAATGTTCTGTTCAGCAGAACAATCTAAAATGTATGGTGGTGGTCTTTCAGGAATGAAAACGAGATTTAATTGAACATCTATCCTGGAGTACATTCTCCGATATCATATTACATGTAAAAATACCAGGATGCTATTTCAATAACAAGATGATGTTTCATTCAGGCTGTGGGTTTTTTTCTGTACTGTGTGTATTCCAAGGTCTGCACATAAAAGTGTAATAATGATGAATGGATTGTGTTAATTGGTATTAAAGAATATTTATGCTGGATTGACTAAGTTAAAAACTATAATTGGCCAGAGACACTTGGGTGATGATACCCAGGGAGTCTTATTAGCACTGAATTGATGTAGGAGTTTATCCTTGCAGTTGATGGCAATACCTCACAGTGAAGAAAGTTGCAATGAAGCACACACGAAGAGTAAAATTCCCACCTTAGATTTATGATTCTGAGAGGTACAAACCACGCTCCATTCTGCATGGTCTGAATTTCAGATCTCTATTTAGCTGGACAACATAGACCTGCTGTTACAATTATGTCTACGATTACAACGCTCTAGAGTGTGCAGTGCATTGTAATGCAGTTATTTATGCCGTACCTTTTTGCTTAAGGCAATAACAGAGCAGTATATATATGAAAGTCTAAGGAAGCTGTTGTTCCTCATTACTTGAGAGACATTCCCTTAAAATAGATCCCAGCGAAACTCAGAAATTTAAGTTTCTCCCTGCAATCATTCAGTGGTAGCTTGTGTGCCTGTCTTGAGAGAAGTTTTTCTTTTGGCAGAGCGCATTATCCCTGCAGTAGACAGTTCTGGGTTGCTTCTAGTCAGTATCTCTGCAATCATCACCCAAATTAAGGAGAACATAGCTCTGAACCCCACCAAGCAGCAAGGTGAGTTGCACCTCTCTCTTACAGAGACTGGGCAGTGCGGCTTCCTGGGACATTGATGCCTTTGCTGGTATTCCTGTAATCTCAGTTTCTGCAGACTTGGTTTATAAATACAAGCTCATGGATCCTGAAACACTGCACAATCCACCAAGAGCTCTCTGCCTCTGTTGCTCCCTGAAGCAGCAATGAATGCTGGGGCCATGGAGAGGCTGTGGAATTTCCAGTGCATTTCTGGAGCCTGTCAGAGGAAGACTTTTCAAAAGTAGTGCACATGCCCCACACTTTCTGAAAACAAGCAGAAAAAAGGCGTTTGAGTCCTCTGGTTACCTTAGAAAAATTGTCATAAAAGTCCACTTACCCTTCCACCCCCAAAAGTAACTTCCCTTAAAGATGACCTCTACTACTATGAGCCAGGTGACACCAAAGCAAAGAAGGGTCTCAGGACAGACATTCAGGCACCATGTCCTCTGCTCTTTCTTGTAACACCTCAGCAGCTGAAAGCTGCCAGTTCAGTGTGGCCATTGGCAAGAATTCGTTGTTCAGCCTTGGGTGCACTGACTTGACTTTTGCTGAATACTGGTCCAGATGTCCTGGGAAGGTGACACCAATATCCACCATCGACAGTGATGTCAAAGCGTGGAAAGATCATTAGGTGGCACCAAGCAAGGCTGGACGGAAATTTGCTTGGCATGAGGTAGCCCTATTAGTGCCACCCAAAATGGGAAAGCAACCCATACATTACACAGGCTTGCCAAATTCCTCTGCAAGGTCATTCCATTTTTGTCACTACAGAAAAAGAGTTTAGCGATATTTTGCTAAAATATAATAGGGATCTTTTGGGTTAAAGTTGCTTTATTCACTGTTAATGTCTCATTAACTCTGATCAAAAGCAATCGTACACTTGCTTCCTTAATATTACTTATATTTGACAGAAAGCAGCTGCAGGATACCTCCTCAAGTCCACTCATGCTTATCATCACTGTTAGGACTATTAATTCACTGCAGTATACTTTAATGTACTATAACATTTAGAAATGGCATTTGAATGTGCAGTAATATTATTTTGCACAATTAACCTCTGGTTCCTTTCCATATAAGCCTGTTCTAAAGAAATATCAGTTATGCTGTGTTATTTTCAAATTACATTGGGTTTTGTGCCTTTTTCCTAATAGGTTGCCCTTTCCTTAGACGGTAGTAACACACATTGAATTGTAATAACACTTTATTGTTCTTGCAACAAAACACTATAAATCACAGAGATAAAAGGAGATGAACCCGTTCCCCAGCCTTAGATCGGACAGCTCTTGACCACAGTTTTAAAAGCCCAGTTCTAGATCCACATGATGGTTTTGCAAACAACAAAACTAGACAATGTAAGGAAGGAAATCTTTCTCCTTGAAAATGAACATTTTAAAAAATCTAAATAATTCTACCTTAAGATGTGTGCCAAAGATGAAATCATTCAGTTCAGGGCCATTCTAAGATAGAACTACACTGTTCATTTTATTGCTTCAAGAAATGGGAACTTGAAGGCTGTGTTACAGTGTAGAGCAAAGGAGAAGTATGCAAGGTGTCTTGTTTGATGAATTTAATTCTGAGCTCTTTAGTTCTTTTTCTGGAACTGGTACCTTCCCAGAGACTTAGAGAATTAGGAAAGCATGGGATTGTTCTAAAACCATAGAGAAACTTTTTTTTTTTCCTTTTTTAAATTTTGTGAGAGTAGAGATGTGTCACTAGAACAGCAAGCTCCATAACCAAGTGGTGAAGGCCAGGACAGAAATGTAAGAAGTTTTCAGATGAGGAATGTAGCATTTCAATTTATTCAGGATACGGTCGGTGAAAATTCTAATCTCTTTCATTAATCTTACCAGTGAGGGATAACAGCACTGGTAACATACAAATGTAACTGATCTCACAGTTTCATCTTTGTCCTGGTTTTTGGCTGGGATAGGATTAATTTTCACCAGAAGCTGGGAGGGGGCACAGCCAGGACAGCTGACCCAAACTAGCCAAAGGGATATTCCATACCATATGACGTCATGCTCAGCATATAAAGCGGGGAAGGTGGCCAAGTAGGAGGCATTGCTGCTTGGGGACAGACTGGGCACTGGCTTCTGGGTGGTGAGCAAGCTGCATTGTGTATCACCCACTTTGTATATCCTTTTATAAGCATTGTTATTTTCCCTCTTCCTTTGCTGACCCATTAAACTATCCCTACCCCAACCTACAAGATTTACCTTTTATTCCCATTCCTCTCCCCACCCCATCGCAGGAGGGAAGAGTGAACAAGGGACTGCATGGTATTTAGTTGCCAGCTGGGGCTAAACCATGACAATTCTTCTGGTGGAGTGAACAGGAAAAAAGTGGTTTATGAGATCTGTTTGATGACATACTGCTTTGCAGTTCTATTCTGTCTAAATAGACAAAATTCTTGATATAGGTAGAGTTTAATTTTTTTAGCAGAGGTTTTAATATTTTCTTTGAAGACCCAGCATCTCATCAAGGAGGATAATCTTTCAATAAGACTCTACAACAAACAGCTATAATTCTGCTCTTTTTGCTAGCACATTTTTAAATGACAGCATTATTATATCAATTACAATAATACATCTTAGATCAGAATTTAGCCCCACTTATTTTTCCAATGGTTTATTCTACTAAAAGGAATGGATTTGGCTCAGTCAAATTATGCTTTCTGTTGTTTCAAGCATAACTTCAAGTGAAGACTATCAGAGCTGTATGTGTGCATCTCATCACAGAATTTGGCCCAGGGGTTTAGAGCTCCTAATATTTACAAAACAGATTATGTACAATTTGCTGACACAAATATATAGTTTTAATACTGCAAGGCTTTAAAAATTTATATTCACGCCTAGATGTGGGATAACAGTGGAAGTGAAATGAGTAAAATCTTCCTTTTCACGTAGCTTATTTTGTGGTAGTGCGATACGATTCAGCAAACAAGTCTCATCTGGGTACCTCATTGCATTGGCTGTCATACGAAGTTATGAAGGTTTTCACAAGAGCATGCTCTTAATCCCCCCTGCTTCTTGCTAGATTTTCTAACCTTGGACTATTATGTTCAATCACATGTGAACACATTTCTCTGACATTTGAGCTGCACAAAATCTTTTGTGTGTGGTTTCAAACAAGCTTTAATGTGCCGCCAAGTTGTTCAGTTTATTCAGTATTTCCAAATGGGGAAAAACAAGTTCACAAAGCAGGGAAGAATTGTTCCAAGGCCTGTGTTTATATCAAAGGAAGAGGTTCAAAAACATCATCAACAAAGTTTTCCCCTCAGCTATACCTGGGAGAACATTTGGGTTTGCCTCAAGTAACCAAGAGAAGAATCTGGGCTAATGAATCCAACCATGATTAAGAAAGCTATCTAAGGGTTTGATTTTACACAGCACAGATGCGAAGGGCTGCACAAAGGCAAGGTTAAAAGAGATGCGTAGGATGGTTGATGTGGGAGAAGGCAGTCCAGCAGGAGGGATGGAAGCTGGATGGCTGCCAAGCCTCTTGCACCTTGCAGCAAAATTATGGACAGCTCAAATACATGTTGATACAGTGACCAGCAGGCAGGAGCACAAATGCCTATGGCTTGCCCATGTGTATGTTTCCAACCCTCAGAACTCATTAGTAAAGACAACTGTGGGTGCAAAGACTTATTTGGACTCCCCATGGGGGGCGCATCACAGCAGCTCACTGGTCCTGCAGACCATCCTGGGGGATGGTTGCATGGGGACATGGCAATTTAGTGCATGACATGACTCTGGGAGAAATGGGTTGCTCCTGAGATTTAAACACATAAATGGGGCTCGGGAGATTGGATGAAGGTTGCACCATAGGTGTGCTGGTTGGCCTTGGGTGGGATACTGAGGGCATTGACTTCTGCTGCTTTGTGCAGGTTTCTACTCCATCACAAAGCAGATGTTGCCTGCTGCTGAGTTTTACAGGCAGTTTCACAGCAATGCAGATGATGGGATGCAGTGCGAGAGAGCAGCAAGGGGAAACCCCAACTACTTTGGGACATCAGTATCTGCTCTCTAAAATGGCGTCATAAATCAGACACAGGGGTGCAATGAGGAAACAATATCCTAACAGCTGGATAATGTGAATTCCAGAGTAATGCCATCCATTCAATATAGATACTTTTTTTTTCCCTCTGGGCTCATCCACAGGAAAGAGAATAAATAGAAAGTCTGTCATCTTTTCATTCCCTAAAACTTTCTTTGTGTGAGAATTTTTTTTTTCCAAGGTCCATTAGAGCTGCTTCTCTCTCCTATTCCCCCCTCCCTACCCCATCCTTTTTATCATCCACTTTACCCATCTATCTTGCTTTTCACATTCCTCTTCTATTTTCATGCATCCTCTTTTCCCATGGCTTTGTTATCACTCCTGAAGAGCCTGGAGCATGTCTCTGGGGACAGCTTCTGAGCAGGGAGCTCCAGTGCATCAGGAAGGTGACCTGACAGTAGTTTTAGGATTGACTGAAAAATCAGCAAATAACATGAACAAGATAGAATTTGTGCTTTGCACCACTACATACACAGTTTGGGACTGAAACCATTGGTGGTAATGCAGCAGAGAAGTTTGCGCATGTGCAAGGGGGGAGGAGAATTTGTCTTCGGATACATTAACCCACACAGAAGGAATAAACACACAACTTTTTCCTCATTTCCTGAAAGAAAAAAAACCCAAACCCACAGAGAACAGTTTGTGGACTCTGTTGCAACCATGGAGCTGAGCTCTGTTGGCTTATTGGAGAGAAAGGAGGAGAGAAAAATAGAACTTGTTCTGGTATAGAAGAGTCTCTCATGCTGCTAATCAATTCGGTGGCCAAATTTGCTATTGTGATCTGATGGTTTAGCTCTGCCAACTCTTGTAATTATCTCTATTCCCGTTCTCCATTAGTGGCCTTTTCAAAGGATATGAGTTTTCACAGTGTCAGATTCTGCCATGCAGTGAATACCACACCATCGGTGCGTTAACAAACATAACGCAGCACAAACGCTTTACAAATACAGCCTCTCGCGACAGTAGGTGGAACACCACGGTTCTGCCTTTCTAGGCCTCGGGGTTATGGTTTCCTAATAGGTGACCTTTCCTCTCTTCACATCCTTTTCCTCACAGATTATGGCATGGCAGTCCCATGCTATCTCATTAGCTGTGGGAAAATTAGAGCACGCGAAAAGATAAGGAGGGCATTCAGATATCTACAGCTGACAGGTAGCACACAAAAGGCAGGGCACTCTGTGCAGCCATTCACTCTGCTTATCTTTCCCCTGAACGTCGTTTCACAAGGCACTGTTTCAGGGAAGGGCATCACACCAGCCCACACGCACACCCCAGCCTTTGGTACGGCTCTCAGACGTGCCGCCACACAGGAGCAATATTTTCAGATTTAAACAAAACTTACAGCAGCCACACGACAGAGCTATTGAAAGACCTGCTGTAGCTGAGAGTGAGCAGGTGGTACAGCGATTGAAGGCAAAATGAAATGTCTGCTTTGACTGAAGGGATATGTGCTATTTTCCCAGGAACTAAAAATGTATCTCAGGGACCTTTTAAGTTCACGTACCCATGCCAAGCACAGTATTTAAGAAATGCAACATCCCATACAATATTTAAGAAATGAAACATAACATTTGAGAAAATGAGAAACACCACACTAAAAATTCAAAGCAACTTCTTCTTTTTTTTTTTTTAAAAAAAGAAAAAACAACAACCCACAACACAAAACTAAACGACCAGATGATTCCCAAGAGAATCTGCTGATTAACTGGCTAAATAAGGACATCTGCAGGATGTAAGAATAATAGAAGGAAGCGGGAGTTTTGGCTACCACTTTTATAATTAGCAATTGTAATGATCTTAGCGGTGTCCTCCTGAAAGAACTTGAATATTCATGTTGAGGCACAGCATTATGTTTCAGCGCTTTTGGTAACTGTAGCCACTTGCACAGAGTCAAGCACACACTCAAATCAGGAAGTCAAAATGAGTGCTCCAAATACTTTCTGTCGGAAATTGTAAGGAAAGCTGTTATTTGCATGCAGTAAGATGGGAAGGAGAAACATTGCGTCCAAGAGCTCCCTTGGCTCTTTCAGTTTCCTAAATAATTGTCCTGTTTCTGCCTCTTTTTTATTTTTTTTTCATTGAAGATTAAATTCGGACTTGACCCAAGCAAATGTAGAACACAGCCATATCTGTCAAGTTAGACCTCATAACGTCAGGCAAGACTATGACCAAAGGCACCCAAAGTAGCAGTTACTATCTATAGGAAGCCAGGCACCCATCCATTCTTTCAGACTGGATGCTAAAATTTCATAACCTAGGCTGAGCCTGTAGGTCATGCAGGTTTATTTGGAGTCACAATTAGTAGCCTACTGGTTTCTCTGACTGCTTCTCGATTTTATCACCTTCACAAATAAGTCGGACACATGCCTGGCCAATCTTCCCTACCCTTTCTCTATGTTCATGTGACAAAGGAACAAAGACAGATGAGATGCATCATTTTTGCAGGGAAACATTTAGACCACAGTCACTTCTCAGAGAAGCAGTAGAAAGAGAGACCCCCCACTTGCACACAGCCGGGCAAAATGATCTGAGGCCAAATTTGCTCTCTTTAGTCACTAGAAGAAGGAAGCTCAAATAGACTCATGGGGGTTTGAGTGTCTGCACGTGTGTGCTTTGACTGTGGACACTAGGCAAATTGTGCAAAGCCCAGTTAGTGACTGACACACTAACAAATATCATTATGCTTGTGAATGGCTCTTGGGCAACTAAACTGATTACTTATATCCAGGGCCAGAAGGAATTCATTTGCAGAGCACCGAAAGGAAATGATCCAGGCACACCCCATGTTCAGAAGAGCAGGCTGGCAGCTGCAGTGTGGTATCTAGGGCAGACCCAGATTGGTAGGATTGTGCCTAGAGAGTTAGAGGCATCTAAGAGGTTGGTCAGGTCAGACCCCTTCTTCCTATCCCTCAGGGATCTGACTGATTTAATTTCCTATGCTCAAGCAATGGTATAGCTACTTACAGAACAACTCTTATTATGACAAAAATCCTACACTGGCAATCAATATTTACTCTCTCTTTTCCCCTGCTTAATGTGGGACTCCATTCACCAGCTTATCTATGCTTCTGTTGGTTTCTTGCAAACGAACTTCTGCGTGCCTCAGATAGTACCGGACCCTATTTTGGGGAAACAGGTCAGCTTTCAAACACAGGATATTTCCACAGATACATGTTTCCAAGGATGTGTGTTTCTTTCCCAAACATCTGTCTGCCAGAGTGGAAGTGGCACTGCGGGTGGTTTCCCTTTCAGAGGTTGGTGTTCCCTTCATAAGCAATCTGAGTTGTGACACAGCTGGCTCCAGTAATGCTCTGTATTTTGGATAGCCATTGCATTAATTTAACTGCTCCTCTCCAGCTTTCAGTCTAGGGTTCATTTCCATTACTGTCGAGATGCTCCTCAAGTTCCATCAGTGTGAAGTTCAAGTGCCTCGATGTCCCACTCTTACGCTGGGCTGGCCTCCAAATCTTCCAGGTGTCATGACATTTTTAATGCAAGTACACAGCAGGTCTTTTCAAAATTCCTCTATCCAGACCAAGGGAGTTCTTTAGTAGCACAAACAAATATCACTGACAGCCTTCCACTGTCATTTGTGCACCAGTACATTACACTGGGTTCAATTACAAGATCATTTAAAATCAACCTATACAGCCAAATACACCCTAAATGAAGAAAACTTACCATGTGTAAAAATACACAAAATAAATCTGACAGAAGGATACTCAACAAGTCCAAACAATTAACGCTTTATTGAAGGCCTTTATGTTGCTAGCTATTAAAAGAGTGTTCTTCACAGCAATATCAGAAATACCCTTTTGGGCACTGGTGTGTGTACCCACATGAATGAGGTCTAGCATGTGCTAAGGTGCTTTGCCAGGCAGGGGGAAGAGTCTTCACTTAATCTTCTGCATCAACACTGTTGAATTTTGGCCACAACTTTTATAGACAATGAGTTAAGTCAGCAACTGTTCATGTTACAACTGAAGACCTAGCCTCCAAAATCTACTTTTTAAAGTCCAGACACATCCGTGGAGAGGAAATGTATATTAATGGAGGAATGTCACAGACAGAAACTGTACGAAAATCCTTTTCCCCAGCATATTAAAATCAGAAGTTTATATTTGCTCATATTTGTAGACCCACAGTTTTCATTTTTTGTTTGTTCAAGACTTACCTTTAATTCTACAGTAAACAGAGTTTAATGTTTAGGTCCAACTTGTACGTTTTGGACTGCATTCATCTACACAGATTTGCAAATAGCAGCAGTTGGACTCCTGCATACTGATTTGCTGATACTGGAAGGGCTAGCTCAGGGACCGCGTTGCCAGTTCCTATATTACATGAAAGTCAATGAGTAAACAAATTAGCAAGACGAGGTTTTGTTTTTCTGGGTGGTTGTTTGTTCTTTCTTTTTTTTAAACTGCAATAATATTTGTGCAGAGGAGGAAATAATCCAGAATTTGCATGGATGGCAAAAGCTTATGAAGTATCCTACTTGCCCTTAGATGGACTAATCGTGGCCTATAAAGCCCAGCTGAACAGCAGTCACAATAGTCAGGGAGGCCCCTTGTTCTCAGACAGCTGCTGGCTTGGAGGTCATTGGGAAGGAAAAGGAGGAGTATCCTGTCTGCACACACTTCCCCCAGAAGAAAAGCTTTGCTGGCAACGCCAGGAAAGATGCTTTTCAGTGATAGCTCCAGTGTTTATTGTTTCATACAATATGGCCAGGACTATGGAAGGCAATATATAGGTAGAAAGGTATTGTCTTGTAGAAAAGGATAATGAATGGATCTGGGGTGATAAATGGCTTTGCCTTTGTGTAGGAAGATGAAATAATTCCCAGAACATGCTGCCCAATAACATCTGTCTGCCTTGAATACTTGCAAGTGGATTGTGTTAAAAAGCTGCAGCAAACTGCCACCAGTCTCTTGCATTACCTTGTCTGGCAGTAACAGGGGTGTTCACGATTCTATACACATGTAAAGATGCAGCAAGCAAAGACTGTCTAAGGTCTCTCTCCAAATAATAGGGTACTACATCTGTTCAGCATAGGATTTTGTTGCTGGTTTTTTTTGTATTGCTATTTGTCTGCTATCCTCTTACCTCAGATACTAGGAGACAGAAAATGCAAGAGAAACGACATCGAAGATGTTTTTTGTGAGTGTTATGGCCCTGATTCACGAACAATTCCGATATCTTACAGCTCCTGTGTAGACACAAAAGCAATGGAGATGTGAGCACTTGATACGAATTTCAAAAGGAGGCGACTACTACATATAAGGCATGGATAACATAACAAGAGACAAGGAACGTAATGGTATTCCTACAATTATGCATGGCACACAGCTCCTAAAAGGATGTTGGGTGAGCCAAAAGATATCAAATTTCCTTAATCCACTTAGGGATCTTGTTGGGGAAAAAAAAAAAAAAAGAAAGATGATCCAACAGACCCAGGTTTTACCCTCCCTTCTCAGAACTACAGATCAGCCAGCCTGTCTCCTACTGCAGGATGGCTCTTGGCTTGTGCCACATCCAGCCGTGCCAGATGGCATACCACAATCCCCCAATGTACATTCCTGTCCCACAACATGAGATTTTAGCTTGGTGGGTTTTTTTACTAAAATATGAACCGAACAGGTCTTTAAACTGCTTTCTGTCCCATGGATGCATTTCTCCTTACCCTGAAGGGTTCCCTGCACTCTTAGTATTTTTCCCTGTGAGTCATCTCATTGCTTCCCATGACGGCTGGCCTTTTGACCTCCTTCAGATTCAGCTTTCCTGCAGCACTCACTATGCTTCCTGTCTGCTAGACCCACTTTGGCAGCCCTGTTGACCAGGGGAAGCACATGGCTTTCCAGTTTCCCAGAGCAGCCTGGCATCCCTGCCCTTGTGTCACTGACAGTCGGCAACACTGCTTTCATCTCCTCCTTTTCTCCAGGAGGACTCTTCCAGATTGTGCATGCCCCAAGGTGACTGAGCACAAGCTGGCTCCCCTCCAGCCTTTCCACTGAGGCTGGAAGATGGATGGGTGCTCCCTGGGACCTCTAGAAGAGCATCCCCCTTTCATTATTGCATCCTTTCATGCATCTACCTTATTGAATACTGTCTATATCGGCATACTGATGGCCCAACCTCCATAACCAAGCTGCTCAAACCAAGCTGCAGGGCATCCTCTGCTTTCTCTTCTGTTTCTCTGGCTGAAGAAACCACCCAGACAAACCACAGGGCTGCCGTGCCCAACGGGACCTTTCCTTTGCCCCCCTTTTGTACTAGGCTTCCATCTTCTCTCCCAGGAGAGGACTGAAGCAGTGCTGGCTCACCTGGGGATTGTCCCTTCGTCCCATTGAGTGAGAATATTTCATAAAATCAACTTCTGTAGAAAAGGACTGGTTTTCCTTACTGGTGACCACTCTAGCATACAATATTGCTTCCTCATAATGTCTCAATAAAGGGTATTTTAGCCTTGGGAAAGCTCATTTACTGGAGCAGAAATACTAATAAGGCATCACCTTGGGTAATGGTTGTAGCAATATAGGTCAGTGGGTGAAGCAAGAATACTTGTGGATAATTTAACTCCCTATACGGGCACACTTTGGCCAGGGAGTGAATACTTTAAATGAGAAGATTCCATTGACTCCAAGGTAGTCTTCTGCACGAATAAGCAAAAGACTGACATGCCAGGGTCAAAGCACAATCTTTTGCTCCTCAAATTGGCATGTTCTAAGAGAGAGAGAGAGAGAATGCAAAGGGAAAGCAGCATTCTGGATTGCCTGACAGCAACTTATCTAAGAGCTCAGCTGGGAGAATATTTCAGGGTAAATACTTTTTTTAATGCGTTTGCCTCTTTTTCCATTTGAAAATTGTCTATAAACATGTTTTTGCAAGTCTGTTTGTCATTCAGAATGATTTATAGTGAGTGAAACTCAAGTTTAGACCCATTCACAGGCAGCTTATTGCAGGTTTTCAAAAAAGAAATTCAGTCTGATCCAATTTAACGCAGAGATCACATGGCATGTCTTCTTGCCTCAATTGGATAATTCTTTGATTCAGTTATTTTGATGTGAATATCAATTATTCATTTGAATTTTAACATTCTAGTGCTAGTTGATGCTATTATAATAGTATATGCTGTTTTGGCAAATATTTCTGTACAGATATTGCTTGTCAGAAAATTTATGGCGTGAAAATTAAAACCAAGGAAATGCAGAGCTCCTTTCAAAATACAGATGAATATTCATAAAAGCATTACAGTGTTTGCCTGTCTCTGATGTTCAGCGTTGTTCATTCATCCAAATTTGGAAGGATATAGGCTGAGACATCATACTTCAAGAGAGCAGTTAAATGAGGAACAGGGGAGATTAAGTTATAAGTTATAGAATGATTGTAAAACTGCTGGACATTTTGGGGCCGCAAAGCCTTTATCAAAGATGAGAGAAAATTCTACTGGGTGTAATGTAGGCAAGATGTAGAAAACTAGCCCAGAAAACAGGAGATTCAAATCCAAGTTACTGCAAAAGCCCTGGTCCAACAGTACCTTGCAAAGAGGAGTATGTGGAGCATACTCAGAAATTTTAGTGAGCTTTAATTTTTCATCAGCTTTAAAGGCCCATACCTAAGGTGACAACATGGAGAAGCCTACATTGGAGCCTAATACAACAATGGATGGGCCAAATGTTTTACAGGGAAAAAAAATGGTGAGGAAACAACATGTCCAAATCTCTCAGTAGGTTGCTTTCACAAGAAGTGACTAAGTTAATTAACCAGGAGCGTGCCTCTAATGGCAAAGCTACTGAAGAATGCATTAACTCAATGTCTTGAAGTATTTGGTTTTCTCTTGTTGCTGCTCTTTGTTTTGTTCTGCTTTTGCTTTCTTCTGACTAAGATAAAGTCTTTGGAACAGATTCCCAAATGCAAAGGGGTTAAGCTTCATCCCACAGAAAACTCAAGAGGTTTGACAAAGTCAAATGTAATAATCACAGAATCACAGAATCGTAGGGGTTGGAAGGGACCTCGAGAGATCATCGGGTCCAACCCCCCTGCCAAAGCAGGCTCCCTAGCACATATTGCACAGATAGGCATCCAGACAGCTCTTGAATATCTCCAGAGAAGGAGACTCCACCACCTCCCTGGGCAGCCTGTGCCAGGGCTCTGTCACCCTCACTGGGTAAAAGTTCTTCCGCATGTTGGTGCGGAACTTCCTGTGCTCCAGTTTACAGCCATTGCCCCTTGTCCTGTCTCCACAGACCACTGAAAAGGGGCTGGCCAATTCCCCCTGCATCCCATACTTAAGATATTTATAAACATTAATTAGGTCCCCCCTCAGTCTTCTTTTCTCCAGGCTGAACAGCCCCAGCTCACTCAGCCTTTCCTCATATGGGAGATGCTCCAGGCCCTTAATCATCTTCGTAGCCCTTCTCTGGACTCTCTCCAGGAGATCCCTGTCCTTTCTATCCCAGGGAGCCCAGAACTGGACACAATACTCCAGGTGGGGCCTGACCAGGGCAGAGTAGAGGGGGAGGATCACCTCCTTCGACCCGCTGGCCACACTCTTCCTGATGCATCCCAGGATCCCATTGGCCCTCTTAGCCACCAGGGCACACTGCTGGCTCATAGCCAACCTGTCATCAACCAGGACCCCCAGGTCCTTCTCCACAGAGCTCTTCTCCAGCAGGTCATCCCCCAGCCTGTACTGATACAGACGGTTATTCCTCCCCAGGTGCAAGACTCTACACTTGCTTTTATTAAACCTCATCTGGTTTCTCCCTGCCCAGCTTTCCAGCCTGTCCAGGTCTTGCTGGATGGCAGCGCAGTGTTCCTGTGTGTCAGCCACCCCTCCCAGCTTTGTATCATCGGCACTTGCTGAGGGTGGATGCTATTCCCTCATCAAGGTCGACGATGAAGATATTAAACAGGACTGGACCCAACACCGAGCCCTGGGGAACACCGCTAGTCATAAGGCTTTGCCAGTGGTGACACTCCAGAACTGTTGACATTTTGAGTCCAAAGTGGTAAAGGTGAAATAGCTGTGTAATTATACAGTTGGTTAAACCACTTTAGAACCAGCAGCTAAGGGAATCTCTAATCACAGTTCCCTGCTTCAATATAGTTGCAGAAAACAAGCAGCTCTGATTGCTCTTACATACGGGGAAACTGATACCATAGCAGCTTCATCTCCACAACCCAAAGATGGAGCACAGGCACCTGGGAGCAGAACTGCTTCTTCTCTTGTTGTTCTGTATCTGCAGGAGAAACTGCTGCAAGTACAGAGGCGAGGAAAAAAGGGAGGAAGGAAACAAACAACAGACTAACAAAGAAGAAACCATCAGGTATAGACAAATGGGTAGAATGGCTTCAGAGAAAAAGCCCAGTTTTTGGTCTGGGTACCAGTTCAAAGAGATTCTTTTCTCACTGCTCTGTGCCCCACAGTAGTAGTAGTTGTTTGATTCCTGTTGTAATCAGTGAAAGTAGTTTAGAATGCACAACAGATACCTAGCTTTGGCATGCATTTAACTTCCTATCAGACAGGATTTCAGTTAACTGTTCGAATCAGCATGCAAGTTAAACACTTCGGAAACTGAAGGAAATGCAAGTACTGTCCTCCACAGAGGAGAGACATAAGAAGCCATTAATGTCCCTTATGTAATGATACAGGTGATATGAAAATTTCCAGATGGTGTGCCTGGACCTCATTCTGCCCTGAATTTAGAATGAAGCCACCCCAGGCCTTTACTTGACTCAGTCTTTCATCAGCTGATGTTTTAAAGCTGCTTGTTCACCACTCTGAGTTAAATTCACAGTAAGCCAGCCAGTCTTCAGGAGATTAGACTCATTAAAAGTAAAAAGAAGGGTCTTCTGATGTCTAAAGATGTAGGTATGAATTGGAACCTATGGATTTGGATCCATATCTCTTCTCTATCCTGTCTCTAAAAGATTAAAGGGTGTATATCTTAGGTTCTAGCTTAGACTTAGCTCTATTTAAGTTTGAAGGGTGCAAGGAAGGCTGTCCCTTCATCTCATCTCAGTTCTTCACACAAAAAATACTGGATGAAGTTCATACTGCAAGTGTTGGCAGAAGGATCTCTCGCTCACCAGCAAAAAGAGATAAAAAGTGTCTCTTGGCACATCCCATCAGGGGACTTCTTTTATCCCTTGAATCAACAGAAGTTTTGGATCAACAAAAAGAACTGAAGCAGGTGTCTCTTTTACCTCATGACAATCTATCCTTCTCTCCATCTTCAGAAAATTGTTCTTTAGCTCTCTCAAGGATACTCAGCAGTTGGGTAACCATTTGTTTCTGCTTTATCTTGACAGTACAAACCAGAATAACTATAACACTAGGATGCAGAATGACTCAAAATCACCTATGCTTTTATTATTATTATTATCATCATATACATGATGTATTGTATTAAAAAATCCACACAGTATGTCATGCTATCAGATATGAAGCAGTACTCCTCTTCAAGGTTACGGCTAGCATCTCTTAAATGCAGCTGTTAATCAGAAATTGCTGTCTGTCCAGAAAGAAGTACCTCTTAGGTGGACACTCTCTTATCTTTACAAACTGCCTCTCTTGAGCCACAGTTTCAGACACGCTTCAAGGCTTTGAAAGAGCAGTTTAACCTCCTGTCCCTCCCCCCAGTCACTCACTCACACTTGCTACACTTTCAAGCCCATGCTGGCTGGGCTCTTTAGGAGTTTTGCACTGAATTAGATGGGGGAAGCAGGGAGCACATGACAGGGAACTCTTTTTTTCATTGGCAGTGCTAACTGCTCGATTTGTACATGGAATTATGGCTACAGGACATCTTTTCTTGGGCTGACATTTAAAGACAAAATTACAGCTTGCTCCTGCCATGCTCTAGTCTTATCCGGTAAGAATGAGCACTACTGTGATACCACCCTATTGAAAGACAGGATATGGGATCTGTCCTGCTACAGAGTGGGAGCAGTTCTGTTTGGGGTTGGGGTTTCATTCAATTTTGTGGAGCAGAGCAGCATATTCCTGGCCTGCTCTCACAGCAGAGATGCTTTAGAAGCAGCAGAGTTGCCTACTCTCTGAGATTTGTGCTTTCTTTGTTTTTTGTATTTCTTTCTTGTTGATGTATTCTTCTTCCCATTCCGTAACCTACCATAACCTACTTCCCCACTTCTGCAATTGCTTCAGAAAGAGTGATCTCCCTCCCACTCCTTCCCCCTGTTTACCTCACCAACCTGTTCCTGGAATCTCAAATCCTCAAGCACTAACAGAGGAGTGGCGCTTTTTTTTCTCAGCTAAATTAACACCAATCTGCTCTCGTTAGCTTGCCATCCTCCTGAGAGCAGCCATACAACCTCTTCATTTCATTTCCACTTCTCTTGCTGTTTAAGTAGTACATCCTCACACCAGAGACACTTGCATGAATCAATTTGCAGTGACCAGCTTAAATCTCTCCTGGCTTCTTTCATTTGAAGCTGTAGCAGGAAGAAATAGCTGCCCTGCAATGGCTCTAAAGGAAACCTGACAAGGGACGGAGGTGAAGTGCTCGTGTTGGCATGCTGTGCTTGCTCCTCAAGTCAGATCCCATAGCCTCGGAGGGAGCATCAGCAGGCCTACTAAGCACATCTAAAAGATTAGTCTTTATGATCCTTCCAGTTTTCTTCATACACATTGGACATTTGGGCATTTCTGTAGAAAATCAGTCTGATTTCTTCCCTCGGGATCAGCTTCATGCCAGTAATCCTTGCCAAACTTGACACAAAATGGGCAAAATCCTGGCCCAGCTAAAGTCAACATCAAAGCTCTCATAAGAGCCATAGTCCAGCCCATACTGTCAGCTTATTCCACAAGAACCAGCCTCCTCATTCCTGCTTGTCTGGGGGCAGGGGCTTTCTGTCAAAAGAAATGTTCCTTCCTCGTGAAGGGGAAAGGGCTGGAAGGCAAGCAAAACAAGCCCAGTGCAGAGAGGATCTTAAATGTGGTGTTAGGGCCTGCCTTTCTCTTTGAAAGGTGCTCTATTAGGGTAGCTACCAGGGGCAGGGCTCCTCCAGGTATCCTCATCAAACTAGAATGAGAAAACATGCTGTAAGAAGCGATGCATACATTTTGACCCTTTGCTTTTTCTCCAGTGAGCATCTCTCAGAGAGGTAATAACCTTAAACAAACAGAGAAACTCAGTCTGTTCTGAAAGCCACGCCTGGAAAGGAGGAGCTATCTAACCTCCTGGGTGATTATTCTTTAACAAAAATAAAGCCTGCAGGTTTTTTTTACTGTAGCCTTCATGGATAAACCAGCTCCTGGCCGACCTCGCTGTCGAGCCGCTGCACCAGCAGCTCTCCAATTACTCACTAAATGTCTGTGAATCATGTGGTGTGTTAGAGATGATTTGCGTAGGTTGAAGACTCCATGTTAGTCTGTCTTGCTGGAGAAATTAAAGTCTTCGTTGCCATAGTTTTGCTGGCTTTTTTTCATCATTGTGTTGTGTCATTTCACTGCACCCCAAAGATGCAAGTAAAATAGAAAATAGCATCTTCTAAGATTTTAGTATCTTCCTGGCTCTGAAATATCCCAAGGGCAGGTGGAAGGGAGCCTCAATATACTCAGAATAGCATTTTCAGGAGAGAAACTATGGAGGATTTAACAACCAAAAAAAAAAATGTTGATGCTGTTAGTAACATTGATCTCCTTTAACTGCAGTTTGGGGGGAGCTGAAGACACTGTTTGTCCTATGGCTGAACAGTCCTCTAAATTCCCAGAGAAGTTAATGGGGAGCATGAGATTTTCATGCCAATCCTCACTCTCAGGTAGGAATAAATACCAGTAGCTCCTTCCTTGTTCTTTTTCTAGGCTGTACGATCGTATACAAAAACTTACTCACTCCGGACTCGCAGTAATTTAAACTTGTGGGGCTGCTGGTTTTGTTTGAAGCTGCATATTCTCACTAACTGTAATCAGAAATATACCTTCTATCAAAGGCAGAATATTCCCCTCCCTGTCCAGCGGATTGGTTTACTGCAAGAAAACTACATACACAAGCAAATCTCCCAGATATGTCAGACTTCTAACAGAGCTATGAATTCTCCTAACAGTCAGAGGTACAACATTAATAACCACCACCATAAAACAAATCCAAAACCTGCAGAATAATAATAAAAAAAGATATTTATAGAGGCAACGCAGGAGATGCAATAGTAAAAGAGTCTCCCTTCGGATCATCAATTCATGAGTTCTGTGATCCTGAATAACGGGCATGCTTCCAAACGATAAAATAAAACACATCATCTATTCAAGATCACTAACTTTCCTCTTGCGTTCCTTAAAGGTGAATTGCAGCAAACGTATAAATTTTATTGGTTGTAACTTCTGTGTCTTTTACTACCACAGGAAGTGAATTTCACAGTATTTATTGGAAATCATTATCTTCCTGTGCTTTTTAAAATTTAATTTAAAATTTGTCACAGCAGCAGCAAAGCTGCTGCAGTCTAGTACTGGCAACAGAGTAATACTTTCAGAAAGAACTCCACAGGAAGATCGGCCATGATTTTCCAACAACAACTGTAATGACATTTGTTTATGAAAAATCAGTACAACTTCCAAAATAAAATAATGAAATATTTGTGTCTGAGAATGAGTCATGGACAGGCATCACGACCAGTAACAGAGGAGCATTAACTGATCTTTCAGCTGAGAGATCTGGATCCGTTTTGCCTAGAGAAGACTGAGAGCGGATCTCATCAATACTTATAAATACCTGGTGTCTACAGGAAGGGGGCAGACTCTTCTCAGTGGTGCCTGGTGACAGGACAATGGGCAGTGGGCACAAGCTAGAACACAGGAATTTCCGTCTCCATATTGATAACTTCTTCACTGTGAGGGTGACAGAGCACTGGGACAGGCTGCCCAGACTACAGGTTGTGGAGTCTCCTCTGGATATATTGAAGATCCACCTGGATGCTGTGCTGTGCAGCCTGCTCTAGGTGATCCTGCTTTACAGGGGGATTGGATTAGATTATCTCCAGAGGTCCATTCCAACCCCTACCAATCTGTGAATCTGTGTGAATCTAAGCAGCAGCATTAATAAAAAAAAAAAAAAAAATTAAGCCTCCATGGAAGCAAAATCCTCTGCTCTATTTCCAGTCCTCATTGGTTAATTCAGTCTTTAATACTTTTTAATAATTTCATTTGGGACTCTGAGAGCAGATGTAACCACTTGCTCAATTATGGAGTGTTTCACACCTGCTCTACCCAGACCTAAGAGACAAGCAGGTGAAAATCAAGTTCTGCCGATCCTAATTGAGGTATTTTTTGACAGAGTGAGCATTTTGTATTGTTCATAAACACTCCTGCAGGCAAAACTCTGTCACCACATCAAGTAATGCACATATAACTTAACATGGGGCAATCAAGCCCTTACTGTAAAGAACAGTGTCAGACACCTAAGGGTCGTAATTGTAAAGTATTTATAAGCTCAGGATAGGACTAATAAATGAGCACAAGCAATCAAAGGGGGATGTACTCAAATATGCATGTCTGCATTTGTGGGTGTGCAAGCAAGTGTTCTTCTGTTTCATCCAAGGTTAATAGGCAAATATCCAGTGTTTCTATCTGACCATCATTAAGCAACTGATTTTCAGTTGATATGTGGTAGAAATCATTACTGTTAAGTTGAATATTGTTTTCACTCCACCCTGAGGAGCGGTGAGGTTTTTCTCTTGTGGCTTCTTCCCCAGGACCTCATGCTAGTTTGAATAAAGGGAATTTTGCTCCACACCTGTGTACAGGTTAAGCTCACCCAGTAATTGATTACTTCATACAGGCTTACTGAAAAGCACTGGATTGAGACGCTACTGCATTTGCAGTGCCTTCAGATCACAGTGTTGGATCATGGACCTCTGACCTAACTGCAAATAATGCTAAGGAAAAGCCAAAAAGATAATACTATTAAACACAGGGAAACTTCAAAAACAGCAACATATGGTGCATGTGTAACTACTAAGTACCAACCAAGAAATCCTTGGTCTATCTCCATAAATCCTTAATCCAGAGATACCCCCATAAGAGAGCCCCTAAATAACCTTTTAATGACAACCACACACTAAAGAAGGGGCTCCACAGTCTTTAATCCATTTTGAAGCCTTCTTCAATGTTTGCTTCTAAACCAACAGGAGCAGTAAGGCGCGGTGCCGAAATGTATGCGCAACTGTTTAGCATCTTAAAATCTTAAAGTACTAATAGCACCATAATTAACAAATTCTGGCATGCAGGCTCAGATCTAGGCAGGGAAGACTTAATATGATCAAATTCAGACAGCTAAATTATATGTTCATATCAAATGTACAAGGATCCCTATCTATGATCATCTGCAAAGATGTGCACAAGGCAAGATAGATCTGCCAAGATTTTGTGGTTTGCATTCTAAGGCAGTAGACAAGGATTAGGTGGCTACAGAGGAAACAAAAAGACTACTTATAATTTGATGCTTTATAAACTGTTCTCCAACAACCTATAAAACTGTCAGACAGAAAACCCTTCATTTGGCATTTCCTTGCTGTGATCTTGTGAGGAATCCAACTCAGCGGGGACTTGAGCCCCGACACCGTTAGATTCCCTAACTATTGGCTCCCTCAGCTACCACAGAAAAGGAGCATGGCCAGCTGACAGTGGTAGAAAGCACTGCCATTTTTCAAACGCTGTGCTGGAAGGAGGGAACCTTCCCCAGTTCCTAGGTAGGAGAGCAAATGTGTGAACCCCTGCATGCACTTCATGTGGTTTATTTCTTCGGGGCTCCGGCAGCTGTTTCCATCCTTTGGTTTATTCTATGTTAATGCTACATATTGTGTGAGCAAGTGTTCAGGTGTAAAGGTAAAAAGGGTAGCCAGGGCCCTTGTTTCTTGTCTTCAATACTGAAAGCGGTGAGAACCAGCAACAGGAGCTGGCAGACTCAAACAAGTATCAAATGTGTTTTGCTGCAGAGAGACACTGGGTTTCTTTTAATTGTGGGTGCCAGTGGAGCCTGAGTGTAGCTGTTCTGAGATTTTCACTAGAAACTCAAAGTGCCTAAAGCTCTACATAGAAGTGCGTTTGGGTAGGGGCTTTGTTTGTTGTGGGAAACTTATAGAGATAGTACACAAAGGTATTTTGCAGATGGGTTCACAGGAGCAATGCGATTTCACTGCTTGGATGTTTCATTCTGTGTATGTCTTAACTGTAGCTCAACTTCCTCTTTTTTTTCCAGGCAAAAGCAAGAGCTTCAAGAAGGACAAAAAAAAAAAAGATTAATTTCTCAAAATTACACTTTCACTTCTAGAAATGAAGCTTTCCCATCCTTTAAGTAAGTAATGTAAACTGGCTTCTAGTCAGACTTCCACAGAGAGGCATACAGAGACAGCATGGAAACGTTTGCAGAAACAAAGATGATTGCAGGACTTCCAGCCTGCCAAATTAGGTGGGAAATGATGTTTCCGCTATGGCTGCCAGCTTTGTCTTATTCCATTCCTGACAACAAAAACAAAAAGTGACATGACTGATCTCCATGGCTTGTGAAAATGCAGGTACTTTCAAACCAAGTCACCTGAATTGATGGCTCAAGCACTCGAGCTGCTGGGCTGCTTAGTATTCCATTAGGCAGCTTATTACCCCAGCAGGCCCACCCGGAGAGCCTGCCTGCAGGCATTTCTGCAGGCTGCTCCTGTCAAATGGGATGGGGACAGGACAGGTCCACCTTCCAACCCCTCTGGAGATCCTTGCCTCAAAAGGGGGGTGGACTCAGCCAACAATTTACAGCCAGGGAAGTAGAAGGAGTGCAAAATGGAGGAGATGCAGCAAAAATGCTTGTTGTCTGTTTAATGAGAACCCTGAAAATTTGCCAGTTTGAGCCTCAGTGATACTATCTAGTCTTCTCCATCTGTTGGCTAACTAAGCGTCATGCTCCAAATGGAGAATGAGAGCTAGCAAACCAGTTGGCTGCCTAAGGTTACTTTATACACTTCCCAGAGCATGACTGTGGGTCTTTGGACACTTTTGCATCGTTTTATCTTGAACTATGGAAAGAATGGAGCTTAGATTTGTTGTTTGGGTGTAGGGATCTGCCAGATGCTGAAGAAAAGAATCAGCCCCTGAAAGAGTGCTGGGAAAAGCACAAATATCGGGTACTAACTAGAACCTCATCCTGAACAGCAAAAGAATAGAGAAAAAAAAAGTTACCAAATTCTGTGGTGTTTTTGTCCCTTACTCCCCTGCAAAAAAACCCAACCCAAACCTCCCCCAAACACTGCGGCTATGGTGAACAAGAGTCATCTCAATTTGAAGCTTACTAAAGTAAGACTGCACTGACATAAGCAAAGTAACATGCAGCAGCTAACCTTTTTCACTTCTTGGCTCTTGAATATTTTTCTCCATGCTTTCCAAGATTTTGATTCGGTTTTTCTTTTTAGCCTTTGTCACTTCAATGTGTATATAAACATTGCTCTTGAGCTTTGACTCTAAGGATTTTTACTGAACTATGCAATGCTTTTAACCAATTTATCAACTTCCTTCCCAAAAGTTGAGGTGGTGTTATCCTCTCCTTTGTGTGGTTATTCTGTGGCAAGTTTACTCAGAGCTTGTAAACAGATTCCTAACACAACATTACCTACAGTGTTCAATCTATCACTACGTATTTTGTAGCTCTCTTTTACATGAAAAACCTTCTAACAGAGAACTACAGTTTTACTCTAGGTTAGCATTACTAGAAGTATGGTAAACAGGGATAACACAGCAGTTGTTTACTTAAAGCTATTTCACAACTAAGCTAGAAATAATTGTATTCAAACATACTAAAGCTGTGCCACGAACTAGCTTTTATTGCAGTCAGATGTAAATACCGTAATGGATTTTTTGTGACCTTAGAAATCTAAATATCTCAGAAACAAAAGCGGAAGCTGTTGTAGTTTACTTTCACATAATTGTGTTTAACTCATTTGCAATCTTGTATCTAATTAAATAACCCAAAGCAGATATCCCAATAAATAACATTGTTTCACTCTGCTGCTGGAAAAAGACCAAGATATGTATACAGATATATATAGGTACATACACAGGCCTGATTTCTGTGGAAACTCTTCTTGTACAGACTGTTACAGGACCTGACTGTGCAGCCCTGTATAAAATGAAGAATTTGATGTTACTTACTTGTCCTTCAGAGCACTGGATAAACGTATTAAACTGGACTTCAGCATCCCCCTTAATAGTATTCCTGTTGCTAGGAAACAGTTATCAGGACCCCATAAGCCTTGTCTTTGGGGCTGCTTTCATACTTTACCCGGAGTCCCTGCTCTGACATCCTTGAAATTGTGTTTCCATTTTTCATTGTCTTTCCTGCTATTTTTCTCCATTTGTTTTTGCTTACAAAATCCAATTTTGCAAATGAGCAGATACGTATCATGTAACTAACCAGCTGTGTAAAATGGAGCTCTCCTTCAAAATGTATCCTCTCACTATACACCAAAGGTACTCCTGGAACAGCTTTTCACCCTCACCATTTGTCCTGGGATAAGTGCTAGTGTGGATGGGACTGTGCATGGAAGATTGCCATGTTCTAAGTATTTACCAAGGCATCTGTACTTCTGTGTAAAATATAATGCTTTTTTTCCCTTCTCTGGTGAAGTATTTATTGCACCCACCTGCCGCAAGATTATGCTTAATTGGAAGCCTCATTGTTTTATTTGATGCTCTTTTAGATGATTTCACTCTGCATATGAGGCTTAGTGTGGTTTTACTAGAAGGAAAGGGCATCGGGTCCTTCTGCATATCAAGCTTATAAATAGATTGCACAGTTTATCGTTCAAAAATCCTAGCAAAGCCAAAATGATAATTATAGCTATGTAATTATTAAAATGTGTTCCTAGCTGAGCTTGTTATCACCTCTCAAGAATCAATGAAGGAATAGATGCCGTGGATTTGATGACAGGGTTGTTTCAGTGGTTCTTGTTTAACAAAGTGCAAGTAAGGAGGTGGTGAAAAGGTCAGAGAAGGTGCCAAAAAGGGTGAATTCAGCATCCTGCAATAGAAGGCGCTCTTTAGTATCCTCCGAGGATGTTTCTAAAGACCTAGTCTGAGATATAAAAAAGCCGAAAGCTTCTAGACTTACCCTATTTAACCTTTTACATATCCCTGATTCAACACAATCTCCAGACATAGGTTGCCAGGACACTTTTCCCTCAGCGTATCAAACTTCTGACCTTGCAGTTGTTGTAAGTCAATCACAACGACACGTCCTGCTGTACCATGTTATAAATAAAGGTAACTTGCTCATCAAATGCCAAAGAGCTACCAGGACTACACAGCCTCATCCTGCAGTTCTCACACAGGCAAGACTACCACTGAGCTAAGACTTTATTTATACTACTGATGGCCTCAGCTCCCTTTTATTCATAGTGGTATAAATCAGGATTCATCCAAACTAAATCATGGGTTTAGAAAGAAAATCGAGTGTGAGTCGAGAGCCAAAGGACAAATTCCTGAATGCAGTAATCCTTTGGATTTCAGTACAATCCCTCCACTCTTGCTCAGTGAAGAGTTTGTCCCCCTAGCTACCCGAAAACACTGGGAACCTTGCCTCTATGGGAACTGTAAATTCAATGCTACCAAACATATTTTCTGAGTAATTTTCAGTGCTCATTTCTTACACTTCCCTCTTAGGGAACTGGGTTGCTTTAGCCAGGCTGTAAACTCTTCCTTCTGCTTCTTGCATACTGTAGTGTATTTCAAAGGGCCTCACTTAGCCCTGTCACTTTCCTTTTCCAAATGGAAATTCAGCTGCCAAAGGAAAAAAAAAATAAAAGGTGGAGTTGGAGACAGCTTGCTAAGAGCAGTTGCTGCAGGAATCATCCTATTCTCCTGAAAGAAGGATCCTGCATTTCCCTTCCCTGGCTACTGGCCTCTGATTAACTGTTGTTCTGGAGCTGAAATGCTTGATTTATATCACTAATAAGTGATATAAAGTTTGTGTTGTTGCCAATGCAGGCCACTCAGAATGCAGGATGCAAACTGATATACATGTGCTGTAGATCATGGTGAGCCCAGGAGAGAGACAACATCGTAAAACAAATCCATCCTACGTAGCACAGTCTCATCAGGCAAATCCCAATGTTAGTAGCAACCACCCCTTCGCAAATCCAGAAGTTTCCCCAGTGAATCTTTAGCATCACAAAATCATAGGCATTGTCCTTGGATTTTACATCCAAATCAAAGCACTCACTGGAAGGTCTGATTTCAGAAAAACAAATTGTTCTGGTTTTACGGCTGCCTTTGGGTGAGGACATTAATAGGGCAATATATTTATAGGCCAAATCAAATATGAGTTTAGCCAAATGCTTGTTTTACTGTGGAAGAGCTGATCACAACTTCATCACTTGAATTTGCTTGGCTGTCATTCATTAAAGTATGAGTACCAGCTATTTCACTTTGGGCCCAGTGACAAGGCTAAATAGTGTCAAAGTAAAGAAGTATAAGATATATGCTCCAGCTGTCCCCTACAGCTCCTCCATCCTAAATATACCTCTTCAGTGGTTTGGCTGGCTTAGTTTCCAGGAAGACTAGCAAAGGTTTAGCTTTACATATGGCTAGCAAACTGAATGGTCAATAAATAAAAGGGTTTCTGGGGAAAGTCTTGTTCTCACAACACAGAGTAGAGGACTTGAGAAGTGGCTTTGCTGAATGAGTGTTGTGTTAAGAGAATTTTTGAAAAAAACAACCCCATAATAATCCAGAATATGGCTCATTTCTTGCTTGCATTTTCATCTTCCAAAACCTCAGTCAGACTCTCCATTTTTTTCAATGTACCTACAAAAACTTGGCAACAGTTAGGTTTTGCCGTGCTAAGAAAAGTGTCTATCAGGCTGGTGGGGAAGGTCTTACTGCCTCCTTACACTTCCCATCTCCATCTGCTGCCTAATATACAACATTTAAAGCTCTTGTCTCAGTGGTGTGGGTTTGTGCAGGAGGTACCGATCCAAGGATAAAGCTCTTAGTTCTAAGTTCTATAAATAATAATTTTCAAGTTTCTCAACTGTGTTGGCAATGCAGTGTTTATGGCACCATCAGACACCTTCATACAATTGTCCTGGCCTGCTCTTGACTTTCTCTTTGGTTGTGATTGCCTTAGGCATGGCCCTCACCTCATTCATGGTGAGGAGAGGAAAGAAAAGAGAGGGAAGGCCAACCTCAAACTCCACTTCTTCCCCTCCACTGCCCAGGGCTGCTTGGGGCCTCCCAAGCATCGGGAGAACAGCAATAAGGCAGAGCCAGGCCTACCACTGCCCTCCATTATATCTGCATCTCAGGAGCTACTTTGGGAAGGCACACCAAACAGGGGCCAGAGATGTGGGGAAATCTCCCCCTCTGACCCCACCTGTTTTGCTGCCCTTTAAGATATTTCATGTGTTCCTCTAATAACATTTCTATCCCAATATCAAATTCGTAATGTTAGTGGAAGCTGTGGCTCTGTGGCTAAAGCTGTACCTTTTCTTGAAGAGCTGCACTTTTTCTCTAGATGAACGGGACTAAGCCACTGATAAAGAAAGCAAGCTGGATGAAAGGTGTTGGTTGCATGTTTATTCTTCCTCAGACACATGAGAGATCTGGAATTGATTTGATTCTCTGGGGTATATCAGGAATTACCAGTCAGCTTTGGGATCTCATCTTCCTCATGGGGTTGGGAGTATTTGGGTTGATGGCCCTGAGCTCTCAGGCTAAAGCCTGAGGAGCCCTCTACGCAGGAAAATTCAGAAAACGCCTGTCAGAGAACACAAATGCCTAGGCTGTTTTCATAGTCATTGTAGACTTGGGAGCTTGGGGTGACTCGTAACCCCACCTCTGACTAAGATTTGCTACTGTGAATTTCCCCCACCCTTCATTGCCTTCTCACTTCTCAGAGTGCCCGGCCCTGGGCCAAGCCCAAAGGCTGTCAGTAGCAGCATGGCAGGGCCGAGGGAGTCCTGCCTGTGGATTCGCACCTCCCATCACTTTTGCATGCTGATTTTTTGGACCCGCTGTCCCGAGTAGCACAGCGTCTGCCGGGCACTCTGCCACAAATCCTCTCTCAAGAAAATACAGGTGGAAAAGCAGCAATTAATTCTGCTCGGCAGAGCACTCATTTAGGCAGCACGGCTGCTGGGATGATCACCGGAGAGAAGGGTGCTTTTTTTATGCTGTCCCTCGGGGCCAGAAAAGCCCCAAGTGGTCTGTGATAGTCCCGAAGACGGTACGTTGGAATAGTTGGCTGAAAAAGATGTTTTTCTTTCCGATGCCTTTCCCCTACAGAGCATTCAGGTTAACAAGGAGAAACTCATTCAATTGTGGAAGCAGAGGTGGCCTCTGGACTCCTGTGAGCTTCTTCTGCCCAAATGAACTTGTTTAGTGAGGCAGCTTCCCAAGCCTGAAACTCATTCCTTTGAACTTTCACACTTTGTGAGCCAGTAATTAAAGATATTAAAGGGAGAGGTTGAGGGAGGGCACAATTGCTTCGTTTTGCTCGCTTGTTTGTTTGTTTGGAGTTCAGCCATTGGAAGTGTGATTCCTCTGATGTTTAAAAGAAACCAGACTATAAACTATCCTATTGCTTTTGTCTCTTGGCTTTCTCAGCTGCAGAGCATATTACTCAGCAGGAGAAAAGGAAGCCACAGCTTTCATCCTGGCATCTAGCTGCTGGCACTTAGGCTTATGTAATCAGCCTTTAGGAGAGACTATTGCATTTTAACCATTTTGCCGATTGCTCGATTATCAATCTGCCGTTTCATCCAAATTTCAAGGGGGCTTGACCAGTCCTCTTTTCACCACAGATTCAGAGCTGATTACCTCTTTGGGATCCTCATAAACCCAATCTCCAAACTTAGTGTTTTCCTGCAGGATAGTCTTGGGGTTATTTTCTTGGAGGCCCTTTGTCTGGCGTTATTACTTTGGCTGTCTTAATAAGTAAGAGCCATCTGGAGGCATGGTTGACCGAGTTTGCACCTGCGTCTACATCTGCACTGTCTGGCCACGTCAGGTGGATGTTCACTTAAAAGATCCATCTCAGTGTGAGAAAAAGGAAAAGGGAGGGAGGGTGTAAAACTGTTATCCCTGCCTCACTGCAACAGCAGGTGCACCAGATGGCTCACAAAGTAATTAGGGTGAAGAAACAGTGTCAAGACTTCATGTGGTGTGGTCTGTAAATGATCATCAAATCAAATTCTTTATCAAAGACAGAGTTTTCTCTCTGTCCCCACTGGCAAATCGATACACATTTGAAACAGCACATGTGATCTGCTTCCTTACGTGCAGGCACCTGGAATGCAGACAGAGAAACCTGGTCAAGAGACCATTCTTGTTAAGCAGCCATCTGTTCTAACAGACTGTCCCAAAGCATTCCCAGCCTGTTGAGTAGTTATGCTTCACTTTATTTGAAGACCATCTTTCCTAAAAAATATTTTTTCCAGCTCCTTAAGTGGTCACCTAGAAGAAATTCTGCTTTGCAGTATGTAAGGTAAACAGCATGAAGCTTCCTGGCAGAGCTACCCTTTGGCAGCAGAACAGGACCTTGCTCTGGTTTCATCTACAGACCTAATTATTTCTGAAGCTTCTCTCAGTTTCCCCCCTTTTCTTAGCTTTACACAGCATTAGCTGCCTTACAGGGACATGCTTGAGTCTACCAGGTTATGAATAGCATATTGGATATCTATTAGCATTTGATAAGGTACTATCCCTGTGTCTCAGCCTAGGGTGCCTCGGTAGAGGAGCACCACATCCCTGCACAGCCTGTCATTTTGAAAAGGACTGCTGCTGCACAGCTGCCTGCTGCCCTTCTCTTCACCTACCCTCTCTTCTAGCTCATCTGAAATCGCCACTCCACCTACCAGCATCTTCTCCTAGTTTTTGTGCCTTTATTCCTCATTTCAAATTCTGCATTGCACCCAGGGAGCTCTGTGACACTGCGGTGCCCACGGGAGCAACATTCATGGAGACCACAATCATTGGTGAGCCATTTAATAACAAGCCTGAGGTGCTGAGTACTTTTACAAGGGGAGTTCTGTCTATGTTCTGAAACATGTCTGTTTGTCACACGCAGCATTTCAGCAAATAGCTGTGGTAAAGCAATACTGCATGAAAAAGGAGAAGCCTAAACCCAGGCTTGCAGCCAGCTTCTCAGATAATCACAAGGTAGCAGGGGAGCAGCTGTACAAGGCTTAGATACTTCAGGATAAATTCAGTAGAGAAACTTACACATAGAAAGAAGTTTTAACAATGTGCATAACACAAGCCTAGGATTTGAAGCTAAAAAAGGCAGTCTGTTGTCCTGCTGATCTTTACCACAAACAGAATAATTTTTTATTTGATTGTCAGCATGTTTGGGGTTTTTTTTCCAAATGATATTCTGCCATGGTGAGCTTACTGCTCAAAGCTGATACAAGATTTACCTTTCCAAGTCTGGGATTTATTTTTTAATTTTTTTTTTTTAAACTAATATGTAGCTGTACATTCTTTGCTAAAGGAAGTTATGACCGAGTTAAAGTGACACAGAATCCCTGTGGCAAACACGTGCCATGTGTGGGATATGAGCCTTCACGTTGATTGCAGCACAGGAGACTGTAGCAGACTGTGACAGTGTAGGGGCTCGTGGTCTGGAAGTACATATGATGCTGAACCCAAGAAAGTTCTCCAGAACCTACAGTGGCATTTGCAGCACCCAGGTATATAAATCTGAAACTATGACTTTTTTCTTTTTTTTTTTTAATAATAAACACACACAGAAGCTAGCTGGCAGTATCTAAATTTGCTGTGCTATTTTTGTCCAGAAAGTTTGCCCCAGCTCTTGCTCATTTTCCACTGAGTTCCAAAAGCTAATCAGGGCACAGTCTAATTCCTCTAAGAAACCACTATGTCTCTGCGGCTGGATTGGACCCCACAGAAATCAAAAATGCTCTTGCTTTCTTTTGAACTGCTGGTCCTCATCTCTTCTCCTCTTCCTCCCAGCTTCCAGGCCTCTGAGCCTGAATCTTCAGCATGTGCTGTTACAGGAAAGGTGCATGGTGGGAACATCTAGCACCTTCTCAAGAAGAAAATTCAGTTCCTCACCTGAGGTACCAGGCTCTGGATCCCCACCACATGGAAAGGCCTTCATTCCCTTGGATGGTTTGGCATGCAGCCTGAACTTGAACCTTTCTTGCCAACTAGCTGAAAGCTGATACCTACCTGCTCAGGGTTTTCTGGACCAGCAGGATTTTAATTTCTACTCAGTGAATTGGGTATCTTCTGTTTTGGGCAGAGCAGTGCCTAATTTGTGGACTTATAAGTCCTTTATTGCTTCTAGCCTTCAGTTTAATATAAAATCAGCGGTTCAACTCTTTTAATTTATGCACTCTGTTCAAACCTAGATAATTATCTATGTCTGTAATTACAGTGGTGAACAGGGTGTCAGTACCTTACAAGTGCATTCCTGGTTGCTCATAGCAATCCTTTTCTCCTTCACGCCTGTAAAAAGGAGCCAGATTTCCTTATTGATATCACTAAAATCACCTTCACAAATCAAACCTAAATGAAAAAGGAAGCTCTTGCATATCTGATCTGTGTTTCCAGGCAGATATTCCAGATCATTTTGCCATACACACAGAGTTTACACCATCAAGTATGTCTTCACTGAAATGTGAAAAAAAATGTGTTTGTAAAATGCCTAAATCTTCATTTTCCTGCAAGAGGCAGTCTAGGAGCTTTCCTCAGCTTTAGTTTGCATCTTTGCCTTTGTTTTCGTAATATCTTCATAGGTACCTGAAAATACAGTTTGTTTCCCTACTGCTTTTGATTACTCCTGGTTGGTAAACAATGAAGATTAATTGTTTTCTGATGTAGCAGAAGCAAACGTGATTCTTATTCACAAGTAACCTTGGCAGTGTCAGGAGGGGCACGCACAGCCCTGGGAACGATGTTCTTAGCCAGCTGCACTTACAGAGCCACAAAGAAAGCTCATGTTGTTGCTGTTTCTTAGGTAGATAAAACTATGGCAGAGAACCAAAAAAAAAAGAAAAGAAAAGAAAAAAAGGCCTGAGCATCATGTTCAAATCAATAGGTAAGTATGCTGAAATGCATCTTTGAATTTATTTCCCTGGTTTTATAAAGCTCTTAAATTTTTATGGAACATTTGAGGATCTGCTTGTTTTCCCCTTGTATAATCTCAACTTCCATATCCTGCTGAAAGACCTGTGGCAGGAACATAAAAATGGTGATGGGACTGTTCTGGAAGTAGGTCTGCATGGAAAAGAAGAACAAGAAGCAGCTAAGCTCCATCACAGCCCAGGTCCCTGTCCAGATGCTGAGAGGCGAGGCTTCACTGGTGCAGGCACGGTGCCGCATTTTAGGATTTCTACTGCTTCTCCCACTTTAGGTTAGAAGCAGGCTCTGTGTAGCAAGGTGTGGACGTACAAGCTGGGATGAAACCTACCTCAGGTATCACGCTGTATCCCTTTGCAAAACACAAACATGGCCTTAGTGAGGAGTGGAAGTAGTGAGCATGTGAGTCTGAAGGTAGACATCTTTTATTTTAACAGAGGTATGTAAGGACTCAGAGTAATTTAACTGCTTGTAAAATGAAGCAAATGGATGTATTTGCACTGGTAGATGATGGAATATGAAAAAAAATGTTATCATCCTGCAAATGTTATATGTTTGCAAACAGAGAAAGAAAAGAAATAGCAAAATTATACAGTTAATCTATTCATTTTGCTCTGTGATAATGTTTCTTCAAATTATTCTATAATGACCTATTCAGTGTTTTGCATTATCTTTGAAACAAATCATCTATTATTTTGGTAATTCTTCGTCCCCTAAAATATGTCTCAGCTTTTCAAAAATTGATGTAGGAAAGTAACATTTATTTCTGTTTTCAAATAGGAAACTGAGGTGCTGTGATCCTAAAAATCTTGCTTACCATTGGGAGCACTCCCAGTGATTTTCTGCACATATGTTGTGCAATGGCAGAGCCTAACAAAGGGCCAAGATCAAACAAGATTGAGGACAGGACTGTGACTGAAGCTAGATCACCTCACACTGAGCTTGGACTATCCTTCTTTAGTTACAGCAGGAGTTTTGCCCTAGGAAGAACTATAAAATTAGGTCTCTATGCATGTTCATATTTTTAATAAAATCCATCACTTGCAAGTCCTAAGTGTAAAAGTCAAATTTGCAGTATTTAAGAGTGGAGTATTGACTCGAGGTCAGCTTGGGTTGAAACACCCTTTCAGTAACCTAATTCTGCATTGTGAGGACACTGTGCCAGAATATTGGGCTGGTTTTGAGCAAAAAGCCAGTTTACTCAGCATAAATCTGTGCTGAAACCATTGCAGGACTAAGCCCTGTGTGGCAGCTACACCGTGTGAATTAAGAAGCTCAGTAGAATATTTTTGCAGCTTTTCTAATTAAAATAATAATTATGTAGTGCCTATTAGCATGGAATTCCAAATGCAAGGCTCGGGGTCAAATGGCTTAGAAAACTGAAACTCTTGGCTCTCTTTGTAGGAAAAAAGGAGACGAGACAGTTCTTGGAAGCTTCATTTACAGAAATTACAAATATTGCTTACCAGTAATTCCATCTACTTCCATAACTTCGGCTCTTCAGCTAGAATCTTTCTGTGTAAATGACAAAAAATTGTTGCTCATGCACCCTAGCAGCATGTGCCTTAGCAGCAGGCACCCTGGAACCGGTCAGTCACATCAACAGGTAGTGATTTTTTGTTTAGTAGTGAAGTAGAAAAGCATCAGTTAGAGAGCTCATGGTCTTCTTATGAGCGTGGATGATGTTCAAAGGTCTGCTGGTCTTGAGTACTGCAGGTAAAGCTCATATAACCTGGGGAGCTTTAGGGATGGAGAAAACACATGGTCACAATAGTTAGAAGGCCTCTTTGGGAAGACAATAGCTTCTACTAGGAGAAGTAGATTTGAAACCACAGGACTGAGCCCAATTAGCTGCACATCAGAGTAGATGCTGGTGAAGTGATTTTCCTTGAACTGAAGCTGTATGGTGGAGGATCAATCAATCAATTTATAAGCACCTCGAGGGTAATAATAGTCTAGTGAATGCGAATTTGTCAAGGACAAATTGTATCAAGCCAATCTAATTTCTTTCTTTGACAGGATAAGTGAATAAGGGGGAAGCAGTAGATGTGATATATCTTGACTTCAGAAAGGCTCTTGAGTCTCCTACATAGCATTCTCATAAGCAAATTAAGGCATATGATTAAATCACTGCAGAGGAGGCTCACAGCTGGTTGAGAAAACAAAATCAAAGTGAAAAAAATCAACGGTTTGTTGTCAAATTGGGAGGACATTTAAAATGGTGTGGTTTTGAGCCCAGTTCTATTAAATCCTTTGCAAATCAATGATCTGGGATGATGAAATGATAAGGATGCTTTTAAACTTGCAAAGAGTTCCAGAAATTGGAAAGATGTTCCAGAATCAACTGGTGGAAATTTAATAGAGGCACATGCAATTGCTGTAGAAATGCTTCATATACATGAAATGGGGGACAAACAGTTAGGAAGCAGTATAAGGCAGGAAAGCAGTTAGAAGTTGGGGAACATGGACACTGGCAACAGTGTGATGCTGTTAAAAAAGATTCTTTTCATTCTTGGATATATTCATTTTCATTCATAAAGGGCAAGAGGCTCTAGGTGGCTCTAGGTGACCCTGGATTTGGACAAGATGACCTCCAGAGGTTCTTTCTGAACAAAACCCTTCTGTGTTTCTGTATAACTCTACCTATTCTTGAGACCAGTAGTACCTAAAAGCACAGTTTCAGGTTTTGGACTATGGGAAAGATGTAAATGAATACTAAAAAAGCAGAAGGAAGACAAGATAAATGATAGAAGCTTGAAAAACTTGACACACGAGTTAGGCTGAAAGTGAAGAAGGCCAGCTCTGTACCATTTGTTGTGCTGGACAGCAAAGGTCCTACAACTTCTTAGCATCATTAAAGCAGATAATTAACATTTGAAAACTTGGGCTTCTGATGCATGTTTGATTTTGTGTCATTTTGTTGTGTATTTAGAAGGCCAGATATTCTTTATTTATTTTTATTTTTCTCCAATTGAAGTTCCTCATGTTTATCAAGCTTTCTTGTTTGCCTTTTTGGCGTTTGGGTTTCTTTTGTGTTTAGACATATCCCTAGACAGATGAAACTCTGCTCTTGATGCTGGCAACTAAGATTTACAGAAAAATATAATTTCATCTCTCTCTAGTTAGGGCTTTGTAAATTTTATAGTATTATACCACTTTCTTCTGCATCTCTGTTCCACTGATTGGAGCAACACAGGTGAACCAAATGAGTAATGTTAGTCAAGAAAACACTGTGGCTTTATAGAGTAACTATTCATGAAGAAAAAGCCTTGAAACATTTCCAGAACTGGAGGCAGAGAATTTATTGTTCCTGCTGGAACCCAGAATAACTACTGCTTTGTGTCATCATTTTATAATCCTTGTCTGTCAATAAACATAACTGTAGCTAGCAATAAAAATGATACAGGCACAGTCAGGCAATGCTACTCTGGTAAAACAAATTTATGAGCCAGTTAATATTTTTAATCCTGTTACAGAGATGACCTCAAAACCCAGACCATTTATCTGAGCCTCCATCCCCTAAAGGAGCACATGTGGATGTCAGATAAGTGAAATCTGGTTTTGAATCATGTTGATCTTAGGCTGAGGTTGGGCAACAAGAGGGAGAAAGGGCGGAACCGTAGACATCTGTCTGCAAAAATAAACCAGTCCCATTAGTGTCTGTCTCCTAGCTAGTGCAGAGTTGGTCAAACACTCTTACAGACTCAAATGAAGCAGTTCATCTGATAACATAAAATTCAGTATGTTGTATTTTTCCCTTCTCCACATCAGTTACATGCCAGCAATTATTCCAGTTCCACCATTGATCCAAGATGACTTATCACAACAGGGAGTCGTTCTGTTTACGCTACTTCAGAAATCTCCGAGATGTTATTTGATCTACAGCATCCATTAGACACACAGAATACATTTCTTTCTGTATTGTTTCATCTTATTAGCAAGATATGGCAATGACACTGTCTGCTAATTGCTATCCAGCTAGTGCTTTGTGCCTTGTTAATTTTGACTAAGACACTTTTTCCTGCATAGCACAGTGTAGATATTACTAATAGGGGAAAGACAGGTAGTTAATTGGTGTCTTGAGTGTTACACAGACAAATAAAAAAATTGACTGATAACCAGCTTTTTTCTGATGGAAGGGTTGGCTCTTGTACTAGCTTCTACGCTGTCCTCTCTCTCTCTACCCTGTAATGTATAATGTCTTCTCCTTGTAAAGGCTACCAGGAGAACACAAGCCACTGCCCACAACTTCTAATGAATTGATAAAGAGAAATGCTCACTTTTTAAACTGGGGTCAGGTATTGTCCTGAAGGTGAAAGCCAGGAGGGTCCTAGGTCACAGTGTCTGCAAGATACCGAGCCAAGATAACAACCCAGTTCCAGGATCCACCAAATATAAAGTTAGAGGGGCTATAAAGATATGTGTTGTTCTTATTTGGGGAAGCCAGATGAGTCAGTCTGGCAACAGAGGTTCTGCTTCTAGGTCTAGTCTGTCATACAAGGGAGGAATTGTAGATGGCTCCAGACAGTGATCCTTTGAATCCTGGAAGAAAATAACTGAAAGTGCAAAGAAAAGAGTTTTCTTTCACCCCAAATACTTATAAATTCTATTTGTTCTTGGACTTAGATCCAAATCTTCTGTGCTGCCTTATCAAAAATACAGGTTGAAGTTTCAGTTCTTATGTCTTATGTATACCAATGTCCTCTACTGCACACACAGAGATACATCTCAAGAAAACAAAAGATGGCTCTTGCAGACTGTAGCTAATTGCTGAGATAGGTGCACAGGGACAGCATTCAAATATCCTAAACCAGGACATAATGGAAGCTTTCTGGTCGTGAGTAAATATATTTACACACCCAGTCTCAGAGAAAAGATGGACTGAATAAAATTTATTGTTCTGCAAGTTGGAGGTTTGTGGAGAATTGGTGTCCTGCAGCCCCCGCTGAAGGCAGGGCGCTGAGCATGCCGCACCTCTGCAGTAAAGACAAGACTTGTGTATACATGCTGGTTTTAAAAACAGATCTGGTAAACGTGTGGAATGTTACACACTGTATTCAAAGCCTGCCTGTTCGCTACAAATGTTTGCTGGCGATAAAATGTTCTGATTTCGCTGTTCATTTTATTAAAATTTCTGTATCTGAAGAACCGCCTTCAGACACATAATCAGTTAAATGTAGCAGCTGAAAACAAACCCCAGCAAGACTACAGCATCAATTAATTTCTTAGACAGTGGAATAGCTCTCTGGATAGTAATCAGAAGCAGCCAGACAAGAAAAATCAAGGTAAGATGAGTGCAACAAGAAAGCCCACTAAATTCAGTACAGTCTAGCGCCATACTCTAGATACGTCTTCCTACAGAACTGCAGGAAGACTACATGTCATCTTAATCATGTGTGATGATATGGGTGAGCACAGCCCAGTGCACCGTCCCTGTGCTCTTCATTCTGCCCAACATGCCAGTGGCCCAGCAAACGGAAGCTGATGAGTTCCAGCTCTCAACCTCAGTCTGCAGTTACAGACATTATCAATTTAAAAATCACACCTCCATTGGAAAATATTTTACCTGTACTGTTACAATAACACCTACGATTAAAGAGGGGGGAAAAGAAGCCTATCAATTTTTATCTCTTTCCTCACAGTTTATTTTTTTATGCATTTGAAAGCAATCTGTACATTGTCTGTGTCAATGTTTGCTCAGTCTAGTCACTTATCCCGGGGGGAGGGAGCTGTAGGAGGGGTTGGGGAAGGAGAGAGAGAAAAGCATCACATAACAACAAAAGAAGGAATTCAAGAGGAAATGGGATAATATGATTTTAAAATCTGAAAAAAAAAATAAAATAGCACAAATGTTTGTGGATGCATCTGGAGAAGGGTAAGGCAAATATTTTAATTGCCTTGATTTGGAGCTAACAGCTCCTCTTGGCAAAAGGAAGGGCCGTGCTAATTTTCTCCCTGCGGGGAAAGCAGAACGAGCAGGGGAGGGAAAGCAGGTGAGAGCCCCCCTCCCTCCTGCGTTCCACTCCTGTGCTGAGATGTGTGTGTGTGTGTTGTACACACAGCCTGGGCAAATGGGCTTGTGCCTGTCTGAAAGAACAAGCACCCTCCTAGTTGGTTTGCTTTCCCTCTCAGTGCCTCGGTGCAGTCATCAAGTTGGGAAATTGCAGATACTGCATACGCTTAAGGAATTGCTAACTCACCCTCCTGATTTCCTCCTTCCCTTCTTTTCACCGGGTGGGCAGTTTCCATTTTTCACATTCAATATCACTCCTTGTTTTCTCCTTTCAAATCAAACAGTGACGCAGGAAGACAAAATGAAGACGTCAATAGTATAAAGAATACCTCGTTAGTTTTGATTTATTATTTTTTTCCCTTTCCCTTGCAGAGAAAACTGTAGATTTAATTTGAGGAGGATGCAATTGGTAAACTGCTACCCAACAGGAGTTCAGCTGGAATAAGATGCAACTCAACAAGAGCAGTTTTGATAAGCTCACTCAAATCCCTTATGCATGAGCTCATTCTTTGCCTCTCTGACAAAGAGAGAGGCAAAGTTATGTTATGTTGGCTCTTGTAATACTGACTACTCTAAAAGGCCACCTTGAAATTCATTTCACAAAATACCACTTCCAAAACATGTTTTCAAAACTAACTTTATGATTAGAGAGAGGAGCTGAAAATTCAACCTTTGATCTAAACTAAATAACTTTTTTGCCAGTTCACCCTGAACTGTCATTTCTACTGAACTGACACAGAAAGAGAACATGTGAGAAAGAATTTACGGATTTCTGAAAATGCTGTGATCATACCGGTGTCTCACAGACAAGTTGAAACTAGTCTATATCAAGCTGCTTTAAAAAAATAATATTTGTATTATTGCAACATTTCTTCTTTCAAAAACGACAATTTAATGATGGATTCATAAGTGATGGAGGCTGCCATTTCCCCACCCCCTTTGCCACAATATAGAGGAGCTTTTACCTGAAGAGGCCGTTGCTAGATCTAGGCAGAGCTGATTTCAGATATCTGTTTAGCCCTTGACATGGCCAAAGGGGTTTTCTACTCATCATGAGACCAGAGGTGACTGATCCCACAATCTGCTAAGTGATCCCCATTCCTTTTGCAAAAATACCTGGGTTTGGGTGTTTTCAAAACTCAAATGACGACACAAATTTTAGTTTCCTAAAGCTAAATGCACATTCTGATTTTCCAAGTGAGCAGAGAAGCAACACAGCCCAGGGAAACGGGTGCCAGAGGGAAGGAGGGAGAGGGAGGAGTGGCAGGTTTGGTCACTGTGTCTAAAATTGACACTGACATATCAGCTTTGAGGGATTGAGGTCTGGCTTGCCCTACATCTCTGTAAAGTGCTTAGCACATTTTGGACTCTGCGAGCTGTTGCATTAATAACGACCTTGGCTTGCAAATAACAAACAGCCTTAAGCTCAGTCCCGTCAATATTTAACCTGGGTTGGGAGGGGAAAGGAGGTGGCACTCCAAGCCCTGTCCAAGCTGTGAGGTAAAGCTCTCAGCCACGGGACAGATGTTCGCATTTTGTTCAGACCTGCTGGCTTTTTTCACCAGCACTGAAATGGTTAACAGTGAGAATTATTTATAATACTGTCTTTGGCTCCTGGTCTTGTCTTCAGTGCTCTCTGTGGATCCAGACTGATGTCAAATTCTTGTTTACAGTCCCAAGGTTTTTTTAACTTGCAACAGCTGAGATGACTAGGCAAGACGGCTTTGGAAAAGATTCTTGAACACAAGTGTGGCAAAAAGGTGCTGCACCTCTTCATACCAGGGCAACTCAAGATGGCTGGGACAATATCTGTAAAGATTACATGCCACTTAATAAGATGCCGTTCATCTGACATACAGTTCACATAATGGAAAGAATTATTCAGGAAAAATAATTCAAAAGAAATGGGAAAAAAAAAAAGAAACCCAAAATAGTAATCCATATTCTGGGCTTTTACAGTGCTAATGTAAAGTCATAGGAAAAGGATATGATGATACACAGAATTTATGAGCCACTGGAAACAACATGAGATGGTGCAATAATGCTAGCAATAACAATTTGTGTCTTTGCAGTCTTCAGTGCAGGAAGATGATAGAAAAAGAATGTAATGCAGTTTAACAATCAATGATCTTTAGAATAATATTCCTAAGAGGGTTTTTCCGGAGAGGATTCTACTCATGATGGCAGAGAACGAGGGAGAGAGAAATTCTCTGTGTGAGTTTTAGGTTTGTATTTTTCAAGGAAAATGCTACTGAAAGAAAAAAAGAGTAACATTTATTCACCATTTTGTAGCTATTAAATACAGATGCACTACAATAACCCAGATCCTTTTGTTTCTAATTGTAAAATGTACAAGTGGTATAAATATGTTAAGCTCCTTTGTTGTTACAAGTCAGCGTGGACTAAAACAATTCATTGCTAAACAAGCTGTTGTCAATATTTATTTTTGTGCTTCCAAAAAGTTTAGCCAATGTTTACATATTTGGGAATATGCATTTTTAATTTATTTCTGCTAGCAAACCCTCTTTCTACAAATAAGGATTTCTCTTTAGGGAGAAAGTCCAAACAAACGGAACCATGTAATAAAGTGGGGAAAGAGGAGGGTGTGTGAGGGGGATGGGGGTGCAAGGTAGTTATGGGTACCAATTAGAAGGAAAATGTCTCTAGAGAGGCTTCATTTGTGTTTTTCTTCCTCACAGGGAAACTTTCTCATGAAGGAAATGTCCTTTAAATTCAATGCTAAGTGCTGCTAGACTGAAGTGGGCATTATAACTCCAATCTGAAAGACTAACAGATGTTTTAACTTCTGTTAAAAGACAAACTGCAATTTTTTGAGACTATCAGTGTTATTGGTGCTGGTTTGCAGTTGGTATCCTTAAGGAAAACAAACTCTAACCTTGACACAATGATGGAAACTGAAAAAAGAAGTGACTTGCTGAACCACTCCATTTCCTTTCAAGGCCTCGGTGCAGCAATGCAAGGCGTCTTCCTGTGTGACATGCACAGGCTTTAACAATAGCACATGTGGAAAACTGTTTAAATTATTTTTTTTAAATAGTCAGTGATTAATTTCTGAAACAATGAATGTTCAGAGCTAACTTCCTTCAGCCTTCTCCCCATCCTGCTCCTCGTACACCCCCCACACACCTCCCCGGTAAATTTAGATAAGATCTTTATATCATAGCTCGAGATTCAGCATTAATAAAATAAATTAGGTGTATATGAGGCATCAAGAGTCAATAGAGGCAATAGGATTGGGGGCAAGGTTAGACATTTTGTTTAATTTTAAGTTAGTTTAATCATAACAACCTGAAAAATGGAGTCTTCACGTGTAGTCAGCAGAGAGAGGTACTTCTGAGGGTAACTCAGCCTGCCCTGAGATACATGAAGGATGGGCACCTTTTTCTCTCCCTCATCACGACTTCAGTGGCTATATAAGCCCAGCTGGCTGGTTTACAAACACTCCAAACTTCCTTTCTGTGTGGTTGTAGTTAGGTGACAGAAGATCCCTCTACATTCTTTGTTGGTGGGGGTTTTTTGAGGTATTTTTGTTTGGTTGGGGTTTTTTTTCCCTGGCAGGTTAAAGTGAGTTGTCAGCACTGCAGTCAAAGCTGAAGTCAGTGACAATTTGCTTGGGACATATTAATTGAATGGTATTTTTGAGAAGCACAGAAGTGACGGAGGGTCTCAGTTCCACTCTTCATGGATATACAGACTGCCACTGAAAACAATACTGAGTGAGGAAAACAAAACTGGGCCCCAGAGCACAAAGAGGATATCCTACTTCCACTGACCACGTGTGGATGTCAAAGGAAACAGGATTTGACTGAAATGGCACAGCTAGTAACAACAGCAACATAAATACCTGTAACAGCAGCATAGTGAACGTATAAAGCAGTATTTTGGTGAGGGACTTCCCAAACAGGAATGTCAGCTAATCCACCTGAGGACCACTTGAGTGTAATGCTCAGTGTGTTGCATAATCACTTTAGTTTTAAAAGAAGTAAAGCGTTTCTTGTGAGCTGTATGTTTGGGGTTTTTTTCCACTTCAACCACTCTAATCAAAGTGCTCAGAACTGTTTTTCTTCACAGTCTGAGAACAGAAAAACAGTTAGCTGGTGTTTTGCTTGTTTCCAGATGCACCTCCAGGATTTCCCTGTTCCTTGCAAGTGTTTCCTGCATTGGCTGCATCTCTTCAAGATTGCACAGTGAAGCTAAAAGGTTCCTTCACAACTTGTGACCTCCACGACTTTTCTAAACAAGGGCATGGGAAGCTTCAGAGGCAGCAAGTTTGGAGTTGCTATATGTTGATCGACTCATTAGCTTTCACAAAAACAGTGGCCTCTATAACTTCTTTAACATGACCCTCCTCACACTAAATTCTTCCTCTGCCCTGATGGGTTACTTCATCCAGTGTACATTAGTCTGCTTCCCCCTGATTAATTCTCTAATTTCCATTTGGTGCTGAGCATGGACTAGATTTCTATGCAACTTTTTAGCTCTTCTGTTTTTCCAGGTCTTCTTGTTTGTTCTGGGACATCCTTTGCTTTCTGTGCCTCTGCAGCTTCTGCTCTTTTTAGAAATATCATGGGAGTGACAGTGGTTAATGTGAACACTTCACAGAATTTCTTGACACCAGAATTATGAAAATCTCGTGATGGTATTTTTCCATTACTCACTATACAAAGTACTGAAGCAATACCTCAAGGAATTTTGGGGTTGTTTGGGGTTTTTTTTTTAATTTTTCCTTGCATCATCCCCAATTTCAGCTGATCATTGATTTCTTCTGACCCAGGATTCATATATGTTGGACTCTGTTCCTTCTGGCTCCTGCAGATCTTTTGACTGCCATCTGACCAGGGCCCCCGTAGCTTTCATCTGTTTTCACTCCAAATCTTTCTTCTAAAATGTAAAATGATGGCCTCTAGCCAGCATGTCGCCTTTTACTTTTCCTGTGGCCCAGACCTCAGTTAAAGATTTTACAAAAGAAAAAAAGCTCTGTTTCAAGCCAAATAAAGGAATAAAATCTAAAAGTTTTTCCAGATGAGAATGTTGGACCTTTCACAGGCGGCTTGCATACTCTTTGGCAATTGAAATCTAGCACAAGCTTTGCTCACATAATAGGAAATAGCTTTTTTTTTTTCATATAAACTATTTCTGGGGCTTCCAATTGTTGCCTTTTTTCCTTTTAATACCTCTTATTTTATAAAATCTACATGAAAGATGAAAGCAATGAAACTTTCCATCTGTAGAGACAGAGTTCCTGGGTTCCCGTCTCTGGTTCAGCGCTGGGAGTGCAGGGTAGCGGCGGCTGCTCGGACATCAATGAGCAACGCTCCGTGCAGCTTCCACTCACGGGCACGGAGTCAGCCCCCGCAAGGGTACAAGGGGTTGTCCTGAGGGTTCCCATACGTGCGGAAGACCCCCTCTTTGCAAGGGCTGCCATGCCCAGTGGAACCTCTGAATCTTGTAGATGCCTGCAGAGCAGCGCTGGCTTTTGAACACCAACAGCGGAGCCCCCATTTTAACACAGCGTTCTGGTGAAGCTGTTGTGCTCAGGGGAATCTGCTATTTAAAATCCGGTGGGAGTGGGGGCATTGAAAGCTGATTATCTTCATGCTCACTGCGCCGTGAGCTTTTGTTTGCTGTTGACGTGACTTTACAAGGAGAAACCCAAATGAGGGATGGGGTGGAGGAGAGGATAAGCTCCTTCCCTCCCACTTTCCAAATGACAGGCCTGCTGCAACATAGTTATATACGGTATTCAAGCTAAGCTATTTCACAGTACAAAGTACTACTCAAACACAATGGGTGATTACAACAATTTCCTCTCTTTGGCTCACAGATACTATAGCTGTAAGCATCTCTTAATTTGCCATTTGTGATGGTAAGTGCTGGACGGGATTTTCCTCTGCCATTTACGTTCCTGGCAGAATTTATCCTCACCGTACAGTTCTCATCAGTGCAGCGTTGAGTGCATGTGTCGACTTGGGCAACCCAAACCCAGGTCGGGCTGCTCTCAGCCTGCTGGGGAAGACAGTCCTGGATGTACTGCTGGAAGAGATGATTCAGAAGGACTCGGGACATAAAAGTACTTCTGTCCAAATATATGACACACGTTTGGAATGTGTGACACTTCAAACTGATCCAGCAGGAGAGCGATTTTAAACAGAAGATGGTGAATCTTTTATTTCTCAGATGCCTTTGAGAGAGAATGGATTTGCTTCTCCTCCCAAACCACAGCCTTCTTTCCTTCCTCCTTAATTCTCAGAACATCTTACTTGGCATAGGCATTTGTGAGCCACTGGTACAAAACTAAGTTTAGCTCATGAAAACAGAATCACAGCAATTACTGGCTATTCTTTAAGGCTTTATTTCATGTAGAAAAGCATATGCAGTGAGTTAGAGGGGAGATTTTTCTGGTCCGCACATTTACCTTGAACTTGCTATACTTCATGGGGAAAAAAAAAAAATATCTCTCTTTTTTTTTTTTTTTTTAGTTAATTCTAGGGGGTTGTTTGTATGGATTCTGGCAGACACTTTGGCAGTCTTAGCACCAGCACTATTAATGCACTGAACCGTTTAAAAAATTTCTCTTGCTGTTCCAAGCGCAGCTAGAGTCCTGAGGTCCCAAATACAGATATTTCCTGTGAAGTTCAAGGGTGGCCTTTAATTAGGCAGAGTTACAGGCCGCCAGCTGCTGCTTGAAGCCTAATATTGCGATGGCAGGCAAGGAAGAAAGATAGCAGATAGCTTTTGCAAGCGGTGGTGAGACAGAAGAGGGATGAGGATGGGGATGTTAAGTTGAAGGGGGAGACAGGCAGGAATACAGAGTTATCAGTGTGAAATATAAGAGAGAAGAGGATTGATAGGAACAAGGAACCCAGAAAAATTTGAAAATGCTCTTATGAAGAAAGTGCAGAAGGTATGGCATGCATGGCTTATCCAAAGGACAACTGTGTAGGTCTTGTTGCTGTCTAGAATTTCATGATAAGGATACATACCAGGGAGAGAAGAGGATTTCTTAAACTGAAGGACTAAACTTGCCTAAGAGGAAGAAACTTAACAGTGGAGAAAATTGGAGCGGAGACTGGATTTCTCATTCTAGGAAAAGGAGGTTTCCTAACAACTAGGCTCTGTGGGGACTCTGGGGTAAAGCCTCCACCTTTGGTGCTTGCTCACTCTGTGAAAGTAATTATTCAATGTAAACCCTTGCAGGCCCCTATTTCTAGAATATATCAAATTTACACGTATACATACATATAGAACTAGATGAAATGGATAATATGAAAGTTTACATGACCTTCAATGGTGTTACTTTGGAAACCATGGTAATACAGCCATGGCAATAAATGCTCGTTGCATTTGTGTTTGGGAAAATGGTTTCATGAAAACATTTATTGTCATGGAATATTTTACCTGAGACATTTTCAATATGAAACAAAATGTTCTATAAGCAGAATGGCTTCAATTGCCATTGCTCTCTGAAACCGAAATACTGTAGGAGATATTGTTTCTATAGTAATGAGCTGCACAAGAAAAAATGGCCTGACAATGTTGTGGGAGGAGGAAGCAGGAGTTGCTTTTGGGTTTCCAAGTTGAATTCAATGAACTTCTGAGTGATGTTGACAAGGAAATTAATGGAGCGGATTTTGTTTTTCAGAAGATATATTCATAACTATGAGGAACTCACTGCAAGTGGAAGTCTCCAGTCTCTACATGTGCCAGTGACTGGCTCTTTTATGTTTCAGTGAACAAATTAGATATGCTTCCCAGGGTCTTGGAGACAATTCCAGGTTTTTGGCAAATTCATCATTAGAACAGGGTGGCATGTTGGGACAAACAAAAATTAATTCGTATCATTAAGATTTCATTTGTGCTGTGGTCACCTCACTGTCCTGCTCTTTGTTTTTGTTCTCTTGGTCCTCTGATTCATTCTTCTGACATTACTTCTTTTCTTTATAAGCTACTAATTTTCATTGTCTTGGAGACTCGCATATTCTGGCTCACTTTCCATTCCAGCTCTGCCTTCTTATTCTTGTATGGCTCACATAAAATTGGCTGCACTAAATAAGAGTCTCGTACTTACTGACTACAGCAGGGGAAGAAGCAAACACTATAAAAAGGCCTAAACAACAACTGTGATAAAAGTCTTGTGCAGATTTCACAAGCACTGCTAACCTTCCCCTAACTTGGACAGCTTATGAAAGCCACATAAAAAGTGTGTGAAAAGTAAAATAAATTTAAAAAAAAAAAAAAGAAAGAAAGAAGACAAAGAAACAGCATCTTTATAAAAAAAAAAGACTGTTTAGGATAGTCAGGGTGAAATAAATGTAGTTTTTAAAACAGGGACATTTAGTGCTCATCAAGGGAGATGGAAAAATATATACTCTTCAAAGTGTTTCAAATACTGTATTACAGCTAGTCTTCCCAGTGCTTTAAAGCTCCTCTCTCCCCTCCACAAATAAGTAGAAAAGTATCTCTAATGCCTTGTCTTTGTGAACAAAAAATAATACAACTTAGATAGGTAGACCTTTAAAATATCATGAATAAGCACTTACAAATCTCTCACTAGCTGAAAAGAAAGAAAAGTAACCTAGATCAGAAATGGATCGTTTTCAGAAGTTGCAATGATTAACATCATGTTAAATCTTAAGAAAAACATCCATAAGAAAGATTCTGCCACCTTTATGCAGCCTTAATAATAACTTGCTCTGAAAAAGAAATCCCAGCTGGAAATTAGTGAAGGAAGATACTTTGCAGTCTGTTTAAGTGTGTCAAAGCCTGAGCCAATAGTAGCAGAACTTTTGAGATGCTATTTTTGGCTATCTTAAATATTCGTTCTGTTTGGAAGAGAACAATTTAATAAGCATGACTCATCGTGGATTTGTGAAAGGTAAATCGTCTCAGACAAATCATAGTACTTAATGAAATAACTGTTGGTATAGACAGAGCCAGCAGATTTAACATATTTGGATTTTCACAAACCTGTAGTCAACTTTAGACATGATGGATTATTGTGTCATGATCTTCTCAAATATAGGACAGGTAATAAAGTAAAATAAAATAAAAAGGGAAGGAACATCAGGGAGGTGGAAAGCAGACGGTGGAGATTGCAAAGGCCTTTGCATTTTCAGAAAAGGGAGGTCTGAGAGGAATCTCTACTGAGATCAATGCCTTTCAATTCCAGCGTACATAATATTTAAAAACTGATGCCTTCTTGTGGAGGTTCATTAGATTTTTGCCAAGGGCTTTAAGTTGTGATCTGATCTCATAATCAATTTATAGAGTATATGAAATTACATCCTATCTGGTTTAGGATGTTCTTGCAGGCATGGCCAAACCAGAAACACAACAGAAAGAGCTAAAAAGCATCTTGATGTGTAAAATTATGCATTTGAATAGAAATGAGGCGTTTGAATGACATTTGATTTACTAACAAGATCGAGATGAAGGCTTCATGTTTGATAGCACAGCAAGTATTTCCACACATACACATATAAAACAGCAGCTGCCACAGCCAAGAGGATTGGCTTTTGCCATCCATATGTGTCGTGACGCTTCTCAGTGCTGTTACCTGTGCTTGAGGGTGCGGAGGCAATTCCCTTCTGAACTGTGAACTGAATGCTGCTGATGGAAAAGGCCCTTTGGAAGAAAACTAATTTACAACTTAAATCTGAGTATTTTTAAGATTTCCAGCAAGAGATTCACACTGTATATTTTTAGCTGCAGGTGACCTGAATCACTGTCTGGTGACACCTCTAATATATACAGGTTTCACTGCTCTACTCAACACGCTCCCTCCTGCATGAAGTAGATGGTGTGAATGCCTCTTTAGACCATTCAATGCTGATTATTAGGAAAATTGAGATTCTTAAAGTGATATGAAAAATATATTATGCACCAAACAAATAAAATGTAACTTAATAATTTTAGATATTTTTGGACATGAAAACTTGAAATAGATATAATTTCTAAAAATTCAGAAGAAACAAGTGTACAAAGGATTTCTGTGATTTATGGTATTTTACTGTATCATCAGGAATTTTTAGCATGCTTTAAAAATCATTACATGATTATTAAAAGTAATACTTTTAAAATACATTGATCAATCTATCATCTTGAAAATTTAATCTTTGACTTATTTTCCTTTGATTGGAGTGGGGAAGTAATGAAAGTATCAGCACAGAGTTTTGTTCTTTGGGATAGTCATCACTTAACCGTAGCACATCAGGCCCTATATATATATATAACTGTTTAGTATGATAGGTTAACATACATATTACTGCATATTTAAGCGTGGCATTTTGTTTTAATTCAAGATCTATAAAAATATGTCTATCGAACCCTGTTTATGTGATATTTCGAAGCAAATGTCAATAAACACCAACTCAAAGGAATTTTCCTCAAAAATCTTGCCTCCAGGAATCCCGCTGTCACTACAGAGTAAGAGTTAGAGTAAGTGGATCAACCAATATTGGGGTCATTGACTATAAACACTCTCTCCTCTGCTGCAGATATTGAGTACAGACTCTACCATGAGAAGTCAGTATCTGAACTGCAGTCCAGGCACACCGGGAGAGCCCAAATTTTTCCTACAGCTTTACTGTGGGCACCAAAGTTAAAGAGAGCAATGCACACTTCAAGCTGCCTAAAAATAGTCATGGTTGCCAGATGTTGACTTCCTCTGCCATCAATGGACAACAGTTGCGATGCCTGTCTTAGCTACCTGTATGGTTTAAATGTATTTCTTTTCAGACAGGACACCAATGAGCTCTGTCCACCCTCCCAAGCTCCAGGTCCTACTTCAAATGACACTTCATGCAATTGTGCCTGATACAATGCTGAGACTGCCCACAAAGCCTGCTGGATTTTCACTCTCTGAAGAATGAATAATGGGAATGGGAAAACCCCAGATCTATAGATGCTAGAAGGGTATAAATTCCTCAATTTAAGGAAGGAGAGGAAGTAGCTATAAAAACAAGCAAGCAACAGAGGCAGGCAATACTGAATATGAGTTCTCTACTAATTTCTGTCAGTGTTTTAAAATTGGACAATATGTTATTCGAGAAACCTTCTATTACTGCACTGCTTCCTTTTGCTTTCTGCATTTATTTTTTCAAACAGCTAATCGTAACTTTTCATTGGTGTTTTCTGTCTAAGGAAAACTTTCCCTGTTTGCAGCAGTTAGCACTGAATTCTTCTAGTCCTCTAGAGATTCGCTTTCATTTTCCCAGTAAAACCTTATGCTGTCAATATTGCCCCTTGGTTCTTCAGAAAAATGTGCCTAGAATGCTCCTATTTGTTTATAGCAGAGATCTGATTATCTTGTAATTTCCTAACATAGTCTTTCTGTTAGGGATAAATCTAGGTTACACTGTATCTATTTCTTATGATTTTGTAGATAATGTCTTCCCTACAGTCTAAGCAAACAAAATAAAACAAAATGCATATTTTTCTTGCAATTCTGTGAAATATTGGAGCCACTTTAATCCAATTTCTTACACATTTTTAATCTTCTACGTCAGAATATATTTTAATTATTTCTTTCCTGAAATTAATATCTGCAGTATGTAAATTGTGATAAGGGCAGATACTGGACTTGTTTCAATTCATCCCAGGAACAGCCAGTCAATTTATTTAATCATTATAGCTGCAGAAACCTATATTTGCTATAGAATTTGTTGGTGAGAATAGATGAGCAAATATGGAATAACTGCTTCAGATATATCCTCAAGCTGCTTAAGGAAAGGTATAGTAAGAGAAACAAACAAATGAAAAGAAAATTAATTCATATATCCGTAGGTACTAAAACGTGTTACTGCTTCAATTCTAATATATTCCTTTGCACATCTACTGCCGCCTTCTATATTTATATGAATAAAAAATGTATTGCCAAGATGGTTTTCCTTAAAAATGTAACAAACCACTGCTTTATCTTTTTAAATACCTACATTTGGAGAAACAATCCATTAACCTAACTTGAGTGTTGATTGAAATGCAGCCCTGCTCTCTCTGCTTTGAACATTAAGCATGCTCATTATGGTATAGCCAGTTTTCAAACAGTTTTATCTTATGATCTTCGATTCACAAAAATATTAAATTATCTGATTATAGATGTTGATGCTTTGGGGGAGAAATTCTCTATAGCTCCACCACAGAGACTGGGCAACATTTAAAGTCTTACTATTCCCCATGCAAGCTGCTCAGAATGAGGGCTATATTGCCACCTCTATCTTAAAGTTTTCTTTACTGGGATCTTGACAGCTTAGTCCTTGTACATGTGAAAATTTATACTCACTTACAGACTGCTAAATCAGTACCTGCATTGGTATACTCCCCAGGGAGCTGGAGAGCCCAGGTCTACAAGTAAGGACTCACAGGTAGTCAGTAGCCCTTTTGCAACCCCAAATAGAACACATGCTTAATTCTGCAAGTTATATTGCACATTTAGTTCACTGAACAAGGGATCAGAGTTAGCAGGAGTAGCCCCAAGGTACCTCTTGATGCTGTGTTTCTTCTTGTTCTGCAGCTACGTATTGGTGGGCAGTAGCTAAAGTCATTCACTGTCTTCCTGAATACTGGTGCTGTCTCAGTTACACCAAGGCAAGACCCAAGCAGCCTAGGCAGAAGCCAAGATGTTGCTCTTTCCTCTTCTCACCCAGATGAGCTAACAGTCCGTCTTCCGTACATGTGCTACAGAACCTACTCAGATCTGTCATGGGGACCGTATCCAGTTTAAGCCACATGTAGTGATCAGACCACTATAGAGTCCAGTCCACAACATCATATGTTGGTTAAAGATATGTTAACACTAGCCAAACTCATCAGTGCAACGAAAAATAGGGTCATGGCTGCTCATTTTCTATTTTGGGAATCCAGAGGAGCATTTGACTTTAAGAAAATAAACTCCAGGTAAAGGAGCAGATCTCATCGCTCTGTGCAATTAAAACTGATTTATAATACTGTTTAAAATTATCAGTTCTATTTAAAACATCCTTCCTAATCAACACCAAAAGCTGAAAGACACTTGCTTACACAGGTCCACTATGCCAGAGGAATTGTATCTGTTTGATGAGAGCAGATCACCTTTTGGTTATTCATTATTAGTGAAACAAACTAGATTCCTATTAACAGAGTGCAAATGCATGAGTTTTTTCCCTCCCTCTCCTTCAGAGCCAAACCACTTAAAGAATGGAAAAAATTCTTGCTAACTTGGTTCTTACAGGCAGTCTTGCCCCAGTAAATTGTTATGACCTTGAAAAAAGTTCAACGAAGCCACAAGGAGTCAGACTATTCATTCTGTTTCAGTTCCCAGAAAAACATCATCCAAATATTGCTGCGTTAAATAAATTAAAGGAAAAAATAAGTGCAATAAATATTGAACAGCAGGCAAAACCTGAACTATCCAAAAGTTAAGCATAGAGCTTACCCTATGCAAATAAGTACCAACTTTGTTTATTGAACCTGAATGAAACAAGGACTTCTTTTATATGTCTCATGCCAAGAATTAAATAGGATTCTCTCTGCCACAGGGTCCCATAGGCAAAGTCCCACAGAAATGCTTTTCTTCACAAAATAAAAAAGGACAGTCTGGTTCAAACTCTGAATACATGATGAAAAGAAGCTCTTGAAAAAAAGAATATACAAAGAATAGACATTAGGCTTAACTTCTGTTAAACGAGCAGTAGAATGAAATGCTAGTAATTAAGGATGGAGACCAGTGGTTACATGTGATAAATTATTTGGCGGTGGTTATTTGCTTTAAAGCATATCCCCTTAAGGCGGTATTTATTATTCTTGAAAGCTTATCTGGGAACAAGGAGTCTTGGGTAGGAAGCTGGATGCACTAAATGAAACAACTCGCTAAATTATTTACTATATGAAAGTTGTGCACAATTTTAAATGTGTACAGTTACATCAATTTTACAAAGCAATTGCTCTGTGCAATTATTTTGTTTATTGTTACTTTTCAGTTATGACTAAATAACTTCTATCATCTCATTTAATCATTTTCACTTTTCAAGGAGACTGCCACTCTATAGAGAAGAAGATTTTTACCTTATTATGAACAGAATAGGAAAATAAAACTAATTTGGCTACCTGTTACTGAAATTTGGCATGCTTCAGAACTGAATCAGCAAAGACACATGAAGCAGTTCAGCTGATTCCCATCCAGCTGCCAAAATGGTCCACCTATTGAGCAGATAGCTGGCATCTGTAACTCACCAGAAGCACTTCTTTTTATCTAATAATAGTATTCTATTGGAAAGGTGTATCAATGTTTGCCTTTTTTATTAATATTGTAAAGAGAATTTGCTGAACTTGGGAATGCAAAACATCTTCTAATGTTTAGAGTAACTGCTGAATAGACATAGCTCTGCATTTTTTTTCTCTCTCCCTACACCAATCCCATCATTTCTGAGAAAATTGGGTCACAGTGAGTGCAGAATCAGCCTTAATATTTTGAAGTAAAACAATTTCCTTGTTACTTAATACACAGAGGCCCACAATAACCTTTGCACGTGCCTTCATGACTGACGATAGCCCTGCTTGCACTCCTTCCATGATGGCTGGGGCAGCTACTAGGTTCGTAGCTGCCTGAAGCAGCTACAATAACGTTAAGATGTTAGGAGGAGAACAAATAAAGATGCAATTCCATCCTTATACTAAAAATAGCTTAGATAAAAAAATATTTCTCCAATGTTTTATTCCATTCAAGACACAGATTGGTTTTAAAAGCAATAGAATAAAACCCAAACAGCTTTTAAATTATTTTACCATATCTGGGAATGCAGATGTTGCCATAACTCTCCTCCAAAACACATTAGTGAGATCAGCTTCCAGGGAAGTTCAGAAAGGCTCTGAATAGCCCATGATTTCCTCATTCATGTTTGCTTACCACAAAGCAAACACAGATCACTGAAAGTGCTTGCCCCTATTGTGTGTGTCTTTGGAATTAGAGTAAGTGCTAGCTGTAGGTTTTGGGGAACAAGACACTACCTTTTCTTTCTGGAATAGGGATTTATTTCATTACCATATGACATGGACGGGGCTTTGAACAACCTAGTCTAGTGGGGTATGTCCCTGCTCATGGCAGGGGGGGTTGGAGCTAGGAGATCTCTGAGGTCCTTTCCAACCCAAGTCTTTCTATGATTCTACGATCCAATGAATTTCACCATTTTCTCTCACCATACAATATAATTCAGTGACAGGTCTGAACTTTTTTTGTTGCATTCTGTAGGTCTATTAAGGCTTGTTTTCCACTTCCTACAAAACAAATATAAACCCCCAGAAATCTGAATTTGAAATGTGTGAGTCATTTTGAACATTATTTTAATGACTGATGTAGAAAGAATAATTTTCTAGTCTACTTCTTGAAGAAGAGCAATGCCTGTTTATGATCTTAAAAATACAACATGTACTTGTGCTGATTTTACAAGTAAGGAAGCTCTTGGAAAGAATCAAACACCCAAACAGTTTTTACTTAAAACTGTCTGTTTATGGACCAGAAATTGGTGGGGTTTCTTGGGAAAATTAATAAATTGTTGAAATGTCTACTTTTAACATTTTCTAGAATAAAAGCAAACTCCCTAAATTCTTCTGATAAAATTGTTTCATTTTGCCTGAAATATTAGGCAAAAAGAAAACCAACCCAAAACCCCCCAAAATACAAGCCAAACAAAAAACATTCGACCAATCAGAAATAAAAAGGAAAAAGATCATTTGAAAGGGTAGTTGTTACAGTATTCCTTCTACCCTAAAGCAAATTTTTGTTCCAATTTTGCTCCATAATATGTCTAAAGATAAAATATGATAAACACAGGAATTCCAGACATGAGGATTCCCTTTTTGTGGCTCAATTTAGTTGTTTCTCTAAATGACTGTGTAATGCTTTCTTTGAAGTCCCTGGAGAGGTTGTGTTTAAATCCAAAGATTAGACTTGGCTCTGACAGCTGTACTGGGTTTGGGTGGCAAGGTTTTGGTAGTGGGGCAGGGCAAGAGGGGGCCACAGATGTGGCTTCTGCGAGAAGCTGTTGGAAGCTTCCACTGTGTCTGACAGAGCCAAGCTCCAAGCCAGCTCCAAGACGGATCCACCGCTGGTCGAGGCCAAGACTCTCACCAACAGTGGTAGTGCCTCTGGGATAGCAGAGTAAAGAAGGGCAAAAAAATCCACTAAGAGCAATTGCAGATGGAGAGAGGAGTGAGAATATGTGAGAGGAACAACTCTGCAGGCATCCTGGTTGGTGAAAAAGGAGGGGCAGGAGGGTGATCTGGGCACCAGAGCAGAGATTCCCCTGCAGCCCATGGGGTAGACCATGATGAGGCAGGCTGTCCCCCTGTGGCCCATGGAGGTGGATAGTGGAGCAGGTATTCACCTGCAGCCCATGGAAGGCACCACTCTGCAGCAGGTAGAGACACTTGAAGGAGGCTGTGAGAATGTGTGAAGCCCACACTGGAGCAGGCTCCTGGCAGGACCTGTAGGCCCATGAAGAGAGGAGCCCATGCCAGAGCAGGTTTGCTGGCAGGAATTGTGACCCCATGGGGGACCGATGCTGGAGCAGTCTATTCCTGTAGGGCTGTACACTGCAGGAGACCCACGCTTGTGCAGTCCATGAAGAACTGCTGCCTGTGAAGAAGGACTCACACTGGAGAAGTTGGTGGAGGACTGTCTCCCATAGGAGGGACACAACTCTGGAGCAGGGACAGTGTGTGAGGAGTCCTCCCCCTGAGGAGGGAGGAGCAGCAGAGACCACGTGTGATGAACCGCCCCCAACCCCCATTCTTTGCCCCTTGGGCTGCTGGGGCAAGGAGGGAGAGAAATCATGAACAAAGTTAAGCCAAGGAAAAAGGGAGAGGTGGGGGAGTGGTGTTTTAAGATTTGGTTTTATTTCTTATTATTTGACTCTGATTTGTTTGGTAATAAAGTAAATTAATTTTCCCGAGTTGAGTTTTGCCTTTGACTGCAATTGGTGAGTGATCTCTTCCTGTCCTTATCTCAACCCATGAGACTTCTGCTCTATTTTCTCTCCCCTGTCCAGCGGAGGCGGGAAGTGATAGAGTGGCTTTGGTGGGCATCTGGCCTCCAGCCAGAGTCAACCCACCACAGAGCAAGTTAACACCGTGTCCTCTTTGTCCTTCCTGTTATTTTAAAAGAAAGTGAAACAAAGAACTGATTGGTGTAACAGTCATGATGTCCATAAAAGTGTGTTAGATAAAGACTTCCTTAAATGCAGACAACTAAATGTCATATAGATCCTATGATCATTTTTTCATTAGTTTTCCTCTCGGCATCAGGAAAAGAAGAATAAACTCAGCTACTAATTACTTTCCCAGCAGCTGAAGGAATTCAACCTGGCTCTTCAGTGGCTAAACTGGATTTTCCCTCACTTGCAGCGATATACTTATTTTTCCAAAATATACATCAAAAGAGGTGTATGCCAAGTCAGATGCTATCATTACATACCTAAGTAAGAGAATACTAAGTACATAGACTTGGGTAAATGACAATAACTCCAGAAAAGTGTAAAAAGCCCCAATATCATTGACTTCTTGCTGTTCAGGACAATAGGTGGCTTCTGCCTTTTCACTGTTGTTTTCTCTTAGTTCCAAACCAGAACCAATTTGCTGCGTAACGGGTAGTAACATACACACTGTGTACTAACAGAATGTGAATATCCCATTAGCATGAGGCCTTAGGTGACCTTTTAAACTCCCACCTTGCAAGTGTGTTCAGAAGAAGTTCAGAGGAGATTAATCTAAAATAGTGTTAAAAATGTCAGCGGTGGCCTGCTGGCACTTGGGTTTTAAGCCAAACGGAGTTGAGCTCATTTAGGAAATAGTGGGATGTTATTAGAAACCTTTTCTTAGGGGAGGCAGAATCACAGCTACAAGTGAAGAAAGGAGAGAGAAAAATGAGATGACAGGGCAAGGGGAAAAGAAAGCTAATGAAAAAAGCAAAGTTAATATAGCCTTAAAGCTATAGCCTTATAGCCTTAAAGAAAGTTAATATAGCCTTACACAAAGTGGCCTTTTGGAGAAAAAGATGGAAATTCATCCTCCTGGTTACATCTAAACTCTTGGTCTCATGAGCATGTGAGTCCCAGCCATCATCACCCACTAGCTTCTGTGTACTTTTCATTTCAAAACAAGGAAAGCTTGTGTTGGCAGGAATACCGTTACATGGCAGCCTGGTTTGCTGCTGAGGGACCAAGAGGCCAGGGCACGCCATGACCTCACTGTTTATCAGGCTCAGTCCTATGATAAATTATACACACCTGCAGAGATGCATTGTATTGCATGGTCCTATGCATGTTATTTACAAGGTAGCACTAGACAGGAAGATCACCCCCCTCCACCCCCCACCCCTTACTATCAAAGGAAATAACTGTAACAGTGCCAGAGATATTAAAAGAAAAAAATAGATCCAAACACCGTTGATGTTGATTGAACTGGAAAACAGGCCTCAAAATGTAAAATCTCATTATCCCTATCACGAAGAGTGTCCAATGCTGTGAGTCATCATGACTCTAGAGCAATCCTTTTAACATTTCTGACAATGGTGTTTTGTCTCTGAGCGAACAGAATGGGAGAAAATAAACTATTTTTAGTTTCTGACCTGAGAATATTTGGGACAAAAGAAAAGAAGATGCATCTTGTAAAGGCTCTTTTGAGGTTTGTTCTCAGAAAAAGCCTCAGCTGGAGAGGTCAGTCCTCTCTTAGTGTAGCGGTGGTTCCCTCCCTGACCAGCTATTCCTACAGGAACATATGAAGCTCCTTTCAAGTGCCAGTATACCACACCAGAAGGATAAAGACAAATCGTTTCATCTAAGGATGGAGCTGAAAGTTTAATCTGTGATCTTTAGGACTCCCCAGATTTGGAATGTAAGTTTTTATAAACCTGGCCATTAGAACACCGTTTGTATACGCTAAATATAACACCAAGACTCCCATCCTAAAAATGCCAAACAGCAAAGGTTTAATCCTAACTCTTGCCCTGTTCCTTTAATTATGTAAATATGCTGCACAATAATAAGTCTTAAAAAAACTAGTCTGGTTCTGACCATAGAACAACTCCTTCATTCCTCTCTTGATGCCCAGTTTGGAGAGAGGGGAAGGAGAGATGCTGCCAAAGGCACAGCAGACAGCAAAGAGTGTAGTTGCAGGCAGAGATACGGGAGGATGGGCTGCAGCAGGCAAGACAGTTTGGCAGGGTGCTGTAATCAAACAGGTTTCCAGAGCTTTAGCAAATATTCATGGGGTCCAACTGCCTTGGCCCTGTGGGCCCTGATAAGCAAAAATAGTCCAACACATGTCTCCACTCTCCTGAAAGAGAAAAGGAGTCCTCGGCTCCCCAAGTGTCACATTCAGACTAGAAGAGGAGGGCACGTGAAATCCTGTCAGCCAGATCCCAGGCATCAGTTGTGCTACTGGAGCTGCTGCTCTTTTAGCAGCCCCATTCTCACTGTTGCATCCTGCCTAACCCCTCTCTGAAAACTGCGTGCTCTTTTCAGCATGACACTGTTGCTAAATATCTTAGCTGTGATACACAACGTGCTTGATCCACCAAGTGAACTGAAACAGACACTTGGCCCACGGGGCTGGAGGCTAGATGGACATTTAAAGGAAAGTATGCATAATTAAATTCTGTCTCATTTTACGCCTTACCCTCCCTCTCCCCTTTTATCTCCAGCTACCACTAACAGGCTCCTTTTCATTCTCCCCCTTCTTATCCTTTTTCCTTCTTTCCCTTTCATCCTTGTTTGTGTCTTTTTCATTTTCCCTTACTTTAATTTTTTTCCAAATCCTTTTGATCATCTGTCTCTTCAGCCCCTCCAGTTCTTTACCCAGCTGTGTTCATGGGCTTTTCCATTTTTATATCAGCTTCTCCCTCTATTCTTTCTTTCTATGTTCCTACTTCTTCAGATGAATTAAACCTTATTCCAACAATCCCAGGACCTGATCTTCAGCACTGTCTTTAACAAATGTTAGTCACTGTTCTTTAATGAATAGATTTGGATGGAAACAAAGCATATGGCTAGGAGGAACAGTGAGGAAAACGGGGCGATAAAATCAGTGGTATGAAAATGAATTTAATTACATTTTTTTAATCATTGTATCATCCAAATGCTCATTTGCTTTGACAATGATTTTCTCGCAGCATGTGTGACAGCCATATATTTAATGTATAGTGTTGTCTCTCACTTATTATTAAAAAGCAGTGAAGGGTTTGTCTAAATGAAATCAGATCTGCATTCTACCAGCAGGAATATAATGCTCGGAGCAAGTGATCTTGCCAAGAATGTCTATGCAGGTCATGTACACACATATCTGTTTTAATCATTCCCATACAAACATGCCTGTTTTCTGTGGCTGCACATAAGCACATGCAGAGCAGCAAGGTACACAGGAATATGGGGTAAGTTATCCAGTTACAAATTAACCTCATTATCCATTAAACTGGTGCAAATAGGGTAATTTACTCACTTTCATATGCTTGCAGGCAAAGTGCCCCTGCTTTGAGTCTTCTCATGGTTTCTCAGGTTTCCAGTTTGAAACTAAACACTCTTGACCTGAAGATATCTTGTCTAGCAGTCTAACAGCCTTTCTTGAAAAGAAAGAAAAAAAAAAAAAGGAAAAAAGTGATAGTCCCCTGGCCTTCCTTACTGTAGCATCTGCACATTCTCAAGTCTTCCAGTCATGCACTGTGACAGAGTGGCCTGCAGATCAAGTTTATACCCTTCAGACTCCCTATGCCAGAAAAGCCTGGAATTCAAGTTCAGGAAAAGAATGCCTTTGAATTTAACTTGCAAGACTCTCAACATCTACAGGTGCTTTGGCACACTTTCTCCTACTCTAAACTGTTCTCTTCTCTAAATCAGTTTTTTGGTGGGGTTTTTTTGTTTGCTGTTTGGTTTTTTTTGTCAGCAACCGGGCTGATCAGTGTCTTCTGGCCTCCCTGAGCTCTCCCTATGCAGCAACGTCCTACTCTCTTCTTCACAGCTGAATCCCACTCTGACCTCTCCCAGTTCAGTGATGATGAAAACATCACCACTCACACTAATCCATCATTCTCCCACTTCAATCTGTCCACAACTGGTTCTTGAGGGGGAACCAGGAATTCTGTATCAACTAAAGTTATTAGTCAGAACCGGTGGCTCTTGGTACATTTTTTTTCCCCAGAGAAGCATTAAATGTCTTTTTCAAGCAAGTCAGCTACAGAGGTTGACATAACATAAACTCATAGAATCCCCTCAGTGTACAGTACAAAGCAGACCTCATAATCTGACAAAGTTACAATTAACTTCATTACAGCATCTGGAAAAAACCCATCCTTTCCCTACAATTTGCAGCATTCTAAAATATTCTAACATTCTATGTGTGGAAACTTCTCTTTTAATATTGGATGAGTCTTCTGAAAACTCTTTTATTGGTGTACGAGTAATATCCATAACATTAATTTCCTAAAGTCTTCAAAATAGTTTGCATTTTAGAGACTGTAATTCATCATAAAACCAATGCTACACATATATTACACATGAAAGCTCATCTTTACGATGACATTGACATTTTGTTTCACTCAGAGCAGAATCAAGAGAATGCCACTGATATGGTTTCTGACTCCTCATCCACAGAAAGAACTCAGTGAATTAATAAATATAAATGTCATTAAGTGAGATCAGCAATCACATAACATATATATATATATATATATATAGCCATACATAATCAGGACTTGCTATGTCATTTGTGTCTGGTAGAGTGCTCCTTCAGGGTTTTTTTTTTCTAGCAGGCTGGATGAAAAGGATTGCAAACTATAAGTGGACCAGTGTTATTTCAAGTATTGTTTTCATGTTAGCTTCTGATAAGTTTCACATTTCTGTGTCAGTCACAATTGTTTCATCATTTTCTGGGTCCTTTTATTCTGGGTCTCTAATTCCTCTCCCTCTTCATGCCTTCCCACTTCATTAGTGCTTCTCTTACATGATGTTTTGTTTCTTAACTGCAACTTTCCTTTCTTTGTTTCTTGGCTATCCTTCCTCTCCTTTCCTTCCCTTCCCCCCTGCCTGTTGTATTTTTCCTAGAGCCTCTTAATAGAAACTGAATCACAGTGAAGAATTAACAAAAATGAGAAAAAATTGTTCTCAAGGGCATCAGGAGCAGCCCAGAAATGCTGCTTCTCAGTAAAACCTAAAATGTGAGGGACATTTTCACTTACATTTATCTAAGACAGATACAGCTAATACAGCTGGTGTTCTGCTATTAGTGAAGAAAGTCTTGTGGCCATGTGAACGGCAACAGATTAAAGAAGCTGCAGCACATCTATGTCAAAACAGTATTTATAAAGGTCAAAATACAACTTGGGGTGACTGAATATCTAAGCATTGGTCTTTGATTGGAAAGAAACCTTAAGTGGGGAAAAATACTGTTAAAGCAGGAAGAATTACATGTAATTCTTGATTGGTTCCTTTTTGCAATGTGCAGAGTGACAGCTTTCTAACTTAATCACGTGCCAGGCATTATGAGTGTTACCAAACTGTAACATGGTTTAATTTATCTTCTTGTGTAATCACTGTATTTAATTTTAACAAAAATATTGACATGCCTATGGAAGTTAGATTAATTTAAAGTCATTCTTCTTTATGTTTCCTCCCAACTCCTTTCAGATTTCATTTTAAATCAAATGTATTATTTTACCAGTGCATTAGTGATTGTTAGCAGAACCAAACACCAGATTCAAAACTGGACCTAGAAAAAGACAAAACTAAACCCAGCTATTTCCTTTTTGTATCTTTAAAAGCTACCACTGTGCCATCTTCTAAAAGCATCTTCAGAGACAGCCTTAAGGCCAAATGCACTGTACAGACCATCATGCTGAACAACCTCATAACCATCTTCAGACTATTATTTCCCCAAACTGGTGAGAGAAAAATGCAAAAAGCTTCCAGATCATCTCAGCTGACAGAGAGTATGATCCATGGTACCAGGACTGCATGAATACCTCCCACTCTGCACTGATCTGAGTCTCCCCACACATTCTCCGTAGGTCAAGGTTTACACAATCTGTCCTTGTATCATTTACACAGGACCACAAGCAGCCTCAGTCCTGCCAGGCAGAGGACCTACTTTCTGTCAGCCATACCTTGCTTTCCACCAGATACAAGCAAATAAGAGAACTCTTGGTGAACTTCTTCTCCAAACTCTCATGGATGCTGCTGAAGGATGGAAAATAAAACCCAGTTAATTTATTTCTGGGACTCCTAATTCTGAACCAGACACAACAGACCACAGCATGCCAAGGGAAGGGTATGAAGCCGCAACGGGGAGGTTTAGGTTGGATGTTAGGAAGAGGTTCTCTACTAAGAGGGTGGTTGGGCACTGGCACAGGCTCCCCAGGGAATTGGTCACAGCACCGAGCTTGACTGAGTTCAAGAAGCGTCTGGATGATGCACTCAGTCACATGCTCTGACTTTGGATGGCCCTGTGTGGAGCCAGGAGTTGGACTCGATGATCCTTATGGGTCCCTCCAAACTCAGGAGATTTGATGATTCTATGATTCTATGTTAATTTCAGAGGTTTGGCTGCACAACTCTGAGGCTGAAGCACGACATGAGAAAGCAGACATAAGGCGGCAATGGAGCTCTGACAGAGGAGCCCAACAGTCCTGATCTGAACCATCACACTAGCAGGCATCCACTCCCCTTCACTTTGACCATAGCCATTGCTGGAAATCACTTTTTACAAGTAAGTTTTCTGCTCAGAGTAGCAATAGAATAACAGTCTGGGGTCACCAGACATTTGCCTTCTCAGTCTGCATTGTGATCCCTTGCATTTAAGCCCAGGATGCTTCCAGACAACCTTATGTGTGAACCAGTGGTCCAAGACAGTTTCCACTGCTGTCCTCTAGTCTATCCCTTCTCCTTGATCCTCCTTCTACCAAGGGGCAGGTCCGTGCTAAGTCTTAATTCTGTTTCCTTATATTTTCAAGCTAGTGTGCAAAACATACAAAGCTATGTCTATATGAGAAAGCCTAGTGGTGTCTTTTTTGGTTATGATGCATCACTGCCAGTCAGAAAGGAACATTTATGGCTTTTATTTCTCAATTGCCTTCTTGCCATACAGGATCACCTCATATGGGTCTGCCAGGCCTGCTGCAGCATCTGCCACAACACAGATGTTTCCAGATTTGTGCCTGGTGTTTGCTTTGTATTTCTGCAGGGATTTCATTCACATCTACAGCAAATTCAGAATGAGCAGTGCTGGGAACCAACTGGATGAGACAGAGTTGTAAAGTGCCCAGAGGGTGAGGACTGGTGTCATTCGTGCTTGGAGATACTGTCCTAGGGGGATTTATCCTGGGAGGCACTCAAAATGGATCAAAGGAGAAACATCTCTCCAAAAAGAAGCCCTACTGTAGATAAAAGGCACACATGAAAAGCTGCACACTGTGACTTTCTCCAAGTGACATGTTAGAAAATCCTTTTCCTCTAGATGGGAGACAACAGATAGTAGTCAATAGGAAGGGTTTCTTCCTCTATTCAAACTTGATGGGAATACAAATCCAAAACTAATGAATATTTATTGAAATGGGAGATAAGAGAATTTTTTTTTTCAGGACAGCAGTCAGGCACCTATAGCATTAACTAGTATATTTCCTGGAACTGTGGCAACAGACAGCTTGGTCTACTGCTTTCACAGGGTAGGAGAGACAGTGTAAAGAGGGAATGCAGAAAGATATGACAGAGACACTCAAATACAGGTGCTCTAAGGAAGGCATCAAAAAACATGGGCTTATAACAGTGAGCTATGACACACAGATGCCTTGAATCAGTATTGCCACCATCATCCTTTGATGGATGCCCACTCTTCAGGCAATGTGCTTAGAAAAAAGCCATGACTCTTTACTGGGCACCTTGTTGCTCCTTACTCTCATCTTGACATTGTTCAGCCAGAACATGCTGGTCATCTGCTTCAAGTAGCTTCTTAGTCAACAAAATGTGGTAGCTCCCATAAGTCATGATAGCGAACTGACGGGATGCAGGAGCCCTGTGTGCTCTCCTGCCTATGAAGGGACCAAATAGGTCTCAGCTACTGGTGAAAGTGTACTGGTGACAAATCAGGCACAGGCTTGTTCTACTGGTGTGATCATGAAAGAGCAAAAATATATGGATTTCTCCAAATATTTGGTTTTGAGGCATTTCAGAGATTTTATAGACGACGACTGCTTGGGGAGCTTAACTCTGGCCTGGCCAGAACCAGGACAGACATAGACAGAAGTAGTTACTTCCAGTTATGATATAGATTATTCCAAAGTGTTTGGTGCTCAGAAGGGAGGAATTCTAATCTAGGAAACTTTTAATATATATCTGCAATGCTTGTGACCACAAAGGTTATTGAACATAATTCATCCAATTACATTCTGAAGAGCTCTGTCAATTCATTGCTTGTACCTGAACCCTTGAATCTGGCAGAGCTATAGCCCTGAAGTTATAGAGAAGTTTTAATATAGGTGTTTTATAACTTGCTGGTGCTTGATTTTTAGTAGTATTCTTTTAATATATTTTCTTTGTTTGTATTGTAATAAAAATAAGGATTTGTGATGAAAACTTATTGCCTCTGATTTAGCATCTGTCTCTCTGGGAACAACATACCCCTGGTTTATAGCTTCAGACAAAGACTTCAGACAATGACAGTTCTTCAACATGGGAAAATTTTCCATGGCAATGCTCATACTTGATCTCTGCATAGGAGAAGGGAAAAAACAACAGTCTCATTTGTCATAGAGATTAATATTTTCGAGAGCTATAACTGCTACTACTATGTAGCCATGTAGCCCTCTGAATGTGGCTAGACATTTTTTTTTTTTTTTTAAATATGGGTAGTGGTTTTACCCCAAAACACACCTGTATTCCCATTAATACTGGTGTAAGGATAAAAAAACCCCCAAATCTACCACACTGCAGCTTTCCTGGGCATAGAATTCCCATTAACTTTAATCAAAGTTCTGCACAATAAGCAACAGCAGGATCAGTACTCATTTTGAAAAGCAAAGTAATATGTAATGATTCACCACATCTGCAAAGCCTTCCTGACTTTTATTTATCATGCTTTTATTTGGGTAATCATTCTTGTCTCATCAGAATGGTTATTTAAACTTGTTGGAGGAATCCATTTCAGCATTATGTTTTAGCACATACATTTGTATCCATCATAATTCCTAATTTAGACTTAATAAAATAATTTAACAGTTAGTATAAAATCAATTATTAAATAATTGATTTTTTAGCACAATAGTGCACGGAGCAGGAGAATCAATAGCATTCATGGCCACAGCAAATTTCAAGTCATCATTCCCAATGCTTTTGACAAATCAACGAGTAGTTGAATTCCTACTAATTTTATTATATGCAACTTGCTAAAAAATTTCACTGCATGCACGTAAAGCCATTCTTTGATTGACTATGTTTCTGCTCTTATTCTCTAGTGTGCTTGCTCCCCCACTTTGTCTCCTCAGGGCCACACTATTTAAATAAGCTCCCATTATTTTCAGTGAAATGACTTGCTAAAGGGAAATATTTGTGTCCCTTCACTGGACATCTGCTGTTGGTATGAAAGCAATCAAGAGGAAAAAATGATGGTATGAAGCACATTTAACTTTCACGCCTCTTCATCATTCTGCACAAGCGAACACCAACAAGAATTCAATCAGAAGTATACAAAAATATATTCCTCCCCTTTCTAAAAAAGAAGAAATATTTAAAAAAAGAAAGTAAAGAACCAGGAAAAAATACTAAATAAGAGAAGTAGATCTTACATCTGAATCTTTCAACTTTGCAGTACCTCCATCACCCACTATTGCCATTTTTCAAAAAAATATCCAAACATTTCCAGATACACAAATATGAAATAAATTCTACAAATGATTAACACAGACTGTGTAATTTAGAGCTGTCATCATTATAACATATAATTTACTTATCAACAACTTTTTAACATATTAAAGTAAAAAACCTCCAGTCAGCACAAGTGGTGGTGTGAGAGGTTGTGCTTAGATCTATGCTCATATGCTGCCTCTTTGATGGATTCTGCATCACTGACTACTGGGCCTGCCTGCTCAGAATTGCCTCTGATAAGATGGTACCACAGTGTTTTGCAACAGTATAAATTGCTGTTAAAGTAGACTTGATGGGGGAAAAAAATAGCAATTTTTTTTTTGTTGAATGACAAGCACAAAATCTGAAGTGCACTTCCTTCCATTCAACTACAACTGTAGGAAAAAGAAAATCTTGCCTTCATGTTCCAATAGGATCCAACTTGATAACATCTCATGCATCTCATACGACAATTGCATCAGAGTAATAGTAGGAAGTTGTCAAGAGGTGCTGTTGACAACATGAAGGCTACATTGCTAAATAAAAGTTAGTAATGAAGAGGCAGTAGGGACTCTAATTCCATCTATCAATGACTGTTTTTAAGACTGATGGAGAGAAACAACGAGGCTGCATATTTCACTACTTCTGTTTCACAAACTCCTAATTAGTTGCAAATGAACTTTTGGAAAAACTTAATCTTATGCCAAGGCACAGCTACTATATTATCTGATGCTAATTCAAAGCTACTGAATAAAAAATATATGTGAGTGAACAAACTCCAGAGAAATCTACAGGCCAAAGGAAAATTAACCTTATATTGAATTTGGCATTTCAGTTGGCTTTTTCTTCTGTGTGTTTTTGGTGAAATGACCCCAAGATGTCAGAACTACATACTCCTAACTGGAGACACCATCTGAAGGACTCTTGACGATGTGATCAGTCAATATTAGCACTGATGGCATCAGACATTACTATTCCAGTTGACTGCTTCAGTCCTCAGCCTTATATGGAGATATTTTAAAGACAAACTTGTCAAGAATTTCTAGGTATTACTATTACGAGAATGTCCCATCTGATAGGAGCCTGCAGATATACCCACTCTGGAAAAGGGTTTAGCTATGAAAAGGGATGGACTAGAAATATTTTCAACAGAAAAAAAAATAAATAGAATGCTATAACTCTGCTGGTGTAACTCAGTGTGTGTTCCTTCTATTAGGTAATCAGTGTTAATGTATTTTGGAACAAATTACTATGTCTTGGAAGGCCAAGAAGTTAGTTTACTTCACAGTGCTTATCTCCTAAATTTTTATTCTTCTGGTCTTATTCCTTGACACGGTTGATTACAGAAGCACTGAATAGAAAGAATAGCAACTTGGAAGTTCAAATGAATAGGGAGAGGTAGAACAGTACAGAACTTTGAAGACAATGAAATTAAGCCTAAATTTGTAATAGAAAAGGATGTTAACCGAGATGAATGACAAGATCAAAGCAACGAGTGACAAAGATGATATTACAGTCTCTATTTGTACAGACTTTGAAGACTGAATATATGAATATTTGCAAGTATTTGCATTTGATCAATCCTGTGTTTCTGTTTCATTCTGCTCCTGACCAATCCTACTCAGCCTAACACAAGTCAGAAGGTTATACACTCTCCATTGGCATAAGGAAGTGTTTGTTTAACAGTATCAGGTATTTGAACTATTTTGCTCTTGTCTCCTGTATGTATTTCCTGAGAATATTGACAGAGACACAGCTAAGGACATACGCATTTTGTGAGAATCTAAGTAGTAAGAGAAGAACAGTGAAGATACTTAAGAGGTATGCGAAACTAGAAAGAATGTTTAAAGTCATGTAATGTATTTAAAGATGCAAAATTGGAAAGTTAAAAGTGCAGTAATAAGCCCTGATCAGCCTTACCTGGGGCCTCTACCTACACCCTCTGCCCAGCCCTTGCAGGAGCCCTATTTCAATTCACCCAGGGACTTTCAGTCTCTGAGGTCTACAGCTATGTTGTAGGAAGACCAGTCTCAATGTATCTGGTCACAGAACCTGTTGATCCAGGATCCAACCTATGGGCTGACTTCTAGGCTTAATCTTGGTCTTCTCCTATCACTTATGGACCTACTGGATGATCACTGAACATGATCCTAATCCTGACCAGTAGATTGTCTTCCTGGCTTCATCTCATACCTTCCTCATCACCGTGAACTTGCGTGATGATCTGGACCCTTGGTTGAATCTGGCCATGCTCTCCCAACCTGGCCCGCTTACCTTGCTGAGGCTGGTGGATCAGACTCCTGGCCCCTCTCCTGCTGGGAGGTGTTACTGCACTCAGCTCCTGGCTCCCTGTCCCTTGGGGAGTAGCTGACCCCTTCCGTTCCCTGGCAGAAAGTTCAAGTTCAAAGAGGCCTGCTGCTCACATATACTGTACAATGATAAAGTATTTCTGAGAAAAGTTAAAAGCCACAACCGTTTGAAGTCTTTTTAGATTGTTAAACACAGTAGATTTCTAATAAAATGCTGATGGTCAGAAGACAAGATAGGATTTGGCTTGCAGACATCAAAATGCATCAAACACAACCACATATGAGGTACATGTACTTCCTTGTCCATACAAATAGCACGTGTGGGTAGAAGGAGACTATGTTGATCATGGAATCAAAAGCTTTCCTTCCAGCAGAAGAGACAGCATTGAGTATAGAGTTAATTCTTTTATAAGTTTACAAGCTTATACCTGCCTTGGCTACACTCTATCTTATCCGTATTATAGCAAAGTGTGAGATTATGAAATAGATATTCTTTCACAATGCAGCTATTTGTTCTTGGGCTTGAGCTAGCAGTAACCATCTCTATACAGTGCCATCTGTTCCCCTCCTGACATTCAGAACCTAAATGCCCCCCACTGTTTTCCTCGGATACTTCAGACCTTTTTCTCACTTCTATTTCAACAATCTCTGAATAAAGATTGCTTCTCTATAGTTTTTTAATCTTTTTTTTCCCCCAAGATCTGGTAATATCAAGTCCAAGAGTAGCCATGTAGAATTTCTATGGCTATCATCATTTTTTTTAACAGTTGGAAACAAAGAAGAGTTTGGTTTTTATTACCACCAAACTTCAGAGTGATCAAGTGAATAAGGCAAGATGTCCTTGGTACAAAATAGATCATTATCATTGCTTGCACAAATCATTAGTACCAAAAAGCAAAAAAAAAACCCGCAAAAAAAGAGCAAGCAGTCATATTACACATGACAATATCTGATAGGGAGCAGCCACAGTTGTGATTAGCACATCTCAATGCCAAATGGGTGATTAGGGAACAATTCCAGTGCCAGCAACCCCCAGCAGCAATAAGCAGGAAAGATGATGAGCCTCTACTGACAATGGAGCATTTTGTATGCAGTAACTTTTGCAGCTGGTTTAGACTGACCTTAGATTCCAAAGAGTTCCCTTTTTTTCCTTGGAGGCAGGGAAAGACAGGGTATAGGGTGGATGTGATCTTCTAAGGACACTGCTATGTCCTCACCTACCTCTCTCTCACCCAAAAATATAAAAGGGTGGGGGTGGGATGCACACCTAACTTCTTGAATAAACACTAGAAGATTTGTTCAGAACACTGTATTTATAATCACTGAAATTGCTCTTCATTAACAAATGAAACCTTTACAGCATTTATGGATTTAGATATAATAAAACATTATGGAATAGAATAAAATTTGGTATAATGCAATCAATAAATCCTGTCACATAGATAAGCATATTTTTGTTTTTCTTTTTGAATCTTGACAAAAAATAATGAGTGAAAAGTAGAGTATCCATCAAAATGCAGGTTAGAGGGTAGTGCTACCTAAAGACAAGTGAACATTGACAAAGGTGAAGATGTTGGTCTGTATTTAAGAAGAAAGACTAAGAAATTGTAAACAAAACCCAAAAAACTTTCAAGTTTGGCATATTCTCCCTCAACCTACAGAGATTATGTGATTTTTATTGAGTGGTCTTCACCAACTATCGGACCTGGAATTTCACTGTAGCAGAGAAGTAGCTCTGACAAAACCAGAGAACTGCAATCTATCTTTCTTCTAACAAAGCACATCTTACTTCTGCTAATCAGCTGCACTTAACTAGGAAAATGTGACTGTCATGTGAAGAATATTACTTTTTCATCATATTTAAACAGCAGTGTCATTGAAAGACTCATGAAGTTTTGTCTGTCTGAGCTCTTGAACAAGATGGAGTGGGCCAGGGAACAATTATTGTTGTCTGGCTACTTTATAGTGCAAAAAATAGCTTTGAGCTGTGAGAGTGATGTTATCTGCTCCTGATCCAAAAGATCAGGTGACACCTCTGTAGCCCACATTCTTGGCCACTTAATCAGCATTGTCAGGGGTCAAAAAAAAAAAAAAAAAGGCAGGATGTTTGGGCCTTCCTCCAGTATTTGAATTTGAGTCTTTGCTTTTCTATTTGTGCTGTAACATGAGCAAGAGTGTTCCTGCTTCGTATCATTATAGGAAGGGTGACTTCATGCCATGGATTATGCAGGAAAGCCTTGATGTCTTATGGAACTTGAGATGTTTACTGGTTCTTGTGCCAGTAATACGGAATGAATAGCATTGTGAGTATCATTAACACCTTAAAGGAAAGGTAACAACTAAAGAGATAAACATAATATACATGTAGCTGTTAAGCATATATATGTCTGTCTGTCCAAAGATTTTCTCCTTGACATTGGTCAAGTACTTCTGTTTCCACACTGCGATCAGACCTCTCTAACCAGTAGTGCTCACAGTTCTCTATCAGCTTGGAATTTTCAAAAATCATTAGTCAGAAGTAGCTCAGAGCTCTGGAATACTGGAAATGGATCTGCAAGAGAATGATTAGGGGAGAGAGGGTAGCTGAGCCAGTCAAGTTTCTGCAATGAACAGTGTAATTACCCACAAGCTTTCGTCATGTTGTTTTATTTTTCCCCGGTGGGCTACAGACAAATTTCATCTTTAAAAATAAAAGAAAAACTTTGCAATGAAGACTGGTTGTAGGCATTCTCTACTAAAACCAAGAAAACACTTGTGATACCTTACAGATTAATTTTTCCCCTTCCACACATCTGCCCATTCAACTGTCTCATTCTTTGACTTCTTTCAGCAGGAATAATTATTTGTCATCTTCTACATTCCTACGTTGCATTTTGTGTATGTAGGGAACTCTAATCAGATAGTTCTTTGAGGTGATCCAGTTCAAGAAGAGATGCAAGGTATGTTTGTCAGTTAGAAACAATTGGCGAAGTTTTGGGTTTTTTTTTCAGATGATTCCAATAACCTTTCCAGCCACAGCTTAGCCTTTAATAAACTTTATTTAAGGCATTCTTGGAATCTCACCACTAGTGAACCTGTGTTTTCTGTCTAGTGTTTTCTCGATGCTCTAGTTCTTTTTTTGTAGTGTTTCTGGGCTGTTTTCATACACGCTCCAGTACCAAAACTCAGCAAAACACAGCCAACAGTCCCTGACCAGCCATGCATGGCCCGTGTTTTCAATTGTTCTTGTTGGTTTAGCTATTCCCCAGAGCTTAACCGTTTCTTAGATTCACTATAATTAAAGCAGAATGGGTATGCCTGGAGGTCAAGCTCTTTAGCCTTACTCCTACTGTAACTGGAACTCTTACATGTCATTCTGTGATGCACAGAACTCAGTGACTTTCTACCTCATCTTCACTAACACTAGATGGCTGTGGATATATGCAAGGGGGTTTTCATTTCCCTGTGAGAAAGTCAGGGTTGGGAGTTACAGTTGTATGTCTGAACATGATACTTTACCACACTGCTTTAAAGCTGGTATTAGCTGACCAGAGAGATAATTTTATGTCTGTCTGGACACTGCAAATCTAGAAATGTCACCATTAGTATAAGCACTGCTTTATCTGTTCATTTCTGGATATTTAATGACAGATCTACTAGAAGACACATTTTAAAGTTAAATTTACTGTAAAATAAATCACTCATGACACTCCTTGAGGTTTGTTTTTTTTTAACAGCTTTGTAGTTACAAAGGTAATGCTTTCAAGAGTAGCCACAGTTTCTAATTTTCAGAAGCTATAACTGCAGCTTTCAGAGAACATATTTGCAGAAATTGTGCATACAGGAAAAAAATGTACAACTAAAAAATTAGAATTTTTCTTGCAACATACCCCAAGGTTATGAAGACTTTGTGTAAATAAGATAACGCTTTTTAGGTAGAAGTCTGGTATGTTCCAGACAAGTAATAAAAGAGAATGCTCACAATTCAAAAGAAAAAAGTCTGACGTCAGGAAACACAACAATTAATGCTATTCTGCCCCCTCGCGTTAACTTTTGAGGTAGCTGCCTTACCCCCACACATCTAAAAGTTCATGCCCCTTCGTGAAGATTGCATCACAGAACAAATGCATTAGCGGAAGCACAGCAGAGCAGTGTCCTGACCACGGAACGGTTGGGACGGTCGCTGGAAATGATACAGCCGTGTGCCTAAGCGCGAGGAAGATGCATTATACGTAAAACTAATACAAAATACACACAGATCACTAATAGGTGTTGTAACTCGCACTACCATGTGGGGGATGGGTAGAGTTAAGACTTCATCTGATAGGAGATTGAAGCTCGATGTTTCCTGGAGCAGCATAAAAACCAGAGGACCTGTGCTGGCAAAAAAATAGGAATCCAGAACCTGAGCTCTTATATTTGTGTTTGCTGTCTCAAACCCTTAATTGCATAATCTAGATTCTTGGTTTTACTATGTTATTTGTTTACCCTCAGGGAATAAACCAGGATTAAATCTGGCAGCTTGCACTTGAAATAGAACCAAAACTTCCTTGAAAGTGATAGCAAAGAAACAACATTTCCACCTCCAAGAAGTCCAGTTTAGGAAGAACTGGTTTAAAACCAACAAACCCATCCTTGCAGCGTCTTGGGACGCCAGGAGCCAAAGCCCCAAAGGAAAGACTGTCAGGCAGCTGAATCTCATACAGGACGTAAAGATAAACGCCAAAAGTCGCAGGCTGTGAATAGTGAAAGGTAACTGCCATTTTAACATGATTTTACATCCACCGGTCACTACCTAACCCTGACAATTCATGACGTCATACTCACAGGGGCAGAAGCGGACTCGGAACCGGGAGGTGTGTGTGGGGGGAAGCTGGACTAGCTACCTCCAGAGCCCCGTTCCCACCTCCCGCCCTGCCCAGCCGCCCCGAAACGCGGCGAAGGGGCTGGCCGTACCTAAGGGCTGAGCCAGGCGCTGAAGTTAGGAGTTAGCAGCACGCGAACGAGAAGCAATTTATTTACTACGCGGTGCCGCACGTCGCCAGCCCGGAGAAAATCCATTTACATCTTAATTTCCTTTTAGTACCAGCCGTTGGCTGCGAGGGCAGGGCGCTCCGGCTACCGCGGAAGGCTGAGTAGCGGCCTCTAACCAGTTCTTCCGACAGGCTCCAGGCTGCCTGCAGAAACAAAACAAAACGATTATGAAAAGCCAGGCGCTTCCCCCTTCTCTTGTGTTTATCCTTCCCTGCCCCGGTGCCTCGGAGCAGCGCCAGAGCGACGAGGCGGGAGCGCGGGGAGAGGGAGACGGCTGCCCCGGGGCCGGGCTGCGCGGGGAGGCGGCAGCTGTTCCCTCAGGGCCCCGCGGCGGCGGCGGGACAGGTAGCAAGGGCAGCCCCAACTTCGACGCCTGCGGCTTTGGCCGGGACCGGCCCGCGGCAAAGTTACGGAGCCGCTTGGTTGAGGTTTTTTTGTTATTGTTTTCCGGGGGTTTCCTTTTTTGTTGCTGTTGCGTTTTGGTCCCTCCTTCTCTCCCCCGCTGTCCGGGAACTTTCGACATCGCCCCGCCAGGCACGCAGCCACCTCCTCTGCAAACAGAGCCGCTCTCAGGGTAGCGAAGCGAGGGGGTTGCGGGGGGGTCCGCAGCGGGAAGGAGACTTGAGCGCTTCGCCTCCGCAGGCGACCGCCGTAACGAAACCCTGTCAGCGGCGCCCGGCCGCCGCTAGCCCGCACCGCCTCGCCCTCTAGCGGGGGAGAGCGGCGGCGCCGGCGGCTGGGCGTGACTTTCCGCGCTCCCTTTAGCCTGCCTGCCTGCCGGGGGGGACCGCGAGTCAGTCAGGGAGCCGAGCTAAACCGGGACTAACGGCGGCGCCGGGCGAAGAGACTTCGGGATTAAGGGTGCCCCCCCGGGCACCGGGGGAGGCGCGGAAGGCGTGGGGCGTCCGCGCGGGGAGGCGGCGCGGCCCCTGGGGCGAGGGCAGCGGCGCGGCCGGAGGAAGGCAGGCAGGGAGCCCCCGGCCACTTCGCACCTCTCTTTCCCTGCCCGTAAAAGCGAAGAGAGGGTGACGAGGAGAAAGCAGCCCTCGGGGCACCAAGTGGGGGAGTCCGGCTCCCCCCTCCCCGCCTGCCCCACTGACTTGGAGGGGGGCTAGAGGGGCGCCTCCTACTTTGGCACACACTTTGGCACTTTGCTGGATCCGGAGCAGGAAGGGGTGGAAATATGGGGAAAGTTGGAACTTGCCTGGTTACTTTGGCCGGACTTTTGCTGGCGGCGGGAGCGCAGACGTTCACAGGTAAGGAGCCACCTCGCCTTGCCGGGGGCCGGGCAGCCCTGCTGCGGGCGGGGGCGGCGGCGGAGGGGCAAGGGGGGAAGCGCTGCGATGTCGGAGTCGGTTGGGGTTTGGTTTGATTCGGGCTTGTTTTTCTTCTTCCTTCTTTTTTCTTTCTTTTTCCTCCCCCTATCTGTCCCTTTGGCGGGGCTGACACTTCGGAGCCGATGTGTACGTGCCGGGGGGGGGTGGGGTGGGGAGGAAAGTGTCCGAAGCAGGCGGAGAGGGAGGCGCCGGGATCCCGCTTGGTTTGCGCCGCTGTGCCGTGACGGCAAGGGCGCTGAGGGGAAGGGGAGAGGCCGGCGGGGCTCGGGCAGCCCCAGGGCAAGGCTGGAGGGACGGGCGAGACTCGGGCTCGCTCCGGCGTTTCTCGCCGCCGACTTCCCGAAAGTTTCCCGCTGCCCCGACAAGGGAGGCGGACGGGCGAGGTGAGCCACCGTCGGGCCCCCGCTGTCCTCGCCTCCGCCGCTTCGCTCGGCGACGGAGCAGGCGACGGGGGAAGGAAAACTTAAGGTGCTCTCCGGAGGAGCCGGCGAGTGTCCGGCCACCCTGCCTGCCTGCCTCGCCCCGCCGGTTCCTCCTCGGTCACCCCCCGAGCTCGCCGTGTTGCGCGCTGCCTGTCGGTGCGGCTGTGAAAGGCCGGTAGCGTCGGAGGTAAAGCCCCGGTCCCTCGTTTCCTGCAGCCCCTCAAAATCGCTACCGTGGAGGGCAGGGCAGGAGCTGCCCGCGTCGGCGGGGTGTCAGGATTCACACCCGGCGAAGTGCTCCATCAGCGGCAGGTTTCTGTTCCCTGAAGCCCGAGACCTGCGGGTGGTTGTCCTGGTCCCGGGTCCTCTGCCAGCCCACCCCCTCCCTGTCCTATTTATACGCTGAAGAAACCCATAATTTTAGACAAAAATTTGGGTTGTGAAATAAGAGTTCCGCGTGCCTCGCTGCACAGAGTAACTTCGGATTTCTTTGTTTGTTTTGTTCCGAACATGAAGCGAGCGCAACAGAGCAGCACGTTAAATTGAAGACATCTGGTCTTCAGTTCATGCGGAGTGTGCTTTGGTCTGGTGGGAAGCAATGCTTTGGACTTTCCGTGTTGCTCAGGCTGCAGGACGGTTTGTGTTTTGTACCTTACGTGTTGATTCTGTTCAGCACTGTAGCCAAACCAAGTTTTACAGATGGGAATTAAAGATCTCTTCTTAAACTTTTATTATAATTAAGATTTTTTTTGTGGTTCTCCGTTAGGTTTCAGGGACCCTTTGTGTACGCAGCTGCATTTTCCCCCTAATTTCTCTCCAGCGTTTTTACTGCAGATGAGACAGACGGTCCCTGAGCAGAAAGATGTTTTGTACTGAGGTGATATATAACAGTGATGAAATCTTTTCCAAATACTCACGTTAGGATGAAGCTATGTTCTGTAGTGAATTATGGAACTGAACTCATGTATATCAGCCCTATAACTCATTAATATTGGAAGCCTGGTGTCCAGACTTCAGTGAGAGCTCCTTCTTTATTAAGATAAATCCATAACTCATTGCTGACCTGCGTGAACTGTTTTACTTCTTGTTTAAAGTTGAGCTAGGGCAACTCTTCTAGTCTTGGATATTTAAATGAGTTGTGCATGTGATATTCCAGTACTGTGTTAGGGTCAGCATTTAAGTGCTGTTCATGTTGCTGAAGGACAATCCCACATTAGTGTTAGATTTGTATCTGCTGTATTAATTTCCGTTGCTGCACGCTGGAGAGAACTGTGACATAAACCACAAACAACTCAGAGATGACCTGTGCATGCAGTTATTCAAAAGGTGTGATTCCAACCCTTCCCGCGGACTGGATAACAGAGGCTGCAATTTAGGTGCTTCAGTGAGATTGCAGAGGTTGTCACGGGATGCAGAATCTGGCCTGCCTTCTCCCCGCGTATGTTAAATACTGAATATAAAGATTATTTGTGAAGATGCACATACAGATTATTAGTTGGCTGGTTCTTTTAACATTGATTCTTGGTACTCACTTGGAACTAAATTGACGAATTTTCTGTTTTTTGTAGATTACCATTTGAAGTATGTGCCTGGGAGTTATTTTTTGCTTCGGGGGAAAAAATGCTGTTGCTTTTGTTAAAAGCCTGATGCGTCAGAGTCATAGAAATTAAATTACAGAAAAAAAAATCTGTCCTTTAGGTGGGTAGTTACCTTTTGTAATAGCTATCCCTTGTTGCAGATGGAGTTACATGACTAACCTATAAAAAGTTTACAAACAAAGAAAAAAGAAACAAAACCAACTCCACACATGTTCTAAGCAAAGAATAGCAGTGGGTGGGCTAAGTAATCTGTGGCATTTATAGTTCCATTTTTATTTTTACCCTTTTCTAAAAGGACTGTTTTGTTTTACAGAGATTGTTTCTAACTTCACATCAGCTATTGTTTTATTTGAGTTTCTTATTTAGAAAATAATCTTACTGCAAGATCAGATCTTGGCTTTTTAAGGCCTGGAAGCTTTCAAGTAATCTTTTGAAAGCAGCTTAACAGTTAATAACAATGAGATTTTCTCTGAGTCCTTAACTAAAGATTTTAAAATTATGGATTCATCAGTTCAAGAAGCAAATGGTTTCAAGAATTCGAACTCAAGACATGTTACTAAAAACATTGTCTTAAATGGACAGTGTTGCTTAAGTTGTTTTTTTGGGTTATTTTTAAGTAGCTGGGGTCTTTCTGCAACAGCAGTTTTTCTTTTTTTTTTTTTTTTAGCCTCTGAGAAACTGAAGCACGCCTCATTTGGCTGTGTTTTGTTTATAATTTCAACATAAAATGTCATCTGGGCCCATGCAAAGACTGAATGCTAACATTACAGAAGTTCCTGAAATGTGGTGTTCCTGCCATACGAAATCCCACCTGACTCCACCATGTCCCTTCTCCATCTCCTTTGTAGATCATTTAGGCTGGGGAAAGCAATCCACTCCTGTAAGGGATTTAGGTCAAACAGAGAGATGTGGAAAGTTAGAAGGGACGTTGTAAGGCTAAATATTAGGCCTTATACAAAATTAAGGGTCTGGATGAGATGAGTTCTGTCAAATACCAAAATGGGGAATTGAAATTGAAGGCAAGGAGATGCGTAATAGAACTCAGAATCTGTGTTTATGAAGCCATTGTGTTCAGGTAGATGTAAATTTGCACACAGCCTGAATTCTGAAATTGGTGTTTCTTGCTTGTAACCTGAATCTGAACAAGGGAGGGCTATTATTAGGCTGTTATATCCTCTTCTGCTATGGAAAGTGACAGGGTTGTATGTTAACACGTTCTTTTTATGGTACTGGTTTTAAAAATGTGAAGTTTTTTTCCCTGAGAAAGGATGAGTCCTGTTTCAGTCAGAGAGATATGGACAGACAGACTACACATGCTTGTAGGAGACCATTCCTAATGAACTTTACACCAGGACTAGTGGCAATTATAAGAGGAAAGTAACGAAAATTGCTGTACAAAAATAAAAATTTACTTTTCCTAGGGACTTGTAAAGGTTTCACATCGAGAATATTAGTCTTCAAGCTAATTAATGGATTTAAAATGGGAAAAACTTGTATTCTGAATAGATGTTGTGTCTTGCTAATCTGTTTCATTTTTGTATGTAGGCACTCTAAAAACAAGAGTCACATTTTCCAAAAACAGATGTAAGGAAGAAGTTTGACACGCCAAAGTTGAAACTTACTGTGATGATGTGTGGTGACTGTAGAGAGGGAAGATGAAAAGAAAGAATATAGGTTAAGTCTTCCTAGGTCCTATCCTAGCTGAAATGAAGCTTCTGGCCGTTGGAGTAATGTATAGAAAACAAAAAGTTTCTGGTGTAATTAGCTGTTTAAAGAGATTTCTCAGAGCATTCAGTATCTCTGTTTGGAAGTCTTCAATAGCTCTTCCATTCAGTTTATCAGCAAGGACCTCAAAATGTGTTTACATTTAATTCTAATGAATTCTGCTTTTACTTGCATTGTTTATTCCACCTGCTTTCTTTCCTCTCCCCTGTCCATCCATCAAGTCCATATTCCTGCACTTCCTGAGGCAAGTAACATATGCTAGTGAACATGCAGCTTTATTAGCGTCTGACACGGTTGTCAGCTAATCAACAAAACCATTCCAGTTAAGTTTATAGTGTGGACTTGGCCTCACTAAACAGGGAGAACTGTGGGGGGGAAGATTCTCAAACCAAATTTCTTGCTGTCTTGATTTGTGTTTATACTTAAAGTAGTCCAGCGAATTAATGGAAGCCTGTTGAAGAATCAGCTTCTAAATATGTAATTTAATTTTTTTTTTTTTGACAGTTGAAATAAAGTTTGTGTTCCTCTCAAAACTGGATTGTACTTTAGAATGCTTCAGGTTAAATTGAGAGTCTGGGCTTTGGAAGTGGCACAGTTTGTAAAAAGTGAAAGTAAATTTTAAAAAACAACCCACCACACAGTTTCATTTGGTTACTCTTGTCTTGTTCTAGTGTCAAAACTTAGTGATAAAACCTCATCAGAAATTTAAAAATAAATCCTACAAAATATTACAAGGGTATAATAACACTGGGGAGAAAATCCGGTGATGTTTATTTGGTCTCATGATTTACCAGTTGTCAGAATCCATGAGCCAAAAGAAAAAAGATCAGTGTCCTGAAACAATATAACAGCATATAATTTATGAAAAAATAATGTATTTGTTGCTGACAGAAGTTGCTAGATTGACAGCTAGAGACACCAAATCCTCAGGCAAATTACAACGTTAGGATAGAGCGAGTGAGCTTCTGAACTCCATCCCACTAATGTCACTTGTGCCTGACCTGAACAAATGTGGAGATTGTTGATTTTTACATAGACACTTGACCATACACCGAGACGGTCAGTGAATGTGTCAGAACAGCCTCATTGCCAGTGGCCAGGTCAGCTTTACACCTTACCACTGAGACAGCTGGCTCACTTCACATCGCAAGACTCTGCTAGGGGAAGAAAATCAGTGTAGGCTTGATAGACCAGAGTCTAGTGATGTTGTGGGGTCAGGATCTGTGAACTGATCCTGTATTTCACATACTGCAACTTTATGCTAAAGGCAATGATATTTGAGAGGGAGATCTCTCTTCTTTACAGCTCATTGGTATTGCTGTCAAAGACTTGAGGTAGCCACATCAATAAGTTTTAAAGATGTTTCCCCAGAAAATGACGTGTTTATGAAACTTTCAGCTCACTTTTATGACTCTTCTGTAAAGAAGCATGTCTGAAAATTTTCTCAGAAGTAAACTGTTGGATAATGTGTGAATAAAGGTGAATTATCCACTCAATTTCTTTAGGAAAAATTGAGAGTGTCGTCTTTATTTAATTTTACTGAGAACTTCCAGATCTGTATTTCTGATTTCATGTGGAATGTTATACGTGTATTAAAAAGGATTTCAGGAAACCAAATACAATTTGGAGTATATGGTCATATATTTAGAGGAACAAAAAAAAAAGTCTAGCAACAAATTTTACCATGTCACTTTATCCATCCCACTATGTTCACATACTTCTTTCAGATTCTTCTTGTGTCTTCAGGAGTTTTGCCTGCTGTGATCTGCTGCTGATCACTAGGTGTAGCTGCATCTCTAAATCCACTTTTCTAAGTGTAGAAAGAGGAAGGTCTGTAAACTCTGCTTTACGAGAATGTAGGTGTATTTGGAGCTGGGGAGGTGTGAAAATATATGATGGATTTTTGTGACCTGGAGGATTTGAATCCATTGGTGGCTTGTTCACACCGGTTTGATTATAATACAAATGAACTTTTGATAACTTCTGAAAAGGCTTATTTCAGTATCAGTGTTATTATTGAACAGAAGGATGAATGAATGCTCTACTAGAATTAAAAAAAACTCATAATAAAATGCATGAAATTACAAAGAAATCATCAGTACTTTTGTTGTGGTTTACATGTGAGAGTTATTGCTGTAGAGATCTGATAAGGTTTTATCTTGACCGTCTCGATTGATCCTTATCTTGAAGCAAAGCTTAAGTGTTGTGTGAGTATATGTCTTCTCACAACCTTTTAAGAAGGCTTCTATTCCATTAAAAACCATTGTTTTTCAGAAATCTTGTTGCTGTCAGTGGAACTCCGTACTGATTTTGGAATGATGTGTAGGGTTGGGTTTTAAGCCTCGTGACTTCCATTAATGTTACCAGAAGGTACAGAGCGTAAGTTCCCACACATGCTTTAAAAATGAAGCAAAGACACTTCCGAGAAGAATAACAGTAAAAATATTGGTGTATTTATGCCTCCAACACATACTCATGTTCCATAGCTGCGGGGAGTAGGAAAGAAGTGCCTCAGCCAGAAGTGTCTGACTCCACAGCGACTCTTTGCCCCAGTTAGGAGCAATGGTAGGAAACAAAGTGATGACCACATTTGTTCAGACAAAACCTAGTCAGTGTTAGCAGTAAGGAATTCTGAAAACTGGTGAGAATTAAGAGTGTTTGGAGGAAGGTAAAGGTGGGAAGGAAGGCATAACATTTTATAGAAGTGTAAGAGATGAAACTTCTAGAAGAGATAATGTTCTAGAAAAAATGCTTAAGACCTAAAGGCAGATAGATTACATCTAGAGAACGTAAATGGATTTATAATTATTCCCATTTTCTTATTTTTCTCATCTTAGTTTTGAACGTGTTTGTCTTTAATAATATATTCAAGACTTGAATATGTCTTCTGACAGCTTTACATAGCAATAGTTGATTATCTTTACACATATGATTAAGTGTAATGATGTTAATGAATTTTTTTTTTTGTCTGTTGAATGGTGTAAACCCAACATTTTGCTTATTGAGTGTGTTTGGTTTCCTCCTCCTTCCTCCCTCCCCTCCCACTTCCCCAACCCCCCTTCCCCGCCATGTAATCTGCCCTGCTTTAGAGACCAGTAAATTTTGGTTACAATAGGGTATTTTGAGGGGTAGATTAGCCTTCCTTCGTGTGCCCTCCCTTTTTAATCTTCAATGTTAAGTTATTATAAATATATTTTACAGCCCTGTTTTGTTAATCACTAGAAATGTGGTTTTGCTTTAGAGTAACTAAGAGCTAATTACCTCTTTCATCACTTAAAGCTCTTCATCTTTGAGGAGAATGAAGTAGAGCATCAAATGCCTGTATTACAGCAGGGGTTTTGTTTTGGGTAGGGGTGTTTTATATTTACGACACAGTTATTTTGGGGAAGTTTTCAGAAAGATTGTGCTTTATTATCTTGATTCTTATCACCTATTTTATCCTTAACTCTAAAATAAAATATTGCTTAAGCTTTTTATTTTTGAAAGTAATATATGGATAAAATACTTTCGTATACATCGCTTTGTTGTAATTCTGTAGTACATAAAGGTACGCTGATTAGATGAAAGAACTGTTTAGTTGTGCTGATGAGATTCTAATATAAGATTGAGGAAGATATTACAGGAGTTTCTGTGCTCTTTTAGGTGAATGGATAGTGGGCCAGTTTTGATAATGAAGTTTTTCTTACAGGTAAATGAATAGAGAGAGGGGCTTTTCACGTCTCTTTTTCTGGTGAATATAGACTAGACTGGGTAAGCAATTTCTATCCATAGCACGCACACTCCTCTACTTGCGTGTATGCTTGTAATGACGGCACTAGTTTGTATGTTTGTGTCCTAAAAAGTGGATTAATTATTTTTTTGTTTTAATTCACTAGATTTTTGCATTTTTCATGGCATACTTGCAGCAGAGGCAGTTGCAGTTTTTCTGGGCTTTTTGTCCTTTTTTTTTCTTTTCCTCTTTTTCATTTCACAATTCCTCATTTAGGGAGCTGATGCTCAGTAACTCTACAGTAATTTATGACCAAAAAAATGGTCATCTACATGCACATCTTAAAGTTTTACTTATAGAGTCTACATGATTTCTGAGGGTATGCAGAAAAAAATGTCTGTAGTTTTGAAAAAAGAATATTACCAGATTATGTCTCAATGAGAGGCTGAGATTTCCAAAAGGGATTTACATTGTCTTCTACCAGCGTACAAACCCCTATTTGCTTCACTTTTGCTATTTTCATGTTCATGAGCTTTTTACTGTTTGTTAAAACAGTTCAGCTAACAGTGGAAAACAAATGTGAAAGTCAATTGCCATCTCAATGATCTGTGTTAGACCCCAAATCAGACGCAACTGTTTTCTCTGTAGTTGTTTGGTACCATTTCTCTCTCTCTATGATTTGTATATTTGTTTCATTAGAAAAGAAAAAAATCATTATTACCTATTTCCTCTTCCATCCTTCTAATAAATAAAATAATTATGAGAAGATTGATATTTCCTAACAACCATACAGCCTGGTTGGGGTGTGCTCACATGCTAGGTAGAAATCTGTGAGCAAAAATATTTGTTTCCAGGTTTGATGCTGTTTGCATATCTGTGTGGAACTATACATAATATATTGTAATTACTGTGATGTGCTCCTGAATTACACTGATTGACAGAAACTAGTGTTCTGAATACTACAATTTTTGGAAGTTATTACCATTTTGATAGTCTAAGATCTCTTTTACACTGTTTTAAGATGTGTCATGTAATCTTAACCAGGAAATTATTTCCTCCCCATGAAACTTTCTGAGATTTTTCTGGTTCCATGTTGGGATGACATAGCTTAACATGAATTATATCACTAGAGCACAGCATGAAAAAGATATTTTAACTCCTGTTGTAATAGTCAGTTGCTTAGTGATCAGAACTCCTGCGTAGGTATGGAAGACCTGAATTTATGTCGTCTTTGGCATTTGACTCTGACATAGTTGAGCATCTTCACAGTCAGGCTTTTCTGTTGTTTTTGTGGGTTTTTGTTTAGTTTTGACTGGTACGATTTTTTTTTCCTGGTTGAGCAATCTGCTAAATTTCCATTAAAAAAAAAAAAAAAAAGGGGGGGGGTGAGGTGTGTGTGATAATTCAGAACCCCCCAATGTGTCTAGCAGTTACTTGTCACCATCCATAACTTTATTTTTCCCCAGAAACTCAATAATGTGCTTCAGTACGGTCACATGTCTAGGAGGCAGAGACAATTGTGGGCATTTCCAGGAGCCATAGTACTTGGTGGGGTAGTTATTGTGTTAATGACTGAGAATTGCTACGGCTTCTTTTTTCCTTTAATGTTACCTTTTCTGAATTCTGCAGAGTAGATGAAGATGATTTTACAAAGCACTGCATTCAACACTTTTAATATAAGCATTTTACATAACATATCGCTGAAGCTGTTTTTCTTTTTAACTTCTGCAGAGACAGCTATTACTGAAGTAATTTCTCAGTTATGTAAAATAAATTGTTGTCCTGGTAATGATTTTAAGGCACTGTGCAGTTGGTGCCCTCTTTATGTATCTGAGAGATGTCATCTTGATTCAGTCCTAGCTCAGGAGAAAACCTTTGGTAGCAGCTTTCTAAATATGAAAGCAACCTTTTGGGGTTACATCTATAAGTGTCACAGGAAACCAACAAAACCAAAACACGATTTAAGTTAATATTTATTTAAAATCTTAGAGGTTGATAATTCAGAATGAAGCCTCTGTATTGCCCAACATTACTACCTTATGTTTATAGTGACAGTAAAGCACATGGATTGAAGACCACATATAAAGTTCATGAGGTGTGTTTTATTTATTTTTACTTTGTTGTTAGAATTGCCTACATAAATCTAAGCTAGTAAGGGATTTATGTGAATTAGCCTAGTATTTTGAACTGATGATTTGGAAAACATTGGGGTTTGAGTGTTTTATTTATTTAAAAGTGTTTGAGACAAGCACACAACTTCTAGAGCAAACATGCATTGAAATTACATAGGGCACAGGCGCCCAAGACAAGTTGAAATAGACTCTTCACTAATAAAAAAAAGGGCTTCTGCATCAGCCATGCAGCAACAGCATATTGGATTGGGGTTTTTAAACGAGTCTCACAGAAGCTTCAGAGCTGGATCTTTCCATGTACAGTTGCTTAACAGAAAGTTGGCTTGTCCACTAGAATCAGTTACTTCTTTGCATCCCAAATATTGGAGAGTTAAATGTTACCCACATTAAAAACTTTACATAACCGCAAAAAGGCACAGACATAAAAATCCTTAAAACGTTCTTCAGGTTGTAGGCCAGTATCGAGCATAAGATTAACAGCCCCTTAAGAATAATACTCCTCAGCTACTTCTCTTCTGTTTTCAACGACAGACAAACAAACTGCTCTGCTTATGTGTTCACTGGCTGGCAGATCCATTGCTAATTCTTGGGAGTGCAAGATGCTCATTTTGAGTTGGGAGCAGGGGTGTGAAGCCTTAGGTGTGGTGTATGTTCAGGCTGAGAGGATAAAGACTGGGTTTGGTCTGGCTGTATTGCCAAGGTTGCCTCAAGGGGAATCAAGGAACATAAACTGCACATGCATTGTCTTCTGCTTTTGAATTCTTACTCTTGATTTCTAGAGAGAAACAGGTACGGTCTTTAGATGTCTAAATTCTTATTTTGGAAGATACCTGCTATGACTTAGTGATGAATGGAAATAGAAAGCAGCTGTGGACTCATTCTGCCATCAGCTGGGAACAGCTTTGGAAGTTTTGGTTACATGCCATAGGTTGCAGTCTAGGCTGCAACGTGGAAGCTAGTGTTTTGAAGTTACTGCTTGGCTGTCAGTTCTGTTGCATTCATTGCTGATGCATAGCCCAAACTCAACAGTTTTGTAATGAAAACTGTCTGCATTTTTGAATATCTCAATTTCAAAATGAATATAAACTCACAGCTTCCTGAGTTGGCCCACAGTAAATCTGCCTTGGTGAAGTAGTACCTGACAGGCTTGTTTGCTTCAAATCAGTGCCTGTAGTGGGTGGTTCACAGGAATTTTGCAAACTGCAGTTTGGGAACCCCTCACCCACTGTGAGTGAGAAATCTCACTTTTCCAGAACTGTCTCTGTTAAAGCCTTCACAAACCACAGAATGTTGTGCTAGATTTGCAGCAGTGAAAAAATTAATTCTGGCTTGAATGCCAGAATTAGATTATGTGTATTTCTGGACCTTTGGGAGCAGAACTGGAAAAAACCCTCAGATCCGTATGCTTGAAACTGGCATTGAGCAAATACGTGACATTCACCAGCCGCCCCATTCACATGATTTCAGTGCTTTGACTCTACACAGTGGTCTAGCAATAAAAGAAAGAATTGGCCAATTATAGTAATCTGCTAGAGCTGTGTACTCTGGAATTTTGTGCAGAGGAAGAGGGAGGGTTCTTACCTGCTCTCAGTTCTGTCTAAAATTGCACTTCAGTACCATCTATTCCACAGCAAATAACATACATATTTAACAAAGCTGTTAACCACCAGGCCACCTTGAAGAATATATTGCTTACCTGCCACCTCCTGTCCTGTGCTCACTCCATCTCCTTTTCTCTGTTAATTTCTGCTTCTCATCACCAGCTTACACAAATCACAGAACATTTGTACCTTTCTCTGCCACCTCTGTCCTTTGGGCAGCTGTGACTGAGCTGATAGGGGAGCTGAGGCTGGAGGAAGGTAGCTCTGATGAAGATAACCCTGGGGTGCCATGGACTACTACTCTGTTGCCCTTACAGTTTGGAGATTGATGTGCGTGTTTTGAGAAAGCCCAGGACCCTCTTGGGGGAGGCGGGGCAGGGGCTATGACAGAAGCTTTGAGATACAATTTGTGACTGAGTATTACTCATAACAAGTTTGTTTTTTGGTTTTTCTTTTCTTTTCTGAGGCAAATTAGGTCAGAATGGTCCAGTGCATGTGCTGATGCACATGCCAGCAAAGCGTGTGCTTATGAAGTCAGTACTGTAAGGGGGTAAAGTTTAAGTCTTTGCACTGAATGTAGTCACACTTGAAAGAAACAGCAGGCAGTGGTAGTGGGGAATGAGATACCATGGCCAGATCTAGATTTCAGACCAGATGGACGTTATTCATAATATTATTTGGGTGCGAATAGTTTTTACTAGAGTGTGAAGTAAACCGATGAAGATTGTTTGTTTGTTTTTGCAAGCTAAAAAGAATTAGTAATACTGTCACTATATATACAAACACAAGCTCAGAACCTAAAGCTGCATACAGTGAGTTTGGGGTGTGCTATGAAAATAATTACAAAAAGCTCCTGTTGACATAATAATTGCAAATAAATCAGGTGTTAATACAAGTCAGCATGAACACACCAAGATCAGCATTTTGTAGAAACCTAGTTACACATACAGCTTTCTGGAAATTGAAACACCAATATTCGGACACAGCAATTGAAATTTTTGTTCCTTGGTAATAGGTAAGCGTGGCTTTTGCCTACTCAGCCTGCCTTTGAAAATTCCTCTGGTATTATTTTCTGTGTGGACAAAGTATCACTAAGTTGTATGCTAGAGCTATTGGCTCTTTTCTAAAGCTTTTGAGCATGGTACATAGGGAGAGGTTGATGCAGATTCTTGTATTATGAACGGCTGCTTCCTTTCTTAACAGGTACAGAATAAATCTTGTATGCAAACATTTGGAAAATGACTGCTTCTTTATTCAAATCCTGCAGTTAAATGTTGTGTAATAGCCATACCTTGAGTTAACCTGTGTTTTGGCCATGCCGAAATGCTCATTTTGGCCCTTTTTTCTTATATGGACTTCTAATGAATTTAAATACATTGCAGTGTATTGTCCTGGTTTCAGCTATGATGGAGTTAAACTTTTTTTTAGCAGTGGATGGAATGCCATGTTTGGGTGTTAGCATGAGAATAGTGCTGATAGCACCCTGATGTTTTCCGATTTGTTGCCGGGCAATCAAGGACCTTTCTCAGCTCTGCATACTTCCTTACTAGTGAGAAAGGAGGGGACGCAGCCAGGACAGGTGATCCGAATTGGCCAAAGAGGATATTCCATGCCAGTTACGTCATGTTCGGTATAAGGGGGGACTGGGGGGAAGAGGGGGAGACAACGCCAGGACGTGCAGTTTCTGGGGCGGTCGGGTTGTCCGGGACGGGCTCTAAGCTGTGCGGCCTGAGTTGTGTGGTTTGGTGAGAAATTGCATTGTGTATCACCAGTTTCATCTATTTTGTGCTTTAAACTTCTGTTATTGTTATATCTAGTTTTCTGTTATTGTTTAGTAAACTATCCTTATCCCAACCTGCGTGGTTCTGGTTTCTAGGTTGTGGTTTCTTTTCCTCCTTTCTTCCTTCCCTTTTCCCCTTCCCCCAACTTTCCCTCCCCCTTCCTTTTAAAAGTACAAGCGACTGTGTGGGGTGCGGCCCTTGGCTGGGGCAAAACCACGACAGTTATTTTGGCGCCCAACGTGGGGCACGAACGGTTGGGATAACGGTAGATCTGACCCTAACTATCGCAATTAAGATAAGCACTGTTGTTTAAGCAATCTCTGGTCACGATGTTGTGGTATTTATTTACAAGGCTGTGGCAGCAAAACCACCGCATGCTGTATACAATCCTGGCAGGATTCTTTACTCTCTCAGGTCTGTGGCTCCCGTATTTGTTCCCATACTTCATTATAGTGTATTTTATGATATCGGTCTATGATACAATAATATCGATGATCATGAGCTTAAGCTGGTACCTGTATGAGGTTTTGCTGTCCTGTCCATTCTTTGGACAGGGAGGGGTTAATAACAGCAGCCGGTATGGTGGGGGCACTGCTTTCTTTTCCTTTGGGCTAAATACAACAGCTCTTAGGGCAGTTTTTGAAAATCTTCAATATCTCTGGGATATTCAAACTAGCATTTTGCTATTGGTAGGTTTGGTGCAGATGGTTCAGTTTTTGTTATATATCAAGCATAGGTTTATGAATACCACTGAAGAGCTTTCTCCGAGACAGAATAATCACAAGTGGCAGGGCATGTGGCAAAGTATGGGCGAGTACCTAGGTACTTTCTCACGCCCGATGGTTTGGAATTTCACTCCTGAACAGTTACAAGACCCCGATCAAGTGACTGCATACCTAAGGAAAAATTGCTGTAGGTTTCCCAGAGATGGACACCTTACTGCACTGTGCTGGGCTCTGGCCACTATTTATCAAACACTGCTTGATAGCAGGCAGCACTGTCAGCACTGTCAGCACTGTCAGGGAGAAGGGAAAGGAAACAGACTGGCAGATACTATAGCTGCTGCAACCACTGGGGCTGACACTGCAGCTACTGCAACCCCTGTGACCGACACTGCAGCTACTGTAATCTCTACAGCAGACACTGCAGATGATCTGAAAAACCAATCCACACCAGTGTCTGTTGCTCCCGTACAAAAGAGGAAAGGCACAAAGAAATCAGTTCGTATAATGACGGATAAGGATGATGATCAACCGGGATCATCTCGAGGATATCCGGATGAGGCAGAACCAGAGATTGTTACCCGATCCCTGACTCTGAGTGAGCTGCGTGAGGTTCGAAAAGATTTCACTCGCCACCCAAGTGAGCACATTATCACTTGGTTGCTCCGATGTTGGGATCACGGGGCCAGTAGTTTGGAGTTAGAAGGCAGAGAGGCCAAGCAGTTGGGATCCCTAGCTACAGAAGGAGGAATTGACAAAGCAATTGGGAGGAGGCCGGAAATCCTCAGCCTCTGGAGGCGACTACTGTCAAGTGTGAAGGAAAGATATCCCATAAAGGAATATATTACATGCCAGACACCTAAGTGTAACAGCATAGAGACATCTGTCCAGCACCTGAGAGAATTAGCTGTACGGGAGATAATTTATTATGATCTGGACAATTCACGGCTTCCCTCTGATCCCGATGAAGTCCTATGCACTCCAGATATGTGGCGTAAGGTTGTACGAAGTGCACCAGCAGGGTATACCAATTCACTGGCAGCAATTGACTGGAATGATACGAATCCGCCAACCGTAAATGAGGTGGCCTGCCGACTCCGGAAATACCAAGACAATGTTTCCCTCTCCGTCATTGCAGCAGTAGAGAAACTGGTTCAACGACTTGACAACAATGTGTCCAACTCCCAACCCGTATGGAGCAATGTTGCAGCTACTGGGAGAAAGCGTCCATCGTTCCAAGAGGGAGAATACACACCACGACGTACATTGTGGTTTTACCTGCTTGATCATGGAGAGGACATGAGGAAATGGGATATGCAGCCCACCTCAGCCCTTCGAGCACGAGTAAATGAGCTGCGGGGTAAAACATTCGCACAACGAGATTCTGCCAGGAAGAAGGCTGCACCAGTTTCTACTGGGCAGTTCCCTAGACCAACTGGAAGGCCTACCTATATGTCTGATGTGCCTGATCCTTTTGAAGGGACCTCTAAGTCCTTTATGCAACCAGTGGAAAACAAATATGATCAGCAGCAATAGAGGGGCCCTGCCTCCAGCCAGGTGGAGGAGAGGGACAATCGGGTTTATTGGACTGTGTGGATCCGATGGCCTGGCACGTCAGACCCACAAGAGTACAAAGCTCTGGTGGATACTGGTGCCCAGTGTACTCTAATGCCATCGAATCATGAAGGGGTAGAACCTGTTTGTATTTCTGGAGTGACAGGGGGATCCCAACAACTAACTGTGCTAGAGGCTGAGGTGAGCCTAACTGGGAAGGACTGGGAAAAACACCCCATTGTGACTGGTCCAGAAGCTCCGTGCATTTTAGGTATAGATTATCTACGTAGAGGGTATTTTAAAGACCCAAAAGGGTACCGATGGGCTTTTGGAATAGCTGCTTTGGAAACAGAAGAAATTGAACAATTGTGTGCCTTGCCTGGACTCTCGGAGGATTCTGCTGTTGTGGGGTTGTTGAAGGGTGAAGAACAGCAAGTGCCAGTTGCTACGACGACGGTGCACAGACGACAATACCGTACTAACCGAGATTCCCTGATTCCCATCCATAAGCTGATTCGTCAACTGGAGGATCAGGGAGTGATCAGCCGAACCCACTCACCCTTTAATAGTCCCATATGGCCAGTGAGGAAGTCCAATGGAGAGTGGAGGCTGACAGTAGATTATCGTGGCCTAAATGAAGTCACTCCAGGTATGAGTGCTGCTGTGCCAGACATGTTAGAGCTCCAGTATGAATTGGAATCGAAGGCAGCCAAGTGGTACGCCACAATCGACATTGCGAATGCTTTCTTCTCGATCCCACTGGCGCCAGAGTGCAGGCCACAGTTTGCTTTCACTTGGAGAGGCATCCAATACACGTGGAATCGTCTGCCCCAGGGGTGGAAACATAGCCCCACCATCTGCCATGGACTAATCCAGAATACACTGGAAAAGGGTGAAGCACCAGAGCACCTGCAGTATATTGATGACATCATTGTATGGGGCAACACAGCAGAGGAAGTTTTTGAAAAAGGAAACAGGGTAATTAAAATCCTTTTAGAAGCCGGTTTTGCTATAAAACGAAGTAAAGTCAAGGGGCCTACGCGAGAAATCCAGTTTTTAGGAATAAAATGGCAGGATGGGCGTCGTCACATCCCAATGGACATTATTAATAAAATAGCAGCTATGTCTCCACCAAGCAACAAAAAGGAAACACAAGCTTTCTTAGGTGTTATAGGTTTTTGGCGACTGCATGTCCCAAACTACAGTCTCATTGTGAGCCCACTCTACCATGTAACTCGAAAGAAGAATGATTTCCAATGGGGCCCTGAGCAACAGCAAGCCTTTGAGCAGATCAAACGCGAGATAGTCCATGCAGTGGCCCTTGGGCCTGTCCGGACAGGGACAGATATTAAAAATGTGCTCTACACTGCAGCTGGGGAGAACGGCCCGACCTGGAGTCTCTGGCAGAAAGCACAAGGGGAGACTCGAGGTCGACCGCTGGGGTTTTGGAGTCGGGCCTACAAAGGATCTGAGGCCAATTATACTCCAACAGAAAAGGAAATACTGGCCGCCTATGAAGGGGTTCGAGCCGCCTCAGAAGTGATTGGAACTGAAGCCCAGCTCCTCCTGGCACCCCGACTGCCGGTGCTGGGCTGGATGTTCAAAGGGAAGGTTCCTTCTACACACCATGCCACTGATGCTACGTGGAGCAAGTGGGTTGCACTAATTACACAGCGGGCTCGAATAGGAAACCCCAATCGCCCAGGAATCGTGGAGGTGATCACAGACTGGCCAGAAGGCAAAGATTTTGGGATGTCACCAGAGGATGAGGAGGTAACACGCGCTGAAGAAGCCCCACCCTACAACGAACTGCCAGAGAATGAGAAGCGATATGCCCTGTTCACTGATGGGTCTTGTCGCATTGTGGGTAAGCATCGGAGATGGAAAGCTGCTGTATGGAATCCTATAAGAAGAGTAGCAGAAGCCACTGAAGGAAAAGGTGAATCAAGTCAGTTCGCTGAGGTGAAGGCCATCCAGTTAGCCCTGGACATTGCTGAGAGAGAAAAGTGGCCAAGGCTCTACCTTTATACTGATTCATGGATGGTGGCGAATGCCCTGTGGGGGTGGTTGCAGCAGTGGAAAAAGAACAACTGGCAGCGTAGAGGCAAACCTATATGGGCTGATGACTTATGGCAAGATATCTCTGCTCGGTTAGAGAAACTTGTTGTAAAGGTACGTCATGTCGACGCCCATGTACCTAAGAGTCGGGCCATGGAGGAACATGAAAACAACCATCAGGTAGATAAGGCTGCTAGGATTAAAGTGGCTCAGGTAGATCTAGACTGGCAACGTAAGGGTGAATTATTCATGGCTCGATGGGCTCATGATACCTCGGGTCATCAAGGGAGAGATGCAACATATAGATGGGCTCGGGATCGAGGGGTGGACTTGACCATGGACGCCATCGCACAAGTTGTCCACGAATGTGAGACATGTGCTGCAATCAAGCAAGCTAAGCGGTTAAAGCCCCTTTGGTATGGAGGACGGTGGATGAAATATAAATATGGGGAGGCTTGGCAGATTGATTACATCACCCTCCCACAAACCCGCCATGGCAAACGTTATGTGCTTACAATGGTGGAGGCAACTACCGGCTGGCTAGAAACATATCCCGTACCCCATGCCACTGCTCGAAATACAATTCTGGGCCTTGAAAGGCAAGTCCTCTGGCGACATGGTACTCCAGAAAGAATCGAGTCAGACAATGGGACTCATTTCCGAAACACTCTTATAGACACCTGGGCCAAAGAGCATGGCATTGAGTGGGTGTACCACATTCCTTACCATGCACCGGCCTCTGGGAAAATTGAACGATATAATGGACTTTTAAAAACTACACTGAAAGCAATGTGTGGTGGGACATTCAAGCATTGGGATACACACTTGGCCAAAGCCACGTGGTTAGTTAACTCTAGGGGATCTACCAATCGGGCTGGCCCTGCCCAGTCAAAATTTCCATGTACTGTAGAGGGAGACAGAGTCCCAGTAGTGCATATGAAGAGTGTATTGGGAAAGAGAGTTTGGGTCATTCCTGCTTCAGGCAAAGGTAAACCCATATCTGGAATTGTTTTTGCTCAAGGACCTGGCTGTACTTGGTGGGTAATGCAGAGGGATGGAGAAGTTCGATGTGTACCTCAAGGGGATTTGATTTTGGGTGAGAATAGCCAATATAATTAATAAAGTAGAAATTATAATAATTGCCAAATAACCCCTTATTGTATATTCATTATTGTTATGATTGCTGTATGTTGTACCATAGCATTATAGCCGGAGTCATACAAGTTAATGAAGAATGAGTGCCATGATGATGGAACTAAAGCCTGGCCTCTCAAGAACTTTTTGCTCCCGTTGAAAATAAACTCTGACCCACAGACTATGAGCATGGACCATGCCAGGTGTATCAGTCAAGAGCCTGAGATGCAGCGTGCAACGAGCCAATGGAACATACAACTATCCTGAGAAACTGTTACGACAAATGGAGCCTGAAAATCATGGACTAAATGAACTCAACAACTTCAGAGGGATGATTCACAGACTGAGGGAATAAGATCTGTATGCACATATGTGTGCATACATGTGTACATACATATATGGGTGTGTGAAACACGAAACTGGTTGTACCCACAGAAAATTGTTGGATCTGGTCATGACGTAAATGGTATGGAATAAGGGGTGGATAATGTCCTGGTTTCAGCTATGATGGAGTTAAACTTTTTTTTAGCAGTGGATGGAATGCCATGTTTGGGTGTTAGCATGAGAATAGTGCTGATAGCACCCTGATGTTTTCCGATTTGTTGCCGGGCAATCAAGGACCTTTCTCAGCTCTGCATACTTCCTTACTAGTGAGAAAGGAGGGGACGCAGCCAGGACAGGTGATCCGAATTGGCCAAAGAGGATATTCCATGCCAGTTACGTCATGTTCGGTATAAGGGGGGACTGGGGGGAAGAGGGGGAGACAACGCCAGGACGTGCAGTTTCTGGGGCGGTCGGGTTGTCCGGGACGGGCTCTAAGCTGTGCGGCCTGAGTTGTGTGGTTTGGTGAGAAATTGCATTGTGTATCACCAGTTTCATCTATTTTGTGCTTTAAACTTCTGTTATTGTTATATCTAGTTTTCTGTTATTGTTTAGTAAACTATCCTTATCCCAACCTGCGTGGTTCTGGTTTCTAGGTTGTGGTTTCTTTTCCTCCTTTCTTCCTTCCCTTTTCCCCTTCCCCCAACTTTCCCTCCCCCTTCCTTTTAAAAGTACAAGCGACTGTGTGGGGTGCGGCCCTTGGCTGGGGCAAAACCACGACATGTATTCTGTGCTATCAGTACATATTTTTACTAGTTAAAATTGTACTTTGAGTTTGAAAGTTCCCACTCTGTACTTACTGTGGAAATTATTAACGTGGTTCCTCCTGATGAAAGGTCAGTATGTGAGCAGGATGCTGGCCATGCTCCTAACATTCTGTACAGTGTATGCTCTCCTGTGCATAAGCTGAAGTGGTCTATTAAAGCATTCAAGTTCTCCCATGCATACTGAGAGCAGAAGATTCCTCCTTAATCCTCATACGGCTGATGTCTCTGCTGGAGTGTTAATAGATAGTCTAATTTGTGAGCTAAATTACTAATTGTATTATGAGTCTAAACCTTATTAAGCCTTTTGTGTAGAATTAGATCACAGAGCTTTGAGCAGCTGAATACTGGTTGGGTTCTGTCTCCTGAGCAAGTTTTACTGGCGTCTTTTCTTCAGAGCGGCATTGCTGTGAGACTGCAACTGCTTTCTTTTGCTGCCTATCAACAGAATCCCGAGTTTGAAAAGCAGGGTGACTTTGAGGGTAGCTGAAGATTTCCGAGTGGGGTCTCAGTTACCTGAAAGTGGTAAAATTCTGTGTTTAGCTGAAGTTGTGACATGATTTGGAATATAAAAAGGTCACTGTGATCTCATGTATGTACACTCTGTGGAGATCCAGCTGTATGGGAATTGCTGAAATGGTGCAAAAGCTTTAAAATGGCTGCAGTTACACAACTGGATAATGAGTTTGGTAGAGGTGTATTCCTGCAAGAAGCTCAGATAGATGAACAACAAATCACTTGAGGTAGATTTTTATTTCCAAAGATGTTTGTTACTCACCTAGAGATGTAGGATACTTCCCCTGTCACTCAGCTGTGCTGCTAGATTTCATGAGCATCCCTCATGTGTTTCTGTGCAAATCCAGCTGGGTCAACTGAGACTATTTTCAGAGGTGGTTCATGCTCCCCATTTTGACTTTGCGATGGAGTCAGCCTGCTAATGCAGCCTGGTTGGAGATGGAGCTGATTGCCTCCAGCGGCAGATCAGTAATAAACAAACAAAGTGGGACTTAATGGCTTTTTGACATTACTTGCAATAAATTTTTATGTTGACGTGGAAGATGGTTGTGAACTGTTGTACCTTTGATACAGGAATATTGCACCCATGGTAATTAATTTCCATTAGAAGAAAATATTCACAGCTACTCCATACACTTTCCTGCGTATACATGAGATAGAATTGCAGGGACATCAAGTTTTACTCTGTACTCTATACACAACAGCACTCTTAAGATGATGTGAGAAAGTGTTCTTATTTTATACCTGAAGCTATCAGGGCCCCGCGTGTACTTAATGGCTTTGCTTTTTACTGTTGTAAATTAATGCCACTTGAAATGCACGGACAATAAACGAAAATAATAGGATATACAGCCTGTGTCACATCATCTTCTATTTTTAAAGAGCTCTTTCTTTTTCTGCACCACGTTTAGTACTATACTTTGTAGAGTATATTAGTAAAAAAAATTGGTGTCTATCCTCACAGAGAAAATTCAGAGGCCTGTGCATTGTTCTGTTCCACGTGCATTGGTTCTCTCAAGCTACACGCTGCTTACTTATGTTACTGATAGTAGAGCAGCCAAAAGTCATTGCTAAGAGCTCAGGTGTGTCTGTAGAAGCCTGTATTTGTTAGGGGTTTCTGTGTAGCTCCCAAACTGTTTATCCTGCTTATTAAAGTATTTTGGTAGGTGAACAGTTTTGGCTAGAATTTGTTGTGAAACGTTCAAAACCTCTCTCGTGTATTTATCCAAGTGCAGTATGTATTGAGGCCAAAGCTTATGAGCACTACGTTCAGAATTTCTGCTGAAGGGAGGCAATCATGCTGAAAGTCACAATTTACCTTACTTACCTTTTGGTAACAAATGTAACTCTGACTGGCTTAGATTTGCCAATGAAATAATTTTGGGATCCAGGAATGACAAAATCAGAGGTTTTTTGCACGCTTTCAGAGGTGTGGCTAGCAATGTAGTGACTGTACCAAATCAGGCTGCTGCTACTGTAGGCGAGAGTAACATAGGTCTTTGAGGCACTGAGTTTTTTAGAGAGACTGGACTAATGTTATCAGCATCACAGGCCTAAACTTGGTGGCCTGGGAGGGACTGAAGACTACACTGTTCACATATTTTAAAAGGCAAGTGAATTCCTGCGTGCCCATCCTGAGAGTTCTAGTCCCTTGTAAGAAAGGATTTCTCACACACCCTCCACATACCTGGACTTGTTTCCAGTCAGGTAAAGCACTGGTGGTGGGTGTTATGCAGGAAACTGGTTATCTTGCTGTTCCCTTGTGTTAATACTGGTTTGTATGTTGATCAGGCAGATGCTGTTTCTGATTGACTTACTGCCCTGGTTCCGTTCGGGACAGAGTTACCTTCTCCAAGCAGCCAGCACAGGTGAGCTGAGTCAGCCACACCACCTGACATCTCTCCCCTATAAAAGGGGCTGTTTGGGGAGGGGCGGCTCCCCGCGGCTCCAGGGCAGTCTCAGTGCGGCTGGGTCGGTTAGTGCTCAGTGTTACCCCCGTGTGCAGGTACTCTGCCCCGGGCTCTGTTGTTGTTCCCCTCTCGCGGTTACCCCCGCCGCGGGGTCTGTCTGTTTGCCCTTCCCGAGGGAGGGCTGGGTGAGCGGCTCCGGGTGCTCATCTGCTGCTCGGGGCTGAACCTCGACGCTTGATTGTGTAGGAAATGGCAGGGTAGGCTGTCAAGGCCCTCTCTATCCACATCCCTGCTTGCTCTGCTTTCCTACCTCCGTAGACTGTGCTTGAAAAGTACTTTATGAAGCATGTCTTTCTGTTCTGACTTCTGTTAAATAGGCTCGGTGATTTTCTTAGTCTGGCCTTGAGTGGTTTTGTTTGTTTGTGAGCTTTATTTAGTTTTGGGTTTTCCCATAGGATGAGAAGCAGTAATCAAACATCAGTAGTGTTCCTGTGGTTGTTTTCTTTGTATTCAGAAAGTCAGGTTCCCATGGAAAATAGGAAGAGTGAATTAGGAGGGTCGGCAGTTATTTCACATCGTTATTAAGTACAGGTGTCTCTTACTGGAGGTAGTACAGCAGAAAACAGGTGTGGTAGCACTGTGTATAACGGTTTCCTTTTCAAACGCAACTACTGATTTAAACAAATAACTAAGTGGCTGGTTGATTTTTTTGAGAACTTATGTGCTTGAATGTGTTGTTATACTGTTCTTGGATATTGGGAATGGAATATGGATCTTCTGTTTTCAGATGGTGGGATTTGAAATTTTTATGTTCCCCTTGGTGCTTTTCAAAGCATTTCAGACACGGTGCTGGATCTGGTAACTAGGTGGGAAAAGCGACCTCCACTGGAGTGTTTGATACTCTTTTTTTCAGCTTCTTGAGGTTGGGAGGGGAGTAGGTTCCAGTAAATAGCAGGGAGGCCAGAAGAGCTATAAGTATGGAGCAGCTAGGGACTTTGGTCATAAGGGTCTCTGTGTATTTCCACACCTGTGCTCCATATGACGACTTTAACTAATGAACTGGGGTAGAAATTAAATTTCAGAATATGGGTTTTAGTAAAAATGCCTTTTAAACCCTCAACACAGTGGTTGATAATGTTGGGAGACGATATGAGAGGTATGGCATTTCCATAACATGGAGTCATAGATGGTTGCTGACTTCAGGAGAAATTTTGTTACAAGTGCTTGCTTGGCTTACATCCTAGCCTACAACTGGTCTATGTCATTCATGTTGATCAGGGTGGTCCCAGCTTGGTACAGTAGAGCCTGGGGTTCAGTATTGAGATTTTTTTTTTTGGGCAACAATTTTCTTCATCTGCAACCTGTTCTGTCTTTTTAGAGCAAAGGTTACTTCTTCCTTCTACTGCTCTAGAGCAAGAGTTTACTTTAGGTTCCTTTCCTCATGCCTACATCCTTTTCACATCTGTTCTTCAGTGGTGGGAGCAGCATGTTTGTCTGGTTTGGATTGCAGTTATCTGGGGAGAGGGAGACTTAGGCATGCTTAAAGAGCAAATTGTCTGTCCTGTTAGGTTGTGCCCATCCAGTGGGTGATGGCATACCAGTGATTCAAGCCAGGAATTAATAGTTGTGGCTTTGAAGAAGTTGTGTGGTTGGTTTTTTTTGTTGTTTGCTTTCTTTTTCCTGTAAATAAAGTTTTGTGATTATGGGGGGAGGGTGTGTGTGGGGGATGTGCAGTTGCAAGGTAACTACCTACTTTACAGTGCTAATTATGGTATATTTTACATATTAATAGGGAATGTTCCGTTGCCACGGGCAGAATCTCCCAGTGGGAAGTACAGGAGAAAGCTGTTTCAGCAGCAGAGCACGATGGAGAAACCTGGCTCTGCACTTGCATGTGGCAGTCTGGGAGTCAGTGCTGTGTGCTGAAGCTGGGAGGGCTGCTCTGACAAACCTTGAAGCATTGCATCTTTGCCATGGAAGAAACTAGTACTGCACTGGCTCAGGGGATACTAAGCTTTGAGCTAGGGAATTTGTTCTAGAAGTTTTCCAGGGGTTACTACCATTGTTACTGTGAAATGCAGGGACAGTTTGTGCATGGACACGAGGCTTTATAAAAGCATTGCAAACTAAGAGCTTTTCAAGGTACATTTAGTTGCAGTGCTTTCCTGTTTAGACTTGCTTATGGTCTTCTATATTGCACTTATGCTGTGGGAGTTTGAGAGCTGTGGCCTTGGTGTTTATTCCTAAAGGAGGGAACACTTGTATATTAAAAAAAAAAAAAGGGAGGGAGAAGAAAAAAGCATAACTGTGTGGTTGTTATGTTAAATGAATTTTAAAGCTGGTGAGAAGAGGCATTCAGAGATGAGAATGCTTGGGGGGAGAAATGAAAGCACATTGAAGCTGTTTCCCCTTGAGGGCTTTAGGCAGGATTGAGAAGAAGTGGTGCATGCTGAAGCCTTGTTTATAGTCTTTCACTTACTGTTAATAAAACAGGGATGTTCTAAAAGGTTTCCGTAATTAAAATGCAGTCCTTGAGTATAGTGCATTTTCAGAGTGGTCTAAAGCCCTGCTGCCTCTCAGACAGCTTAAATCATTATTTATAAAAAATGCTGCAGTGGACTTAGTGTTTTGAAGTTGTTTTCAATCAGAATAATGTTAGAAATGCTGGGTATTGAATAAATGAAAATAGAACTTATGGGGAAGCTGATAAGTGTACAAATTGACTGGTTAGTAACTAATTACCAGTACAGAGATTGTTTTTGCCTTCTCTATTTTTTTCTCCTTAATTGGCTGAATATTAATATATCTGGTTTATTTCTGGAAAACAGCAAGTTTTAATGGTCTGGCAGAAATTCATAATAAAAAAGCTAAGGAATTAGCATAATAAATAATTATTGCTTCCAGGGTTTTTATTGTTAAGATAATAAAATGTTAAAAAGCGAACCACTTGAGTAGAAAGTAATTGCACTGACAAGCACCACACAGCTAGCATTCACAATAAAGTAAACCTTCCCTCAATGTCAACCTGATTTGCTATCCACATAAATGCTTCCTCACATTATGGAAATGTGCTTTTTCTATCAACAGAAAAGAATAAAACTCTCGGCATCTAATTAATCTTGTCTGACATTTGATTTCATACTCAGGTTAAAACATGAGGCAGGTGGGTCTGGTTCCCCCCTCCCCATGTGCATGACCACAGGCAAATCTCTCCATTAATGTCAAGCTGCATCTGTGTGTCTGTGTCTCTGCCACATGTCAGTCATTAATGCATTAGCGTTGCTTGTATTTGATTCATATGCACCAGTTTTCTTGTCTGGAGGGCTCGGTAAATAGGGGACCACAAGGATTCAGCTATACATCACAAGAATTTCACCTTGACCCTCCCTGGAAAGGAAGAGGGATGCTACTGTATGGGAGAAGGATTAGAAGTGGTAATTCGCAGCACAGGGAATTTTTGAGTTGGTATGATCACGTAGAAGAAAGAAGGAAAACTGATTTGGATTTGACATTTTTATTGATTAAGAGTGCTCTTGTTAAAGACTAAGAAATTTTAATAATACCTAACTGTATTACCTGCAGTAGCTTAGACTTGTTGATGGCAGGATTGTTTTTCTAAAGTGCACAGAGAAACTCTACAAAACTAGTTAGGTGCATTATGGGTATTTTATTTTCTGAAATTCTAGTTAATGGTTTCTGCCGGAGGCTGTGTGGAGCACTTGAAAATGGGGTAGTTTGACCTTGTATGCTAAAACCTGTGTAACTCCGTTGTATTTTTACATACTTAGGTAGTACAAACACTTAAAAGGGCACGGTTAAGAAATTATATCTAAGTAGTAAACTCTGCTTGTTTGTAAAAATAAAACAGTGATAACCTTGAGTGGTTTCATAATTAAAAGCTAGCAAACAGAAAAAATATCGTCATGAACATGGTTTATGTATTACAGTATTTTTCTGTAGTGTTTGCATGCGAAATCTTGTGCTGTTGGGAAATAAATATTTGCTTATGAAGTCAAAAAGTAATAAGAAGCATTGGTTTTCTTTTGCTGACTAAAAGCAAATGTAAGAGCATCACTGGTGAAGAATGTCAGCATTCATTTTTTCATTTGTATTTTTGAAAGTTCAGTTCTCAACTTTTGTTTCTAATGTCTCTCTACTACATGGTAAGTGTGTATGTGCGAGTGATCGTGTTTTTCTCTGCATTCTGCCTAAAGGACTGGATGTTCTTTGGAAGAAATTATGTACAGCAGCTCCTAGTCATAGCTAGCAGCCCATTCTGTAAATCACTTATTAAGCATGCTGAAGAATCCTTAAAAAAAGTGTACTAGATCAAACAAAAATGGTTATCTGTCTACTTCTAATGTCTATTCCGAATCAGTTATGTATGAATAGTAAGCTACCAGAAGTTAATAGGCAAAAGTTGTCAATGAGAAATGCTCTTACTCTGGTGAGGTCTGCCTTTGGTAGATGGGTAGTTCACACTCACCTGCTTTTAAAGAGTGGCAGGTAGGATCTGATGCCAGGGGCATTAGCACGTAGGTCTAAAAGGAGAGAGATCTACCCAGGATTGACTTTCAGCTATAGCTTTCACTCTGCTGTGTTGGTGCTTGGTAAAGGCAGCCATGCCAGATGGAGGTGGTAGAGGGAGCCAGGAAATACCACTCCCTACTAAGTCAATCTTGACTAAGAGGGTCTTGCTGTCCGCATTTTCTTGGATGTTTCTTGACAGACTTTGTCTTCGAGAAGTGCAGAGAAGCAGGAGAAGGAACAGTAACACAGCTTTGGACCACACTTGGTTTCTCCACCTCAGAGTGAATATTGCTGCTCTTGCAGCTTTTAAGAGACCATGAAATGTAGATGGGGAGTAAGAGAAATGCCTCCCTGCACAATACCCCACATAGCTAAAAGCAGCAGGTTCTGTTAAGAGATCACTTTGCATTTATATGCTGCACTTTCTTTTCAGTTGCTTTTGGAAAGGATTAGAGTCAGGGAAGAATAAAAATAGGAAGAAGCTTCTGAAGACTGTCCAGTCTGACCCCCTGCTGAGTGTAGACCTGTCTTCAAAGCTGGATCGTGTTGCTCAGTGTCTTGTCCAGTTGAGTTTTGAGTATCTTTGAGGATGGAGAGTCCTCTCTGTGTTACATGAACTTGTAAAATATGAGCTTTAAAAGTTTTTCATTATGTTAGCGCAATATCTTTGTTTGAGAAAAAAAGTTTGTTGAGAGAAGATGCTCCAGTGTATATTTAAACATATAAGTAAAGAATTTTTTTAGGGTTCCAAATGCACTGTGTTTGAAATGAATCTGTTGGGAAGGTCTTTCTAAATACCTTTTCATAGTGTTGACAGATACTTTTAAGGGTACCAGTAATGTAAACTCCTGTTGCTTTTGGTCTAGTTTTGTTCAGAATGAATACTGTTGTACCAGTGAGGGCTTCTGATTGTGTTATGTTTTTCAAAAGCCAAGATGATGACCTATATTGAGTAAGAGATAGTCATTCCGGAAAACATTCTAATTTGGTTTCCAAACTCATGTAGCTTGAAGGCATACACTTAACTACATTCATAGCAGAGAATTTCATTGTATGGTACCAGTGTTCTCCTCTTAGAAGCTGCTGGAGCTCTCCCTATCAAAAATGCTTTTTTTTTTTTTTCAATTAAAAACTTCAGCAAAGAGGAAAAACTGCACTGATAGTGAACACAAAACAAATTGCCGAACTTGTAAAATGAGAAAAATGTATTAAAAAGCATCCTTCAACTACTAACTCCCCTCTAAAGGTATAAGAACTACAGTTTTTTTTAACTGAATTGTGTCCCAGATAATGTTGGCTGGGAAGGAAGTGGTGCTGTTCTTAACTTTGAGACTCAGGGTGGGGGTATGGTGTGGGGGGGTAGTTTTCAAACAGTGGAAGGAAGGAGAAGTGATACCTCTAGAGAAGTTTGTGGAAAGGAACAACAAGCAGGGGAAATAGAAGTTGTTATGCCATGTCCAGAGATTTTTTTTCTTCCTTGATTTTGTTTTTCTTCATTTAACTGTCGTTGACTTTTTTCCACTTGAGTTCTGTTCATTCCAAGTTCTGTAGAAACCTAAACCTTTCTCTTTGTTTGGAGGCCACATTAAGAAAGACTCTGGGAAATGGGCCTGATGGGACATGCTTTGGATCCCAGGCATGCTGGTATTCACAGGGGTATTGGCTCATTTCAGACTTAAATAACATAAGTCTCCATTGCTGTCCTCTTTCATTATTTATCTTTGTAGCAATAAATTTTGTTCTTGCCAGAAGCGTGCTAAGTAATGAGATGACACATGCTGGTCATTTCTAAGGGATTAAAGTTCATGTTTTCAGAGAATTCTAGAGTTTATAGTCACAGTAAAAACATCTTGCTGGTAATCACTGAACAGTGAAAAGGTTATGGGTTATTCTGTGTTTAAATTAATTACCATGTCAGACTTCTAATTAGGAATTGGTGTATTATAGCTGAGATTTTATGAATGACTAGCATTTTTTTCTTTCTGTATTTTGGGAATCTCAACTGGCTCTGTAGAAATGACACCTGAGAATCTAGATTCCAGGTGCCATTCTTACACTATTTAAAATGTGTAGAGTTTAAGGGGTTATTTAAGTTCTTTAAAACATTGCAAAGGGGTTCTTTGTTCTTTCTGTTTAGTTACTGCTGGCTTTGCTGTGTGCTGATTTTGTCTTACTGAGGGATAAAATGCAAAGACTGTGGCATGATTCTGCATTCAGTCATGTAGCTGCTGCTATTTGAACCAGTGCGTACATCCATATGGGCACATAAGTGCCCATTTTAAGAACTGTCAGTTCAAAGCAAAGCAAAAATAAGTAGTTTTAAAAAATCCACTTTGCACTTGAAGATCAATAGAATTGTGAATAATGGAGTTGGTGTACATAAAAAGGTACCTGTGGACGTTTCCCTGGAGCTAGCATATTTAACTCGGGCCAGAAGGGAAATAGAGAAATGTCCTAAATTTAGATCCTCTTTTTTCATTTGCAGTCTCATTATTTGACACTACCAGAACTCAACACGCTAGTTTTAGCCTTTCTTTTTTCAGCATTAACATATTCTTACCATCCTCCTTGCTCTGGTAATCACTGTGGCTGTTTGGTGAAGTGTTGCTTTCTGCTGGGAGGAGAGCATTTTAAACAGCAGCTAATGCTGTTACATCTTGAAGCTTCAAATTCTGGCAGATTTTACAGCAGTCTTTTTTTATGCCACAGACTGTTACTTGTTGTAACAGTGGTCTGCATTTCCATTTCACTGTTCCTGTGGCTTCACGTCAGTAGCTGATGACCCCGGTGTCTTCACAGGAGTGTTGGTGCAGTGGGCTGTGTGTGGTAATGGCCTCTGGTTTTGGTGCTTGGCAGGGGTGGATGAAAAGAGCTTTGCTGGGGAAAACTTGGCTGTTATTGTCAGAGATGCATGAATTTCTGAGCATTGCCAATTACAGTTCCACATATTTTTCACCATTATTACCTTATTAGAATTTTAAAATTTTTCTGGATATAATGTTGTGCTACATCAGAGGCACTGGGTTTGAAACATGTAGAAACTACTGAAAGCTGCAACTGGATTGTAATCCTGGTCTTGCCCCTGTCAGGACATCTAATCAAGATTTCCCAAGGGTGATGTACCTCATTTGTGGAGATGTCAGTGGGATTGTGAGAAGGTAATACAGGTATATGAGGGACACTGATGAAGACAGGAAGAAGTTACACAATTGAGGAATTAAACTTTGATGTTTCATTGTATGGTTGGAAATCCACCTAATTGTGATGAACAGAATATTGATCTAGCAGAAGGCTAGGGCTGTATCTTTACAGGTGAAGGTAACAGGAGTAAAGGAGTGCTTCTGGATGGCATAGTTGGAAAGGAAAGCTTTAAACCACAAGCTGCATGCGAATTACTGCAGTGATGCTCAGCTTACAGACATTTTCTTATACGGATGCTGATTTTACTGTGACATTGTGGGCACTAGTACAACTGTCAGTTATCAGGTCAGTTTTGCTCTCTTTGCTACAAATGAAGAAGCAGGCATTGTCTCAGCAGTTTGTTGTGGAGACAAATAAAAAAAATACTGGCAGGCTCTGGCAGTCGGGCTGCAAGAGTTGCAGTCGGGCTCAGCAGTTGCAGAGCACAACTCTTCACAAGTGCCAGGGGGTTATGCAAACAGGGCAATGAAAATAAGGGGGTTTTTTGGTGTTTATCTATTCTTTTTCTTAGAATTCCAATGATTTGCCATTTCCTTTTCTTTGTAGTTAGAGCCTACAAATTGGCTTTCCAGCACGTCATTACCTAGGACCTATATTCTTTGTTTTTCATATTAGCAGCAGTTCTCTAGAATGTAGTAAATCTGTCCTAGTTATGAAAAGTTAAGCTTTCTAAGACAGTCTCCCCATTCCTAGTTGTAAAAGGGAGAGATCGCAGGGGTAATCAAGAAAGAAGACCTACAGAATTGTGGGGAGAGAGGATGCGAACAGGAGTTGGAAAGGAAAGGGAATGGAAAACACAGGGTGGAAAATCCTGCAAAGCAGAAGAGGGAGAAATTGTTGAGAACAGAGCCAGAGAGAAAAGAAACAAATGTGTGGGGGATGTGGAACATACAGAAATATTTATCTCATTTGTTATGTGTAGGATAGGGAAAAATGTAATGAAAGAGAGCCAGCAAGGAACTCAGTGTGTTCAGTTTATTTAATAAAAACTATTTGCAATGTGTTGCAGCTAAACAAATTACATGATGTCTGAAGAGCTTTGTTAATTTTTTTGGGCACCTGATGACGCATGCACTTTTCACTCAAGCAGGTAGATTTGCTTCTGTAACAGATGTTAAGTTAATTTTTCAAATTCTTGCATGCATATCAGCCATAAGTAGGCATTGTGTTGTTTCTCTCTGCAGTGGGCTTATGTAACAGTTTACACAGATAGTTTGCTCTTAAAATTTTTTAAAATTAGGAAACTTTTAAAAAGTTTTTCACACCCTTCTGAGTCTGGGAAACCCACTGTGTTTTTAATTGAGCATGAAATTAAAATAGATTTGTTTACTCACTTAGTTGGTGTTATCTGGCATGTCAGTATTGGCAAAACCGGCTTGGGGTGAAGTTTGAGGCTACTGTGTTCTTTTTGACATCATCCAGAAGCAGCAGTGATTATAACTTAAAATACAAATGAACAAACAAAAGACCACACACAGAGAGCTTAAACAGAATCATTAATGCTCAATCCAATTCTCAAACATACTGAATGTACAAAGCAAATAATTGATATTTTGAAACAGGCTGGTAGATCTGTATATATGATTATGTGGGTTGTCACTGTCATTATAGAAGAGATGAGGTGTGTGTATATATAGGTAAGATACACTGTTGAACTTCAGCAAACTTATTCCTGTAATCATACCTATTTTAATAATGTAAATACACATTATATTTTATTAAACAGAATTGCTACAGCTATGAAAGATCTGTGTATTTACAGATTTGCTGAAGTTCTTCAGGCAAATATGGGAAAACGCTTTAATGTTGCATATTTCAACTTACTTGGTGAAAAATATTTCTATGGTGTATGTAATGATTGAAACAGTTTTGGATCTTATCTGGACTGTACAATGCAACTTGCTTAATTGGTCCTTCATTTCTTTGTAGCTCTGAAGGGGAATGTGTGATTGAACCAGTGCCTTTAATATGAGTTGGTGTTGCATATAGCCTTTTATGGGTACATTTATATGGAATGAATTATTTAAAATAGAATTCTACCTTTTGCAAAAAACACCCTATATATTATGACTAAATTACCTTTTTTGACTTTAAATATTTATCAAGGACAGAGTGGAATTCCAGGGGCTCATTGGTTTTGCTGCAAATGCATAAATAACGTAATGTAGTTCAGGGCTAGAAGGAACCATTAGCTCATGATCTCCTCTGATCTCTGGGGCACAGATCAAGAAATGCTGCCGAGCAAGAACAAGTAACTCTGGACCAGAGCACGTTAGGAGAGAGGGGTGCTCAGGCGCTGCACTGTGTGAATTCAGGTGGCATTAATTCCCCATTGAATACGTACGGATGGTGTGGGTAACTGTTTGAAGAACCCAGTAGATTATCCTGCTTCTAGGATTTGTCTGTGAAAAAATTTACTGCTCACACGGGGTTAAGGTGTGAATTTACATGGTGCTGGCAGTTCTGTATGAGCTGCCAAGGAGGCTGGTGCAGGGCTCTGGGAGTGAAATAGTGGCATGAACCACACCAGTGTTTGCGGAGCAGGCGGCTCAGCTTGAAGGTATGCAAACTGCACTAGGAAGAACATCGATGTAATCTCTGTGCTTTGTACTCTAAATTCATTTTCTTGAGATTTTTTTTTTGTGTATGTCATGTTATATTTTAAATAGATTTAAAGTTCTGATTTCATTGTATTTTACTTTGTTTCACTCTTACTGTCGTCTTCAGTAGAGTCAAGGCAGTCTTTTCAGTTGGTCAGAAGATGATGATGATGATTATTATTATAATAACAAATTTACCCCTCCCCTTCCCTGCATCTGTTACTGGGTGGTTTGCAGGTTTGCTCTTCCTGACACTGGCATCTTACTAACTTGAAGAAACAACAATAAAAACCCCAAGAGAGTGTAGAAGATGTACACACAGAGACAAGAATTGGTCGCTGTTGGTGTGAATTACATTGCCACAGCTGTTCAAAGTTAGATGAGCATACATAAATGATTGTTTGAGTGTTTAACTTTTTCCATTTTTTGTTTAACCTTCAGTCATTCTTTCCACCTCTTCCTGGTATTATGCAGTCCAGTTCTCATCTCTTGAATTCAAGTGGCACTGCTTAGGGTTGTAATAGGCCCTCTTACACTGATACATTCTTACTTTGAGCCAGTAAATTTCTGAAGAGTGAATTAATGAATAAAACTGAAGCTAGGCAATGTCCTTTGTTTACTTTTCAGAAGATCTCTAAGCAAGAATATTAACTATACAACATCATCTACCTCCTTCTGGTTTGTGTAGTTCGTAAACAGAGCCCAGACTTTTTGTGCCCTAACAGTAGCCTAATACCAATCCACATGGTTTTGATTGTGTATATTTTTAATAGGCTCTGTAACATTTTTCTCCCCTGGATTGTGGGTTTTTTTACATTCTCAGACAATTTCAAAATTTATGTTACTTAGAGCTCCTGTTGCTTCCTCTTCTATAGTTGCTGCTTTATGGGCATCATCGTGCTTGTCATATGCTTCATTACTGGTAAAGGAAACACACTTTTTTGTACAGTTTAAATATTTCTTTACTCTGCTGCTTTTCAAGTTATACTGGATGCAGGGGGAAAACGAGGCTCTCTGTTGGAGTGATGTGGGTGAAGCAGAATCCCCTTAGGGATCACTGCAAGTACTGTTTTCTAATGCCTAGAGAGACAGCTTTTTTTTCTCAGTTTTACTAATATTTGCAACTGAATTGCTGCTTTCTTAATACTTCTTAAATATTGAAAAAAATATAAGGAGAGAATGATGCTGTCTTGGTGCTTTGCCAGTTTCCAGATGGTTGTTTAGTCATATTGTTCTAGCTAAGACTGAATTCTATGTGTATGTGCAAAATGTTTATAACTTAAAAGTGAACCAGCCTTGGCATAAACATGTTGTATGTTGCTATTTGCTGTCATGTGTTCATTGGGAGCTCTTAATTCACTCTAATATGGTTATCAGGGTTAATTTTTAAATATTTTAACTTTTTAAATAAATATATTGAAAGAATGTTCTCGCTTAAAGACAGAGTTATTTTTATTTCTTAAAATATTAAAATGTATTTTTATATAGGTACCATTTTGGGTAAGAAATATAAATTTTTCACATGATTTTAAGGTTAAAAAAATTACTAAGCAGGTGTGCCAAGCCAAAAATATCTCAAGTCGAATAGTTTCACTTCCTTATTCCCCTCACTTATCTGTAGCTATCTTTCATCAGCAGAACTCGGAGCACATTGCAAAGGAAGATATTTTTCCACATTTTATGGAGGATGTGTTGATCTTTTGCCTTATTGATTAATGCAGCACCTTTTTTTTCTCTTCTGAATGTGTCATAACAATGATGAATGCCTCAAAAGCTCTTGAAGGCTGTCAGTAATGCTGAAATGAAATTTTCTCTTCTGGAAGTATTCTGATACAATGCCTATTTATGTGATCAGGTAAGGCCTTCTGTAAGACTTTCCCTTCTCCTTACCCAGTGCAGAGATTAAATGGACAAAAGGAAAGACTTCAGGTTTTCTGAGAATTGTGTTTCTAAAACTTCAGGTATTGCAGATGAATAAATCTCTGTGGATGTAACCCTTGGTTTCTATTGCAGCATTTTACATACATGGATTTGAGGCAATACAAAAGGCTCATTTCAACTTTTTTGTAACTGGCATAGCTTGACAGTGCTGCAGTGGAGGAACTGTAGGAAGATGTCTGTCCCATAGTACTAAGAAAGTTGCAATGTTGACCTGTTAACATTGGTCAAAACATTCAAAACTCTAGGTCTGGCATGTTTGTTTGGGTTATTTGGGGGTTATACTTAATGTCCCAAAATGCTCTTTTAAAACACTTTAAATTAAATCTTGCTCATGATGTTTTCATGTTTCCTTAGGGTTTTTTTTATTTGATAAAGAGTGGTAGTCTGCCAAATGATTTTTTCAGATGACCATCACTTGCTGTTAAAAATGAGTCATTTAGGACCGTATTGAGACCTAGCTGTTCCATGGAAGATTATGTTAGCTCAGTAACAGGGATTGGCAGTACTTAGCAGTCATCAATGCAGCAAAACTCTTATGGGATGTAGTCATCTCACAGACTGCATGAGAACACCCTCTCGGGTCTACCTAGTGGTGGGCTTTTGGAGGAGGGGCTCTGCCTCTGCCTTTGGTTGTGCTTGCAGGTTTATCTTTAGGTGATGGTGTGCTCTTGAGACGCTTCTTAGGAGGCCACATGAGCTGATGTAGTTAGGTCTAATGGCCTCAATAACACCTATAGTATGGCATTTACAATGTGGGTGCCAGGCTGTGATGAACCAGAACAATCTTTAGTGTGGATCATAATTTTTAGTGAGTGAGGGGCTGATTGCCAGCACATAGCATAGACTATGGATGTTTGTGCACATGCCAAGATTTGCTTTAACTGGAGCTGGAAGTGGTTGATAAGGATGGCAGCAGATTATGATATACCCTGTAGGCACAGGTGGGAATTGAAGGGCAGTTTGAGGATGTGATGAGACAACCAAGAAGTTGACAGCAGGGCAGTTTAAGTGCTCTTCTTCAAGGAGCCTTGCTCTCCAGTTCAGCAGTAGTATGTACTTTAAACTTCTTAATCCACAGCAAAAAGAGGTGTCATTTGGCAGGTGGTGACTATATTGAAGAAAGAGCGATGGATTTCCAGACTTCCACATGGCAAAGGCCTGTATCATTTGAACGGAAACTATTCCTGCCATCCCGTTCTGTTGGATGATTTACTGTAAGAATTCTTTAATTTGGTAGATACTGTGGAATAACTTAATACACATCTCCAGTATACTCTCTCTTATAGTTTATATTCCTATTTTGTTATAGCTGTCTTTATAGAATATGTGTGTCCAGGCAGTTCTGGATAACTAATCTTAAAAATGGCTAAGAAAAAGTCAAGTAAGCATTTATGCTAGCTACAAAACTATTATATAGTTTTATCTTTAACATTTTTTCCCATTCCTCAAGCATTTTCTGTTTAGGAGATGGTTTTGCAATGTAAACCTTATCAAAGCAACTTTTTATTTTGAAGTTCATAGAATTAAAATTATCTCAGCAAGTGCTATGCAGTCAACAGTAAAATGCTTCTCTGCTGTATGTTGATTGGAATGATCTGTAGAGATAGCAAAAAAATTAGCTTAATTGTTGTTTTAATTAAATAAGATTTATATTGGTTATCAAGCTCCTTGTGCAAATAATCTTCTGCTTAAGTATATTTTTACCAGTCTCATTTAAACTATCATGCTAAATATCACTGCCTTTTAATGCAACTATGGTGACTTACTAATTTACCACTAATTCTTTATTAAGATAATGACAGGAAGAAATTCTAATAAAATCAGTTGGGCTGATAGCAATAATTTGCTATGGCTTCGGTACTTAATGTGAAAGTATATAAAGTTTGTTGTGCTCACGCTACTTGCTGAGAGTATGTTTTTTCCATTTTCCAAAAACTGTTTGCAGACAAACCCAGACACTATTTTGGAAGGAAGTTTTGGGAAAGTCTAGTTAAACTACTCACAGTTGGTCTTAATTATAATTTGATTATATGTAGAGATCTCTATGCTAGAGTAGTGTGTGTTTTAGAAAGATTTTATCCCTGATCTGCTTCAGAATAAAATATTTGTTGTATCTACTTTTGTGGAATTGTTTCAGCTAGGAAATCTCAGTGAACAAACTGCTACCTCCTCTGCGTGTTTCTGTTTCTGCAAAGGAAGTATTTAAAATTCCAGCTGTTGTGAGTACTTGTATTGACTTAAAAAGGGACAGAGATGGGAGTTTATCGAAACTACCCAAAGATGGGAATACCTGCAATGCAGTTAACCTAAATAAAGCATGATGGCTCACAATGAAACCAGTTATGAGACAGTTTTGGCGTAGCTGGTTTCGGGTCTGTGTTTTTCTTTCCTGAAGTAGTTTGTGTGGCTGGGCATCCAGCCTGCGAGTTGCATCGGCGCTTTCAAAAACCAGTTGTCATAAATGCTCTGAAAGCTGAAAAAAATGTTAGCTGTCTTTACCATATAGATCTTCATTTATTTTATGTTTTCATAGCAAATAAAGATTTTATTTTTTTTTAGATGTGGCAGCCTTAATGGAGAAGCAGCTTAATTATTGATAATTTACAAGGGTGGTACTCTGGCTAGATTTCACCCCTGTAAATCTGCTGCTGCCTTAGCAACAGCTACAGTGTATCATTTAGTGCTTAGGCTGTTTGTGGACTGTACAATATCATAATTATAGAACAAGATGTACAGATGTAGTGGCTTTGAATATAAATGAGTCCTGCCTCATACAGTTTTGAATTTTTTGAGGAGGGATGTATGTGATATGTGTGTGCCTGTCTCAAGTTTCTTGTCCCCCAGTGTTGTGTAAGGGAATGGTTAGCTGTTGTTCCAGAATGCTATACCACACCTTGGGAAGAAGGAGCATGGGGGCAGATATAAAGCAAGAAAGCTCTTAGCATTCCTTGTGACTAGCAGGACGGTCCTTCAGAACCAAACAGGTGTCGTGGCCAACACTCTGTAAACAGATCAGCAGATGCCTTTGACCCAGGAGAATCCTACAAGCTGAAGATAAGGGACAAGGTTGAAAGTGGAGAGAACAAAACATTGATCACAGCAGCTTTATTGGAACAACTTCTGGAAAAAACCAAACCAACAACCATCCATACAAGGTTCTGGTTAGCTTTATCTCCTAATTATAATGTAGCAGAAATCTCAGTCTGGCAGTAACCATAAAATTTCAAGTGTGTCAAGAATGTTGCTACTAAGTGCCTGATTGTTTACATTTGTAAACAAAAGGTATCTTTTGTTTTCTTTACTCTGTGCTTGACTACTCTGCTGTGAGAGATATTTTATTATACTGTGTAATGTTTTTAATGATTGTTGCTAAATACAGATGATACAATATGGAACTTAGAGTATGTACAAAACCTTGCAAATACATCTAAGGATGATCATTCACCCTCTATAATCACTTTCCTTTTCCACCTCTATTTGAATGGAGGATTTTGCTGTACACATTTTATTTATTGTTGCACTTGGTTTATCACTCTTTGCTGTAAAAATAGAGCTCTGCTAACAGGCAAGCTCCTCAGCAGAGCAACATTTCTCAGGAAGAATAACGAGAAACTTGAAATACACTAAACATATTGAAGAAGTCTCAAAATATTTACTTAAGCATCAGTTCACGTAAGTCCTCATTTGAGCTTCTTTATGCACATGGATGGGATGATGTATTATTAGTTAGATTTTTGTTCTTTCGAAAGGTAGCAATTTAGTGCACTACGGTACTCAAATGTCGTAGAGGCAGCATAGGTTAAAACAAATGTCATGAGTTAGAAAGTAAAAAGGATTATGGTTTTAATGCCAAATTGGTTTTAGAAGTTTTCTAAAGAGTTGACATAAAAGAAAAATAATGACTATTAAGGTGCTACCTTTTAATCTGCTGCTCTGGTGGTAGTGTGTTCAGCAGTGCTTCAGTGCTGTGTTAAGCATAACCAAGATGTATGTGGAGGCTTGACATGGTGAAAAAGCATAGCAGTAATATAGAGACTGTACTGCGCCCAAGTCCTTTAGCAGTGGAGAACAGAAAGGGGAATTTATTATTGAAATGTTTATGAAAAGAAGTTTTTAATGTGTGAATGTGCATTAAAAAGAAGACAGCCTAATTGAATGTTGGAGAAAGCTGCAGCTTGCAAAGCCAGTGGTGGCTTTTTCTTGCTTCGTAAATTAAGCAAGGAAGAAGGCTTTCTTTTCCATTAAATAGCATAATTAGCCCCACTGTCTTGAGTGTCTCCAAGCCTTGTGTTTGTTTTTATGACCTGCTTTTTGCCTGTTTGTTTGCCTGTAGGAAGTATTATTAAAACAAATGATAGGCTTTGCTCACTAAGGTGTGTGTGGAATACCCACTAAAATTTGGGGTATGGTAAGTGATGCATGTTGATAAATGGTTTGGGAATTTCACTTTCACATTCTGTCATAAGCATCAGGGTTCAAGGTTCTGATTTTGGATATTACTTTCCCAGTGATTAGTCATCCCATGTCAATTAAACTACGAAATGTTTCTTCCTCTTTATCCCTTTAAGGGATAATAGTAAAGCAAGTGCACTGACATGGTACGAATGTTACGAACTTTGTAGATAGTTTTGGATGTTTTTTGTGCTATATGTAAATGGTACTTTTGCTGTACTGAATACTCAGTCCAAATCCATGAAGTTTAATGAGAGATCTGGATTTAGCCTTTGGTTTCTAATGCTTAATGAGCTGCCCGCAGAATTTCTTTTGTCTGCTTAAACTCCTAAATATTAGCCTTGGTTTTGTCTCCAGCACCACACAGAACTGCAGTCTGGATACAGGCTTCTGCGCTTGAAAGCTTTTTGGATTGTTTTTTTTGTGGGATTTTGAATTATTTTTAATTGATACAGTTCTTTCTCCTTTATATCATTGCCTTGCTTATATTCTTAGGGACCACTTAAATGTATGTTTTAGTTTGAATTGGGAATCTACCTTTGGAATTGGCTGGGTTTGTACACCTCAGTTCGCATTGAAACCCAGCCTGGTGTGTGCATGTATTTTTTTTTTTTTGGATGAAACTACAGCAGGAGTTGCATCACCCTCTGATGCTCATGGGTGTCCAGTCCCTGAGACTGCATTGCAGTTCCTCTGAAGTCAAGACGTGGTGCGGACGATGGCTCAGCTCAGCCGTTCTGTGCTGCCGGCCCCTCCATCATGCTGCACCGTGTTGGTTTGACACCCTTGCAGCTGTGATGATGCTGTTGCAACCAGACCTGTGGCAACCGTTTGTAGGAGTTGCTGCTTTGGGTTGTCTGTGCCCCTTTGTCAATTAGTGGCTGCTGCAACAGAACACAACCTTTCAATGGAAATAAACACACAGTTACTGTGTGTTTGTATCCATTCACTTTTTTCTTAAAGAAGGCTGGTTAGGCAGTGAATGTGCTGGACAAGAGCTCTGTACATCACTAAGAGTAACAAAACATTGTGGTCTTTGAAATGCTTTGAAGTTCTTTAACTTCTGAATTAACCTGACTGAAGGCTTGAAGTTTTCATCTTAATGTGTTCCAGTGTGTATGTAAAACTCCTTGGGATTCTCATATCTGATTAACATACGTATTACTAACCTAAAATAAAGCTTATATAAATCTGTGTATATAGTAAAACTGGTGTTGCTGTCCTCCGTAATTATCAATATTGTTTCTTCTAATTAAAAATAAAAACATTTATTGATAGCTTGAAGAGATTAACAACTATTTTGTCTTATCTGGAAATTGTAATTTAGAAAGTAAAGTTCCAAAACTCCTTCTGTTATGAAACTTACCTTTGCAAAATCTCTAGTGTGGGTTATAGAAAATAGAGTTGTTTGCTAACCAACTCTATAGCCCTTATTAAGCGTTTTCCATTCTGTAAAGGCAATAGCTCTGAAATACAGAAGAGATTGCATTAAATCCTTGGCTGGCAATTTTGTGTGGGATTGAGTATTGAAATGCAGCAAAGCAAATAATGAAGGCATATGTTTACCTATAATTCTTTTTACCTTGGGAGAAGGATTAAATAGGAACAGTTTGGTTGTTGTCAAATTCTTAACAGTTGCTTTCAAGCATGAAACAGTCCCTGGGCTCTCGGAGGATTTACTTAGCAGTTTGAATAGAGAAGTCTTTACTGCTAATGGAACTGAGATGGCAGGCTTAAGCAATGGGGTGCTTTATAGCCTCTTTAGCCACTTGAGAAGATGTAACATCAAATAGCTGAAATCATCTTGGTCTCCATTGGTGTTTGGGAAGTTGCACAACGATTGGTGAATAAATAATTCAGAGTTTCATGAACGTCTTGATGCTAGAGCGACAAGTATCTAAAAGCTTGATTCACAGAAGGTTTAGTACCAGGAGACATTCTATAGCTTTTTGGTGAGCTTTGCCCCAGGGAACGTTTACTGATGATTCAAAATAAATTAAAAAAATTTTTAAAATTCTGTTGGCATTGACTGAGGGTTGTACAGAGGTATTTAAGATTCAAAAATGCTGTTCATAAAAAGGAATATGTTATCTTTCTGGGGATGACTTAAAATTGAATTATTATGAGTTATATGTTAAATTACCTTATGGTGATTTTTGGTAAATCGTATTAAAAAGATCTTTACTAAACAGTTAGGAAATGTATAGAAAATCTGAGTGTGGATTCATCCCCAATTCTGCCTATAGATCAGAATTGGGGGGAGTTTTGTTTTTTCTGTTTGAGTTTTTTGTGTTAATATTCACATGGTATATCGAGTGCCTGTTTCCTTTGAGAAGAGGAGGCAGCAGTAAGGCAACTAGCAGTGGAAGATGTTAGGTTTACATATCCCAGGTTTTCCTTTTTTTTCTGCCAAGTAGAACAGCTTTATTACTCCAGTTTTAAAAGGCACACTTTCCCTTCAGTGTTTCCCCCTTTCCCCTTTAGAGTTCATATTAAATCTGCTAATGAGATACCTAAAATTTTTAAGCTTTGCTACTGGGATCAAAATGTTATGTGAAAAACTGTTCTGGTTGAGTACCCGCAAACTTGGGATAATTTTCAGTGCTGTGAAAAGGTTCTTGCCTACTCAATTCATCTAATTTTTGCCCATGCTAATTGCTGGGTTGGTACTGAATTCTTAATTTCAGCTTCTCTAATTGTTCCTCTGAAGGCTACCAAGTCTCTGCTATGACTCATCTGTAAGAATGTTCAAGACTGAGTAGATTAATTTCTGGATTCGTAGATTTTAATCTTCCAGGTTGCCTACATACACTTGCTCATTACATTTTGCACTACTTTGGACCTATATCTGTAAAGGTGTTGATACAGAATCTGTCTGATGCATAATAAGCCAAATCCTGAGGTAAGTGGTTTCAGTGGTAAATTACTGTCACTTAGAATTTAAATAAATGCCAATTTCAAATTTGAATTTGCCTAAACTGAAGCTTAGGGTTCTGCTGTGCTCTCCTCATGCATTGGGGTTTTTTTTGCTATAGGAAGTTGCCTGTTACCAGAACCCTCATTCCTTTTTAGGTTCCTTAGACCACGAGCAAATAACCTCTTAAAAGTTTCTGAAATTAATAATTATTTGGACTTTATGGGTCTCATCAAATGACAGATTTTTCCTGGACTCTTCTGGGTTTGACCAGGATGGAGTTAATTTTCTTTCTAGTAGCTGGTGTAGCTACTTCATTTATGCTAGCAGTTCTTCTAATGATTGTTTTCATCTGCCAAAGCTGTCAGTTGTACACTGAAGTCTGCTAATTTATCTAGCCAAAAGAACTGATACTGTATTTCGCTGGTGAATATTTTGATTAGAATATCAGCAGTAGAAGGGTTTTGACCTTGGCTTCATGTTTTTAATTCCTTAGGTTGTTATTTCCCTTGGGTTATATTGCCCCCACCCCCATTAAAGGTTAGCATCCTGAGACTTCAGAAGCTGAAGTTCCTGCCTGATGAAGCAGCTCGACTATTATGACTGCTAGTGGTGATATGAAAGCTGTATCTGCCATTGACCCCTTCAGATAGTTGAGACACACCTTACATACTGCTTTTAGTCTGCAGTGGAGCCAGAATTACTCAGAGTAGTTTTTCTTGTGGGTAAGAACATCCACTCTAGTTGCGTCTTATTTTGCTGCCTTCTGCAAACATTCACGTAAAGAAAATACCCAGATATACTTCCAGGGTAAGAGGGTACTGCTGTTTTGAGCAGAACTTGCCTTGGAGGTGGGTGAAGCCAAAGTAGAAAGTGGAGCAAACGAAAACATTTTACTTATTTCTAAGGAACAGACATATTAATGAAGGGCACTCTGATGAAAACCAAAAGTCTTCTGCAGGCGGCTTTCAGATAATGTCTCAGATGTCCAGCTGGACGTGCACTCTGTGCTGTAAGGTTTCAGTTGAAATGGTAGGTGGATTCAGAGTTTCCATGGGAGAATGGGGAAATGATGTCTGCCTCCCACAGGCTTTGAAAAACATATGACCCATTTGTAGCTTTTAGTCACTTTCCTGCTTTTTTTCCTCTGTTTTTTCTTTTGTGTGTGTGTGTGTCAGGGCTTCCTTCGATTAACAATCCATTTAGTGGCCTCTCGCTGTGGAAGTAAGGGTACTTTTCTTCAGGTCAGTAGACCTGGTCCTGAGATACTTTTACATTTACTTGCCTTTTAAAAATCAGTATCTCTTCAGAGACTTCCTTACCTAAACTCTGAAATGTTCTTGGGAGCCTAAAGGCTGGTCACCCCCTGTTATCTGAGAAATAGCATACTTAAAATTCTGCTCGTGTTTCCAGGCATAGCCAACTTCTACAAGCTTCTCTTCCCATTTAAAAGAAAGGCAGGGCTGTTTCCAGGTCAAGCACTCTTTTTTTTTTTTTTTTTTTTTTTTTTTTTTCCCCTCAGCTGGGAAGCATAACACTTTTGAAATCAAGAATATGAAGTGGGACAGGTTTGTTCTTCTTGAATCTTTTGGGAAACAGTGCAGTAAGGCATTTTGTAACTATTTGCTAGTATCGCTTCAGAGTGTTTGGGATGAATTCCATGTGGATTAGAGGTTTGGTGAATCTTGGAGTCAACTGGAAAGTAGAGTAGTCTCTCAGATGGCCAGTCTTCACCTGTAAGCTCATAAGCAAGATACCGTTTCAGCAGTCAGTTGCATGGGCTTGCAGAGGGGTAAATGATCAGATTACTGGCTCTGATGAAATAACTGGGTTAATACTAAGAAGAGCTTGCCAAAAAGGTAATGTTTCAGGTGCTGCAAGAATAAATTCTCTAATATACACATACTCCTAGACATGTGGATTTCTGAGGCCTTCATCTTACAAGAACAATGCTCTTGATCCTCAAATTGGGCAGTTTAGTGATGTGATTGTTATAAGCCCCTGATGTTTGGTAGCTAGCTACCTCTCCACAGCAGATTTGGAAAAGAGGAGAGGAGGGAAATGTGAAATACTGTAGTGAAGCTCTAGGTGTACATCTAGATGTCACTGTAGTGGGTGTTGAAGTCTTCCACAATATCATGACAACTAATGGTGCTGAAAGGAACTCGGTTAATTCAAACAGAGTACCTATTTAAATCAGATAGATGCAATAACAGTGTTAACTGATTTACAAAAGAGCAGGTATTAAATTAAAACAAATGAATTGCTTTTTACTCTGGGAATGTAAATTGTTAGTATATGCAGGTTAGTATGCATGCTCTTGCTAAATACTGGGCTCAATGACTCTCAGTTTCTCTAAAATACAGTAATAGAGATCCTCTGTCTGCCAGTAATCACCAATTAGGGTGAAATCTTTGTTTACCGGTTTTGAGATAGTCTAGGGCACGCTGAGTCAGTGTCTTGGAGCGGTTTTTTCCACAGTAAACCCACTCTTAATGGTGCTCTCACGAGGAAGTCTTCCGGGCCTCCTGCACTGCAAGCATGTAACAGGAAATTTTGAGCTCAGGGTCACTCTTTCTAAGAGGCAACCCAGCTAGATGATCTGACAGCGCTCTCTTTGTTGCTGATGTCAATTTATAGGCCTATTAGCACTGGATTTGAGGAGTAAGTGTTCACCTTTGAGAGAACCCAGCATTCCTTGTGTTGCTCTATTGTTAATATGTTGTATACCTCTATCAATTATTTTGTTTAAAGAGTGTAAGAGAAGAGTGTTTCAGGAATGTCTTTTATCTGAGGGTTTTACACATTGTTAAATGGGCTCATTTGTTGCCCAGCATTTTAATATTACTTTAGTAAGTTTATATCTTGAAAATGTTTTTTTCCCCCCTTGGTACTGTTGAAGTTGTGTTGATATTAACAATGCTCAAAAAACTCAGAAGTGTTTGCTTTCTCACTGTCATATTCTAACAGTCATCATTCCTTCACTATGGAAATAGTGAATTCCATAACCTCTTCACCTTTGAAACTTGTGGTGATGAGATAAATATGTATTTGACTGTTTTGCTAAAGCAGAGAGTTGTGTGTATATATGATAACATATACTTGGTGTCTACCTTCCGAAGAACACAATGCCATATGCAGTGTTGGAAGCTGCTAGAGCTCATGAAAAAAATCCAGAGGATACCAATTACATTTCTGCCAGTTGAAGATGAATAACCTCCAGGGTTGTTCTTTCTTAAAGCTTTTTGGTTTTTATGTATTTTGTTGCTTTAGTATGCACACATTTGACCTCTGCAACTGGTAGAAGAGCTTTAGTGAAATTTTGCCTAGAAATTCCACTTTAGTAGTCCATATCCTTTCCTATGGAGATCACATGGATCTTTATTTAGAAAAATCAACATAATTTGCTGTTTTGAACAGTTGATTTTACTAGGCGAGGACTTTCCCTCTGCTTTGGGCTTAAAGGTAAATTGAAATGGAAAAGTGGTTTTGAACAAAAAAATGTGGAAGGTTAAGAGATTAACTGCCTGTTAAAGGCTGGTTTCCTTCTTTTGTTTCTCTTTCCTTTCAAAGGAAGCTAATCTGGCTTTTGGGTTATGGAAATTGTTAGATGATTTGTAGATTATATTACCAGAAGGGGCTGGGGGTGGGTGCATGTAGGTTGGTCTGTCTGCCTCTGCGCTCCAGGCTGTAGCAGTTCCCATAACTAATTCTTCCTTGAACCCAGCATTTAGTGTGGGACTTGAATCCCTGCTATTGTATAGACAGAAAACACCTGTCTATTATATGGTACACAGACACAAGTATTGGCAGTCTTGGATGCTTTTCCTAGTGTTCCTTGTGGGTGGAGGCTAAAGCAGGCCTGAAAAACTGAACCTTGGTTACATCTTCATTTAACGAACAGTTTAACTTGACATAATTTCCTGGGTTTGAGTTCCTCAGCTCTAGTAAATGATCAGGAGCAGCCAGTAACTTCATCAGGTTCATCGGGCTGTGCTTGCCACTTACTAATACAGCTGGGTAATTTTAACTAACTTCCCCTGGAATTTGACCAGGGAATCGCAGTGGAAGCAAATGAAGGTGCATGGGAGTTATAGCTGTGTGATTAATATTGATGTAACTAATGAAAACTGGCTTGTAATCTTGCACCCTACTGTCATCAAGTGTGCTATTTGAACACAAAGGTCAGGAAATCTCAGGCATAATTAAGGATGGATTATTTTGGCTGTACACTCTTTTTATGTAAGCCTTGAGTCAGAAACAAAAGCTTTAGCTTTGCCAGATGTGTTGTTATCAGCAGGTCACTGTCCTCGAAGTGGTGAGGTTTATGCGAGTGCTCTGCATGTTGCTCTGTCAGTCCCTCATTGCAATACTGCAACTTGCTTCTCTGCATTGAGCAGGTGAATAAAACCTCGGAGGTAATTAGTTCCTGTTAGCTGCGTGAAAATTTGTGACTGAATAAGGGGGAGAGATGTGAGTTAGTTCATGCCAGGGGAAGTGGCCGCTGGTGCAGATGCTGAGCTGTAGCCTGGCCTGCTGCTTGCGCACCTGGAACTGTCACTGTGGGATTCTCTGTTGCAGCTGATGGGATACAGCAGTGAGCATCAGGGGGCTTGAGGGAAACTTTATGAAAGTTGTGATGAGCTGTGATAATTTGTGGCAGGAAATCCTGGGCTGTTTTTTAGAACTTGTGTTTATTCCACTGTGGAAAATGCCAAAGTGCTGATTTTCTTCCTTTAACTTTGATCAAACTCAGACATGCGTGATAAAACTTGCTTTTCAGCAGCATGCAGTGGAGAAGGCTTCTGAGAAAGCTATTTTGGATCTTCATTGTTGCATTTTCTTTCACAGCTGTTGGTAAATACACTAACATTCTGCTGTGTGCTGAGGCCAGTTAACATTATTGAATTACTACTTTTATTTGGACTCCTTGAAGCCTGTATTTCACAGTGTTTAAGGTCATTTGCCTGAGGTTGTAGATTGAAGAATATGATTAGCTGATCAGTCCGTCACTGCTTTTTTAGTCATCCAAAGCATGGGTTACATTTTCATGATAGCTAAAAAAAACAAACAAAACAGCAAACCCAGAACAAACCTACAACAAGGAAAAAAAAAAGAAGGTAGGAGAAGAAATACCAAGGTTGCTTGCATTCCTGCCAAGTTGCATTTCTTTTCAAGACTGCTATATTTTTACTGAGTTTCCTTCCTTCCCCATCCCAAATAATGAGAAAGAGAAACACTGGAATCTGTACTTTCTTTTATATGAATGGAACTAATTCTGTATTAGACAGGAGAGGTAAAGGTCAGCTAGACTTATTTTCAGACGGCAGTTGTTACTCTGAAACTAGATAATTTGGGCAGTAACTAAAATGAAGTTTTCATATAAGACTCAATTGATACTTCTGAAACATGGTAGAGCATTGAGTAGAAGAAAACCTTGGCAACTTGGATGCTGCTTAAAAATTTAAGAACATAAAGCAAGGTTTCATGAAAAAGTAGCAGTGCTACTCTCAATGTGGTTAAATTTAAATATTAGGTATAGTGTCTGGCTGCTGGGTTGTTAACTTTCTGTTGTGACATAAAGCGGAAGAGTTGAATTGCAGGTTGACAGACACACTACCATTTCAGACCTTCAGCCTAATGCATCTTGCCACCACAATGTAAGCTCATAATTCTTTGCTTTTAGACTGTATGACATCTAATGAGAGTTCTGTGTGGAAGTTGAATTGTAGAAATTTCTAGCTTGCTTGTGTCTTAGTTCATGCCTGAACTCAAAACATCCACGAAAATACAAGGGGTTTTGAAATTAGAATCTTATAAAGGAGAAAGGCAACTTAAATTAGTTGAAATAGAATAGTATTCCTAAATATTTACCTGACTGGCAGCTGAAATGTACTACTATTAGTGTAAGAAACAAAAATATTTTATGAAGAACAGCTGCCTTCCGGAAAGCTACAGGCCTTCCTGATCTGCCTGTTCCTTCATAGCTATCCTTCCTCTCCTTGAAAAATACTGGGAAGTGGAACATTTTGCATCTTTTTCTGAAGGTCAGTGTTGTGTAGTTTTGCAGAATCAACCAATTTCAATGTTAGGCATCCCCTGCTGAAAAGCCCTGCCAGAGTGTAATACAAAAAGAAAAGTGTTTTCCTAAGTAGCTGACTCCAAAATTAATTCTGGTGCTCCCAATCCCCACGCCTCCATCCTTCTCCCCCTAACAAATAAGTCTCTGAATCCTTGGAAATCAGCATCCATATAGTGAAAATCAGCAACAGTATGAGTAAACACATGGACCCCTTTGTGGCCAGTGTAACCTCGTGACTTGTAAGAACAGCGTTATAACGTGGAGAGGAGTCAAGTGAAAATAAAATGTGTGAATGAGGTTTTGACTGTCAGAACATCAGCCAAAGAGAAGACAAAGAATGAGGGAATAAAGAATATTAAATGTAATGACCTTGGTAAGAGTGGCAGTTATGAAAGTGGTGTTTAATGCTTACTGCTGTTATGAATATACTTTTGTACTTGTTATGGAAGCAAATACACTATCTTTAAGAAAACCAGAAGAAGCTAATAAAAAAAACCAAAACCCAACAAACCTGCAATTGAAGGCTGCCTACCAACTACAAAGGGAAGGAAGAAATCCAGCAAGGAACCAATAATTAAAGGCATTAATTGGGGGCACTAAGCCCATTCATTAATAAACCTACATCAACAAAGTAATCAGCAGATTAAAGTCCAAATAATGAAAACATTAGGACTGCAATACTAATTTAAAGAACTAAATTAAGCAGAGGAGACATTACTATTGTCTCTGAAGATTCGGTCTGTGTATATGTCCTCAAAAATTAAATTGAATTTTTAAATAATTAAATAGCTTTTACTGGGCTAGAGGAAAAAGTTTCATCTATGCATTTTGTGGTTCAATTTTGCTGAATAATAGTGGGTTGGTTATATTCCACCCACAAACTTTTAAAATCAAAATGTAACCATTCTAGTCAGGAGTAGATATAATACCACAAGTAATTATTCTAAATATTAGAGGTGATGTGGTTGCTCTCTCAGAACAGTAGTAAAATGGGAAAGGAATAATATCTTTTTTGGTAGTTCACAGTCAGATTTTGACTAATAAATGTTTCCCAGTAGAAAAGGTATTGCCATCATGGTGTGATCTGAAAAAGCCTGAAAGAGAATTATGGCAAATAATGGATATTATTAGTCTTGAAAAAAACCCTTGAAAATCTGATCTTTGCAGAATGACAAGTTTACCATTTTTGGATGATAATTTCAGTTAAAATTACTGTTACAGCTTTATTACATGGAAAGATTAGCTGAAATGCAATGACACATAAGTATCCAACTAATTTATCTGTTGAATTAAAAGAGAAGGGATGAGTTTTTTAAGCAGTAAAATGTCACCTTATTAACTATTATAAATGACAAGATTTCTGATATAAGGCCTTTTTTAATAGTTTAAGTGACATTGCACAGTGTCACTGTTCTAGGTTTTTCTCCCCCTCCCCCACGCCCTCCAAAAGATTTTTATATGACCATAAGTTTTGCTCCTATCTATCAGTTACTACCTACTCAGTCATTCACTGTTCTAATTGTTTATGCTACTATTCCCCCAGCAGCAGGCATAGAAAATAATTGCTATTAAATTCAGTTGAAATGTGGTCTGGGGGAAAAAGTCCCAGTTCATTGTAAGCATTTATTTAGGTAATTGGTAACATTTGGACATAAGCTATAAAGAGCTTAGAAAATTGCTAAAGTTTCTGCAATTTTTTTTAATGCTACATGTGATGAGGTTATTTATTGTTATCTTTCATAAATTGACATCTCTAAAGTATTGTCAGTAGTTTTCTGTTCTGAACCCTTCAGTTATTGAACTTCTGCATGTGTCAAAAGTTAATTATGGTACAAAGGTGAAAATCCCATTACTTCAGAATCTTAAATGTCATAGATGTGGTAAAGAGCATCATAATATGATGATACCTCTCCCATAGGTTGTACAGCTACAATTTCCAGTCTTACAGCTTTCCATTCCAGAGACTGCCCAGGTACGTACTGCAGTGCTAAACCTGGGAATCGTTCAAGTTGCTGACTCAGAGGTGACCTGCTGGAGTCGCACACCCAGTGCAAATGATTGATGTTGCCCAACGGCTTAGTGACTTGTCGAAGTTAGCTGTCTTTCTCCAGCTCCACACCCTGTGTGTGTGCAGGAACAACCTCATTTGGATGCTCCAGCACATACTGGCTCTTGTACCTCTGCCCCAGGAAGACTGCGGCGTAGTCATTAATGCAAAGGCTTGGTGTGAGATTTGTACTATGGTTGATGTAGCCACAACCAAAGGGTAGCTGCAAACCAAAAAGAGCAATACTTGTTTAGGAGAAGAACTGAAGTGGCTTATGCTTTGAAACAAAACATGTTTTACTTGCGCTTAACAATACATGTGTGACCATCCTGACTTCTGCTACTGGGGTGGACAAGCTGCCAAAGCCCAGCAATTCCTATGACATAATGTAAATCAGAGCTGTGTCAGACCCTGAAGTCTACTGGCTGTTTTCTTGACACTGTTAGTACCAGTACCAGGGGATTAATTTCAAGTGATTTAAAAATAAATATGGTCGCTTTTAAATTCAAAAACATCTTTTGCTACAAATTCAGTAGTGTCCATAACAGTAGTCCTATTCAGTATCTTCAATAATATTCTGTCCTCCAGCAGTTCTTTTTCACATCCTAACTTGTGTTTGGAAGTGATGACCAGAAGTTGTGTGACTCAGATGTTACCTCTGGCAAGACTACACACTGTAATACTGCTGAGAAGCTTGATATTTGGAGATTTCCTCTACTGTGTTAGTCATTTCTAGGTGTTAACGTTTTCATAAATACCTAATTTTAAAAAAAGCAGTAAGATATGTTAATTTTATAAAACTTAACTGTCATTGCAAGCGCAGTAGTATTAGTTCACGCTTTTGGATTTTTTTTTCCCAGCCTTTTTTCCAGTGTGTATTCAAAAAAGTTGCAGTACAGCAAGTCTTTGTACTTGGGCTTTTTCTTCCTTTTCCTAGAGCAAAGCATCTTAATTATTTTTTTTAAATCTTCAGATAACATCTGATCTTGAGATAGATAATTTAATGATACTTCATACGCATTTCGAAGATGGAAGGGGTTTTGTCCTTGAACAACAAAGAATATGGGAAAATAACATGTAAGAGCATGTGAATGATATTTTCAGTCTAAGTGTGTCTGGTAAGAGAAATAAAACAGAATTTCAGTTTACTACTGTTTCTGCACTGTTCACTTTCTTATTTTAATCTGTGGACCAGTTAAGTTAGCAAATACTTTTTATGTCTGTTCTCCTTAGAAAAGTTCTTCAAAACACTGAAAAGAAGCAGCAACTCTGCTGGGTAATACCAGTACCAGTAAGTGGTGGCAGATCTCTAATGTAACTTTTTTCTAGAGTTTTGACATTTGTATCTTTGGTTAATGACATCAGATGTTCTTTCAGATAAAACAAGTGTACTTTCTCTCAGGATGTCTATTGCTAAGTTCAAGTTCTTACTTTCACTGGAGTAAGAAGTTTTATGAGCAGTAATCTGCTGATGACAGGGACTAATTTCAACCACTTTTGGTCATGAAAAGCCACAAGAGTTTCCGAATCAAACCACAGTAAAGGCACTGATAATGCTGGGGGATCCTAAAGGCGCTAAATGCTGTAATTCCCTTCACTTTGGGTATGTTTTGTGGCAAAGTTAACGATCCAGGTCAGTTCTAAACCTTGGCTGTTGGAGGGTGGTGATGTGAGGTGCAGCCCATGCTCACAAGCTCCACATGGTTTTCCTTCAGAATGCTGCCTCTCACAGCCACTTTGTTTTGCATGCAGGTGTTAGAAGTTGGAGAGGTTTATGAATTTTGGAAATCCTGAACAATGTGTGGTACTGGGAAACCACTGTTAGGTTAGACTGTCGTTAACTGAAACGTAGGAGTGGATGTTTGTGTGTTCAGGTCATTGCACAGAATCATAAGGAATTAGTCAATGTGTATTTTGCTAATTACTGACTTTGCCTTTGCCTTAGAAGCAGGATGCATAAACACTAAAACTTTCTTCTGATCAAAATAAATGTTCTGAGATATCTTTGAGTTTCACCCATGTGTTGCCTTGTCTTCACATGACAAGGTCCGGTCTTCTCCTTGTGTAGGCAATGGAAAGGAGGTTTTTGAAGCGTGTTTTCTCACTGTCATTGAGTAGTCATCCATTTCGGTGGTTTGTTTGAAAATGGCAGGACATTTTTTTCAGGTCACCTGTGTGAGGGGTAGTCATGGTTTTGGTTTTTGTTTCTTTCAGTTGTGATATACCAACTGCACCTCTGTGTTTGGTGGATCACAAAAAATGATGGGTATCCTATTTTTTGTTGAATATAAAGGAAATATGTTGTATATTTCTCAGTAGTATGCGTATTTCCATCATATATTTTCTTTCTTTGTGTTTTTTTGTGAGGGGCTTTAGAGGAAGTTGGATCCAAGTTTACCAAGCTTACTAAACTTCTGTGCTGTTAGTGGGTAATCAGTGAGAGCATGGAAGTGCTGAGTACACTGATCATCAGCATTGAGGTGTCTCTGTATTTAGGGATGACTTCTGTTGAGTTCCTCAGAACAAAACATGTTTGCCCCCTTTACAGGTCTTGACAGTGAACCAAGGCTGTTCAACAAAATAAGCTGTGATTTCTACTCAGTGAAATTGTTTGTCTTACTACCTTTTGGTTTTATAACGAGCTTAGATTATTGGTTTTTTTTAATATCCGTAGAAGTAAGGCAGATCAATGCACTCTGGCAGATTCGCCTGCGCTTCTTCCTAGGGATCAAGCCACAAATTTTCTGTGGTTTCTCATTTTTCATTAGCCTCTTCCTGCATTACACAGAGTTTTACAGGAAGCAAATGTAAAAGCATTTATTTGGTTTTTGCTTTGTGTCAGTGTTTAGTATCCTTGGTTGTTAGTCATACAGCTGCTAAACCCAAAGAACACTTAATATGGAAAAGCCTTGCTTTGTTTGGGACCAAGTGATAAAGCGTATGTTTAGTGATCTTTCACAACAGGATATAGCATGAGTGATTAATATAGCACAGGGGAAGACTAGGAAGCCCCTCTCTCATCCTATTTTTTCCTTGATCATTATTTTTCTTATTCCTGTGTTTGCCTCAGTCCCCTAAATATATTCCTGTGTCAGCAATTAGCAGTAGCAGTGTTTCATTAATCCATCAGATTTCTGATGTGGCACATTCTGAGACCAAGAGATAATAGGGAATCACTGGTTTAAACCTGGGGATTAGCCTCTGATGCACCAGCCTGCAGCGTGTCGCTAGCAGCAGTGGCGGTAGAGCTGAGCACCAGAGCAGATACACGGCCTGTGCTTGATGCTCTAAAAGCAAGTGACAGCTTTGCTGTCATGTACCTTTAAGCTGGTAAACAGGTATTGCAGTTTATATAAATTTGAGTAATGGCAGTGTATTTTTGATAGTGTTTATATTTCCCAGTTCTATGAATCATTTAATACGTTGTATTCCCTAAATATTTGTTTTACCAAGTTAAAATAAACCCAACTCCACAAAGTAACTTTACAAAGTATCCCTTTATATCAACAGACTCTGAGAATACTTGCCAGCATTCACGTTGGAAAATCCCTATAGGACTTAATTCTGAACAGCTTTATATGCATAGGTAAGCAAGAAACATCATGGGCAGTTATTTTAAAGGTAGCTGTAAGACATCTGATAGCAAATTCATAGTGAAAGGAGCTCAGTTTTGTTTTTAATAGTAAATGCATCTAGGTTGTTATTATCATTAATACAAAATGCATTTGAAATGTCTGTTCCTTGTAAAACCCAGCAGTTGTACTAAACCAGATGAGTTTTTATATTCCTTGTAAGCTTTTAGAAGGAGCTGTATCATCTCTCTGGTGAAGCACGAGCTTTTAAAAATGAGAACACTTCAAAATGCTTGCAGTTGATTTAATTTGAGACTTGCGCAGTATACTGAACTTGCAGATTGTTGCCCCCTTACAGAGATAAAAGAGGATTTATAGGTGTTCTCTCCTTTGGATTGAATAGTACTTTCACAAGAACACCGTAAGTGCAGTCATGGCTGAAGTGATCAGTCTTGCGCTCCTGTTTGGCTCATATGTGGCGATTGGGAAGGTAGAGAAAGATCGCATAGGCCTGAACGACAGATAGCAGTGTGTCTACAATATAATCACAACCAGGCATAAATGAACTGTAGTTCATCAGTATTGGCAGCATTAGGTCCGTTATCAAGAAATACCGGACTAAGGGTGGTGCTGCAGTTAGGAGAGATTGTCTGCTGTGGCTGGATAGCTTCTGCCTACTTTTCCTAAAGCTCAAAGTTGACTTCTTGTTGCAGGTCAGCCACTGGCTTTGCCTCTGAGTTCAGTAGTCTCTTTAGTATTGTTTGGATTTCAAACTCCCCCTGACTTCACCTGTAAGATACTTGATAGACCTGCCTAAGCTGCATCAAATGAAAATTACCACTTGCACCCTATCTTCCTTTGCCTTTTGTGTCAGGCCTCTGAGGGAGCCGCAGCCATCGCAGCGTCTGCCCCACCATGGAAAATTCTTTCCTGAGCCCTTCTGCTGCAGGGTGGATGCATGGCCCTTAGCATGGGTCACGCTGGTGGCTCCACTCAACTGAAATTGAGGAGCTGGGGGCTTTGTCCTGATTCTGCTGCCAAGATACAGTGCAGCCTCCAGGGCAACCATGACCTATAGATAAATCCACTTGCCAAGATGTACTCTTGCCTGATCTCCCATTACTGGAAGGGTTGCAGGGGCTTAGATGAGGACAGTCCTGTCTTGGTCCTTGCTAGGGCCAAACTGATCCTTGTTTGCATGCAGTATGGAGATGGCTGGGATAGAAATGAACCTCTTTTCTTTTGTATATTGAAATGTATCAGATGATGTGAAGTCAGATCGAATTTTGTTTGTTTCAGTGCACTGACTTCTTACATACCCTGTATTCACTAACTGGAAATTAGCAGCAACTGCTTGAACAAGCCTTTTACCTTTGGATTCCATTATTGTCAATGAACTCAACAGATGAAGTGCTCATCATCTGTACTTTTGAATAGCTAGGCTGGATATAGCGGCACTACCTCTACAGAAAACCCCCCAGTTAATATCTTTAGAGACCTAAAGATATTTCAAATAAGTTATCCTATCAGGATAAATGTAGTAATCTAAAACTTTAGTAATGTCAAAACCCAAAAACACCTTAAGGTAAACGAATGAAAGCAGTTGGCTGTGAGAAGAGAAAGCTGTGTCTGCTGTTCACAAATTTACTAATTTTTAGTTATGTGCTGTGGTGTTAAAAGTGACCATTGCTGTGAACTTCTTACCAGTGATAACAAATGCCCAGCTGTAATTTTATTACGAAAAAGCTTTGGGTCTTCTGTGTTTCTGGCCATATAGCGACCTTGCAGTAGCGGCCTAGAAAATATCACATTAATTGTTCATCCGCTATATATCTGGAGCTCTGGCTGTAGCATCATATTTATTGTAGCCACAATAGTGCAACTTATGGTTCTGTTGAAGAAAGGAGAGCTTTCAGATAAATAAGGGCCATTTTACGTCAGGATTATGTCAGTGCCATTGGTAGTAAGTATAGCTATGTTTTCTGGTGTATGGGCTGTGGAGTTCTGCTCAGACTTTAAAGTGATTTTTGACTGTGGGCTGCACCGCAGCATCGGCTGTCTCATAGGGAGGACAGACAGGCACGGATGGCTGTTTCAGTGTTTGCATTTTAAGGAAAGCTGAAAACTGTGTTTTGGCCATGACCACGTGAAGCACAAAACTGGCTCAGATGTACATTCTACACCCCCATTCTAACTTCAGTCTGAAATGCGTTGTGTCTTCATAGCTTCATCATGTTGTGTGTTGGTATTTTCCTTCCCCTCAGTGGAAGGATGTAGGAAGAAGTGCAGTAGTGTACATGGACTGAATTAGAAACGTGCTGGCTGTGATGCCCAGTTTCATGGGTTCCATATTTTTGAAAGACCTCCTCCTGTTACCAATCTTATGAATAAAAATGAAAGTAGAATAGCTTGGTTTTCTTTATTCTGCAAAAAATACTGATTTTAAACTTGCTGACTTTACCTTCTGATTCTTTTTTGCCTGTTATAATTTTTGCCTTCTGTAATTTCTAGAGGGTAATTACAGTGTTTAGCAGTATCTTCATGTCCACAGGTAGATGAGAGGAGTCAGATTAAGAACTGGGCAAGAAAAGCTGATTTACTGTTCTGTCTACTGAGGCAACTTGGAGGAATAAAAATAGCATGAAAAATAGATGAAGACTTTTAAAACTTTTTTCCCAAATTTCTGGTTTTGCCACATAGCTATTCAGTATCTAATTACTACTTTTCTTTCAAGATAATTTATTTTAAAAATGTAATCACAGAATCACAGAATCGTAGGGGTTGGAAGGGACCTTGAGAGATCATTGGGTCCAACCCCCCTGCCAAAGCAGGCTCCCTAGCACATATTGCAGAGATAGGCATTTAGACGGGTCTTTAATATCTCCAGAGAAGGAGACTCCACCACCTCCCTGGGCAGCCTATTCCAGGGCTCTGTCACCCTCACTGTGTAAAAGTTCTTCTGCATGTTGGTGCGGAACTTCCTCTGCTCCAATTTACAGCCATTGCCCCTTGTCCTGTCTCCACAGACCACTGAAAAGGGGCTGGCCAATTCCCCCTGCATCCCATACTTAAGATATTTATAAACATTAATTAGGTCCCCCCTCAGTCGTCTTTTCTCCAGGCAGAACAGCCCCAGCTCACTCAGCCTTTCCTCATACGGGAGATGTTCCAGGCCCTTAATCATCTTCGTAGGCCTTCTTATAATATAAATGCTTATTATAGCTGAATTTGATAGTGATGGCAGCCGTAATGTGAGCTGCTACAGTCTCATTCTAAACCTGGTTCTTTGATTTTGCTGGCTGACAGAGCATACCTCTGCATTTCTAATGTAGCCAAATGGCATCCTGATACTGAGGCACTGTGTGAGATAGGTAAGTCTGAGTTTATAGCTGTGTCTTGTAACACAGGGAGATCAGTGAATAATGGAAAAAATACATGCTAAAATGTCAAATGACAGATGAGCAAAACTTCAGAGCTAAGGATTTTATAACTTGCTCCTTTTGCCGTATCAAAAAACCCTCCAAAATCTCCAAATTAACTGATAAGATGTTTAAGGAAAACACTTGTTCTGCTTCTCTCCATTATTTTATTTTCTTTAAATTACATTTTCTTCTGGTCAACTTTTTTAAGTACTAGGAATTGTAGCTCTTTTCTGTTGCTGATTTTCCTCCCCTTCTGACTTTGCATAGCCATAAAATAGGGAATAAGTAAAAAAAGATCGAATGTAAACTTTTTTATTAAAACACAACTATTTTTCTGGGTTTCTTAATTCTTTAAGAACTGAAACTAACTTGTCTAAGCAGCTCTGAGCTCCACTAATGCTGCGTTTAAGTATTTCATACCTGGGTTATATTGTAAATAAGAGCTGAACTGTCACGAACTAAATAACAATCCCTAAGGTTATGTTGAGTCAGCAGGGCCTAGGAATGGTAAGAAGACATACTGATGTTTTCACACAGCGCTGTTGTTGTTTCAGTGAGACTGTTTCTGTCTAGAAATGATTAATTCATTGTGCTGAGACGCTTGTCTTCCGAGTGACGCTTTTTGAAGGACCGTGGTTGAGTCGCGTGTGCTTTCAGTCCTTGCCCCATCCAAGTCTAGGTGATTAGTATACACCACAGGCAGGTAGAAGCTTGTGGAAAGGTGATGTTAGTTCAGCAGGTTTTCAGCAAGGGCACTGGGAGCAGGCCATTGTAGCCCTGGGTGGCTCTATCTGTCTGCCTGTATGAGTCTGTACAGTGGTCTTGCCTTCACTGTCACCTTGGGGACCAAGAAGGTTTGGGTTCTCACAGATTGCCTACCCCCAATCCAAAAGCTGTTCTCTTCTGTTCCATGTTATGGCATTTGCAGAGCTCTTTGCAACAGCCCTGGGGATTTCTCTGACATTAAAAAATAACGAAAAAATATTACTAGAGTGACCTTTTATTAACTAGAACCTTAAGCAACTCATCGGAGCTGCTGGGGTGTAAAAGCAACACTGTAGTGTATTCAAATTTAAAATTGGTATGGTTGCATTTCCAGTCTTGTGCTTATTAATACCTTCCCTTATGCTCTGGCTGTAATTTTCTTAATAGGAACCTTTAGCTAGGGTTTTGGAGGTAGTATCCAGTCTTGGTGAATAGTTGACTAATTTACTTTAAAAAAGGGCAAAAAACCCAGCAGAGTATTTTTATAATCAGAATCTGCATAGACTGGAAAAGTTGTTGGGATTGTTTTCCACTGGGCCGAATTAAAAACTGCACTTCCTCTCTTGTCTATTTGCAAGCCTTTCTTGGTGTCACTTACTGGCATTTGGGGTCTAGGGGAAGAACACTTTTTTCATTTAGAAAACTCTGCCTGTCTTGAGAGCGAGCCGCTCTTTCGGTGATTGTTGCAGTTAGAAGGAACAACTGAACAATTTGCCATTTACTTGCATCTTCTGGGGCTTTTTCTTACCTTCAAATGAAATTATTTTAGTATCATAAGGTCATTTCGAATTCATCTGACCCGAGGGAACTTGGATGTGGTCAGTAATGATCACACTCTGTTGAGACAGATAGTTATGGTGGGATGAGGGTGAGGCTGAATTACTTTTAAATCTGGGACAGTATTATTGTGACTGAGAATAATCCACTAAATAAGAAACAATCTTACTGCGTTTGTCCAGTAGAACTCATCTATAGAGCTATCAGGCTTAAAAGTAAAAATAATATTTGTCTGATGGATGGTGAATCAATAATCTCCTGCCGTATATGAAGTGTTTCATAAAGAAGCTCCATCTTAGTAGAGTAAATGGAGATTAGTCCTGCTAGGAGAGAAACTTGGTGTCATAAGTCATCGAGTCTGCTTATTTCTTTTTCTCCTGCTGTGCCCTCCCAGCCTTGCTTCCCTCCCTTCTTCCCCACTGCTGGTGGAGGGAGGATGACAATCCTAACTGTGGTACTACATGAACTCTTGTTTGTGAACCTGAATATTGAGACACTGTTAAGGAATTCCATAAAAATAACTTGTCTTCAGAAGAGACTTCCCCTGCCATTCCCCGTAAGTGTTGCCTGTGGGCCTTAGAGAATGTATTTTGCCACACATGTTTGTGCAAAAGCTGAGTCCTGGGAGTTGCTAGAATATAGGAAGTGAGATGCAAAGGGGCTGCTGAGAGGCAAAACCTCAGCGTAGGAAGGGTCAGTGCCAGAGGAGTGTGGTTAAGGGTAAAGGAGAGAAACTTGGGATTCAGCAAGGAGAGAGAGGGGGTGTGGGGCCCTAAGTAAACTGGCTGGTCTTCTACTAGGGCTTGTTTTCCAAGGAGTGGAGATGTAAGGTGGTTAACTTAATTTTTAACTTGGATTTTGGGGGTGGTTTTGGTTAGTTTATTGGGGGAGGAAAAGGTATGATGATGCTGTTACTTGATCTTAGACCAAATTAGTGGTTGGTAAGAATGAAGATAAATACATATGCACACATCTATAACACACTTTGTCTGTATATATATATATATTTGTGTGTCTGTAAGTAGAAAAGGCTGAGAGATGATTTGAGATACTCAGACAATTTTGCATTTAAAAAACAAAACCAACAGTCTGAATCTTCAGCTGACTTCTTCTGATGGGATCAAATAATAGGAGTAGCACTGCAAAATCAAAATCAGTGTGTAAATAGCTCTTTCTTAGAATTACTCTCCATTTAAGAAGCTTTCACATCTCTTAATACCTAAAAATAGGTTGCAAGTTCTTGCAGCAATACATGTATTGAAAAACGAGGCTTTACTCTTTCTCTGGGGGTTTTTTTAATGCTTGTACCAAACACCACCATTAGAGGAGTGGAGAACAGGTACTCATGCTGTGTGACAGTCTTCCACAAGCTGTTTTATTTCCTGTTTATGTATGGCTATTAGGTTGAAAGCAGTGCTCGCTATGTAGGGGGGAAGGTGAAAGCACGGCCTGGCTTGGCACGGGACCTTATCAGAAATACACAGTCAGCTTCTGAGGACTGTATCAGATTTACAGCATGTGCCTTTGCCAAGGTATAACCTATGCCAGCAACCACTTAAGGTTCTGGAGGTCATTCAAAAAAAGTTGATTCTGATGCAGTTGCCCCAAAGACAGGAACTGCACTGGGTGCCAGTTGTCTGGATTCCTGCTTAAAGCATCTGGCAAATGGGGTACGAATCACCAGACCAGTGTGTTCCTCCTGCCTGTGTCTTCAGCATCCTTCTCACCTATTCTGTCCTTTAATTACCAGCAATGTGTTTGCCTGGGCTTTGGTGTCTTGTTATGAGAAGGGTACACCTCCAGTTTTGCTTGAGAGTAGCAATTTGCTCCATTATAGTAGTTGCCAGTCCTACATGTTGCATATAAAAAACCCAAAAGATTCAACATTGATCCTTGTCACATGGGTGTGGAGTTCAAGTCTCCGATGCTTTAAACAGTGATCTAACTGGGCTGCCATTCAGTTCAATGCTAGCCTGGCTGTGGAGTTTGGTTAAAGATAAAAGTAGATCTAGGATGCTTCTGAATATAAAATTTGTGAGTTTTTGTGTGGTTGACTTTTATGACTGTAAAAGTTAACATTAAATGATTTTTTTGAAGTTCTAAACTGATTGTAAGTGGAAGTTGCTACTTGAGATCTCAAAATATAGTTGTTCTAATTGGCTGCACGGTAAATTAGTGAGAATTCTCTATAATTAAAACTTAGTGCAAGACCCAGGTATGGTCCAGATTTAATTAAATTTAATTAAAAAAGACCCTAAAATTGTAGAGTCTCTTGGTAAAATACTGAAAGATCTATGCTTTAAATTCTCCTCTGTGGATGACTGAGGGATGGCTTCTGTGGTTTTTGGTACTATAGTATTTCAGGCTATTTAATACTAATAATGTGCCTTCATTTATGAAATATTCTTAGCAAATGTAAAAATAACTCTTTAAAATCCCTAAGTATAAGAAAGATTTAACAAAATAAAATCTAAATCACTATATTGTGATGGAAAAAGGATATAATCCTCTCAGTGAGGTTTCATACTGTAAATGGGAAACAGCCATTCTGAAGTGAACATTCATAGACACCTCTTCTGGTTGCCATGTATTCAAACACCCAGTATCACATGTGAAAATAAAAATACTTTTAAGTAGCAAAAAAAGTGCATCCCAGTTTATCTTAGTTCTACTTTGCCTTTTTCTGACATGTTCATGATGGCGTCATTTGTAGAAGTAGGTGGCCTGTGGTCTTACAGCTTTGCCTGTGTTGCTCGTCTCTGAGAGCAACAGAGAGTATACAACCTGTTAGTCTGCCTCCTGTCTATCATCTCTTTGCTTATTTTGAAACAGGAGAGATGAAATGACGTGCAGAAACCTAAGCTTGTTTCTGCGTGTCTGCTCATTTTTACCTATTTTGATCAACTTCCTTCTGTTATTCCAGTCCTTTCTTACTGGCAGTAATGGCAGCGCTGCTTCTGTCTTTCATGTTCCATTAGGACATCTCTTCACATCCTAGCCCATATTTCTCTTTCATGGTCAGATGGTCATTTGGGCCAACTGCTTCCAGTCAGTCTCTTACCTCTCAGCATCAGTCTGAGTGAAAAACAGGGCAAGCCAGTGTACTGGAATGTGTGTCCCCTCCCATGCTGTGATCCCCCTGAAAATGCCTGTAATCATTGTTCTATCATTTGTCAAAGAAAAATACTTATAGTCTTTATTTTTGAAGACTACAAGTCACATCGGATTTCAATTTCTGAATTTTACATTGACAGGAGGCAGATTGCAGTGAAGACCATAAACTGACAGTTTAGGGCAAGCATGCTATTGCCTGAGGCAGTCAAGGATGTAGACCACTCCATCCTTCTGTCTTAGGACATTCATCCCTCCTGAGGTTCCTTGTCCTTTCTGATGATAGATTGAGAAAGACAAGCAGCACATGGGTAGACAAACACCTCACCCAGGCACTTGGTGCCATTTAACAGTTTCTTCCTGCATTTGACATTTTCATTTCCCTTCTTCACCTCACTCATCACTAACAGTTTGGGTCTTGTTTTCTGTACACAACAGTAATAGAGAATGACAGAATACAAATACAAGCTCCATTACTCATTTCATATGCTGTGTGTTCTAGCAAAATTACATAGGAAGCTCCACCAGCTGAACCATGAAAGGAACACTTAAGATTTAATTGACATTGACCTTATGCAACTATCATTCAGGATAAAGTGCTTTTTTGTTGTTGATTTCTTTGTTTGTTTGTTTTTAATGAAGCATAGATACCAGGTATTCAATTTATTGCCCTGTAATTCTTTTCTGATTTTACTACAAACACAGTACCACTATCAAAATATGTTTTGCATGTAAAATAATCTTCCAGGCTCTTGTGCTTTTTGTCTTACTGCTGTGTTTTGCTCAGGTGGGATCTTAATACAGAAGTTGGAAAGTGTAGTGCAAGCCACATTCCTTTACAGACCAAATGTAAATGTGCATGTATTTTCCAGGTTAGATTCTGCGTTGTTCCTGAGAGGTCTGAGAAGATATAAAGTCACATTATAGATCAAAGAGTCTTTAGTGGAGAATATCTATGCATTTTTTGTGTATTCTGTGACAGAGATGACGAGTTAGAATGTTGGCCGGTTTAGTGGAGAAAGAAATGTACCTTGACTGTAATCTCAGTTCTGATCTGATAGGGGACACGACTTGATGTCAGAAGAACCACAACTATTCTGTGAATCACTGCAGGAGAGGGGAGCCCCTTGATTGATGTATTCACCAAAAATCCTAGCTTTCATCTTTGATACCAGTAACTAAAACACGCCTTTGCATCACCCAGTCTCCCCCTCTGTTTCTTCCAGACTTTTTCAGTGAATACGAGGGAGGGGGAGGGTCTTCTCTTCCAATTCCTTGCTGATACTTACTGTGGATTAAAATAGATATAATTTCAGTTGATGATACTGGTATACTTTAGTGTAGATTTTTTACTAACAGCACTAATACTGTGCAGAGATTTCATCCTGAAATCTGCTGTTACTTGTTAGACACCCTTAACTGGGAAGGAGGTACTTGAGCAACTCAAATCATTGTCCATTTATACAGAATGAGGTTGCATTTGGACTGAGGTTTACATTTTCATTTATACTTCTGAGGATGACTTATGTTAAGAAGGAAATACTGAACTCATCAGAAATCTAGAGTCAGGTGTTCTATCCCATGCTGTGAGCATGGGTTTATCACTGATGTCATAATCTGGGAAAGAGGAGGAGGGTAGCCTTTTGGAACAGGAAATAATCTTTATCTACTCAAACCCAGAGAAAAGAAGATACAAATGGCACTGATAAGGGTGAATTAAAAGAAAATGAGGCTTCCGGTGTTCTGCTGCTTCTCCCTTCAGATGCTCCAGTGGGTGGTATAGAACAGTTTGTGGAGCTGTGGTAATGCACTTTCTCTGTGCGATGCAGAGGCGTTTACATGGAATCTTACAGGGTTCCCTAAGCTTGCAGGTGCTTCTTGCAGGCTGAAGACCGGCCCAACTGTAGCCTGCTTGGTTGGGAAGTGAGCCAAGGGGGGTGTGTGTGTGTGTTGTATTGTTTCATAAGGTTGAAAATAATGGGTAGCGAAAGCTTGTCAGCTGTGGATTTTGATTCCTGAAGAACATGACAGTATATGTCCATCTACGTGAGGGTCATGAAGAACTATAGTGGCTTTGCTCTCTAGCAGCAGGACAAAAATGTGTGTCTCTTTCCTTTTATGAGTGTAGCCTCCTGACTGTAACGTGGGCTGGTCTCAAGAAACAGTGCAATAAATTAAGCTCCTTAGAGTTGGTAAAGGTGTTTTATTTGCTGTGAGAGATGGTGGTTCTTCCTTTTTACACAACACAACTAAGGCCAAAACAGGGGTTTTTTGGAGGGGCAGAAGTTGGTATGTGACAAAATACGTCACTCTGGCTGGGTCTTTATTTTTGGGTGCCAATTAATCCTCAGTGTGCTGCTGTGGGACCAGTTGCAAAGACAGAGGCAAGGTTGGCTGTTGTAGATATTGCAGGCATGTGCATCTTTCATTTATCTCTAATTCACCATTCTTGAAAATATGAAAATGCTCATACTGTCTATTATTGCATGGCAAAATCAATTGCACTCTGTTATGAAGCTCTGCTGATCACTCAGTACTTCGGTTCTCCAACTTTATTTTATCATTAGAAACTATCAAAAAAAACCATCATTATCTGTTCTCAGAAAGGACACTGCTACTGCACATTTAATATTAATGCTCAAAAGTGGTTAGTTGAAAATAGGAGGAGTATCACAAGTATTTGTAGATACTTTACTGTGAATTTAAAAAGAATAGTATGCTAGATTCCTTCAAGAAAAAAAAGTGGTAAGGTTAATTTTTTATAACCATCTATAATGTTACTCATAAATTTTCCAATTTCTCTGCTACTTAGCTACAATACATTATTTAGAACAGAAAAGATATTAATTTGAAAGACTGATCTCTAGAGATAAAGTCAGCTTTCCTTTTTAATAAACCATTTAAAGTACAGGATGCCTAGCAAGAGTTTTGCAGATAATATTTCTGATTGCATTAAAATAATTACTTCAGGTTGTATTATTCCAGACGTTTGTCCTCTAAGGAGGAGTACATAACAGGATTTAGAGTTATATGTGATGATATAGCACCAGGTTTCCATGTGGAAATTCTGAATTTCTTCTGGTATATTATTTGCTTTAATTTCTAGTATTTGCATAGTGAAATAACACATGCCATAAACGTATCGGACCTTCTTTGTGTTGACTGTCTTTTGGTTTGAAATATGTTGCCCCTTAAGCATTTCTTCTTTGCTTCATTGCAAACATCAATTAAAAAGAATTTGTCTTAATATGTGTTTTTCCTCTGCTTTGCAGCAGTATCCTTAAAAGTATGTGAAAATGAGGGCAAGGTATTATATTTTCTTAGTCATAGATGCACCAGTCAGACTTGGATGCTTCTCTATACATATGATTAACTGTACACATATGATTAACTTCCAGAATACAGAGATTTTCAAAAATTGCTCTCTTTTATTAGAGGAGTAATACCTGGACAAGAAAGCAAAACTGGTCTATATAAAAAAGAGAATTCTGAATTCTTAAGGGTGTAATAAAAATTGGTGGTACTTTATACTCTTGTGGTAGGCACGTGATTCTCAGTATCGTATGCACATAAAACTTCTGTCAACTCTTCAGTTGTCAGAATTGATTTATGCTGCAACTGCCTTCATCAATAGCTCCCTACTTGGAGGACAAGAGTTACATGCAATTATTACGGCAGCTTGCATCTTCTTCTCCTTTGGTATTACTGTGCTTAGAGCACTTCAGATCCAGAAATATGTTGGAGTTTGCTTGCCCCTTTGTGTCTCATTTCAGGAGCTGAGTGTTGCCTTTCCTGAGTATGCTCAGCTGATGACTGGCACTTAACTAGATCTTCAGTATTCCGTGGATCCTCCTTGCCTTCTGTAATCTATCTACTCCCATACGATTTCTAGCATAGGTTGTTGAAGACTGGCCAATACTTTTCTTGGGGAATAAGATAATATTGCAGGTGCAGTTTGGTAGAAAGTTTTAGGGAACAATAAAATTGAGACTGCTTCTAGCTAAAATGGTTTCTTTGCCTGCTGCACTTAAATATTGGTGAGGTGTCAGATGCTTCTTCCAATGGGCGGGTGGAATCCAGTGCCTCCATTTCCTCTTCAAAAATAACTCTTGGAGCAAGGAGTAATGACTTGGCTTTTCTCATCTCCTGGTGTCTCCTTGCAGCTAAAAGTGAGGAAATATGGATTGGTGTAGGTAATGGAGAACAGTCTTGGCCAAGAGGAGGATGAAAATTACCTGTTTGCTTGTTGGCTGGTGTTGGCCTGGACAGACCAGAATGCTGCAATGCTTTTCTTTTTTAGAAATTGCATGGAAAAGATAGATGGTCGACAGCTGGCACATGATATCCAGGCTACTTCCTAGGTCTGCTGCTCTTTGGCTGAGGTGTTGTCAGTTTTCCAGCCTGTGCCAAGTTAAAAGGCTGCTCTGTTCAAGTATGCTTGCTAATAGATTTTCAAGCAGTGTAGCTCGCTGTAAAATTATCGTATTTCTTGCATGGCCACTTACTTAGTAAAGATGAAAAATAAGTATTTCTTCAAGGAATTACATACTGTTTGGTGCCATCTGTGTCTTTGATAAAACTGAAAATGTTTGGCATCATATGTTATATTTCCCATTGCAATTGTAAGGTGATACCAGAGGAACAGAATGCACTGCTCTTTTTCCTTTTTTTGACTGTATAACAGAATTGGCATTCACATAAAGTTAAGCTGAATTCCTCTGTACCATCTTTGCATTTAATGCTCTTTTTACACTGGCATTTGCAAGGATATGGCTGAACATGGTGTTTTGGTCTTGTCATCTCTCCTCTTGACATGCCCTTTCTGCTAGAAGGGTATAAAACTGGCTAAGGTATACTGTCAAGGGAATTAATACATGGAACAGCATCTCTTTCTCTCTTGCTTGTGCATTAAAAGTCATATGCAGGGATACCTTGCCCATAGAAAAAGGGTTCTAGTTATTATAGATGCATTGCTAATCTTGATGAAGCTTTCTACATCAAGTTAGCAGGGAGCAGTGAGTTAATGTGAAATGTGGAATCTTGCATTGCTGATTCAGAATTAAAGTAGGATGTTGGGTTTTGCTGCTTCTCCCTCCATTCAAAGTTAACTCAGTCTTCCTCATTTGTATCATAAGTGTGTGCTATGTAGCTGTGTTGTTTCTCTTCATCCATTCCCTGAATGGGTCTCTAAATTAAGCCTTAATTGCTTGTTTCATTTATAATGAAGAGGAGACTAGAGCTTTGATTATCAAACTACCTAGTGTACTTCAGTGTTAGAAGCAACTTAAGCATATGCTTGGGTAGGATGTAACATATGTTTATGGAAGGAGAATTTTATATCAGTAGTCATTCCTGTAACTAACTGGCAAAAAGAGAAGACAAGAAAGGACATCTGGAGTCGTGTTCTCTGGCCAGTGACCTTTACTTTTTTGTAAAGGAAGTTGCTGTACCTTTCAGATACTTGGAAGTAGGGTAGGTACTGCTAACCCTCCTTTCCTGATGTGGGTAACTGTTACTAAGTGCTGTCATCAGTCCAGTACCAGTTTGGTTTGTAAAAAATTGATATTTTTAGTACATGCTTAGTAATTTAAAGCACTAGTAGAATGGGAGTGGCTGTGAATGAAGGTAGGTGAGATGCTTAGCATTGCTAAAAAATCTCGAAAGGGAGAAGATTAGAGATACAGTAGTCCAACATGAAAAGGCCATGTTTTTCTTTGAGAGAAGTACAACTATATGGTAGCAGGAGATGGAGGCTATTAAGACAAAGGCAGTTATTTTAAGGGGGCAGTTACGAGTGTTAATTTGTTATTTTGACCAGGCAACATTTTTTTCTTCAAGTTTTTCTCTGACATCAAATTTTATGTCCAGATCACCCTGTTCTGCACAGAAGGGAATATACATGGTAGTTCTTGGAGTACAGTGGCTTCAGTGCAGGTTTGAAGCACTGTTGGCTGGGTTTTGGTGGCTGCGACAAAATTTAGAACTCTGGATTCTCTTCCCTCTTGGAGTTCCCTTGCTTACATGTCGTACTCTTTCCCCTGGCATACTGACAGTGTCATCTGCTTCCTTCTCTGTCTTAAGAGAGCTCAGATGTTGAGATATAATTAGCAGAATATACTGGGTGGAAGATGGAGCTGTGTCAGGGCTTTGGATGGCTGTCAGGAACCTTTTTCTTGCTTATAAGTGAAATATGGGTGAAAAGTCAAACTCTAGTCTTGGAACTCAGTGGACTGCAAGCAGCTCTGAGGAGAAGGGCTTGGGGGTTTGGTTGATGAGAAACTCAGCATGAGCCAGCAATGTGCCCTTGCGGCTCAAATTCAACAGTGTCCTGGGTTGGATTAAAAGAGACATGACCAGCAGGTTAAGGGAGGTAATTCTGCCCCTCTGCTCTCATGAGGTCCCACCTGCAGTACTGTGTCCAGTTTTGGGGTTGCCAGTACAAGAGAGAGGAGCCACTGAAGTGAGTCCAGAGCAGGGCCATGAAGATGATCAGAGAGCTGGAACATCTCCCCTGTGAAGACAGGCAGAGACAGTTGGGCTTGTTCAGCCTGCAGAAGAGAAGGTTTTGGGGATACCTTACTGCAGCATGCTGGTATGTGGAGGGGCCTGCTGGAAAGCTGGAGAGGGACTGTTTACAAGGGCATGTACTGATAAGGAGCAATGCCTTTAAGCTGAAGGAGGGTAGATTTGTATTGGCTATTAGGAAGAACTTCTTCACTATGAGGGTGGTGAGACACTGGGGCAGTTTTCCTAGAGAAGCTGTGGCTGCTTCATCCCTGGCAGTGTTCATGGGCAGGTTGGATGGCACTCCTGGATGGGCAACCTGGTCTAGTGGAGGGTGTCCCTGCCCATGGCAGGGGGTTGGAACTAGATGATCATTAGGGTCCCTTCCAACCCAAATCGTTCCATGATTCTATACCATGAAGTGCATGGGAACACAGTAGACATATTTTTGATACATACGGTTTAAGCAGAAGAGGATTCATAAATAAACTTATAAGCTTTGAAAATACAGTTTCTGTTGGTGGTTATTATTTGTACTGCATCTTGAAGACAAATGTGTAAAATGTATATAAAGGCAGTAAATATGTTAGAAGCAGACCAAGCTAAAAAAACCCCAAAACTTTAAAGGCCAGAATTTATTAAAAGATGCCAGTCCTGTGAATGGATAATTTATGCATAAAGACTGAATTGTATTTTGCAGAAAGTCACTTGTTCTAGTTTATCTCTTCATACAGTACTCCTCTAGTCATTAAGTATAGTTTACTTTTGCTGGAAGACAAAGTAGTCTCTGTTTGCAAATCTGCACAATGATCTTGGGAGAAAAGAATGTGTAGTCCTACTGTACCCATGCAAGTGGCTTTTTCATCTTCAGTCAAGACTGAAATTCGCTGTAGACCAAAAAATTAAAAAGGAAGTTTTACACATTCTCGGTTTGGTTGTGGTGGGGTGTTTTTTTTTGTTTAGGATGTGTACAAAAAACTATTTCTTGGCAAACAGAAGTTTCAAGAGACAAATGATAATGTAATTGTCTTAAGTGGTCTCCATATATTCCCCTCAGTAAGAAAACAGAACAATAGAGTTAGGAGTGGAGTTTCTTGTTTTTGAAATGATGTTATACGTTTAAAACTAGTGCAGGGTCCTCAGAATGGTTTGTGTTTGGGCTGTGCAACATAATTTGTATTCTGCTGGGAAAAGGGGATATTGCCTTTACCAGAATTTAGTCTCAAGTGCCTTTAAAAATTTAATCACTGTAAAGATCAATATATAAAGTAGTTAGTCAATATTTCGCAAAGCTTAAAGGAAGTTTGGAGTCACAAGATTTTAATGAATTATTGAATGCTACTTGCAGGAGAGAGATTTAACTAAACTAAAAATACTTTTTTAACTGGAGTGCCTTGTTTTAACAGAAGCTGAAAGTATCCTAAGGCTGAAAGACTCTGCAGAAGTCACTTACCAGGCATGGTTTGCCCCAGAATTATTTTGAATGATCATATTATAAATGCATAGACTTTCAGGGCTACATGTAAACTGCATGCCATCTCATGAATTATTCATAATAGCCCCCAGGTATAATTATTCAGAGAAGTGAAAATGAAGAAAATTATTTCCTATTACTGTTTGCTTATTCAGATAATTATTTTACTTATTTTTATTCAGGTTTTAGTCTTAAATTGTCCAAGTCCAGCTCACACAACCTGTGTGTACTTTGCATGCATCTTCTTTGTGACCTAAAACCCATGAAAGATGCATGAATCGTATGTGTTAAAATACAGTTTGAAGAAATTTTATTTCACTCTTCTGTGTTGTGTGTTCAAGCAACAACTTCCTCCTTTATTTCAAGTGCAGAACACAGACTTGCCACGCTGTGACGTGACACGAGCTGTAATGCGTCAGAGGATTTCAAAAAGGTGCTGAGATTGATGAAAGTGGGGCTCTCCAGCCTGCCATGTATAAAATATGAGTGTTGTATATGGAAAATAAAGGTCTCTGCATGAAATGGAATGTCAAGAACAAAATTGCTTTAGGTCTTACTCTGTAAACAGCCATATATACAAATGTTTTTACTCATGTGAGTAGTCCCATTGAATAAAATTAATCATGCTTTGTGTTAAGGTAAGGATTCAATCCTCTAACCTCTCCAAAACAAGTGCAGAATTTATTAGAGCACATTCTGTGCTTTGCAGTAGCCAGTGTAGGCAATGTCCAGTTGCCTCTCAGCTGTTGTAAAAAGCACTACAGAAAACCAGGAAAGTGATACCTATGTTTTTCAAATTCATTTTGTCCACTCTATACTGTGATTTTTATAGTGTTTCTGTGAATGACAAGAGTCTTCAGTTGTCATTATGTTTTAAAGTACGACAAAGAGCTGGAACTAAATTTTAAATAAATTTTAGACTCTGCTTTTTGTTTTGTTTGAAGCATTGTTTTATCTTTGCAGATAGAGCAGATGATGAAAAGTAAGTTCTTCAGTGCTGCAGTTGACATAAAATCAAGCCCCATACATAAGTCAGTCTTGTGAACAGGGGACTGATTTCCCCCTTTGTGTGTTGAAGTCAGATATCTGGAGTAACCTAGTTATTCAGACTGATATGGGTGGTAGTGGCAAGAGACCTCTTACAGGGTCTTACTTTCACCTTAGCATGAGTCAATTAGGTTACAGAGTGGCTGTCTGCTCTTTAATAAAGAGAGAGTGTAAATGACTTAATGACTTTCAGAGAGCTGAAAACCAGTGAGTGGTTACATTGGGGTTTATTCAGCTCAAGCCTTTGGGAATTGTCTTCAGATGCAGTGCTGCAGGTACATGGTGTCACCATCAATGCTGTCATCACTCTCGGACTGCTGTAAAGCAGAAATAAATGGGTGCTCCTGGGTTTTCCTTCATCTGCCCTGTCCCCTCCATCGCTTAAATTAAAATGTAGTTATCATTTAAGCCTGTGTTAGTAACTTTTGAAGAAAAAAAAAAACTTCTTTGTGTTAGAATCTCAACAGACTAGTAAGTAATTCGGTAATACTTGAGAATCAGTAATAAAAATATCAAATAAATAAGAGTATATAATGGTCCTGGAAAATGTGGTTTTGTGTAAGTCGTATCGATGTGTGTTGATGTAATTGATCAGTTTGAAGTTGATACCTGTTGGTCTCTAAAAATGATTACCTGTGAATTTAAAAATTCTGAAACTATTGATGTCGGTAATCTTAAAATTAATCAAAAACTTCAAAAGGAAAAAAAACCCAACAGATAGATACTTCAAAATGGAATGGGTCACCTTGCTCTAGCCCTTGTTTCTTTGTTGACTGAGACAATCTGGGTTGAGCAGAAGCAGATTTCAGTCCCAGCCATGGAGAGCTGTGCTTACCTTTCCACGGCAGTTGCTGTAGGGGGGCTGCCAGGTATAACGGTGCACTTCTGCTGCGGTGAGGATTAGGTAGGGTAGCACTGCATCACTGGAACCAGCAACTCCCACGTACTTTGACAGAAAAGAACATAAATGAGGATCAAAAAAGACTGCATGATAGAAATTCATCTGGCTCTTACATCTTTACCTCATCAATTATAAACCGCTTGTGTTTGCGTTCAGGGACCTCAGCAGCCCCTTACGATACATCTCCACCCTGTTCTGTCTTCTCTCATTCATATAGACAAGCTGGTGCCAGCTTCCAACATCTGATGAGCAGAAATGTGGATGTCAGTTTGTGTGACAGTTTATCCATCTCTGTTCAGTCCATAAACCTAATTGTCAGTAGATGGCTGTCATCAAACTTAGCTATGAAAATGTGAATGTAAATAATGTGAAGAGTAACAGAATTTCCTGCTGTCAGTGAGGGTCAGAGACGTTCTTTAGGAGTACCTTCTAACTCCTGCATCCTTAAAGTGGTTGTCTCAGAACGTGAAGGTGAATTCTGGGAGTGTGAAGCTCTGGGGACCAGACGGCCTCTTCCAGTCCAGAATACCCCTGACCACTTTCCACTGCATCTTTATATTTCACTTGTGTGAAATTACCATTAACACTATGAACTGGGACGTGTTTGCACTCTCTGGTATGGCCAGAGATATGTAGAAAAGGAGCATGGATCCAGAGTACAACCAAAACTCAGCTCAGCTCCGCTGTCCCCGAAGGGTGTTTGTAAAATGCTACAGTATTCTGCTTTTTCTTACCTTTACCTGACTACTCTTCTCTTACCACTCCAATCTCTGCCCCTTCCCTTTCTACTCACTGCTTTATCATTTTACTTACTTCTGAATTTTGGGGAATGCTTCATCTTAGCAGAGTTTTGTTAACAGTGTCTGTGTTTGAACTGATCTGTGTTGAGATACTGCATTTGAGAGCTGTTCAATTCACGTTTCTCTTGTGAGGGCAGTTGGAAGCAGGATACAGAATTGTATATACCTGGCATATAGTCAGGTATTTTTCTTGACAGATGTTGGTTTTTTTTTTTCTCTCTGACATCAGGAGGATTTGTCATGTTGTTGTTTTTGATCAATATTTTGAAGAAGTCCCAGTACTAAAGGTGCTCTGGCTGCTGTTGAGGATGGCATTTCTTCAACAGGGACTCCATGACTGTTGTTATTCTTTTGCTCAAGATGATCCTGTGGTAGATATTAGTAGGTTTTCTTGAATGAATATTACCTCATTTTTCTAGTACTGTTTTCTGCAGTCCATTTCAGTCATGTGACTGTCTTTTTGCCTAAGTTGGTTGGTTTTATGAACTTCTCTGTAAAACTTGAAAAGTTAAAAATGTGCAACTTGAGAAATTAAACAGCAACTGAAATGTGCATATTGAATTACTTTATTTGAAAGAGCTTTGCTTGAAACGCTTTCATAAGTTTAGGAAAAGAAAGAAAATAGTTCCTCAATTCTTTTCCTTAAATAAAAACCCTTTAGGGGGAAACAAAAGATATTTTAAAAATGTGAGGTACAAGAACAGATTTTTTTAAATACTTTTAAACTTTAATGAAATGTGAAAGTTCATCCTTAGGCATTAATATCTTCTTGTGCCTTGCTCTCCTATCTCTCATTTGTCCACTTCTTCAGCTTTCCCCTTTGCTTTAACAAGTGATCACATGTGCACCAGCTAAATGTCTGATAAATCTCCAGGCGAGGCTGGGTTGACTTGTGTGGAACTGACTTTAAAAATATTTGATGGAACATTGCTTCAGTCTCTGAATACTTGTCAGCTTAGATTTATTACAGCTGCTCCCATTACAAAGATGTGCACTTTGGTCCTGAGGGATCTTTCTCTCTCTTTTGCTATATAGTCCCAGCTATTGCAGTGTCACAGTCGATCAATTATTCACTTCGACACTTTTGAGTCCAGCAGGACATTGTTAGAGTAACTTATCACTATAACTTCCTGATTACTCTTTTCTTCTACATAGGGATTTTCTTCTTTTTTTTTTTTTTTTTTTTTTTTGAGTTAAAACAGTTGTAGGGGTGTATGTTAAATTTTATCCTTTTGGAGGAAAAAAATCTCCTGTGCCTTCTGAAGGATTGCATAGTCTGTGAAATAACTGTGTCAAATATCAGTTATTCTCCTTAATGTGTATCATATTGAAATCCACTTGTATTTTATGCATTCATAGCCTGAGTTTCCCTATGCACATGTGGCTCACTATGTACTGTTGTAGAGGGATTAGAAATAAGAGATTTCTTCAGAAGATGCATAATAAATATGTCAACCCTATGAAATGATTTTCTGAGGCATAACTTGTCCTTTATTTTCAAGATTTTAACAGGAAATTCACACTTTGTATAATATTAGAGCTGGCATTCCATGCTGCTAGACAACTGTGATTTGTAAAATAAATATTCCTAAAGATATATTTTAACTTTCTGAAAATACATACAATCTCAGTGGACTCTGATATCACCAGGAAACAGTCATTTTACTCAAAAAGGAAGAGCAAGTCCTTAAAAAGGTGGAAGGAAAAGTGCCAATTTAGTTATATATCTACTGTTGATGGTAATGCTATGAATAAAGTCTTGTTAAAAAAAATCTCACGAACAAAACAATAACAAAACCCACCCATAAAACACTGCAAAAATCTCCTTTAAAAAAAAAAAAAAGTCAGTATTGCAGACTTCCACAGTGGAATCAATTGGAACTGACAATAAATTAACAACAACTTTAATTAAATTGAAAACCTTTGAACAGTTATATGGAAGGGGGAAAAAATAGCCTGTGTATAAACATGTCTCAGGTGGTTTTAAGAGAAACTTTAGTAGTCAAGGTTAAACACTCAGTAAGTATATTTATTGCGCTCAGTAACATAAAGTATATTCTCTAATGTCTTAAGTGGAAGTACCGTTCGAAATTTCAATCAACATCTCTTCCAGGCCCTTGGGACAAAATCCCTGCCCCTCCCTGTCCCTGCATCTGCACAGGAAAAGTGTAGGTCAGAACTGCAAAACCTTTTAGTGTTAGTGGTCAGCTGTGCTATTTAAAGTTTTTCTAAGTGGAGCCCCGTAGAGCTGGTCATTTATCACTTTAAAGTGGACCCAGTTAGCACTGTGAGGTCAGTTATATGTTCTTTGAAGGATTTTCTTTTATTCTCTTACCCCAAGGCTGAGAAAAGTTTTACCAGCCCCTGTCAGAGAAACTACAGTTGACAAACTTGAAACTGGTTATGATCCTGACACACAGCACTGAGCCATCCTCCGCTTTGTGAACAACTGAGATTCAGATTGACCCACTTTTCCTTTATTTAAAATATTTGTGGTTTTCTTCTTCTGTTCAAGCAGAATTACCTGAAAATTCCATTTTGGGATTGAACTGAATGAATGTCTTCAGCAAATGTGAGAAGTTCAGGGCTTTCAGGACAGAGCGAAGCTGGTGGAGGAAAAAGAAATCAGATCTGTCTGTAGGGCTGCAAGAATAAAGTTCTGATGAGGGGTGGGAGTGGAGGAAGCAGTATTAATATTGACAGACTTTCACAGTAAATTTTTGTCATATGAATTCTCTCTCCTTTGAGGAGAGGGGTATTCTTACTAGAATGCATCTGTTATCTCAGAGGAACCTGAGATGAGCAGGGCAGGTGATCTGTAAGGTAACTGGACCCTTTGAGGATGTTTATCAAACACCAGTAATCTGAATTTCAGCTGCAAATGTAATGACTACCTCACTTTCTACATTTTCTGGTGTGAAGCTCTGCTTGTTAAGCAGCTGCAGTGTACTATGCAAACTTAGTTTTCACTCTTGTGTCGGAGCACTGAGAGTGCTCTGGGCTGGATCAGGCGTTTTGTCACGGGTGCCCAGCACAAACCTAGGAACGACTGAGGTACCCCCTTGAAGGGTGATGGTGATTCAGGGTTAGTATGCCCTGAGTGATGAGTGTTAATATAATCATCACCATGTTTTTGCCGGCTTCATTTAGCCCACCTAATATTTTAGGTAGGTATTGAGTCAAACCTGTTGTGTTGACTCTGAGAAGGAATGTGGCTGAGTCAGTCGTCATCTCTTTGTGCTGTGTAAACTGGTTCACTGTCCTTAAGTTACAGGTACCTTGGGTTTTCCGATGTGTGAAATGCACTTCTGCATATGTCTTACCGGTGTTAAGAGCAGGCTTGTCTGGCCTGCTGTGTCATGTTTATGTTTAAATGCTGTCTCATTTTTCCACTAAGATTTTAATGGAAACTTCTGCCCTCAACAAGATTATTTTAATCTGTTTAATAACTTACTAGACTTTTGGGAATGTAAAGCTGTGCCTTATAGTTGATTCATCTTACTCTCTCAGCTGAGTTCAGATTGCTAAATATTTAGGCTTCCAATCACTGGATAATCTGTGCAGAGAACAGGATACTTCCCATGGGGTACTGTAGTCATGTTATCAGGAGGGATGCTCTGAACTGCATTTGGTCCTTTTCTCCATTTTTTAAAAGCCTACAGCTTGCTACGTTATGCTCCTTGATGTTGGCTAGGGGTTTTTTTTTTTGGCTGTTTGTTGTTAATTCTGTCTAACCCACCTCTGAGAGCTAAATATCAGGCTTGGCTTCAACTGCAAATGGTTTCTGACCTGGTTGAGAGGGACAGAGAAGAAAGAAAAGATTCCGGTCCAACTAGGTGATTCCTAAGGATGAGCATTTCTTATGATTTGAAGACACTACGGTATGGTTTTGATGGTGTCCAAACACTTACTGGGCAGAGCACTTGAAGTTTAAGTTCTTCAGAGTGCACTTAGTTTCCTTAGGATTTAGGACTGTGAAATTATTTTAGCATTACTGTTTTAAACCATTGAGGGGCTTTTACAGGTCTCTCTGGTACTATTAGCTATCATGGCTTCTTTTAGCTGTGCAGATGACATTAGTAGTCAGTCAAGAGGAATGATGACAGAAAGCTTTTAAGAGTGGTGTGTATGTCAGTAGGTAGCCAGCATTCTGAAGATAAAATTTGGTATACAGTCAACTTAAACTTTTCTGTTTATTCAGCTCTTTGGTGTGAGAACCTGATGCTCTGAGCTTTTTTGGATATGCTTGCAAGGCAAGCTTAATTAGATACTCATCTACTATCTGTGTAACACTGTGGATGTATCCTGTAGATCCCTGTGCTAGCGTTGCATGTAAAAAGTTTGTTTACTGCCCACGTTTGTACTTGTGCATTTCAGTAAATCAGGTAAATCAGTTTGGGATTTCCCTTACAGGCTGAGCCAGTGTTCAGACAGCGCAGCGTTTGGAGAGATCCGTGCTGTCTCAGTGCTGTGGGATTAATGGAAGCGACAGAGTGTGTGCTGTTAGACATCACTTTGAAGCTCATATCTAATTTGCCATTTACTTTTCAGCTAGCACCCCCCACCCACCCGCAATAAATGAAAATATACGTGAGGTTTTGACTAAAGAACTTCATTTAAAAAGGAAGAGCCATTTATTTTCCCTTCCATTAGTCGAAGGGCTCCCCATGGCTTTCAGCAAGCTGCCTGTTGATGAGCAGATGCTGAAGTATCTATCAAAGCCCTGTTTATTGGATGGTGGGACCCTCTTTAGGGTCGTGTTACTTATTGCATTTAGAGTTGGAAAGGAAGGTTATTCCCCAGCTCCAGTGGCTAGTAATTGGTGAGTCTTGCTGGGCTGTGTTACTTTGCTAACCTCCGTAGTGTAGGTGGCAATGTTACTTGTTCAGTTCTGTGCCTTGGTCATTAGTGACAGTCTTCATCAACTTTCCAGTGGCCACAATGATTGTATGCTGTCCTTCATCTCTTCAACATGTGATATAAAGACCAGTCTAATACATAACCGGTCAGTGGGTGAAAAGTACATTTTATGTTACTTAAGTTTTAAAGAAATGTTCAGAATTAATTGCCTGAAGTATTTAGGGAAAACAAGGAATGTAAAAATGATGAACTGCTTGCCGTCTTCCCCTTTGGCCTATGCATGCTAAGTAGGTGAAAAGTACTCTGTGAAGTTAAATCTCTTGCAGATGGGCGTAGCAGCAGTTTTGTGCTTGCATATTCAGCATATTTAAAAGTGGAAGGTGAGATGAAGAGCTGCCTGGGAAGTTACTGTCATACTCAGTGCTGGACAATTAGGGGAAAGAGAGAGAGGTTTTGTACTTAATGGGAAATTACTGATACTTCAGATGTCTGGCTGCAAGGCCATCTACTGTTAATTCTGTCTGATTATCCAGCGACTTTCATAATCTCTAATGTATCAGTCCTCTAGAGCTCTTTCAGGAGAAGTGCTTGTACTATTGGCTTTTTAAATCGGAGGCCAAGGTCTACAGGGCTAAACTCAAAAAAGTTTTCAAGGGTAACAGTGTCACCTAGAAAAGTGACATATGGGCATTTGAATATTTCAGAGTATGAATAACTGTATGCATTATGTAGGCTGCTTGTTCTGCAGCACTCAGAGTGCTGAAGTCCAGTGTACGTGTGGCTACACAGGAATGGAAATGCCTTTGCTAACTGTTAATTTTCCTTGCTGAATGGGTATGTGAGTAGGTATCAGGGCAGAGCTGTACTAGAAAAATCTAACTTTCCTGGAGGAAGCGTATTGCAGCATGCCTTGCTGAGCCACAGGTTCCTGAGCCCCCATTTGCACACCACTGCATACTGTTAGGAAAACCAAGAAGTGAGAAATGTCGTTGCTCGTGCTGAAATAAAGGCGTGCTTTATTGAATCACAGAAGCTCCTGAGTTGGAAGGGACCCATAAGGATCATAGAGTCCAACCCTTGGCTCCACACAGGGCCAGCCAAGTCAGAGCATGTGACGGTGCATTGTCCTGATGCTTCTTGAACTCACTTAAGCTCAATGCTATGACCACTTCCCAAAGTGCTGCAGAAGAGTTGCCAAATGCAGCTTATATGTGTAGTCAGCTAAGGATTCTTTGTATGCTTAAGACCTCTCACCTCTCTCTGAGTTCTGAATTTAAATCCAGCACTCAAGGATATCCTGCGGATTTGTACACTTGCTGGTGGATTGTGGTTCCATAAAACAATGAAAAGATTATGCTTATCCGTGCTTATTCCATCTATAACAGATGTAATATTAATAATTGTATTTATTTTACTTTAGTCACTCAGGTATAATCCAGAGCAAATTAACTGAAGTTAGAAATAGTCTTATACTGTTTCAGAGCACGTGAGGCAAGAGAACACATCTGGATGATAATTGCATGTAGAAGATACTGAGACACATACATTCTTTTTTGCACACAATATGTTTCTCATTGAAACTAAATCACGCAGCATGGTCTTTCCACAGAGACAGGCTTCCTGCCATGTTGAATGACCAAAGGGTTCCTTTGGTGGCTTGTTTTATTTTTTATGATGCAGAATTTGGGGCTTTAAATGTAGTGTTACTAGTGTTACTAGTGAGTCCTGCACTTTGGCCACAACAACCCCAGGCAGCGCTATAGGCTTGGGGCGGAGTGGCTGGAGGACTGTGTGGAGGAAATGGACCTGGGGGTACTGATTGATGCACGGCTGAACATGAGCCGACAGTGTGCGCGGGTGGCCAAGAAGGCCAACGGCATCCTGGCTTGCATCAAAAATAGTGTTACTAGTAGGAGCAGGGAGGTAATTGTCCCCCTGTACTCAGCACTTGTGAGGCCGCATCTCGAGTACTGTGTTCAGTTTTGGGCCCCTCACTACAGGAAAGACATTGAGGCTCTGGAACGCGTTCAGAGGAGGGCTACTAAGCTGGTGAGGGGTCTGGAACACAGGCCTTACGAGGAGCGTCTGAGGAAGCTGGGATTGTTCAGCCTGGAGAAGAGGAGGCTTAGGGGAGACCTTATAGCTCTCTATAACTTCCTGAAGGGAGGTTGTAGTGAGCTGGGGGTCGGCCTCTTCTCCCGTGTAGGCAGTGACAGAACTAGAGGGAATGGTAGCAAGCTGCGCCAGGGGAGATTCAGGCTCGACATTAGGAAGCACTACTTCTCAGAAAGGGTAGTCAGGCACTGGAATGCACTGCCCAGGGAGGTGGTGGAGTCACCAACCCTGGGGGTGTTCAAGGAAAGATTGGATGTTGTATTGAGGGATATGGTTTAGTGGGAGCTAGTAGTAATAGGTGAATGGTTGGACTGGATGATCTTCTAGGTCTTTTCCAACCTTGATAATTCTGTGATTCTGTGATTCTGTGATAGATACCTTTTAGGCTCTTCCTTAATGCTGTGGAAAATTCCCTCAAATGCAGAGACTTTTCAGTAGCCAAACTAGTAGCAAAATTGTCTTTTGCAGCTTTCTACACTATTCTACACCTTATGCAACAGAAAACATTTTTGGGAAGGGAAATAAGAGGGATACTGCCATTGTTTCCAACTGATGACCTGGTCCAGGTTAAGTCTGGTTAGTATCTCACATGTACTTCGAATTTCTAAGGTTTTCCCAGTTGATTGTAACTGAAAAGCCTGAGATACTTTACTGGTGCCCAGATTGATCATCAAGGTCAGCTGAAGTTGCTAATTCTTTTAATCAAAAAATGTAAATATTTTTATCATTATCTGTGAGTTTCTGTTTTGAAGCATGTGTGAAAGAGATTGTGGCCCACAGACGCACAGCATTTCTCCTCTGTTACTGCATCTGTTGGTTAGACAGATCTTAGATATTAGCACAGACGCACTATATTATGGTTAGCATAAACCATTAAATTACTGTCCTAAATTTCCAAATTGGTCTGTAGGCAAATGCCTTACTTCATCAGCATCTAAAGTGAGATAAAATGAAAGGCTGGTTTAAAAAGGACCACAGATTTGTAACTCCATAACACTAGAACAATCCTCTAGATTTACCATTTTCTTAAGAGAATTTCCTTTACATGTGAAGACGTGGATATTATTTAAAATATGCCTTAGAAGAATAACTGTACAGTGCATATAAATAAGCAGCGTTTTCAATGTCTCTGTGCTGAGAATATGGATATGTTTCCTGTCTGCTTCTTGCAGTAGGATTGCATATATGTTTAGTGAATACTTCCAATAATCCTTTATTATTATTTTGCAATATGATAATGGTTCTTTTTTAAATGAACAACATGTGTGTTTAACATGCATTTTTTGAGAGTCAACAATTTCTGTGAAAGCTATCATGGTGTAATAGCATTGTATGAAAAGCTGCTTTTCTTCATAAATCCCTCAAAGCGGCAAGCAACATGCTGGCCAGAGAATTAACTTCAGATAGAAGATAAAGAAGAGGCCAAAGTTAATGACAGCTACAGAAAGCTGAAAGATATAATGCAATTCAAGTAGGAGAGTAACAGCTTGCAAAACAGGTTGCAATGTTTGCTTTATGATAACTAGTGCAAAAGAAAGTATATTTTCTGGGTCTACAAAAATTACATTTTCTGGTAAATAGATTCTGAAAATGATGTTGCTGCAAACATGAAAGTAATGTTCGGGAGGACACTGGCTAGCTATGTGTCTTTAGAATATAAATTATAATGCTGTGCAATAGAGAATTAATTTCTGTGGCCAGAAGAAGTTTCTACTTCATGTTATGAGATCATAGAATCATAGAATGATCTGGGTTGGAAGGGACCCCAAGGATCATAGTTCCTGCCACAGGCAGGGCTACCAACCTCCGGGCCTGGATCTAAACAAGGTTGCCCAGGGCCCCATCCGATCTGGTCTTGAACACTTCCAGGGATGGGGCATCCACAACCTCTCTGGCAGCCCATTCCAGCACCTAACACTCTTTTTGTTAAGAACTTCCTCCTAATAGCTAATCTAAACCTTCCCTCCTTTAGCTTCAATCTGTTCCTCCTTGTCCTGCCATTACATACCCTTTTAAAAAGCTGATTCCCCTCCTGTTTGTAAGCTCCCTTCAGGTACTGGAAGGCTGCAGTGAGGTTCCGCCGCAGCCTTCTCTTCTCCAGACTGAACAAGCCCAGCTCCCCCAGCCTATTCATATACAAAATAAACCTGTTTAGTGGGAAAATAAATAAATCTTATTTACCATTGAAACTCAGAATAAGAGATACCATATTGTTAAAAGTCAAAATATATTATAATTTTCATTACTTTAGCCATGTTCCCACAGAAAGAGAGTGCAAATATTCTGTAAGGTACAGGTACTAACCAGCTGTTTAGAGTCCTGCTTCATCAGGTGCTTTAGTTATGTATGAATCTCAGTGAGTTTCTGAAATTTGATGTGTTGCCTCAAAATATGTCAGAAGTTAAAGATGGTAACTCACAAAGGGATTCAAAGCTGTCTTGAAAAGTTCAATTTCTCCTTATGATCATTTAATTTCATCTGATTGGGGGAATATAAAATACTGAATGCATCTCTTAGCAGTCAGTGTGTTAAAGAATTGTTCAGGTCTATGGTGCACATTTTGAAATGTGTTTTTGTCATTTCGGTGCTACAGTCAGATCCTGGATCAGACACTGATGTTGGCCTATGGTCTGCCTTTATATGCTTCATAAAATCCCAAAATAGCTGTGGTCGGAAGGGACCTCTGGAGATCATCTGGGCAAATCTCCCTGCTCAAGCAGGGCCAGAACCAAGCACAGGGGATCGTGTCCAGATGGCTTCTGAATATCTCCAAGGATGGAGTGTCCACAAACTCCTTGTGCAACCTGTGCCAATGTTTGATCACCATCGCAGTAAACCCCTCCCCCCCCCCCCCCCCCCCCCGACCCGTTTCCTGCTGTTCAGAGGCAACCTCCTGTGTTTCAGGTTGCCTCTGGTCCTGTCACTGGGGCACCACTGGAAAGAGCCTGTCTCCATCCTCTTTGTATGATCCCTTCAGATATTTACATCCATTGATGAGATCCCCCTGAGCCTTCTCATTTCCAGGCTGAGCAGTCCCAGCTCTTTGTAACCAGATTCCACTTTGTCCGAAACTTTCCTTACAGGAGAGACGCTCCAGTCCCTTCATCATCTTCATGGCCCTTTTCTGGACTCTCTTCAGTATGTCCATTTCTCTCTTGTACTGGGGAGCCCAGAACTGGACCGTGTCTGGTATGAAAAGTTAGAGATATGTTAGTACTGCAGTAACACTGAATCTGGGGGGTGGGGTGGTGGGAAGAGGGCAGGATCTGAGGGTATGAGACTTTTCCTCTGCTCCAGGTCAACTCTTTATTTCTGTCATAACCTTTCAGCCAGAGATTTTTGAAGATTCAGGAGTGTTGTCAGTTGTTCATGTCTGGGTCTTTGTAACCAGATTCCACTTTGTGCTATGAATCAGTGCTGCAAGAGACTGCAGATGTGCGTCTGGGTTCTTACTCCTAGATGCAGTCTTAGGGGTGTGGTGCTGCTATGTACCTGTTCCTCTGTGCTTCTGAGGTGGGATTTCATTGTGTTCTGCACACTTATTTGGAGGGGTGGCGGGGAAATAATGTGAGGCTCCCTGCAGTAAGCCATGGCAGTGTACAGCTTGTGTAGGTACAGCACTGCCAGGGTAAAAATAAAATAAAAATTTTAGTTGGAAAACATACACAAAACCTACTGGAACAATATGATGATGCAAACACACAGCAATCTTCAAGCAATACAGCCGTCAAGATATTTTCACATGCAGAAAGACAGACGCTTTCATCAAATCTCCTTTTAATTCTTTGCATCACAAAGCACTGCGAGTAGGGGAACTTTGTCCAAAGTAGTATTTATTGGGCTGAGAACAGAAACAGGGCTTTTACATCTTGATAGTTTGCATAGAGTGTCTGTGTACCACAGTTTGCTAGAACATGCATCGTAAATTAATGCTGAAATTTAAAATAAGAGCTAGAAATTATAGGAAAAAAAAGGTGTCATTTAATCAGCATCATCAAAACCTCTTGGAGAACAAAACCAATATAGCCTTGGGAGTTAAGTAGGGCATTTTATTAAGGCAAATGGATCAATTCAAAGCTTTCCCAGTCTTAGCCAGTATACCAGAGCGGGAATAAGCACTGCATAAGGGAACGCTTTAATGACCGAATCCTCTTATCTCAGAAACCAAGCAATAAAAATAGTTATTATTGTCTGGATGCGGGTAGCTTAGCCTTGGCATTAAGTACCACAAATAGGAAAAAATCTGCCTTTTTAAAGAATGGCTGACTGGTTTAGGCCAGGAGGGAGAAAGCAGCAGCTTTGTTTTGCACAAACCTTCCTATATGGTTCAAAAGGTAAAAGGCAGTAATGATGCTTTTGAAGAACTCATATTTATTTTATAAACTTCTAACACTAACTTACTCAAGGCTCGTACTGAAACAGTTTATACCTGTTAATGGAATATTGGTGTGGTCTGTGTTTTACAAAATTCAGGATTTTTTCTTTTGAGGAGCAAGTGAAAGCATAGGGTCGTTGAATATTATACAAGAACATGCAAAGCTAGTCTGTCTCTGAATTCATAATCTCTTGATCCTGTGCAAAATCTGGTTGGCAAATATTTCCAGGCTTGGTAGGAGCTACCTATTTCATTCTCGATTTCAGAGTGGTGAGTGTTGGTTTCTCTCTGTAGACTCCTTACACTGAGCTGTTTAAGTTCTACCGTTAACCAATTTTGAAAGGAATCACAGATCAAAATCTTTTTAGCAGAAACTTTTGGCTGTAGGAATTGGTGTCTCACATAGCACTTGGTCAGCTTACCTTCAGAGAATGTGATGGGGTTCATGTTTTTTCTCTCGCCTTGATGTCTCAGTTAAACAAAGTAGTCTAGCACAAGCATATTGTTATGTAGGCAGCCCTGTCAAAATAATGATGCTCTTTAGATCCTAAGTAAGCACATGTTTATATACTGTGTTAGTAATGTGGAAGGCTTTACTTGAAGAACAGAGAAATCAAGGGGTAGTTCTTCAGCTGGAGGTGGTTCTCCTCTCAGAGAAGATACAGAAAACAACACCATAGAGCTATTTAAAATGGTTTTATCCACTCTGCACAATCAAATATTCCTAACACGTAGTTTATTGCTTTCTACAAAGAGTAGTCATTACTCTTTTTCTCTTCCTTGGCTCTTCTCTCCCTTTCACGTAGTCAACAGATAAGATTCAACGTCTTTGAGTGGTGTATTTCAAAGTACACATTTAAGACCTTGGTTATAGGAGACAAAGCTCGGTTTGTGCCTCTCCTGTGACACTCTGCACTGCTTCTTCCGAGACATTAAATTTATCCCTCTTGACGGTATACCTTGAAGATGGGTCATGAGGATTAGGATGGACAAAGAGAAACAGTTATCCTTTGAATTTTGTTTGCTAGCATGTCAGCTCTAACATAGGTCATGGAATCATTCACCTGAGACTTGTAAGTATTTACTAGTGGTGTGCAGGGCTTTCTGCCCTCTCTGTAAGGAGCTGACTCCCTTTGTGTGTTTGGATCTACTCAGGCAGGCTGTAGTCTCCAGTGTCAGCTCTTTCCTGCTGTCGGGTTCAAGGCTTCAGCAAGACTTTTCTAGAAGAAAACACGGAGTTTACTGAATCTGCACAATGAATATTTTGGCTTAAATGTGCACCATTAATTATATATGAGCTTGACGTTTCTCTGTTTAGATTCAGATATAGCAGTGTTGTCTTAAAATCTGCAGTGTTCGTAGCACCTACTTACTTGAACTTTCTGAATCATCAGAAACATTTGGTATGTTTCCCGTAAAGTCTCCCCTTCCAAAGTACTGAAACCATTCCCTTCCAAGTCTCTGGAGGTTTTCTTAGTTGTCCTCTTTCGTATCTTTTCATCCTACCAGGAAAAAAATAACCTGCAGAATTATTAGCACAGTCTAGGTTAAATAAAATCACCTTATCAGGATACTTGATACACCTTGTAGGAGTGACAGCATTGACACTGATTCACTTTTTTCACTGAAACGTTGTGCTTATTGTTAACAGTTCATGTGATGAGCACACTGGCATGTTCAGAATTGCAGACAATGATCCTCTGACTTCTTTTCACCGCTCTTCTCTCCCTTGGTGGGGCAAGCCCTAGTGTGTTCTTCTGAGAAGTTAAAGTGAGCTTTCGAATAGGTGAGCTTTCTAATAAACTGAGCTTTTCTAATCTCTGTGAAATGTACACTTCCTTATTTCTTACAAAACATAATTACCACTTCATTAGTAAACTATTGTCATGAAACTTTGTCATGGGTGGCCAGTTAGTGCTGGTTTTCTTTGATCATTAACTAAATGTTACGGTTAGACAAACGTTTTGCTGACTTAAATGCCTACAAATACTTAGAGAAATTCAAAACCATTAACTGTTTTGGCTGACCTTGAGTTTACAAAAGTACATCCAGGATCCCGCATGTGCTTTTCTAAGATTCTCAGAGTTTTTTACCATGGGGATGGGCAGATGTATGTGTGTCTACATGCTTCTGTTCAGAACATTTTCTTGTACTTATATATAAGTTCAGTGATGGTACATCATTACTGCAGTTGTGTGTTTTTAGAAATGATTTTCAGTTCTGGTATTAAGTTGCAGAATAAAAATACGAAGTCATATTACTACTTGGGAAAGAGCCCATTTCATGGACTTTACATAGTCCTTGGGGAAGTTCTTTCATTTCTGTATGTGCTGAAGCTTCTGTTTTGAATGATGAAAATGGTGGGTTTACATGTTACAGTAAATACCAGCGGCTTCCTTGTTTCCAATTCAGAAGGATTCGAAACAGCAGTTACTTAAGTTCCTACTGATCTAAGTGATTTTAATGTAATTTCAGTCCTTCAGAAGTCAGTAAAGTGATTTTAATTTTTTTTTAAATGCAAACTAGTTTGTACTGATGGGTAGGTCCTAAAAGATGCTTCTTAGTGATAGGCTTTCACTAAGTAAAAAAAAAAGTCATGAATTTGTGTGTGTAACGCATCTAATACTTCTGTGTAATATATAGGAAAGCTGTTATTGCTAAGAACGTGTTAACATTACTTGATAATTTATCTGAAACAAAGTTGGCAGAAATAATTTTCATGACACCTATCATGGCTGAAGACCATAAAATGTTTATTTTTAATACAATGTCAGCTCCTGCTTAAATTCCTTTCTGTCTGCCCTATACAGCGTTGGCTGTATTTGACATTTCAGGTATCTGCAGGAGTTGTGTACTGGTTTAATGACTTTTATAGTTAGTGTGACGTGTAATATGATAATTTAAAAATCTCAAGAGAGTAGTATGAGGCGATGAAGACTTCTTGACCAGGCTTATTTATCAGTGTAGAAACCGTACGTGTCTTAGCATATACCTTCTAGACTCTGTGTTTTTAAGATCACCTCTGCAAAATTCAAGCTTTTTGGATGCAGATTATTTAACCACATGTTTTGCCTGAACGCTTTTAATATTCAGTTTAGTTGATGTCACAATACCGTAGGCAGAAGAAAGACTCAATCTTGACTTCTCATGTTAAAAATTGCATTGTGCATCATCCTTCTCATACCTTGTTAGCCACAGGCGTGTTGTGTAAAGTTGAGTTTTGATTCTCTGAAGCAAGAAAAAGGTTATATTTTGTACAGTGTTACATGATAATTGATAACACATAGGATTTGAGAAGGCATCTTTATTAAGCAGAAGAGAAAATATATCCTATAACTGATAGTTTTCTCATGGAATCCTGTATTTTCCTATTTATCCTGTTTATGCTAATCATGCAGTTGCTGTATATTCATTTTAGCACATTTTCATTCTGTGCCCGTCGACGTGGCTGTTTTAACACTGTAGTTTTTCTGTCTGAAGATGATCCATAGAAATAGAAACAAGGAATTGTATCAGCAGTATTTCATTACCAAAGCTGGGAGATGTCAGACGTAATTACTGAGACTAACATCTGGAGCGGTTTATTGAAGGGAAACCTGCCAGGATTGTTAGCACATACAATGCAGTGTTATCCATATGTATGAAGCTTGATAACTAGAGCAAGTTGGGTGACTGCTGCAAGTAAAAGGTATAAAACCTAAGAAAGACAACTTATCAATGCGTCTACTGTGGTGATGTGTTTGAGTAAACTACTCAAGCCGCATCTCAGAGCTTTCCAGGGCAATGATTGCTATCCATCTACAGGAGGTCTTGGCAAAATCCTTGAGATACCGGTTATTTGAGGTTGCAGCGAAGAACAGGGTTAAATGAAATGCAGGACTTTTTGGTGGAGGAAAGATGCAGTCACACAATACGCAGCTAGGTGGATTTTGTGCCCTTTGATCAGACCACTCTTAAGCTCCATTAACATTTACTGTGGAAGACAGTTTTGGAGTGCTGAGGGTCTTTCTAGTAGTTCTCCTGCCAGGAGCTTGATAGGATGGTTTGGGAGAAGTGTGACTTAGAATCATAGAATGGCCTGGGTTGGAAGGGACCCCAAGGATCATAGAGTTCCAACCCCCCTGCCACAAGCAGGGTCACCACCCTCCAGACCTGAATCTAGAGAAGTTTGCCCAGGGTCCCATCCAACCTGGCCTTGAACACTTCCAGGGATGGGGCATCCACAACCTCTCTGGCAGCCCATTCCAGCACCTAACACTCTTTTTGTTAAGAACTTCCCCCTAATAGCTAATCTAAACCTTCCCTCCTTTAGCTTCAATCTGTTCCTCCTTGTCCTGCCATTACATACCCTTTTAAAAAGCTGATTCCCCTCCTGTTTGTAAGCTCCCTTCAGGTACTGGAAGGCTGCAGTGAGGTCCCCCCGCAGCCTTCTCTTCTCTAGGCTGAACAAGCCCAGCTCCCTCAGCCTCCCTTCATATGGGAGGTGCTCCAGGCCTCTAATCATCTTCGTGGCCCTCCTCTGGACCCTCTATAACAGTTCCACATCTTTCTTGTATTGGGAGTCTAAGATCTGGACACAGTACTCCAGATGGGGCCTCACAAGGGTAGAATAGGGGGCACATACTTGTCTGTGTGCTCCAGCCTGTGTCTCTTCACATGTGCTTTTTCATAGTCTCTCCCTACCAGCGGAATTGGGGCCAATGACCTACGAGTATCTGATATTACTAATTTTTATGAATGTAAAGTACATAGGAGATGTTGAGGTGGAAGCTGAGAAGTCATGTTCTGTGCACTTGATTTCCATACTGACTTTTTAGTATTTTCTACATGAGGGTTCCAGTATAATAAATGCAAGCAAAAGTATGTATCTGTTGTTTGTGTTGTGAGTTTTAGATTGATTGTTTTTTTCCTGGAGATGATTTACACTAGTACTGCCCTATCACGTTAATATGATTATTGCCATAAATCCTCTGTACCCATTCACGGTCACTTAGCCATATCTTTCTGGCAGGTGTATTAGGATAATAGGTTAAAGTCAAGAGTACTGGAGGAATAAAATTGCTATTTTGAATAATGTTCTCTCAGTATTGGTTGTAAAGCTTTTATTTTATCTGGCTTTCTTATATATTTCATTATTGTAATGCAAGTTCACTTCCTGGCCTTTTTCCCCTTTATTGTCTTTTAGATGGCTTGGTGATTGACAGAAGGACATATGCCTATATTCTGGATGTTTTCAGCTATTACATAATTTGTAAATATATTTTACATGGATTAGTTTGAAGTTTGCAAAAAATACAGTGTTCAGGTAGTTGCTGTGCCTGTTTCCCTAGCTATTACTATATACTGAGAGGTATAGAAGAAATGTTTAACTGTAAAGTGTGTGCTCATTTGAACTTGCAAAATAACTTGCTTTTGGAAAGTGATAAAATTACCTCCATTCATTTTTGAATGAATTGCAATAATGTATTAACAGGATAATCTGGTATGTCTGATAGGACAAGGGGAAATGATAGGACAAGGGGAAATGGCACTCAGCTGGGCCAGGGCAGGTTTAGATTAGACATTAGAAAAAAAATTTTTACTGAAAGAGTTGTCAGGGCCTGGAAAGGCTGAGGGTAGGGAGGCTCTTCAGAGGGATCTGAACAGACTGGACCGATGGGCTGAGACCAATGGGATGAAGTTTAACAAGGCCAAGTGTAGAGTGCTGCACATGGGACATAACAACCCCATGCAGCGCTACAGGCATGGGGGAGACTGGCTGGAGAGCTGTCAGGCAGAGAAGGACCTGGGGGTGTTGGTTGACTGCAGACTGAATATGAGTCAGCAGTGTGCCCAGGCGGCCAAGAAGGCCAATGGCATCTTGGCTTGTATCAAAAACAGTCTGGCCAGTAGGTCTAGGGAGGTGATTGTGCCCCTGTACTCGACATTGGTGGGGCCACACCTCAAGTACTGTGTCCAGTTCTGGGCTCCTCACCACAAGAAGGACATGGAGGTCCTGGAGCAAGTCCAGAGAAGGGCATCCAGGCTGGTGAAGGGGCTGGAGGGCAGATCCTATGAGGAGCGGCTGAGGGAGCTGGGGCTGTTTAGCCTAGAGAAGAGGAGGTTGAGGGGAGACCTTATCACCACCTACAAACTACCTGAAGGGAGGTTATAGAGAGGTAGGTGATGGTCTCTTCAGCCAGGTGACGGGTGATAGGACAAGGGGGAATGGCATGAAGCTGTGCCAGGGCAGGGTTAGATTGGATGTTAGAAAAAAAAATTTTTTTACTGAAAGAGTTGTCAGGGCCTGGAACAAGCTGCCCAGGGAGGTGGTTGAGTCACCTTCCCTGGATGTGTTCAAAAAAAGGGTAGGTGAAGTACTAAGGGATATGATTTAGTTTAGGATGCGAATGGTTGGACTTGATGATCTTAAAGGTCTTTTCCAACCTTGTGGTTCTGTGATTCTGTCTACAGTGAAACATATTTACTGAGTACAGACCAAATGTTTAAACTTAAACCCACATGGTGCCTTAAAAGTTGATGGTAGTTGCCGATTACAGAACAGACATTGTCCTGTTCTTGTAGACATATAGTGTAAATACTTGTTCACAGGTTTTCCCTCGGCAAGAGTTTCGATTCGTGCTTAGTTATTAAGAACAAACGAATCCCCAAGGTGGTAGATGTATTCTTCTGCATTGTATCTGAAAAGCACTTGAGTGCTGTTCTAATGACTTTTCTCATTTCATCGTATACCAGCTGTACCCAGTACACTGAGAAGATCAGTATTTTGTTTAGAATCAAACGTTTGGGGTTTATTTTTTTTTCTTATTTTTGAAGGTTTTAAGAAATCAGGTAATTCTCAAGGAAGCTTTAATTGTGAAGTATACAGCTGCATTTGAAGAAGGTGATAGCCCATTTGTCTAATACTTTTTACATGGCTGAGGTTAGCATTTTATGTTTAACTATCAGTTTAACTACACTGAAAGCCAATAAAACCCTAGTAAGTTGGGTGCAACCAGAGTTAGCAAGTTATTGTAGTGACGCCAAATTGTACTGAGGATTTCGCCCATGGGAGGCTGTTTTCTGTTCTTAATTTTGGAATTTTCTTTTGGGGATGAACTGACACCTAATGATTTGAGATGTATGAGAGAACTCCAGGTTTTTTAAAAGATCTTTGTTCAAATGGTGAGTTGCATTTAATTTCAGCAGTTGGTGAAAATGGGAGGCCACCGTGGGTTTACTCTTGGTCAACTGTAAACTGACGCATAATGTATATGGATGACACAAGTAAATTAAGGATGCTTGCTTATTTATTGTAGAAGTAATAAATAGAGTAATTCATTACGCTGATATGTCAATTTTTCATTTAGATCTGTTTCTTCCATAGGAAGAAATTCTGAAAATATGGTGCTTGACAGTGTTATGGATAAAAATGCAATATATAATGTGCCATTTCAGAACTGAAATCTCTATTTAATGAAGCTATGCCAGTGTAACAGATTTATGTTGCAAACAAATCTTTCTTGTGCATTTGAAGATCAAGTTAAGCACTTACTTCCTTATATATCACTACCTTGTTTTTGCTCAAAAGAAAGTAAGTAGAACATTTATTACAAAAGCTAAAATGCAACCTAAACCTGAACTTATCACGTATGTTTCGAAAGAGAATGATGATCATTATTTAAAAGAGCGTGCATCCTCCTCCTTCCCTCCAAAACCCCTTTAATAACCTTCATGTAATCCTTTAATCCTGTAAGCTTTTATCTGGGGCTTTGTATATATTACCAGAGCAACTTACTTTCATTACAGTGTCATCAAAGAATAGATTTCTGATGTTCTGTAGTGCATGGAGAGAATCAAGAAAATTTTTTTTTAAAATTCTGTCACTGCTTCTGCCTTTTGCATGTAAAAAGTTATATTCTTCCTGTTTCTTATAATATATTTGAGAAGCTGAACATTTACAGTTTGGAGGTGTAGTTAAAAAAGTCTTGCGATTAAATGTTTTTCAGCAAACTGTTCTTAGTGGGGAATAACTTTAAGGTTGATAAGGAATGTCATGTAACTCACTTTATTAATTTACGGTTTAAGAACTCTTTCCTCAGTGTATAACAAGCTGACCTTTTCCAGATTGCCAAGACAGGCAGAATAAATGACGTGATTACATTGAAAAAGATGTATCAAGTCAGTGTTGTATTATTAGTTGTGAATACTGAAGGTCTGGTCATGTTATTTCCAAACTTTAGTAGTGGTTGATACAAAATTAATTATCTAATGCTTGATTAATTGCCTTCAATGTGTGATTGCTATTAAAAAAGGTTCAATTTTTTAAAAAATGAACATTTATTTTGATCTTTATTCAAGATAAACCTGGGAGCTATTGAAGCGTTTGTAATTTTTTAAAAATGTGTGTAGATCATATCTTTATTGATTAGATTGAAGTTAGCAGTTGTCACTGAATAAGCTGCAAATTCCTGTATTTGTTTTATGGTTTAAAGCCAGAAGACGGCTTTGTATAAGGTGTCTCAGAAGAGTCTCAGTATGGGCAAAGTCCAGCGGTTTTCTTAAATATCAGGTCATAGATTACTCTTGTGTGGAAACCTCTATGTTTTGTAGTTAGCTCAGTGACTTAATTACTGGGGAAATGTCTGTATGCAGAAGTACTATAGATGTCTCTGCCTGGATGGTTGTTGCTGTCTTCGAATGACAGCGGGCAGAAGGCGTGGACAAGCATCTCCGCTTCTCACCTGGAGGTTATTCACCTTTGCAAAGGCTGGCTCTGATTTTTTAACCACCTCTCTCAGGAACATTTTTATAAATGTTCTACCCCTGTCTATCTACACTGTAGGTATTTCTACATGATTTTGTGGTGGAAAAAGGTAGCTGAACTAAGGGAAGGTGGAGCTTTCTAGGTGAAATTTGATACGTACTTCGTGGCCATGACTTACGTGAAACACGACTATCAGTATTTATGAAACAAGCTGGCCTCCATTTTCTCAATATTAAATTAACCTTTTCTGAAGCACTGCCAGTTATAATCAGACTTCTTTTGAAGGATTTACTGGGGATTACATTTTTAAGACCGCAGTTTATTTGGTGAAGACAATTTTTTATTTACTTATGGTGCTCTTCCTGTAGTTTTACTAAAAAAACTCTATCCTAGAGTTTGTTACTTTAAATGTTGAGCCTATAAATTACTGCAGTGAAATGTCTTAAGAGCTGAAATAGGCCTAGATTATGCACAGTTGGAAGCATTTTTGTAAGTTTTAATAAAACTCTTTGTTGATAATATTTTAATATGAAATTTAGTTGAAGTTAGTCAATGTTGGTGCATTTCAGTGACTGGTTATTGCAGGTGGAAACGGTATTTGCTGGTTTTATTCCACCTGTATCCTTTTCTTTCAAGAGCTCCATTTCAAAGCTTCTTAAACTTATCTAGAGCTGTGCAACTGGAAGCTGGAAAAAATGAAAATTAATTAAATTTTTTTTTAATTCTTTCTAATGTAATTATGTTTTAGCAGTTCTTCAGTCTATGCGGTATGTTTCGCAAATTCCTATATTCCTGAAGAAATGTTCTAACTATGGTTTGAACAACTGCTGAATAATTGGTTTGCATGCTTGGCTCTTTTGATCTGCCTTTTGCATTCTTAATTTTCCTTCTAAGAAAGGATTTGAGGACTTCTCTTTATTTTGATATTTTTAATCCAGTACGTTGTGGGTTTTTTTGAAGTATTGGTGTCTAAGCTCTAGCAAGAGTTCTATTAGCAGTCTTGAACTTGTTTATTAAGGTCACAGGCTCACTTCCAGTATGCCAGAGTTACCAAAGGATTTCCCTTTTAATTTAATAATTTATTTATTTTTATACGACATCTTTACATTTCTCTCTTGTATGTTCTTCAGAACAGAAAGACTAATTCCTTGCTATGTGGGGACTTTAGTTACAGGAACTAAAAGAATTCCAGTCTACTTTGGTTAGGGACAAGAAAGAAATATTGTCTGCCCCTCAAATAAACAAACAAATAAATAAATCAAAGCTAAGTTACTCTCTTGATTTCAGTGAAAATTCAGTATGTTCACTTGTAATGTGCAGTCCAAGGACTGATCTCTAAGTATGCCTGGTGAAATGTGGAAGCTGGATACCAAAATCTTTGTGTTCATTATCTTGTGTGTTGTATGAGAAACTGCTATGTCTGTTTAATTAAATACAATGTAGGTGTGGTAGGATGGAAAGAATGGGAAAAGATTTTTCTGTTTCTCTGTTCAGTCAACCTTGACAACTAAAACGGCGGTCTTGGCAAGGAAATGGTTATCGTATGTTCTGAGAAGAATTTTTATGTGTCCAAGTGGACATAATTTGCTTATTGACAAGTAATTACTGAAGATGACTGCTAGTGGGGGAAAAAAGAGCTGTTCTTCATATAGAAACAGGCAATTTTCTGCACTGGGAAACTTTCTAAATTAATAACTATCTGAGAAAGCTCAGAAGAAGCTAAGGAACCTGGAGAAGTTGTTGAATAATAATAAGTGATGGAAAGGTCAGGAGAAAGGAAAGTAGTAAACTGCCCGTGTATTCCTCTATTGTTGGCTAGTGCAAAAAGGGGGAGGTGAATGCTGTGTAGTCTTTGTCTCGACTGTTAAAACAAAGTGTTAGACCCAAATTCAGTAACACTGAAGACAGCTAATCCCCAAAAGCTTTCAGTGGGTCTTCTGGTTTATGCATCTTCCTGACAGTCACGAACTTGCTCTTTAATTCAACGGTCTGCTTCCTCTTTTTGGGTATGATTTTTCTCTTGTATTGTGTAATAGCTTAATGTTTTTCATGTTCAGAATAAGTCCTTTCATTATGAGATAGCAGTGTCATCAGCAGCCTTTCTGTCTCTTCATCTTTGGACTTGAGTCATGCATCCTTTTCTGAACGAGAACATTTTAACAAGAGCAGTAGAGGATGTTCTTGTTAACCCTCAGAATTTAGGGTTTATGTTGGCCAGTAAACTGAGATCTAATCTGTTGGCTTTTAAAAAAAAATGATTGGGAGAGGCCTCTTCTGCTGCTCTTGAAAAGGTGTCCGCTGCAGTGTTGTGTGGTGGCCCTATCCTGGGGTGTGTGCTGGGCATGGGCTCAGTAACAAATAGCATCTCAGGAGTCTGCAGTTGAAAAATACCTCACTTCTGGCTCTCAGTAGGGCTGACGGCCCTTCACACAAGTTTGACTTGTGGAGAAAGAGTGGCAGGGCTGAACCCAAACCTGACCATTCAGCTGGGCTTTCAGAAAGAATCAGACTGCTGCAAGGAGTCGGGTGCAAACATTTCTTACGGCTTGTTTGGGCTCATTGTAGCCTTAGTTCTAGGGAGCGCAGAGGTGAAATCGCGTCCCTCATTGAGTTTAGTAAGTCTGTGGACAGCTAAATAGAGACAGCAGGTAACAACTGATTTTCATGTTAAAATCTTCCTCAAATAGTACTACACTTAATTGAGGTTTGTTATTTTTTTACCATTCCATAGTGTCCGCGCTGCTGTCATAACCTGCTTTCAACTACATACATCGCTTTTGTCATCCAAGTAGGACCCGGGGACGTGTGATTATACTTAATTGTTTTTCTGTAGAGGTTTATGTATAGCGGGTTCTTCTGTCTGCTGTTTGAATATTAACCTCTCTAAGGAATGGGAGCTGTTTAGTCAATAAATTTGAAACTGTGAAGGAGGCCCATGTCAAAAAAGTGTGCTTCTGTCTGCCTCGTGTCAGGTAGGCCTTAAAGGGAGGGTGCTGAGAGAGTTGCAAGAAACTGAAAATGGGGTTTTATATGGGAGAAATAGCTCTTTCAGCCTTAAGTATAGCATCACTGCCGCTGCACTCTGTAATTACAATGTCACTTGAGAATTGCTTAACAATTTTGATGCTTTAAACTATGACAGACTAATTCTGAGAAATGTTATTTTAGTTCTGTGGCACTTGCAGTGGTGCACAGCTGCTTGGAATTTCTGAATGTACACTACTTTCTGCTTAGAAATCAGAGACAAAAAGGAACCTCTGAAATGAACTGTCAAGCTTCCTTTAAGAAAGATGATTCAGATCTAACCTTCCACAGTAGGTGGTATCACTGGGGATGAATGAAGAAATCTGCGAGATTCAATGCCATTTCAGCAGCAGGAAAACACTTGATATTTAAGGTTAAAATGCTTTTTGAAAGCTCCTGGCAGACTCACAGTGTCAGTGTAGTTCCTCGGTATTACGTCTGTATCAAGATAGGAGACATCAGAAGTGCAATCTGGACCAATATATTTAAGCAAAACTAAGATGAAATGAAGGCAATACAGCTTGAATTTGTCCCTGAGGTTTTTTTTTTTCCTCAGAAATCTTGTAGATGTCACATTTCAGTTTCTGCAAACTTCACTTAAAATAAGATTCCCTGTGCTGCTGTGTGTGTAACTGTCGGGATTAGTTTGTGAAGCTGTATACCTGTCAGTCAGACTGAATTGCTGAGATTTGACAGAGCTACTGCCTCGTACTTTCATAAACTTTTCATAAGTCTTTCCAGCAAAGATGGAGAAACTTGCTAGTCAAGTGTTAATAGTCTAGCTTTTGGGTTTGGTTTTTTCCTTATTCTTTAAACTAGCCGTTCATTCTAGGTTGAGACTTTCTTCCATCTATGTTTGAAGAAAACCTACTGTGGAAGGTACCATGGGCTGTTAATGTGAGTTGTATACATAATGCTGTTCTTCTGCTGTGTTAAATTATACCTCACCAAAGTGAGTATTGAAACGTGTGGCACTATGTCCGATTAAATCCTTTTGTTTTCTTGGGTATGTTTCCTTTTCATAAGCGTTGAGGGACACATTTAAAGCCTGGCTGGATTTTCACGTAGACTTGTCTTCCCTTGATGTACCTCCATAGGTTTCCTAGACTTTCTCCTGATGCACATCAGCACATCTGCAATCAGAAGGAGTTTTCTGTTATCTTCCGGTAAATCTGTTAGACATTTTGAGTTGGAGTGGTTTACAAATAGACACAGAGTTACATACACATGGAGACATACACTGTCTTTTTCTAAAGAAAACATATCAGCCATTTTCACATGACAATTTCCTCCACATTTTGGAACTTAAGATACTGTACATCTGTGGTTAAACAAAGAATAATCCAGTTGAAGGACATAATTCAAAGTAAATAGATGTTAAGCACGGATACCTAAAGGGCTGAAAGTCAGGTGCAGTCACATGCAGCAATTATTGCAAGATAAAAACCCTTTGAAAGAGTCAGATAGTATGGATTTTCTTGTCTGAAGCTTAGTGCTCTGGGATTTTGAGGAATACGTTAAAATGACAAACTGCGCATCCTAGGAGCCTCTGTGCAGTTGTTGTCAAAGAGCAGGTAACTGCCAAATGGCTGCTCAAGTGAAGCATTTTTAGAAAATACTATATTTAGCAACATTTTTTCCTTGCTTTTCTGCTTTTATGAAGGAATTTGTTTTGCATAATTTTCTACATGTGACTTTGACACTGTGTTAGCTAATTGCTTAATCAAAAATAAAATAAAAAGACTGTGTCTTTTGGGGCTTTGATTCATTACAGTCTTTCCTCCCCCAAAGTTCTCAAAGCACTGTTTAACAAATATTTTTACCAGATACAGGTTCAGTTACTTCATTTAAAATAGAGATAGTGGCAAGTGTTAGTTATATTACTACACACATGCAGTTATTGTTGCTCTTAATGTCAAGGGACTTTTTCTGAAACATTTTTGGCCTTCAGCTTCTTTATCATAATTGTAGAACATCGTATGGTTCTGATGGGAATGGATTCAGACTGTTTATTGACTGGATGTTTTTCATGAAACAGGGGTGGTGAACAGAAAGAACGCACTGAAATTCAGTAATGTGCATAATTCATCTATCATAATTTAACAAATGGAAAAGACTAAGACAAGCTGCCATCCATCACAATTATTTAACTACACTCCAGGGTGAGTTAAATTGTATTAAACAACTTTTGGCTTAACAGATTTGGAGAATTGTATTGAGCAAGTTGCATCTCCTCTCTCAGCTTACTGCTGCTGTTCAGTGATTTACAGTTTTGACATTTCTTACAAAACATTTAATTTGAACTAGAGATTTTTCAAAGCTGTTTGAAAAACAAACTTGCGAAGATAAAGCATTATATGTGCCTAGCATGTATAAATAGCAGGAACCAAACCTAGGTTGGAAGCAATACTACTGTAAATCTGAACTGTCCTTTAGAGGTACCTGCTTGTTCCCTGGATTAGAAGGTTGGGGGACAGGGCCTTAAAGGGAACTGGTTTTCTAGTGTAGGCAGTTGTGTACAAAGTCAAGGGAAGGTAAATCCCGTTGCAATCTTTAACCCTTAGGTGTGAGAGGTGCCTTAGTTTATTTCTTGCCTTGTTGGCATGAATATATTTTGTGTTGCTGATATGGTAGTTTAGCCAAGCTAAACTTTCTCCCTGTTAATAAAAAACAAGTGGAAAAAAAGAGGAAAATCCAGTTAACCAAGTATTTTCTTTGTACTTTCCTACACGTGTGACAATTAGCCATTTAATCTAATTCACAAGCTGTGTGTTAGGTGAGAGAATGCTGACAATTTTTTTCTGAGTTCTCATATTGTCATGGAGACCGTCGCAGAAATGAAATTGCGGGGTGCTAACGCTGAATTCCAGGCCTTGGCATGGAATGATTTAGAGCGAGTGTTTGCTTCTGGACCACGTTGCTGGCTGGCAAAGGGACCAGCGAAGATCGGTGCAAATTATCCAGAGGGTACAGTACCAGCAGCGCAGGCCGTGCTGGCTCTTGGACACAGCCCAGGTCTGCTGCGTACGGATAAATGTGTTGCAGCACTGCTGCCAACTGCAAAGTTAAATCTTCAGCTTCCAACCATCTTTAAACGGGATGTGAAATGTGACAGATTTAAGGACTGTCAGGCTTTCTTCTTTCAACTGTTGGAATGCGGCTGCCATCTGACCCGAGACATCAGCCTGGGGATTTTCTCTGTACTGTAGCAGCACATCCATGGACTCTGGTCAGTATAACTGCATGGGTGTGATTCACCAGAGCCACTGTGCACTCTATAGCTTGGCTTGAAGAAGCTTAGGACCTGCACCTAGAACCTACTAGATGGAGCAAACTGTTCAGCAAAATATTCCCCACCGCAGTGGGATTCTACTGGGGGGCTGTGCTGAGCACAGATGCTGTGTCTGAATGTTGTTATGTTTTCAGATGTGTTCATGATTTTGAATGTAGCACTGTGGTTCCTCTTGCACTCAGGCACAAAGTAAAAGTATTTCTGCAAAGCACTTTATTTTAGTTAAGAGGAAAAAAAAAAAGAGGGCAGAACCTCAACTTGTGGATATTGAACTTCCGCTGTTGCTTCATGTACTAACATAAACTACCTAAGATGAAACAAAACTATGTTCATTTGAGTTTAATAGTCAAAAGTCATCCCCACAGATTTTCCTTAGTGTCATTTTGGGGTCTTTGCAGTACTTAATTTGTTGATAACTAGTGAATTAGCAGTGCCATAAATTTATGGATGTGAAATGCTCTTCTGCATTCTTCACAAGTTCTGTACTGCTTAAAAAAACTCATGAGAAATCCTTAAGATGTTTCCACATGGTGGAATCTTTATTGAGTCATCGGAACATTTTTATAAAACCTTGTATTATATCTCTCCCTAACTACGAAACACGATATAAACGTTACAGTTTTGAAGCATTGTTTATTGTAGAAAAACACTCTAATTTTCGTGCATCTAATTGTTCTTTCTTTTATGTTCTGTTCTGAAGTCTGTTCTTTACAGAAGAGTCTGAAAAGGATTTCATTCTTTAGCCCAGTACTTTTCATCCTTGACATACTATCCTTACTCTTTAATGCACCATTGTTATGCTGAGGAAGTCACATCAATGCTGAGTTGTTTTTTTTCTTGGGGGGGGTAGGAGTTGTGCAGTTAACTTCTTTTAAGTGGACTTCTCTCTCAGGTTGTTCTTCTTGTGCCACTGGTCCTTCATTGATTAGTCTTGTTACATTTTTGGTAACTTTCTGGTACTCGTGCACACATACCATCTCCAAATATTTTCACATATTCCTAAAATCAGATGTGTTCTTGTCTCTGCAGAAAACCATTTTGTATGCTTTCCTCTCCTCCTGCATCAGTTACTGCAGCATCTGGTGGTGTTCCTCTATGTAGCCCATTTGAACTCCAAAGTTGCATTGCTGGCTGTTGTGCTGGAATGAGTGTTCATTCTGCAGCCTTTCCTTTGACTTGTCTTCCTCACTAAAAGCTTCCTGCTGTCGGCTTTTGTGGATTATCACGTTTTTAAGTGTGCTGTTGGGGGATACACAGGACTGCATCTTTCCTCCCCCTTTTCTTCCTTTAAGGAAGGCTAGCTAGCTCTACCTACCTGTTGCTTGAGGCTTTGTAGCTGTCCACAGGCTATCTTCCATGCCTCTTAGCCAAGGGGCAACTTCCACATGCTTATCTTCATTCAAAAAACATCTTCTAACCTGACACTGAGATTATGTGCAAGTAATTAGTCAATTGATTAGGATGAGGGGCAGTGAAAGGCAGCCTAAGATGATACTAATTAGGGGGTTTTGGCAATGTAGGGAAAGATAAACAAAGATGATTACAGAGACATAGGCCTAAAGGCAAGGATTTACAGTTTTTAGTAAAGGATTTACAGTACAGAAGCTGTTGTCGATTCACCATCTGTGAGAACTGCTGCAGCAGTGTTAATTTGAGATGTTATCTTGAGACTGTCCTGGTGTGTGCATGGTAGTGGTATGTTGTAAAAATAGCCATCTTTGTCACTTCATTTTTTGTTTGTCAGTTTAGGCTGTACCTTCACAGGGACTATTGTTTGCTGTAGCATAAAGACCTAAAGATTTCATTCTTGTCAGATTTGGTGAATGTCAAATTGCTCTACATTCTGCTGAGGATATTGTCACGCAGGGATTAGCTCCCTGCAAAGAAAATGCCAGAGTTGGGGCATTGCCATATCTAAACCATAATGTCAACAGCAAGCAATCATGTAAGGAAGATCTAGTGCCTTTCCTTAGCAAGGAAGAATGTGATCAGAGGTCATCTGAGTGAAGGTTCAACATCCCCACTGTCCCCTTGTTCTATATCTACCTGGTTCTGAAGTGTGGTTAGTTAAAATGTCAGACTGTTAAGTAGGCCATTTCTTCTGTTTAATGTTCTCATCCTGGGAAAACAGAACAAAAACCAAACAGTGGTGTGGTTGAAGCTGTACAGCGAAGGGGTGCCATTCAGAGGGATATTGACAGCCTGGGGAGGTGGGCCCATGTGAATCTCATGGAGTTCGACAAAGCCAAGTGTGAGGTCCTGCACATGAGTCAGGGAAATCCCAGACACAACTACAGGCTGGGTTGAGCCAGGAATGAGGGTGATGACTTGGGGGTGTTGGTGGATAAGAAGTTCAGCATGACCTGGCAGTGTGTACTTGCAAGTCAAAGCCAGCTGTCTTCTGGGCCACATCAAAAGAAGTATGACCAGCAGGTCAAGGGAAGTGATTCTCCCTTCTGCTACGCTCTCATGAGACCCCACCTGCAGTAGTGCATCTAGGTCTGGGGTCCCCAGCACAGAAGGGGCATGGAGCTGTTGGAGCTAGTGCAGAGGAGGGCCATGAAGGTGATCAGAGGGCTGAACACCTCTCCTGTGACGACAGGCTGAGTGAGTTGGGCTTGTTCAGCTCGGGGAAGAGAAGGCTCCAGGGAGACCTTAGAGCAGCCTGCAGGTACCTGAAGGGGCCTGCAAGAAAGCTGGAGGAGGGACTCTTGTTTGTCAGGGCATGTAGTGATAGGACAAGGTGTAAGGGGTTTAAGCTGAAGGAGGGTAGGTTTAGATTAGCTATTAGGAAGAACTTACTCAGTGTGAGAGTGGTGAGACACTGGGAGAGGTTTGCCAGAGAAGCTGTGGCTGCTCGGTCCTTGGCAGTGTTCAAGGCCAGGTTGGATGGGGCTTTGAGCAGCCTGGTCTAGTGCAGGGGGTCCCTGTCCATGGCAGGAGGGGTGGAACCAGGAGATGTTTAAGATGCCTTCCAACCCGAACCATTCTGTGATTCTTTGAAAGGTGGGAGGGGAGGGAGTGGAGGAATGCCACATCCTCTTTGGGACTACAGAACAGTCTGCTGAAAATCAGCAGAGACAGAAAATGACTTTAGTATTAGTATTGCACTTACCTTAAATAAGTATCCAGTCTGTATGAATGGGAAGCTAGACTAAAATACTTTCCTAAAAACTTGGAAGGTAAATATGCTAACAAACAATAAGAAAAATAAGGAATAATTTTTTTTTTCATTGTGGTTGCTTTTCTTCAATTCCTGGTTGTGCTTAGGCTTACCTGGGGGGGCGGGGGGAAGACAAACACTACCTAAGAACACTGGAAAATATGGCTGAATAGAATGCGTGTATAAAATGCAGGACAGATGTCTTGTAAATGAAGCAATTTTCTGCAGAAAGGAGATCCATGATTTTGTAGTACTCTTACAGCTGTGAAGAATCAGAGGTGCATTTTGTCATCTCTGGTTTAAATTTTGTATCTATAAAACAACCTTTTAAGGAGTAGAAACGATTAAACACAGTGAAACTAGTGATTCATTGTGCAACTACTAGTCTCAATTTTAAAGAACAAAAGCTTATTATAAATTTTTGTGCAGAAAGTTCTCATGCACAGAATTTCCTGTCACCATGGATGTTTGTTTAGTCCTTTATTTACTTTTGTTGAACACTGTTTCTGTAGCCCTATTGTTTGCAAAGCTGGGCCTTTCTAAATGAAATCCCGTCTTTCCCAGAACACCACTAATCATTTCATGCCCCAGGTGAGTTATATTGCAGTTATTATTTCCCTTGAGAATAAAACTAAGTGTGTGAAGGGGAAGTTCCTTGAAGTTTCAGTCCGGTTTAGTGGCATTTTTGAAAGGTCAGCGACTTCCCTGACCATGAGGATGTTGTCTGTTATAGATGATTGTTTTGCATACACCTGAGCCTATATCTATGTATGTTATTTTCACGAAACATTTTGGACTGGTAGGTTCTATATAAAATATCTTTATTACTGGTTTTATGTTAAAGTTGAGGTGTGTGGTGTGGTGTTTTTTGGGGTTTTGTGGCTTTTTTTTCTTCCTCTTCCCCCAAGGACTATAGACCTGGTAAAGAATTTCCTTGCTTCACAATTCAGAACTCTTTTTAGGTTAGGAATTACCCAGTGAGCAGTCTACTTGCTAACATCATAAAACCTCTCAAGTATGTTGGTGTGCTTGCTTGTCATGAGAGTATGGCATTTCTTTGCAGAAGAAACATGGATTTGGAAGTAGTAAAGGAAGAGATAGTCCAATTTATATGCAGAATGTTACCAGTTGCCATGATAGAATTGGTTGGTTTATCCCTGTTAAGAATAGAGGGAAAATAAAATAGGTTATGAAAAGTGGGGAGAAAAGGGAAAGGAGAAGGGAAGGGATTGCTGAAAAAAGTTAGGAATTGTTTAGAATTGGTAAGACAAAATATTAAAAGGGTGAATGGGATTAACAAGAAACTTTAAGTGTTTGAAGCAGACGTTAGTCTGGTGCAGAGTAATAGCATGGCTGCCTGGGAGTCAACTGTGTTACATACCTTTAATTCTTTGTTAATTAATTTCAATCAAAACAAGGCTATGGGAAAAAGATCATTTCTCAAGAGAACGTGATGTTTTGAGCAGAATAAGTTTGACTTTTCAAAGGTACGTGACATTTAGTATTTGTAAAATGTTTGATTTGGTGCCACGTGACATGTTGATTTAGAAATTGGAACAGTATAGAATCATCAGCATATATCTAGTGTGTGTTAAAAAAAATGACTAATAGGTCTCAATAACATAATTGTAGTTAGTAATCAGTGTGGAGTATGTGGAGGTCCTCTGAGGATTAATCTTAGATCTGACAGTGTTTAACCTTTTTATTAGTGATGAGGAAGAAATATAGAGTCATTACTGATAAAAGCATGCAGATGACAACAAGGCTAGTGCCATGGTAAGTAGTGATCAGAGGAGAGCTAAGTGATTCTGAAAGCTGGAGTGCAAGAAAGTGCTTTATGGTTTGACACAGAGTAAAGACATGCCTCCAGCCTAAAGAAACACTATCAAGGAAACTGATTGGAAAAGACTTGGAAAGCGTGCTTTTTGATGCCTGATTAGAAGTACCCAAAACAGGAGGAATATTTGGCTTTTATATAATGTCATTGGAATACCTGATTTGGCTTGTCCAGTGCTATAACACGTGAAGGACAACAAACTCAAGTGAGCTCCGAGGAAGTGTGTTGAAACATGAAGTGTTTGGAAGCACACCTTTAAAACTCCTTTAATCTGCTACTAAAATCTGTTCAATAAATCAAATTTACAGTAGTTGATCTGGGTTTGCAGGCATGCTGTAGAGAACTCCTGTTTAATAATTGAGGGGACCTGCAGAGTAGACGGGAGGCGTGGAGGGAAGCTGCTTTAAGATCTGGTCACAATTCTCATTATCTGAGTCTGGTTTCACTGGTTTTGCAGTATAGTGTAATAAATGAGAGAGTTTTCTTTCCTTTATTCAGTGTTGAGTCTGTTTTGCCTGTGACACAGATTGTGGAATGATCTCTCCATGTCCTTGTCTTGAATCCTAAGCCTCTCAATATCTGTTTTCTCCCCTGTCCAGCTGAAAAGGGGAGTGATAGAGAGACTTTGGTGGGTGTCTGACCTCTAGTCAGGGTCAAACCACCACAGAGGCACAGTATCAAAACCCTTGCTGATAATCAGTGGCACACAGTCCAGTTGAAGGCCAGTGACTGGTGCTGTACCTAAGGGGTCTATACTGGGTATAGTCCTATTCAACATCTTCACTAATTATCTGTATGATGGAACTGAGAGTACCCTCAGCAAGTTTGCAGGTGACACCGAAGTGGAATGGGTTGCTGATAGACCAGAGGGTTGTTCAACAAGGGGAAGTGAAAGTCCTACTCCTGGTGAGGAACAACCCTGCCATGCTGGGGGAAGGCTGACCATCTGTGAAGCAGCTTTGCAGTAAAGGACCTGGGAGTCCTGGTGGATGCCAGGATGAAGCCAAATCAGCAATGTGCCCTTTCAGCAAAGCAGGCCAATGATATCCTGGGCTGCTGGTTTTGGCCAGGGAGGTGTTCCTGGCCCTTTGTTCAGCACTGTGAGGTCACAGCTGCAGTGCTGGGTCCAGTTCTGGGCTGCCTGGTGAAAAAGAGAGGTAAAATTTTTTTCAGCATTCACTCCCAATATTTGTATAATTAATTATAACTTGTGTGCACATATTACTATACAAATATAATTAATACAGTTAAAATATGCAGCAAAAAAGAAATCTAAAAATGGTGATATAAAGATGAAAAATAGTAATTTAAAATTTTATTTTAGTGATGGTAGCCTTCCTTTTCATTCTTCTAGTTAAAATACTGCTATTAATAATGCATTTTTTAGGGACAGCTACGTGTTTGTGTATGCTTAATTATTTTTTTAAATCTTGTTTTAACATTTTTTTATGATGCAGCAATTTGAAGGTCTTGCCTCTAAGTTCAGTTTATTTTGATATTGATAACTTCAAACTTTTTGGCAGAGTTCTTAGGAGATCTGATCAGGACACCACCGTTGTTTCCTTGTTACCTGGCTGACAAAGAGCTTCTACAAAGAAGAAATGTCAGCTCTTCCATTTTCTTCTTCTCTGCTTGTACTTGCATTGGTAGCTTTATCTTCTGACTTTAGGTTGGGTTTTTTTTCAGGAATTCTTATTTTTAAGCCACTTGTCCATGTTGCAAGGAATACTTCACTTAGATATTATCCATAAATCCACTTAACCAGGGACACGTGAACTGCAGTACGTTGCAATTTCGTCATTGTCGCTGTCACCCCCTCCATGTTTGGGGAGCATCCACTCTTTCCACAGAGACATGAATGTCTGACATAGGGACCAGCTGAGAGTGCCGATATCCACCTGTATATTAACTATAAGCAAAACTTAATTTCTTTCTTATTTTTATGTATTTTTAAAGAAAAGCTAGAAGTTCTAATATTTTCGTCCTACACTCAAATGTATTGAACACGCCACTTTGAAGACCTCTGCTCTAAGTTTTCCGTGTTTTGGGTAGGGTACATGAAATGATCTCCAGGGGTCCCTTCCAACTTCTTCTATGACTCTGTGATTCAAGAATAAAAATGCTGAGAAGTCATTTTACAAATAAATTTAAGTGGTGTGTTTGAGATAACTGGATTAGTCTGTGCAAATGTCTCTTTCAGAGAGGAAGGCAAACATCAAGAGGGCACAGTAGCCATAGATGCATAAACTTCAGATTGATACAGGGGAAGAATTGTAGAGAAGCGCCATACTTCCATATCTGAAGCTGAGGAGAGGACTGTATTGCTAGTTCATGGGAGCAGTATTTCAAAGGGCTGTAAACAGGAACATTTACTGAAGGGAGAACGGTTCAGCTAATCATGGAATGGCTAGGGCTGAAAGGGACCTTATAGATCATCAAGTTCCAACCCCCTGTCATGGGTCAGGGACACCTCGCTCTAGACCAGGCTGCTCAAGGCTGCATCCAACCCAGCCCTGAACACTGTCAGGGAGGGGTTGTCCACTTCACTGGACAACCTGTTCCAGTGCTTCACCACCCTCATAGTGAAGAATTTCTTCTTAATAGCCAATCTAAATCTACCCCCTTCCAATTTAAAACCTTTCCCCCTTGTCCTATCACTACATACCCTTCTAAGAAGTCCCTCCCCAGCTCTCTTGTAGGTCCAGGAGCTGTACGTCACCAATTGGGAGGGAGGGAGAGGGGGAGAGCGGCATTTTATGAAGGAAGTTAAAAAACCAACCAACCAAAAATAACACACCAAAAGCCAACATCATCTCCTCCCCTCCCCCCCCAGTTACTATATCTCCAATCATAACAATGTCAAACACTATGGAAAAAACCCAACATGCAAGGCACGCTGATGTTCTGTGGTAAACTCTTCTTCTGTTTTTAACTTGAATAAATAATACTTTGTTTTTCCATGCTGTTTAGTTGGGGGCTATCACCCTTGGCTCCAAAAGAAGCAAGGGAGCTACAAGATGTGAGTAGGTCAGTTTGGCTGAGATGGGGTGTCTGCTGTCTGTGGTTGGACATGAAATTAGGAAGAGTATCAAATTCCACCTGTAAACAGTGTTGAGAGCTAAGATCTGAAATGATGCTCAAATAGATTATTAAAGAAGAGAATACAGTTATTTCAGTGACTGTGACATCTGTATAATTTAAAATGTTTAAAGTATGTGATCACTAAAAGATATATGCTGATTCAGGCAGGAATTAATTACTTCAAGTCCTGAGGTGTGTGCTGTACATCGGGTTAGACTGGGTGTTGGCAGGTGGATGTATGAATGTCTTGCTTGAAATTTCCCTGTATTTGTGCTGCATCAGCACCTGGCACACAGTTCTTAGCACCCACTGAAGTCTTTAGACCTTTCAGCCACCTCAGAAATAGATGTCAAACCTAACTTTTATTAAGTATTTTAAACATTTAAGTAAAATGCATTTATGTAAGAAGAAAATTGCCTTAAAAGCTCAAGTGTTTGTTTTCTCTGTAAGTAATTAAAGGTAAGCTAAGAAAGATAACTTTAAAATACATGTAAAAATATGCCTGCATGCACTGAATAACAAACTATGCAGTATTACTAAAATTCTTTAGGATAAAATGGGTGCTTTCAGTTAATCAAGCCAAAAACTCTGGGCTAGTCTAAGCTATCATAAATCAGGGATACTGTCCTAATCTATACTGGTTGGAGACATGAGCTTTTATTAGAATATCCTATCCTGAGCTGAACTTTGGCAACTGAGAGAGTAAGACCTGCCCAATGTAGTAACATACAGGGGTTCCAAGAATATCATACCCTTTTCACAAAGCATAAGAGATGCTTATTCCAACATTACGAGCTGGAAAAAACATCCCTTTCATTGAAGTATGGAGCAGGACGTGGTAGAAAGCAAAAAATAGTTTGAATCAACCTGACAGTCCTTGGATTTGCTGGTACTTAAATACTACAGTCACTCACACACAGACCTGAATGAAATGGTTTCTTACAAGGTTAGAAAGCGTGAAGCTCTGTGTGACCTCAATTTGTCTTTTTGTTGTGGTACAGCGTTTAAGTGAGTTTACTACTGACTTAATCCTCTTACAGGCAAGAATTGGAGGTAACTGTTTTATCTGGGTAGTGTAGCGATAGCACCGTGTTCTGCTACGTGGGAGATGCAAGAGTTTGCTCCTTGGGTCATGCAAGCTTGGGCACGTTGATGTTGTAGCAGTGATCTTTTTAATACTCTCAAATGTGGGTCTCTCTTATAGTTGGTAGACCTTGTGAAAGTGTCAGAGGTTTCTAAAATTAATTATTTCTCCTTCCGGGAGGAGGTTATAGACGTGATGAATGAAATAAAGTATAATTTATTGCAAGAGATAATGACTAAAAATGAAGAACCCTCCCCCCCAGCCCCCCCCAGTAGCTAACTGCATTTAAAAATAGAAAGTTATTTATACCTGTAGCACGGTGAAAGCCTGTTGTGCTGACTGAATTTAACAAGCAAACCCGAGATGCAGCCTTGGCGCTGCTAACGACTGGAGGCGTTATTGATGTAGTGAACTAATTACCCGTGTGATGAAGTTGCCTGCTGGAGGTTTTTGACTGCTTCATCACTGTGGCACCTCCTACAGGTTAATTCATCGAGCAGCACAGGTAACATCTCCAGATGGAGGTCCTGCTCTCTTTTCATCTGGGCATAAAGAGTTCTACTGACAGCAGTAACTACGTGGAGATGAATATTTTCCTGAATTATTGATCGAGTAGCCAGAGCTGTAGCATAGAACTAAATGGTTGGGATGCACCTGTAGCAGTTCATAGATCCTGCATGGGAAAACACTTGCATGGGAAAACTTTAAAAAGCAAAATGAAATGAGTGACGGCCCTTCTCACCTAAAGGAAAGCACCTGGATTAACTGCAGTGGAAAACCTGGATGTTTTAAACAGAAAAAGTAAAAAGCTGAGGTAACTCTTCAATTAGCAGGCAGGCAAGGGACTCCACAGGATTCAGTATCTATCTGAATTCTTTCTATGTATAAAATTCTTTCATGGCATTTCTTCTCAGATGTCTCAGTACTCATATTAAAATTCAGGATATAAACAGTTCATTTAATTAGGTGATAAACTATTTCACTTAAAATTTATAGGGAAAAATACCTAAGATAGTCTAATAACAAATGGAATGAATACCAATGTCTCCTGTTAATATTTTCATTTGCTCGGGCAAATGAAGTATAACATATCAGGGATATTTCATTAATATATCCTTTAATGTAGTAGAATATAAAAGTCTAGACTTAGACAGAATTTATTGAAGTTTGATATATCATGGAGAAGGAATATAAAATCCGCCTTAACATTATTAGTTTTATCAAAATATTTTGAGGTTGTGGAATCTTTTTTTGCAGACGTGTTTAGGGAGTTATTTGTTTATTTGTTAAATTGTGGTACAGCTGAGAAGCCTCTGAGACCCAGCAGTGCTAACGCTGCCTTTGTTCTTTACTTAAAGCTAGAAGTGTGTTGTAAATAGTCTGGATTTCTTATCCAAGCTTAATATGCTGTTATCTAACAGGATGCACTAAGTGGTTCTGTAACAACTGCAGAACTCATCAAGCAAATGGAAAGATTAGTCCTGAAATCAAGCTTCAAACTTTTATTTTCTCACAATCAATAGGCAAGTAATGCATGTTGGATTTATAATGATATTGAGATTGACTGCTTAAATCCTTTTTAAAGTTCAAAGCTGGAAACAGATTGTGTGTACAGGCAATCCACAGCAGAGTTTCTAAGTAGGGGCTTGTGATAAATAAGTGAAATGGGGTTTGACTGAAATGGTCCATCAGTCCCATATGGGTTTAACAGGAAGATTTCAGGCTCAAAAAGACGGGGGTTTTGGGGAAGCATCAAGCACTGGTTCACATCACCTGAGATTGCTGTTGGAGTCTCTCTTCTGGGAGACCTAAAGACAAGAGGCTCATTAAAAGTGAGCAGCACCAGGCAGAATGATTGAGCTTCAAGTAAGACTTGTGGTTTTTAGGTTGGAGACTTTAAAGGTGAAGATAGATCTTAAAAGATCAACTGGCAGATGAGAAGAATGCTGTCAGGTTTCTCAATGAAATCCCTTTATATAGAGATAAATAGGACATTGTAGTAGCTTTTGACAACAGGGAGAAAAACCTAACAAAAAATTTACTGGGCTCAGAATGTCCTGATAGTTGGATGAAATGATAGTTAATCTCTCAGCTATCAAAATTGGATTTGATAAAACAGCTGGTCTTTAGTCCTCCTGGTAACTTCAGAGGCAGTATTAACTGTCTGTCAAAGCTGTGGAAGCCAGGTAAGAAATGAGTCTTGGGACTCACTTTGAGGATATTCTACACTGTACTGGCACTCTAGCTGTGATATCCCAAGGTCTGCTGTGGGCCCATTGTCTCAGAGCTGACTTTTTTCCAGTTTCAAGACTTTGAACTGTTGTGCATAGCTATGTTTATTTACCTTAGGAAAGCATAATGGTACCAAGCTTTAAATCAGAATTTATCTTACTTATCTATAACCTATAATTTACCTAAGGCTCTTCAGGCAAGTGATGAACAAAGCGACGGACCTGTGATGTAACACTTTGGTTCCTTCAATCAGAGCAAGTGTTCTTTACTCAATCTGAACGGTAAATTTATGTGAATGGTGTCTTGAAGCAACATAGAGTGTGTCTCACCCTCTCATAGCATGATGTGCTGCTGAAGGCTGATTTGTTTTGTGAAAACCTGTGTGGCTCTTAGCACGACTGTAGGCACAGGAGCAGCGGCTGCTTACTGTGCTGCTTAGTCTCGCCTTTGTTCACATCCATTCACTTGGGCACATCCATTACATCGTGGGGGAAAAAGCTTTTTTTGGGGATAACTGAGTGGCACAATTGCTAACTAAGAATAAGGAGAATGGCTTTTAGTAATTTTAAGAAAAAACTGGTATTTTTCAAAATTGTTTAGAAGTATTTTAGTTGGAATCCAAGTATGCTGGGATCAGGTGCTTAACAGCTTTGTGAGTTGAAGCGCTGGCAGTGCTGGCTGTGGGGAAGGTGGTTTGACTCCCTTTTATTATGCTGTATTTCCCCAGAGCCTGGGGATGGATGTAGCATGGAAAGGTTTGTCCCCATGACAAACTGGAACTCTAGTACAGCGATTCCTGAATGGATGTTAAAGAAATGGTCTGGTGTGGTCTCATCATCGCAGCCTTGATGATTGTTTGTTTCTTTGGTTACGCTGTGCTTCAGAGGAAGGGTGAGCAGGCCCTTTATTGTGATAAAGGCGTGCATTAAAATCCCTTCCTCCCAGTGGTGTGTGTGGGGAAGATTGAGTATATCCCCCCCTCCCGGGCCGTGTTTTCCTTCCTTCCAAACTGCATTTTATTTCATCACAGATTTTCCAGTGTATACGTTTCTTTCTTGAATATCACCTGTGTGGTTTTGCATTGTTGCCCACTTGCGCAATTTTGTGTTGTTTCCCAAATGCCTTCCCCATCTTTACTCTTCCTTTCCCTGGACAAATCTTTTTGGGACAGCTCTACTGTGCTGTATTTTGACGATAAACAAAGATACTGGGGTACTCAGATGAGGTGAAATGGAGTAATAAGTTTTTAGGATAAACAAAATGTGGAATTAATATGAGCTACTAAAAGCAGAGAACAGTCGTCTTTCGTAGAAATTTGCCTGTCTTCAACAGAAGAGCACAACCACTCATATCCCTCTTGAATGCCACATTGAGAGATTAATAGCAAGTGATGCTGGAGTTTACCCTTTCCCAGGGCAGCACTTTTTACCTTAGGAAACAGTTTGGGTTTTTGCCTCCAGGCCTTGGTAGCTCTTTAGGAGAATATGAAAACAGGTTAAAAACAAAAGTCATTTCTTACTGTGTTTAGTTGTTCACTTTTTAATTCCAGCTGCACATGCTTGGGCATATTTTGGTGACAGCTTTCCTGAATGAACTGAAAGGAGAAGTGAAGGTAAAGTAAAATTCAAGTGAGGAAAGGACAGAGGCTTGCGACATAATAATGAAATTAATAGGGGTGGCTTCTTTTGCTGACATAAGAAATCACAAGTCGATGCTGAGCAGAAAAGAGATACCTGTGGCTTGTATTTTGTCCCTCGGCTGACAGGAGGGTGCAGTTGCTTGAGTCACACCTGGCTAATGCATCGCCCGGGAGCTAGGCTGAATATTACCCTCTTTCTTCTCTTCCCTAGGAAAAGAGTACAGAAAACATTGTTATGTGTTTTACTGTAGTTTTTTCCAAACGGTGGTGTCATTTCAAGTCCTTTAAGAGGTATTACAGGTTAACTCGTCAGAGAAAGTGTACCCAGTCGTTACCTTCTGTATGTATTACTGCAGTATGTACATCTGTTCCGCCCTCCTGGTATGTCCTTACTAGTCTCTGTTTCAGGTAAATGGGGGGAAAAAATACCTCTCCCACATCTCTCTTCTGTAGCATCTGCTTTCTTTGCCAACTGAGGCGATTGAATGCTTTTACACATTTAATAAAGGGCTTTTGTGCCCTCCTGGGTGGTAGCTATAAAAATAAATTACATGAATCCTATGAGATAAAGCATATGAAAGAGGTGTTCAGTTGCGTGTTTGTCTCAGGAGACTTATTCCACTGCCAGAATATCCTTTGAATTTTTTACTCTATTTTTAGTATGTGAAAGGAAGGTTCCTTTTGTTATTTGTGGGTCAAAGCTTTGTGTCGAAATGTTTCAAGCAGTTTATACCAGGGATTGCTGCATTTTGAAGTACAGTTTTGTCATGTATTTGTGATAAACAAGATATAATCCATATGGGAAACCTGCATTTTATTTACTCATTTTTGTAGTGGTTTTGACCACAGTCCAGGTTGAGTCAGGTCCAAAACACGTGTACGTCACCCGTTTCTCTTTTGCTATTGGTATGTCCAGTGTGATCTTTTTAATAAGCTGTATACATCTGTAGGTTAAATTCATGTTACAAATCAGACTTCTTGATGTTCTTGAGAAGTCATACAAAAGCACTTATCATATAGAGAAAAAAGTGATCATAAGTGTTTATTGCATTTATAAAGTGAATTCCCTGATCTGAAGTTCACTTCAAGCATTATATTAATAACTAAAAAGGTACAAAAAAAAAGAACCACCACAACAAAACAAAAAAAACCACACAAAGCACCAACACCTACAATTTGTCCATAGCAGCTGTTTGTAGAAGGAATGTCTCTTTCAGTAATAACTTGTGCTGGACTGGAAGACTGGCTAATAGTTTTAACATCCAGCATGATAACCTTCCCCATTATTAAAGCATAAAAATCTAAATTACTTTTGCAAATATACTTGTTTTAACAATGCCCCTCATCATGGGGACTTGGTAAATTTTTTTTTCATATATTTACCTATATATATTTATATTATCTTCCTTTACTGGACTGGACAATTGAATATTTCTTTTGGTAGATGTGTTCTAATTAATGATAGCTGCCATCAGGGATACAAGCTGCGTATGTATGCATACATCTGCGCTTGCCCATCTAATCCCTGCTATGCTCTATGAAAAGCTGTTGCTGGTATTGCAGAATCAAACACCCTGGCAATAAAAACCAAAAAGCCAGAACTAAGTTTCCTCACAGAATTCTAACGTGCTCTCCTTTTCCCAGGGGCCTCATAAATATTCACTGATACAAAAATGACACAAGTGTATGGATGTTATTTGCTTACATGGGATGGGTGATACTTACCTTAGGAGCCCTTATTCAGTGTTTTGTTGTTTATCCTTGGTGAGTGGTGTCTATTCCTGTGTCTTGGTCTCTAAAAGAAGTTTAAAAGTACATTGAGAGGAAAGTCTTCCTTTTTTTCAGGGCTGTTCAGTAGAGTCCAGGAACCCAGATATTGAATAATTTTCAGTATCTATTAGGCAAGCGTAATTTTTTTTTTTTTTTTTTTTTTTTTTTTTTTTTAGAAAACAATTTGTTTACCTAAAAGTGGGCAAATTTTCAGGGGAAATTAGACCTGACAGATATGTCTTCCATAAAATGCAACTTTACTACAGTGTCCTATGTCACTGAAGCTGAAACATCTTTGGAAACGTTTGTGTTGATTCAGTTTCTGTCAGGTAAGTGGAGGGAGAACAGAGAGAACAATTGTAAATGTTTTATGAACATGTGGTGAGCTTTTGAAGTCTCGTAAATAACAGCTTTAAATGCTTATCTGAAACGATATTTTTCTGTATTACTGTCATCACCTGCAATACTGCTGGAATTGGTTCCGTGGATTCAGAACTCTCTAGCATTCTCATACCACCTTTTCCACATATTTTAGCACAATTTTGTGTCATTTTCTGTCTGTTATTCTCCCTTACCACCAGAATTAATATCTGGCCTTTCTTAGTTGTAAAACACATCCTTTTACCTCATCATCTTTGCTCTGGCTCGTGAAATTTTCCCAGATAATTCTTCCATCCTCTACTGTTTTCAAAACCATTTCTGAACGCAGCCACAGTCAGAGAAGTTCTTCAATTGTAAGCTGTTTCCTCTTGCTTTCCTCCCTCCTTCCCCACCCCCATACGCAGACGTGACAAAACATAGGTACTGTTTTAAATTAGATCAGTTTTATGCAGCACGTGGATTTTCAGACTCCCTGACCAGTAATCTAGATTACAGTATCATTTTCCAGCTCTGAACGCTTCCTTCTAGTGTAAATCAAAAACTTGAGATATTTTGAAAGAAAAGAAATCTTCCATTTTAAAGCTGCTGAATGCTCACTTGTAAAACCTGGATGGGATTTCTTTCTCTTGGTGTGTGCCTGTCACTGCAGATACGTGGCGGTTCTGTGTGCACTTCAGAGGCAGGCAGAGAAGAGTTTCCTTTGCTACCTAGCTCTGAGCTAGCATGCCTTGAAAATCCCTTTAATGTGTAATGCTGTAAGACCTTTCAAAAGGCAGGTAAAGCCTTTTTTCGCTGAGAATCTACCCACAAAGCAGAATCCAAGCAGGCCATTATGTCTTTTTCCTAATACGTTCTTTAAACCGTCTTATTTGTGTAGCTGTAGTTAATTCACTTGAAGCTTCATTGGCTCAAGCATTAATTGATTTCATAGAGGTGAACACTTCTGTATCAGACAATTCATCACCTTATCTTTCATAAAAGTTGACAGCAGATTGGACCTATCATCATTGAGGTGTAGAGGCAGCATTGTAATTTTTTTTACATTAAAAATTACCCATTGATTCCCACTTTTTTTCCCTGTTAGCCAGTTTACAGTTGAGAATGGTTTTTTATTTTTCACTTTGTAATTTCTTACCTGCCCCCAAAAGCATAATTGTTTATTCTCTCATTTGATGGTTTGTCAGCTAGGTGCTCAGGATCATGGAAGTAGAATGGTTTGTGTTGGAAGGGAACCCAAAGACCGTTTAGTTCCAGCCTGCTGCCATGGGCAGGGATACTCTCCACCAGACCGGGTTGCCCAAAGCCCCATCCAACCTGACCATGAGCACTGCCAGTGAGGGGGCAGCCCCACAGCTGAGGTGAGCCAGTGTCTCACCGCCCTTACATGGAAGAAGAATCCTGTTTTCCTGATGTTGTGCTGCTTAAGTCATTTGATCATTCTCTGATGTAGAGTGTTCACATAGGATAATGCCCCTGAAATCTAAACATTTAAAATGTAAAAGGACAGATATGCTTCCTCACAGTCTGGAGCACTAAAACCCACAGGGTGAAAGCTGACACGTTTGCAGTCTGGTCAAGCTGAACAACTGCAGCTTGTCACGTTTTTCTGTTGTTTTGTGTTTCATTTGCTTTGGTGCATGTTCCAGGTGTTTCGTCCACGGCTGTGGGGTGCAGGGATGTTTGCAAAGGAGGGAAAGTGGCTGCCTGAGGAATGTCATGTTCTTGGTTTGAGTAGAGGTGCCTTTTTTATACACAGAATCACAGAATCGTAGGGGTTGGAAGGGACCTCGAGAGATCATCGGGTCCAACCCCCCTGCCAAAGCAGGCTCCCTAGCTCATATTGCACAGATAGGCGTCCAGACGAGTCTTGAATATCTCCAGAGAAAGAAATACCTCCACAAAAAGAAAAGAGTATCTCCACAGAAAGAAAAGATGATTGCCTAATAGGCTAGTCTTTCACTACATCATCAAAGCCCCCGATGCGCTATGTGGTCTAGACACACAGCTTCCAGATCAGATATCAAACCCTTTATTTCTGTTGAAACAATAGCTGCATTCTACTTAATCAACATGAATATTTGTCCAGTAGGAAACTGAAAATACAGAAACAACCGAATTTAGAGTACTTCTAAAATAACATGAAGACAACTGCTAATAAAATGTGGGATTCAGAACTCATCTTCTGGGTTTGCTTGTTCTGCAGCTGCAGTCACAGCATTACAGCAGACCAGGAGCCACAGGTTTTTGCTGTGAATACAAAAATCTATATTTTACCTAAAGTGGGGCCCTCCTGTCATTTCTAATACACACGTATGTTCCCTGCCAATGCTAGCATTGATGCTCATAAGCATTACAAGTTTTAGCACTTGCACATTGGCAGCAAAGTTTTTGGTAGAAACTACATACTGATCTGAGAGCTTTGCTTTCTTTTTCTTGTTCTTACATACTGCAGTGTCCGATGTAACTTGAACTTTTTTAATGCTAATTTTTCTCACTTAACTGTTTTTTGTCTTCTGTTGTCCTACTTTATGAGAAGGCATTCTTCTAGAATACCTTGTAACAGATGTCAGAGTTATAGTCTGTTAACATGCAGAATACATTGAATATTCAAAGTTTATTCACATTAGGAAAAATACGGTGTGTTCTTCATCCCATTTACTTTAATTGGTTGCTTTCATCTTGAATTGTCTTCCTGGTTTAAGCTCGTAAAGTTTTAAAGATCTAAAGTATTTTAAGCAAATAAAAAACAGAAACATGCAAAAAGGAGTACATTTGGACAATGGCATAGTTATATTGAACTGGATTCATGATGGCTAAATGGATAATTGCAGCTGAAAGAACAGTTGAAAGGCTGTAATAGACTATGTTGCATCTTGTGCGTTTGTCGATTCAGTTCTCTTAGGAATCCAAAAATATCTATTAAAAATGCAGCATAAGCCAAAGTATCTTAATGGGATATGTGTATCTCCTGCTTTTACTTACAAATATTTAAGTCAGCATAAAATTCATCCTTTAAAATACAGTTTGGTTATCCAAACTGTAACGCCAGTGTAACAGGCAGGGATGTAGCTTTGATTTAACTACATCACAGACCACAGGTATTTTGATTGTTGTTATAAATCCTAACAGCACAAATGGACAGAGTTTCTCAAATGTGCTAGTTGGTTATAAACAACCGCCTTTCTTGGCAGTGGCTCGTGTTTCAACAGCACAAACCGTGAGAGACGTGAAACACCTCTGGAAGTCTTTCAGACTTTACCAGCCCTTGTTGATACCGGATGTGGGTAACTTTTTATGTACTGGAAAACTTGTGCAGTAAGAACATCGTGACTAGAAAATCGCCAGAGCACTGCAGAAGGCGGCAGGAGGGCTTGAGTAGATGCAAACATAGGATTTTGTCCAATGGAACAATCCCTTTCTAAAGAGCTTCATCTTATTTGTAACACAGTCACATGTGAGGGTCAGAACTTCTGGGAGCAGGCATAAGCCCTTCAGGGCTGTCAGTGGCTTGTGATTTACAGTAATTGTTACTGGCTGATTGGCCTAAGCTTTTTTCTGTTTTGTTTCTTGTTCCAGTAAGATGTTCTGTGCTATTCCTACAGTTTAAACCTATGGCTTGCCTATACTTCCAACACATATGCCTCATGTGCTGTTTTAATCAACAGAAGACCTTCCGAAAAGTCATGGCTCTGCAAAGGCTTCATCAGTATTCATCCTTAGTGGCTGGCTGTAGAAAGCAACATGGCTTGGCATCTGTGGTGTTAAATGTATGCTGGTCAGTTCTCTGGATGGGTGGCTGTTCAGCTTCACTGCTCCTAGTAATCCCTGCTACAGTTTGGTCATTAGCTGGGAGGGGGAAGTGACTTGGGAATGGAAGGAGGAGTTCAACGGTTCCTGTTAAACTCTTCTATAGCAGATGGGAAGATGAGATATACCCATTTTGAGGAAGTTGTAAGATAGTAAATTCACAAAGGTTTAAAGGATGTAAATGGCAAAGATAAAAGAAAAAAAGAAATCCTGACAGTGATTTAGCTATAGACTCGCATGAGCAATGAAGAAAAGCAAGCAGTGAGAAATGGTCCTGCGTTGACAGACAAATGGGCTAGACAAGGAGAATTGTTGTGCTATTTATCCAAGTTTTTGACATCTTCCTAACTAGCAAGGAGAGAAGCCTTTATTAGCCATCTGGATTCACAAACTCTTCCCTTTTTTACCCGTATTGGACATTTTGCAGCACTTGGCTGCGCTTCTGGATTTGAGCAAGAATATACCTCAAGATTTTCTGTCGTCTTGTCGCTAGAAATATGTGTGATGTAATGAATTATGGGAGCTATTTTGTACATTCATTAGTCCTGTGTATGAACTGTAAACTCTTAATTTTTGCCAGCTTTTTTTTTTTTGTATTTTTTTGGTCAGGCTTGGCTGTATTGCAATCTGCATAACTTGATATTTAAATTTATGTCCTAGTATCATTTGCAGTACCTTGGCAAGGAAACTTACCTTTTGCTTCACCAGTGGTTTGGGGGGTTTTATTTTTTTTAAAGCACAAATCGGTCTGTGAAAGGTGATGTTTTGCTTTTGTGTATGAAACTTAGCTTCTGGAAGATTTTATTAAGTACAGAACAGTATTTATGGATGTACTAGAAAAAGTGTGTAAATGGCTGCCTAATTTTCTAAGCCTTCCCACTGGAAATGTTACAGATGTTATTTGATAGGCTTTATACAAATCTCTCATTTCTGAATTTGTTTAACTTCCGGAGAGAGATAATTTATATCTGTTGTTATCACTGAGGTGAAATACTAGTTTGATGTTGCAAGTTCTTTAATAGGTTTTCTGTTCCCAGTGGATTATCCAGTTGAATCTTATACACTTAAAATTGTATAGAAAGCTGGAGTGTCCAAGGGAGTTAATTTCCCTGATACACCTAGAGCTAATGAAGACTTCCTCTAGAAGGGTATTTTAGAACAGAGAACAGTGTATCAGACCTGTATCCTAAGGCAGAGCAAGCATGGTATGTTTATATAAAGACTGATGGCACTGTAACAAAAATGAAATTATTTGGTGATTGAATATAAAATTAATTTCCATTGAAGATTATGTGCTCGTGGAGTGCTTGTCATGAATCTCAAATATAAACTAGGACTTCAGGCAGGCAAAGCTTGTCAGGTCTAATGAAATTTTGTCTTCTGTTATCCTACTATTTGATAAGGTATTCTGTAATGCTTTTTATAATGTCCTAGGAAAATGTAGATTTTTTAAAGGCTTTTTTTAAAGCTAGGTTTTGTTTGTTTCCTATTTTAATACAGCTTCGCAAGGCTAAGCCTGCTGTGCCTGCAGACAGACAGCAAAGATGATAAATAGCCCTAAAGTTTAGTTCTGAACAGCTGCAGAATTTACTTTGAAAGGGGCAGAAATCTCTGTGACTGGAGTTATACTTGTTTTTCCAAATAGGAAAGATGTCATTCTTCACTGGAGTGAAACATCAAAGAAAACAGAATTTTGTAATCCTGTGTTAGTCTCTTGTTGGAAGAGAACGATGTAAAAAAGCTGGAAAAGTTTTCTCTGTACCAAAGGGAAAAAGCAAAGCTCTTCTGTTTGCTGGGGATAGTGTTAGATTCCATTCTTCTAAAGTCGTTAACATTAGTGTTTTCTCTGCCCAGCTTGGGATAGCATGAGCTTTTTTATATAGCATGTCATTCTTTTCTAAATTACTTGGAAGAGAAGGGGGGAAAAAGAGAGGAAATAATACTGTTCTTCCAGAGAGCTTGAGGCTGCGGGCAGATGGGCATTTCGAGGTGGATGTGAAGTTTTGTACCAGCGGCGCTGGTACTGGTTTGCAGCACCTGGGGGCATCTAGGCCTTCTCTTCTTGGAAACCAAGACAGAGGAATGCTGCCTGACCTTCCTGTGCTTATGTCTGTCTTCTGAAATGTAGAATCTCGGGCACAGAATAGTTTGTTTTTCCTGAAGAATGATAAACGTTCAACATTTGATGTTTTGAGTTTTACTGCTTTTTATTTTGGTGATTTGGTTTTGGTACCTGATGATTGTGTTGTATGAAAAAAATACCTGCAGTTCTAAATTTGTCCTTTTACCCTTGAGAATTTGTTTTAATAGAGGAAGGCTTTATGCCCCTTGAAAAAGTAATGATTAATAAATATATGATAATTTATCTTAAAGGACATTTAAAAGTTTCACCACCTGCCTTGCATTGTGTTGCAGTGGTTGGGATTAGGGATTCATTATCTGTTATCTGCGTGCCTTGTTTAATGTTCATCTTTGTGTTTATTTTACAGGATGCTGTACTTTCGATGAGCCTCTTAGTTCCTGTGGCTATAGTCAGTCGGATGACGATGATCTCAACTGGGATCAGGTGAACGCACCGATAAAGCCCTCGTCAGGTCAAGGGATGCCATCTGGTTGGTTTTCTCCTTTGCTTGTCTTTGACATGAGATTATGTGTTTGTTTAGCCTTTCTTGTACTGTTTTTAAAATTCTGCTTTGCCTTAATATGTTAATTGCCATACTCAGATCTTCCAAGTGATTTTTCTGAGGGATATTGTGGGAAGCAAAGGTTTTCTTATGTTGTTTGGGGAGCATAAGGGTTAGAAAGTAGGGGTAGAAACTTGGTGTCTTCATGGAAGGCAGAACGAAAACAGAGTTAAATGAAAGTGGACATGACTAGAAAGAGGCACACAGGACTACTCAGGAAGAGAGGATAGTAAGAGAGAAAACAAAGATCATAGAATCTCCTGAGTTAGAAGGGACCCATAAGGATCATAGAGTCCAACCCTTGGCTCCACACAGGGCCAGCCAAGTCAGAGCATGTGACTGAGGGCATCGTCCAGATGCTTCTTGAACTCAGTCAAGCTCATTGCTGTGACCATTTCCCTGGGGAGCCTGTTCCAGCACCCAACCACCCTGTCAGTAAGGAACCTTTTTCTAACATACAACTTAAGCCTACCCTGCTGCAGCTTCATGCTGTTCCCTTGGGTTCTATCACTGGTCACCAAAGAGAGGAGATCAGCACCTGCCCCTTCGTTCCCCCTCATCAGGACACTATGGACCATGACAAGGTCTCCTTTTAGCCTCCTTTTTTCCAGGCTGAACAAACTGAGGGACTTCAGCCTCTCCTTGTAAGACTTCCCCTCCAGACCCTTCACCATCCTCATTGCCCTCCTCTGGATGCTTTCCAATATTTTTGTGTCATTCTTGTACTGTGGCACCCAAAACTGCATGCAGTACTCAAGGTGAGGCTGCACCAGAGCAGTGTAAAATGCCTTGGGCATTTTAAATGAAGGCCATATTAATTAAAAGCTGTTCTGAAAAGAGAGTGAAGAAGAGGTAAGAGAAAAAGGTATCCCAAAGCAAAGGGCATCAATGATATGCTTGTGTTTAAAATACAGTTGTGATACTACTGTTTAATGTACTTTGTGCACTGCATGCAGTTGGGCCTTGTTCCACAGCTACAACCCTTGCATTCTGCTGAACTGCAAACTTACTTTGATAATACATACCTGCATTTGGTAATACAGGCATTCCTCTACCACTTTACCCACATAACCATTAAAACCCGACCACTGGTTTTAAACTATTCACTAGCCTAAAATTTATCAATTACTCTTCCCCTGTGTATTGATCTGCATCTCCTGGGGAATGGTTGCCTGCAGTACTGCTCAGCACCTTCTTTGGCTTTTAAAGACTGAGCATCCTGTGACTATCGCCACCTAAAAGTAGCCAAAACAAAAGACCATTTCATAAAATCACTAGTTGAAGTTTCATGGGACTTCTGCATTAGGCCTCATAATTTAGTATAAATATATCTATAATGTTTAATAGCATTGCAGGTGTCCTGGCGTTTCACACCCATTTCAATTAGTTCTTAAAAGCACCCATAATGTATTCTGGTGTTCGTGTAACATCTCTTTAATAGTTGTTCTTCCTAAAAAAAAAAAGTTCCTCCCTTATTTTTGAACTGGGAGATAAACAGTGTGAATCTTCAGAAGTGACTACATAAAGAAAACCTGAAGTATGAACTCATAACTAACATACTAATAAATAAATGCACAAACATACAATATGTGCTATTCAGTCCTAGGTATCATTCACTTCTAGAAATGGTATCAGCTGTCTTCACTACAGGTATATACATGTATGTATAGATATATACATTGCCATGTGTTATGGACAGCTTCATATCCAAGGTTGATGGTTGAACTGAAGTGCCTTTTCCTTCACTGCTTGGTTTCCTCTAGCAAAGGTGGGACTCCCAACTTCAAGCCGAATGTTCAATTTGCCTGAGTCTTCCAGCACTTGGATGGTCGTGCTAGGTTGAGTTCATCACCCCAGATAAATTCCTTGCAAGTTCCTTTTTAAACTGGCTCTTTTCCAGTGGTCTTGGCACACAATGCTGAAAATTTTCTGGACTATTTCATTAGTGCTTAATACTGTTTCTCAAGCTCGAGCTAAGACACGTAGTTTATCAGTCATCTTGGCTTGCAGTACAAGCTATACATTCTTTTTCTCAATCACGCCCCTGGAAATGCTCTTTCTGTTCCAAATTTCATTCATTACTCTCCCCACATGGGTTTTGTGAAAACAATTGTTGGTATATGTTGTTCAGTCTTCTTGGCAGATGGAAGAGCTTCAAATCTGTGTTCTTTTCTGAGATGACCATAGGCTTGGAGAGGCTTGGTTTGCTGGTTGTTTTTTTTCTTCCCCAAGGGCAAGAGTCAAGACTAAATAGGGACTGGTATTTTTAAGGAGGGGAAATAACATCTATGTAACTGTATTTACCAGATGTCATACTTTTCTTATTTGTCTTCAATACGTACAGTTTCTTATTTGTCTTCCTGCCTTTTTATCAGAGAAGTAAAATAATGTTCTTATGATCAAGTAAAAAGATATTAAATTTGGTAATAAATTATATTTAGAGTTTAGGGAATTTTATTTCTGCCAGTGAAGGAAGTAAAAAATGCTTTGGGAGTCTTGGGTCAGAAGATGAACGAGTTAGTCTGAGGAGGGTTGTGGATATTGGTGCCTCAAAAGGTCAAAAACCCCTTTGAGAGGGAAAGAAATGCTCATTTTTTGCAAAGGAGAAGCAGTGTTTCTGAGGCCACGGTTCAGTCAAGTGGTATCTAATTTTTCCTCATAATTTCATCTAGGCAGTTTTTTCCTGTTCTTGTTCAAATCATCCTCCTAATGATTTTAATTAGTTTTCAGTTAGCCTTAGCTAGAGAGTTATGTGACACACTTAAAAAATGATTTCAAGTAGTTTGTCAGCAATTTCTCAGCTACATATTTTAGCAAAAATAGCTTCAGATGATAATGAATAGAGCATCTTAGATTAATGGTTTGTAGGGAATTCTTGGCTTGAAAGCAAAATGCTTTATGCAACAATGTTGTAATACTAGGCTGAAATAAGAACTCTCAGTTCAGTAGTCCCTTGTCAGTAGGACAGAATTAATGCGCAGAGCATTCCTAATTTCAGGCAATATGCTTCAGCGAGTGAGCTGATGTCAATATATAATTTTTTGTATAATTTGGTGGCAGTCAGGGGGAAGCACACCAGTTATGGCATTTGATTTATTTTAATCCATGTGAGACTGTTGAGAGGCATAGCTGTATTCCAGAAAGATAAATATTTTGGCTTGATGTTCCTTGAGTGGGACAAAAGAAATGTCATATAGCATCCATGTGTATGTGTGCATGCATTGATGTGCACCCTGTATTTACATGTTAGTGAACGCTGACAGTTCTAGTTTTTGATGAAAATCAGTAAGTTGTATCAAAGATAATATTAAGTTTCTAAAAGCATTTCTTACAGAGGACTTGAACCCTTGCTGGATTGTTTCTGTAGTGAGAAAAGCACTAAGTTATTGTTACTAGACTAAGTAGGGTGCGAGTGGTGTAATTTTCTTGATGAATACAAGTATGACCTTTAATGAGGCAGTACTAATCTGAAATTGCATTAAACAGACCCAAACAGAAATGACATATATACATACACATACATATTTGTATGGATTAAATGAGAGTTGATAATCCACCGCTCTTCTGTTTCAAGTGTCCTGTGAGGCAGATGGAGTGAATGCTGTAGGAAGAGCAGCTCTTGCCTTTTCTCAGCCTCTGTCTTTCTCCCTGTCTTTCTGTTCCAAGAATATATGTTTATAATAGTGTTCAAAACTATAATTATAGAAGCACTTAGTCATTATTAATTCCATCTTGCATTGTCCAATAGAGCAGTCAGGGCAATTTGATATTAATGTGTTTATATAATGTACATTTACACTTAGAGGGAACTGTAAACCCTCGGGCTGGAGTGCAATAAAGATGTCTTCAGAAATACATGCCCAAACAGTAGATTCCTGGCAAGGTGTTGGCAGCAGGGTCGGGGAGCTGCAGGGGTGGCCGCTGTGAGAGGAGATCAGGGACCGCCCCGTGATGGGTGCATCCAGTTCAAGCCATCTCCAGCAGACCCACCACAGGGCACAGCTGAGCTTTTCAGCAACAGTGGTGGAACTTCTGGGATAGTATTTAAGAGAGGGTAAAACCCACTTTTTACAGCATCTGTGAGAGAGAAGTGAGAAGATTGTGAGGGAAAGTGCCCTTTAGACAGGAAAGTCATAAAGAAAGGGGAGGAGGTGATGTAGGTGCTGGATCAGAGATTCCACTGCAGCCCACGGAGAAGACCATGGTGAACCAGGTTGTCTCCAGTAGTCTATGGAGAACTATGCCTGGAGCTGATATCCAACTGCAGCCCAGTGAGGATCCTATACCGCAGCACGTGGACGTGCCCTGAAGTAATCCTCAGCCTGTGGAGAGGAGCCCACTTAGGACCAGGTCTTCTGGCAGGACCTGCGACCTGTGAGGTACTCAAACTGGAGGAATATGTTCCTGACAGACTGCACCCCATGGAAGACACCAATGCTGGAGCAGTTTGTGAAGGTCTGTGTCCCATGGTAGGCACCCCACATTGGAGCAGGGAAGGAGTATGAGGAAGAAGGAGCAACAGAGATGAAGTGTTATAGACTGACCACAACCCCTATTCCCCATCCCCCTGTGCCACTTGGCAGGGAGGTGGTAGAAGAGTTGGGAATAAAAGGGTGAAGTTGAACCTGGGAAGAAGGGGTGGGGTAGGAGGAAGGTGGTTTTAGTTTTGTCTTTATTTCTCATTATCTTCTAATTTTATTGCAAATTAAAAATAATTTTCTTGAAGTCTGGTTTGCCCATGACCTCAAATGGTGAGTGATGTCCCCATGTTTATTTCAACCCACAAGATTTTTCATCTCATTTTCTCCCCATCTCCCATTGGAAAGAGGAGTTGAAAGAGCATCTGGGTGGGTGTTTGGTAGCCAGCCAAGGTCAGCCCACCAGTAAAGACATTCCTAATCCAATGAATCACTTGGATGAGACTTTTTTAATGACATATTTGATCAGTTGGGACAGTAGATTATGTCACATTGACAGCATCTTCAGTTTTGTCTTTCATTTAGAAAATAGCAAATTTAAAACATACTCATTTATACCAAACCACTTCTTTTCATTTAGAATGCAGTTGCAGAGATCTTTTCCCAAACCATTTTTAATGTCAGTACAGAAGCGTTTCCTCTTCTGCACTGTATCAGGTATGAGCTACTTACCTCCATTCTTTACCTGTTAGTGCCTTAGTTATCTCATATTAGCATAAGTGTTGTTATACCAGTTTTACTTTCAGCTACACCGTGATAGGGGTTTTCATATAGTTGATAAATTTTCAGGGAGAGATCTTTATGCTTTCCTTCATGTTGCCTCACTGTTGGAAGGTGCTGCTCGAAAGACATGTGTGGCCTTCTCATTGTTTTTAAAAATTTCTTTTGTCCATGTGTCTATTAGAAAAAAATGTTTTGCCTAAATCATTTTGCACTGTTCTGTTTCCTTATCTCATTTGTTTGTTCCATTTTCATGTTGTGCTTACCCAGCAGTTCTTGTTCAGTGCTCTAGATCCTGGGATTATGCAAATAAACAGTCTTCTGGAGCTTTTCTTCTTGCATTTCTAATCTGATTTTTGGCTGATCTCCCAGATTTTGATTCCTTTCCCTGGGCTATGCCTGCCCTACTGTCACTTCATAGTCCCATTTCTGCTCATGTCCCATCCAGTTCATTGTGGCCTGTCAGCACTGGGCTGTTGTGGTGCTCCCACAGAGTGTTCTGGTGCTTTACATCAAAACTCAAAACTATGGCGTGGTCTGAGATGTGTATAGGAAGGAATGCAGTAGTGAAGCCTTCTCTCTGACACCCGACAGTTTGTCCTGGAAGGGAAGAACAGAGAGCAAGAGAGGTGCTGGCTGGATTAAGGGGGGAGGGGGAGTGTGGGGGTGTACAAGCTGAAGAATTGATGTGGGTAAATGTGTATGTGGACGCATAAACAAGTGTATGAATGGATCCCGGTTTACTGGCGTAGAGACAGTGAAGGGAAGACAGTGCAGAGTGAGAGCTCTGAAACAGTGAGTTAGGTAGGATCTGGAGTAGTCTGAGGAATGGGTAAGGGAAGAATTGAGAAAACTCGGATGGGTGAAACAAACAAAACAGAAGTAGGCAAACTGCAAATCAAAACAGATTTTTTGAGATATATTTTACTGCCTTTTGTTAGTTTACATTGGGCTACGCTCAGCTATCGCTGACAGTGATGCAATTAGGACTTTGCAGATGACTGTAAGAAATGCAAATATTGCCAAGCGTTTGCTCAGTTTGTCATTTGCTGGGTATCATTTCTGTCACTGCCACATATTTTATTGCAGAAGAGCGTGTTCAGTTGTGTAAAATGTTTCTACAGTGTTTCACAGTTCCAGCTGATTTCTAAAGGACAGTAGCATCATTTTTCTTCAGTGTAGCGGTTGGTTTGATATCACTGAAGGGATGTCACTGCATTTGCAATGAGTCGCTGGCATCAGCCTTTCATTCATTTTAAAATAGTTCAAAGTCAATTATAAATTAAATCTTCACAGGCTGTCATTCAGTGCACTGAAAAGATGTTTTCAGCAATGGAGCGTTCTGTGTTCAATATAGAGCTGGTCAGAGCCAGGGTGAGGATGCTGTTTGTGCCGTTTCAGGTGATAATATATGATTTTCATGGCTATATGTAATTTTCTGAATGGCCTACTGTGGTTATTTGTATCCTGAATATCTAGTGTTTATTAATGTTTAGCGATGTCTTTGCAGTGTCTGCAGAAAATGCATATAATGCTTATATTAATTATTGTTTAAAATGGCCTCTTGATACCTGGTTAGCAGCCATGCATAGCTAGTATATAGTCCATAAGCCAAGATACTGACTTGAAGGAATATTTAATATATAGCATGTGAAGTAATTGCATGATCAATGTACATTGTTGTTTAATTGTGTGTAGAGGAGTTGTGACCCTTTTTAAGACAGATACAGCGATCAGTTGGCAAGTCTATATTAAAGCCATCAGCAGTGTCTTAACATGAGAAGTTGCAGTACTTTGACTCTCCATTGTGATGAGTGTTTTATCTTTAAGTGTGTTTTAGCACTGTGATGTGTTTCTGTTCTGTGCTGGCAGGGATGCTTTTCTTCTGCGTACATGCGTGTAGGAGAGAGTGGAATGTGCTTCTTATTCAGTGCTGTTTCTTCCAGATTACCTTAAATAGCGGCATTTTTAAATGCATTTAAATGCCATCCAGAGATAACAAATCATTAGCAAGGTGTAGGAGCTGCTTTTTGTTCCCTGTGTTCAGGTTAACATTTTTTCATAGAATTTCCTTGACCTGTAACAGGAGCACATTCAGCATTTTATTGCACATCCAGGTAATAGCTGCAGGCATTGAGGACGTGCCTCTTGTGCCAGCAGCTACAGCTCGTGTTGACACATTCAATCTGGTTTCCAGTTAATTGCATAAGCTAGTATTGGTTGCTACTGATACAGAGCAGGATGGAGCTCAGCCCGAGCAGCACAGGGGAAAGGGACCTGGGGGTCTTGGTGGACAGCAGAATGACTATGAGGCAGCAATGTGCCCTTGTGTGCAAGAAGGCCAATGCCATCCTGGAGTGTATTAGAAGTGGTGCGGTTAGTAGGTCAAGAGAGGTTCTCCTCCCCCTCTACTCTGCCCTGTGAGACTGTGTCTTGGAATAGTGTGTCCAGTTCTGGGCCCCTCCGTTCAAGAAGGACACAGAACTCCTTGAAAGAGTCCAGCACAGGGCCACCAAGATGATTAAGGGAGTGGAACATCTTCCTTATGAGGAAAGGCTGAGGAAGCTGGGCCTCTTTAGCCTGGAGAAGAGGAGACTGAAGAGTGACCTCATTAATGTCTATAAATAGGTAAAGGATGAGTGTCAGTAGGACAGAGCTAGGCAGTGCTCAGTGATGTCCAGTGTTAGGACAAGGGGCAGTGGGTGCAAGCTGGAGCATCAAAGGTTCCAAGTTGAATGTAAGGAAAAACTTTTTCACTGTGAGGGTGACGGAGCACTGGGACAGGCTGCCCCAAAGAGGTTGTGGAATCTCCTCCTCTGGAGACATTAGAGCCACCTGGACGCATTGCTGTGGGACCTAGTCTAGGTGATCCTGCTCTGTTGGGGGGATGGGACTAGATAAGGTCCTGCTTTTGAGGTCCTTTCCAACCCCTGTGATTCTGTGAAACCACCTGAGTACAGACCCAGCTGGCTTCAGCCAGGTGACAGGTGATAGGACAAGGGGGAATGGCATGAAGCTGTGCCAGGGCAGGGTTAGATTGGATGTTAGGAAAAAATTTTGTACTGAAAGAGTTGTCAGGGCCTGGAACAGGCTGCCCAGGGAGGGGGTTGAGTCACCTTCCCTGGATGTGTTCAAAAAAAGGGTAGATGAGGTACTTAGGGATATGGTTTAGTTTAGGATGAGAATGGTTGGACTTGATGATCTTAAAGGTCTTTTCCAACCTTGTTGTTCTGTGATTCTGTGGCTTTGTGCTGCCATGGGTGCAGTGAAAAGCACTAAAGGGGTTAGCTACTTTAAAAGCATACCTTAATAGTGTGATTAGCAGATTTGTTCAACAACCAAAACAACAGAACCCTCTGTGGCTGAGGTATTGCTTCTTGTGATGACTTACAGGAATCTTACAGTCATTTTTGTGACTTCTGACCTGACAGATTTCAGCACTTGGTGCAAATGCTGGTGTTTCTACAAATAGGGAACATCCTGTATTCTTGCAAAAGGGAAGTAAAAGATTAATCGGCATCAGAATCTCTGATACTGAACCACTGACAGACAGTATTCCCAGCTTGTCTACACACCTAAATGGCTTTCAGCTGAAATGGTGAGGTTAATACGCTAATCATCTATTTAATCTTTCATTCTGGAAGTTCTCTACATATGACTTCTGTTTTACACTTTCTTCTTCATCTCTAGAACAAAGTATTTTGAATATAAGCAGTGTGGTTTATGAGCTAATGCCCAACATACATGACTTGGCTTTCAAATTTTCGTTTGAAGCGAAGGGCTTGCTTTAGTATTTATAAATGTAACTTACCCAGGAGGAGGAGGACAACAGTTGTCCTGCTTTCTTACGCATTGCAGCAGCCCTCTGATGTTTGAGTGCAAAATTGCAGAACATGCTGTAATTCACAAAAGTGAATCCACCAATAGCCAACAGAAATTTGTTAAAGATGTTTGACTGGAAAATAGTGATATGATAAATTATGACTCTCTTAATGTTTGAGGAACTCTCCTCTTCCAGAGAAGTCAGGCAGAGGCTGTATGAATGGTCTGGGAATTTGCTTCTCATTAAACCAGAGCATTCTCAGAGCAAGCTGCAAGGTAGAGTTGACTGCTGAGGGTATTTCCATGTCACGCCACGTAGTGCCTCACAGCGCTAAGCAGGCTTCCCAGCCTAACTCATTTACCTCGCTGTGATTACACGTTTCCTGCTGAGGACCTGCCATAATATATGCTGAGAAGCAGCTAACATAATAAGCTAGACACTAGAGCTGGGTTTGAAATGGATCTCTTGACAACAAAAATGTTTAGCATTACAGAGTTTTACTGTTGGACATTGGAAACCCAGTCTCCCTCTCGACTCTGCCCACAGTGCCAGATGCTGTCCTGCTGATGAAGTGCTGAGGAATCTTGTTTCAGTTTTCCCTGCTAAATTTAGAAGTATGGGCTGTTGTTTGTGTGTTTGTTTTCTCTCCCTAGAGTGCTCCTGAGGAGTTACTTGGGATGAGCCAGGAGAATCCCAACATGAGAGGGGGAACATGAGCTTAGGAGAATCCCAAGAGGAAGGGAAAGTGCTTCATGTTCTAAAGCCACTGAAGAAGGATTTAAGTTTTTTATCAGGCACTCAGGACAGCTACCTTTGCATTACCTTCCGGTGAACTGGCATTTTTCAACTGGAATATTGGTCTGGAAGAGAAGAAATCAGTTACTTCTTGTGGATACCCTTGGTCCAAAAAGGACCACATGTGGACTGTAAATTTTCTTTCCTGGAGATATGCCTGAGACATGTAAGTGTACCTTAGAAAGCTTTAATTTGGGGAGTTTGGGACCCCATGATAGTATCAATGAAGTCAGCGTGTGCTTTAGCATAGTCTCCCTAGGTACTCAGTGCTGAAGACTGTTACTGTACCTGCCCTGCCACGGGTACCTTACTGAAATGACTGCAGTTCCTGCTCCAGGTTCAGCAGACTTGTACTAAGTAGCAGCACGATTTTTGTGCTTGTTCTCCTGGCTGTTGTCTTCTATTGGAGAATGAAAAATACTTAGCCAGTTTGAGAAAAACTGTGACCAGTAAAAAGCCTGTGAGGACTGTGAACCATCAGCGAGTCTGAAGATGCTCCTCTAGGAGCTGCACTGACAGCGTTGCAAGATATGGAGGAAAGGGAATAATCAGAGTATTCCTAAATAAGCTTTTTCTTGTTTAGTAATTAATCTACTGGAAAAAAAAAGCCTCTTAATTTCTTGCAGTCTTCAGGGCTTTTCTTTCAGTCTCATGCTTATCCCATTAGATTTCTTCTCATCCACCCTGCCCTTTAGAAACTAATAAAGAGTGGATCAAAACCTTTCTTTGCATCTACAGGCTTTAAAGTGTGTAACGTGACTGCCTCCATTTCAGGGCCTAAGTCAGTTATTTCCTGAGTTAGAAGTTTATCTTTTAAGACAGTTCTTCTGTATGAAGAGATCATAGTCGTAGTCACAGTTAAAACGCCATTGAGGTGGAGATGGACTCCATCACTCGTCTTTAGGAGCACAAACATTATGATTCCTCAGGGAAACATTTTCTTGGCAAATTATTTTGAGGCATTTTGTTGAAATTAAAGTGGGAATTCTTGTCTCAATTAGATTTACGGGAGATTTTTTTCATCCCTTCTTACAGCACTTAATTTGTTGGCAGGCATTGATGACTGATAGTATGTTGTTAGCAGCTCGAGCTGTGACTATAGTAAGAGCGGCCAAAAAGTCATTGATTTGAGTGATTTGAGGCAGAGGTCATTAAATGCTGCATCGAAAAGCTATTTGGCAAACCTGTCATTCACAGAGTAATTGTTCTTTGGGTTGAATCTGAAATTACTCTGAAGTACAAGACAGTGATAAAGAAAGCTTCTTCCTCATCAGTGTCAAAAACCAGGCCTGTGTTCCAAGCAAAAATATTTTGATCACAGTTTAGGAACAACATATTTTTAGCATCTCCCTTTGTCCTCCTCCTTTTACCAGAGAATTATGTGGTTTAAATGACTTCATTAGCCTTAATCAAGCCTTGTTGGAAATACTCTATGGAATATTTTAAAATCTGATGTGCAGTTAGAGGCATACTGGAAAATGTTGATAATTTTGCAGAGAGTGAAGTTTCTTCATGTAATGTATGAACATAAACAACGTCCTTTCAGTGAAAGGAGTTTGTCAGCCAAAAGGAGCACACTTAGGGAACTTACGGACTGCCACTAGCTTACATTGTGGCTTTAAGTGTCTCCAGATAGAATCATAGAATGGTCTGGGTTGGAAGGGACCCCAAGGATCATGGAGTTCCAATCCCCCTGCCACAGGCAGGGTCACCAACCTCCAGGCTTGATCTTGACAAGGTTGCCCAGGGTCCCATCCCTTTTAGACTTCTGCTCCCAAATTGAGGACAGTCGTGTGGCAGCATGTCAGGTGGCAGATGTGGCTGCAGAGCCAGGTTGGCACACAAACAAAGTGGCTACACTGTATTTTGTATTGTATTTTAAGGCCTCTTGTATTTGAAGTGATCAGATTTCCCAATGTATCAGTCACACTCTTAACTCTATGGTAAGTGTTTGTAGAACTTGTAGTCAGAGAAAAGAAGCAATTAAAAGGTTTTAATGAATTCCATGAGCTGAGTTAAAGGACTCGGTACTTTTGTCTCAGCGTTAAAGCAATATAGTTATTTCCCTCACCAGCTGAAATAATGCATTCTTCATCTAGAAGTCACAACATTTCTAATCAACTGCATTTCAGTAGCACAAAGGGAAAAAACACTGTCTGGACCTCATTGAAAATGTAATGATGTACACAGCCATTTAATTATGAGAAAACAGGTGCAGGTAATTATCCAAGTCATAATGTTGCAGCAGCTAATAACATCAAATATTTGTGATAATTGTATGCAAGCAATTGATCACAGTTCTTGGCTTCTCACATGATACAAATTTGGAAAGCATTTTTTGAAACATACATATTCATATTAGAACATGGAAGCTAGAGGCACTTTTCTTCACCAGAAACATCACACACTGATTTTGGATTAAGTTCAAGTATTATTGTATTGTTAATTAAAATTTTACTATTTCATTTTTCCTCTTACCTTAGAGGGGAGGAATGTCCTTCTGCCAAAATTGAGTTCCTGATTTCCCCATACTTTTTACCTCTCCTAGATGTCACAGTCAGGTCTTGGCACTGGTGTGGTTTCTGCCAGAGCCTGGCTGAGCAGGATATATGTCACAGTTCATTAGTTGCTCTTGCAGTATTTGGCTCTTCCCAACACCCCAGACACTTTTAGGTCAAAAAGCTGCAAGACTAGACTAGACTAGACTCAAAAAGGCAGGTAAGAAACACACAGTAGGGTCAGAGTGAAATAAAGTTGTGCAAGTTCAAAACAGTGATGGTAGAAACTCCTTGGTAGAATTATAGAGCAGAACGTTGTCACCTGTGTGTAGAAGCACCTAAGCACCATGTGAGTCACTGTAAGGAAGGGGAGTTCTCCAAGTGCCTGGTACATATGTGGCTGAGCATTGTGGCACCAGCCTGAACTCAGGAGTCAGGTATTGTTCTTCCCAGAATGTGTCTCCTCTAATTGCACAAGAAATATATGAAACAGTGACAACAGGATGATCCTTAATGTATTCTCTTACATTGTGGATCATGCAGAGACCCACAAAAGAAAGGAGGGGGATTGAGAATTTGCTAAAGAGGTTGTTCTTTACATGAGACCTGTGTGATCAGACCACTGCTCAAAGGAGTTAGACATGATCCTTCCTGAAGCTTTTTAGAATTTGTCTTGCAGTTGCAAGGAAGTGGCCCCCTCCCCAAGATGAGAACCTAAATTGGTCACTAGCCTTCCTTTTGCACGTGGGCTAGTGTGGAAGAGAAAGCAACATGAGAAACCACTCTGTAGGAAAGAAATCAAGATTATTTTTTTTGACACATGAGAAGGCTCTGGAAATAAAACAGCAGGTGAAGAGAAGCGGGCACCTGGTTCCACCTCTACAATGTTTTAGTGGTTTTCCATTAATAGGAATCAACACTAATCACTGTTTGAATGCCAGATAGTTCTGTGACCCTATGGTACTCACATCTGAGGAAAGGGATTCTGCCACCGTGCTGCTACTTAAAAGGGTGGTGTTGTGATCTCTTACTTGTGGTATCTTAAGAAGGAACTGAAAAGAGGGGTCAGGCTTTCAGAGGAGGATTCTGGATTCTTCTGTATCCCAGATGGGTTAGGGTGTTTTTCCAGAAGTTAGGGTGCCTGGAAAAAAACCCTTGAAAAAATCCTTGTCATTTCCTTATGAGGTTTCCTTATTAAGTAGCCACACATCAAAAGAAATGTCTTTGAAAGGTCCAGGCTGGGTTGATGAGGGACCTGTTCTGAGTAGATCAGGGGCATATTGTGTGCCTGCTCTTGATCTAGTGTCTATGGGAACTGATTAATCCACAAAGCACCATGCAAGACGACATGGAGATGCTACCTGCATTCTGGAAGCTCACCATGTGGCAGCACTAGCAATGATTACATGCCTGAAGCAACTCCCACTCTGGAGTAGCACCAAGCTCTCCTCATGAGTGCACAAAGCACTATGTGAAATTCAAGGCAGCCTGGGACCCTGAAATTTTGTAGTGGAGTAAACTGATGTACCTTGCATAAAGAGATGTGGTATCTTTCAGCAGTGTTATTTAAGTGTCACGTGTGCTGTGCTGTTTTTCTTGCCATGTTTAATTTTAGCATGAGACATGTTTGTGAAGACAGAAAGTTGTTCAGAGAAACGTCAGTTCAAGCGTTTTACTGACATGGCTTGCAGAATGTAAGGAGCTTTGCTGAGCACATGGCAGTTTTTTTCCACCTGCTTTTTAGTCTAGAAGTAACAACAATTATATCATTAGTAAGAAGTTTATTATTTTAGTTACAGCAAGGAAAAGCTATATTTTACAAGGGCACAATAGAGTGCCTGTTGAATTTAAATCACCTATGCTAATTGTTATGGTATATCTACATCCAGCTGTACTTTCCCATTAACATAAAGTATTAAACCAGGTCATTTGCACAATCAGTGTGCAAGTCCATAAAGAAGCAAAGTTTATTTAAAAAAAAAGAAAAAGGAAGTCCTTGAAATCCACGCCTTGGATATGGTGTGTATTCACCAGTGAAGTCAATCATTAGGATTTATCTGTGTATAAAATGGGCTTATATAGGGTTAATGGCTGCACAGCACCAGCAGGACAACAGTATTTCTCTGGTGTTACACATCTCTGTCAATTAACCTTGTCCAGCCTCCCTTTTAGTTTCATCGTTCTCTTCTCCTCCAGCTGTACATATTGAAAATGCCTCCAGCTCTTACTTGACATTCTCTGTAGTATTAAGGTTCATTTTACATGCATCCTTCCCTATCAAGTTATTCCCCTTTATAGCTGGTAGAGATCATTTTCACTAAACTGACTCAACAGCATAACAGGTCATAAAAAAATCATTTCCAAAGTGCATTATTTCTGGAATCTGAAGTCTGTAGCATCTATCTTCTAAAAGATACTTAGCAAGGCACATGTGAAATTATCCAGACATACATAAAAAGTTTCGTGGGTTTGTTTCCCAATAACGAATTTGCCTTTACAGTTTGAGGAAAGAGCTCCTCTGGGATCCTTTATTTACCCATATCACTGTCATTCAAATGAAAATACTCATTTGGAAAAGCTAGTTCTCCACCTGTAATATGGCAATAAAAATTGATACTGCAATGATGCTTCAATGACTAGAGTGCTGCTATTTATCTTTTGTGTTTGGCAAATAGAGCCTATCCCTGTGTAAGGGAATATAGCAAATCCTCCCGTGTAATCTCAGGTTGTCTAGTTTCTTTCACTGGTGAATTTTATCCTTATCAAGAAGAAAAGTGTTTGAAACTATGTAACCCGAGGCGACTATTTTGTGTGCTAATAGGCTGGCTGCTTTTATGATGAAGCTGTGCATTTCCTTTATTTTGCCATTTAAGACCCTCAGTACTATTGTAAGACTAAAGCCCGACAGAAATCCTAATTTTTGTACTACATTTGTTAAATGACAGATCTTTTTCATGAAAGCAAAACTTAATTGCCAAAGGCTTTTTTCATTTTTGTGACTTTTCAGATTTGAGGGTTTTGTTACTTCAAGATTCTGCTCTCATTCCTATTCTCTCCAACTCATGTGTCATAATATTTCTTGGGAGAATATATTTCTTTGCAAGAATTTTACTGTCTCTTCCTTCTGCTTTAAGCTCAAGTGTGTGCATGAGATTTCTGTGGTCAGGAAGGCTTCACAGTGCCTCTCTAAATTCCTCTGAATCTGCTAGCCTCAGACTTTTCTTAGGTTTTGCATCAGCTGTCATGTTTGTTACTGTGTGCCAAATTTTTGCCACCTCTACCTCAAAACGCTTTTTCTAAGCACTGTTATTTTTCATGGATTGGTTTCTTAAGTAGAGCTTTGTTGGTGTACCATATTTTAGCATATCAATGATGTGAAGCCTAGGGAAGCCCAGGCTGTCAAATTCCCTAAAGGATTCTGGGATTTTTTTTTTTTACTTAATAGTTCCCTGAGCATTGTTTTGCTTATTAAAATGTGTCCCTTTATGTTTTTCTTCATTTAAAGAAAATTTGGTGGAACATTGGAAGACAGGTCTAAAAAAACACATGCATTAATATTTATGGCTGCATGTACTGTGACTCCAGAAGGCTTGACTAGCAATTGGGTATAACCACCTTGATGATTTTTCAGTAGACCTGCTGAGCCAGAGGATTTTCTGAGCAAGGTAGTTGCCTTCACTTTGCAACAAACACATGAAGAGATTGTTTCACTTGGCTTCCACAGGCACAGATGCATTACTTACATGGAGATCAGTGATGTTACAGTCATCTTATTTTCGGGGTGTTCTTCAGTACTTAATACAAAGCATCATAAGACATACTTCTTCCCATGTCAAGGTTAAATTGTGGAAAAGCATGTTTTTAGACGTGGATACCATTTTTCTGGAATTTTGAGGTTGCTAATTAAGTGCAAATAGCAGCAGATGACATCAAGTTTTGCCCTCATCTGATATTCTTTGTCTGCAATTGTAAAGTTTGTCATACAAGATGTGTTAATTATAGCACAGTAATTAAAAGTATAATTACTGTTTTCCTTTGTTCAGTACATTCTTTATTATGATACCAAAAAGCATTTTGCCTCAAATAGACTCCATGGTCTTTTAAAAGAGCCCCATCTCATTGTTGTTGGAAATGAAATTTCTAAGTAAATTTTTAAGTGGCTTTTTGGAAGAGAAATGTTTTATTATAATTAGACAAAACTTCCTGATGGTGGTGGTGAGGACAGCATACTGAAAACTTGAACAGCATGTTGATTTTCAGTAATGCATTGTATCTGAAGCTGAATTAGTTACCCTGTTCATCCCTGCTATTGATGTCACTTGGCCATTTAATTTTCTTAAGCTAGGTTAGATATATGCAAATGCCCACAACTAAAGTTGTGATGGATTCTATTTTGTGAGTCTAAGTTGCTTATAATTCAAAATAATGATAAACTTATAAAATATTTTTTCTGTGTCGTTCTTTCCTCTCCTGATCTCTTACTACTCATCTCTCTTCCTCCACATCCTTTTTCAGTAACAACAAAGAGTAGCCTATTCTGTAGAGTTTTTACCTTAATTTGGGGGATTATGTTTTTAATTTCATTACATTGAGGAAATGTGAGTATAGTTTCACTTTGCCATTCCAAGAGGTTTGTAAGGATCCCTGAAATATATTTACTTTGAGAGTCAGATGGGAGTTTCCTAATTAATTTTTCTTTACTAGCAAATAAGGATTTTTGTGTTTGTTTTGTTTCTTTACAAGTAGCACGTTATATCTTATTATTCTATGAGCTTGGACAACAGCACTTTCCAAATATATGTATTACTTGTGGTCAGTGAGAGTGGAATATTAGGTTTCTTTAAAAACCAACAACAAAACCCCCTCAAACTCCAGTAAGCCAAAACCATTTCAGTCTTTGAAACAATACATCATCTACTTTCATACATAGAATTGTATAATGAAGCATTGTAATATTTTAATATTGGTGTGCTAGCTATATAATAGATATTAGATGTTACCACACAAAATATTAAAAGAAAAACATTAAAAAAAGGCAGCAGTAAAGCTGTGTGCACTGTATGGTTGTGGTGCTGTAGAAGGCTTTGTCACTGAGCTGGGAGTGTTAGCTTCTCTGCCTCTCTAAAACTGTTGGGGATTTTCACTGCTAGGTGTCAGGCTAACATGGGGTCCGGATTGTCTCAGGCCAGCCTGCTTTAGGGTTTGTAGCCCCTGTCTCCAAAGGACTTCCTCTACCACTGCTGGAATAGGCCGATGTCTGATCCAGCCTGGTGTTGCCATAATTGAGGTGCCTGCAATTCCCCTCAGTAGTTGGCTGGACTCAATAGAGAGAAAAGCTGAAATGTTACCCAAAGGGAGGTTCCTCTAGGAGTTTAAACCTTCTTAAACAGCTGCATCATGCTGTAAAACACACTGTTGCTTAAGGTTGCAGGAAACTTTGAAATGACTGAATCAGGCTTTTCCTAAATATTTCTTTAAGAAATCATGCCAGAAGCAAGGTGCTTTCAGCACACATAGAGAGAGATTGGCAGGGGGGAAAAAGATTCTAGGGATACATCTGGGTACTTGGAAAAGTAAGTCCTAGAAAAAGTATGTACTCATTTAATAATCTTGTAGTAGGTACTGGGTTGGTTTTGTTGGTGTCAAGCAAACTCCTTAATTTTCTCTTTCAGTGAGCACTCTGTCCATCAACAATCAGCCTTGAAGTCTAGTTCCAGACGCCAGCCAATTAATAAATGTTGTCCCTTTTTATCCTGTCATGGGAGTTAGAAGATAAGCAGACAATCATATTGAGGTCAAGTGGGTACACCCTCGGCTGGGTAAGGAGCTGGCTGGAGGGCCGGGCTCAGAGAGTGGTAGTAAATGGAGTTAAATCCAGCTGGCGACCGGTCACGAGTGGTGTTCCCCAGGGGTCGGTGCTGGGGCCTGTCCTCTTCAATATCTTTATTGATGACCTAGATGTGGGCATTGAGTGCACCCTCAGTAAGTTTGCAGATGACACTAAATTGGCTGGGAGTGTGGATCTGCCTGGGGGTAGCGAGGCCCTACAGAGGGATCTGGACAGGCTGGAGAGCTGGGCTGAAGCCAATGGCATGAGGTTCAACAAGAGCAAATGCCGAGTCCTGCACTTTGGCCACAACAACCCCAGGCAGCGCTATAGGCTTGGGGCGGAGTGGCTGGAGGACTGTGTGGAGGAAATGGACCTGGGGGTACTGATTGATGCACGGCTGAACATGAGCTGACAGTGTGCGCGGGTGGCCAAGAAGGCCAACGGCATCCTGGCTTGCATCAAAAATAGTGTTACTAGTAGGAGCAGGGAGGTAATTGTCCCCCTGTACTCAGCACTTGTGAGGCCGCATCTCGAGTACTGTGTTCAGTTTTGGGCCCCTCACTACAGGAAAGACATTGAGGCTCTGGAACGCGTTCAGAGGAGGGCTACTAAGCTGGTGAGGGGTCTGGAACACAGGCCTTACGAGGAGCGTCTGAGGAAGCTGGGATTGTTCAGCCTGGAGAAGAGGAGGCTTAGGGGAGACCTTATAGCTCTCTATAACTTCCTGAAGGGAGGTTGTAGTGAGCTGGGGGTCGGCCTCTTCTCCCGTGTAGGCAGTGACAGAACTAGAGGGAATGGTAGCAAGCTGCGCCAGGGGAGATTCAGGCTCGACATTAGGAAGCACTACTTCTCAGAAAGGGTAGTCAGGCACTGGAATGCACTGCCCAGGGAGGTGGTGGAGTCACCAACCCTGGGGGTGTTCAAGGAAAGACTGGATGTTGTATTGAGGGATATGGTTTAGTGGGAGCTAGTAGTAATATGTGAATGGTTGGACTGGATGATCTTCTAGGTCTTTTCCAACCTTGATAATTCTGTGATTCTGTGAAGTCAATAAATTACGTGCTCTGGTCAATAGAATTGATAGCTGCTGGAACAGAAGTTGGAGGGCAAGAGATGTTTACAAAATAAAAAGTCCAGTAAGATGTTGGAAGACTCTATGTTAACATTCATTCAAGTCTAATGCATACTAAAATTTCTACAGCAGATCTTTTTCGTATTTTTCAGCAGTTACTTTTTTGCTAAAGTTAACATTGAAATGAGGCCTTCCTGGGTTCTGTCAAAGGAATCCACCTTTCTAATCCTAAAACACGTTTCTTTAGCATGTTGAAACCAAGTGGAATAACTCCTGCTTTTAGAAGCCTCTCAAGATAGCTCTGTGCTTTCAGCTGCTGTTTTCCTGTACTGCAAGGGTATCCTTAGAATGAAAGGTAATGAGCCACACAGCTGCTATTTTCTGTTTTGGAGAAACAAAAATCTGTTTATCCTAGTTAGTTTTCTTGGTCTGTCATTAGCATGAGATTTGCATGAGATTTAAGAGGCCATAATGGTTTTGTTTAAGGTAGATAAAGGATCAGCAGTTGTAAGGGTAGGGATAGATGTCTTGCATCAGTTTTCTTACTTAAATTAACTAAGAAAGGGCTTTCTAGCTGTTACACTGCTGCAAACGTTTATGTGATAGAAGTGTTTAACTTGGCTGTAGCTGCTTTTGCAAAAGACCTGAAACAATAGTTCTTGGCTAAGTGTTATCTCACACAACAAATGTGATGTTTTACATGTCAGTGTCGCTTAGGATTTTATTTCTTAGTGAGGTTTATACAAGTGGAGCGGAAGTACATACAGTATTCTTTCCTGTGGATGAGCTGAAGCCTGATTTTTAGGCAGTAGTTTCACACATACTTACAACCTTATAGCCAGTAGAACCAGTAACAGGAGGAATATCCTGCTAGTAGGGCCTCAAGAAAAAACCCAGGTCCCTGATCCAACTTAGGGGCCTTGGGCATTAAGCAAAGGATACGGGCACTCCTCCAGAATCCCCAGGGAAGGGACTGAAGGCCCAGGGCTGAGCTGAAATGGGGCTGCAAGGGCAGGGTGTGCCCTAGGACAGTATGGCCTGGTGGTGCCCTTGGGGACCTGACACCACGTCTCCCACTACACACCACTGTGCAGTGCAGTGTAATAAATGAGAGAGTTTTCTTTCCTTTATTCTGTGCTGAGTCAGTTGTGCCCGTGACACTGATTGCGGAATGATCTCTTCCTGTCCTTATCTCACTCCTAAGCCTCTCTGTATCTATTTCTCCCCTGTCCAGCTGAAAAGGGGAGTGATAGAGTGGCTTTGATGGGCATTTGGTGTCCAGCCAGAGTCAAACCACCAAACCATTTTAAAAAAAAAAAAATTGCATTTGACAGTAACAAAATTTCATGTTATATGTAGAGAAACTAAAGTTTATCAAAGGCTATGCATGTAAGTGTCTCCTGAGAAAAGATCTTTTCTTCCTTCTGTCAGCATGATCTTTTTTTCTGTTTATTTAGCAAAACTGGACAACAGTTTATTCTTGTTTTAATTAAAACAAGGGGGAAAAAAAGCCCAGAAGAAGGTGTTAGTAGCAAGGTATTTCCTATGAGTCAACCAGTAAAAGTGTATTCCCTTACCACAAGGCAATGTCCTTCACATCTCTAATGCCTGCTAATGCCAAATATTGCCTATTAGTTTAGTAAACAGTCTTTCTGCTTCTGGCTTCTGGTAATAATAATATATTAAAATGCACATAAACAGATTCAGTGGGCTTGGTTTTAACTTAACCTCTCAAATAAGTAATAGTGCACTGTAGACTAAGCATTTGGACTCTATTACATAGGGAGCATGGTTCCGCTTTTAAGGAAATGGGAAAATTAATCAAGGACATAGTAATCATGGCTATAAAGTTACTATTTGTTTTACTTTCCAGAACAAAATGAACACCGTATCTCACTATTGTGGATGCTGTGTCCCCATTTTTGTATTTTTTCTGCATTAACTGACAATTGCTGTCCTTGTTTCATGCCCATCTTCTTGCAAACGTAGTGCCAAAGCTTGTAAATATGAAAAACAGGGCAGGGATTGAGAAAAGTGACATTCACCACTGATGACTATTTGGGAGAATCATTTATCATGCACAGTAACCACAAATAGCAGATAGCGTGTCCCTCTTACAAGCTAATTTCTTGTTAGCTGGCATTAATAAAATTTACACTATTTATCCAAGAATGTCAGATGCTCTTCCAGAAATGAGTAACACCTCATAACAACCATGAGTTGTGGTATCCTGCATAATTTACAGACGATCTAATTGACCTATGCAGGTTAAGTGAGTCACTTGAGATAATGAGTCAGTGGCAGAGTGTGAAATAAAGCTGAGAGGTACTTACACTAGCTCATGATTCCTAAAAGCGGACGCCTGTATTGCTCTCCACTCTAAAACACTGGTGCCAACTCAAAGTCTGCAGTCCACCTTTAACTTGCATTGCAACAAAAAGCAACCTTAATGAAAGAGGCATTGTTAAAATAGAGACTTTTTATAATGGACTCAGCATTACTCTGAAGAAATGCACTAGAAGCAATGCAGGTATCCCTGTTTAAGATGACAGACGTTGCTTTGGCTTTGAATGTTGTCAGTCTTTCTCACCCCAGTGAGCTCCAGCTCTCAGTTGACTCTATTGAATCTTCTCTTTATATTAGTGTAAGGATGGCAAAAAGCCCTTCTGCAGGGAATTTTGTTTCAGAAAGCCTGGGCTACACCCCTACAGCCCTTACCCGGAAACCGAGCATTGTGCTAAGTGCTCCAAATTTGAAGATTTCTCTCCAAATAGCATTTATGTACAACTGGAAAGTAAAATTAGGCATACTGATATTACTTGCCAACAGTGATAAATGTATTTTTAAAAAATGTCTAAGTATTATCAGGTGAGGCAGATTTCAGATTGATTTGAAGGGCTATGGATTTTCTTTGTGTTGTATTTTTGCATGGCTGGGTTCTGGTGGAGGAGAGGGGGCTGCAGGGGTGTCTTCTGCAAGAAGCAGCCAGAAGCTCTCTGCAGGCCCCAGAGAGCAAACACCAGCCAGCTCAAGGCCAGAGTCATTGCTGACCAGGGCCGAGCCCTTCAGCAATGGTCACGGTGTCTCTGGGAATCATATTTAGGAGAAAAAACCCACAAGCAGCTGCTTTTTGTCACCAGTGAATGGAGTGAGAACATGTAAGAAACTCTGCAGGCACCAAGGTCACCCCAGGTGCTGGAGAGAAAGATGCCCTTGCAGCCCGTGGACAAACCCATGGTGGAGTGGGTGCCCCCCTGCAGCCCATGGAAAAGGCCGAGACCCCACCTGCAGCCCGTGGAGAGGCCCCATGCTGGAGGAGGTGGAGAAATGCAGAAGATGCTGTGACCCACGTTGGAGCAAGCCCTTGCTAGCACTTCCAGCCTGTGGAGGGAGACGGAGGTACACAGAGATGAGCAAGAGAGAAAGAGATCCATGCTGGAGCAGGTTAGCTGGGGGCATGGAGGTAGGGTGTGTGTGACTCTGTGATGGACCAGGCTGGAGCAGTCTGGGCCTGAGAGACTGAGAGACATTCTGTGATTTTATGACTGCACCCCATAGAAGTGACCTACGTTGGGGCAGCTGGTGAAGAGCTGCCTTTCCTGTGGGAAAGGGCTCACATTGCAGAAGTTCGTGGAGGACTGTCTCCTGTGGGTGGGACCCCACGGTGCAGCAGGGGAAGGGTGTGAGGAATGCCCCCCCAGCTAAGAAGGAAAACAGCTCGTGAGGAACTAACCGAAACCCCCATTCCCTGCCTCTCCCTGTGCCATCATGGGGGCAAAGAAGGGAAAGAAATCATGACTAAGGTGAAGACTGCCAGGAAGGGAGGGGTGAGGGGAGGCGCTTTAGGGTCCAGTTGCACTCCCCAGTATCTGACCTGTGTGTGTAGTGTAGTGTAATAAATGAGATAGTTTTATTTCCTTTATTCTGTGCTCAGTCTGTTTTGCCCATGACACTGATTGTGGAATTGATCTCTCCCTGTCCTTATCTCGACTCCTAAGCCTCTCAGTATCTATTTTCTCCCATGTCCAGCTGAAAAGGGGAGTGACAGAGTGACTTTGGTGGACATCTGGCCTCCAGCCAGGGCCAAACCACCACACTTTGTCAATTGAAATTTCTAAGTTTCCATTTCAAAGTCTTTGGTTTTAGAGACCCAGTCACTGTGCAGGTGTAGATAGGCACTAGTCATGCTTTTCAGTACTCACGGTGATGATGTATCTGCAAGACTTGTGAGTCTCTTCTTACCTAAGATCAGTTTGACCATATTGAGGCCAAAAGCTGCAAAGTGTTTGTGTGATAATCTATGGAAGGGCAAAACAGAAGGATAAAGAAAAACATATAAATTATAGAGCTTTTACTAGACTGTTAGCAGAATTATTTCTACTGGATTTTCTATTAAAATGCCAACTATTTTTTAAAAATAGTGAATGTTTATATTACTCTGTTATCATATTAGCTGAGCTTTCCTGACACATCCAACCCTAAAATACTACTTATCTGTACTACTTAAGTATTGGAGCCATTATTAAGTAATTACAGTACTAAGTATCCATTCCTCCTTTCCTTAGACAATTAAAAAGAAATAAAAGGAAAGGTGGGGGAGGATTAAGGATTGCAGGTTTCTCTCTAGGTCTTAGTAACCTTACTAACCAAAGTTAGATTGTGTAAAAGGAAAAAGAACTAATAATTGTAAAAGGAAAAATAATTGCTGTCCTAGCTGAGACAGATGGAAAATTGCAAATAATAGAGCAACTACATGTTTTATGCTAGAAATTTGTAAGGAAAGGTAAGCTACAGGAAAATATGACTTTCAGTCTCCCTGTGGATAAAAGCTAAATATTAGAGAATTTTAGTTATTTCTGGAGATAGGGTCTCTCTTGAACTGCAAACTGTTTTCTAACTGTTTAAGCATGTGCTATAATGTTGTAGGGAATAAAATACTTTCTGCTTTCCTTCTCATGCTTGATTAAAAAGTGATTTCCTGGTAATGATTTTCTTGGGCATTTAAGAACCATTAAGCAACATTTTTGCTCGCGTTTCAGAACATCTTCAGTGTTTTCCAGTTTTTTTCCTTTCCTTTTTTTTAATGGACTGAAGTACTGTACTACTCTGTAAAAAGAAAAGGAAAGGAAAAGAAATTAGCTGCCATAAAATAAAAAGAATGCCACAGAGAATAACTGAAATGCTGATATTTTGGCTCAACCCCTGTTTTTCCATCTTTTAGAAAATCATTTGAGATTTGAATGGTACGAAATACCATTTTTTTTTGTTTAATCCAGGATTAAAATGAGTTCATCAAAAGAATCCTTTTCGTGTGTAGTTTAGCACCCACAGTTGGTAGACAACTGATGGATGCAAGGATGTGAATGCTTTCTATAGCTTTGACACCCCAGTTGCCTGCTCAGATCAGGTATATGTTCTGTTTGCTTAGTTTCACTTGTTTCTAATTAAGTTCAAAGGCTTCATCACTTTGGTAGCAATCTTCCTGGTACACGGTATGTCGGGGCAACCAGACAGTATGAACAACTGCTTATGTATATGATCCACTTACAGTTTCAGAAAGGATGATAGCTGTAGCCCCCATTACAGAAATTAAGGAATCAGGATTCAAGGCAGAGGAAACAGCAAAATTCAATAAATAACTTTAGTTGGCTAATATATTCAGTGCCCTTGCAAACTGATTTTGTTGAAGAAAGAAAGGGGGTTGGTTTGTTGGATATTGGTTCAGAGGGGAGGTACACAGGTCAAGAGGAAACCAAAGATACTGATGAGGCTGACAGAGCAAAGAAGTTGGGTAGAGTATGACAGGACAAGAAAGTCCAGAAATTTGAGGAACGATTTAGGCACACAAACTGTGAGAATCTTAAACTAGTTTCTGTAGGTGTGAAATAAACAGCAGTACTCAATAATAATAACAACATAGTGAACTTGCTACACTCAAAGAAAAACTCCTTCCTTTCTTAGGAATCCTAGCTTTTCATAAAATCACATAGTTTTTACAGACTTTAGTTCTTAACAAAATTAGGTTTTATAGGATTTTATTATTTTCCTAGACTTAAGTTTCCTCTTTTGCTTTTTATTCTGAAGGACTGGAAAACAGTAGTTACAAACCACTGTTGAAAAATTTACTCAGGGAGTATCAAGACAGTAATTTTTCTAATCAAGTATAAAGATTTTTACATCAGTGAAACAGGCTTCTAAATTGTAATCATTTAAGTTAGTTTTAGTGCTGATCCTTTCTTGTTGTAAAAATATTTGTCTGAGGGGGAAAAAAAGAGGATTCTAAAGAAAACAGACATTCAGGATTATTCCTGTCTTCTTGCTTGAGGTAGTCTTGCAATGCCATGAGACACTCCTGAAGTGGCCATTGTAAGACTATATTCTGGAATTTTTAACCCCAACTTTTGACAAAGCAAGGAGATTCATAACACATTCTTCTCATGTTCCAAGCCAGGATGAAAGTTAAATTACTTGGTATTAGCAGTATCACCAGCCTCTACAATTACAGGAAGTTCTGGATGAAGTTTTTGGTTTTTTTTTTTTTTTTTTTTTTAAGAAGGCAGGAAGAGCTTGCCTACCACTGACACTTCTCAGTCATTGCTTTTTCACTTTCCCAGTATGACCTCTCTGAATTTTATTACTGAAATACAAGAAAAGGTGACAGACTACTATAAGAAGATGAGAAGAAGCAGTGTATTTGTAAGACTGGGCTGATTCATTCTCACTGACCTCCATTACAATAACGATATCAGCCAATCCACCTACTGAAGTGATAATGAAGTAGAAGTAATTAGGATTTAATAAAAATCTCCCTTACATTATTCTTTCAGGAAATTAACTTACATTCTGTTAAAGCTTAGTCAGTTTTACCTCCTATATCATGACAAGCCTTATCAAAATGATGAGCAAAGAGTAGGAATAGCCTCGATGCATTTATCTATTAATTGTTCATCAGTCGGCGAAGTCTGCTGAGTTAGTCTGCACAAAAAATGAAGTGTTAGGAAATGGATGGTGGTGCTGCCTAACTGAAAGGTTTTCTTTCTGTTTAAAATAAGGGCATTTCAAATGACTAGACTTCCATAATAAAGAGAGAGTTAATTTTCAACAGCCTTTTTAGTTACAAATGCTAGTGCAAACTTGAAACAAAATACAAACAGTGGTAAACAGCTTCTTTGCTATGACAAAGAATCCATTCTGTGCCTAAACAGCAGTCAAGACATAGCTATACCGTGGGATTCACATAGCAGCTTCTGTGAGTGTGTGTTTCAGAATATCTCTTTAAAATATCCACAGATTTCAAGAAGTAAGTTCACAAGTATTTTATTTCAAATGTTTTCAGTGTGTTCTTAAATCTGAATGTCTGCATTTATAAATCCATGACTGTGCAGCATGTAACAAAGAGTTCTAAGTGTGCATTCACTTTTTGGTAGACTTGTTTCCAACTTTCATCTTCTGTTCATCTTGCAATAAGAAGAAACAGAAGGCAGGTAACTAGGAAGAATATGGCAGGTGCAGCAGAGAGTGAGTAAGTAGTGCTCCATGTTCAGATACAACAGATAAATTTCAAAACAAGTCAACTTCCAAAGTAATTTTAAAAAGTATTTATGGTACCATACCTAGCACCATTTTTTTTTCTCCCCAGTTCCATCTCCATTTTGGTTTTATACAGCTTGCAGTCTAGATGTTCCTATATACAAAGTACTGTCAGACACATACAAACTACATTGGAAAATGGGGGCTATATTATTTTCATCTTGGCCAAATACTAGATTTGTAGGTATTACTTATAACAGTAACTAATTTTAGTTTGAGTATGTTTTGCCACTGATTTGATTTCCTTGGCAAATTCTTCCTGGGCTGATTGCAGGTAAATCTTTAAAATTTGGTACGTTTCATTTATTTGAAACTGCACCACTTAAACACTTGAAAATACTCACAAAAGGTAGCCAGGCATCAAAGGATCACAGCAAAAAAATCCAGGAGAAGGAACTGCAGTGTTGCAAATTTGGTTTTGTTAAGTCATACCAAAATGGTCTTAATAATTATACTAGGCAAAACAAGGAGGAGACAAGTGAGATGAGAGACAACAAATGGCACAGTGTCTCTGCTAAAGCCAAGTGATTGTGTTGCTTGCATAAAACTGAATTTATGTCTCTGTGCTTTGCATTCCTGTTTTTGATGCCAAGTTGTAGTCTGAATGAAAAAAACAAAGTATTTATTATATTGTAAAGGGTAATTGAGTCTTGCAATTATTCAGTTTAGGATTTTCATTTTCCTTTAATATTTTAATGTAATCTGGTTCATTATGATAATGTTTCATAATATTTTTGAAGATTTTTGTCTTACAACATGCTGTTGAAGTAAAGCCTATTTGGTTATGTGAAACAGACTTTGAAAATAAAAACAAAAAAGGTCTGCAGTACTTCAGAAGATGTATTCAAATGGTTCATGTTTGCAGACAGGGAAAGGAAGTTTAATGGAATTGAGACTTTAAATCATATTTTAGGCAAACAAACTAAACTACAGTCACAATAAATATAGGGGAGTTTGGAAACTAATTATTATATCAAATGTTAAAAATACAAAACAATTACTTGGGGAGAGGTTTGGCATACCTACACCTAAACTGTTGCCTACATGGCTTGTTCTTGTGGTTACCTGGCTACAAAGCTCAGGTTAAGGCTGCCTTACTCATACATGGTAATTTGCTCTTAATATTAGGGGGTCAGAAACAAGAAGCTGCTGATGTGAAACACAACAATATGTTAAGGAGTATTTGTAGTAAAACCCTGCTGTGACTGTCGTTGCCATGGTCAGCCTGCACCTCGCTGCTGCAGGGAGCATCGTGTCCAGGATGGGTTGCTCTGGTGGAGGCTGGCTGAGGATGCATCATGCCACTCGGCAACATCACAACAACCTTTACTCAAAAGAAACAGTTGAAATGGGGATTATTACAAAAAGAAAAAAGAATTAGTGGGACATGAGTAATACCCTGGGGGTGTGGAGGGATTGGTAAAGGGCTGGTGGTCAGTGTGCCATGGGTAATGTTGCTGTCATTCCCAGTCTGAGCTGTAGGCCCTGTAGGTGTCATGGAAGCGCTCGGGTGATGTCCTGCTTCTGTCCCTGCAGGCTGGAGGGTCAGGAGCCGTCCTCCCTTTGGCAGGAGCTTGTGCCTTCCCTTTCCGTCTGGGAACACGGCCCGGGAGGGAGCCTCCTCTGTCCTGAGAGCCAGGCTCAGCATGGCATGGGGCAGCCACATCAGGGAAGGGACAGAGCAGTGGCTGCAGTGGTGGCCTGGGGCTCACTCAGGAGTCATCCCTGAAAGCTGCAGAGGGAAAAGACACGTTTCCATGGGGATCACAGAGAAGCAAAATGGGTCATGAGGAGAAAATTACTGCAAAAAAAAAGGTGATGGGATCTAGAAAGATGTCACTTTAGTTCCCTAGTTTTTGTTTTGACTGATGTGTAATGAAATCTGGGGGTCTGGTATCCTGTCCAAATTTCAACCTAGACATTTAAAAGACAAAACAAAGCCAAAGAAGAAGAAAAGCACAGAGCATTTGTTGTCTTTCAGTTTGGTTTCTGTTTGATTCTGCTTTATCTTGCAGCTTATTTTAAATAAGTGTAAATACACATTCCCTTTCACAGCAGTGAGAACATATATCCTCTTTCCACTTCAGAACCACTCACATGCCTTAATATTTAACATCTGGATTAAATTCTGGTCTTGAATTTTTTTTTTCAAGGGTTTAAGTCAGCATTGTCCTAGTGTTTTTGGCTTGAGCACTGCTACTGAGCCTTAACTTTTCTTATGGACCACCAGCCACCCCTAATATAACATTTAACTGAAGACATCATACTGAACCATGCTGAATATTGTTCTGCATGGTTCATTTGCTGTAGGTAATTTGGGAATTACAAGTCTGCTGAGAAGCACCAAAATTTTGTTGGAAAAGGTAGTTTCAGGACTTAGTAATCATGAGTCTTGCTGAATTAATTAACACTTCTATCTCAGGGCAAGGGTTAATTCAGATGCTCTATTAATATGCACAGTATATATGTACCAATATTGTTTTACAGCTTGCAGGTCCTAAATTGCTGTCTTTAGCTACAGTGCTTTGTTGACAGATTAGCTCTTATGAAATCAACTCTAGGATTTCTGTATCACATAGGTATTTTTGAAAATTGTATCTGCAAATGCAATGATATTTCAATTAACAATTTTTTAATAAGCTGTGAAATGTCAGTTTCCTGCAGTAGCAGGAACTCAGAACTCCAGAAAGCATCATGCAGAACATTATGCATGTACCTTCTCAATTTTTAATCCTATTCAAACCAAATTAAGTAAGTATCAAAGTGCTTTCCTGAATGGTACTTAAGCACATCGTTAAGCCCGTGTGTTAATTAGAGTTTTAAGCTTTCCTCCTTGGAAAAAACCCAGACCCTGTTGTTCTCTCGAGTGACAAACTAGTTCCTGGGATAGTGAGTCATGGAAACTGGAGGGCTTATTTCTGTGATGAACGAAGCCCAAATTAATATCTTTAATGCATCTCTAGAAGACTAGAAAGTAGGTACATCAAATAGCATCCTCCATGGGACTGCAGAGGAAAGAAAAAGACTATCAAGTTCCATGAGGTAGTATGTAAGCTTTGTTATGTACACAAGTTATATGGTTTACCATATTTTTCAGCTGTATTTAAATATAGCTTAAGTTCCACCCTAATATCCACCTTAAGGTGGATACATGTTGCAACTAACTAGGACCTTGCAAACAGACATAGTAGTATGAGACTTAAAGCCAGTTCTTTTTGGGGGTTAGAAAAAGTCTATTTAACAGAATGAGAAGTGAAATTCCCACTTCAGTGTGTGCAGATGGCTTTGGAAATTCTGCCTGTTGCCACAGTGAAGGAAGTGCTGGTGTGGATAAACACAGATAAATTGGCAACCTGCACAGTACTCATTATTTCTGGTATAGTCTGTGATGTAATCTCTTCTAGAAGAGCTTTTAAAGATTGTACTGTAGTGGTTTACATGTCTGGAATGAAATAGCCAAGAACAAGTCTTTTTTGTTCATGGAATTTGAAGAAGGTGGAGTTTTTGTAAAAAGAGTTTTGTTTTAGAGGTGAGATTCCAAATTTGTGAAGTTAATAGTTAAATATGTTCTCTAAGGAAGTACAGTTTTTTTCTCATTGGTCGTGTACCAAAACCCTTTCATGTAACCCTGTCATATAACTTAGACCCAGGACAGGATTACAAATAACTGTGTACTTTTTACTTGCTTTAGAATTTGGAAATCGCATAGGAAAAAACCAATCTGAACTTTTCACATATGTCACTTCTCTCTGTCTTTGCCAAGTGTAACAAGATCCCTAAGAAGCAAAAACCTAAATGAAGTTTGACTTTATATACCAATTTATAGAAAATGCTATCAGCTGCTTCTGTGGCAGAGGTGTAAGTACATTAAAAAGAGAGAAGGAAATCCAGGAATGGAGATGTGATGGGTCTCTAATTCCCGTACAGAGTTAAGTCCAACTAATGCGGTATTTCAAGCCAGTATATGCACCCGCATACGTGTAAATCTTGGTGTTGATCAGATTTGAATCCATTTTAAAAGGAGATTTTCAATTCATGGTTGTGGGCTTTCTTCTTTGTTTTGTTGTTTTGTAGGATGGAAGTAACAGACCCAATTGGGTATGCTACTGTATCCGTTTTAAAGCTTCCATGCTGTTATAATACAGGTTGACTGTGCAGACTGATTGCTGTGAGCCAATGAAAGATAAGATTTCTGAAGGTGTAACTTAGTCAGTGGAAGGTGCAGTAGTTTATCCATTAAAAGTGTTGTGTGGTTGCCATGGGGCAGGTGAGTGTCTTGATGCTGGTGTAGCGTAGTGCATTCCTGTGGGGACAGTGTCTCAACATGAAAGGTCCCAAAGCCATCCTGTTGCTCATCAGCTTAATACAGCCCTGATGTGCTTAAAAATTCTATTCAGCAAGTCTTACATAAGGTCTCTGCAGTGTTTCCATGGAGGAAAAATCCTGTAAATGGTAATCTAAAATAATGTGTAGCTTAACAGGGGGAAAAAAGCTCACTTCTTGTGTTTTGTAGTTTCAACCAGTGATGTAATTCAGAAAAACAGTAACCAAAAAGTACCTTTAGTGAAGTGTATCTGATTGTATTTATACTGGTGAGCTTCTGATTGCTGAGCAGCATTTTTTATGTGGAAGTAGAGGAATTAAAGCTATATATGGTCAAAGGTAGGGGTGGATTTGGATAAATGTATTAAACAGATGAGAAAAAGATGGTTGCTTTAGTTCAAAAGAGTGGGTTAAACACTACATTGTGGTCTGCTGTAGATCTGTGGAGTTGTTTTGGTGTATTCTGCCCTACTCCTTGATATGGTAGATTTCTTGTGAGTTATCTTTGTTCACACTCGTAAAACCAAGAGTAAATTATTCCAGTAACAGAACGGCCCTTGAGGCTAATATGCTTCTAAAATTACTGATATGTCAAACAGGATTTCAGAAGGCTCTGTATTGTTGTGGGATTTAGTGCCATAGGCAATACAGTAGTGTTTTGTTTCTTGTCTCACAGGTCTGTGACAAACTACCAGGCATTTGAGTGGAATTCAAAAGATGGATGCCATTTGCATGTGCTGTGTTTCTAAAGATACTGATCTGTGTAACTCCTTAGTAATAGTTTACACACCTGACAGGAGTAGGATGACAATTTGCTGTTATCAGTAGTTAGGAAATTGAGACTTGACCAGGTGTGGGTACTCTTTCCAGAGAATACTGTATGCAGAAAGTACAATGAGAGTCTGCTTTAAATGGAAAGTAACGTATTGCTGGGGTGATCCCAAGTTTGGGAGAGAATACCTAGGTATGATTGTTAGTCAAACATTAACCTAGCAACCTAAAGCTGAAATAAAATTGAAGTTCTATAAAAGTTGTAAAGTTCACTGTCTTTGGGCCTCGAGAAGCTTTTTATATTAACCTTTGTGTTCAGCAAACCTTTCAGCCTGTCACCAGGAAGGGAGAAGAGCACCAGTAGCACTTAACCCTGTTTTTGGGGGCAGCCCCTTTCAATAAGGACAACACGTGGGATCAACCTATGTTCCCCCACGCCCCACTTTTATTTTATTTGCTTCCCCAGTGACTTTACCTGAAGAGCAGCCAGTTTACCCCAGGAGCTCCCCTGAAACATGTTAAAGCTGATTTCTGCTTATCTCCCGAGTATTGTTTCTTAAATGCTGAATTACACAGTTGAATTGTTTACAAAAATAAAGACTAATGTCATTGGTGGTGCAGAAAGGACAATGTGCTTAGAAAAGAAGGGGGACTTTCTGGGTTACAGCCTTAGTGTTGGCATGTGCTGGTTAGTTTTACAGATGCTTATTGTCAAGTGGCAAAACAACTGTCTCATGCTTTGAATGCCAGGTTATATTAAAATACAAGTTGATAGGTGACTCACTGGAAAACATGGCCTGCACTGTCACTTGCTGCCCTCACTGCATGTCCAGCTGGTAATGTGCGGACCGAAGGCAGGAATGAAGTTGGATTGGGAATGAGCAAGCATGGGAAAAATAGAGGGGGATAAAGAGATAACAGTCTCATCAACTGTAAATAGCTGACCACTCAGCATGCCAGTGTGCCTCTGCCTCGCGCTTCATCACCGCAGTCAATCCTGCTAAGAGAGCAAATCCTGCTTCTAGCTATCTTGTGTGTGGGTGTGCTCTCATTTTCAGCATGTGTGTGAACCCTCAAGAACTTCAAACCAGGATAACCAGAGAGTAGTAGAAGAGATTTACATGCCAGCAGCTGGTGTTGGGACCATGGCAGTCAGGGGCTCTTGGGGTCTGCACCTGTGGAGGAGCAGGGTGTGGGTACCACTGGAAGAACAGAGTGGGGCTGAACTTGCTGCCCATGTGAATGCTCTGTGTTTTTATAGGGGTGCCGGTAAAGGCGCTGTTTTTCTGACTGTATTTGACCTCTGAGGCCAACTCTCTGAGTGTGTATGTCTGTCTGTGTGTTGGGAAGCCTCTCTGCCAGCTGGGTCTGGGGACAGGGACCCATAGCAACCATATGCCTGTCAACCCAGGAGAGGAGGACTCACCTTGGGTCCTGAGAGTAGCCTGGAGTTGGCTAGTTAGAGATGTTGTGTTGCTTTGTCAGTGTAAAGAAGCAGCTGGTGGAGCTGTGTGCCATTAGGAACACACAAGGCCAGGAAGCATCTGTGAGTAGAGCCCTCAGAGGTGGGGAAAGAGCCTTGTGCTAAACAAGTTTTATCCTGTTTGTGAGGTTGGAAACTTCATCTTGTTACCTTGAAAACAGAAGTAACAGGCAGAAGAAAAATAATCATGCTCAGTACCATTATTCTGTGTGTGGCAAATCAGGTAGTGGCTCAAAGTGTCTTAAAATTATCTGTTGTAAGCACATTATATGCTGAGATAAGTCCATGGTTGGTAACTGCATGTTTCTTGGTTGGGGTAGTTCTTTGAAGGGGAGGAGAGGATTTCTTCTTTGGGAGCACCTGGGCATGGGAGAAGCTTTTCCAGGGAAGAAGGGGGCAGGCATTAATGGATGTGCTGACTGAAGAGCTCACATTTGGGAAGTTTTCTTAGAATAATGGGGAAGAGATACAAAACCAGGCCAGAGATGATGAAAAGAGGGGAGATTTTTCTGTTGACCCAGAGGAGAGCAAGTAGAGTTTGTTGAAGCCATAGAGGCTATTGAAAGTTGTTAGTGTAAAAAACAGGTCTGGAGGAAAATGGCCCTTGTTGCATAGACACAGTTGGGCAGAAAAGGTATTTGTTTTCAAATGGATGTATTTTATCTCTCTCACCGGAAAGAAACTGGGTTTTCAGACAGGAGAGAGTTTGTTCAAGTTTATGTTCTAATAAAACACCACTTCTTCAAAGCCCTTTTGGTATTTTTTGGTGTGTGTGCTTTAAAGAAAAGGTGCAGACAGGTCTGTCTCAAAGCACTGGCATGTTTGAGATCCAGACATAGAATAAAAGTTAAAAAATGTTACAGCTGGTAAAAGGTATTGGGCCAGCTTTAAAAGAAGTCAAGCTGGCTGCATCCACGATGATGACTCTTGACAGAATTTGAAGGAAACTTTGGTTACCGTTTGTAGGAAGCTGAGTATTGTGAGTTTATAAATCAGTTTACTCTTTTAACAGCGTGTGGCACAGTTCTCAGTGGCTGTAGAAGCTGCCTTGGGGCTGGGCTGCATGGAGGGTGGCTCTCCACGGGCAAGAGGACACAACTCCTTGGACACTTCATTGCCCACACTGCAGCCACCTCCCCTTATCTAACAGAGGGAGAGTTAAACCTTGTAATAGTATCTGCCTTATGTGCAGGCAAGCCAGGTTTCCTGCTTATAAATAGATAAATAAATAAATAGGTCTTTCCAGTTACCTTTATGAGCAGAGGAGCCGCTCAAATGTGAGCCCTTCAGAAGGTTTAGCATTAACTTACCTTCATTCTGGATTGACAGTGTTCTGCACCCACAGCACAGAAGCCAGAGGAGCTTCCGATACGTCGTGTTGACAAGATGTTTAACTGTGGGTAATATTCAAACCTATGAGCTTCGTTTTCCCCTTCCATTAGTACTCTGTGTGGGATTCTTAATTCGGATGAGTATGTTCTCCTCAGCATCCTTTCTTTATGTGCACGTAACACAGTACTGAGATTCATCATCTTCTGCATACCAAACATCCACCTGTAGGACAATACTGTTGGCTTTTGGGGGCTTTGTTGCATAAGCTATCAACTTTATCAAAAGTGGAAGATGGGGGAAATAATTTGCAATACGTGGTTTCCTCCAGTTTGGATGTATATATACAAGGAAAGATCTTTGTTTCACTGATTTGACAGCTTCATATGGGTGATCATATCACACCTTCCTTTTAGAAATTCTGAACCCCTTCTGTCTCTCTTTAAGCTTGGTGGTAGAAATTCTCCTTTGTGTGAAGGAGACTTTGGAAAGATCGACATCGACCTTCAATTACTTGAAATTGACCATAGAATCACAGAACAGTTTGGGTTGGAAAGGACCTCAAAGATCATCTAGTTCCAGCCCCCCTGCCACGGGCAGGGACACACCCTCCACTAGACCAGGTTGCCCAAAGCCCCATCCAATGTGGCCATGAACACTGTCAGGGAGGGAGCAGCCACAGCTTCCCTGGGCAGCCTATTCCAGTGCCTTACCACCCTCATAGTGAAGAATTTCTTGCTAATATCTAATCTAAATCTACCCTCCTTCAGCTTAAAGGCCATTGTACGTTTTCCTTGTACATGTCCTTGTAAACAGCCCTTCCCCAGATTTCCTGTAGGTCCCTCCAGGTACTGTCAGGCTGCTCTGGGGTCTCCCTGGAAGCCTTCTCTAGGCTGAACAAGCCCAACTCTCTCAGCCTGTCTTTATAGGAGAGGTGCTCCAGCCCTCTGATCATAATTTTGCATATTTACATGCTCCCTGCTCTAGCATACTCAACCTGAATTTGTGTTTTCTAGTCGCAGTGATGGTTTTGAATTTTAAGTATCCTTGGCTCTGGGTTTGCGTGTCCTGTAGTCATGAATCTCCACACAATACATTTTCCCCAACACTTTCCACCCATCCTCCCTCACTTCATTTTCTTTTCTTCACCTGTAACCTTTGTATTTTTATTTTCAGTTTAGCTCTGCACCACAGCATATTTTAATTTTCATTAATTAACATACAGCGTACTCCAACATATGGATAACTTGCCTTTTCTTACGTTTCTTTCTGTTTTCTAAAATACAGTGGTTAAGAAGTTGAATCTGAAAATTCAGACAGATCTCACAGAATTCATCTACATGCAGTTGTTTAATGGCTTGTGAACTTCCTGTGTGTAGACTTTCTGTACACAGCTTGCTTTTGGCAAAGAGGTAATACTGGTTATGTAAGGAACAGCCTTCAAAATGTCAATAGTGTATTCGAAAATGTGTAAGAGTCGTGAAGTGAACAGAACAAAGTTTATAGGACGAATAGTGAAATTCATTAAATATTGAGATTCTTTAAATATTGAAAAGGATTGAAAAACCCAAACAGCATTCATCAGAAAGCAGTTCTTTTTAGTATTGCTGGCTATTGGAAAAAGGACTGCAGAGGGACGTGATTCGGAAATACGTGATTGCGTGTTGGTGTTTGATCAAAACAATTTCTAACAAAATAATGGAAGATGTGTCTGTGCATATGAGATGAGGAAGAATTTGAAGAATTGAATTTGGCAAAAGAATTATAAGGCTTATTAGTTGTTCTGCTAAAATGGAGATGGTGTTATGGATGGAAACGGATTGAACTTTGAGAACAATATACAGAATTTATAATGGAATAGTTTAAGGGATTATTTTTTTCCAAGAGTTTTATTAGTTGAAAATTTTTTTAGGATTTGTAATAAATAATGATTGAAATTATAACATGACATTTAATATGAGTAAATATTGCTCAAAATAAGGCTTAGAATTTATCTGAGACAGTAATGGTTTGTCAGTTAATGAACAGACCTGGTGGATGTTAGTGGAGGGGAAGGGAAGACTCATGGTTGGTGTGTTTTGGCACATCTCATTATGCCAGTTCAGGGGTGCAAGCAGCACTGATGTTTATCTCCAGTTACAGCATCTGGAAGTGGCACATCTGAGCAGAAGTTCTGGCTTCTTTAAGTAGTGCTGGTCATGCTTTCAGAGGTTTCAAATCCCAGCCACTCTGTAATTTTCTAATGTTACCTGAAAACATATTTTCCCTTCATCTGTAAAATTAGTAAATAGTAAGAAAAAATACATAAGGCAAAACCTCATCAGATTACTAGCTTTGGGAGTTAAAGTCCAAGGCTATACATGAGTTTACAAAATACCATACACAGAAGAACATACATGTTGACTTTGCCTCATCTGAAAGTGAGACCCATTACGCTTGAGCCTTGTAACCCCATCCGCCTGTGTGCAGCAGTTGGACACTCACCTGCGCAGTTGTGGGCACTCACAGAAGTCACAGACTGTGGTATTTCACTGGCAAAAGGTAGCTGCCCCTTGGGAGTGATGGCAGCAGGGTTGGCTGTTTTGATAATAAAAAGTAACCCTTTGTATCCACCTAATCACAGCATTTTTGAGAAAAGGTATTTTTGATAGCTTTCAGCCTTACAGGGAGATGTTTCTGTGCTTGAAGGGTGTTTTGTTAATAAGGTAATACATAAAATTTGTTCTTAAAATTTGTTCTTAAAATCAGACTTTCTGCTTTCCTTCAGTTGGCACTTTTTTTTAATACTGAGAGTCAAAGTTAACTTATATAGGTATCGATATTGGTTGAACACCAGTACTTTTTTACTTTTATACATTATTGTATCAATGAAGTCACAACAGGATTGCAATTATAACCAGGCTAGATCCTGTGTGTTGTCACAGTCTGGAAGGAAACCCAATTTGTCCACAATCATGTGTAAGACTGGTGAAAAATCCACAAGGTAACTTTCTTTGCTCACTAGTCACATTTTCCCCATGCATGAAAAATGACACTGCATTCAATTTCATTGCATTTGACATTCCAAGTATAAAAAGTGTCTCTTAACAAGGTGCTGTGACATGGTGAAAACTTGCAGACGTGACTGGAAAATCTCTCTTGTGCCATTTCCATCATTTTTGTAAGACAGTACATCGCTTTTCCCATTGTCAGATTTTTTTTTTTTTAAACAAATACTTTTTTTTTGCAGTTCTTGTGTCACTCTATCTTTTGGGTATCTTTTTGTGTACAAAATTTCATTTTCCTCTACGTTTAACTTCACAGAAAATTTTCATTGAGGCTAATGAGCATTACCAGGATGTTCGATTGCCCATTTACTCTGGATCAACTCTAGTCTATATTTTCTTTTTCAAGCATTGCATCTTCTTAGAATTAAAATTTTAATGAACCAAATATTTGCTGAATTTTTGCTGAAACATTTTGCAGCGAGGAATTGTAAACAACAGCAACTGTAGCAAATCCACCAGTTTGTTGATTTAAACCCTCTGGGTAAAATGATGAAATATGGATGATTTAGCAAGTTTGTGGATTAAAGAAGCCTGAATTTAATGGATGCTGAGCACCATCTTGGATTTTATTCTCATTTTTATTCCAGTGTGTACGTTGAAACTGTTAAGTTGCGTGTAGTGCCTAAACATAAACCTAAGCACTGAACCCATGTAAATCCCATTTAAACTTTTTGACTGAGGAAACTATAATCATCCATGTGATTAAATGTAAAAGTACATCTAGGGAAATCAGTCACTTTGAAAGGGATATGGTTATAGGAATATGTGCACTTGAAATCTCTTCCTATGAGTGAGCGCTGAATTGATTATAATTTTACGTGTTTTCTTCTTGAATCCTGGTTTCCTGGCAGATAATGGTTTCCCAATAGATACACCAGTATACCAGTGAATAGTTGCAATTACTTTTTGCAGGTATTTCTCAGGTACCCAAATATATGAAACATGATTCTGAAGAACTGATCCACTGCAAGAAAGTACACTGTAGGTTTTGTTGGGTTTGTTTTGGGTTTTTTTTTTCATGGCTGAGAACCCCTTTTTTTCTTTCCTGTTTTTTTTTTTTTTGGACAAAATTAAAGAGTTTATTTGTCGTCATGCTTTAGATTTATATAACCGTCTGGTATAGTATTATTACAGCAATTCATTTAACAAATGACAACAGTAAAAGTTGAAAGAGAAAATTTCTACATGGTTTAACACTGAAGATAAACTGACTAAATTTAAAAAAAAAAAAGAAGATTTTAATGCATTCAATTAACTTTTTCATTACGCATACTATATGGCTTTAAATACAATATATATAATGATTTCTGTCCAATGATTATGCCTTTTCATTTTAATACATACTATTTTGTGTTTTTTTTCTTGTGGGGAGATCCCTAGTTCAGGTATAGAAGCTGAGTTGATATTCACAAGCCTTGAAAAATAGATATTGTCAAAAAAATTTTTGAATTCCTTCATAAGGTGACAGCCTTTCAAAGACAAGGGCTAATAAAGAGTTAAATTACCAGCTGGGCACTTCCATTAAATTTGTTACCCATCTTTTCTTTCTGCTTAACCTTAGTCAAACTCCCAAACTTCCAAACGCTGAACTTCAGATTTGCCAGTGCGCTGGTGGCTGTGTGTACGTGCGACTTCTTGCATCCACTTTTCATGTTCATCTGGCCCACTGAAAGAAGAGACTTAAGCATTTATCTTTAAAAAAGCAGTGCTAGCTGTTCTGGGAAGACAGAGTGCATTGTTGTACCTCAAGCAAAGCATGCAGCTTCAAAGATGAGTAATGTTTCAGGTGTATCTATATTCAGTTTTTCTTCACTGGCCAGCTTGAAATGTCTCTGCTTAAACAGGCTGATTTCAGATAGCATAATGTACAGGCACCCTGGAATTTCATTCTCATTCCCACAAGTTGTGGCCCACGTCTGGTGCAAGAAGTCTGTTCTCTTCTGAAACCAGGCTCTTGTAGTCAGGTGTTCCTGGATCTATCAGCTAGAAGCCTACATTCTTAAGGAAAATTTTCCTTAAATGCTGTCAAGAAGATATGTTTAGACTAGAATAGAAGTTACTGTGATACCATAAGTTATTACATGTTACATAATCAACTGTGGGTTTAGAATGTCATGCTATGAGTGTCCTGTGGAGTTCAACTGTGGTGAAAGTTGTAAGAGTGAAGGTGTTGCTCCAGGTGCATTGGAACAGAAGAAAGCTCAGCTTCTGAAAACATTAGATGGCGAGAGCTTCACAAGTGGCAAATCAAATCGTCCCAAAAGACCTAGGTGATGTAGTTTACCTGTCATGGCACTGCTAGGAGCAGTATTTAATGAGATTCAGTTGATAGGTTAGTTGAACAATTAAAAGGATGCATTTACACCTTCTTTTTGCCTCCTGGAATAAGAAGAGCTTACCAGTTACTTTCTAATGGAAAAACCAAGCCAGCACATCTGCATGAAATCTGGCACGCCGCTTAATTTGGTTCTCTTTAAAGATTCCGTTTTCTTACAGAAGGGAAGGTAGGATTTATTCTGTTTACAGTGACATTTTTCTGTACTTTTTCACTTTAAACAAAGGAGTTACAGGCAAGATTTTCAGAACAGGCTGACTATATTCCTTTTCTTAAGCCACTGATAATTTTTTACATGGTTCAGTTGTGCAACGCATACCGCGTTAATCAGGCTGCTATAAGTTAAATAGTTCTTAAAAATATAATGCTGTCAAGGACTGTAGGATTCTGAGCAGCACTGAATGTAAATTTGGTTATCAGGAAGATACTGGTTTGAAACTTTAAGGTGGCTAAAAAAAAGTGGACATTTCTCCATGGTATTCTTTCTCAGTGGTAACATTTAAACAAGCTTGCCATTTAATTTTGAATGAACTCATGAATGCTTTAAGTGCTGTTTTGGTAACTTAGCAAAAAATTATGTATTTTCAGAGTTTTACATTCTAAATGTAAATAAATCAATTGAACACCAGGACATGTCTAACTGATGGAAGGAATATTGGTTTCTTTTCTCTCTGTTTTAGGCAAAGATCCATGTGGCTAAATTCAGACTTTATTTTCTTTCATTTTTGTAACCAAACATATTTTGAGGGTTTTATGTTTAGCCCTGTATTGTGTTATAAAGCTAGGGAAATGTTACAAGTAATATGGCAGAGCTAACTTGTTCTTGCTGGGGGTCCATTCTTCACCCTTCAGCATCCTAATTAATTGCTGAGAAACAGGATCAAACACAGGGAAGGTTTATACTTTGATCAACCCAAGACCGTGCACAACGGAGGAACCATCATGCTAAAGAAAGTATTAGAAAGACCAAAGACTACCTACTTGGTTAGTCTCCTCTGTGTATGATAGAGACAGGAGTCTGCTCCTCACTACGACTTCACAGAAGTAAATTCGATTCTTTTCCACATTGGGGTTTGTATTACAGGTCAGAACCACATAGGGCATTCTGCCTGGAAGTGGGGCACTGTCGTGTGGAAAGGAGTAATAAAGAGTATTCCTTTCTGTGTGTATTTCAGTAGATTAGGAGCAAGGTTACCGCCTCTTGGCTGCTGCATCTAGACTTGGCGGGGCTGGGGGGGGAGTGGGGTGTCCTTTCTTCTCCTGATTATGGCCGCCTTATATTTTAGATTATTGAAACAGCAAGAAATAAAATGTTGCAGATGTGTGTGATACAGATTTGAGTATAGTGTAATTAGAAACTTGGAGAAACCAGTTCTTGCGTGGAGAGACATGTGAATCTCGACTTCTTTCCTTCTTTCCTTTTGCTAAATTAATAACTAAAGGTTTTCTCCAGGAGAATATGGAAAGAAGTCACATTCAGTGACTTCTACTTACATTACTAATGAATAAGGACTTCTCCCAGTGTGTTACAGTCTGTAAATTTAGTAGAGAGTAATGCCCTTTAGGAAGTAAACCACTTTGTATCACAATCAATTTCCAATTTTATAACTTTAAACACTCAGTTATTTTGTCTAGAAAGAAAATTATTACGTTATACTTAATAAATAAAGTAACTGCAGAACTGTAATATTGAATAGTTAAGCCTATTAAGATAAAGGTGCAGTTTGGACCAAGATTCTCTAGGCATGTTCTGTTTCAGGAAATGACTTACAAGGCTGCATCTCATTTAAATTCCAGGGTATCACCATCCATAAAGAAAAAACCCCAACAAAACAACTAAGAATTGTTTGAGAAATGTGTGTGCTTGTGTTTTTATAAGAGCACTTAGCTATGCGTTTATAGCATGCACCTCTAACATATCCATTTCTTGACTTTTATGAAAAATACAGAGTTTAAATTGCCTCATGTATTTTATTGATATGTTTTCTTTCCAAAGTAGATACTGTGTGGAGTTTTATTTCCTTCTATGGTATCATAGTATATGTATTAATAGAATTCTTTCCTTTGGGTTTATTCAACCCAGAAATATAAATGTCTTGAAAATCATGTTGTATTTTTCAAATGTAATATACTGTCTATAAAGTCATTCAAATTCTTTAGTTGCACATCTGTTCTGTAACATTATTATTTTGAAGGTACACTTCAATGAAACCCTTTAATAGGCATTGAAAAATAGAGCATAAATTGACTAGCTGTTCATGTGAGAGCTGTTTGAACATACCCTTATTTGAACTATACCTTTACATTTCTTTTTGTTTTAAGTTGTGACCATAGTGCATAATTTGCCACTACCACCTTTTTTTTTTTTTTCTTATTGTAAAGCTTACCAATTTGCTGGGTATTTTAATTTGTTTCTTCTTTTCTCAGCTCTTGAGGCCAGGAGACAATTATCACAATCAGTCAAGGATGTAGCTGGTGATTAGACAGAGTAAGGCTGAGGAGTCAGGAAGGTTTGAGACTCCATCTACTTCATATACTGGATCCCACCATCTGAGAACATAAAATTTTCTGGAATTGTTCAAAGCATTTGACGCTGTTCTGCACAACATCCTTGTCTCTAAATTGTAGAGACATGGATTTGATGGATAGACCACTTGGGGGATAAGGAATTGACTGGATGGTTGCACTAGGAATGTTGTAGTCAACAGGTGGAGACCAGTGAGTGATGAGTGGGGTTCCTCAGGGTCAGTATTGTAAAACAGTACTGTCTGTTTAACATATTTGTTGGTGACATGGAAGTGGGATAGAGTGCACTCTCAGCAAGCTTCCCAATAACAAAAAGTTGTATGGTGTGGTTGACCTGCTGGAGGGAAGGGATGCTATCCTGAGGGAACTTGGTAGGTGGGCCCATGCAAACCTCATGAAGTACAGCAAGGTCAAGTGCAAGGTCCTGCACCTGGGTCTAAGCACAACTGCAGGCTGGGCAATGAGTAGACTGAGAGCAGCCCTGAGGTGAAGGATTTGGGGGTGTTGTTTTAGTGAAAAGTTCAATATGACCTGGCAATGTGCACTTGCAGCCAAGAAAGCCAACTGTATCCTAGGCTGCATCAACAGAAGCATGATCAAGGGAGGTGATTTTGCCCCTCTACTTCACTCTTGTATGAAGTCCTCCATCAACATCCAAAATGAGTCCTTCCCATGCGCTGCAGTTCTTCATGAACTGCTCCAGTGTGGACCTCTTCCATGGGGTGCCAACCTTCGGGACCAGACAGCTTCAGTGTGAATCCCCCACAGGGTCGCAAGTCCTGCCAACAAACCTGTTCTAGTATGGGCTTCTCTCTCCATGGGTAGTAGGCCCTGCCAGGAGCCTGCTCCAGCACTGGCTTCCCATGGGGTCACAGCCTCCTTGGGGTGCATTCAGCTGTTCTGGTGTGGGTTCCTCCATGGGCTGCAGGTGGATATCTGCTCCAGTGTGGACCTCCAGAGGTTGCAGGGGGACAGCCTGCCTCACCGTGGCTTTCTCTGCAGGCTGCAGGGGAATCTCTGCTTGGGCACCTGGAGCACCTCCTGCCCTTCCTTCTTCATTGACGTTGGTGTCTGCAAAGTTGTTCCTCAGATTCTCACCCTTCTCCCTAGCTGCAGTTGGGCTTGGGCTTGGGCTTGGCCTGCCATCTTGTAGCCAGCTAACATTGGCTCTGTCAGACTCTGGGGAAGCTTCCAGCAGTTTCTCATAGGAGCCACCCCTGCACCCCCCTGCTCCTATCCAACACCTTGCCTTGCAAACCAAATACAGACTCTGCACAGAGAAATGCTCGGGTAGTTGGGGCCTACAATTGATTCTCTCCTAACATGTGTAGCTTCAGCGCAGTGCAGATCAGCGTTTCTTTGTTTTCCTGTTTCTTTCTTCCAACTGTAAAATCAGGATTCGAACCTTCACTGCCTTTGGAAAAGAATATCTTGATTCTCGGAAGCAGTTTGAGCTTCAGTGCCTGCTGAGTACAAATTACTGTTGTGTTGGTAGAAGGAAAGCAAACCGAATATTTTTTTAATGATGCTTTAATTATAGATCATCATATTAGGGGGAGGAAAATTGAACTCGTGACTTTGTTTTGCAGGTTCTTTCATGTTGGTGAATACATCTGGGAGATTCGCGGGACAGAAAGCTCACCTCCTGCTACCCCATCTGAAAGAGAATGATACGCATTGTATTGATTTCCACTACTATGTCTCAAGCAAGAGTGGATCTAGCCCTGGCACTTTGAATATATATGTGAAAGTTAATGATGGTCCTATTGGTAATCCAATCTGGAACACATCTATCACTGCTGCTTGGAACAGAGCAGAACTGGCAATTAGCACTTTCTGGCCCAATTTTTATCAGGTATGATCTACTTTTTATTCAGTTTTGTTTACCATTATTGGTTCTTCATCATCATTTTGAATTTAAATTTCAGTATGTTTTCTTGATCTTTGTATTAATTAGGTGTTGGTAAGTGTTGCTAAATGTTTGCTTTTACATTTCTACGCTTGTGTTCCTTTGTTTCCATATATAAAAGTGTATAAAATGTATGTGCACACACATGCTTTAAATTTGGGTGAAATAATTGTATTGAAACTATTTAGAAATTTTGCCATTGATTTCAGTCAACTACCTCTGTTTCTCTTTAATAAATTCACTCATTCTTTCAGTTCATTAGGGATGCTGGAATTGAATGCCAATAGATTTTGTTGCGGTAGAGTTTGATTTAGATCAGCAATACTTGTTGCTTTAGAACCAGCAGAGAGTCCTTTGAGTCCTCAGTTTGAGTCTTCAGTTTAAATGCAATATCCATTTGTTCTGTCCAGTAGTAAGCATAAATGTGACAGTAGCTATCTTAGGAATGGTCTTCTGATTACATCCTGAAGATTTAGGGAGAATTTTACTTGACAGCTCCTCAGGGTGCAGCTTTTCTGTAGGAAAGTTTACAGATTATACAGTTATTTACTGTTGTGTAGCAGCTCAACAGTTTTTCTTCTTCTTGCCATGAAAATATAGTCTATGTCTCCACAAGCAAGTAATTTGGTGTAATAATAGCAGACCAGTAGATCAAAGATATGATTGAGGGTACTCTCATTGAGGCTTCTCTTATCTTTGCTTGCAGTTTGGAAAGTTTGGTTTGGATTTTATTTGGTCCCCTATGCTGAACATTGTCACCATACTTATGGTTTGAAGCTTTCCAAAGAAAAGCTATCCCAAAGATGGTAGTCCTTTGACTGCAGACACCCCCTAAGAAGATCAATGTTGTCATTTTACAGTGCTGTTCCAGGGGTGACAGCATGTTAATTCCTACGTAAGTGCCCCAACTACTGGTATTGTATGTAGCAGAGCCTTATTTCTGTTCCTGTATGTGCTGTTTAGGGTGACCTGGTGTTTACTGCCCCATCATATTCTTCTTAGGAGCTTGGGAAGATCAGCAAAGTACTGTAGGTGGTTATAGTGGACCTCTTTCTATGGCTGCAGCAGCTGGTCTGTGAGGATGTCTCAAGGGAACTGAAGCCATTCCTTTTGAACCTATTTTCCTCTAAGAAAAAAAAAAAACAAACAACAAAGAACTTTCTGGAGTCTTTCCCCCTGTGATTGTTTCACCCACATTTGACAGAAAGTCCTGGTCCAAAAGGTGAATTTTGAGTGCCTGACAGGATTGTCTTGTCCTTGGAACAGTGGGTGCAAAACTTGCAGACCCAAAAGAGCACACTCATTCGTTTCCTCTTGCCTCTGATAGAGTGTTCCTAGCTTGTGTTGGCAGGCTCTGCCCAAGGTGTCTAGGAATTGCTGCAGCTGCAGTACTGGGACTTTCTGGAGAGGATTTAGCTAAGTTTATGGATATGTCAACAAACTTGGCTCATGATGTGGATCTTCTGCTACTGTCTGTGGGCTCAATGAGGGAATGCTGGCACATTTTCAAGAAGAGCAGGCATATTTGCAGAGTGAGTTCCACATCAGCGTTGTGGGAGAAGCAGCGTACTACCTGCCTCACTTGAATATGAGGCTGTATCCTGATGTCAGAGCCCAAGCTTGGTTTAGCCCCATACCTTTATGTCTTGCAGGGTGAAAGGACAACTTGGATTCTGTTGTCTGTTAGAATTCAAGGAGTGTTTGGATGATGCCATTAGTCATATGGTCTAGTTGTAGGTAGTCCTGGAGGAGCAGGGAGTTGGACTGTATGATCCTTATGGGTCCTTTGCAACTCAAGATATTCTATGATTGTGTGACCTTACTGCAAGACTGTGGGTCCCATGTTACTGATTTGATGCCAGCTTTGAGAATGCCCTCCAGTGATGTCAGAATGCCTTCCTGTTTTGACTGAAATAACAAGGACCAGTCTGTGGTGTGAGTCTCAGTGTGGATGCTGGAAGAGTAGAACATCCTAGAGGCAATTTTGTGGCTGAAATCAGATGTGACTCTGGACGGTTTGTAACACAGGATCTACTGGAGGGTTTCATGACCATGCTGGGTGGTTCAGGAGCGCTGTGTGACTGTGCTGCTCATGTCTAAGTCTGGACCATAATGTCCCCATCTGCATTTGGAGGGAATGAGTAAAGGAGCTTCCAGTTTCCTTTGTTCTAAAAGGAGTTTGTTTTTTATGCAATAAAACTACTTTGCGAACCAGCAGTCAGTAAAGAGGAGGATTGTGCTTCAAAGCCTCCGTCTAGCTCTGAACCAAAATGCTAATGTGGACAGGAGAATTTCAGTAGAAGGAGCCCTGACTTTGGCTAGTAAATTTAAGCTAAATTAGTAAGTTAATAAAAATACAAGAAAGCTTGGACAGTTTTAAATATTACTGATGTTGGTATCTGTGTCAGATTTCTAAATCTACCTGATGTCTGAGCAAAATGTGTATTTGGCCAGAGAAATAGAAAAATAGCCTTTGTAGTCCACTTTTCCTTCAGACCTGCCATCTAGACTTTTCCAGAGGGACTCAAGTCCAGCTATTGTAGGTGAACCCATGCGTGCCTGGATGGGGTACTGCAGTTTAGCAAATTATCATGCATCAGCTGATATATAATAGATACCTATAAAGGATTACATATGCTCTCTTTGCCTCTGGAAATACAGGATTTTTTGCATAATCTTTCTTTTACTGACGAGTATAGTAAGGGATTTTCTTTGCATTTGCTGTGGACAGCCTGAAATAATACCTGGTTAGGTATTGCAATTTAGCTGATGTGCCAAAATGTCTTATGCTTTAGTAATATCTGTGGTGGTCCAAGGAAGCAGTGTAAGATGGTGTAGCTTCACTGGTTCCCCTGTAGATAAGCTAACTTATTCTTGAGAAATCTCTGTCCCCATTTTGACATCTTAGGGGCAGTCATCTCCAGTTTGGTTGCCTCCATCCTCTCAGAAAACTGTGATGCGATTTTCTTACAGTAGCATTTGCAATTTCTCATTGTTTCTGAACTATTTTCATCTGTTTAGATGTTTTTTCTTCTTCACAGAGTCTGTCTTGGGGGGCAGTAGGAAGCTAGCTGCAAGCAGCTGGGAGAGGCTCAGGAAGACAAGAGGGTATATGTGGATGTTGTGGGAATGTGCTTCCACATTAGGTGAGAGCTCAGATCGCTCCATATATGGTGGGAGAAGGCAGAGGACCCATCTGACAGGTGGCTAGCAACAGGTCTGTTTTCTACCCTGCTACTCATTTGACTCCTAAACTTTTTCGACACAAATCCATGTGTTTCTCACAGAACCTCCAAAACGTACAAGACTTCTTCTTAGGGATTTTCTGAGGCTGTCTCACCTTATTGAACAAAATTAAGAAAAGTCCACTTAGAAGATTTTTAAGGAATGATGAGGGCCCTTTTTGACTTCTCATATATGCAAGCTGGTAGTTTCCCGATGAGTAATCTTCAGGAAAAGACTCAACATTAATAGATGAAGAGACAAAGCAATGTCAGCATGTGATTTTCTTTGCTGTGTTTTAAATCACATGTCCATGTAGGCACCTGCATGTTTGTGAATGCCCTTACAGAATCATAGGGGTTGGAAGCGACCTCGAGAGATCATTGGGTCCAACCCCAAATTACAAGTCCGTTCTGTTAGCAAGGACACCTACAAGGTGTCTAGCTGCAAATGAAACCAAAGTGTACTATAGAGCTTTGAAAACAAATTATATGATAACATTTCTGAGTTACAATATTTATACAATTCGGAGAGATTAAAAAACCAGTAGCGTTGTTCTGTTTTGCTTTTGATTAATGAAAAACGTTGGCAAAATAACTCCCACTAATGGTAGCTGACTAAAAATTAGATTGTGTAGTGCAGAGTGAATTTTAATCCAACTTCTAAAGATTTATTTGTTTAAACCACGTATTATTAACACATATATGCAAAGCATTCAAAAGATTTAATAATTAACAGTATTTTATTATTGTAGCACCAGTTATCAAAGCTTGTTAATACCTTTCATGTTGAGTTTCCATTTAGAATTGACTCTTTAGAAGTACAGTCTCTGAACAAAGTAATTAATTTCTTTTCGTGTACACTTTCCTTTTTACTAGGTAATTATTTGTGTAGGTTTCACCCCATATGAAAGCTGCACTACCTATATAAATCACAATGATAACCTGCATGCAACAACACTAATTGTAGTTTAATTACTGCTTACTTAAACTTAGATTGTCAAGTATTCTGGTGATTAAGGATATATTTAATTCCATAATTAATGGTCTTCTAAGTGCTACTGCTTAACATCTGCCTTTGACTTTAGGGTATGTCTGCATTGCAGTCCAGTTACTGATTACAGTATAGTTGCAGTAACAGAGGTTTGAGCTGCCAAAAACCTTCTGAGGGTTGAAGATTATCAGCCCTGCTTGTTCTTTTCTGCTGTGCCTCCGGGTCTCTGAGCTATTTGTTTCGAAGTAGCCGGGATATTTCAACAGGAGATAGTCACATTTCTGTATTAGAAAACCCCTTTAGGAGTGCTCCTCTGAGGGTTCACCAGGATCCTCTTTTTATCCTTGGTCACGGGAGAAACTGTTTCCTTTACTGGAGCTATTGTCTGCTTGGTGCATCTTGAGCAAAGGCACCAAGGAGTTTATCATGCTATTAGAGACAGCATGCAAACAAAACAAGCTTCACACAATTACCTTCTCCCTCCTCCTTACTTGAATAGAATTAGGATATACACAGAAAAAGAGGATTAAACGCTGTGTAGATTTCTGTGGGTAGTGGTGAGCTTGTTTTCAGATTCTTGGGCAGCTGTCTTGTTAAGTTAGCGAGGCTCTAAAATTGATGCTTGGAGAGAAGAGTCCTAAACAGGCTGCTCCTCTAGGAGGGAAAAGTCCTAAAAGAGAGAAAAGTTTTAAAAAGGCTACTTCTCTCATGGGGAAAAGGTGAGAGGGGATGGGGGTGTGTTTTTATTGTCTTGAAAATTCTGATTCTGTCCACATTTGCCTCTTTTAAGCAGGAGGAAAATCTGCTGATTTCAGGGTTGCTTTCCTGTTTTGTCTGTTTGGGGAGAGGGAAGGAATAATTTTTCTTTCTTCTTCCTTTGGTTAGTTAATGATTCTCTAGCCAATTAGTAGTATTTTAAACATGTTTTATGGTGTTTTTTTAAGCATTGCAGTTTTGGAACTTTACAATATGTGAAGAACAGCTCTTGGGTTGAGTCTGGTGAGTGGCTTGTGTTTCCACTTCCTAACCCTGCAAGCAAGACATTTGGCACAGCACTGTTACACACCATCCCCCTATCAGTTTTTATATTTTTAATTATTTGCTTTGTACTTTGCTGGGAGTAAGGCATAGCAGCAGTGAGCTGAAACAAATCTTAATTAAATAAAGCAACAAACACTGCGGTTTTAAAACCCAGAAATGGAGTTGAAAGGATTAAAAATAGCTTCCAGTGGAGTAATGCTACTCTCTATGCCACTGCGCCTTCTTTAAACATAAATTCCTATGAAGCTGGAATGAGAAAATAGGATAAGAGCCTGGCAGTAATTCCTGATCTTTTTTAGTTAGGACACAAAGGAGTTACATGGCATCTCACACTGAGATGAGATTTACCCTTTACCATTCTGACACTTTCCCCTGTAAATTAGGAGTTTAGGGAATAACAAGCAGTAGATCCAACTTACCTTTTCAAATCTGGACTTAAACTTTCATTTGCTTCATAACCTGCTTTGTACATGCTTTGCTTGGAGTTTGGCTCCTGCGAGGTACTTAAGTCACCAGCTCGGACAGAGAATTAAGCCTCTCGTGCAGTAAAGGTCAGGCTCAGGTTCTCGTGTGCCGTGCGTGTTGCATTCAGCTGGGCACATACGGTTCCTTGACTGCTCTTTGAACTCAAAAGATACTTTGAAATGCATATTGCATTTTGAATCACAACCCCGTGTCGGGCATCTTAAACAGCTCTTCTTCATGGAGTTGGGTGATTTGGGAATAGCTATTTTGAGAAAGATGCACCAGGGCAGACTGCATACCTAAATTTAAAAGCCCCAGCAGCCTAAAAATGGCCAGGAGTAAGTAGGTGTTCTTTGTCATGTACCCAAGGCTCTCTCATTTCCTCCCATCCCGTGTTCCTAAACCAAGAAATCTTCTGGTCCTTCAGTAGAGAAGGTAAGACAGCAACTGGTTTAAAAACAAAAAGAGAAGAAGAAAATTTAGTAAGCCTTAATGTCAGGAGCTCAGTGTTCAGCGTTGCCTCGTAAGAGGCTTCTTTGGTTGGCAGCAACCACCACAATGTTGTTTAACACCCTTGAGCGCACGTGTGAGTGCCAAACGGTACTTCTGTAGGAGTAAGAGGTGGGGAGGGAAGTGGCATAACATGAATTCCCAGCCAGGGAGGCCAGACTGCATTGTAGGCAACCCACGTCAGTAAGCTGTGATGGGTTTCTGCAGGGCCTGGAAAAGGTCCATGTCAGGAACCTCCCTGTATGTACGTGGATTTGACAGGGCAGCAATTGCTCTGATTCTCCTGATTTTCTTGGGGGCGGGAGGGGAATGGACACCACTGTGCCCAGTGCTTTGCAAAACACAGTCAAAGCAAAGGACCCCATGGGGTAAAGCATGGCAGGCAGGGAGAGGGGCGTGCTGTGGGCAATGTGAGGTACATTACTGGCTGCTTACTGGGGTGGCAGGTTAGCAGGGTTGCAGCCTGACGGCAAGTAGCTTTCTTAATACGCCTCTCTGTCTTGTTTTTGCAAAGTGCTATTTTTAAGTCCTGTGAAGTAGAGAGTGTTTATATTAGGTCCAATCTACCTTTTGACTAAAAGCATTGTAATTTTGTGACAACAAAGGCAGGAATTTACAGAGTGAGGTTGTGTGGCAACAAAACCTGTTTATTTCTATTGTTCTTTGGAACAGACAAGTTATCTCGAGTCGCACATTTTCAGCAGTAAGCATTTATGTTGGTGAGCAGACCCCCTTTCTTTGTTCCTACGTAGAAAGGGGAAGTGGCAGGAATGAAAAGCTAATTTTGCTCTTCACTGAAGCAGGGAGGATCAGGGACAGCGTTGTGCTAAGCCGCTTCCTTGGTTCCTGTTTGGCAGGCCCGCGAGGAGGGAGAATGGTGTAGAGCGGCTCTCAGGCCAATGTTCGGCAGAGTTTTTCCTGAGCAAATGAATTCACTGTTTTAACCAGTTGTTTCCGGACTGATAAGGTAGTGGAATAATAGGTGAAAAATCCAAGGGCTGCCTGCTCTGACGTCACTGGAGTCTGGACTCTATTTTGAGCGAGGTCTTTTATATTGCCTGCGGGTGCTGCGTCAGCTGTGAGGGAAGGCGAAGTATGGAGGTGGGAGTAAATAAATGTTAACTTTTATGGGACCAGCAACTTTTCAAATGTGCAATGATGGAATAAAAATAGATGTGGAATAAGTTTATGTTTCATTTCTAGTGAAATTACTAGCAAAACGGATCCAGATTTGTGAATAGTCTTGACATCACCAATACAAGCTTTTCAGTGAATAAATGCACTACCAGAAGCGTTTCTGGGTCCGTTCCTGAGTGCCCCTTTACAGTGTGCTGCATACTCACTACACCTTTCAGAAATGTGCTGTGCATCTAGTTCAAAAATGGGAAAATTCCTAGATAAGCAGATATTTAAGTCCATTATATTCATTTATTAATTTAAATAAAACAAAAGGCTGGATTTGGATACAGCAGTTGGTAGTATTTTGCAGAACGGAAATTATATTTCTGTAGTTGGAATAGGTATCATGTTCTTTTATATAGGAAGTTAAAGATGGTGTCTCTTTGACGATAGTATGTTGTTATTTCCTGCAGTGTCTCTTCCCATTTACTGAAAATCTCATACTTTATGTCAGAAGAGACCAAAACTTACAATCATTAAAGTTGATGGCAGTGTGGCTATTGCTTTTAATGGAAGCATGGTTGAACTAGCAATATTTCAATTTGTATTACTTTTCTTTGGAACATACCCTCATAGGGACAATAACTGTAATTTAATAGTATGTCCTGCTGGCAGTTTCTTGATACATAGCCTGGCTTGTTTGTGGTAATGACAGTTTTGGTATGGTGTCTAGAGATATGGCAGGATCTTTTAGATCACTTGTTGAGTCTTTGTTGTCATAAGCAGGACCGATTCGGTTGTTTCAAGGTTCTAGTTTCTTCCAGTGAACTGAAGGGATGGGTTTGTGTTTAGACTCTACAAGACATTTTGGTCTGTGAGTATATTGCAGTCATGAAGTACTTAAACCTCTTGCAAAGCCTGTAGCTGAGCTCCACAGTTATGAACTACAGAAATTGTTTTGAGATCTTCTAAAATGGTATTGATTTTCTTTTCTCTTCTACAGTCCAGGTATTTGATTTTGCTGGAAGTCAGGTAATTCTGTGGAAAAGGACTTTTAGAATCACAGAATCACAAGGTTGGAAAAGACCTTTACGATCATCAAGTCCAACTGTTCCTGTCCTATGCTAAACCATATCCCTAAGTACCTGATCTACCCTTTTTTTGAACACATCCAGGGATGTAATTCAACCACCTCCCTGGGCAGCCTGTTCCAGGCCCTGACAACTCTTTCAGTAAATTTTTTTTTTCCTGACATCTAATCTAAACCTGCCCTGGCACAGCTTCATGCCATTCCCCCTTGTCCTATCACCTGTCACCTAGCTGAAGAGACCATCACCCACCTCTCTACAACCTCCCTTCAGGTAGTTGTAGGCAGTGATAAGGTGTCCCCTCAGTCTTTTTAAAGTTTGGGCAAAAAAACCCTCCCAGAAACCCTATGGAAATCCCCATTATCTGGCAGTAATATTTTTAGCAGAAAGCTTCTGACTGATTTGGCTGGCTTCTTGAGAGGTGTACATTTGCCAGTTCCTCCTGGGATTCAGCATATCTAAAAGTGAAGAACCTGAAAAAAACCTCCTCTGCTTTGCAGTGATGGGATCATGGATCAGGTTGACTTTTCAGATAGCTTTCTGCAGATCTCCTCTTTATACTGAGTGCTCCAAAGGAGACTTGAGGTTTTGTTTTTGTTTTTAAAACGTTATATTTCAATAAAAACTAGAAAGTTATCTTTTTCTTTTTTTCTTTACAGAGAAAACTCAAAGCCCCTAGGGAATACAGGAAGTAAGTCAGTAACTGTCCCCAGCCCTCTGTTTCTACAGGCAGGTCTCTGCCTCCACGCTTAGATGCAGTTAATTCAGTGATGTTCTTAGAGGCAGCATATTTCCCCATGAAGCTTTTCTACCATTTCTGAGACCTATCTATCTGCTCCTTGTTCTTTACCATTGTGTTGTAAGCTTCCTGCATTAACTGCAGGTTCCTGGTGCTCTGCCATGGTTCTCATACCTTGCAGCCTTTCACATCTTCTCCATTTTGAATAGCTCTTCAGGAAATGGAGCAGTCTCCTCGTTCATCGAAGGGCACCACAGAATCATAGAATCACAAGGTTGGAAAAGACCTTTAAGATCATCAAGTCCAACTGTTCCTGTCCTATGCTAAACAATATCCCTAAGTACCTCATCTGCCTTTTTTTTAAACACATCCAGAGAAAGTGACTCAACCCCCTCCCTGGGCAGCCTGTTCCAGGCCCCTACAACTCTTTCAGTAATTTTTTTTTTCTAATATCTAATCTGAACCTGCCCTGGCCCAGCTTTGTGGCATTTCCCCTTGTCCTGTCTCCTGTTATTCGGCTGAAGAGACCATCACCCACTGTCCGTAGCCATTTTTTTCAGTGTGTGTAAAACAAACTGAGAACATACAACTGTTTGCCACATTTGCTAACAAAGAGAAATTGTTCTTTTTTCAAAGTTGAGTTAGTGAAAACTGGAGATGCATTCTGGGTCTTGCACTGCTGTTAAAACTTAGGGTTATTTTGTGCATGTTGCCTGTCTCTCTGTTTCCGTTTCAAGACTGTTAAGGTGAGGGTAAGAATGAACATGATTGTAAAAGCTGTTTTAGGTCTCTGAATGCAGGTTATTCTTTAAGAGGTTCCGCTTTCTTCTTCTTCCAAGAACTTTTGCTTCCCATTATAGTTCCTGAGACTGGTTGCACCAGGAGATGTTCTTCTTTGTAGGAAAGAGATGCTTTTGATTTTTGAATGGTCGTGCTCTGGATGCTCTACTGAATGCTGGGAGCCATACCCTGTCCACTCTTTTGCTGTGGATCAGCAATATCAACTTGAAGCTCCATCAGAGTGCCATCAGGCATTTAGAAGGCCACAGGATGGGACTTGTTACTGAGCCCCAGTTTCATGCTGAACTTCTTTCTGCAAAATTTGTTTGGTGGCTTTTGGACTTCTCTCTCTCAGTGCTGTCTTTGTTCTGTCTTCTGGTTGCCGCCTGCTTCACCTGGGGGAAGGCAGAGGCAAGAAGTGATGAAGAAATTGCTCACCTTGGGTTGTTTCAAAATCAGAATCAGTGCTCTGCCAGTATTTATTCAGCACCAGCAAAACGTGATGTAACATTACAGGGCTGTACGTTATCCTTGTGACACCCTCGTACTCTGTATCAGTCTCCTTCTGCCGAAACAGCTGCAATAAAGGATGTGGTGTGTAGTGTCCTTCTGCATCTGTTCCAAGGTCAAGTACAGCATACGTGTGACAAATAGTTCCTAGACTTTGTCTTCCTCAGTGTTCTTCTGAGACCAGTTCCAAGAGGCAGTTAGAGTTAACTTTGAGAGCAAAAGGGAAGCATTACAAAAAAATAAGTATCACTACCTGGATTTGAGCCTGAACGTCTTGAGCGTTGGTTTGGAAATGTACCTGCTAATGGTACCGACATATTTTCTTCTATTCCACGTAAACATTCTTGGAATGTTCAAAGCCAAGGCTGCCAAAGTTTGGAGGGGTTTACTTTCAAGTGTACTTAATTCAGACGGCAAGAACGGTCCATTTATTTTGTGACCTATTTATAGCCATTAAACGAACCATGGCAAATGGATCTACTTTACTTAATTCACTACATTTGGTGGAAGATTAAGGGCATGGAAAATACATTCATAAAATAGGTATGTTTGTGTCTGATAGCGTGCAAATCTCTGTGTACTGCAGAACTGCAATATTTTAAATAGGAGTTTATTCTGCAAGACAAAGACTTAAAAATAGAATTATTATTAGGTAACCTTTTTGGCAAACTAAGTACTTGGGGGGATTTGGTTATTTCTCATTGTGAGCTATATATAATCACACTTGTATATCTCCAGAAATAACCTAAACATGAAAAAATGTGGTTTATGTTCTGGTTCAATGATAAGAACAACATATTTTGAGGGTTTTTTTGATTGTGTTTTGTTTTCAGTGTGTATTTTTCTGTAATGCAGTATTTTATATTCTCTGTGTTACAAAGCTGCTAACTCAAATTCTCTTTTTGCTCCTCAGGTTGTTTTCGAAGTGGTCACTTCAGGTCACCCAGGATATATGGCTATTGATGAAGTGAAAGTTTTAGGACACCCATGTAGTAAGTACCTCTCCGCTATTTCAAAGCCAGCCAGCCCTCTAAAATGAAGGTGCCACGATGCCTCAATAAATGTGGAGCAGATGATGTGGAAAATGTCAGAAAACAATGTCACTGCTATAAATACAGGCTGAATATGTACAAATTGTTGGTAGCGTTTAAGCACTTGCACCTTACTGGCTTTAAAAAGTCTCTTATATGCACCTTGTGTGCAGTGCTTGGCTTAAGCCCCAGAGCTGAACTGGCCCTTTTAGTGACTCCTTCAGAACAATAGTCATCGAGATTTGTTGACCAGTTTTCTGTGGCCATCAAAAATTCAGTGCAGCGACAAGCTGAGGCATTAGTGAGAGCTGATGAACATTGCAAGGGCTAAATATATATGACTTTTTTTCCCCCCCCGGGGCTTAAAAGAAAGAAAATTCAAATGGCCGAGGGCTGAGGCTTTGCTAAGCAAGGTTACTTAGGGTACTTACCCAGGTATTGTACCTTGGGTTCACAGCTCCATTTCTGCACTGTTTTACTTGTTTATGTTTCAGATATGTTTCCATATCCCATTATTTAAGGTGCCTAATGAACTATCCTAAGTTCTTTAAAAATTGATGTTAAAACAAAACTTTGTAAATTAAAGCTATAATAAAGTAATCCAGAGGTAACTGGAGGGACTGTTAAATGATTATTTCACATATTTGCTGTTTGTTAAATAAGGTGTATTAAGGTCATAGAGGGAATTGTAGATGTGGGAAAAAAGACACTGACTTGCGTTTAAGTGTTCACATCCCTCTTATACCATATTGTACTTGTATACTTTCTTTGTGGCTTGTACGAAAGACCTGCTGTTTAAAATAAAAAGGGGGTTATTGGCTAGTACCAGAGCACCTCATAAAAATAGTTTTAGTGTTAGTGTCAAGAAGACAGAGACATTTCTTCAAATGAGGAGACAGTTGTGCAGAATCAGCAGCTCTTATTTCTAAATCACTTAGTTCTAATAAACACAGCAGGATCTCGTGTTGTTAGGCAGTATTTGTGCTCTTGCATTTTGAATTTATATCTGTGCTTTGGGTAAGATAAGTCCAAAGCAGCATTTTATCAGCTTAATAATTTTTCTTATGCAGCTTTTGAGAAGTTTGATCTGTGCATTTGTACCAATCAATTCTCAAAACCTGCAAGTAGCTGTTGTTGATACAGAAGCTGAGTTATACCCCATAGTGTGTGGAGTTCTAACCTGACAGTGTTGAAACGCAAAAGCTTTAACAAAAAGTTCTTTGATGAAATAATTAAAATGCTAGAAGTTAAGACATCAAACCAGTTACATTGTCTACAAGAAAATTGAAAAAGTGTGAAAATTGGAATAGAACTACCATGTGTCTAAAACTTTGCAGGATGCCTGATGGTATTCTTTCTGTATATTGCCAGAAAAAAAAACCCCCACTTTTTAGCATTATTAACTCCTTAAACAAAAATTGAAACTGGAAAAATACTTACTAGACAGTTGCCTGAGAAGTATGGACAAAGACCAAGCAGAAAGCAAGTTACGAGCATGTAGAACTCAAAGGGATGGTTTGTGGGGTGAGGGTGCATGGGGCTTTGTGTGTGTGTGTGTGTGTGTGTGTGAGAGTGTGTGTGTGTGTGTGTGTGTGTGTGTGTGTGTGTGTGTGTTACTACAGAGGAATGCCACTTAGGGCATACCTGGTAATTCAGAAAGGTTAGCCTTCCAGACTTTAGGAAGACTGACAAAGAAAAAAAACAAGTGGGGTAAAAGCAGGCAGCAATAGTTTGACAGGCAAAGAAGAGGATGGCTTTGGCCTAAATCTGCTGTCATAATTGGGGAGTGTTTAAGAAAAAAAAAAAATGATCATTATATCGAATGAATTTGCCATAAGGACAGTTATCATGAAAAGATTTTCTCCCAAAGTTAGATATTGATTTGGGCTATTCTATTTTATCTCTTTCTTCCTATACTGCCTTGCACTAGATATTAACTAAGTTTTTCTTCAATTCTGGTAGTTGGTTGTTTATAAATTCCTCAAAACTACAATTTCTCCCAGAGGTAAAGTCTTTGAAAAAAATGTCATCAACAGTTTAAATGCTTGTGATGCCCTGCTAGAATCTGTATGTTTGGTTTGCCATTTTATTGCTAGTACTGACGTTTCCATGTCTGAACCAATGTTTAGAGCCTGGCTAATCAGCTCATATGGACAGTGCAGAACAACCCCTTGTCTGCAGTAGGATTTGAGTGGCTGGGGAGCGCTGCCTTTTCAAGGATAACCTTTTGTATCCAGTGTTCTGGTTTTCTGTGTCATGTGGTTGACTCTTTCCACATACTGCCTTTCCCCCATCAGTGGACATAGTTCTGGCTTTAATACCTATTTCATTTGTTAGGTTACTTGTAGCTGTATTGCTTTAATTTTTACTTGGAGTGTTCTCGCTTTCTAAATGCGAAACAAATATTGGTCTGGAGAATGCTTTGTGTTTGGGTGGGTTTTTTCTGCAGGGTAACTGAAAAGAATTGTATTTAAAGAATGTAGCTGAAGTTGGTCACAAGTGTTATATTAGTGTTTTAGCTGTTGGGTGTGCTACATTTCGAAAGCATCTCCTCTATAGATGCTGCACCTGGTTAAAAAGAAAAACCTGTTTCCCTGACAACATCACTCAACTTCTTACTGTTTTGTCTAGTTGGTAGTGTAAGTATCTAATAGTTTTTTGCTCAAAACATAATTAGTTTCCAATATGATCTTTGTTAATAGAGTGTTATTGCAACAGGGATGCTGAGCTCAGATAATTTACACAGCAGGAACAATTAAATAGCACCCTTCTCTTTGTTCTTTCCCCAGTATGGAAGTAAAGCAATCTAAAACATAATGTGCAGTCAGTGATTTGAACCTTTTAAAGCAGGGCTATTTAATTTGCTCAGTGTATTATTCATAGCTGGTACCTCCAAGTTGCATAACTGAAGTGCTTTATCTTCTTCCAACAGCAAAAACTCCCCATTTCTTGCGTCTTCAGAGTGTGGAAGTCAACGCAGGACAGTTTGCTACTTTTCAGTGCACTGCCAATGGTGGAACAGACTCAAGTGACAGACTCTGGTTACAGGTAATTTCTTTCATTCCTAATGGACCGAGACCTGGAGGGGAAGGGGAGTTCATCACTGAAAGGAATGCAAAGCATGAAAAATGATAGGGCTGTCTGTTTCATCAATTTTAGATTTTATAGTGCCTTTGAACTGCTGCATGGTAGGTGTTCTGCTGTAGAAACTGATACTGGAAGAATTTTCTGCCTTGTTTCAATGGGGTGCCTTATTAAAAAGAAAGGGGCTGGTTTTGTGCGATCGTGAGTAAAGGTGAAATTCCCAAGGAAAAGCATGTGACTTCCTGGTCATGTCTGTGTTGTGCAGTGTTACCCACAATGATTTTTTTTGCTTACCTCCATCACTGGTTGGTATTGTCAGCCAAAACTGCATTCATAGAATCAGAGAATCATAGAATGGCATGATTTGGAAGGGACCCCAAAGATCATAGATCTCCAACCCCCCCTGCCACAGGCAGGGCCACCAACCTCCAGGCCTGGATCTACACAAGGTTGCCCAGGGCCCCATCCAACCTGGCCTTGAACACTTCCAGGGACGGGGCATCCACCACCTCTCTGGGCAGCCTGTTCCAGCACCTCACCACTCTCTCTGTAAAAAATTTCCCCCTAATATCTATGTAAACCTTCCCTCCTTTAGCTTCAGTCCATTCCCCCTTGTCCTGCCATTGTCTATCCTTCTAAGAAGTTGATTTCCCCTCTTGTTTATAAGCTCCCTTCAGGTACTGGAAGGCTGCAATAAGGTCCCCCCATAGCCTTCTCTTCTCTAGGCTGAACAAGCCCAGCTCCCCCAGCCTCTCTTCGTGGGGGAGGTGCTCCAGGCCTCTAATCATCTTTGTGATTAGCCCTCCTCTGGACCCTCTCCAACAGTTCCACATCTCAGATTTTAAGTCCAGGGAAGACCAGAGTGACAGTCAAATCAGACCTTTTGTATTAGGCAAAGTTTCCTACCTAATGTTCGTTCAGTCCATATTTTTTTTTTTTTTAATTATTGAGTAATGTAGCTTCTAGATGGGTGTCAAATCTTGATTTAAACACTGTCTCCATTTCCTTCTAAAGACAGTCTTCACCTTATCCATACGTGTAACCTTATATAAAAACATGCACCTTACTTTATCTTGGTAATGGGGATACAAGTTTAGCTGCTGTCTTGTTGCAATTGTTTCAGAGTTGTCTGTTCTCTACAGCAAGTAGCCTGTGTTTGGACTTAGCTTTAGGGATATCCTAACTTCCAGATCCCTTTGCTTTGCATACATGAAAAACAATATGGTAGAACTGGGACATTGTCTGTGGGAAGGAAATAAGGATGCCTAAACCAATGCCTCATGACATGACTCAGATGAAACTGCAGTATGTGGAGAAGGAGGGAGAGGAGACATTGAAGCAATAGTAACAGGTAGAGATTAAATTCTCTATTCTGGTTGTTTAAACAATTTCAAGCTTTTACTGGAGTTTTCCTTTCACATTGCACTTGGTGCAAAATTTCCCCAAACATTTCAGAAATTATTCATTTAAGTGGGACAGCTTGAACAGCTCGGTAGCTAAAAGAAAACTAGAGCTTTTAAAGTGGTTTTACTTAGTTAAGTGCAAAGACTCATATTTATCTGGATATGAACGATGAACTGCTACATCTATCCAGAAAGAGTGAGCCTGATGAGATAAAGTAGAAGGCAATGGAAATCTTTGGGTTTTTTATTAGGCCTGCATGGGTATTTTCAGCCTCTGTGCTGATATAAGGTTGATAGTTCTGTAACGCTCCAGCTCTGTAAAGGCAGTATTACAGCGTTGAATTGGTAGAATTAAACTCCTCTCTTTCTTAAGCCACTGAGACTTTTGAAAGAAGGACTTTCCCAGTCATGAAAAGATTTTAGCACACATGGGAAAATAATGTGTTGTTATTTCATCAATTATAACTTTTCCAGGACCTTTGAACTTGCTCATAAAGCTCTTATAAAATCCAAGATAGAATTCAATATAAGGAAATCCTGATTCCATTCAGCTCTTCCATAGATTTCAGGACACTATAATTTCAGCTTGAACTTTTTTGCAAGAAATTTAGAACACACATAAATTCTCTGCATGGCTAGAATGTAATTTCTTTCTTTTAGAAATTAAATATCCTTCAAAATTTTATGTAATATAAAATCATTCTTCTAAACAGTAGCAGCGATTCCAGAGTATCTTTGCTGACATTGAATAAATGATTCCATGTTTACACACGATTATGAGATACTCTTTTTTTTCTCTCTATGAAGGATAAGAAAGTAGTGACAGATTGACTTGTTGAGGAATTTCATCTGCCTGCAGGGCCACTGTTTATTTATCCTGCCCTTATAACTACAGATCCCTCTGGTAATCAGCCCGAGGTTGTGCAAATTCCAGGTGCTCCTTTGTGTAAGGACATTTTAAAAGTTGACAGGATCTCCTGCATAGCTTGGATTTGTTTTTGTACTTGTTTGCCAGTTTCCACAGATGTCTGCTGCAACTTACAGTAAGACTGATCAGACAGCTCCACGTGTGGGATGCTGCAAATCAAGGCTGTGGTGAGATAGGGTTCCCAGCAGGGTGAGTTGTGTTGTAGTGTACTAGGTCACTGTTGGGTAAGAGATCCCCAGGCCTTGCAGTCCTTCATCAGTCAGCTGAGACCATCTGGTTTCAGGGTGTGATGTGGAGGAATTTTGTAGATGCCTGCTTACAGCATCTCATGACGCTGCCAGAGTAGGATGAGTAAAATCTGTAGTAGCCATCAGAAACCCGCTGTCTTCTACCTCATGTGACTGGTTAAATGGGTGTGAAAGATCCATTTGGTCCTGCTAGCAGAACCGATATTCAACTACAAGGCATCTTAATAAAAAAGACACTAAAGCCAAAGTAAAATGAGCACCATTCCCTGGAGACACTTAGGGTAGCATTTGGGTAACAGGAATTCGGGTTTTAGTAGGGTTCTGAACAGGACATGCAGTCTCTCCAATACGCCTGGTTTCTCCACCAGTCCTCAGTGTCCCTGAGCAACAGGTTTGGGGCCCTGACAGTTGAGGAGGAGGTACCTGAGGAGATGAATGGAGCCCCTCTGCCTCAGAGAAAGCGGAGGCCTAGAGTGAGGCGGTCATCTGCACGCCTTGAGACTGCCTCTGTTAGGCAAGAGAAGAAGGTAGTCGTAGTAGGAGATTCCCTTCTCAGAGGGACAGAAGGGCCTATATGTAGGCCAGACCCTACACGCAGGGAGGTGTGTTGCCTCCCTGGAGCCCGGGTCAGGGATATTACCAGAAGGCTACCAGGCCTGGTAAGATCCACTGACTATTATCCCTTACTGATAGTTCAAGCAGGCAGGGACGCAATCACAAAGTGTAGCCTGCAAGCTGTCAAAAGGGAATTCCGGGACCTGGGGCGCTCTGTTGAGGCGGGGGGAGCCCAAATAATATTCTGCTCTATCCCCACTTGTGGGAGGAGGGGCTCAGAGCAGGACAGGATAACCCACGAGTTGAATGTGTGGTTAAAAGGCTGGTGCCGGCGCAAGAACTTTGGATTCTTTAACCAAGGGATGGTGTACTCTGCTCCTGGCATGAGTACTGCTAATGGGGCTCACCTGTCCTATAAAGGAAAGCGGATCCTCGCCCAGGAGATAGCAGGGCTCATCGATCGTGCTTTAAACTAGTTAGGAAGGGGGAAGGGGATATTAAGGCGGCTGCCAGGGTTAGGCTGCGGGAGACACAACGGGAGTTGACGGTGGGAAGAGGTAAATACCAACAGCACAGTCGTGGACTTGGGGACGTTTTTCCACGTGAGAGTAGGGAAAATTCTGTGGACTGCCCTGAGTACTCCTCCGTGGAGCCACTTTTGCCAGTCCCCTGTCAGAAATCTCGCTGTGGGCCGTTGAGGATACCTACATCTGCTTCACCACTGAACTGTCTTTACACAAATGCACGTAGCATGGGGAACAAACAAGAAGAACTAGAGATCTTTGTGCGGTCGCAGGGCCATGATCTCATCGCAATCACAGAGACGTGGTGGGACAACCTGGACGACTGGCACACTGTCATGGATGGCTATGTGCTTTTTAGGAAAGACAGGCTAGGGAAGCGAGGTGGAGGAGTTGCTCTTTATGTGAGAGAGAGCACCTAGAATGTGTTGAGCTCCACCTGGGGAAGGATGAACCTTCTGTCGAGTGTTTGTGGGTTAAAATCAAGGGGCAAACCGGTATGGGGGACATTGTTGTGGGAGTGTGCTATAGGCCCCCTGATCAAGAGGAGCAGGTAGATAACGCATTCCATAAACAGTTAGAAGTAGCCTCAAGTTCCCGGGCACTGATCCTTATGGGGGACTTCAACTACCCAGATATTTGCTGGGCAAGCAATACGGCCAGTCGTATGCAGTCCAGACAATTTCTGCAGTGTGTTGAAGACAATTTCCTGCTACAGATGGTGCAGGAGCCCACAAGGGGAGGGCGGCTGCTGGACCTTGTTTTCACTAACAAGGATGGACTTGTTAGGGAAGTGAAGGTCGGGGGCAGCTTAGGGCAAAGCGACCATGAAATGGTTCAGTTCATGATCCTGGGTGGAAGAAGCAAGCCAAAAAGTAGGATAGCTACCCTGAATTTTGGTAGAGCTAACTTTGATCTCCTCCACCACTTAATGGGGGCTATCCCGTGGGCTACGCTGTTTGAAGGAATGGGAGCCTGCAAGAGCTGGCTAGCATTCAAACAGCACTTCTTCCAAGCACAGGAACGATGCATCCCTTTGAGGAGGAAATGGGGAAAGAGAGGCAGAAGACCTGCATGGATGAACAGGGAGCTATTGAGCAAACTCAAAGAGAAGCAGAAGATCTATGAATCGTGGAAAAAGGGTCTGAGCACCTGGGAAGAATACAGGAATGTGGTCAGGGCCTGTAGGGATGCAACTAGGAAGGCTAAAGCCCTCTTGGAAATTAAGCTGGCAAGGGACATAAAGGATAATAAAAAGGGGTTTTTTAGACACGTGAACAGTAAGAGGATGTCCAGGGATAATGTAGGTCCCTTGCTGAATAAGGAGGGTGTCCTGGTTACGGGGGATGCTGAGAAAGTGGAGATATTGAATGCCGCCTTTGCTTCGGTCTTCACTTCAAAGGCCCCCCGGGACCCACAGACACTGGATGAGAGTAGGACTGATTGGGAAATGAAGAATTTCCCTCTGGTTCAAGTAGGGGAGGTCCAGGAGCGGCTCAAAGGGATTAATGCACACAAATCCATGGGCCCAGATGGGTTACATCCACGTGTGCTGAGGGAGCTGGCGGAGGTGATTGCTGAGCCGCTCTCTATCATCTTCGACAGGTCTTGGAGGACAGGAGAAGTGCCTGAAGACTGGAGGATAGCCAATGTCACTCCAGTCTTTAAAAAGGGCAAGAAGGAGGAACCTAGTAACTATAGGCCAGTCAGCCTCACCTCTGCCCCTGGAAAGGTAATGGAACAGCTTGTTCTGGATGCCATCTCCAAGCAATTGGAAGAGAAGAAGGTCATGAGGAGTAGTCAGCATGGATTCACTAAGGGGAAATCGTGCTCGACCAACCTCATAGCCTTCTATGATCTCATGACAGGCTGGGTAGATGGAGGGAGAGCAGTGGATGTCATCTACCTTGACTTCAGCAAGGCCTTTGATACTGTCTCCCATGACATCCTGATAGCAAAGCTGAGAAAGCATGGGATAGATGAGTGGACAGTGAGGTGGGTTGAGAATTGGCTGTCGGACCGAACCCAGAGGGTTGTGATTCGTGGAGTAGAATCTGACTGGAGGCCTGTTACCAGCGGTGTTCCCCAGGGCTCAGTGTTGGGTCCAGTCCTGTTTAATATCTTCATTGACGATCTTGATGAGGGAATAACATCCACCCTCAGCAAGTACGCCGATGATACAAAGCTGGGAGGAGTGGCTGACACGCAGGAGCACTGCGCTGCCATCCAGCGAGACCTGGACAGGCTGGAGAGCTGGGCAGTGAGAAACCAGATGAAGTTCAACAAAAGCAAGTGTAAAGTCTTGCACCTGGGAAGGAACAACTGTTTGTATCAGTACAGGCTGGGGGATGACCTGCTGGAGAAGAGCTCAGTGGAGAAGGACCTGGGGGTCCTGGTAGATGACAGGTTGGCCATGAGCCAGCAGTGTGCCTCGGTGGCCAAGAGAGCCAATGGGATCCTGGGATGCATCAGGAGGAGTGTAGCCAGCAGGTCAAAGGAGGTGATCCTCCCTCTCTACTCTGCCCTGGTCAGGCCCCACCTGGAGTATTGTGTCCAGTTCTGGGCTCCTTGGTATAAAAAGGACAGGGATCTCCTGGAAAGAGTCCAAAGAAGGGCTACGAAGATGATTAAGGGCCTAGAGCATCTCCCCTATGAGGAAAGGCTGAGTAAGCTGGGACTGTTCAGCCTTGAGAAGAGAAGACTAAGGGGGGACCTAATCAAAGTTTATAATTATCTGAAGCAGGGGATGCAGGGGGAATCAGCCAGCCCCTTTTCAGTGGTCTGTGGGGATAGGACAAGGGGCAATGGCTGCAAGTTGGAGCATAGGAAGTTCCGCACCAACATGCGGAAGAACTTTTTCACAGTGAGGGTGACTGAGCACTGGAATAGGCTGCCCAGGGGGGTGGTGGAGTCTCCTTCACTGGAGATATTCAAGACCCACCTGGATGCCTATCTGAGCAATATGAGCTAGGGAGCCTGCTTTGGCAGGGGGGTTGGACCCGATGATCTCTCGAGGTCCCTTCCAACCCCTACAATTCTGTGATTCTGTGATTCTGTGATTTATATCATCCTTCTGAAGGTTTGTTTCCTTAAAGTTATAAAACCTTGAGAGCTAAACCATAGTAAATACACAAATAATTACAGTTGTGTGATGTTATCAGGGGTTTCTCAGCATTTCTGCCACTGCAGTCCTATCTGGAAGCCTAATCTGTTTGAATTTGGCAATTCAAAAATACCATGAAATAATTACTTCCCAAAATGATTTCCAGTACCTGTCATTTTGGGGTTTTTTTTCCTAATTGAGATTGTTAGTCTGTAGTACAGACAGGTAAATTGCCAGGGTTAAATCACAAACACACCAGATTCAGCAATTTTTCTGGCTGTTTCCAGCTCTGGAAGATTTTTACTCCTATGTTTAATCCTATCTCTTTTATATAGTACCTCTCAGGTTGTATGCAACAAAAGACTTCAAGTTTAGTAGTACACATTTTTCTGGTGAAAAAAATATTTTACTTTTTACAGTCTGTTCAGCTGTGAGGAATGAATGTTCCTTAAAACAAATGAAAAGTGACTTGGTTGGATAGTTTAGTCTCCTTCCTTGTCTTTGCTGAGGAGCTGCTGCAAATGGCATAGATGTTCTTAGTTTGATGATGCCCAGCCTTGAAGCAATCCAAAGTGAAATCCACAGATTGTATTTTATTTCCCTCCTTATTTTTATTTTCTGTTCAAGTCTATCCCACTCTTACTCCCTATGGAATGTGACGCCTGTTAATTTATGGAGCATTATGAAACTTTTTGCAATTGAAAGGGTGAGGGGAGAACCACAATTCACAGGTTAGCCTCCCAAATTAGACCACTGAGCCATGAAATTTGCTTCATGATGCTGTGATCAGTGTTTACTCTTTCGGGAGAGGGAAGACAGAAAGCTGTTTAGCTGTCCCATTGTGTGGTGCTTCACAAGAAAAACAATTCTCTTGCTCCTGCGAGGCAGCCATGCGCCCCGGTGCACAGGCTGTGATTGCAGGCTTGTCAGGTAATTTGACAACAAATTACAGGCATTTTCAGCGGTACCATTTCAAGTTAAAGTCAAAGAAAAGGACTGAAGAAAACAACGCAGTATCGTGCAAGTTTGTTGTTGTAACACGTGTCCAATTAATAAGGACATTGGCTGGATTGTGTGTTTATGAATTCATGTCCTCATTAGCTTATGTTCCAAACAGAAACATACCTTAGAAAGAAATCTGATGACACTAATGAAGGAATGTTTATAATTAACAGATGTGTCCCATCTGCTTACGTTTTCTTTATCACATCTGTGGACAACACAGGTTATTGTCAGCAAGAAATAACTTTTTTCTATTCCATCGAATGATTGAGCAAAAATGCCATTCCTGTGCTCTTCCCTGTGCTCCCATTGCAAGTCCTGTAGCAATTGCTGTAATTTTTATTTTTTAAATTAATTTCTCCTTGAAACTATAGGCTCCAGAAGTTGACACCAACTATAAGGTAAAGCCCTAGGCACTAAAGGAGCTGAGAATCCCAAGGGGTGGAAATACACTTCAAAAAAACCCAACCCACAGGTTTTTAGGTGGGAGCCCAAGTTAGAATTCAGGGAAAAAATTAACATGTGGAACACAGTTAATGGTCAAATGAAAGCAGCTGAGACAATGCCTTCTGAAAAGCTTGGGCTAGTTATTAGTATTTAGTAAATTGGCACAAGAAATGCAAATCTGTACTATAGGAGAAAGAGGGTAGAATTCTTTTTTGGCAGTAACCTTCTTTTCATAAAATTACAGAATATCAGGTTGGAAGGGACTTCAAGGATCATCGGGTGCAACTTTTCTTGGCAAAAGCTCCATCTGGATAAAAACACTGCCTAGACAAGATGGCCCAGCACCTCATCCAGCCAAATCTTAAGTGTCCGGTTTTGGGGAATCCACCCCTTCCCTGGGGAGGCTATTCCAATGGCTGATAGTTCTCATCGTGCCAAATTTTCCTCGTGTCCAGTCGGAATCTCCCCAGAGTAACTTGCACCTGTAACCCCATGGCTTTTCCATGTGACTCTCTGTAAAGAGGGAGTCTCCGTCTTCTTTGTAGCCACCCTTTAAGTACTGGGACATGTCGATGAGGTCACCCCTCAGCCTTCTTTTCTCAAGGCTGAACAAGTAACATTCTGTGATTCTGTCAGCCTTTCCTCATACATCAGGATACCAGCTCCTTTGATGGTCCTGTTGGCCATTCTCTAGCCTGGCACATGTTTTTTTGTACTAGTGAGGACCACAACTGAACACAGTAACTCGTTCTGGTGCAGCCTAGAACATCGATAAAGCAAAGAGTTTGAATTCCACCTACATCTTTGAGCCAGGAATCTAAACTGTAGCTTGCAAATCAGAATGAAATTTAGAAATACACTTACTTAAAGCCAAGTAAATTTCTTCCAGTGTAAGTCCAAGGTATACACATGCACAGGTTTTCTTCTCTGCAAATCTATGAAGCTTGAACTGTCATGTATTGAATATTTACATATATGAATTACCATGTTTAGTAGTAACTACAATTAAATTTATTATTGAGTGAAAATGGCTTTAATGTTAAAATTACTGTTTCCAAGGCAGTACTTTGGAAAAAGTTGTGCCTTTGCAGCCTTAAAAGTTTGAACCTCTCGAGCCTACCTTGTTTAAGCTATGTGCCAACATTTACTTTTTTTCCTACAGAATCCCCATCTTGTTGAGTATAATGGACGTACTCAGCTGAATAATAGTTCCTTAATATGCGAGGTCCTTCACAGAAGTGTATTTAGGGCTTCACTTTGCTAACTAAATATTACACAAATCAATTTCCCATTCATTTTCTAATGGAATCTTTTCAGGTAATCATAGTGCTTCACAATATTAAGTTATTTCTGTGGGATGGATTGATACGATCTTCAGTTTTAGAGTTGAGGAACACAGAAACTGGTAAACAGAAGCATAACAGTACTCTGTACATTTGGAAACAGTCTCTGAGACATCTGGACCTGATTCTCTGCATCTAAGGCACCAAGCACTTTCTGTGCTCAGCATCTGTTGATCTTAGCTGCAGTAAGGAGTGGCCAGTTAACCTCAAAGGCCAAAATTAGGCATGCAGAATATCAGTGTACAGTTAGAAGAGTCCTGTGAAGAGTTTAAGTGACATGACATAAGGTGTCTCTGGCAGAGGTGCATCTGTTACATTGTGGAATGACAGATTCTGCAATTGGCTTGTTTGTTCCTCAGCTTCTATCATGTTCCTCGGCTTCTATCAGATGGGGTGTCAGTTTGGCAGGGTTGCTTGCCTGTTCCCATGTAATGTCTCAGTGTAGGGGAGGAGATAACCATCCTAGGAACCTGCCCAAATCCTTCCACACACCCTGCCTCCCAGGGAAGCGCTGCCTCAGGGCATGTTTCCCTATGAAATAGCTCCCCCCCAGCACAGTAAGACCATTAGTGCCAGGGCAAAGCACAGAGCCTTTGTTTGCATTAACATGTTCCCAAGCTCAGCAAAATGAAGAGATAAGCGGTGCAGCCAGCAAACTCTCTGATCCGCCTGAGAACTTGCCACTTGATAACAGCTATTAGCTGCAGCACAGTTAAAACAAATCTGCCCTTGTCCCTTGCCTCTTGTTGGGAACCAAAAAGGACTGTGGTGTGTTGACCCTGCTTGAGCACTGGGTGCCCACCAAAGTTGATCTCTCCCCTCCTTAGGAGGACAGGGAAGGCAAGAAAATAAAATGGGGGAAAAAAACCCTCATAATCACGATAAAGGCAGTTTGATAAAGCAAAAGGCTTCACATGGGAACAAAGAAAAACCAAAAGATTTATTCTCTACTTCCCATCAGCAGGCTATGTCCAGCCACTTCTGGGAAGCAGGGCTCCACTAGGCAGTGGTTGCTCTGGAAGATAAATGTTGTAATAAGTCCCCCCACTTGCTCTTCCTTTCTTTTAGCTTTCTTGCTGAGCAGACATCATACGGTATGGAATACCCCTTTGGTCTTGACCATTCCCAGCCTGCTGGTGAGGTGGGAAGGTTGAAGAGAGCACCTTGCTGCTGTGCCAGCACTGCTCAGCAGTAACCAAACCCCTGGTGTGCTACCAACACCTTGCTGGCTACCAACACACAGCACTGTGAGGGCTGCTGTGGGGAAAATTAACTCCACCTCAGCCAGACCCAGTGCAATTGATTATAATGGATAATAGCGCTCTGTGGAGACAAGTTACTGGATGTGTGCCCTGAGAATCAGTACTGGGACATGTACTGTTTAACCTCTTTGTTACTGAGCTGGCCAATGATAGAGTGCACCCTGCAAGTACATAGCCAGTACAAAGTTGGGCTGCTATGCAGAGGGACCTTGACAGGCTGGAGAAATGAGCAGAAGACTGTTGCTTGGAGGTTGAGGTAGGTGATCCTGCCCCTCTGCTCAGCAGTGGGGGAGATACATCTGGAGTGCTGGGTCCAGTTCTGGGCTCCCCAGTGCAAGAAAGATACCAACATGCTGGAGCAGGGTTAAGGGGCCAGAGGATCTGATGTGAAATGACAGAGCTGGGAATCTTTATTCTGGAGAAGAGAGGGATCAGGGGAGATCTTGAAAGGAGTAGAGATGACAGAGCCAGCTTCTTCTCAGTGGTAACCAGCGCCAGGACAAAAGGCAGTGGGCAGAAGCTGAAATACAGGAAATTCCATTTAAACATAAGTAAAAAAAAATGCTGTGTTCAAACACTGGAACAGGCTGCTTGGAGAGGCAAAGGCATCTCCATCCTTTCAGATATTAAAAATGCAGCTGGATGTGGCTATGAGCAATTTGCTGTAGTTGACCCTGCTTTGAGAAAGGGAATAGGGCTACATGGTCACCAGAAATCCCTTCCAAAAGCAGTTATTCTGTGATTCTGTGAAAACAGTTTAAAAAAATCATAGTTCTTGTTTGTAGCATTTGGCAACTTTACTGATAAGGAAATACTAAAATGGAGTTTCTTGGGTGAAGTGAGATGTGTGCCTGCATACATACACTGGTTTTCAGAAGTTGATGGGATTTCTCTTTTTTCCCCATTTCAAACTCTTGGTCTGTCTCTTCTGTTAATTTCTGTTTCTGTCAGCCTATGCTTCTTATTTCTTCCTTTATTTCTGTCCGTCATAAAGGAGGAGGAAGGAGATTCTCAGCAACAAGAGCACACAGAGGAGACCCAGCCAAGCAGTTGGGATGGTGCTTTGGCTGTCAGTGAACACTGACGTACCTATTAAACCTCTGATCACACTCAAATTCCAGCATTTTATGTGGGAGGAGTAGTATGTAGCTAGGACAGTGTCAGAAATACAGAATCATCTGTTCATGCAGAGGTTGCCATCTAGTACCACGTATAAAATCCCAGTAGTATAGGAAGTGGCAAAAAGAAGCTCCTTTTCATATGATTTACAAAACTGAAGTAAAGCTGCAAAGAACAGGTACTTAGCAGCATCTGTGGAACAGTGCATTCTGTTATCTGCGTATCCCTGTTCTTCCTCACTTACATAATTTTTACAGCATATTTTTATAAACATTTGCATACAGTATTGTCTTACCTAATTGGGTTTGTGTTTATTTTCATTCTGCTTGAGGTTTAATTTGTCCAGACTGTCACAGTGGTTTTTTTAAGGAGGCAAGCCTCAATTTTTCCAATTTTCCAAGCCTTGATAAAATGTGCAAGATGGATTTAGTTTAATTTACATATTCTTTTTCCCTAAAGAGAGTCATAAGAAAAAAAGTCAGAAATCTCAGCTTTTGAAACATCAATTCAAAGTTTTTGTGGGTGTTTTTTTTAAAGAATGTTCACATATATTAGAAATCCCGTGCCAAAGTTTTGGAATGGAGTTATCTATGTTTACTTTAATTGTTCCACTCTAGCTGTGGAGCAAATGTATATACTACAAGCTTTATACTTAAAGACAGTATATATTTAGACTGTATGAAATGTCAGATACATTTTTAAACATGTATACTGAAACTTCCAAACCATTCTCTGTTACAAAAGAGTTGTTAGGTTAGATGCTGGGCCTTGGAAGACAAATGCATTGCTTATGTGAGAAGCTTTGTGAACACTTACATCTCTTCCCTCTGGGCAATAAGGCTGGGGCTTCATCACAGGCAGAGCAATCCTTTTTTTCTTCTGCCTGTTGGGATGCAATCTCCCATCAGGGACAGAATCATAGAATCACTTAGGTTGGAAGAAACCTTTAGGATCATAAAGTCCAACCACAGTGTAACCCTGCCTAGTCCATCTCTAGACCACATCCTCAACCACAACATCTACACACCTTTTAAATACCTCCAGGGATGGTGACTCCACCACTTCCCTGGGCAGCCTGTTCCAGTACTTGACTGCCCTTTCAGTAAAGAAATTCTTCCTGATATCTAAACTAAATCCCCCCTGGGGGAATTTCAAGCCATTTCCTCTTGCCCTATCCCTTGTTACCTGAGAGAAGAGACCAACCCCCACTGCTCTACAGCCTCCTTGCAGGCCATTGTAGAGAGCAGCAAGGTCTCCCCTCAGCCTCCCTTTTCTTAAGACTAAAAGGCCCCAGCTCCCTCAGCCATTCTTCGCAGGACTTGTGCTCCAGACCCTCCACCAGCTTCGTTGCCCTTTTCTGGACACGCTTCAGCATCTCAATGTCTGTCTTGTAGTGAGGGGCCCATTACAAGAGGGGATAACAGTGAGGGGATAACACCAGCCAGGCTTTTCTACCTGGGCCTACAGTTTTATTCTTGTGTGTGTGTTTAGATTTGATTAATTCTACTCTCTTACAGAAGAGAGTTCTCTTACAGAATCTTCAATTATTAGTGATATCAGAGACTATGAGAAATTAATTGTGGACTGTTAATGATAAATTGCAGTGAATATGTGAGAGAAACAGAAAGACATATTGAAATTAGTGTCTCTGTGAGGTGTTTTGACTTGTTTCAGTGATGTTTCTGAGCTGACCAGAAGAAACTATTCAGCCCACTGTTTTTATTAGCAAACTATGCACAGATGAATTTACAAAATGCGTTTGGATTGTGGTAGGAACATACAGTAAAGGTGACTTTCCTCTCTGGACACCACCTTTTCCTTTATAGGTTAGTGTCAGTGAGGCTGAGTGGCACATCAGGTGCTGTGTCCTCTTATCACTGGCATGACTCAGTGCTGAGATTGCTTTAGGACTAAATTCTCAAATTCAGGGAACTGACATGCTCTCAGAAGTGTTGCAAGTAGGTTGCCTCCCTGTCATCCTCCTATTCTTGCATCCAGGCACAATGAAGTCTTTCCTCCACAGCACTGTGCTGCTCAGGCTGGTTCTTGCAGGGGATTTCTGCGTGTTCCCTAGAAAAACAAACCATTGCATGAACAGAGAAACAGAGGCCAACTTGCAAAGTCAGGGCCCCAGTACTATCACTGGTGGATGTTAGACTGACATCATACTTCCACCTGCTTCCTGTGTTGCACAGCTGGGGTTTGTGCACAGCTGAGAAAGCTAAAATGCCTAATGATGCAAGAGGTACTCTGAATCTGTATTCTGGCATTATGTTACTTTTATGAGATGATGCCACTGTCATAGCAGAGACAAAACTGAGCCTTATGATCTTGTGTTCAGAAACACAGCAGAAGGCTTGGCCAGCAAAGCTCCTTTACCAGGTAAGCCTTCCGATCCACCCGGACTGCCCTGCCTGGCACTAGAGCCAAATATGGGTAACCATGAAGAAATGGCAGTGTGTTTTGTTATTTATAATAAAAAAATGAAGATAATGGTAAAATTAAATTTCACTCCTATCCTCATGAACCAGCTCCACAAATCCTAAGTGATATGGATACTTAAAATGTTATCCAAAATACTTGATTTCTGTGAAAGTACCTGACTGAAGCAGTTGTGAAGTTTTACATTATGACATTAGTCAGAACCTTTAAATCAGAAACTCTTCAGATCAGTGAGTACTGCAGACCACATTGGTGGTGATACCCAAAAAGGAAGCTAAAAACTTTAGTGGATGTGGGCAAATTTGGTTATTTTAATTCAAGAAAACTAAGCAACCCTTGATACAGTAGGATACAGGGGAGTGATGTGCTTGTCTCTGCAGTGGTGCTGGGCATCCCTCAGTTTGCAAGGATTGATGGTGGGTGTTGTCAGGTGGTGTGGAAACAGCCTGAGCTGACTCAGCTCACTTGGGCTGGATGCCTAGGGAGGTTAACTCTGGACTGGCCAGAACCAGGACAGGGGTGTTCTTCAGCAGCTGTTCAGCAGAGGTGGATGCTGCTCTGCCAAGAGTGTGCTTGTGACACTAAAATATGTGTTGTGTTTTCAACTAGTATACCAGCTGTTCCTGCTCATGAATGGAATGTGGAGTCCAAAAACTTTCAATATTTTAATATTGGTATTAAAATTTTTGTCTTTGAAAAAGACTTTTTATCACAAAAACATGATTCTCAGTCCTCTGTCTCTTTGGTAAATGCCTGTGATCAAAGGAGATTTTTTTGAAAAAGAGTAAATCTGAAAAATTCATGAACTGTAGCAGTTTTGCTTTTAGAGGTACACTGGAAACTCTGTGAAATTCACTGGGACCTTGGTTACTGACAACAGGGCAAAACCTTAAGACAGCTGGAGACAGCTTGGCACAGTCTGTGAGCGAGTAACCTGAAAACCTAGTAGACTTCGATCCTCCTCATTTACTGTAGATGCCCTGTTGCACCTTTATCTCTGGAGTCAGAAGCGCCACCTAAGAGAGTCATTGTTATCTTTATTTAACAAGGATGATACAAAACTTGTATTCTAGACAAAAAGCTTCAGGTAACAGGTAGTTATTTCTTCTTTTTCCCCGTTTTTCAGGTATTCAGAAAATACTAGGTACTAATGAATGAACATCATACATTGATGTGCAGAAATTTTGCTTTCCTGCAGATATTTCTGGATGTATGTAAGTTAGAGGGGATGCACATAAAGCTATCCCTCTCCTCCATCGCTATCCATCCCCACATATGTTCTCGTTTGATGAGGTGACCCATAAGAAAAGTCATTCTGGGGTTGCCTGTATCAGTGTAACCCTTTTGGCATTCTAACCTGAATTTGAAAATGAAGCGACCCAAGTAGTGTTCTCGCTTCAAGAAACTCCATTTGATTTTTTAATCTTCCAGTTATTCTGGAAGGCTGTAGTACATGGTGATTAGCAAAACTTGGGGTTAGTGGAACAGTTGACCTGTGCCACAGTGGGGCTGGATAAACCCAGCTTGCTTTTAAAGAGAGTGTTAGGCTTGTCTGTTTCTGGACCCTGAAGACGTCCTTGCTGTGAAGCACAGTTCAGCAGCAGCCAAATCACTTAGAGACATATACAAAGTAGGCAATTGGTGAAGTAAATTCAATAACCTTTCTGTGCTGTGCTCTTGGACCTTTGGGAGAAGGAAACAGTGACCTTTACAATGAATCCTGTAGTTAAAATGTACCAGCTTACTGCTGGGAGGTATCATGCTCAAATTGGAGTTGAATGGAGCCTTCCTTTATAAGACCAAGGGCTTTTGAAGCTGTTTTGAGGCAAAGAGAACCAAAATAAACATTAAATTACATGAAACCCAAAGAGAAGATGATAGGAAGGAGATAGAGCATTGGAAGAGGTGTTTGTTAGGGGTGGAAGCTGTTAAACTACATGACAGACTCAGTAATGAAGATGGAAATGGCTCTACATTAGCTTCTCCGTAATATGAACCAATGTGTCCCTTACTTACTAGTGGTTATTACTGTGATGATTGTCTTTATTCACAAATTGCACTGTCACTGCTGAAGGGTTTCTTACAGCTTTCTTTAACCTTAGGCATGCCTCTCTTCTTGCTATTAATTCCTCCCATTTCAGGGGGCCACTGAACAGGGTTTTTTGACATCAGATATCTACATGCTTCTTTTTTGGCTACTACTTCTTTACCTGTATTGTAGGACTTGGTATTGCTTTGGTTTTGCCTGGTATTCTAGTTGTTTCTTACTTTAGAATAGACTGGATGTCATCCTCAGAACTTGCAGTTTGGACTTTCTTTGTCCCATGCTGCTTTTCTTCCCAACAAGGTAACAGTTCTCCAGTGAATGGGACATGAACGCACTGGTTTGTAACTGTTCTGTTATGCACTTTGAGTAGAAAAGGCAGACAGATGCTTGCATTAGTATACTATGCCTTGTGTGTACCAATTAAAATTATGCTAATGATCTTGACTTTATTATTTTCTCCCCATCGTTCTGCTCCTTCCCAGCCCCTCTGTAAACCTGGCATCTCCAGTACTCCAAGCCATAGTATTTAAAATACTATGTATGTTCTCTTCATTTTATAGCAAGGTGTTCCTCCTAGCTCTTGAAATTTTTAATGCAAATAAAAAGATGATGAGAAGTGCTTAGCGTTGCCTATTTCAAAGAGTTAAGATATAGTATGAGATTAAATGACTTTATAAGTAGGGCTACAGGTTCGGCAAAACACCTAGCAGATACATGGATCATTGCCATAATTTCTATCCAAGGTAAAAAACCTCTCCACTAGAGAGAGATTTCCTAGTGCTCTGTTTTCTCCAGATGTTGCTAAGGATGTACTTCACTCTAAGTCAGCTTATATTCTGTTGTATGCTTTGAAAGATGAAGGGAAGGAAGATGGGGAATTTTCATGTATTTTGTGAGCACTAACAAGATGTTAGAGAATATTAACTCTAGAATTGAATATAAAAGATAAGACATAGATTGAGAAGGGTTTGGGTGTGGGGTGTTTTTTTTTTCCTTGTAAAATATCTATGTAGTAACAACAGACTTGCTCCTTTCAGAATGATACAAAACCATTCCAGTATGTTAAGTACAGAGTAACTGCTTTGTGGAAGTTATACTGAGTATGATGACTCCATAAAATTCAATAATGTCTTTGCTTACTTTCTGTATGTTTAATTGTATCTTTAGGTAGATGTTACTGCTTAATATTTGATAATGTGACTGCATGATGTGTAACTTCAGTAACATCTTCAGTATTACCTGGCAGTCATAATAGGTTTAGTCATAATAAACAAAGATTTATGGAGAGCTATGTGATTTGAAGAAAAGGCTCAGTTATCAAACATTAAAATACAAAAAGCTAAAATCTTTCTTGAAAGGTAAAATAATAACATTTTGTGTGAATGCCCATTAGTTACGCATGCAAAGTGCAATTCTAGTTCATAGCAAAATAATTCCAAATAGGACAATAATAATATTTTTCCAGCGGGGTCTCATTAACTTGAATGAAATACGCTTGTTAACTTAAAGAGATGGAATAAATACAGGATAATCACACAGATCTGTGGTGGTTCTAATCTAGACTGACAGTCTTGGTTATGAAAGCAGCTCTAGAAATTCAGAGGTAGATCCGACTGTCTTAATTATTGGAGTGATATGAACTCTGTGAAGCAATTTTGTTGAGGTATTAATTACTATTTGATTTGGATTCTATACATCTTTTAAACAAAATTACTTCTGGCACCGCTGATGTTATTTGAGATCCCACTGGTATGCCTCTAATCACAATTTTATAAATGTGCATACTTGAAAGTGGGGTAATGCAAACCCTTCCTTTCATTAAGTGCCTGAAAAGCTGCTTAATCTACCTGCACGGACAGAGGGTGACTGACCGATGGTTCCTTTTAAGTCTCTTCTGGCAAAATTGTTGAAACCTGCCTGGAGAGGGACTAATGCAGTTGTAGTGCTGTGTATAATATCCCAGAATTCCACTCCCTTTGAATTACTGCTGCATTTTTGTTAAAAGTATTTCTGAAAGGTTTAATACATATTTTGTTGCTGCTAAATTGCTGTTCATTTAGAAGACTTAAGAGTTAGTTCATTGCCTAAAAGAGACTGTAAGTCTAATTTAAATAAGCATCAACCTATTTCTTTTCATTCTAGCTTGCCTAAAACGGGAAAATAATGTGCATTTTAAAGTGCTTTAAGCTGTCTCTGTATGCCTATAATATGCTGGTATTAGGAATATGGATTTTCAAGATGTATATATCCTCAGGTTAAATTAAGATTCTTTTTTTAAATCCCCCTATAAATTAAATAACACATTGTTTAATAGAAAATGTATTCTTACAAGTGATTTACCGGTTACGTATTTTCATCAGTTGGTTTAAATAACATTTTTAGAATATGTGCCTTTCTTTTTATAAAAGCTTTCTCTGAGCATTTGAAAACGTGCGGGCTGCTCAGCAGCCAGTGCAATCTGCTATTTTCATCTTTGGATCTCAACGTCTGGCAGCCTTTGTTTCGTGGTCAAAATTCTTCTGCTCTTAAGAAAGTTTGATAGCTCTGCCCTGGGGACGTGGCCTTTGTAGTCCAAGCAGGTCTAGCATTAAATGATTACGGCAGTTTCCTCTTTCCAAAGAATGAAATGTCCTGTTCACACAGTTCCCTGAGTCCCAGAGGCAGAGAGAGCTAGCAGACTTAATCTGTACTAAAGCCTCCATCTTTCATTTGGCAAAAGCTGGGCTAAAGTAAAAAAAAGAATTGTCTTTATTGTTTAATTGTATTTCAAACAGACAAAGAAACAAATTCCCCACCCATAAAGCAGAAGGATACTAGAAAGTTGTTCCGACAAACTTTTCCAGTGGGTTTTAATATAAAATACCACAGTGTTACACTGAATTTTATAGTTTTCTGAAACGGGATTAGTAAATTACAGCCTTGTTCATCCCTCTCCCCCTCCATTTAATTTTCAATAAGATATGATACAGTTGTGATGACTCAGGCTTCCACATAAAAACTGATGATTGGTAAAAACAATCAGTAAATTTCAAAATCTATCTGAGTTTAAGATTTTAATGGCTATAATTAGTAAAGCATTAGATTGTAAGTGATCTCTTTTATTTTTGAGACTTCCAATTGTTGCATTAGTGAGTGTTAAAAACTTATTTTTATGAATGCTGCTACTACTACTACTAATAATAATAAGCAGGATGTACTAATATGTTTGATAAACAGATGTTCATTTGAGATAAGTAAATTGTTCCTAGCCATTCTAAATGAAATGGCTGTTGATAATCCTCACTGAGAGCTTGTCATTTGTCATCCAGTGCATTTAAAGGGGCCTGTTAAATATGGAAAACAAATATTATTGAGATTCTCCTCCAAATTTCGGGTACTTAACTAACCTATGAAATTTACTGCTGCCGTACCTGCGCAGCTTCCTGAGGACACTGTGAGGTAACTCAGAGAGCAAACTGTGAATCCCAAAGAAAAGGAGCAAAGCTGGACGTGTGCTATAGATGAAACAGAAGCCGTCCTGTATTCACCTATCAAATTATAAATGCCGTCTTTTTCAGAGTAAAAAAATAGTCTTTTGCCATTTGTACCTTGCTGAAATAAGTGTTTGAGGGAGGTTGTAGGTGTGGGTTGTTTAGGTTTGTTTGGGGAGGTGAGATTGAGGGAAGGGGGGGTTTACTATGCCGTTTCTTCTTTTTTCTTTTTTAAATCCACTTCTCCAATGTTTGTGGATTGAATTGTACTTGAATTCATTACCTTCATTACCATTCTTTTATGCTCAGGCTTAAATCAATTAGGCGTCTCTCCTACTCATTTGCTGTTGTCCCAGAAGAGAGGGAAGACTGGGTCCCTTGAGCTATATTTTTTTTCTCGTGGAAAGTAAAGCAATTAAGTTTCTTAGTCTTTGTCTGTTCCAGACACTATGTTTTCCTTGAAAATATTTTTCCCAAAGTGACTAAAGAAAAAAAAATCTGGTTTTTTTTTTTTCTCCTTTGAGTTCTAGTAGGAAATGTCATGCCAATGATTTCTGTGGGCCGCTCTGAGTTCTAACATATAATTAGACAATCTATAGTTTGCCTCTTTGAGTTTGTAATGCTTAAGAGAAGTCAGTCAAGATAATCTTTATTAATAATATTATCACATATATTTTACAGGTGTGTTGTAATAATAATAATAATAATAAAGGCTTTCTGTTCTGGAGCTCCTTCACGAATTTTGAAGCCACCATTAATAACCTGTTTCACATCTGGATTTCAGTGGGGGGTAGAAAGGCTGAAATCCTCTGTAGAGCCAAGCTGAGTTACATTTAAAGCTCACGTAGCTTGTTCTTTGGAGCAAAATGATGTTTGCCACTGAAATGCACTTCAGCTTCTCTCTTTTTCAGTCGAAGTTATTGACACTTGAATGGATGGCATGTGTTGCTTGGCCATATAGTCGATTATTTGATCAAACTAAGACTTCCTGTTTTAGAACAGCAGTTAAGACATTTGAAATGAGGCAAGATTAGTGTGTTCGAGTGTAAGCAGAAGGTGAAAAAGATTATGGCCCCCCCATGGAATAATAATTTGTTATAAATGCTGCAATGCATTGATCAGTTCCAATTTTCATTCTACATATGTGCAGAAATAGATGGCAAGTATGTCCTGTGGGGCTGGGAATTTGAGCAGTTCCCTTCATGGACTGCTGTCAGTTTCTAGGACAACCCAGACTGTGTTGTTGAGGATTTCTACTGGCCCCCGGGATGTCTGGGGTAGCTGGCATGGTTGGAGACAGTCCTTTGTGTGAGATCAGCGGGGACTGTGCATGCGTCATACCTTTCCATGGTCTCCTCTTCACAAACTGCAGATTAAGGCAGAAATTATACTGCCGCATGTCATTGCCTGGTCCCTTCCCTTCACCTCCTTCTCCCTTCACCAGCATCCCATAGCTTTTGACAGCAAGAAAGAAGTCTTAAAACATTTACACAGTTCTTCAGTTGCGTTATAACTCGGGAGAGTCCTGGGAAATGCTGGATGCAGGTGTCCCAACTGGAAGGATGGGTGTGCTGTGCGGCCTGCAGTGTGCAGGGCCTTGCTCACACTCTAAATGAGCTTGAGCTAGTTTCAGTACTAGAATTAATCACGATGTGTGGAGGTACATTGTTCCCAAGAGAATAACTTACCCTATTTCTTGTCAGGGTAAAATAGCCAGTGTTGTAAAGGTTCCTTATGTTGCAACTAGAAAAAAAGGAAAAACTATCATGCTTGGATGGAATGCAAGCACTGGGCCTGGCTGTGCACGGAGGCCTTAAAGGGAACCTGAAAGCTGCAGAAACATGCTTTAGAGCCATGTGGTTTGTGACTGGTCAACAACTCTGATAATTAGGATTAATCAGTTATTGTCTGGGGTAAAAAATGATGTTGCTTTTAAGGCAGATTCATTTTCCGGTATTGTAATTAACAAGCTCTGCTTGCTTCTTGCTATCTGCAGCCATTCTTGACAAAACTTGTAAAAAAATAGTAGTTTTGAAATAATAGTTTGAAATGTTTCTTTCCAAGTTTTGCTTTCATTAGCTGCTGTGCCGTGTCAGAGAAGCTGGTTTGTCAGCAGCTCAGAACTGAAGGAATTTTAAGGAGCTGGTGGCTATCTGAAGGAAAACTCATGTAGTAATTTAAGACTGGGTAACTATTAAGGCCTGATATAACATTTATTTTCAGGGAAATTACAAGCATCACCCACGTTTATTTTTGAAGGGAAATAACTCTACCTTACTGTGCATAGAAATCAGTATTTACTGTTAATTATGCTGCTTTTTTGGCATTAATGGCATGATTAACTCTGCCTTGCTTTTGTGATTTATGGATGAGTTTAATTTTATGTGGCTGGTATTTGAAACATTTTATAACTGGTATTTTAAGGCCTCTTTTTATATGGTGGCAAGTAAAGGCCGTAACAAACTGAGGTTGGTATTTCCTGCATAGGTCTTAATTTCTGCCGGACAAAGTGTATGGCAGAAGAACAGACATCACCGGCTGTGTTGATGCTTTATAAAAGATTGGTAGCCCAGGACTCTTGCTGTGCTGAAGCTCCTCAAGGCAGAAAAAAGCCTACTAAAAATAACCAGTAGCATTATGTAGCATCAGACTACAGCATCAGCGTATGCCACACAAGAGTTTGTTTTGGGAGGTACTTGTTGGGGTTCTCCAGTTTCTTGTGATGTTTTGATAATGGCCATAGTCTTCACTTCGTTGAAATGCCTATGTTTCTGTAAAAAGAGCATCTCTTGTTCGCTTGATTGAGTAAATGTTTTCACTGGGTTTCATATAGTTTTTTGGTGGCTTTTTTTGCCAGCTCTAGTGATTTGTTGATTTTACATTTTAGGAGGGTTTTTGAATGTGCATGTGACCTATATCATGGGCAGGCAGAGAATGAGTTCTGATGAGGATCTGTGAGCCAGGTATCTCTGCCCTCATCTTTATGTCAGAGAGCATGGCAAGATGTCATCTCTGTCCTCCTCTGTCTGCTACCCGCCTTTTTATCTCCTCCAGCCATGCACCGGATCACGTGATGAAGTAGGCTGCCAAATTGGGGTTTATACTGGGCTCAGTTGTTACGTGGCTCGTTTTCTTGTGCTGCTTATGCAACATGCTGAATTGAGGGAGAGATGCTGCACTGAGGCAGAAGCTGCCTGGTTCCCAGCGCCATGCTGAGGAGGTGGGAGATGGAGACCACTTCAGCCTTTTTGGTCATTTGCCTGGTAAATCTGTGCCTAGTCTCTTCCTCTGAGTCACTGATAAGCCTGGGCATAGGTGCTGCTGTGTGAGAACCGTCCACTGACACTTCTGTGCAAGCTGTGCAAGATGCACACGCCAGGTCACAGTTGCGGAAGGGAAGAGAAAGTGGACACTGAATATGCCAGCTTTCATGTTTCTTTAAAGGAAAAAAACCCTTTAAATATTTGTGTAAAGCAAGCCAAGCAAGTAAATGTTACGTTGCTCTTAAATCTTTCTATTAGTTAATCTATAAAGAGTTGAAAGCAGCTGTTCCAGATGAGTGGTCGCCCACTGATGATGAATGGTTTAACTCATATGGGAAGGCAGTAAAGTCTCACACAGTGTAAACATCTGTAAAAGTAACACACAGATTTCTGCCTTTATTTTCCCTCTCCTCTTGGGGAACACGAGAGAAATAAAATTGGTTTTCAGTGTTTTTTTTAAATTACTGACTAACGATATTCTTTGTTTCTTTGCCTAGGGTATTTATGTAAGGGATGCACCTTTGAAAGACATAAAAGTGTTCAACGTTCGACGGTTTGTAGCTCTTTTCAGTGTGGTAAATGCCACGAAGCGGGATGCTGGCAACTATCGCTGCATGATTCGGACAGAAGGAGGAGTTGGTGTATCAAACTACGCAGAACTGATAGTCAAAGGTACTTTCAATAAAAATACCAGTCTTTGCATGCTCAGGGTATGGAGTAAGGACCTATAATGGCTAATTCAGTAAGAGCGTCACTTGTAGCGTGTGAAAATTGAGAAGAGGTTCAATTAACAGACTCTGTTGATGTAATCTTAAGAGTCTATCCGGCTGCAATAGGAGAATAACCAAATGAGCCAGGGCAACTACTTACTTGTTGAGTGTTCTTATAAGGAATTCCCCAAAATGCACTGTTTACAGCTACGTGTGTTTAAGAGTATATTTGCAAGTTGTTTTTAAGGTATGAACATAATACTGGCTACTTACCTCCTTCACGGAGTCTGCATTCTAAAAATATATTTACTGCAAAATATGAAAGATTTACATTAAAATGAATACATAGAATACACATATTCCAATATAGGGAGGGATTTTTAACAAACAGCAGGAATCACTTAAATGCAAATAGAATGCGTACAGATACATCCATCCTTAGTATAGAAGACTACACAAAACCTGGGTGTTTTTAACATTCATTACATTTAAATAGTATTTTGATTGCTTCTTACTTTTATACTAGCATTTTTGAGAAACAAAATTATATTTTTGTTCTTTCAGAGACAAAATCAGACTCTGTAGCACCTAAACTGCAGAGCCACATTTTTGTGTTATGTGTTGTGCCTTTCCAGTCTATTCTGTGCCTTAACAAACAAGAAGTGTGATGAAGGGCTAAAGACTTTTTTTCTTCATTCTGAAAATATTCTGATCTGTATTTGCTAGGAGTGAGCAAATAGCCTAAAACTAAATCCACCAGAGATGTGGAATTTTCCTCTGGGAATTAGGAAGGACACACTTGCATCTATTATGTATTTTCTAATTTGAGAAACAGTATCCTTCATTGGGTAGGACTTTTTTCTTTTGGGGATAGCAGTCAGGTTATCATGGATGCTATCATTACAGCTGTTCTAATGGAATTAAAGAAATTTAGAGGATAAGGAGTAATAGGAGCAAAAAATGAATTTTTTGGTAGAATTTGTCACTCTGCTTTCCAAATTCTGCTATAGGGTTTATCTTCTGGGTTCAGATAGAAATTAACCGTTCTTATGATTAGTGATCTAATTAAAAAATCATTACCTATTGCAGGGTAAGAGCTTGTACAGTTTTGGTTGCAGACAGCAGACTGGATAAAGGGCTTTGTTATTAGTTGATCTGGGATTTGCTCTTTTCTTTCTCCTAACTCTTTTAACTATTCTGTATATTTATAAACCTATATGGGATTTGTCAAGATTTTAAAATATGTGATCTTTTTCCTAAGGGCAATTTATATCTGTGGTAATTAGCAAGGTGTGGGATAACTGTTACATCTGAAAATGTAGCATGGGTTTTGTTTCAGAAGTCAGTATAGGAAGCATGACTATGAGAAGCTAGCAGTAAAGGAGCAGTTTGAAGGACAGGAGGCACAGTGGCATAAATAAAGAATCAGGTTAAGACATTAAAAAAGCAAAGTGATGTGTTTTAGAGAAAATGGGGAGAAGCAGGACAAGATGAGGAGGAGGCTGTGAATAACCAGTGTTACAACATGACAAAACAAAATTGTACTACGAAAACTTAGATGAACTATTTGAATGGACAGATGAGAGAAGCAACTAGAGGAGGTGAGATGAAAATATAATTATAATGCATGGTGGAAAAAAATGAGGTTATTTCAGTCTGAGCATGAAAAGGAAATAAAAGGAGTGGCCAAAACTGGTAATTTATGCAAGTCAACAAAGAGAGTAAGAAAGGTTGGACTATGAACCTGAACAGGAATAGTGAAGCATCATTCAAGCCTAAAATCAGCTGAAACAAAGAAGAACGGAGACTGCTTGAAAGGGACAGATGGAGTTTGACTGTATCAGTGACAGGAGGTACAGAAAGCCAAAGAAGTTAGATTTTTTTTCCCCATTGCTTTGATTTAGGGTGTTTAATTCAGTAGCACTCCTTTTGCTGTGCAGCAGATGAAATTACGAAGCGATACCATTAAAGCATTTGTGCTTACTCAGATTCTTTCAGAAAATTTGCACTGGGCGCTGTGAACAAGTGTATAGCCTTGGGGTGTAATCCCATTAACTACTTGTAGAGTGGCAGAGTAATTATGGTAATCCCCGTTGCCTGTATTGGAGCTTTTATGAGACCACCTGCAGGTCATTCCTTCTGACCTAAAAAGAGGCATTTTAAACATGGTGCTGTAAAACCTTAGATGGTGATACTGAAATAGCAGCATTAGGGGCTAATTAGTAAATATGCTTTCTTAGTGATGGTGTATAATTGAGAACTTTTATTTCCTAATATTTTCAGCAGCTTTTCTGCAATGTTAGTTATCAGAAATCAAAGGTAATGGATTGATTTCAGTGCAGCTCTATTTTTTTAATCCATTACCATCAATAAATCATGAAAAAATGTACATTTACCCATACTGCATGTAATGCTCAGTGTACATGGGAATTACTGATGGGTTAATAATAGTATGTGTAGAAACAGTGGTGTAATTACTCCCCACTCTTTGTTGGAAACAATGAATCTAATTCTCTTCTCATTTACGCTGGTGTAACTAAACTGACTTAAGAGGAATTTCCCTGGAATTACATTACTGGGATGACAGGAGAGTCAAACACAGCATTTATAAATTGGAGAGAATTCCTTCTTCACAGTTACCGTGCTTTCTTTCATTCTGGTTACTGAACTTGTAAATCAAGTTGCAAATGAGTAAATCCTACACTGGAGTTGGGATTTTTTTCAAAAAATCTTTGCTTTTAAGTAGGGATATTTGCACAGAAGAGTGGGTTGCACCTCTGTACAGTGTTCATTCTACTTCATTGTAGGTGCTGTTTAACTAAATGGGAACTTCTAAGTAGATTCCAGCTACTTTCTAATGTAAACCTCTTTAAGATTTGTAGCAGTTCTGTGTTGTGATGTTGTGTGGTGATGGGTAACAGGTACCAGAAAGCTTTTGAAATCAGCTGAAAGGCCACTAGTGCCAGGTGCTGCAAGCCAAACCTAAAATCACAAAGGAATAGGAACCAAATCTCTAACAGGAGAGATAGGTAAGAAACTGCCAAGTGTTCCTTTTTCCCTTTCCTTTTTTTTTTCTTTTTTACCTGAGCAGGTATGGTTATAGCAAGGTTTAATCTGTTGGGGGGAAAGCAATTAAAGACCTGTCAGTTAATCTGATGTTATCATATTAAGGAACTGTAAGCATGAATATTGTCTAGATAGTGAGCACAAAGCCTGTCCGTGAACACTTGGTCTGGCCTTAAACAAGAAGGAAAAAAGGAGTTAGGGTGGGTTTTTTTTAAAACATGTTTGTGTTATCTTTTATGCCTTTTAGAGGATGGTAAAATAAAGTATTGATTGCTCTATTTAAATAAATCCTGAAGGGAAGTTTTTCAATTTACCCGAGTGTTTGTTCTGATAGGGAAGGCTGAAAAGACAAGTGCCTTGTCATTGTGTGTGCTCAAACTACACAGTATCCTCATCTAAGTTTGTCAGAGAATTGGATTGAAATGTCACTTTATCTAATGGGAGACATGAAATTGGCCTTGTCAGATCACCCACTAACTGTAAAAAACAGCAGTTCGTATCTAATAGGTGACATAAAAGTAATCAAACATTGAGCAAAAGGAAAATAGTAGGGTGGAATTGATTAAATGTATTTGGTGAAGTAAATTAGACTTCTACATACAGTCCCAAGGTTGAATTTTTCTAATAGTGGGCAGATCCAACAGCGATTAGATTTAGGAGACCAGAATGAGCCTGTCTGAGCAGACATCAGATTATTGCAGAGTTCAGACTGCTTATTGAGTTCAAACAAGGTAAACCTAGGTGTCAAACTGGTTAAAAGGAGTTTTGTTAGGTTTTTAAGTGAGGGCATAGAAAGGTAACCATCTGGAATGCTGGCAGCTGAAATGTCTGCATCTTTCCAAATGGAAGGTTTATCACCGGGAACAGAACCAAACCTCTTCTGGATCTCTAGAGAAAAGAACTTATTCTGAAGGGCAAAACTATGCTGAGATCAAGACGCAGTAAGAAAATATGAAAGGTTGCTCAGCTGTTGTGCCAGTTGTTCTCATACATTAAGTATACACAGGTGCTTCGCATCCCTTTTCTCTCTCTGCCAGCTAGCCTTTCATGCTGCATCCATCAGTTGGTCTGTTCCCTTTTTTACAGACAGTGGTGGTATTGGGACTTATTTTTATGGTTGCCTGACGGTTCCTATCATGAAGTTTTGCTTTTGGATGCTCAGATTTCGGAAAACTGACTTCTGGCTGGTATTTTCCAGTGTGGGATGTGCCTTACCTGAAGGTTTGGGGTAAACCTCCAGCTGAGGTAGTTCAGCCATCTTAGCAAGCTTGCTGTGGGGAAGTGCTGAAGGTTCTGGGCTTTGAAGCAGGAACCTTTTTTCTTTCAGGAGAGTAGTAGTTACGTCAGGAATACTGTTTTTCTGTTCCTGTGCAAATCTGATTGCAAGCACAGTCAATTTACAGGCTACTAAATAAAACTCAGCAAGACCCACATTCTGATACATACAGTGGAGACTTCAAATTCCCCCCCAACTTCTCTGTACAGTGAACAGAATTTAAATGCACACACCAGTCCAAGCCCCTCTGGGATGGGCTGGATCCAGACACAGGAATCGAAAGCTGTGCACCTACCATCGCTGTGCTCTTCATACACAGCCCTCCACCTCGCTGAGCCCTGTTGGGGTAAAACAATGAGGTGCAGGATGTGGACAGTGAAGGGTGCAAGTAGCTATACACTTGGATGAGGTTGCTGGTGTTGGGACAGAAAGGTACAGCGACCTGGGAGGTGTTTTGAAATGAGAGGGGGAGGTAGGTGAAAATTGGGACTGCATAAGCACTGAAAACTAGGTTGAAAGACATATACATGTATATGTGTATGGAAAAATATGGATGTGTATACACATATATGTGTATGTAGGGGATATGAGGATGGGGGCTGAGGTCAGTGGAAAAGGGAACTGTTTGGAAAAGGGGACTCTTTAGTGCAGGAAGGGAGAGAAAAAGCAGGTGCTAGGTAGAAGCATGGTTAGAAGAACAACAGCAGACTGGAAGGCAGGGTGAGGAGCAGGCACAGACTGTAGATACAGCCTGGGATAAAAAACCCCCAAACCCGGGGTGAGAATTTAGCGGTGTTTTTAATATGGGAATGGTGACCATAGTGTGGGGAGACAACAAAGACTGAGCAAAGCTGGGAATGGGAAGGGTAGGAGGGTTTGGACCACTTAGGTAAGCAGGTGAACATGGAGCGAGAGCAAGTGCAGGCTGAGGCATTGCTGGCTTCAGAGAGATTTGGTCAGTCAGGGGTGGGCAAGTCAAAGCAGCTGGGTTTGTGAGGGATCATGGTTAGGGAAAAGAACAGTGTGTGCTTTTTTAGGGATGAGTGGTACTGCTACTCCTCCTTTTCCTCCTTCTACTACAGGACTTAGCAGGGTATCTACTAATGTCCAGCTAACTAGACGGCACCTGCCAAGGCCAATCAGTGTATAGTGTGAGGACATGTATTTTTCGATAAAGTTTGAGAATCTGTATAAAATACAACAATGACATTTTCCTAAATAATTATTTTACAAGTAATTTTAAGAACATCTGGGTGCTGGGTTGCATCAGGTTTTCACCCTAAACAATCTCAGTAAAGGTATATCTCAATAGTGCAAAATTAACTCAGAGGAAATGCATCATACTGTTTAGAGGTGTTCTTTAATTAATTAAGTGCTTTGGCAGGAATTATTTAAATACTTTTTTGGAAAAAAAATTGCATGAGGAACCGTGGTGTTTCAGAATCTGTCTTCTGTTATCTGTTATTTGTTGCCTTTCATCCACAATGAGATGTTACAACATGGCACTGCTCTCCATTCTTTCCAAAGGGATGGAATCATTTGCATGCTCTACGATATATATGTACATGTATGTAAAAAAACAAAGAGGAAAATGGAAGAAAAAAGTTACTAAAGCTGTTCAGTTATTTCAAGACTATAAAATGACAATGATTTAATTAATTCTATAATAATGAAGGTGTTATTAATGTGGACATAGTGTCAGACATGGTTTATATCTTATTTTTATCACTTCACGTGCTCATGTTGTGCTGAACAGTATCACATGGGGTATCACACTGTCTTTCTAACAGTTACTATTTAATTAAAAATATTATCTTGCGGGATAAATGTTTCTTCCCCGTTCCCCTGCAGATGTAACATGGTTCCATTCTCCTACCCTCTCATGTCAAAAGAAAATTGAAAAATGTTACTGTTTTCATTTTTCAAGTTAGCTGTTCTGAGCCACAGAGAAGAAATACCTATTTTTTGGTGTTCTACAACTCACTTAAATCTCAGAGATTTATATTGTCTCCCCTGGCACCTCTTTGCGATGTCTTTCCCTTCCCTATCAAAATTTTAAAAGAACTGCAAAACATAAAGATGTTAGGATCTTGTAGAAAATATTTGCAAATTCTGTATAATTTAAGGCACAGAGCACTGTAAATAAAGGAGTTGCCATTTCTAAAAAAAAATTTTATTGAAAGAGTTGTCAGGGTCTGGAACAGGCTGCCCAGGGAGGTGATTGAGTCACCTTCCCTGGATGTGTTCAAAAAAAGGGTAGATGAGGTACTTAGAGATGTGGTTTAGTTTAGGATGGGAATGGTTGGACTGGATGATCTTCAAAGGTCTTTTCCAACCTTGTGATTCTGTGATTCAAGTATGTTTCCGGTTAATGTAGAAATGCATAAGAATAAATATTTATATGCATGTACAACCAAACCAGGAGCTGCCCCTTAACATACAGGCTTTATATTTTTCTCATATTTACTCTAAATGATCCATTTACGTCCGGTGACATTAGAGCATCTGCCTAAAGGTGTCCGTCATCTGCAGACATCTGGCTTTGCAAGGTGGCCACTGTTTTCTTTCCATAAAGGATTATACCCATCGCCATTTGTCACAGAAGTCAAGGAGAGGTCACCTGTCTGTCCAAAGTCTAAAAAGGATTAAATTTAAAATTAATCATAAACTCATCTTCGTTCCTGAGTTAATATTCTATCTTAAAAGACTGTCTTTAAAGGGTTTCACAGTGCTGAATAGCTTGTTTCAGGGGATCTACAAGGAAGATCTCTTTAGGCTAAACCATCACACTGAACAGCCACTGCTACAACCTTATTTCTGCAATCAGTTGGAATTCCTTCACTGAATGTACACAGCTGTAAAATCACAGGTCTGTTGTACCATGTTCATAAAGGTATTAATCGGAAAATAATTTGCATGGTATTTATTTGAGAGTACCCCAGTGGCCACCAGTAAAACTTCTTGTAGTGAAAGGTGTTGGTGCTGCAGTCTGGTTATTTCTTGATTAAGCAACTCAAACTCCTCAGTGTCTAAAAAAAAAAAAAATAAATTATCCTGCCTAAAGAAGGAATAACTCACTGAGAAAAATAATCTTCATACTTTGGTCATGAAATCGGCTCATGATGTTTGGTAGTAACACCTTTGTATTAAAGTGCCTGCTTAACTCTGGGTCTCCTGTATTTAACCAGTCTCTTAATAACGAGCATCATATTTGTAATGAGAGGTTCATTTTATGTAACCCCCATCTGGGGTCAGAAGACTGCTGTCAGTATTAAGCTACGTTACTAGTATTAAACCACAGTATATGCCGGCTTTGCTGAAATCATGCAGCTTGCATTAACCTTTTGCACTTTGGTCACAAAGGAATGAAAAATATGCCCCGGGGGATAAAAAGACAATAAAATACTGTCTAGTTCAAGTACTTGTAATACTTGGAATGAATTGGTGTAACCACTAACCTTAGTGACCTACTCCTGAGTTTGCATTTTGAATGGCACTTCAACAGCCTTTAGTAGCATTTGAAACTTGCAAGTAATTAACTGTTCTTTCAGCATGGCTAAGTAAATGCCTTAGGATGCTCTATAAAAGTTCCATTTCATGTCTTGGTTCACAAAACAGCCTAATGATTTAAATTGATACTAAATCATTTTGAGTAAGTCAGAACTGTTTCCAGACACACTATCGTGGTATGAAGCCATAGTTTATATACTTTGGGAACAATAATTTCTATAAAACTGCAGTATGTGTCTAACTGAAAGATGACATCAGTTTGCCATATATTGCTACTGACATCTAACGGTGTTTTCCCTAGTGATTTTGAAATGTAAACAATATTCTTTTCTTTATGTACTGGAATCGACTGCAGGATCTTAAGCCCTTTTTATGTCTTTTCCAGTCAGTAATAATTAGTAGACGTCTTTGGAGACGTTCTGGATTGTTGTCTGCTGTATCACATTCTTCATGACAGTTGTCAATTAGTTTTGTTAGAGATGAAAATTTATAATGCTGATACCTGTGTTTGCTGTTTTATGATGTTGTATTTCAGATTGCACGCATTGAAGCTTATGTACAAGTGTACAGTGCTAATTAGAATCAGTATCTGTCTGGGGTGTAGCTAATCTTCAATGTACTTAGTGTGCTGAGAGTTGAGTGCTCCTTCTGTAAATGAAAAAAGGTAGCATAATGTAGGATAATTATATGTTTGTTAAAATAGCATTTCTGCTATTTCTCAGGAAATATGAATACTTATTTTCAGAGTTCCTTTCTTCCTTGTGCTTCATTCTTTTATGTTCTTTGCTTTAACTTTGACTTTGAAGTCCTTGAGAAAATGATTAAATATATAAATTCAGCTTCTTTTCTATTTGACTACCTATATCTCAACACATTGGGAAATGGTTAGCAGAAGAGGATAAATCTGAATCTACAGCTTAGGGAAGACAGATGTTCTGTATTCATTACGTATTCTGTGTAGCCTTAAGAAGGTGGCAGTGTTTGCTGATAGATATGTTAAGAATATTGGATCAAACAGTGCCGTATTACAGCGGCCTGGTTTCATTCTACATGAATATATTTAACCAGTGGGAGGGTGAATTTTATGCAGAGGTGATTCGTGAAACAGCACAGTAATTTCCTGGTTAATCAATAGGAAAAAAATGAATTTCTTACATTTCAAAAGAGATGATGTTTCCAAACTATATCTTCAGTCTAATGTAAAATGAGATGTCCATCATGTAGTAAATAAAAGTGGGTTAAAAATTTTGCTCACTTTAAAAATCTTCAGAATGCAAACTATCAGGAGATGGCACACATGCTTGCCCTGTGAGAGTAGTGCTTCTGTGTGGTAGCTAGTGAAAATCAGCCATTACATGAAATGGAGTCATAGTAATGAACTTAAGAATTCCCCTTTTGAGTAAGATTTATATTTATACCCAGGAAGAACTGTGCTTTGATAAGAAAACCTGAGTTTTTCTTTTTAAATTGAAAGTTAAAATTGTCATGCAGTGTCTAGCAAATAGAATTCCAGTTGCACCCAGTTTGAAGTTACAGGGCATAAACCACAAGTTTCATGTTAAAATCTCCCAAGTACAGAAACAGAAGAGTTTGCATATTGCAGTTTACTGGAAATAAGTTAATCTGCAGTGACGATTTCTTTGTATCCATATTTTTCTTCAGCCTTCAACTGTAATATAGTCCCAAAGCCCTTTGCTGATTTGAATGTTTTAGAAACAGAAACAATGCCAGTATAATCATTGCTGCTTTTTGTAACTTCCTGTGCTTCAGAGCCACCGGTGCCCATTGCTCCACCTCAGCTCTCCTCAGTCGGTGCGACTTACTTGTGGATACAGTTGAATGCCAATTCCATCAATGGGGACGGACCCATCATTCAAAGGGAAGTTGAGTATCGAACTTCAAGTGGAAGCTGGTATGACATACAACCTGTGGACTCCACCAGCTACAAGATTGGGCACCTGGACCCTGACACGGAATATGAAATCAGTGTGTTACTTACAAGGCCAGGTGAAGGAGGAACCGGATCTCCTGGCCCAGCTCTCAAAACAAGAACAAAATGTGCCGGTGAGTACTCAAAAGTGATTGGAAAGTTATAAGCATCTTTCTAGGGTTGAAACTTGTTATTCCACTAGTAGTTCTTATTGTCTGCCTTAAACCAACAGGCTCGCTGGAATTAAGACTGAATGCTTCCAAGTATAAGCTATTTTCATTTGCCAGCTACCATGACCTTGAAACCAGCCTTCAGTGCTAACTGTAGATTGTATATGAAGTCATGCCTGTGCGTGCCTCAAAGTGGTCAGTGTAGAGCACTGTATAAATAGTTTTTACTATAAGGTGTGCACTGAGCTGTCTCCATTACATGACACCTCTCTTGCCCGTGTATGGGTTTCAGGTTAGTTCTTTTTTTTTTTTTTTTCTTTTTTTTGGCTATTATCCCAGGCTTTTTGTTTTAGATAAAGTTGGGGTTTTGTGGTTTTTGGGTTTTTTTCTTTTTTCAGTGTCGGGTATATCAAACCTATAGATAATGTGGAAAGACATCCTGTGTCACAACGAGAGTATACACTGTTAAGTCTCAATCAGTAGATGAGGTTTAGCAGAGGACAGCTTTCTCCAGTGACTGACAGCATGTCTTTTCATTAAATAAGACAGTGTGATTTGTGGTGCTGTGTAGCAGCCTTGGCTCCCGTTTTGGATGTTGTAATTAATAGTGCTGACCTCTGACTGTAGAAAGATACAAAGTAGACCTATTACACGAAAGCAATTGTACAGTAATTTTCAGGAAGAGTGGCACTGATGTTAATTTGGGATTCATCTGCTCAGAAAATAATAGAGTATACTGTGACCTGGATTTTTTTTTTGTCATTAGTATTTTCCCCCAATATTTTGAACCTTCTTCCTGCTGCTCTAAAGTTGGTGGAAGATAGGCAGAAGTGTACCTAGAAGAAATGGGACTAAGCAACTGTTGTTAGCTTATTGATCTTATTCTTTTAAAGAATGGCTTGGTGTCATTTGGCTTTTTAACAGGAAAAACTACATACTACAGAAGAAATAATGTTGTATTTCCATTGCATATAAAGTAAAGTTACTTTCTGTAGAGTTACCTGTCCGCCTGTCAGTAGCTAAATGGCATTTTAGTTGAACGAATCGGTGTGATGTCAAACACAGAATGAAATGTAGTTGCTGTCAGAATGTCAGTGTTATGTTTTGAAGATGCAAGCTTATACAAGTACTAAATCTTTGATATTCTTTTGGGGTTTTTTTCTTCTTCTCGTTACTGGAAAGAAGTATTTAATGAAAAAAAACCCCAAAATACAGTACAGTTAAGCTATATTTAAGTATTTTATCTTTATTTTTCTTTACTAGACAGAGATACTTTCAGCTTAGTCAAAAGTGAAGCATAAAGATCCCTTCAGGAGGGTTTCTGGATCACTATGCCTTTCATAATAATGTAAAATGATCTGTCCAGACATAGTAGTTATGTATTTCATACACCAGTACTTAAGATATTTTAAAATAGATGAAACAATTTTTCTCGTAGTCTGATCATCTGTTCTACCATAGGGTGCTGTGTAAGGGATGGGGTAGAGGGTGTGCTGGGTTGGCACCAGCTGCCCACCCAGTCACTTCTGCCACGGCACAGGGAGAAAATAAAAGGAAGGAAGGAAGACTTGTGGATTGAGATGAAGAGAGTTTAATAGGTGATGCAAAAGCTGCACTCACAAGCAAAGTGAAATAAGAAATTTGTTCTCGATTTCCCATTGGCAGGCAGATCTTTAGCCACCCCTGGGAAGCAGGGCCTCAGCATATATGATGGCTACTTGAGAAGACAAATGCCACCACCATGAACCCTCCTTTCCTTGAGCTTTGATTGATAAGCATGGCATTATATCGTGCGGAATATCCCTTTGGTCCGGTGGGGTCAGTTGTCCCTGCTGTGTCCCCTCCCAGCCTCTCGTCCTCCTCCAGTCTGCTGGCTGTGGGGATGGAGTGGGAAAAAGAGGAAGTCTTGAGGCAATGTGAGCACTACTCAGCAGCATTCAAAACACTGGTGTGTTAGCAACCTTGTCTTAGTCACAGATCCAAAACTAGCACCATGCAGGGTGCTACAAAGGAAATTAACTCCATCCCAGCCAGACCCGGTGGAGAGAGAAATACAGAATTCAGTTGTATTTATAACCATCAGATGCTTTCTGGTCTTTTTGATGGTACATGCTGTTGGGTATTTAAACATGCATTCAGTCTCATAAACCACTTGCGTCCTGGAAGAATTTTATTACCTGGTAATGTCTTGTAATACATCAGCATTATTTGTGTTTTCATTAAGCTAAACAGTAACCCTCTTAAATTAAAAGCAGAAAGTGTTGGATGACTGAAAAATTTAAATTGAATGATGACATTAAATCTTTCTCTACAAATTGGCTTTTTTATAGCAGAAGATCCTGCTTTGAAGGTGTAGTGGTTATTGGTTAACTGTTAGGAAGTGACATGCTAATAACTGGCCCAAGGGCTTAAAAAAAGATGCTGATAAACTAATGACGGTATAATTAAGCTGGGTAGGAGTAAAATAATGCCAGTCTCCAAAGCTTACCATAGAATTAATAAAACAGGAGTCTTTAAGAGAAGAGTCATTGCACCTTTTTAATTACTGTGATAATTGTATGCTGCTTGCCTGTTCCCTAGGGGTCTGGTGAACCACTCGGAGACCTGAAGCAGTATGCTAGTCATTCAATAATCTTAATAGTTCTCCAAAGCATTTGAAATATGTTTTCATTTTAGCAAAATGAGATTTCAGAGGCTTTAATAGACAAGTCCTATCTGTTACTCTAGTAAATAAAAACTTCTATAATTAGAATGCAAAGAAAAAATAAAAACCTCTCCAGACTTGGCTGCATTACCCTCAGTGGAGCACTTGCATACTTTCTGAAGTGCTTTGTTTCCTTTAGATAAAGTGTAAGTTCTCTTCCAGTGTAGTGTTCAGGAAGACCAAGGAATTGTGTTCAGGTCTGGATTAAATTTACCCTAGAACATAGAGTTCAGGTTTGAAAAAGAGGGGTCTAATGGAATTTGGCTATTGAGAATTGCATTTGAGTCAGACGTAGAAAAAGGGGTTTCTGTTGTTTCAGAGCCTGAATTTGAGGCCTCTTTGGGTTGTCTGGAACTTGAATCACCTTGTGCTGTGCTCAAAGCTTCCCACAGCTGTCTCACATGGTGTTATGAACCTAGAAAAGTGCTGACATTTAAAATACAAGGAGATGGGAAGAAAATTCATCAGGAGATACATGACACAGCATTTCCTTTATCCATGATAACTCAAATTACTCCTATATACATTTTCACTTTGGTAAAGTTGTAAAATAAGAATTCCAAGGTAGTTGCTCGCAATTAGAATTATTTATCAGAATGCTTCACACTTCAGACACTGTTATCTGAAGAATAAGACTGTTAGCTCAGTATGACACTCACAATGCAAACCACTGCTGGAGAGACCCCAGCTGCCCTGCCATTGCTAGCAGCTAAATAGCTGAACAGATATTTGAACCAAAGAAATCACTTTGCATATAAGCACAGAACTAAAAGTAGCTCTGGCCATATGGGATATGAGTTTGAGGATCTGAGAATCAATAGTTCTGTACAAAATCCCAAGCTGTTATCCCTTAATGAAGAAGATCGGGAACCCTCGGGTGCCTGAAAAAGTCCAGAGTGAAATCTTCTCTAAATCTGACCTAAAGCCAGTAGAACTGTCCATAGTAATACCCAAGTAGGAATGTTGAAGGATTAATAAGGTAGACTATGCTTTTTAGATTCCTCTTACCAGTACCAGTATTTTCATGGGTAGAATTACTTACTTCAGAGCTTTGCAACATGTTTTATATTTGACATGCATTGCATGACACAAATCCTTATCTACTATGTGTCCCTATGCTCTGATGGTGAAGTCCCAGTTAAAAAAGTCTCCTGGAATATCCAGAACTGCTTAATGAGCTTCTGGAATTTGTTTTTTTGCTATGGCCTATTATGAAATGGTATTTCTAATCAATGTTGATCCTTAAATCTGCTGGTGAACAGATACAGCTAAAGCCAGCTAACTTAGGAAGAAAAAATAAAATAAAATCCTCTCTTTTGCTAAGGGAGGGGGTTTTGAAGGCCTTCTAGGGATAATCATTGCTTTTTCTCATCATGTTTCTTTTTTCAGTGTGACATTTGAAATAATCCTAGAAAATTAGCATCTTTCCCTTTCCTGAACCAGAGAACTCTATTGGAATTTAAGAATTTAAATTAAATAAAAAGACTACCATGAAAGAAACTTCTGATGGACTATCCCCACATTTGGGGTTTTGGGGGTTTTTTTACAGTCAGAATCCTACTTCTCTGTAGTAGGACACAATCATTTCCTGGAAGTACTTGCAAAAACAATGATTGTAAATTTAACTAATAGTTTTCCAGGCAGACAGAGAATTCACATGTTCCTCATACAAGGAAGCAACAGGAATGTTTTAAGTAACATAGCTCATTTTGCTGTCTGTTCTGTCCCATCACCTGAGCTCATCAGAAGGAAAGCTGTTAACTCCCAGTACAATTGAGATCTTGAATCACTGGAGCAGGTTAGCTGTAAACTGTTACTCCTAGAAGGCATGTTACATTCTGGAAGAACAGACACTGTCTAACTGCATCAGGTCCCAACAGACAAAAGGCATCTTTAGGAAGGCAGTATGGGACAGCAACTGTCTCGAGCCCTGCAGGCAAAGTCACTGTGCTCAGGGATGCCAGCTCGTGCTCCACCACTTTTCTCCTGCCCCATGACATGGAGCTCTTGCCAGGTCCCACAGTCTGTAGCCCTTAGGATATGAGATTCTAAATACTCAATGATCTTTGCAGTTGGTCTTCCCCATTTTCCACCCTCCCATTTCTTTTGTCATTGTAGTTAGTCTCTCCCTTTTTTCATGCCCTAGCCTGCCTTGAACCTCAGTGGTACCTACTGTTTATTTCCACGCTCTTCCCCATTCTATATCACTATTAGGAAAGATTAATTTCTTCCTAAGAACTTCTCTAGGTTGAAATGGTATCTGCCTTTCTCTGTCCTTGTAGGCTTCTTTGGATCGTTTGACCCTTTTGTCTTAAGAAAAGAGGAAGGATCTTTGTGTCCCTGGGAATTAAGTGCTTCCTTCTTGTTGCTATACCTTGGGGGACTGCCTGTGAACAGTTCTGGTTTTTTCTTCAGGGGTATATAATGAAATCTTAATGTCCCTTACTTTTGTGATCATAAGAACATGTCAAATTGAAGCCGTACTGCAGGTTCTTTTCTACAGCTTTTTCTCAGAACTTGGCAATTTTCTCAGAAGTTCGAAGTAAGGTTGTGCAGCTGTGTTTTATCAGAGCTAGACCTCAGATCACAGACACCTGAACCCTGAGGAGGAGGGTTGCAGATGTTGCACCGTTTTCTTTTCCATGGAAAAAAAATTTCAACGGTACTTCTAAAGTCACTGTTCCAAACCTGAGGCTGTAATAAACTTTAGTAGGAAGTTGCATTGATTTAGCAGAACAGGAAGTCCACAGTGAGCTTACGTTTCATGTATGGTTTCATTGTGAAAGTAAGTTACAGTTTTAATTGAAATTTGGAATGAAGAATACCTACTGTGTCATCGCTTTTCCTAATGCCTTTGTGATATACAAATCATTCCCATATAAAGTCTATTTTCTCATAAGGTTAAAAGCTAGTATTGGATTTTCTACAGTGTTAGCAAGTGAATCACACCTTTTGGATGTGCAGTAGGTAAGACAATAGATTTTATTAGAATTTCAAGAAAATATTACCTGGTGGGATGTATATCCAAGTCTCTGTGTCAGTTATCACTTAACATCTGATGAGGAAACAAAAAAAAATTGCACCATCTTGGAAAGGGCCCACAAGTGACGTCCAGCTGTGATTAGTGTATGAATGTTCTCCCTTGGCAGCCACTTGCTGGAAACAGCCATCCAGATTGCTCCTTAGTGAGCTGATTTCTCTGGTGCTGTTCTTACAGAACAGCCTCTTCTTTTTTTTTTTTTTATTGGATATCTTAGCTCAAGGAAAAAAAAACACCAAAGTGAATCAAATGTCTCCCATTAAAAAATGTCTTTCAATCCAGTTGTCCTCAGATTTTTTTCCTGAAGTTCCCCTCTGGGAATCCTTTAAATTCCTGAAAGAAAAAAAAAAAAAAACACCTCAGCAAGTAGCTATGGATGCATCTGCAACCAATGCCACCCCTGTCTTCAAGAAGGGCCTGAAGGAAGATCCAGGGAACAACAGGCTGGTCAACTTCACCATAGTCCCTGGGAAGGTGATGGAACAACTAGCCTTGGAAGCCAAACAAAGGTCGAATACATGATCAGAAGTCTGCATGGATTCACAATGGGCAATTCATGCTTGATTAACCTGACAGCCTTCTGCAATCAAATGGTTTGGTAGGTGAGAGGAGAGCAGTGGAGATATTCAGAACTGGTCTGGACATAGTAATGAGCAGCCTGCTATAGTTGACACTGGTTGAGCAAGGGTGGAGTAGGGGTGGTTGTACCAGACGTACCAGCCCCTTCCTGCCTCAGCCTTCCTGTGATTCTGTGTTTCTGTCGAACACTGGGAATAGAAGCTGTCACCATGGTGTCTATTAAATTCTCCCAGACTGCTTTCACAAGCACGGGTGTATCATGGCATCTCTACTGTATGTCTGAAGAAGAGCAGCAAAGCTGGTGAAAGCTCGATAGAGCAAGTCTTATGAGGAACAGCTGAGGGAACTGGGGTTGTTCAGTCTGGAGAAGAGGGGCCTTAGCGGAGGCCTTAACGCTCTCTACAAGTCCTGGAAGGGGGTTGTAGTGAAAGTGGGTGTTGGTCTTGTCTCCTAACTAACAAGTGATAGGACAAGAGTAAGTGGCCTCAAGTTGTGCCAAGGGAGGTTTAGATTGGATATTAGGAAAATAATTCTTCGCCAAAAGGGTTGTCAAGCACTGGAACAGGCTGCCCAGGGAAGTGGTTGAATCACCACCCCTGGAGGTATTTAAAAGATGCATAGATGTGGTGCTTAGAGACGTGGTTCAGTGGTTGGACTTGGCAGTGCTACGTTAACAGTTGGACTTGATGATCTTAAAGGTCTTTTCCAACCAAAATGATTCCATGGTTCTATTCTGTGATGCTTCTTCAGATTTGTGGTTGCTAATGATACATGAAAAATAAAATGTGTATTTTATAAAGGAAGCTATTACCAGGGTATCTACCCTTTCATCCCAAGTGTGTATTTCCCTTGCAGGAAAAATCACAGGTTGGTTCTTCATTCAGTGAATCTTCAGCCTGTGCCCACACTTTTCCTGACATCAGCAACTAAATGAGCTGGTGCTACGTAGAAATAAGTAATCTCTGCACTTCTGTTTCTTCATCAGTCCCTAAATATGTATTTTTGGTTTAGTTACAGCATCCAGAGGTCTCAGTGGAGAAACAGAGTATCTTCCCCTCCCAGCAGCTTAGGGGGGGGCCGTACTGACAGGAAGACTCCTGTGAAGATCTAGGTCTGTTGGTTTTCTCTCTGACAAATGTGCTGGAGTATAAGGAACATAGACACATTCTGGTGATGATAAGGATGTGGAGTGTGAAACCTGACTGTCAGATTGGGTTGTTTTGAGGAGTTCCTCATTACAGGGAGGAATTCTTTCCTGACAATTATAGCTGCATTAACACTGGGGTGGAAAGGGAGCATTTGTAAAAAGAGCTGCCAGGTAGGACTGTCTTTGGTCCTGTGAAAAGCAGTCATATAAATGGAGGTTTATAAACTGGAGTTTATAAATGGAATGGAATTTCAAAACATTTGTAGAGGAAGAAAGTAACCTGCTCTTGGAGACAGACTGGCCCTTCACCGTCTTGTAACAAACCTGCGGGGAGGGGGAAGTTATTAATTTCACATGTACCACGTGGGGGGAATGTAAAAAAAAAGAAAAAAGACACTTGAGAAAAAGTAGATAATAGGATTTCTCCATCTCCAGATTATTGCAGTATCTTACTAATTATAAGGATAAGCTCAAAAAACACACACTCAAACAATTATTTTACCCAACTTTGATTCAGGAAAAATTTCTTGGTATGGAGTGAAGCTAAACCCAGCAAGTTGAGGGGTGTACTGGTTGTAAGCAAAGGACTGTTCTGTGAGCACCTTTACTGGAAGTGATAAATAGATTTACTCATTAAAAGTACTGATAGGGCCTTCCTTACTATTACTACATTGTGAACAAACTGAACATGAACCATTCCATCCATGCTTTGGATCTCTCTTTTTAGAAATACTATTCATGCAGATTTAAAGAAGTGCTTTGGTATTCTATTATTTAAAACAATTAGAAATACAAAAAAGGAAATGCTGTGGGGACAGGTGCCTTCCCTGTGGAGTTCCTTAGGTGCCCTGAATTTATCCTTAACAGCTTTCTGCTGAGCACTTTTACCCCCTCTTCTTAGGGCAATTTTCACATTGGTTATCCCAGTTTTCACATCTGGTTATGCCATACTGCCTTCCAGTTGTAAGCAAACATCACTTCATTATTAATCATGCTGATCCTTAACATGCAAAAACATTAGCAAATGAAACAGGAGATAATGGTTGTCCTCTGATGTAGCCAATGGTCTTAGCCATAACCAAACCAAAATCTTTTACACATTTGAAGTTGCAAAAGTATATTTAGTTCTTCAACTTATGTCTAAAAGAATAACTAAATCTGCATTCCTGTGGGTGTGTACGTGTTCAGATACATACACACACATATATAACCCCATCGATCCAGTTCCTTCACCTATGTGTATGAACGTATCGTCCCTATGACCAGAGGGAACTTAGGCTCTAAAGAACAGGGGACTTAATTTTTAAAAAATGGTCGAATCAACTTCTCAGCCATCTGTTTTAGGAGCCAGAACAAACAAGATGTCCCACAGACAATGACAACAAATGCCTGAAGTCTGAAAGATTTGTCTGCTAAATATCAGCACCTTGTGATGGTAATCCCCTTTTTCCCTTACGACAGAGGTGCAAGGCAAGAGGTAGTACCCAATTAACCAAGAGTCTGCTGTAAAATGTAGTATTCGATTTTTAGACTTCTGTTTGTCTGTCCTGTTCCTCCTGAATGAAGTTTGGCTCTCTCTCATCTTCTGGAATTAAATCCTGGCAGGACAGTGTCAAATTTGTTTAAATTTGAAGCAAGTTATTTAAATTATATTTGCCAGTGGTTTTAAAGGGTGTTGAGAGATGGAAATGGATGAATGGACAGACAAGCTGTTCTGTTTTATTATTTTAAGGCTCACCCTTTTGTTTGAGACTGTTAGACCGTGTGCTGTCTTGCCCAGCAGCTTTGGCCAGTTGTGAAAACACATAGCTGCACAATTTGATTGGAGCATCTGTGAAGCATGATACATCCAGGAATTACGTCAAAACACTGACATCAGTTTTGAATACTTCAGTTTTCTTTTCTTCAAAAACAGTTGCTTGCAAAGAAGTAAAAGCAAAGGTTTGCAGAATGGATGCTGTGTTAATTCTACCTCACTTCAAAGGAGAACAATCAGGCACCTCTCAGGTGCCTTTTTTTTTTTTTTTTTTTGAGTGCTTGGGAGGCACTCTGGGTTTCCAAAGCTGTTTGTTTTACAAGTGTAGAATTGCTGAACGCAGAATCCAGCCCAGCTTTCTGAAGGCTCCCAGGATGAAGAGCTGTCCCTTTGAGTTCTGACTTTTCTGGTGCTACTTTTTGCCATAACGTACTATTACAACTTCAGACTGGACTGTAGACCAAATATCTAGTTTGAGACCTGAAATCAGGGCAGATCTTTACTTTGGAGAAGAAAAAAAAATATCTCTTGAAAGTGCTATGTCGCTGCAGTGATGTGAGCAGTAATTCTGTCCTACAGACCAAGGTTCTCTTCTGGTCAGCAAGCGTGCATCAAATCTCTGTTTACAACTACAGAAAAATAAATTTGAGACAGATCAAAGAGCACCAGACCTCTGTTTCTATAGATTTAAAATAATAGCTTTGTTTGGTAATCCATCTAATTACTGCTGAGTGTGTTGGTTAAGCAAGGAGGAGCATCCCTGAGATGCTTCCAGAGTCTTATAAGCGACAGATGTTTAAGGGAGCAAAGCTGCTCTATACTTTTTTGTTAATGTGATCCTACATGACTAGATGGATTTTGGCCCAAAGCAAATAAAGCATTTGACACTGAAGACATTGAGCAAGCAAATATTTAAATCTCTAAAAGGAAATAAGAAATTAAATTCGGAAATACAGTGCATAGCATGAACTACTGTCTTCAAAGAATAAAATGCAGATTAAAATAAGACTGACAATGAAGTTAATGATTTAGGGCTCTTGCATTTCAGCAGTCATGTTCTTTCATCCATAGGATGATCTTACTTGGAATGAGAAATATGACCAGCCATCTAAAATACTTTTCATAACTGTGGTTTTAAATTCATCCTTCTGATGTCTGTATTTAGCCATTTTTCAGTATCTACCATCCTTTTAGAAGCTTTTTTATTATTTTAAATATCTTAAAAACTATTTGTGCATTTATTTCATGTTTACTAATTTTGTTACTTGATACAGTTCCTTGTAAAGGGAAAAAAAAAAAAGGGTTTCCTTTTGGGAAAGGGAGTGTTCAGTTTTTTCCATTAATTCATGATTCATCACTTTCAAAAAGCTCTTTGAAGGTGTTTTGGTCCAGAAATTCTGCAGTAGAAAATGAAGCTTGTACCGGCCTGTTATCTTTTAGTATTACACATATGGGAAAATGCATGTAAAGCAGAAAGGCTGTAATAAGTGTTTACTCTTGACATGTAGAAGTGCCTTTTCATTTCGAAAAATTTATGTTCTTTGGAAACAAAAATCAAACTGTCTGTCAGTTGCTCTTTGTTTTGACTGTTTTTTGCAGATGTCTTGTTTGCAATTAGCTTATAAATACTCCAAAAAAACCCCTGAACCCCAAACCTAAAAATACTGAAGAATTTACATAGTTACTGTTCTATAGTCTTGAATTTGAGAGGATGACCCGATGTGTACTGCCATGTTTGGCCAAGTAAATGAAAAAAAACCCAACTTTTAATGACCTGAGCATAATTATACATGACTTTGGAATGACAACTGGCAAAAATTGTACTATAATTAAATTTCCATTATAAAAGTTTCATCTTTTTTGTCTGACATGTAAGGCTAGATTGTGAAGAGTATTCATTTATAAGAGGAAGAATTAGAGAGCTATAATTTATAATTCAGGATAATCAATGAAAGCATTTCTTTTGTCAAGAAAGCTTTCACTGACAAATAGCATCGCATTGTTAGTTGTTTTAAAAAGAAACTAAAAATTCTTCAGTTATTTATTTCACTTACTGTAAGAGGAGGTAAAAAATTCTGGTGGCTGAATCAAGTCTTGCAGTTATTCAGAGTAATATTATGCAGATAGGGCTTCTCAGTCTGTTTTTCTCTTTATTAAAGTTATCTCCATCTATATCTAAGGCTGTTCATAAAGAAGTAGGGTCTTTATAAGATCATCGTATCAAGGCTCTGTTTAATCTTGAACAGAATTGGTTCTAATACAAGAAGTGATAACATATTCTCATTTTCAAACTTTCCAATTATTAATTGAGAATGAACCCTTTGCTTTCCAATACTGCGGTCTCTAAGAAAATTCATCGAAACATTGTGAGGGTATCCTGTTAATTTCTATATAATCTTTCAAAGGGAGCTCCAGCAAAGATTAATATTTTTAAAAGTTTTGGCACTGGATTTTTCAAAGGCAACTGCAAGCTTGGAATCAGTCTCATTTAACTGACAGATGGGTGATGCTTCTTCCATAGGCTCATTTGAGCTCCATATTTACAGAAGAATTACAGAATTTATTTATTTGTGTGGGTTTGTTATCACTGTTAATTAGACACAGAGTACTAACTCTACACTGATTCCATTATATTATAATATCTTTATTATTTAAACAAAGTGTACATGCCTTAATCTCAAAACATGATTCTTATGTACACAAAAAAATTGGACCTTTGACTAAGTAAATATGCCTTTCGTCTTAACCTATAAATCTCTTAAAACAGTGGACCTCTTTCTGCTCTGTTAGCATCGCCAAATAGTTTGGCATGAAACTAGTTTGGTTAATTCTGGGTTACAGTGACACAGTCTCTGCTAAGCAGTCAGTGTGCCATGTTGTACTGAGTTCCTAAAACAATATACTTGAAAATAGGTTATTTTCATAATGATAATTTTCAGAGGCTTGCTAAAATTCATTCACTTCTCTGGGTACTACTGCTTTACCATTAGTCTTTTGACTTACAGAGCATTGCTTATGAAAGCAGCCAGTGTTAATATCCTAAAGTCTGCCAGAACAGTACTGCTCTGCATTAATTTTCATGCTCTGCAGTAACTGCTTCTTGGATATTACTGCAAGTTGCCCAGGCCAGTTTGTCTATCTCTTTCTTTTCATTTAGACTACAGGCTTTAATCTCTGCAAACTGACTTACGCTTTGATTTTTAAAACTATACGTTTTGCAATTAGATATCATCTCAAGGTTTTATTCTGCGTTTAGACCTTAATAGATGCACAATTCTTCAGTGGATCTGCCTAGAGTTTTTTTCCTTGAAATGAAAAGGTTTCAGCTGTCTTCTCTTGTTGAGAAATTTTAAGTGGCATGGCCCTAGATGTCTTCTGTAGTAATTCTATTCCACTATCAGTTGATTTGACAGGTTGAAATGCTGAAATGGCAGGGCAACGCAGTATTCTGCCTTTGCAGTGTCTTCAGGGTGCATGAAGAAGAAAAAGGTAGCCCTCAGAGAATTCTCTGAACATCAGGACATCACAGATCCACATAAATGTTTAATTATTTCTTTGTAGGAGATAGCTTGGTATCTTGATCAAAAATAGGCACATCTAGTACAGCTGAGCAACTGATTGGAGCAGATTTTTATGCAGTTCTTAGGTTGTATGTGAAGGGTGACTTTTCTGTTTCTCAGAGTTACATCTCATAAATCTCAGCTTATTTTTATCAGCACAGGTAATTATTTTTTCCTTATTTTTTTTGCACAAGATTATTTCTTGCTCTAAAGGGATGGTGGAGCTATTAAATGATGGTGGAAAGCCACATAACGTTGGATAAACTAACTTTACACTCATTCTTATAAAAAACTTAGATATGTTTGCTAAAAATTTATAGTATGATAAAAGAGGAAGAGTAGTCACTTCAGTCTAAATTGTTAATATTTGGCCATGTTACACAAACAGGTGAGAAGAGACTGATAACAAAATGTACGTGACAGCTGTGTGCACTGGTATCTGTAGGTGTATTCTTGCTTGTGCTGCTTCTGATGCAAAGCACCAAATTTTAGGTTACCAAATTACTTGGGAAGATATTTAGTTGCTTTACTTTAGCATTCAGTGCCTGAATCCAGGCTACAATAAAATACATGGGATGTAATTTAAAGTAGTAAGGAATGTCTTGAATTTTATCCAGTATGAAATGTTAAAGAGTGTATGCTATTGAGATACTGTTTCTAAAGAAACTTCAAGTGATGTCATTTGCCTTGGATAGTACAGAATTGGCTCTGAATTTAAATCAGAGTTTTGCCATGCTACAGGAAAAGCACAGGGCACATGTTGGTGCTTGGGGACGTGGTTTAGTGGATGGACTTGGCAGTGCTAGGTTAAGCATTGGACTTGATGATCTTAGAGGTCTTTTCCAACCAAAATGATTCTATGATTCTATGTAGAAGAAAACATAATTTTTGCCTGTTTTCAGTTTTAAATTCCCATGGATTGCAAAAGCTACAATTTTTTACTGTGTGGGAGAGGGAAGAAGGCTTCAACAGTGTTGCAGTGGTATTAGATTTAGAGATCATGACTGAAATCACTTTTCCCAATGAAAAACAGAAACTGAATGTGCTGCAGCTCCTTCTACAACTAGACAGCCTGTGGGAAGAAGTCCTGGGTCAGTAAACTTTTACCTGCTCAGAGCTTGAGACCTGAGAAAGCTGGCACTCTTTGTCCTAACCCTTCATACAGAAAAACAAGAAGGGTGAAAAGCAGGTTTTACAGGTCGGTGGGTGAGCAGAAGTGAACGTGGAATCAGTTTTCTATTGTGGTGGGAAGAGGAGGGGTAAGCTCAGTTCAGATAGAAGCTTCCTAGATGAGGATCAGGAGACCCTTTAAGTCCTTTGCTTTGGCAAAAGTTAAACTTCTGCTCTGGCTGCAGCTCATTGATTCAATCCAACCTGGGCCCCCATTTTTTGCTAATTTCCAGCGTTTTCTTTTGCTTGTGTCCCTGGAGAAAACGTCTTGCCTACTCCTTATTAACTTTCCTGTTTTATTCATTGTGTTTCACACCAGTTTTGTGTAGCTTTTCAAGTATAAACAGTATTACACAATAGGTTGTGTGGGTGTAATCCTGAAAAGCACAGTTGATAAAGCAATAATTCAAATAAAATAAGATTTTTTTAAATTATTAATATTTTTAAAAACTAATAATGATCTATTGCTGAAAAACAAATTCCAAGGTAAGTCTGTGGTATTTATTGGCACTAATCAGAGATGCAAAGAAATGTTAATTTTCAAGGTACTAATAAGTAATCTGATTATGCCCTATTATTGTATTGCCATCATGCTGTTATTTCAAGTAATTTTATTTTGGGAAAAGTAAGCATAAGCCAATAAGACTAGACTAATTTTGCCTTCTGTGATCAAACTTGGAAAGGTTTTGTCGATATTTTTTTAATAAACTTTCTGCTGGCAAAGTCCCCAGAATCGCTGTGAGTAATTTGAGAAAATACTGTGGTTCTTTAGACAGCTTAGTGCCTGTGGAAACAATAAATGTTACTCCAATAAACTTATTTTCTAAGATTGGGCAAAAGTAAGGGCTGACTAACTGAGAATTACCTCCAGCTTTTGCATATGCTTTCAGGATCCATGCTTGTGCTTGTGTATCTTCCATAATTTCTGGAGTCAACGTAGAGGGGCAGATTTTGCAAGAGGCTGATTCAGAGAAGGATCCAAACAAAGTGTTCTTACTCACCTTTTAAATTCATCTTTTCAACTTTATCTTCTTTCCACTGATGATAAAACGCTTCTAGGGAGACCAACCTCCTCCATCTTTGTAAATGCACACAAGTCTCCTTGGGAATAAAGTTAAAACATTCTAGGATGAAGATAAGATTTGCTGCCTCTGTAAAATATCTTAAAGACCTGCCTAGGCTGTATACACAGTGATACCATCAGTCCTGATATCCACTGAAGGACTAAAATCAGTTATTTTCCCAAAATAAGGTCAGGAACACCTCGTTTAAAGCCTCACTTATAGGCCATTGTTGATTAAATTCTGTGTTAGAAAGTGAAATAGGGCTTTGACTTTCTGAATCTGAGCAGAATGCTCCTTGCTCTGAATAGAGAAGGCAAATGTCTCCTTAATCTTCCTGATGGTGTCCATTCATTTTCAGATGGGCCAGTGCCAAGGTTAAAGTATAACACTTCAACTCTGCTTGCTCTCAATGGCTGTTTCAAGGATACTGCTATTTATTATGTCAGTGGAGTCAGAAGTTGTCCAGACATCTAATATAAACACGGAAACTTCCATACCAGAAAAAAAAAACAAACCCAAATTCTGAAGTTAGTTGCTGTGGATTTTCTGCAGCTGGTGTGAAATACTCTGAGAGATGTTGGAGAACCGTGATGCTTAAGAATAAGATGACAACAGTAGCATTACTGCCAGAGTGGCATGTTCTAGAAGAAAGAAAAAATAGGTCTATCATTTTGTCAGAAAGATTTGCTCTATTTTATTTTATTTTTTCATTTTTATTTTTATTTCTAACAGTTCTTAAAGGAGGGTAGAGGTTGGGATGGTCTTTTTGGTCAAATCTACAGAAAAAGGCTAACTTATATTCCTTAAAATACACTGCTGTAGCTAAATCAGTTGCCAGATTACATTATGCTGGTAGTTTACCTGTATGTTCACAACATTAGTTTTTTTTAAAAGACCAGCAACATATGTTTTGAGTATTGGGGTTTTGGGCACACTACAGCTGAGAAGTGAAAATGCATTTCAAGTACACGCCACTGATAGCCAAAATAGACTAGAAATTACAGTACATGTACTGAGATGACTTCTTATGTTCTCAGGCTATTTTCATAGCTCAAAACAAGACTTACTGTACAGAGAAGTGGTGGCTAGAAGAACAGATCTGATTTTAGCCACACACACTCCAAGCCTGATGGGAGAGATGGGAGAAAGCACTTGAACAGACTGTATAGGACTGAAAAAAGGGTGACAGTATGGAAGAAAAATCATAGGCATGCCAGACCTCCCTCTTCCCTACCAAAATACATCCCAGGTTCAGTAGGTTCAAGTCTGAGACGCTTGAATTTTTTAAGACATGTTGCAAATGTTTATCAGATTATTCTTAGAAAGTTGTCCTGTGCTGCCTACTTCTTCACTTTGTTTCTTCTTGTGACTGCAGATTTTGTCTAGAATCTTTACTTTTTTCCTCTCCTTCCTCTGCTGCATGTTTTGCTTCTGAATCAGACAACTCACCCCTCTTTAGCAGGTCACTTAGGGTTGGTCACATTACACTTTACACTTACTAAGTAAATTTGGACACCTGAAAGAATGTGGTAAATCTTAGGCTATTCCATTTTACTCTGTTCACTGTGTGGTAAGAGTGAATGGAGTGAAAATATTAAAATATGGCTTGTTTTAAGGTGCAGACTGTATGTTTGCTTTACTCTTAGTAAAAGGAGTACTACTGCCTTAGTACTCAGAGTACTTCTGTCTACCAGAAATGGAAATGCTAGAAGTAAAGCATATATGGGATAGTGATTTTAGGGGCAGGATCTTTCTGTTTTGTCCTCAGATTCATATAGGTAATGGATTAACAGAAAAATCTAGGCTAATACATATGAGATTTTAAGAAAATTCAAATTACCAGAAATGTTCAAAATAATTATTTAAAAATACAGGCTACTGAGGCATCATTTGAAATAAAACAAAAGTAATTCTTCATTTGTAGAATTATTCATTTTCTTCAAGAATTTTTTTCAGAAGGCAATGTAAATTGCCACAGGATAGAAGAGTGTGGGCTGTACTAATGACCACAGAAATGTTCCCAGCCTTACACATCTAACAGTCAGACTGGGATTTTGTAGATCATGTTACCAGCACCTTTGGAGCTAGAGACTGCTGTGAAGCTTTGGCTAAGTGACTATTTCAGCTGTGGTCTGTTGTCCTTGGCCAGCCAAGGTCTCCTGAAGTGTCTGAAAGGAATGCCAACAAATAAGGGAGAAACAGCTCTTTTCTGTCCTGTGGAGGAATTATATTTGGCATAGTCGCTCCTTGGGCTCTTCAAGCAGAATTGCCCGGTGAAACCGATCAGAGGAGCCCCAAAGGGAATACTGTCAAAGGAATCAAAGAAATGGGAATGTCCTGCATCATCTGGTTAATCTTCCTTGTAAAATAAAGAGTGGCTTCAGAGTTGAATTTGATCTAAGAAACTCTTGACAGTTTCTTTGATGTTTTTTTCAAACCAGTGAGGAGGTTTTTAACCTATAGTTTCAGCGCTGAAGAGACATCTATTGTTGATACATGTGTGCCATTTGGTTTCTCTATGATGCCAAGAATTTGTCAAGTGTTTTTGAAACTTGTGGTGGCAAACTTTTTCTTTAGTTGCGTGACACTTTCATCAAGCATCATCCGAGTACAAAATCATTTAGAATATAACCAGGGTGAATTGTGGACTCAGCACACATTGATTTGCAATAAATCTAGACAAAAGCAATCTCATCTTCAGTAGAGCACTGACTCCTCCAGGGCTCAGGTAAACACCAAAAGAGACAGAGCTGCTCTTTCAGAAATGAGATTTAGGAAACCGAAGGCGGTATTTCTACATGGGTTTCCAGAGATGTGTTATGTTTTGGATTATTCAGAGTTAACAATGTTTTTCCCAACAGAGATATTGCAACTGCTCAAACAGTGCTTACCTCAGCATGGAACCATTCCTGGATGCAAAGGAGCAGCTGGGATCCAGTTAATAATGTTCTAGTTGACCACAACCCTATGTGACCCTGCATACAAGGAGGGTCCCCTGGCAGACAGCATCATTCTGGAATTCAGAGCATGTTTGGAAAAGGAGTAAGCTTAGGAATTTGGACAAAAGCCAGAAGGCGGCACAGCCACAGCATCTTGGAATATGAGAATCTTAAATCAGCGAGGAATGTCCCTGGTAATGAGAACTCTTTTAGGAAATATATTCTGGACTAGTTTCAACTAGTATTTTTGCAGAAAAACATAAGGAGAAGTATTGGCTTCCCAAAGGATTGGATTCTGGCCCCAGCACATATGCTTTCCCATTTTTTTTTCCAACAGTTCCATAGTTCCTCTAGAAAGGTAGAGCTGCAAACTATCATGCAGATAACCAAGCATCCAAGTAGACTGAGCGATAGATTTTTATTAGACACAATAAAAGATATTTGCTTGGAGATCTTTTCCTTTTTTTTACAGACCAGTTTCAGTCTTTCTGAAAGTCAAATTTTGAGAGAACTCAAGATAGTCAGAGAAAGCTATTTTTGGCGCATAGTCTTCCAAGAATCATGAAATGGGTATTTCTAAAGTGGGATGATGAGAGATTTGCAGCCTATATAAATCCTATTACCATGCAGACATATAGTGAAATTTCTCTTACGTCATGGATTGAGAGATCTTTTGAAAATACAGAAGTGATACCTTATCCTTTCTTGGAAAAAGTTAGCAAATTTATTCATCCACTTTTTATAGAAACTGATTGTGCTATAATAAGCAACAGGATCACCATCAGGTAGGAACAGCACTTGCAAATCTTAAATGTCATGGATTATATCATAAAAGGTGACTTGTGGAAAGATCTACTGTCAGGATACAGTTATACAGAATATAGCTACTGCTTGGAAACATATTAATAGCAGAAGGAAAAAATAAGAGGAGATATGTAATGACACTTTTAACAATCTGCAAGTCGTACTATTTATTTCACATTGAAAAATCAACTTGCTTTTACATGCATACAAGCAGCAAATCAAAAACTGGGCAGAGAGTAGTAGATGGAAAAAGTGGTTTTGTTTTCTTTCTGAACTTTCTTTAATCTGGGGGAAGCTTTGCATATATGAAAATGGCAGCTGCAACTACAAAAATATCTGAAATATTTAGTCCAAGTACATTTTAACCACAAGAGCATTTTCCTCATCTTGGACCTATAGCACTGTGTTGGTACTAAACTTTTCTCAAGTCCATTCGTTGAGATCGAAGGAACATATGATTAAATTCAGATGTTGGGATGTTTTCCCTGATGGCTAGTCTGTGGTTTGTAGAGCTGCAAATGTTTCTCTCCTCATAAAAGAAGCAATTCCTTAACTTTAATGATACCTGTAGTTAAGTGTGGTTCCAAAACACATAATGCTAATGATATACAAACTAATCACACCATGTGACTTCCTCTGTAATAACTTGTGTAAAACCAATCTGTGGCATGGTTGTGGATCTTACTCTTCGTGTACTTTTCAGCTTTTATTTTATTGTGCTTGATTCTGGTACCAGTTAGTGATTTCCTCTTAATGATGAGGTATCCAAAAAATGGTATGGCGTGTGTGGTCTTTTCCTGGCTTTTTCGTGACTCTACCAGGTTAATGGTGAACTGGTTCTGCTGGAGTGCAGACAAAAAGGCAGATCTTGGGGTCTTACCTTCTCTGCAGTAGCTGTGCCGTTAGCAGGGTAGTTAGCATCACTGTGAATGGGTGGAGACTCAGGCCCTGATCTTTAGTGGGTATCAGATCTGCCTGGCGTGGACTGTGGTAACAGCCATCTCTTCTGTAAAGCTGCTGGCAGAGGGGTAATTTCACTAGTGCTTTGGTTTGAACTGATAGTTTCCCCAGCAATGGCTAGAAACCACATCCACTCTGTCATTTCAAAATTAGTTTTTGAGACAAAGCGGAGGTTAGAGCTCTTGATTTGTACTTTCATTGTTTTGTTAAATCAGAGAGGTTTAGAATTATTAAGTAATGAAAAAAAGTGAAAAGTTTCATGATTCACTCCTCTGTTTGCATAAAGCACAGTTGAGTGATTCTGTGATTTCTTTTTTTTCCCCCTCAATGTCTTTGATTTGCAGACCTCCATGAAATTTTTAACAGCTGTACAGCTGTGCCATTAGTGCATACAGCACTCTGTGTAATGCCTGTAGGCCTATTGACTAGAGGGCTGCTCAGTTACCTGCTGAGGATCGCATAGAAGTAATTGATGGAGCCCCAGAGATCTCAGCTGAGAAAGACCAATCCTGGTAATTTATAGATGGGTTTATGGTAAACTGTGTCATCTAGACCAAATCGGTTAGTGACACTTTTTACAATTTTTTTACAGATTTTTTAACAAATCCACATGATTGTTGCTTAGCTGGGTGTGTTTTCCAGCAGGTGGGCCCAGACCTGGGTTAAATTCTGAATGAAAAGGAAGCAGTGCTGATGCATGTCCATGCCTGTAGCTTCTTGGTACAATGCAAGACTCCTTAAGATTTTTTTATTTGGCCATCTCTGAATGTTTGATTCCGAATGAGTTAAAGCCATGTGCTGGCAGTGGGAGCCACAGAAAATGGAATCACATTGTTCTAGGAGTAGAGGGGATACGTAAGATTTCCATTAACCCATGTTAGGTCTGTGTAAGGGTTCCTAAGAGAAAAATGCCTGTAGGCTAAAACTCATCTTTGCCTTGCTCCTGTTACTGAGGTTAGAAAATACGGTGTGTTATTGGGAAAAGCTACATCGCAGTGTTGTGTTGTGCTCTCATGGTACCACCTCTGGTCTCAAAGCTCAGATGGTCCTGCTGACGCCTCACACCCAGTAAATGGAGATCAGCCATGCCCACAGTGGCATGCAACAAGAGACCAGGGCTCTTCATCTGCAGGCATCGGTTTCAAGGCACTGAGATAAGATGAGAAATTTGCATTGGTAGTGATAGAATCATTACGTCATATTTATTTTTTGTAAACTATTTATTGTACCTGTAAGAGTTCAACATAAAAAGGTTCCTCATTGTAACGTCATAAGGGTTTTCTAAACTTCAGATAAACAGTGTCTGCCACACTTGCTGGTCATAATTGATATTCATTGCTCAGCGCACAAAAAATATGGTCCATGATTAGCAAGAAGCATCCAGATATACTCACGTTGTGAAGTCTTTTGTTTATTTTTCATGCAATTTGGTCTATAGCAAACCAGAGGTTACACGCTGAGTAGGATAAGGGGATATCATTATTGTTGATGTGCTTTGTTTATTTAAAGTTTTAAACTAGTTTTATTTTAGTGACAGTAGAAAGAGTGGTTTTCAGTGATGCAATATAATTTATATCTTGTTTCTAGGTATCAGTAAGGAATATCAGATAGCTTACTGTGACTTTTTTAAGAAAAAATAAACAAAAAATCTTAGTCATGGAAAAGGAGAAAATTTCAGAAAAGCAGGGGAAAAGTTGGAAAACTACTTTTACTCTGTTTGTGCTTCATAAACTTTACCAGCTGAGTAATGTTCTGTAGTAGAAGAAATGGATCCTGAAAATGCTGAGTGCTTGCACAATACCCTTAGACATTAGACCGTAATTTTTAAAGATTCAAGTTCTTAGAGTGTAGTTGTCCTGCAAATTTTATAGCCAACTCTTTCTAAAATAGGTATGTGACCAAATAACGCACCCAGGTAAAGCTTTGTTTCTGCTTGTGCGCAGCAGTGTCTTACAGCATTAACTTGTTCTTGCTAGATAAATCCTTTACAGCTTAAAAGAACTTTGCAAATTAGGGATGAGGTATTCTGTTCTACTCTGGGTTTTCAGTAATCAGGCCTGTGCCAGAAGCTTTCAGATTCTGTCATGCAAACAGAATCCTCTTGAGTTTGTACCCTCTTTACAGATACACTGCAACGTCAGAAATTCAGGTAGAGAAAATATGTGATGATTTCCTTATCTTCCTTTTTTTTTACTTGGGTTCCCTTTCCCCCTTCAAAACCAAAACCCCCTACATATGCTGTTGACTAATAACTCACTGCAAAGGCTAAGGAAGGAAAGAAGTTTCTAAATATAGTGTTATATAATAAACAGTAAGTATTTGGGTTATAAAAGTAGTAGCTATATTATATAAAATACAATATTTGCTATAGTATTATATTTTTGCTATATTGCCTAAAACCATACTTATACCTATATATGATAGCTATATCACATAAAATTAGTAGCTGTATTATATACATTGAAGGAAATGTATGATGCTGTGTGACATACAGAATAGGAAGAAATTCCAGGTGAAGCCCACAGTATTAAATATGTATTTGGCATTCACTGCCTTCAGTTGCCTGTTTCTCAGCTAGTATTTTTCTAGCAACAGCAGCTCAGCTACAGTGACCTGCCACACAAGCACACTGCTAAGAAACTGAGCCTCACTCAGCCCATGGGTATCCACTGGTAGATTACCCAACTTCACAGTAGGTTGTGCCACAAAAGCGAAGACCTGCGCTGGCTGCCAGTGAGCTGGGGGGGGGGGGTCTGGAAGCCACATGGCTGTGTTTGCATGGGACTGTGTGTTGGAGCCCTCGGGCTGAATTGGCTTTGCCTCCTGAGCCCCTTCTCCACAATCTGTCTTTTCTCCACTGCACCAGCATTGGACGTTCCTATTCCAGCTTTGCAGTGGCCTGATTTATACAAGGGTTTTGTATCGCCCATAGAGTTTTTGTTCTGTCTCAGTTACCTCATCCTACCGCTACTCTGAACAATAGATAATTGGTTGTATCTATATTTTAGTTGCTCACAGCCACGCAAACTTGACTGGCACTATAGTTTGTGATGTGCCTGTGAGGCTGTACTGGTTTAATTGGAGTTCTAGCCTTGAACCATTTTTGAGGCACCAGCCTACAAGTTGGCCAAACGCTAATCAGACAGTGTGTAGATCCTGTGCAGCTTTGTTAACCTGGCATTAGTGTCTCAGGAGATGCTTTTATTCCTGTTTTTTATGATAGCCCAACATAGCCTGAGTAAAATCTGTATGCAGGCTCTTAATTTTCACGTGTGTTAAGGTAGCTAGGAACTGGTTTAAGATAAATAAGCCATTCTCAAGGAAATTTGAAATTAGTGTGTTTTATCTGAACTGGTTTAAAATTTGCATCTTGCCAGTCCTCTTATGTATCATAAAGGTTTTTTGTTCTCAGTAGTCCCAAGTATAACTCCTCTGGTCTTTTTCAGTTGCTAGTTGACATGCTTCTTGACTTCTCAGCCAGCCACAGAGAGAAGAAAATCTAACCTGGGGTAGTTTCCACAACCTTAGAGGTAGTTTTGTGGAACATTTTGCCTGTGGACACTTGAATATGGCCCATCTAACCTGAATTATAGCTCCTTTAAAACTTTTTATACTGTAGTGGAGCAAAGTCTAGAGTTTTACGTGGTTTCATGTGAGCTGTGAAATCCTACTCAGCAGTTTGAATTTCTGCAAAGAAGGAACAAGTCCCTAGGGACGTGTAAAGCTTTAAAACATAAAAAAGCAGGGCTACAATCAAACATTTTCTGTTCTCAAAAATTACATCTTTGGTTAAAAATGAGCTTTGGCAAATCTCTCTCTTCCCAAGTTGTAGGCTCTAAATGGTGGCAGGAAGTCTGATGTATCAGGATTACAGCTCCTGCTCTAGAGGGCTGAGCAGAAGCCGGACTTGGTGATGTGCGATAGAAACAGAGATGATTTTCCTCCAGTTTGGAGGTACTTGGTGAGGAGACGTATGAAATGGAAGTAAAACCGATTTGTGTAATCATTATGACCTGCATATGCACACAAGAGTAGTTTTGTTGAAGGGCAAAGTCAGATAATACACAAAAGCTTTTTAATTTTTATAGCTTCTGAAGTAATAGGGGCATGTTGTGACTCTGGGGCATATTAACAAACTAAAATCTTTAATTGGATGATCCTTCATAATACTAACTCAAGTATGATGCAAATTTTGTAAGAAAATAAAAATTTTAATTTTTAATGCTGTCAGACATCTTTGCAGTGTTCAGAAAAGAGACAGAATTGCAGGGCTGTTCCGGAATATTTTTACAAAATTATCTACCATCCATGCCTGGTTATGCAGATTGCAAGATTTTTAGATGGCATATGCCCTGACAGGCCGCCTCAGAGGATCAGCCTGTATTTTGGTATGGAGATGAACTGTTAAATGTAGGTGAATAGTTTTCAGCCTGGTAGGATTTGAAGATGTGGTAAATTAGCAGAGAGAACATTAGAGAGAACATTGCATAAGAAGTCTTTGCCAACTTAGCGAGGTGCTAATATTGCTGCCATGTTAACTACCAATATCAGATCATCCTCCTACATGCCGTGGAAATTGCAGACTCTCAGATGTGTACAGTAGGAGGCTGACAGTGAAGCCCCGTACAATGCAAAGTAGATGTAGAAAAATAAATAGAAAAATCAATAAACAGCTGCTGACACAGTATGGGAAAATTATTGGGTGAGGAAGAAAGCTGGTGAGGTGTCTCATTCTTAAGCTTAAAATAAAAGTTTTGAAGGAAAAAAACCCTTGGGTTTTGGTTTTTTTTTTTTTTGGTCTTTACCTACTGTTTTTAGAACAGATCTGTAAAGAAGACAACAGTCCTCTTCATACTGCTCTGTGAGAGTGTTAAGAAACAAATGGGGTTTTAACTATCCTTTTACAAAGTGCTTAAAAAAGTACGTGACTTTCTTTTCCAAATTGGATGCCTGTCTTTTCCATGGAGTAATAGTAACAGAAATAGCTTCTGGTTCTTTGCATAGCTTTACTCCTTTCTTTGCAACTTGGTGTTACCCTTAGGACAAGCAACGAAAACTTTCCCTGCTTATTGCACTGGGCAAAACTACTAATGCACCTGTCCATGGCTTTATGTTGCAAAAAAGCATGAAGAACTTGAATGCAGACATTGATTTTGTATGTGGCTCTGAAAGCAGATGCTGCTCTCAGATTCAGTTTGTGGAGCTCAAGTCTCAGCTTGTGTTACCCAGACACGTGAGGCCAGAGGAGAAACGTCTCTGAGACCCTCACGTTCAGCTAGAGCAGCATTTCTAAGCTCTACTTTGAAAAGTTGAGAGCAGGCTTTTGTCCTATGGCCTTGTATCAGCATCAGCATCCAAAAAGCAAAATTAAGAGGTGATTGGTTCTTTTTAAATGCTGTTGGAAATGGCTAAAGGGATGATGATGAAAAAACCCACAGCTAGAGCATCAAGGTCTGTTTTGATAATACATTCTGGGACTGCTTTCAAGCAGGCAGACACATTAGTAACCTGAAAAGGGCAGCATGCATGTTCCCTAATTCATTTCCTCCAGCACTGTGGAATTGCAGATTGTGATTGGAATCGAAATTCTTTGCTTTCGAAGCTTAACATAGATGATATCAGTGTAACATCCAATTTTTAATTGCCCAGAAGACTGTGAGAGGGTGCCGTGTAATTTGTTTACTTCTAAGTCTTTCACTTGTCTTAATCTGCTCCCACTTTTGAAACAGAAAGCTAATTTTTGTTGGCATGTGCCTCCACTCACGTGCATTCATTTTACATTCACACCTTCAGTGTCTTTCTAGCCACAGACACTTAACATAGTTGTCTTTTATCAAAGTACTAGCACTGGAAGGAATTCTTTTCCTTCATTGTGAAGTTAGTTTCGTTAGTTTACCTTCATGACTTCGAGAAGAATGGAGAAAGAATTAAAGCAGTTGTCTGTATGGAAGGAAATCATGAACCAAGGAATAAACCTGAATTCTCTTGTTGATTGATCCAAGTTGCTTCCCTGATTCTCTTGCTTTGCTTTGTTTTGTCTGGTCCTTTCAGTCCACTTAGTCAAGCTAGGCCACAAATATATTTGCTGAAATAAAGCTAATGTTATTCAAATGACAGCATGATAGGTTGGTGTGTGCAGTTGTTATAATAATTTTTTTAAATTTTATGTGTAATGTTAAAGAAGAAAAGATAATATATTGTTTTGTGATAGAAATAGTAGTCCAGAGCAGTCAAACATGTAATTAATTAAGTATTTTTCAGGTTGCTTTTAATGGTTCTGATAGTCTGGGCCCTTTACTTAAGAAGTACTAACAAATGATGTTTACCTGTCATCACAAGGCTCAGTTCAGTTCCCTAAACACAAGCAACTACTTAGTATCTTTAGAGAGTCCTTGTAGTGCCCCTGCTGGTTCTCCACCAGATAGATTAATGCAGTAGCATCTTCATCCTGGTATTGCTTCTGCAAAAGGCAAACATTTGTGTTCTATTACTATGAAGTGCAGAAATGCGACACAGAAATTAGAACTGTGAGAGTAATTGTCTCTTACGGGTACGTTATGCTTCAGTTGTTTACTGCTAAGTGAAGTGGGAGAAGTTCATGCCATAGTAGGCAGTGGTAAAGGCAAGAGCTCAACACAAGGGAACCCCTTCCTTGCTTCTGGGTTCCGAGCGAGGCACTGCTCTGTATACGTGTGAGTCTGCAGTCAGAGCCTGACCCTCTGCAGATCTTGTCAAAAAAACCCTCAGGCAAGTCTGCAGATCTTGTCAAAAAAACCTTCTACCGTGGAAAATACAAACTATTCCCCATGACTGTTCAGCGTTTATGTTGCATCCCAGTAATGTATTGCTATGAATCCAGAGAAAAATTGTCAATTACAAATATCCACTTGCATGCTCTGGTAGCCAGAGAGAGCCTTGAAGAGGAGGGTTTTGCTCATCTCTGTCCTTCACATTTCATTTCTAAGTGCGCTGTGCAGTTTCATCTGCAAAACTCGTTCTGATAAGCTCACTGAACTGCTGAAATAGTCTCCTTTCAATAAATCTACAATTACACATTAGTTAGAGCATCCACCGCTGACTAAATCACAGTATGAAAGGGCATAAAATGTATATGTAATAAAAAGTACAATGTGTACAGTTCTTCCTACACTGACCCAAATCACTGCTTTGAAAGAGTGCCTTACACAACATTCACAACACAAACCAGACAAAATAACGTAGGGTTATTCACAAATCTTACTCCAGTTTTCCTTATTTAATTCTTAACAGTAAAAAAGCGAGTAAACTTCTTTCTTAAAGCTTCTTCTGGAGCATTCTAAAATAAGATCTCACCTTTTCCCCCTTGCTTGCTCTCCAAGGGGACTTCAGAGTTTGAAGTTCTGTGAAATGTAAAAACATGCCAAGATTTAAGCCATGGAAGACAAATTCTGTTGCTCTGCCCGTGACTTTCAGTGAAAAATAGGAGAAACACATTTTGGTTCGTTAAACAGTACACACCATGAAAAGGGAAGGGTAGGAATGTAGCCTGTATTCCGACTGAAGGGCAGGATTTGGTGCTGAGGGCTGGCCCTTCCAGGCCTGAGCTATTGCCCAGTTCCCATGAATCGTTCTGAGATCACAGCAGATGCAAGAGCCCTGCCTAAGTACTCTAGCAGTTTTCGTGCATCAAAGGCAACTAAAGACTCCAGTCAGCCATGCTAGGGAAATTTTATTCAAAAAACAAAAGTATGTGAGAAATTCTTTTTAACTGTATTGTTTATAATTTTCAGTAGACTGCAGAATGAACAAGATAATCAGAATCTCTCCATATCTTAACCCATATGTCCTTTATGCACTATCTGAAAAGGAATGAGTTCCAGATAAGATACAGTTACCCACGAGATTTGTCAGAGATATGTAGAGATATATTCAGAGTTTAAAAATATAGACTGTAGGAATTTTTTCATCCTGACATAGAGCACATGTTGTATATGTAACTAATATTATCTGATTTTTTCACTTGCTCTCTTCCGTCCCTGTATCTGCATCTGTTCTGCAGTCTCTGGTTTCATCTTCCCTTTTACTGAGATTGTAAACAGGGGACAGGTGCTGTCATTTAATTTTGTATGTATTTAGCTACTAGGTCAATGGAATATTGAATAATTATATAGTCTAGGCCCACTGGTAATATAAGTGGTTATTATTATTATTATTGGTGTTAGATTAGGCAGTACTGGGAGAATATTGTCTGCTTACCTGATCGCTTGATGATACAACATGTTATTATTTTTAATACAGTTAAAGTGTCATGGTTTTGTTACTGGGCTACTGTTGAAAACTATGTTCATATAGTCTCTAAAGTGTCTGTTCTCTTTCAAAGGATGATACTTTTTCCCCCCTGAAAGGTTTCTCTCACTTATGTTGCCTTATTGCTATTTATTTATTTATTTATGTTTATACATGAGTCCATTATCCTCTCTGGGAAACCAGTGTTGCATTTTAAACCAGTCAAGTGATTCGACTGGATTTGGCAAAGTACCTGGGTGGAGGGCTTGAAAGGAATGGTACAACTGATTCCTTGTACTTATCTCCATTATCCTACTTCACTTTTGATAGATGGCTATTCAAGAGATGAGTAGTGGGTCAAGACTTTTATTAAAATCAAGAGATAACTGTTAAGTACATTAAAGGTTGCTGTGGTGATTTTTAATACCCAGTCTTGAATGAGAAATTATGACTGTCATTCTAATGCAGTATAAGTAGGGATGTACAATCTAAATAATAAAGCAACATTTTTGAAGTAGGTAGTATTGAAAAAATGTTGTGCTGCTTTTTTTTTTTCTTTTTTTAATTTCTTCTTATTTGTCACACACCATTAAACGTCTTTTCCTCCAGGCTAAACTAGACACCTGCTGCTTTGGCCTACTTATCAAAAGAAATGAAACATTTATTGGCATGACATCATTGCATTTAAACTTCTTTGGAAGATGAAGAAAATTACCCACCTGAAATAAACTAGGATGCCATTTAATAGCTAGATGAGCTACCTCCTTTTAGCAGAGGAGTGCTAATTTGTAAATGATCACTCAAGCTCATGGACCTCTGTGTGCATTCTCCTGCACACATACACAAGCTCCCAGAAGGTTAATATCCCAAATTTTGACAAGTGGCCACCAACCTCACCTTGGGAAGAAGGGAGAATAACCAGTCGGCAAGACCAAGGACTTAATGATGTTATATGTGGCCAGGTTTTAGAATTAAGGGTGTGTTGACATCAGAGTTGGATTTTAAGTCTCCTGAAGCTCTTGTTTTAAATTACTGGCAGATTAAAGAAGAATGTGTAGCATACAGGCTATTACCATCATTGGGATTGTTTTCAAAACTTAAAATGGAAGATAGTTTGGGATTTTTTGTGGGGGTTTTTGTGAGTTTCTTTATAAAAGCTAAAAATAAAACTTGATTTCTGAAGCACAGTACTGTAGATCGAAATCTGAAGCTACAGTCAAACTATATAGAAGAGATTGACTGATGCATTCCACCTGTCAGCCTGGAGCTCTCAGTTTTCTCTGTTCATCATGTACTGCAGTCTCTTAGGAGCCCATAACATTTTCTTTTGAATGCTGATATTGGGTATTGCCAATGGGCAAGCTACATTTTCTTTCGTCTAGGTTTTTGGAAGCTCCAGATACTTAGTCCACACATAGTGCTTCATTCCAAAAGGGGGGGGGGGGGAAGCAATTAATAGCAAAAAATTTTGCTTAGAAAGAAAGGAGCTATTGCTCTTTTCTTTTTTGAATTCTCATGTTTTTTACTAAAACTTTCTTGGAGGCAACAACATCAACTTGAGCTTCCTAGGGGCTCGCCCAAAGCAAACCACATTAGAAACTTGGGGCAGTGTTTCAAAGTAATGCTGCAATACTAATATTTGTATATTTCTTAGTAAAAGCTATCATCAAAAAAACCACCACCCTAAACAACAAGCCAGTCGGTCCTTAGCGGGTCCTGACACGTGGGGTTGTTCCATCCTCGGTGAAAGACTTTTCATCTCTCTTTGTTGAATGCAGTGAGGTTGGGCACTTCCTCCAGGTTCAGCTGGTTGAGTTCACTCTGATTGGCGGGCATGCCTTCCTACAGAGCAAGTGCTTTACTAACTCTCCTCTCAAAGCGTGGGGGTACATTCCTTTCTTCAGATCTTCAGTGAATACACTGTACAATGTCAGCTCCAGTATCATCACCCAAGGAGTACCACTTCTAACCAGTTAGACTTCAAACTGTTGAACAAATACCCTTTGATTCTTAACGGTGCAAACTTGATACTGAGTGTGAGACCATCTACAGAAACACAGCTAAAGCAGTTGTTCCCTCTGTAAAGTTTGTGCAATTCGTTGTTCCCTCCTTCTTGTAGCATCTTGCAGTTTTAGTTTGTGAATAGTGTCCTCATGGTTGGTGGTGGGGTGGGGTTGTTTCTGTTTGGATTTTCTTTTCAGATTTGGTGACCGAGATCTTCTCAACTTTCTTGTTGTACACACCATTAGTGAAAATTTTGACTAGCACTAGATCTTAGACAGATTCCCGTTAGTTAAAATTCACTTTGTGAGGGTACCAGACCACTAAATTTTTAATGTTTTTTGTCCAGTGGGTACTTTGAGTCCATGATGAGTATCTTCATTTATACTAACCCTCCTTAGCTTTAGGTTACAGAAAGGTTATCTAAAATAGTAGCAAAAGCCTTTAGCAAAGTCAAGACATAGTAACATATTGCTTTGTTTCCAAACTCAGGGCCTGTTGCCCTGCCATAGAAAGAAAACATTTGTAGTTTTCTATGTGATGTTCTTAGCGAGTCTTTGCTATCTTCTACTAATTTGTCAGGGATGACTTCTGTGTCTTGCATGCAGTTTGGTTAGTTTTCCATAGGCCTGCAATTGTTCATACATTTTCCTTTATGTTTTTAAGAAATAGCCTTTAAAAAAATAACAAGCACCATTATTTTTTGCCTTTTTGAGGCTTTACACACAAGTTTTCCAGAATAAATGGTAATATATTGAAGATACCACCAGTCAATTTTCAAGTAAAGAGGATGAGGAACAGGACTGGAGATTTAAAAATACCTAACTTGCCTGAGTATCCTTCAGCCTACCTGTTTGTTCCCTACTGTAGGCTAAGATCTTTACCCCTTGAATTTGTGCTTTTGCTAACCACTAGGTCATAGTTGATTTTTTTTTTTTAGAGGAGATTGATACAAAAAGGGCATTACATACTTCAGTTGCCTTGATATCGATACTGAATACTTTTTATTCAAGAATAAAACCGTTTTCTCTTTCATATGAATTTTTTACTGTGGATTCTGTGCTAGTTACACAGCTCTGCTGCACCCTACTGCTTCTGGTTTTGTGACCGGGCATCTGTGCTTAGTGATTTGATCAACTTTGTCACATGTTTCCTTCTCATCTCTAAGATTTGAAAGTACAGAAAATTTTCCACTTGAGTTTCTCACATTTTCTGATGGACACAGTTAGGGTTGGACAACAACTTGGATAACTCCGTTACCATCACCATCTTTTATCCAAAGAAGATGATATCTCATTCTGAAGATTTAGGTTATAAAGAAAGGAATGTAAAATAAAACCTTCCAGTCTCTGTATTGAAAAGTTTATAGCAGATTTGAACCTCGTTGCTTCGGTGTCTGTATTACTCTTGGGACTTGTGTAGCATGCACAGTCCAAGTGCAATGTTTCTGCAAGTCCCCCACTGCATCCTTTTTTCTCTCCCCTTCTGGGTTAGAGTATTGGTTCTCTGCATTACTCAAAAGAAAGATGTCAGGCTGACCAACTGTAAGCTACTTCACCAGCACAGCAGAATAGAGCAGGGCATAATGTTTTTACAAGTTGCAAAATTTATATTATACCCTTTAAATTGAAGGAGTAATGACCTGCCTCTCTGATTTTAGGCACAATTCTGCCAGTCACATAACACTGTGCATTTTTCTCTCAGTGAAATGTATATGAACATTAGCAGTGTAAATGCCTTGCATATCATTTGAAAAATGTATATATTTATTTGTTTCCTAAGGAACCCTGTATAGTTCCATCCTGAATTTTATGCTCTTTGCTGTTTCAGCAGGTAAATCTCATCAGGTGTTATCTGTTGATTCCAGACAATTTGGAGTCTGTCTATATAAAAGAGCTCCAGGATATTGTAGAGCTAGTCCAAAAATAAATAGCCAAGGTTTAGCATTTTTTCTTATGGTTATCTTCTCCTTCACATTTATGACTCATAGTGTGCGGTCAATGAATGAAAGGTATTTTGCTCTATTTACAATTTGAAAACTGTGAATATATAGGGTTTTCATTCCTACCTGTGGCATTTTCAGTTCAGCTGAAAACAACACCTGTTTTTAAAAGTTATTTAAGTTGCATAAATTTATTTTGGATCGATATCGTCAATGTAAAAATGTTAAGTTTATTTGTCTTTTGAGTAAGTAAAATAACTTATTTACCTAAGGAATACTTGAGAAGATTAGATGTTACAGGGAAGAGACAGAGGTTTCTGGGATGATACTATCAGAAATGTATTCCTGTACAGTACAAGGAGCCCTTGTAATGTTGGTTTATATGAGGCACCGAGACTTCAGATTATTCTGGAATATGCGTACCATGAAAATAACCTCACATGTCATTATAAATTGCCATGTAAAATCCCACTTGTCCATGTTTACAACTGTTAGGTTTCACATGGCTGATACCTACATTCACGTGCATTTCCTTGTTCAGCTCTGATCAGCAAAACCAGAGGTTTGTGTGAAAAAGACATCAAACTTCAGTTGCTTAAGGGCATTGTGAGTCAATTAAATCAGAACAGTGGAGTTTCTAGAAATGCAGTTCACTTTTTGCTCCTGCTGAAAACACCTCTTTTTTTTCTTCAGATGTACAGTGGCCTGGTGGTGATGATCTGTAACTGAAGGAGCAAAACTTGTATTTTTTTAAAGAGTAGTGAGAAAACAGGAGCACCCTTGATCTCCCAGGGGTCTTGTTCATCTCAGAGGTGTGGTGTATGGTGGAAAGTGTTCTCATGTGTGTCTGAGACTGGTAAGAGCTTTTCTTCACAGGCTGCTTTAGCAAAGTGCTCTGCATTTTAAGAAGCCAATTCTGCCCCTGCTCTTCAGTGATCACAAGGTTACAGGTTGAAGTTTTTAACTTGCACATATAAAATAAGGCACCTGCTGAAATGATAAAGCACAATGATAGTTGCAATACCTTTTATAAGAGGGTGTTGTAAAGTGTTTCTACGGTAGCTAACTGGCACCATGTCCCTGAAGAATAACAGGAAAAAGGACTGGAAGCAGAACATGAAAATTGTGGCAAAAAAGTTCTCTTGGGGAAGAGAAAACGTTTATCCACATAAAGAACTTTCAGGAGCCAAGGGTGAGGAATTGAGGTGAAGAAAATAATTAGTACAAGCTCAGTGAATGAGGAGGGACTTAGGAGAATTTTGGCTGTGGAAAAATGTAGGGAAAATTAATGCCTCCCTGTGATGAGTAGGTTAAAAAAAATAATGCATGGGAAACTGAAAACAGTAAGTGTTGGGGTAAAACAACAAATGGCAGAAGGTGGTTCTGCTATTTGAGGTGAAATACAAGAAATCTGGAGGCCAGAGAAGACTTCATTTATCTAGGGTGACTCGGGCATGGAAGCTTTCAGAAACCCCGGGTTTGAAGTCAAGTTGGGTTTTAACAATACCACAGGGACAGAGGGAACAAGCCTTGGCCATAGGCTGAGTGTACAGGGACTTTCAGGGGGTGTTGTGTGGGAGTTCTACCTCTTTCTTGCTCTGCAACTGGAAGAGGACTGCTCTTTCACGGTAGACTTCTGCTCACCTTACTGCTTAGCTATAAGGTCCATGGCTTGTAATTCTGAGTGTCAGTTGTCTGACCCTAAACAGGTGGGTGTTCTTTTTTTTTTTGCCCTCCAATTATAAAAAAGTAATTATTTATTCATTGTCTTCGTTAAACTTTAATAAATACATGAGAGACTAGCTAACACATGTTAATGACTCCTTTACATCTTCATCTGCTTGAAGATAACTGATGAAACCTATTGGAAATTAAGGCTATAAACTAACAGGTAGGGATTTCAGTCTAATCAATATTTTTCTGGTAATGATGGCAGTTTATTCGTACAAAACACATGGGCTGTAAGGTGGAGAATCAATGTCTGGAAATGAAAAACGAGTGTCAGCTTTGACAGGGACATTACTGTCGTGATGTCTGGAGGCCAGTGGATTGTGTTGGGAAGCAGAGCAGTAATTCTGTCTGTACGGTATGTGAGGAACTAATGAAAAAGTGAGAAACACTGATTCTCACTTGTGAGCTTGAGGCCTTCGGTAATACGTTCATCTATCCTTGTTTTTATCTTCTCCCTCTTTTTTTTTTCCAAGCTGCAACTCATAATACAAAAATATACACTCTCTACCTCTGTATAATCCAGTCTCCTCTGTATTATGTTCTGAGAGCTGGTTTTCTTTAATGAAGTCATGAGGAAAGCAGTGCAGTGTGCTTCGGTGTTCCTTACAGTTACTGCTTAGAAGACATCCAGAGCAATGTGGTCATGCAAAGTCTAAGCAAATATTACAGGATTAAAAGAAATTAAGGGACCAAGAAAGAGCATATAGAGAGGATAAATGTGAACACATTTCTTCATCAGGTCCACAAGCACTAACAGAAAAATAACAGTTTGTCTGCAAATGTGATCTGTAATCAAAGATAAAAACAAGTGCCACATTAAATTAAGAAGTGGCAGGTTTTTCTCCAGTGTGTCAGAAAGCTCTGATTCTGCAGTTTTCCTACACTAGTTAAGTGTGTCTGTGTCCCAGGAGGCGTTTTAACAGAAAGGAAGAGGCCGAACAGAGCAGGACTTTGCTATCAGTTACACTTCTGGGGCTTAGGAAACACTTCAGATGATGTGCAGGAAGCTCACTGGTTGAGGGAAAACACTGTTTATAGTTCTGCTAATATAGAAATAACGGCATCATTTTGGAAAAGGGTCTTTCCAAACTCTAGTGCTGTGCAGCTGTAGTAGTACAGAGAGTTTAGGTCTGGCACTAGGTAACAGTGGTCATTGTCCATCAGCTACTTGTGTTGCCTTGGGAGTTGTTCATCTTTGAAGCTGTCTTTCCATCCCTTGTCAAGTTGCAGTTCCCCTCTCCTCTCATGGTATCCACAGGTACCCTAACCACCCCACCACTACCACCTCCACGTATTGCCAAGTGCACCAGCAGCTGCTACAACCCTCAATAGTATGTTACTGTGGTGACTTGACCCTGGCAGGAGGCCAGGTGCCCACCAAAGCCACTCTATCACTCCTCTCCTCAGCTGGGCAAGGGAGAGAAGACATAGTGAAAGGCTCGTGGGTCGAGATGAGGACAGAGAGAGAAATTACTGTCATGGTCAAAACAGACTCAATTCTGGAAAATTTATTTAATTTATTACCAATAAAATCAGAGTCGAGTAGTGAGAAATAAACCCAAGTCTTAAAACACTTTCCTCCCATCCCTCCCTTCTTCTGGGTTTCACTTCACTTCTCATTTCTCTCCCTCCTCCCCCAAAGCAGCACAAGGGGATGGGAAATCGGGGCTGGGGTCAGTACATCACATGTTGTCTCTGCTGCTCCTCAGGGGAGGACTTCTCACGCTCTGCCTTGGCTCCAGCATGGTGTCCCTCCCAGGAGACAGTCCACTACCAGCTTCTCCTAAGCGAGTCTTTCCCACAGGCTTCAGTTCTTCAGTTCTTCACAAACTGCTCCAGCATGGGTCCCTTCCACAAGGTACAGCCCTTCAGGACCAGACTGCTCCAGCGTGGGTCCCCTATTGGGTCACAAGATCCCCATGGGATCACATGGGTCTCCCATGGGATCACTTGCCCCTCCTTTTCACTGACCTTGGTATCTGCAGTGCTGTTCCTCTTGCATACTCTCACTTCTCTCTCTGGCTGCAATTGTTCTTTGTGTTTTCTTCTCCTTCTTAAATATGCTACCACTGTCACTGATGGACTTGGCCTTGGCTAGCAGCAGCGCTGTCTTGGCTGCCATTGGCTCTATCAGGCATTGGGGAAGCTTCTAGAGCAGCATCTCACAGAAGCCAGCCCCCTACCCCCCCCACTGCTACTGAAACCTTGCCACACAAAACCAATACAGATCCCTTGCAGTTTCTCAATGAACAGTTAGATGTCAGTCACATGCTCCCAGCTTACAACTGACAAGTCTGTACACTTGTGGTGCTTTGCACCAGGCATACTTGACCTTTAATTCCAGTTATACATTTATAGTGACTAAACCATCAAGTCTGGTTATTTTAGCACAATTCTTCTTGCAACAGAAAGCAAGGCATGAAATACGGGCAGGGCTGCTCTCTTCCTGAGACTCCATATGTCACCTGAGAAAAAGAACTGGCACGGGACCAGGAGTTATGGTATCTCTGTCTGTTAAATGAACCTGAAGCTATTGCCTACTTTCCTTATCAAAAGTGCTAATAAATGAAGAGTTTTTCCTAAAGATATGGTATCTTCAGTACAGACCTTCATCTAGGCACCCAATTCATCTTATTCCATATTGGAACCATAGGCATCTGAAAACAAAGCCATGAGGAGTTTAGGTTAGACCATACATGTTTAGGTGTCAAGTGGGTGCACTGAGAGAAACTTTACAGTGAACTGAAAAGAGGGAATATACTCCTATTTTCATGTCTTCTATAAAGAGTAATCAGTGTATCCCAGAAATTGTATTTTCCTGATGTAACTGTTTGCCTGCAAAGCAAAGCAAAGATTGCACAAAGGGAATGAATACTTGTCCTGGTTTCAGCTATGATGGAGTTAATTATTTTTAGCAGTGGATGAAATGCCATGTTTGGGTGTTAGGATGAGAACAGCGCTGATAGCACCCTGATGTTTCTAGTTGTTGCCGGGCAATCAAGGACCTTTCTCAGCTCTGCATACTTCCTTACTAGTGAGAAAGGAGGGGACGTAGCCAGGACAGGTGACCCGAACTGGCCAAAGAGGATATTCCATGCCAGTTACGTCATGCTCAGTATAAAGGGGGACTGGGGGGAAGAGGAGGAGACAACACCAGGACGGGCAGTTTCCGGGTTCGGGGACGGCTCTAAGCTGTGCGGCCTGGGTTCTGTGGTTTGGTGAGAAACTGCATTGTGTATCACCAGTTTCATCTATTTTGTGCTTTAAACTTCTGTTATTGTTATATCTAGTTTTCTGTTATTGTTTAGTAAACTATCCTTATCCCAACCTGCGTGGTTCTGGTTTCTAGGTTGTGGTCTCTTTTCCTCCTTCTTCCTTCCCTTTTCCCCCTCCCCCAACTTTCCCTCCCCCTTCCTTTTAAAAGTACAAGCGACTGTGTGGGGTGCGGCCCTCGGCTGGGGCAAAACCACGACAATACTGCCTTCAGTTATTGTGCCATTATGGCATTAGCTTCAAGCAGTGCTAATGCCCTTTTGCTACTCCCACTAGGGTCTTGGACTCCCTGTAGAACCTTGACATCCATCCTGAAATCTCCAGCTTCAACATTCTTTGTTCATTGCTGTTTCATTTTCCAGTAGGGTGATCTGTAAACTTAATGTCTTGTCTTTTATCACACGTGGAAGCCATATGCTTCACACAGATTAAATCTTTTGCTCAGTGGATAAATGTGGATCTGATATTTCATCTTGGAGCGGATATTAAAAACTGACCAAATGTGCTCCTCTTTGGTGAAGGAAGTTGCTGGCCTTCTACCTTGCAGCAAAATGACCAAGCACAATTGGCTTGTTCACAGGAATTGAATTGCTGTACTGTCATGACAGATTGCAAGACTAAATTTCTCATCAGTCTGGTAGGATAGCCTCATTGCTTGACAATCACAACAATCTAGTTGTCATATTGGACTTTTGAGGTATGTTCTGCAGTCATGCCAAACCCTGAGGTTTTCTGAAGAACTTTCCAAAATGTTGCATGGGATCATATGCAAGACAGGAATATCATTAGCACCAAACCTACTATTTGCTAGGAGTCATGAACTCACCAAGCAAGCAAAGGCAACAAAGCTTGTGAGGACCAGAGAGAATATCTCCAGGCAGAGATGTCTTCAGATCGATTTTACAGACTAAATCAAGTTCCAGCATTACTTCTTAAATAAAGGGAAGGAGGATTCATGGAGGCTTCTCACTATTCCTAGAGATAGGCACAGTAGTAACTGCTTTCATCTAATAGACAACACCTTCATAACTTTTGTTAATAAAATACACCAATGATGCGTAACACCGAGACCAGCTGTATCACTCCAGTAGGCATTGAAACGAGTGCATAAACCCCAGCTGTACGCTCAAGCCTTGGGTGCCCCACGTTAAATCCTCATGTAGTATTTTGAATGAAAGCAGTTCTCAGGTACAACACAGACCAGCTGTTCTGTATCATGGAGTACACCTAGCAAAGTTTTAAGGCATAAATGCTTCTCAGTGTACTTCCAGGATTTTACAAAACATCCAAAACCTACAATAAAAATCGTAGAAACTTTTCACCTTCCGGCAGCTAAGTAGTCATGAAATATTTAATGAAAGTGGATGCTGACTCTGTTTTATCGTACCAGAAATTGGTATGAAAGATTAAAGAACCATCATGTAGAGTAAGGGAAAACCATTAAGTGAAAATATGCACTTAAAAAAAAGAGAAACGAATGGAAAAATATTTCAAATGTACTGCATTTTTGAGGATTCAGGGGTCTCGGGTCTGCTGTACTACTGTAGATGCAAGGGCCTCTAGTCCTTTGTCATCTTATTTTACAACTAGTAGGTGAATAGTTTGCAAGCAGTTTGCGGATACCCTAGGCAATATGCTTGCCTTAGCTTTGTAACATCATAATTTGTCTTTTGTCCAAAGGATAGATTTCTTTCTTTTGGGCTCACATGGCCAGATTCTGCCCCTGGATGTATACATTAGGTATCAGGTTGCCTGAACCAAAACGACAAGAGTGTGTTTTACTATAGGCAGTGTTTTACTATAATACAAGATTGAGATGTTAGCCTGTGGTCATAAGGTGAGCCATTTGCTGTCTGATGAAGTTGTTTGTATTTTGGATGAAAGCAGAGTCAGGAAATCTTAAAAATAACCAGCTTTATTTTGCCATATGCCTCAAGCCATAGATGTGTGATTTATACGAAGCACTTCTGCTCTTCTTCAACCCCAGATTTTTGTATTATAAAGGTTAAATTTTATATTTCCACAACAGAACTGAAAAAAAATTACTTTATTTACAGAAACAAACAAACTGAAAAGCAGTGACAGTTTGCACCCTAACAAGTGTATGGATTGTGCTCTCCATATGCTTCTCTGATTGGAACAATTGCTAAGTGAAGTTGCTATTCAAAGATACCTTTTTCTTTTCCTTTTCCTTCTCCTTTTTAGTAGTCTTGTAAAGAAAATGTTTATTTTGTCTCCTCTGGAATCTGTCTAGCAGCTTCCATTCCTTAAACTTCAACCTTGTCTTTGCTGCCATTTAAATTCTGTTCACCAGCAAGAGTTACCTGTAAGCGTTCGATGTAGAGTAAGCCACCCTTTCCTCCCCAGCGTTTGGGAATGTCTCTTCCTGCCACTGCATCTCTCCTGAGCCATCGTGCCTGGACTGTGACCTGCAGTCCGCAGTGGCTTATGTCAGATCCGCACATGGATAGCCCATTCTTTTCACCACACTTGTTTATCAATCTACATCTCTCACAGCCGTAAACCTGTTGGGAGTCAAGAACCTGAGTGCTGTGTTTTCTGGAATTGTGCTTTTAATCAAAAGGGACTTCTGCTTGCTAACCTGAGTCCTGATTGCAGTCTCTCTTTGCTCTTACTCATTCTGCATCTTCGCGTAGTGTGTGATTTTTCTTTACTTTCTATACAAAGCTTTTATAACAGTCCAGTTCTGTTTCAGGTAAAGAGCAAGCTGTTTATGAGCTATTTTGTCTGTTTTCAAGAAAGTAGCCAATTATATTAAGTTACTAAATACGGATTTTTTTATATTACTTAACAGTAGAGTTCAAGATAAAAATTAATGGGCTGACATTGCTTCACTTAAATTTTAGATATGTAGGCATATTATAAATTGAAACAGCAATCATTAGTGTTGCCATATGGACTGCCAGACTTAAATGAATATAAAAATATATTTACACCAGAGTGAGATGTCTGCAGATCACTGCTGAATTTCTCTCCTGGTAAGACAAACAGCTACACCTACCTCTAAATGTAATACTAAAGGCACACACGAGATAACCACAGGAGCACTCTGATACCAGCCTTGTGCACTTCCGCAGCTTTATCGAGAAACAACAACATTCTTTAATTTCTGTAACTATGTGAAGGAGCTCAGCGTTTGCAGTGATGCCAGTGATGCTGTCCTAGCACTTTTCTGTCTATCCATTGTGTTTCCGCAGCGGCGTTTCCGTACGTGCAGCGATCTTTCATCATTGTTCCTGAGTGTTTCTTGTACAGGGAGCGCTGTATTAGTGGTTTTGGCAGGTTGCCTTCAGAATGTTTCAGATGCTCTTCTTCATTAAAGCAACTGGAGAAAGCACAAACAAGGCATTAGGAATTTTCATCCAGGACATTCCAGATAGTGCCTTAGGCAAGAATAAAGTATTTTCGTATATATATAGGACATCCTTCATGCACCTATTTCTTTTGTCTCCATCCTACTGCTGTATTTATTAATTTTGTTGTCGATATATTTCCCTCTTGACTTAAAAGATAGCTCTACGTTAAGATCAGGATACTTATTTCTATTTATAAAATTTGAAATGAGTTGCAAATTCTGCTGAAGCAAATGGGTTCATTTATTGTAGTTTTAAATAGCTTTTCGGTTGTACCAAGACTAAAAATGTTTCAACAACGTACAGTCATGTAGGTAATCCCATGGTCTGCTGAACATAGTGTGAAGAATAAAGTCTCTATAGTTACAAACATTAAGCTTTACTTTTATCAAGAGATTCTAGCAACATCATAAACAACAGGATTTCATCTTGAGTCATTTGTTCATGTCACTGGAAACTGCAGATGGAATTATTGCCTTAGTTTATGTGAATTCAGAGCGTGTACTTTTATGTGTGGATCATGATTAATGCCTGTGAAGCTGCCAGAAGCCTCCTAGGGTTTGGTCTGCCATTTGTAACTAACTTCTATGTGTTTTTAAATTTCTTACTGCAAATTTATCTAGTGAAAATTTGGATAGGTAAAAATAGATGCCATAACCGTGCTTTAGACTTCTCTCTCCTACAAGGCAGAAACTCCATAATAGTAGGTTCAGCTTTTTAATCTTTTTGTTTACCTTTTTTAAAGCCCTCTTACAAATATATCAAGTGGCATTGCACAGCACACATAAACACTGCCTGTCTTGGTCTTTCACCTATAGTATTGACATACAGTGCTTCCCTCTAGTGACAGGTGGCATTCTGAGCCAAAGACTCATTAAAGTAAAGAGCCTTTATCTTTATTCAGATGGGGTTTTTTACATATGCCCTGAGTCGGCTAACTTAAACTATCAACTAGTACTGAGAACAGGCTTTCTGATAGGACATTTGGCACTTCTGCTTCTTACTCGATAGTCTGCTTAACTTGAAGTTTTCATTAAGCATCTTTGAATGACCATAGGAATAACCAAAGGTTTCCAGAATATTTGGGTTCCCTCATTATCTGATTACAAATCTGTTGGTGATGAGTCCTCTGTGCTTAGTGGAGGCAGCTGAGTGTCTTCACTTCTTGCTGCATTTTGCCAAGGGCAATGGAGAGAAATGAAGAGCACCAGAAGTGTGTTTTCCTGTTTGTGTGAGGCAGTGGCTTTTACTATACCTGTCACTCAGGAAACAAGACAGCAAGGATGGAAATTATTGGCATGCCTCCAAAGCATAGGACTTCATGTCAGTCATGATACTGGGCACATGCCCATGAATGCAAGATAGTCCTGTATTGACCATCTCTCCGGTGGCACTTGCATGTTCAAACACAACCCTAAGAGTGACAGGTAAGAAGTTCCCTGTATATGATAGGAGGTTAACCTTCTATGTCCCAGTCTCCTCATATTAGTAACAGAATTAAAAATTTACTTTTAATGATGATGGGAAACTTTAGAGCACTTGAGATTTGTCTGTCTTATCTCTTTCACCTACAGTAGGTGAAAGATGTCCATATTCCTGTTCTGTTAAGTCAAAATTTTCTTTCCCTAGCTTGCTTTCACTAACGGGCTTCAAGTAGGGCTGGGGGCTTTTGAAGTCCTGTTGCTGTCAGTAGAAAGCCACTACAGGGATCCTAGGCACCATGGGACTCTCTGGGGAATTGCTGTGCTGCAGCATGTTTGAGAGGGCAAAGGACTTGTGTCTTCTGAACTTGCGAATCTTTCCTTGGTGTACTGGGCTACAGAAGATTTGCTGTGACAGCCTGACGTAGGGCTACACGGTGGCTGAATTCACTGTAAATTAAGAGAGGTAACAACTGCACTTGTAGAAGGATTTTTCTTCTCTCATTTTACCTCATAATTTAAACTAGGGATAGTTGTGTGATATTGTTGTGTGATATTGAGCAACTACCACGCATCCAGGAATGGTATTTTTTTGTTACTGTCACAAGCTGGTGTTAGAAGAAGCCTCAGGTCAGTGAAGTTAAATCAAGAATACATTTGAACCTGGCCTATAAATGGTTCCACAGTGTTACCTACGGAGTTTTTTCTTCTGTCCCTACGCAAGGACCGCACCATGAGGAACCAGACCCTCCTGCCCCTGTTCACTTATGTTCTTCAATGGTAGTATTAGGTGCAGTTCAATGAAAGGGCTAAAATGAATTTAAATGCCTCATAGCTGTCATGTGAGCACCTTATGCTTTAACTCTTAAAAAGTCAGATTTTTTTAATGAGGTTTGTTTTTCAGTTAGGACCTGTTCTTGTATTAAAATACTTGTAAATATGCATTCAGGTAGTGAAATCCATATAAATAAGAAGTAGAAAAATCCCGGTCAAAATATTCTGTCAGAGAGCTAACAGAAATGTGCTTTAAGGCTTCTTGAAAGTTGTGTCTGTGCAAACATGTTTAATTTAATTCTTAATTAAACCCATTTTTCTGTAGCATATCTAACTAACTATTTAGCAGGAGTAAAAAATGTCTCTGTCTTTAATAATTTTGCAGACTTACAGAAATGTAGTTATCAGAAGAAAGATGTTCTTTCTTGAATACTTCCTTTTATATGTCTTGAGTGGTCTTTTGTAATTTTAAAAAATAATATTGTTTTAATTACTATGGTTACATACTGCTAGTGCTGATACAATTTAAAATGATTGCTTTCTGCTCCAATACTTAATACACTGTGAATTCATCAAAAGTTGAACAAAAAAGAAAAAAATCGTACAGTGCAAAATTCCTTGTCTGTTTTTGTCTGCTCTTTATTGAGGTCTTGATAGTGCATTCTTCATTGCGGGAAGTGCTCACTTGTACCCATATCATAGAATCACAGAATCATAGGGGATGGAAGGGACCTCGAGAGATCATCGGGTCCAACCCCCCTGCCAAAGCAGCTCCCTAGCTCATATTGCTCAGATAGGCATCCAGACGGGGCTTGAATATCTTCAGAGAAGGAGACTCCACAAGCCCCCTGGGCAGCCTGTCCCAGGGCTCTGTCACCCTCACTGTGTAAAAGTTCCTCTGCATGTTGGTGCAGAACTTCCTATGCTCTAACTTGCAGCCATTGCCCCTTGTCCTGTCCCCACAGACGACTGAAAAGGGGTTAGCCATTTTCCCCTGCATCCCATACTTAAGATATTTATAAACATTAATCAGATTCCCTCTCAGTCTTCTTTTCTCCAGGCTGAACAGCCCCAGTTCACTCAGCCTTTCCTCATACGGGAGATGCTCCAGTCCTTTAATCATCTTTGTAGCCCTCCTCTGGACTCTCTCAAGGAGATTCCTGTCTTTTTTATACCAGGGAGCCCAGAACTGGACACAATGCTCCAGGTGGGGCCTGACCAGGGCAGAGTAGAGGGGGAGGATCACCTCCTTCGACCTGCTGGCCACACTCCTCCTAATGCACCCCAGGATCCCATTGGCCCTCTTAGCCACCAGGGCACACTGCTGGCTCATGGCCAACTTGTCATCAACCAGGACCCCCAGGTCCTTCTCCACAGAGCTCTTCTCCAGCAGGTCATCCCCCAGCCTGTAGTGATTCAAGCAGTTATTTCTTCCCGGGTGCAAGACTTTACACTTGCTTTTATTAAACCTCATCTGGTTTCTCCCTGCCCAGCTCTCCAGCCTGTCCAGGTCTCGCTGGATGGCAGCGCAGTGTTCCTGCGTGTCAGCCACTCCTCCCAGCTTTGTATCATCGGCACTTGCTGAGTTTGTTAGCGATTGAAATGGATTTGGGTAGGCAGAAACGAAGACAAGTTGAAGCAACAGAATTCCTCTCCTCAGAGCTGTACCCTGAGGCAGGTGGGTCAGAGCGGGCTGGAACTGGCTGTGCCCGGGTCGGGGCAGCGCCGGCCACATCTCACAGAGGCCACCCTGCAGCCCCCACACCAGCACCCAGGCTTCTGCACCCTGTATGCCATCCAGCTCACCTGGGTGGCATGAGTTAAGCTCTTGTCTTCCCTGACATCTATTGCCAGCGTTTCTGAAGCTGCGTGTTAGCAAAGCAGGCTGCTTCATACCTGTAGCTTCGGTGCGGTTGTATGAGTTGTTGTGTCTTCAGCAGTGGAATAGCTAGAGACACCCTGACTTTCATGTTGCTTTCATTTCAGAAGAGTATACTGAAAAATAATATCTTCGTCCAATGTAACACCTCCGAGCCATGAATATCAAAGTGCTTTTACAAACAGAGGATTTAGTTATTCAAATCAGAAGCGTTAAGTGAGATTTTTATGATCTTCCAGTGACAAGTGTCTAATGCAGAAACTGAGCCATGGTTTCAAAATCCCCAGTACGGGGATTTTTACACCAAGCCCTGTGACCCATGCAGACCACAGCTGATGTGTGGATGGGGCAAATGAACAAATGAGCTTTTGTTGACTTCAAGTCTCTGTCATATTGCCTTTCTGTCAGGTTGGTTTTTTTCCGATTTGCCTCTAGGGGTGACCTTTGAGATCCAGCCAGGAAGACCCTCACAGGAGTGTTTGCACCATCTAGTGTAGAAGCAATTAATGCTTGTAACATCTTATTCCATGTGCTCAGATTAACTATTGGCAACAATGTTCTGATTATCAGAGTCTCATAAATCAATGAAATTCATTGTCCCCATGACTGGAGTGCTGCAATGGATGGCTACAAACTCTTCAGGAGAGACAGGCAAGGAAGGAGGGGTGGTGGTGTGGCTCTATACGTTAGGGAATCCTTTTCTGCCACTGAGATTGTGACTAGGGATGATAACATTGAATCCCTATGGGTAAAGATCAGAGGAAGGGCTGACAAGGCAGACATCCTGGTGGGCGTCTGTTATAGACCGCCAAACCAGGATGAAGAGACAGATGAGGTGTTCTACAAGCAGCTGGCACGAGCTGCACGGTCATCAGCCCTTGTGCTCATGGGGGACTTCAACTTCCCTGACATATGCTGGGAGTACAGCACAGCACAGAAGAAGCAGTCTAGGAGGTTTTTGGAGTGCACAGAGGATGCATTCCTGATGCAGCTGGTCAGAGAGCCCACAAGAGGAACTGCCCCGCTAGACCTGCTGTTCGTGAACAGGGAAGGTCTGGTAGGAGATGTGAAGGTTGGGGGCTGCCTTGGACAGAGTGACCATGAAATGATACATTTCTCAATTCATGGTGGAGCTTGGAGGGGGAATAGTAAAACTGCTACCTTGGACTTTCAGAGGGCAGACTTTGATTTGTTCAAGAGACTGGTAGGGGGAGTCCCTTGGCATTCAGTCTTAGCGAACAAAGGGGTACAAGAGAGCTGGTTGCTCTTCAAGAAGGAAGTCTTAAGGGCGCAGGAGCAGGCGGTCCCCCTGAGCCGCAAAATGAGCCGGCGGGGAAGAAGACCAGCGTGGATGAATAGGGAGTTACTCTTGAGGCTCCGTGAGAAAAAGAGAATCTACCGCCTGTGGAAGGAGGGACGGGTAACTGAGAATGAATTCAAGGAAGTTGTCAGGATGTGTAGAGGTGAAACCAGAAAGGCAAAAGCCCAGCTTGAATTTAACCTGGCCGCTGGGGTGAAAAAGAATAATAAACTCTTTTATAAGTACATTAACAGTAAGAGGAGGACAAAGGAGAATATCCACTCTTTAGTGGATGAGGCTGGGAATGTGATCACTGAGGACAAGGAAAAGGCGGAGGTTCTGAATGCCTTCTTTATGTCTGTCTTTAAAGGTCAAACAGATCCTCAGGGTACCCCTCTCTCTGACCTGGTAGTCTCAGCTGGGGAGCATGCTAACTCCCCTGTGATTCTGGAAGAAACAGTCAGAGACTTCCTACTCCAACTGGACTGCCACAAGTCCATGGGGCCGGATGAGATCCACCCGAGAGTGCTGAGGGAACTGGCAGAGGTGGTAGCCGAGCCGCTTTCCATTATCTATCAGTCCTCCTTGCTGACTGGTGAGGTCCCAGAAGACTGGAGGCTTGCCAATGTGACTCCCATTTACAAGAAAGGTTGTAAGGAGGATCCGGGGAACTACAGGCCTGTTAGCCTGACCTCGGTTCCAGGGAAGGTTATGGAACAGATAGTCTTGAGGGAGATCATGCGGTATGTGCGGGATGGCCGGGGCATCAGGCCTAGCCAGCATGGGTTCATGAAGGGCAGGTCCTGTTTGACCAACCTGATCTCCTTCTATGATCTAGTGACCCATCTGCTGGATGAGGGAAAGGCTGTTGATGTGGTCTACCTAGACTTCAGCAAAGCCTTTGACACTGTCTCCCACAGTATTCTCCTGCAGAAGCTGGCAGCCCGTGGCTTGGATGGGTACACCCTCGGCTGGGTAAGGAGCTGGCTGGAGGGCCGGGCTCAGAGAGTGGTAGTAAATGGAGTTAAATCCAGCTGGCGACCGGTCACGAGTGGTGTTCCCCAGGGGTCGGTGCTGGGGCCTGTCCTCTTCAATATCTTTATTGATGACCTAGATGAGGGCATTGAGTGCACCCTCAGTAAGTTTGCAGATGACACTAAATTGGCTGGGAGTGTGGATCTGCCTGGGGGTAGCGAGGCCCTACAGAGGGATCTGGACAGGCTGGAGAGCTGGGCTGAAGCCAATGGCATGAGGTTCAACAAGAGCAAATGCCGAGTCCTGCACTTTGGCCACAACAACCCCAGGCAGCGCTATAGGCTTGGGGCGGAGTGGCTGGAGGACTGTGTGGAGGAAATGGACCTGGGGGTACTGATTGATGCACGGCTGAACATGAGCCGACAGTGTGCGCGGGTGGCCAAGAAGGCCAACGGCGTCCTGGCTTGCATCAAAAATAGTGTTACTAGTAGGAGCAGGGAGGTAATTGTCCCCCTGTACTCAGCACTTGTGAGGCCGCATCTCGAGTACTGTGTTCAGTTTTGGGCCCCTCACTACAGGAAAGACATTGAGGCTCTGGAACGCGTTCAGAGGAGGGCTACTAAGCTGGTGAGGGGTCTGGAACACAGGCCTTACGAGGAGCGTCTGAGGAAGCTGGGATTGTTCAGCCTGGAGAAGAGGAGGCTTAGGGGAGACCTTATAGCTCTCTATAACTTCCTGAAGGGAGGTTGTAGTGAGCTGGGGGTCGGCCTCTTCTCCCGTGTAGGCAGTGACAGAACTAGAGGGAATGGTAGCAAGCTGCGCCAGGGGAGATTCAGGCTCGACATTAGGAAGCACTACTTCTCAGAAAGGGTAGTCAGGCACTGGAATGCACTGCCCAGGGAGGTGGTGGAGTCACCAACCCTGGGGGTGTTCAAGGAAAGACTGGATGTTGTATTGAGGGATATGGTTTAGTGGGAGCTAGTAGTAATACGTGAATGGTTGGACTGGATGATCTTCTAGGTCTTTTCCAACCTTGATAATTCTGTGATTCTGTGATATTATGTACTTTAGAATGCCGTTGTGCTACTGGCAGGCTTACATAAGCACAAAAGAGATGCTCACTTACTGAGAAACTTCTATGGTTAGTTATACATTATATAAATATTTCTAGATTTTGTGCACATACATATACTAAATCCAGCAAACCGTTTGTATGCTCATGGTGATTACTGATAAAAAAGCATTATCATAATTCAGTATTATAACAGGTGACCCTGAAACCATTTTGCAAATGCAAAAGCAGCATCTCTTCTACTGTTGCATTCTCCTTTGGGTCAATTCTGTCTTACAAATAAGAGCTTACGTTTTCTATCATGCAAATGAAAATCTTGATACTTAAAATGTGTGGTTTATATACTTCTGAATATTTCATATTTTATAAAATTAAAATATTTTAAAACTTTATTTTAACTTTTAAATAAGGATACTTGTGTGGCTATTCTATGACCAGAAACTGTGGGGGTTGCCTATTTTGACTGGTTGTAGGCTCTCGTTGCTTTTTATGTCTTTGGGTTTTGGGCATTCCTTTCCTTCCTTTTCACTCTATTCCCAGCTTTGTTAGTGAAAAGCACCCTTTAAAATGAAAACCTGAGCACTCCACAAACTCCATGTAAATTATTATCCTGAATTTTTTACTTTCATAATTGTGATAGAGATGGGGCAAAGCCTGTGATAAGAAACTTGTGCTTGGAAGAAAACCGCGTGATTTATAATAGATGTCAGGAATTCATAAATTCAAATTAGAGTAACATATAAATAGTGACTGTATAGCACTTGCTTTTTTATTACTTTGTGTATGACCTTTTTCAGAGTAGCAATTATTTTCCATTAGTTCAGTTCAATTGGAAAAAACAATGCTTAATGGACTTTGAGTCCTGGGTCACGGGTGATAGAATTAGACACTTTTCAGATTTATGTAATTGCTGTCATATGCAGCTCTGTAATTTGTCGCACCAGCTTATTTCTGGTGGACTTTCTCCAACTACCTCTCCAGTGTTTTCCTCGAACCCTGTGGGAAAACTGTGAGCTGGGGCCTCCTGAGTGGCCAGCGGAGCTGGATTATGTCTCAACAGTGAAGCAACTGCCTGTCTTTGACTAGTGGAACTGTAATCCAGACCTGGCCCCTCTCCTTCGCTCAGGATCACAGGTGCTTTAGCAACCTCCCTTAACCTCTGCTTTCCTAAATATTTGATGGCTGCTTTGTGTTCTTCCGTGTCAGTTATGGTTCTGGCATAAATGCACGCGTTCTTTAATCCATTTGACAGGACCAAATTTAGAAGAGGGGAAGGAAGAAGAAGGACATAACCAAATGCAAAGTGACCCGTAGCGATTAAAGCAGGGAATGCTGCAGGCAACGTAGGGAAATGGAGTTCTGATAAATGATTCATCTGTATGGCTACATAAAGGAAGTAAACAACACAAGCTTATGACCATGTGTGGAAAAAAAGCATGGCTTACAGGAAATAAATAAAACAAGCTTAACTAACCTGTGATAGATGCTACACAAAAGCATGTTTATTTTTATATTTTCTTCTTTATTCTGTGCTTGTATTCCTTTGTCTATGCTTTCTGTCAGTATTATTATGTATTTCCATATCTGTGGTAGACTTCAAAGTCCTAGGTGCACGCATTTTTGTGGGAATCTTTTGTAGGACTCTGCTAAATGTTATGAGGAAAAAGCGAATGACCTTTGAAGCAGTTTATTATCCACATTGTCCCTTTTTCCCAGCTCTTCTCCATCCTCCTCCATTGAAAGTTTCTTTCCTTGCTAGGAATGTGTCAGAAGCAAGGATGCACTGGTTTCCTCTGTATTTCACAGTATGGTACAACAGTATAAATCTACTTCATGAGCAAGCATATTTTCTTGTTTGCTTTTTGCAGGGAATGGTATTGCCGAGAATGCTGGTGACAAATAACTACTTCAGCTGTCACAGGAAAATTGAAAGAAATCTGCCAGAGAGGGAGCAATTTGGGGAGTTCTTCAAGACATTTTTCTAGATATTTTGATATCTCAGTGAGAAACAGGCTGAATGTATTCAATCAACAAAGTTAACAGTATATACTCTTAATGCTGGTACTTTAAAAATACTCTAATATGTAAAGAATTTATTTATTGTTATAGAATGGGAAAGATAGCAGGAAATTAATTTAATACAAAGAGTCTGGATAAACGGAAAACCAAAAATTACCTTATCTCTCTCACTTACAGGAGTTCTAATATCATTCTAAATTAAAACATCCAAAACCTGTTGAGTTGCCTGGATAGCATAGGAGAAGTTTGTGGTTTGCTTCTTTTAAGACAATCTGAGTAAAGTACTGTTCTTGTTTGTGCTAGCTTGAGGAAAGAATCAGAGTTCAATGTTGCAGCTGATATTGAGGCCCAATTTATTAGTTACTGGCAGCATCCAGCGACAAAGATGGTAGTTGGGATTGATGGGTTTTAAAGCACCTTCATTTACTCAGTCACCACTAATTCTTCAGGCTTGTGTGAAGCTCCTGGAAAAGTCCAGAGTATACCCTCACCTGAGGAAAGTTAAAGGCTGTATCCAGACTGACTGGAAATTACATAGCAGGTTCTTCTGGAAAGAGGGTCTTGTCACAAATTCAACAGGTGTTCTTCTCAACTTTATAGTGCTTACCTCTCAATATTGTACTTACGTGTTAATAGTAGTTAGCACATGATAGTATACTAGGAAGAGAGAGTCTTCTGTTCCCTTCTGACATGCATGTAAGTTCAAAATTTCTTTTACTAGTTGTAAACAGAGAATTTGATTCATTTATCAAGTTTATGTATTTGAGGGTTATTTGTCAAAACCGATCCTACTCTGCATCGCTTGGTTAAGGTTGATTGCACATGTCAGATTAGAAATAATGGTAAATATTCTTTTTAGACGAGTAACATTGATTGGTGGCATTTTCTCTTCTACATAGATTTATATGACCATGTTTTCCTGTCATCTAGGTTCAATAAAGGCCTGTTTTCAATCCCCAATTTAGCTAACACCACTGTACATAACAGCTCTGAATTAATGCGATTTGTCAGTAGCAATAGGCCACAGTGATAACCAGAACACGCTGCTACATCTTATTCTGACTGATGTATGAAACAGCATCACCCACTTATTCTTTTACACAACATAGTAAACGGTCACTGAGCTTCTACTTCAACAGCAGGGACTGAGCAGCTGAAACCTTCACTAATTTACACAATGCTCCAGTCTTTGCTCCAGTCAATTTCAGGGGCAACCCTAGAAGCTGTACTATAAACCTTAATGGGTTTGAACATGTTAATGTGTCACATAACAGAGCAAACAGTGCATGCATTGCCATTAATATTAGTCACAATTAAGAAGGTGATAGGGGCACTTACTGTGCAAAAATACAGGTACTCAGTGTGTAAAGAGAATGGTTTGCTGTACTACAGTGTCATGGATGTATTCCAGCCATTTCCAGAAAAAAAAGATTATTTCCCTCTCACCAGAACTTCTAAATGTTTATACCGTTCTCCCGGGTTCCCCTTTTTTGACCACCGAGCAGAAGGGTGCATGTGACGTTAATGCCACTTCCCCTGTTCATGGTGCATGGTCACATTATGGCTGTTGTTCGCACGAATAGATGTAATAATGAGCCAGCCACCTGCACCATCTCTTGGTATATCTGAAAGTTTCTGCATTGCCAGGTGGTTTCATGCTCAGCGAAGATGGTACTATTGTGTGGTAGCTGTGTGAAGGAGGTGTTTCAGATGGCCACAAGAGCAGTTCCTCAGACTTTCAACTTTCTTTGTCTTGCCTGCAGCTTCTCAAGTACGAGCAGCATCTGGGCTGCAGCCTGTGTAAATTGGTCTAAAGTCTGCTACCTGTGCCAGCTGCTGAAGGGTGCCACAGGTGTGGAGGTACCTGTCTGGTCAGATGCGTCTGTGTGTCAGATCAGGAGATAGCGACATCTGCTTTGTTAACATACAATAGATGTGGGATAGGAAGGGACAATGATGACAGCAAATAAACCAACAATTTGACCAACTCAGAAAAAGGCTAAAGCACCCATGATTCAATCGAGAGGAATAATATGTGCAACACAGGTCGTTTGACTTTAATTTTCCTCAAAGACTGTTCCAATCCAAGTATCTTTCAAAGGTAGAGCTACCAAAGCTAGCATCTACCAGCAATAGGCATCTTAGCATAGTAAGATCTTATTTCTTAAGTCTTACTTGCCATCTTACCGTAGTAATGCTTCTAAGAGCTGTTTGTCACAACCTTTTATTTCTTGTGGATTTACATACTCACAGAGGTTCCTGGGGTGAAGTTGGGATAAATTGTCACTGCCATATGCGTGAAGTGAAAAGTATATGTCTGCACTCTTTATTTTTCATTTCTCAGTTAGATGTGTGCTTCCTTCTTGCAAAAGAAAGAAAACCTTGAGAACACATGCTTGTCTGTCTTTCGAACTCTCTAGAATTAGCTTGTCATGAAATGCAAAGTTAATGTGTAGTTGTAGAAACCACTGCCAGCATTTTCCTCACTAGTGGCTGATGGCTAAGTAGATTTAGAAATGAAAGGGGTTATTATAAAGTGATTACTGAATAGCTAGGTATGTCATTTTAAACAAGCAACTAAAATCTCTGTTGCAGATTCGGAATATAATCTTGTTTGTATCATTCATACTTAAAATCTGATTTTGATTGTGGAGGAGTAATCATGTAATGTAGGTAATTTGACAAAAATATATCGAATGATGTTTTTCTTTCATTCCTTACTTAAAGGTATTAGAATTTAAATGACTCGCCATTCAGAGTATACCTATAAAATGACAACATAAAGAAATATTGGATTTAATTTGCATTAGTTCATATTTAAATTTTACTATAAAGTGAAATGTTCGTATCAGTTGTCTCATGAAAGAAAACATTGTATAGAAACTAATGCTCAAAAAATACAACTAACTTTAAAAGGATGTTATTGGTGGTGAGACCAATATACTTTGCAAATGTGAGTGTCAGCCTGAAGACACGGGCCTGCCTCGTGGGATGTGTGTGGCCACGCATTGGAGAATAAGAGGTGGAAAAGTTAAGGAAACTCTCTGGGGCAGGATTGTATCACTCACTCGTGTTTCTGTATTCAGTGCTTGTAAGTAAATGAGGATTTGAGCTGGCTCATTTTAAAAACTTGCCCTGCTCATTTTACTGCTGTGAGCTGTCTGTAATTTACTGTTTTCTGAGCTCCCACGTGTTGGAACTAGTCAGTTCTGGCCACAAAATACAGAAAATCCTGTTGTGTTCTAATTAGTTAGAAATTAGAGTTAGGATTGCACAGCTCTTGCTGATGCTTTGTAACCTTCAGCAGATAATTAATTTCTTTTGAGCTTCAACTTCTTTGTATATAAAGTAGGAGAAATGCTGTTGTTGTACCTGAAACAGATACCTAAGGTTTAACTACACAATGCTCATGATATATGATACAACAAAATCAGTGGAAGCACAATCTGGCATCTCATTCCATGCTGAAGAATGATGTTCACTATCATCTTACTGACAGCAGGGTAGTTTGAGAGATGCTGGCTTTTCTCTTTTGCCCAGCAGACTGCTGGCATCTCTGGCAGGAGAAAGAGACTTGAGTATGAGCACATGCTGTGAGTGAGACACTTCCACTTCTCAGATGCTGGGAAGTGGTTATTCCAGAGACAGAAAACTGTATGTGGTGGGGGTTACCCTGAGATGTGGGGGTTTTTTATACTTAAGCCATGTCTTACTGACACTGTCTCTCCTTTACAACACCGTGAATCCCAATCACATTAGAAAAGGTGCGGGAAGCTTGTTCCTGCCTTTCAGTGCTCTGTGTGCAGAAGGCATCCCCAGAGGCTGCTACTCAAAGTTAGCATCCTGATAACTTTAGGGTACATACATCCTTGTGTTCATCCTTCACCACCATTTTGACTGTGGGAGATAAATGAATAATAATTAAAAAGCAGAATTAAAAAAAAAAAAATTAAAGAGAAGCTTTTTTCCCCCCCAGAGTTTGCTCAAAGAAAATGAGGCATAGTCCAGTTTTTAGCATAAAACTGACTACTCCTTCCTCTTTTGAATCACAGGCGACTATCATTTCAGTTCTGCTGTCTCACAGTTCTTTCTCTCATTAGCGCTGAAGCTCCACAGGGCTTGGATCCCAACATTTTTTAAAGTGTCAGGGAGTGCGTTCAGAAGACTGATAGAAGTGCTGCTTTTCTGTGGGAGGCATCTATTTTTGCACGAGGAGGGACGTGTTCTCTTAGAAATGCTATTAGCAAGTAACAGTGAAAGACTGGTAAGAATTTTAAGTACCTGAACTTCAGAACTCTCCAGGAGGTGCTGGGTATATTCTGCGGTCATTTACTCTTACCCAAATAATCCTACTAACTATTGCTACCAATCTCTATGGCTTCTCCATGAAAGTAAGTAGAGAGATCCCAGGTGAAAGTGATGTTTTAAGCTTTGCTTTTTTTTTTACAAAATTACAGTTGTTCTTTGCTACTTTTAATGGTTTTGCTTGTTGCCACAACATGCTGTGTTCTTAGATATTGGAATTCGAAAACCCCTCATCTATTACCATATTTGATAAAATGTGATATTTTGAGTGAAGCAAAGCTCTTTTTGAACTTCAGGGTTTGTTGAAGAACTCAGAGATAAAAATAGGTACAGTATAAAAATCACCCCATCACGGTTGAATGTGATCTTTCACAAAACTGACTGATCAAGTTTGCAAACAACCTCAAATTGTTTGCAGCCATGTATAGATTGGATATCAAATCAAATCAAACCAAACAAGTACAATATTTTGCCTACTTTCTTGTTTGTTGTTGACTGTAGATGTACAAATCTTGAGATTTGTTCTCTCAAAACAAAACAAACATCATTACTTTCATAGCAGTTGGCTCAAGAGGCATATAGTCTGTTCCCCAGTAGATTAATTGATATTTCAGTACCTCATGATCTGTGCCCCTGAGGCATAACATACTATGTAGACTACTGAGAATCAGCAGAGTATCTGTTTATCTGGAGAACTGTAGAGCCAGTAGAGAAGTCTGGCTTGGTTACCTCTGCAGGTGGGGTTTTACCAAGTAAGGAGAAGCACAGATGAAATATGCTGTGCCTAAATGCGTATAAAGACTTGTAAACTCCATTGTTAATAAATGTTTAAGTGCTTAATGTTGTAGTTTTTCTGTAGGGAAAAGTGAATTTCCCATGTCTCCTCCTCAGCTGTTCTGTTTTGTTCTTCCCTGGAAGGTACCTCTGACTCTAAAGTACACTGACAGACTGATGACTTCTGCCAGTGCTGGTAAACTCTTAAAGCATGTGTTTAACTTAAAACACATATAGCCTTGTTTGAAACGAAGCATGTGACTTAAATTGTCTGCTGAATCAGATGTGGCCTTGATGTAGTGTGAGGAGTCAAGTCTAGAATTTGTGTGTGCCCATGGACTCCAGCACTACAGTATGAGAGTTCCTTGCAGATGTTCGTGGACTTCTTTGGACATCCTGTGATAGTGATGCCAGAGTACTATGAGTCCCACTTTATGCAGAGGGAACTGATGTGAAAAGATGTTAATTAACTTGAGCCAGACTGCATATGCAATCTGTGACAAAGCCTGTGCATTTAATTTTCATTAGTTAAATTCTGTGTTTAAAGGAGCCGTAGTGGATAATACCTTAACTCTCAGATGATTGTGGCTCATCTTAAAGTTTTACATTTTCTTGTTCTGCTCATCCTTTACTCCCTGTGGAAGGACAGTAGAGTCCAATCTGGAATTTAAATCTCATGGGATTATATAGCTAAATCACACTAATAGTTTGCTTAGATAAGAGGTAAATTCTTCATGCCTGTTGTTCAGATGTCTTTCAAATGGTACCTAACACGTGCCAGGTAGAATCACAGAACCACCATGCCCATCCTTTCTTCGTCTCTTATTTCAGTATGTCGGTGGTGAAAAGACAAAACTTCCAGTCTGAGTTTTCATTCTAAACCCAAGTTTTGATGATCAATGATAGGATGCTAAAAATACACCTGCATGTCTCTGTGATTCTGAAATTGAGTTTCTGAAAAAGCATTGTACTTTTGGTAAGAGGTAAAGTGTGAGGTTCCAGAGAAATGAGCTGTGAATTGCAGCTGCAATGGAAATTGATCCTGTCTGTCAGTCTCTGCTCCATATTCTCAGGAAGACAGAGCAGAGCAGAGAAGGAACCAAGATCACCGATTAAATGGGATGCTAAAGTGCCAGGGGCTAGAACTGGGCTTGCTGGTCCCTCAGGTCAGAGCTGCAACTGTCAGACTTCACTGCGTGATACCCTGCTGAAGCTGGCAGAAGGAGAGCAGCATGAAAAATGCTGCAGGCACCAGCCAGGGAATTAGTGAGAGCTACCTGGCTAAGCTTCAGGCATGACAGGCAGTGCCCTCCTTTGGGAGGAAAACCTCTTCTCTTACGAACTGGTAGGCCTTATTTTCCCCATTCGCCTCATGATCTGTGCCAGGGAAGCATAAGAAAATAGCTGGAATACCAAGGAACAGCACAGGCTCGGTTTGCCTAGAGAGCTGCAGAGTGAGCAGAGGGGTCTGGCTGTGTAACCTCTCTGCAGGTGGGCCTCAACCTAGCAAGGAAAAAGCAGAGTCAGCACATCCACACTGTGCTATGAGGTGTATACATTGTGTATAATATAAACAGTATGGTGTATTAATCTCCTTATTCATCTTCTACTCTAAGAAATGTGATTTCAGTTGAGATTAGCACTGTGAAATGAGGCTTCCTTATCTAGCTATCCCTTATCTTACCTGATGCAAGGTCACAACAGCAGACCATTGCCAGGATGACTGCTTTTCAGTACTACATGAATAGTTAAGTGGGAGTCTCATGAGGACAGCAGTAGCATCTCTACGGAATGCTTACTTTTTCACTTAAAACATTTGGACATTAACATGGAAAAGTGATAAAAAGATCCTGTAGAAATTAAACTAATCGAAGTCATCATACTGTGGTAATTAATTCAGCTTTTCCTTTTAAACCATAGTCATTAGTTGTCATTCTTTTTGTGTCACTTAACAGTTTTCTTTGACCAAGTATCCTGCATGATGAAGAGCAGTTACTTTCTAGTGTATTGGAAGCGAGGTACTGTGCTCTCAGAACCATATCACATTAAATATTTCCTCTGGGGTGCACAACAATACTGCCAGAGAAGCTCAGTGCTAACTTGATCAAATGGAAACTTCTTTTTCTTTCCTTGCAATAACTGCTATTTTTTGTGGCTGTTTTGAGCCATGTGTTTTTTTAATCTCAAAATTCCATTGTTACAGTAGCCTTTTTTTTTCTGGTTAAAAGTAGACATGTTTCACTTCATCTCTCCTCTGCTTACTTTATGAATTAACTGAATTTAACCAAAAAATGTTGTGTACTTGAAGTGTTTGGAACTGTTATGACTGAGAACTCAACTATATAGAGAAGATGAGAACTGATAACCTCAGGTCTGTGAAGAAGTCATGTCTGATAAATGAAAGAAATGTGGTATTGTAAAGAAAAATACAATAAAGCAAATAAAGCAGTGGTAGTCCAGGAATTAGGGTTATCAGATGAAAGAAACAATAAAACATCATCTATTCCACTAACCATGTCCATTTTGAGAATTTTAAAATGAGGTTGAGGACACAAAGTGGGGAAATTCTTTGAAGTATAGGCCTGTATCCTCAGAGGCTTTTTCATGGACAAACTTCTGGAATATTCAACCTCACTTTCTCAGTGGATGTCTCCCATAAACCAGCAGTTTACCTACCTGGAGCATCATGTAAAATCCTGGTTTCTTTTTGCTTAAATGTCTTTCCCTTCTTTCCACCAAGTGCATCACTGATTAATTGACACACTAGGCTTACTCCACAAAGAGGTCAGAGCTCTGTCAGTTGCATAATCTCACAGAATCACAGAATCACTAGGTTGGAAAAGACCTCTGAGATCAACTCCAACCATAGTTGTCCTCTACTAAACCATTTTCATGAGCACCTCATCTACCCATCTTTTAAATACATCCAGGGACGGTGACTCAACCACCTCCCCGGGCAGCCTGTTCCAGTGCCCCATAACCCTTTCGGTGAAGAACTTTTTCCTAATGTCTAATCTAAACCTGCCCTGGTGCAGCTTTGTGCCATTTTCCCTTGTTCTATCTCCTGTCACCTGTCTGAAGAGACCATCACCTATCTCTCTCAACCTCCCTTCAGGTAATTGTAGGTGGTGATAAGGTCTCCCCTCAACCTCCTCTTCTCCAAGCTAAACATCCCCAGCTCCCTCAGCCACTCCTCATAGGATTTGCCCTCCAGCCCCTTCACACCACCTTGGTTGCCCTTCTCTGGACACACACCAGGACCTCAATGTCTTTCTTGTAGTGAGGGGCTCAAAACTGAACCCAGTACCCAGTGGCCTCACCAATGCCAAGTACAAGGACACAATCACTTCCCTAAATCCCATCTTACCTTTGAATGAATGGTAAGAAGAAGAGATAGGAGATGGGGTATCTGCTACTGTAGATTACAGAATCAAATCAGGAACCAAAGCAACCAAGGTATTTGCCTTGTCTGGTGAGCTTTACACTGTGAATAGCAAGAAAAGCTGTGTTGTCTCAGTATTTTACAATCTAATCTCTTTTTTCCCTTTCTGTCTAGTTAGAAGAGAAAATGTATCTGTCATTCTCATAGTAATAACTTCAAGATTTAACTAGAGGGCTAACTTGTACTTTTTACTAAGATAACATGACATAAGAATATCTTCCTCCTGGGCAGAAATTATGGACAGGTTTTGATCCTTTTTTTTTTATACAGACGCTCCGTATCAGTTTTGAAATGCTATGAATTAGCTTTATGTCTCTAATAAAATGATTTCTCAGCTCCCCTGTGAATTTTCTGATGTGCCTACTATGGAACTAAGCAGGCTGCTCCCTGTTGTTGCTGCTAGGAGCTTTGTTCAACTGCTTAATGTTGTATGTCAAGGTCACCTCAATTTTGTTGATTTTCTAGTCCTATTTAGCCCATTTGAATATTGTTACAGTTGCACAATACCCATCAAATGTCCTTTTCTATTCATAGTCTCACCTAAAGAAGAAATGAAGAAGCTGGTATGAAAACAAAAAGAAAAAAAAAAAAGGAAGGCTCCTTTTCATGACTTTTTGTGTGAATTATGCAGAAGTGCTTAAGGAAGACATGGAAGTCCTAGGACTTGCTTTGTCATTATTCTTAATCGCTGTAGCAATAAAAAGTGCCCCAAACACCAGGTGGGGTATCTGAGCGTGGAAGCAGGCAAAGGCTCTAGTGATTTATCCTTGGTCAAGACATTTTTACCAGTCAGTCTAGTCACTAGAAGGAGACCATGTTTACATCTGGTTTGATTTTTTTTTTTTGCTTTGCCACTTTGTTAACAGTTGGTGAATACTCTGTACTGGTGACCAAAACTGTTGGGTAGTGGGAATTAAGTTTAAAAAAAAAGAAAAAAGAAAAAGAAAAGGGGGAGCTGGAGGATTTGATACCCTGATGTTTGAAAGAGCAAGCAATTTCTAACACCTTTTCTTCAAGGAGTTAAGATGAATAGCATCTTTGAACAAATATTTCAAGCACGCAGGGATTTTATTAAAAAATAAAAAGATGAAATCCTGTGTAAATTGTTTAGAACATTGCTAGTGAAGACATGCTGATTAATAAACATAAAAGAAGGAAGATGCATATTAATTTGTTTACGTATAAGAGGCTTCTAGCTCATTAAAAGTCACGTTAGTGAAGCAGTAGATAAAACCAGACATTATCTTTAATCTTCTTGATGGCTCCAATGTGAAAAAGCGCAGATTATTGTGGGGTTAAAATGTGGGGGGGTGTCAACTCAGTGGCTCTGCTGCAATACAGCAGAAAATTGGCTTCACTTTTCTATCTCGGTTGCTGGGATCACTGGGTCTGAAGAAAACTTTAGTTCATCAACCACAGTCTTTGGTTCTTGTGTAGATACATCCATAAGTTCTTGTGTGTGATTTTGTTAGATGTGATTTATGGCTGGTCATATACTGGGAGATCTCTGGGAAAGCTTGGATGCAGTAGGGTATCATCAGATGTGTTGTGTATTGTCTGTGTATCTGTCCAACTTCTTTTGATACTTTGCTAAACCACTACTACAAATGGAGATATTGGCCCTATTATTCAGGATGAGTTTAAAAAAAACCAAACAAGTATCTATTAACAACTAATGTTTATGGGAACAGAACTCCGTGGAGTATTTTAAAGGAATTGGAATATTAACTTAATATCCTGGCTGAATAGAGATTAATTGCATTCAGTCTAACTTAAAAACAAATTAGTTCAAAATAACTGAAGAATCATCTAACATTTTTTTCTTTGTATAAACAGTCCTGGAAGAAAATCGCCATGTATTTGCAAGTTTCCCTTAAAATAACTTTTCTTTTTAGATACTTGTTTTGTGAAGGGTTTTACTCTAAAAGTGTTAACACAAATTAATTTGCAAAAATACTTAACATACTTCTAATCTGCAAGCAACAGGTAAAAAAGTAAGTGTCATTTAAACTGTATTGTGCAGTTTGAGTTTAAGTATAAAAAGTTTCTGGTATTTTGTTTGCTCTTCGTTTTTCATCAAAGATACTTCTCTCTCTTTTTCTCACTGTTTGGTATTTTTTATTATTTTCCTGATTTTTCAGAGACCAATACTTGTATTCATTTTCACTCTGGGAGGTAAAGCAATGGATTTCTCTTTCTGCTTGTATGTCAAACTTCTTGTTACTCTCGTTACTTACTGAATAAATAATTATACCAGAACTGTATTGGTCATTTTGCAGATCCAATGCGTGGGCCACGAAAACTGGAGGTTGTGGAGATCAAATCTAGACAAATCACTGTTTGCTGGGAGCCTTTTGGATACAACGTCACGCGTTGCCACCGGTACAACCTCACGGTGCATTACCGGTACCAGGCCGGGGGACAGGAGCAGGTCAGAGAAGAAGTGAGCTGGGACACAGAAAGTTCACACCCCCAGCACACAATTACTAATCTGTCACCGTACACGAACGTCAGCATCAAGTTAGTGCTAATGAACCCCGAAGGCCGGAAAGAAAGCCAAGAGCTTGTAGTACAGACTGATGAAGATGGTGAGTCTTTGTATTGACATGTATGTGTACATTGTACGTGCATGCTACCTGATAGCTAGTCTGCTTTTCTATATAATCCTGTATTCTACTTCCACTAATATCTGTAATAGATTTTCCACCAACTTCAGCAATTTTAAGGCAGTAAAGGGTCCATTAAAGTGGTAGAATGATCTTTTACATAACCTATAACATCACACATCGTTAATCATTTCTTCATTAAATTCACAACTTGTGCTGGAAGTATGTGCTGCCTCTTAAAAATTCCAGTATCAGTTTGAAGAAGTTTCAGGTGATTGTCCTCAGTATCCTTGTGTAAGCTCTTCTGCTGAGTGATATGCTCAACATTAAATATTTTTTCTTGATTTGCAGTTTCAATTTCTCTGGCATTAGCTTTCCAACCACTGGATGCTATTAGTTGCTTATTCAGACAATATATTCCATATACAGACATCCAAATATATAGATATTCCCTTAATTTAAATAATTTTACGCTAACATGGGGTTTTCAGGTCTCTTTTTTTATTGATTTTGAGCAATAATACAATTTGTGTCTTTCTTTGAAGCACAGCAGAATTGGCAACCATGTCTCTGTAGTGCTTAAGTAATAATGCATGAAAAAGTTACACCATCCCTCCTAACTCCCCTGTGATACTATTGTGATTCTTCATGCAGGCAATACTGGAGCTCTGTTAGCTAGCAGAATGAGACTCTCTTGTTGAATTTGTATCACCAGGAATCAGTTTCACCTTTCCAGAACACTCCCTACTGAGGTGTACCCCTTAGTGCCCTCTACAAGTGTACCTTAAGGTTTTTGACCTTGCTTTTACTCATTTTAAAATGCATACTCTTCAAATAAACCTTGTCAAATGACTGGCATTGCTTTATACAACAGGCCTGTTCTCCCATTTTTATCATTTGCAATCTGAAAAGGAATGGCTTTTTAAGTTCTTACAGATCAATGATAGATTTACTGCAGACATGGTAGATTTCTAGTGGCAACCTCAGCAATGTGTTCATCTTATTATAAATGCTTGAAGTCTGTCACTTAAGCCATTAAATAATTTAATATATGCTGTATGGGTTTTGTGTAGTATGAATTTCTAATCAAAATATATGAGGAAATAAATTAAAAAATTGAGGAATGTATAGTTGCTACTGCAACAGATTTGACATATCACAGCTTAAAAAAAAGTTTAATTAGAATTAACTTTGCTGTCCTCTAATTTTTATTTGGTTCAATTGTAGGATGACAAAGCTAAAGACTTTATTGTTATCTGGGACATTTATGTATTTTTTCTAAGATTTTGCATAATATTTTCTTAAGTCTGTCCCTCTGGAACTTTATACTATTCCATGACCTATTAAAAACCAGTTTCAATGGTTGGGAGAGTACACTGAAGAAAAATTCTAACTTTTTAATATAACATACACTTTCAGTCAGGTGTGTAAGCCTGGGTGCAACGCAACAGAGTGTATTGACCCAAATAGTCATCATAAGTTTTTGAATCACATAATCATGTAGGTTACAAGGGACCTCCAGAGCTCATTTAGTCCAACCTTTTGCTCAGAGCAGATCGAGTGAGAGCAGAGTGCTCAAGGTCTTGTACAGTTGAGTTTTGAGTATCTCCAAAGATGGATATCCCACAACCTCTCTAGGTAACCCCCTGTTTGACCTTCCTCATGGCATAACTGCTCAGAGTTTATGGCCTTCATACAATTTTAGAGGGTTACCACAGTGTTTTGCTATACTTCCAACTTATTTACACTATATTGAATTCCTCTTCCTTTACATGTATATCATTAAACCCATGATTCCAAATGGCTTTTGCCAGTTGTCTCCTTGGAAGCAAGGTTTAGTGCCCAGACTTAGGTTGCCTTAAAGGCATAATCTTACTGGTCCATACAGGACTGGTAAGACGCTTCAGAAACCATCATCTATGTCTTTTGAGCTTCCCCTTGGTAGAGCACAGGACTCTGTGAGCAGCTATAGAGCAGTGATTATGAAGTCTCAAATCGTGTAAACACCAACCAACAGCATGGAGCAGGAGGATAGTGCAACAACGAAGGAGTCACCAGATGTCTTGCCTGTAGGTCTTCCTATTCTTTAACCATTTATGTGAGTCTCAGTAAGAGGTCTGAGAAGTTACTTCATTTCAATCACTGCAGCAGATAGTTTCCACCATCTTTCTCTAAGACATGGAAAATGTTAAGCCTGTCTTCTTGTTGGATTTTCACAGGCAGTTTGTGGAAAAGTGCTACCCATCAGTTCCTTTTGCCTCACAACAGTTCTGTCTGCATTTTTCAGAATTTTCTTTTCACATTCCACAGCAACTGTTGTTGCAGAAATAAAATCACAGATAAACATGTTCATGTCCTGTTTACACATCCCCTTCTCTGAAAACTGTGTTGAAGTTGGCTTGGGGATAAGGTAATTGTTGCAGAACAACCAGGCAACAGAAGTAGACACCATGACATTATCTTTCATTGGAACCTGCTGACAGCTGCTGACTCTTCAGAGGTCATCCTCATCAATTAAGACACTTTAAGAGAAATTAATAAAGACAGATTTTCAATTTGGCTGCTTCATAATTTTTTTATGTTCATCTTGTTGCAGGTCTTCAGGCCTGGTGTCAGTGAGCGTCACTGCTCACTGCAACATGTGGCTCATAATTCCAAGCTAACCATTCTAGTTCATTCTGCTGAAATTATATCTTGTTACGTCGATGGTTGCCCATTTTCATACATGAATATTTAATAGGTTTTTCACTATCAGACAGTAACACTTGATAAGTGTGTATCACCCATAGATTTTATTTACAAGAATTTGCATGTGAGATACTGCCCAGTTCCTTCTAAAAAGCTGAATTGTCCTTTTCTTTCATCAGTAGTGTTTTACTGGAAAATTGTGATGCTCACTGACTCCTTCTTACACTGAAGGTGACACATAAGTTTCCACAATGACACTATCATGTTTAATAAATCATTCTCCTCCTGAGCTGTCCTGGTCTATGCTTTAGTCTTGAGGAAATAATTATGGGTGTCATTCTCTAAGTGTGTATGTGCAATTGAGATGGTTTACTCAGAGAAGAGAGGAGGTTATAGATGGCTATGTATGATCTGTTCAGCAGTTCACCAAATGCTGCAGAATATGTATTATATCTCAACAGTAGACTGAGATTGGATGGATGGATGGATGGATGGATGGATGGATGGATGGATTATATGCCACAACAGTGCCAGTATTAAGCAGTGTGTGTCTATCTGACAGTTTTCTCAAAACAGCATTTTCTCCTTTTTTAATCCATTAGTCCCAAGTGCTGTGCCACTTGAATCCATTCAAGGGAGTACTTTTGAAGAGAAGATTTTCCTTCAGTGGAGAGAACCAGCGCAAACATATGGAGTGATTACTTTGTATGAGGTACCTTACATTTTGCCATGTTTTAATTTGTATGTATAGTTTTGATTTTCAAAGGTGTGTAATTAGTAAGGAAATTAAAGTATTTTTTCCTGTTTCTGTAAAATGAATACTCTTTTTGAAGGTAATAGCAATTACCAAGTAATAAAATCAAATATATAATGTAGGAGTGAATTAGTGCAGGACCCAAAATCTCCCTGGCTTATCAACTTTAAGGAAACCGCTATTTTTAGAACGATGTGATACAGCATTCCATCTAGTATTGTGAACCAAATATTTAAAAGATTGTAAGACAGATCTTAGTGAATTTTTTAAAAAATTGGAGACATAACGTAGTGGTGACAGTCAACATCACATTTAGATAAGACTCATTATAAGAAGTCTATTGTAATAGAAACAAGCAGGCATAATTAAAAAAATCTAGCATTTTTTTAAATGCAAATTCAACAAAATTACATGTTGTTAGATGTCTAAAAATCACTGCTTTTCCTCATGTGGAACCTGTGCCTGAATACCTTTTAGAAAAATTGACAAAAGGCTACACAGATTAAGTTGTCAGACAGTAATCACTGTTAAGCTTCTTACCTGACCTTACTACAAAATTGGTATTGCGATGCTTTGTTTGAAAAAAACCCACAAAGCCAATGCCTAAATGAGATGTGGTGTAAAAGAAAAGTTAAAACTGAGTGGTAACCTATTGATACTGTTTTGCAAACTATTTTATTGTAAGGGGATAAAATGTTATGAAAAAGTATGGATTGATTATTTTTTAAAGCTAACTACTTCCCAGCTAGTTCAACAGTTGGCTGTCTTCAGGGGCCAGAGTGTTTTAATTCATATGTTAATGTTTTTACTGATGTTAGGCTTTATGTACATGGAGAATCACAGTGGTGAATCATCAGCCCTTACTGGATGCAGGGGGAATATTAGTGACAAAGCATGAGGACAAGGCTGAAGTACTTAATTCCTTCTTTGTGCTATCACACAGCACATGCATGACAACTGAGCGATCAGCCCCAGTCAACATGGGTTTATGAAGGGCCAACAACATGAGGTTCAACAAGACAAAGTGCAGAGTCTTACACTTGGGACATAACAGCCATATATAGAGCTACAGGCTTGGGGAAGAGTGGCTAGAAAGCTGCCTGGTAGAAAAAGACCTGGGAGTGCTGGTTGACTGCAGACTGAATATGAGCCAGCAGTGTGCCCAGGTAGTACCAGTGACACCTTGGCTTGTATCAGAAACAGTGTGGCCAGCAGGTCCAGGGAAATGATTGTGCCCCTGTACTTGGCATTGTGAGGCCACACCTCAAGTACTGGGTTCAGTTTTGGGCCCCTCACTGCAAGAAAGACATTGAGGTCCTGGAGCGAGTCCAGAGAAAGGCAACGAGGCTGGTGTGAAGGGGCTGGAGAGCAAACCTTACAAGGAGCAGCTGAGGGGGTTGGGGTTGTTTAGCCTGGAGGAGGCTGAGGGGAGACTTTATCACCACCTAAAATTAACTGAAAAGAGTTTGTAGAGAGATGGGTATTGGTTTCTTCACCCAAGCAACAGGTGATAGGACGAGGGGGAATGGGCTCAAGCTGTGCCAGGGCAAGTTCAGATTAGACATTAGAAAAAGTTCTTCACCAGATGGGTTCCTGGGCATTGGAACAGGCTGCCCAGGGAGGTGGCTGAGTCACCGTCCCAGGATGTGTTTTTAAAAAAAAGGGTAGATGAGGTGCTCAGGGATATGGTTTAGTAGAGGACAGGTATGGTTGGAGTCAATGATCTCAAAGGTCTTTTCCAACCTAGTGATTCTGTGATCTTGCTGCTTCCGAACATGCATGTGTGTCTAGTGACTTTGCTGAGGAGTATATGCACCACATACATGCAGTTAACTTCATCAGCTGTAACGGCAGTTCTGCAGGTGTATTCAGAGATGGAAAAGAATTGCTTGGTCAGACTTTCTAAGGGAGTCAGGACTGAGCAAGTCTCTGAACGTTGAAAGGACCTAATATTCCAACAGCAAGAATGTTGAAAATACTCCTTATACTGTTTATTTACTATGCCTCGAAGTGGAGACAGAGGGAGAAAGGCAATCAGTTAAATCAGAAACTTGATTTAATTAATGCTAAAGTAAAAGTTACAACAAACTGATGCAACCAATCTTACTCTAAAGATGCTGGCTCAGTCCAGTCAGGTGATTGGATATATCAACAGACATCTAGTTGCTGAAGACTTGTTTGTCAGTACTTTTTCTCCCCTGATGTTTGCTTATAAGCCTAAAATGTATCACAGAATTTTTATAAATATGACTGTCAAACTACCCGGAAGCTGACAAATATACACAGTGAAGCACAGGGACATTTTACCTATTTTAAACGCATGCTTCAGTTGAAATATAATAGTACACTTCAGATATATTTTACCTAACTGAAGTAGCTCATGGGATAAGATCCAGACAAGTTAGATGAAATTTAGGTACCCGTGGTTTATAGGTTGATTTAGACTACCCAAGATGTCTCGGAAGGCACCTCTCTGGCTGATCTGTGTGCTGTCAAGGTAATGCATCCAGCACAGCTCCAAATCACCCGAACTTGAGAAGTAAGTTCTGCCTGCACCAAAGCTTAGGCAAACAGGAATCTAAGCCTTGGCTTCTGACCTAAAAGGCATAGCCACTGAAGCTGCTCTTAAACAAACATGTGGCATATTTGGAATGTTGGTGAAAACTGTTTTGGTCATGGCGTTGGCCTTTCAGAGTGTGTCCAAGGAGATGAGCAGGCACCCAGTAAGGGGGAGGCCTGGGTAAGGGACATTTCAGCCTGAGGGATTCCCCAGTTCAGGATAATCTGCCTGCTGTGCAGTGACTCAGGCACAGAGACAAAGCAAGGTGGGAATGCTCTTCCCCTTCCCCTGTCACCCACCTCTGGGCTCTACACAACCAGGGGTGAAAGAATTGTAGTCCCAGGAGTTCAAAGGTGCTGGCTACTTTAGAGTTGAAGACACACAGCTTGTGTAAGGCAAACATGCAAGCATGTAAACCTGAGACAGACCTAGGGGCAAACTTGCTCTTTCCAGGGAATCTCTTCATCTGGTAGCTGTTTTTATGGGGCAGCCTTATGACTACAGCAGCAGAAACATTTCTGGAGCATGTCCCAGGACCTTGTTCCCAGCAGAAGGATGAACTTAATGTGTAGCTCTGAGTCTGCATCCCTGCTCCCAGAGAGAAAGCTCAATCTCACCTCTGTGCCTAGCATTTCTTATTCTGAGTGACTGATTTTCTGTGTTGGTTAAAACCTCATAACTTGTTTTCTAGGGGTAGGCATTTGTTTTTAGTGCCTGAAGGAGACAGTTTTAATATATGTGATGGGAAAAACTCTGCGTTGAAATATCAAGTATTAAAACATTCGTTGCTGTTGTGAAATTAAGTGCAAATCCAGTTATTCTAGCAATATTTAAATTTAAAAAGCCTTTAGAAGAAAAAATGACATGATGACAAATTATACCATTTTGCTCCTCTATCACTAGTACAGGTCCACAGTTGTAGGAATAAAGGGATTAGTCCTTTGGACATGGCTTCATCTAAATTTGATAAAAATAGCCAACATCCAGTAAGAAAATTGCCCTCATGCCTCTCTCCCTGCCCCCCCTCCTTTTTTTTTTTCATCATCACTGAAGAGCTGAACTGGCATTAGCAATGGTGGACATAAGAAATTAGTTAAAAAAAATAGAAAAGTAGGAACAGTTGTGCAAGGAGTAAAATACAGAAAGAGTGTAAGTTCATTTTAACCAGGCAAAAAAACTTCTTTTTTTTCATGTATTCTGGATGATCCATGGAAGAACTTTTTTTCTTACAGAACACCAGCCACTTAGCTATCTAATAATTAAACACTGAACAAAAAACTATAACAGCCTAACGTGATATTTTGGAAAATCCTGTTAAAAATCTTAGAAATACAGAGAACTGAGTTAAAGGGATCTGCAAGAGGTCATTTAGTTGATATATCTGCTGAAGAAGTTTATCGGCTGTAGAGAAAATATAGTTGTTATATGGCGGTCTAACCTGTTTTTTAAAATCTCCCAAAAAAGTTATGTCCTACTCTCCCACAAGCAGACATAGCAACACTTAGCATCAGAAAGGGAGATTCTTCTGGGCAGTATTGGGCAACCTTAATTTCTTTACTGATAACAGTTCAAATATTAGGTGGCATAGTTATTTTCTGTCTTCTTGAGAGGTTTGGAAGGCACTTTCAGTTGAATTTATGGATGAGGAGTTATAGAGGATCTGCCTATATCTACTGAAGTGATGTTGGGGATTATCTAGATGTTATCAGTGTTTTTATTACTAATTTTCTGCACTTTATTGATGTTATATTAGATGGGTCATATAAAAATCAATTTTCATTAAGTCAGAGGTTTTAGGAAACTGCAAGTGTTTAAGGTGTGTAATGCTGACACTTAGATGTTTCTACATATTGTTTTATTTATCTTAATTGTAATGATACAGAATAAATAGAGGAAAAAGAATGTCAGTTACCACTTTATATAATAAGAGCGTTGGAATTACTCGCATACAAATTAAACGTTAAAAGTAAAAAGGAGGGATGAATCATTTTTACTTTTTAATTTTTTAATGGATTTCTTATTTTTAAATTCTCATTACAGTGCAGGGAAATTAGTAATTAAGAGAAGGAATCTGGATCAAGTTTTACTGTGAACTTCTATTAACATTTCTAATGAAAACTAAAAATACTGTGTGAATCAAAGAAAGAATTGAGGATACAATATACACACTGCATATATTACTTAACGTTTTATCCCTGCTTTCCTCCGTGTGAGAATCTGACCTAGGTACAATATAATAACCTGAAATTTTCCAAATTAGCAATTACAATAGCTAAGTTTCAGACTGAAATACAAGCTTTACCCACTTTCTCAAAAATTTGCCTTAAGCTGCCCTTATCATCTTTTACGGATAATCTTATTCAGAGCAAAGTGTAATTACAGTGAAGTCAGATGGAACTGGGGGCGACACCTTCTGCTACTCACTTATCTGCTTTTACCTGGTTGTTTTGGTTTGTTATTGTTGCTGATCAAAACCAACAGTGAGGTGAATTCAAAAAATGACACTGTTAAAGCCAGCATCTTGAAGGAATTAATTTAAGACTGAACCCATCCTTTAGAGTAGTAATCTAGCTGCCTCTGAGTCTCTGTATCTATAAAAGTAATAAGTCATAGCAGTTATGGCTGAGTTTCTGTGTCCCTTCGTGGGATTCGGGATTTGAAGAGTAGAAGAGAGTAAGATAGCTTATCATAAAATGTCTGACAGCGCATACATCAGAAGGGTTTACTGGATAAAGATGCAATCTCTGTCCGTCTGCTCAAGGCAGTTTATAACTTTCTTATTCTTTTGCAGATCACCTACAAAGCAGTCAGTTCCTTTGACCCAGAAATAGATTTATCCAATCAAAGTGGACGAGTCTCAAAGCTGGGAAATGAAACGCACTATCTCTTCTTTGGCCTCTATCCTGGCACTACCTACTCTTTCACCATCAGAGCCAGCACCGCTAAAGGCTTTGGACCTCCAATCACAAATCAGTTCACCACTAAAATATCAGGTACTTGGTTAAAGAATATTGTTGTTTGCTTATGATTATGACGTGTAATTCTTCTGTTGTTTACTTTTTAGGATTTAACAAGCAGCAACTTGAAAAAGTGAAATAGGTGTTCATCCCTGAAGATGTCAAAGTGACATATATTAACATATCTGAAAACCTTCCAAGTGCTTAAACATCAGCTAGTACTTTGAAATTCACAACTGTAACTTATCACCCAAGAAACCCTCTGAATTATGTGCCTGCAGTCAGTGCCAGCTGCTGTTGCAACATTTAGCATAGGGTTTTTTGGACATCAGGATGAGGGTTCCATTCAGAGCTTAGTCAGCCTTGACATGATTCTAAATTAGTACAGTAACGGTGCTGGAAAATCTCTCTAATGAGCCATGAACAGTTGAGAGTAGAGCAGAAATACTGTATGTCTAGTGCTCACTTAGAAAGTGTAGCCAACTGCCAGCCTGCCTGTGCGCCTAGCAAGCGTGTGGACTGAAGTGTGTATGAAACTGTATTAGACAAGAACATCAGGACTAGTGGTTTTCAGATAACAGCAGCATGACTCTGTCACTTCTGCATGTCCATGAATAATATTTTATAGCCCTCTCAGAGGCAGAGGTTTCTCTAGCTGACAGGATGCAACACTATCCCATCCTCTTAAAATGCTCATGTAATTGATGACAACATGTTTTGCAAACTTACAGCTCAAATCTGTTTACTCGACGCTTCTCTACAGTCTTCTCAGGAATTAAACTGACAGTTGAACTGTGTCCCCAGGATTGTATTTATAGAAAATTGCCTTATGTATTTGTGGTCAACTTTGCTTTTCAGAAAGCCTAAAGGAAAGCATTTGGGTACAAAATCTTTCCCTTTTGCTCTCTTTCTGTATACTTTACTCCACCACTCATTTTCTGTCCTCACTGGAATGAAAAAAAGTAACAAGGTTAATCAGAAAGAGAGGAATTTATTTTGTCTTCTTAGAGGAAAGGGCATTTAGTGCAAGATGGAAATTATTGGAATACATGTGCTAGTAGAGAAAAAAAAATTGTTAATTTTCAAGTTAGAAAATTATGCTTTATAGAAAGACAAACATAATCAACACTCATCAGTAAAGATGGGGATCATTTTTCCTATACCCCCTTTCCTATACTAAGCAGAAACTTTCTCTGTCAGAAGGCAATTTCTGATGCAACAAGACTTGATAAGGATGGCAGAATCAGCCCTTATTAGAATGAGGAGAGAAGGGGACTTGAGAGTGGATGAGAATCTGGGCATTCAGGAATAGAGCTGGACCTTAAATTGTTGTTCTTTTCTAAAGTTGATATGCCACCAATTAAAACTCATCAAAGTGAACAGACGTTGCAGGAATGCATGGGAATGAAACTAACCTCCAAGCTACCATGTGGCGAGGTTCTGCAAGCTGTCTTTGCTGCACCCCACTCTCATTACTTCATGTTAGTTACTGTACTAACAGGGAATGTTTATGTCTTGTCCATGGGTACCTTAAACCAATGTCTTGATGAATTTAAACTAGAAGCAGAATGCATGAGTTTCTTAATATTACTGAAGAATCACAACTGAAAATTTAGCTGTTGACTGTGGTACCCTCTTTGCAGGGCTACTGATCTGTGATCTCACTGTCTCACTACAAAGCTTTGAGGCTCTTGATGTGGCCACTGCTCTCCATTTTGGAGAGACGTAGAACAGAAATGCTAAACATTTATGGATAAAAATGTTTAAGTATTTTATTTTTCAAACAGATAAGGTGGCAACAGTGCATCCTGACTAATTTCTGAACTGACTCATTGCACTTTAATTTATCTGACTCCCAACTCCATGCTTACCTGAATTAAATATGCTCTATTTCCTGTCTTAAGTGTTTGAGTACTGCAGTACTGCTATTCTGTACTGTAAATAGTTACCGTAGATTCATGGAATCACAGAGCAGTTTGGTTTGGAAGAATCTTCAAAGATCATCTCATTCCTACCCGTGCCATGGGCAGGGGCACCCTTCATTAGATCTAGTTGCCGAAAGTCCCATCCAGTCCGGCCTTGAACACTGCCAGGGAGGGGGCAGCCACAGCATCTCTGGGCAGCCTGTGCTCACCACGCTCACAGAGAAACATTTCTTTCTAATATCTAATCTAATCTAAATTTATCCTCCTTCAGCTTAAGCCCATTACCCCTCGTCCTACCACTACATGCCCTTGTAAACAGTCCCTCTCCAGCTCTCCATGTTGCATTCCACAGTTGTGTGATTGGCACTGATGGATGAAGTGATCTGTATGTAAATACGTATTACCAAAAGCAGAGCTTGTAGCAGTGCCTGCTATCAAAATTGATGGGCACTCTATTAGAAGACTGTTTTCTGTTGCAAAGTCAGCTGTGCAGGCTGAAATTCTGTACACCACTTTCCATACTGAGAAGAATTTCATCCATTTCAGGAACACGGATGACATCCTGAAAAATTCTGGTGACCGATACATTACTAAAGTGCTTTCAACAAGATGTAAATATTTAACAAGAAGAGAGAGATTCCTGTGAGCCATCGCTCTGAAAATCTGTCTAGGATTAGACAATTTGTAAATGTTGCAGTTTGCACACAACTGTTGGAAATGACAGAAATGAGCAGCGAATGTCATCATAGATGCCATGCTCACTAAATAGGTTTAAGTTCTCCAAGCCTTTAGAGCCTTAGTTTGCCAAGTGTGGATCAGCACAAGTAGAACATCTCTAAGAGCCTTGTGCATCTCAGCTTACTGCTGCTGAAGACCAGGGTGTGCAGTTGTAAACACTGTGAACAGGAAGAAAATCTCCTTTTTTCTCTGTTAATTGATAAGCTCCTTCTTTACACATGAGCGGTGTGGAGGAGGAAAAGTCCTAACCTAGACAGGAGAAAAGTGTAAGAATAGAATCACATAACATTAGGAGTTGGAAGGGACCTCAAAACATCATCTAGTCCCACCCCCCTGCCAGAGCAGGATCACCTGGACTAAATCACACAGGAGCACATCCAGGTGGGTTTTGGATGTCTCCAGAGAAGGAGACTCCACAACCTCTCTGGGCAGCCTGTTCCAGGGCTCTCTTACCCTCCCAGTAAAAAAGTTTCTCCTTATATTCACATGGAACTTCCTATGCTCCAGCTTGAACCCATTGCCCCTTATCCTACTGCTGGCCATCACTGAGAAGAGCCTGGGAGTAAAAGGTGGGACTGAGAATTCCACAACTCATATTGTGGACAGAAAGACAATTTTTGTGGAGCGAGAGTAAGATTAGTAAGGAGTGCAAGTAGGGACCTAGGAGTCATAAGTTAAGAAGATTACAGGACTTGTTAAGATGCTAGAAGTGGACCAGAGGCAAGAAATCACAGTGTTCCACTAATGTTTGGAGCTCATGCATCTTTTTGGACATGCAGTTACTTTGTGCCTCCCCTATTTTCAGGACAGTCAACTTGGGAATGGAGCACTAAGTGAACAAGTTCTGGATGTTTGAAACTGCAAATCTGATACATGTGAAAATTGAGTCTTTAAAGAATTGTGTAATATTAGACCTTTAGGCTTCTCAAAGCGGGTACCCAAATTACTTAAAATCATGAGTCTAAATATTTGTGCCCTATGCCCAGGATTATAAACAGAATAAAACCCTCTCAGTTTACAAGGAAGATTTTGAACTTTATTTTTTTTTATTTGTGAAACATTTCAAAACTGGTGAATATCAATGAAAAGTGATGAAGATGTTGTCAGTGTTCTCAGCACAGATTGAAGAGTTGTGGGTAAGTGTTAATACAATCCTTACTTGGATATGTAGGGCAATATGGATAAAGGACAGAGAAATTCATACACCTTTCAAGTAGATGCAGCTACTCCTGGGAGGGTAAAAAGTATTGGAAGACACAGTTGGAAGACTGGCTTTCTTGGAGCTTTTTTATTTGCTAGAGGAGCCTAATGGTTGATATTATCTGTATGTGAAGCAATATGTATACTTCATCAGTATGTTACACAAAGTATCCAATGGCTGGAAGATGAAGCTAAACAAGTTGAGGTGCCAGATAGGTCTCCGTGTTGAACAAGAAGTATAATCAGCCATTGCAAGAATCTGGTAAAGAAAAGAACTTCCACATGCACAGACACACACACACACACACACACACACACACAGAGTATTGTCTTTTTTAAGCAGGAACTAGTTCAAGGAAGTTCTCTGCCCTGCATTATTCCTATAGCCAGGAAAGATCATTGTAATGAAGACTTTCTGCTTCCACTGCCTTAAAATCTGTTAATTTTGTATCATCATTACTGACTGGACAATAAGGATACACCAGACTGCTGAACATCCAATTAACCGAGCAGCCTTCCATCCAACAGAATGATAAAAATGCCACTAGACAATAGGACTGAAAAAACTAACAACAATAAAAGACAGTGACTGAGGCATCATTTGTTTTCATCGCAACCGTAATTCGTTAATGAAGACACAGTTTGCAAAAGTGCTATTGAGTGTGGCTTCAAACTAAAATAAGCTCTCGTGGTGATAATCCCAGTTCATTGTTGCAAATGATGTCTCTGTTGGACAGGAGACCCAGGACAGTTAAAGCACTAGTTAAACAAAATTCCAGGAATGAGAAATTCTGAGAGCATATCCTAATACCAGTGACATACTGAGAAAGCTGGGCTCAGTTTCAAAAACTATAATCACTTCGGCATGCACATTTGCAGATGCTCTTCTTGAGATAACTTTTCATTTCCTAGTCATGCATTCTCAATACTTTCTGCAAACTTACTCCTGCTAGTATCTGTTTCCTTGCTTGAAATTGGCAGTGAGCTGGGATTTCTTTGTTTGTTTTATTTTTTGCTAAAGTTACTTAACAGTTGTCTCACACTTGTAACAGAAAGCATCTTAGACCTGTAATACGGTCTTTGTGTTTGAAGAAGTCTTTAAAATTACCTATTCAAATAAAGATAACAGCTCTTGAAAGGAGAAATACAGGAATAATGATTTTTTCTTTTTGCTTCTTTTCTTATTCTAGCACCCTCTATGCCACCATATGAACTTGAAACACCTTTGAATCAAACTGACAGCACTGTGACAGTCTTGCTGAAACCTGCACAGAGCAGAGGCGCTCCTGTCAGGTACTGGGGAAACATTCTTTATAAAATTAAAACCAAATTGATTAATTTCTTGAACATGTTTTCTGGGGATTTTCTACACAGCAATCAGTGTCTAAATTCATGTCTGTATTAGCTCTAATTAAATTAAATAACTGAAGAAAATGAAAGTGCTTTGATGTTGAGTGTTCGCGTATTGTTTAAGGGATTTGATCCAGATGCAAGTGGCTTGTTCTTTGAAGATAAGGAACAAAGCCATAGTTCTGTTGTGTGGGTGGCTTCTTTAAGGTAATTGCTTACTGCAGTGTTATAAGTTCAAGGGCATATCACATTTTTTATGCTGAGCTACTATCTTTAATATTCACTCTTCTTGTTTACTTCACAGATATAAGATAATTAACTCTTAGTAAGTTAGCCAATTTAAACAGTATGTACTATAACATTCATAAAGTATTTACATTTAATTGACCATGGTAGCAGAAACGGGAAAAAATGACGCAACCTGGAAAAACCAGTGGGTCAGATTCTTTAGAGTTATGTACTAGCCATTAATGAATTTCCAGTTTGCAGAGGTTTATTTCACAGCCAGATAACAGAGGTACTATGTAAGTCCTTCATTGGTTAGAATAAAAGATGCCAGCTTTACAGCAAAGAAAGCAGAGGAATGGTTAGATTATTTTAAACGAGAACCAGTAATGAGCTCAAAGTGTGAATAAATTAAAATACAGATTTTTCAGAGGTTTACCATGTTTCCCTTTTGGCTAATCAAGAATCATCAGAAATGGTAAATTATTTTCTGACTGTAGGAAGAGTTTCCCACTATAGTGAATGGCTATCAGTTATTTTCATCATGATGCCAATAAGGTTTTTGGTAATTTCTGTTTGGGAAATACAAATCTAGTTGACTCATATATATCCGTGAAGGAAAATAAGTGTTCTTTTTGTTTCTTCAGAATATTCAGTGTTTCATTCAATTTATGCAACATTCATATATATTATATGTAGATAGGTCTGCATTTAAGAAATGTCAACCTGTTGTTCATTCAGGTGTCTTTTTAAAATGAAAACTTAACACTTTGGGGGAGTCTGAACCAGCTGAAAAAAAAAAAAAACCAACCCCAGAAAGCAATTAAAGCAGATTTAATGAAATTGTTTGATTTAGCAGACTAAATTAGAAACTGAATGGTTTGATGTTTGTCGTATTTTATTTCACAAAGCTATAGTGTAGTCCTCCTGAATTGAAGCATCTGTATTAAAATAATGCCAGTTGGAATCATTGTTGCTTAAACACCAACATATTAGACCATTAATAAAAAATCACTTCTGTTCCTTTTATCTGCATCACGAACATCAAGTTGATTGACTCCTATAGCAGTAGTGACACATGAAGAACTTCACTGACAATAGAAAGGATCTAGTTAGGAGATTAAAGTGTGCCAAATAAGAGGATGAGTGGTTAGGAAAATAGGAGAGATTTAAAGCAACATGAAGCTGTAGAATTGACAGATTAACACCGAGCAGCGAGCTTGCTGAGGTCCTTTGCAACAGGTCTTAAAATGAATGCTGACTGCAAACCCACAATGTAAATACTGAGCAAAGCAGAGAGTGAAAATTAACGTAAGAATTTCTTAATACTTTTAAGATTTTGTTTTGCATTGCACTCTCAAGCACACTGTCATTGCAGAGCTTGCAGAACACGTTCTGCATATGGATTTTATCATCTCCATCTGTATTCATCGGGTGTTAAAAGTTTAGCCATCCTTCATTTATGCACACCACTAAGCAAGATGCCTTGTCCATTGATTCTGCTACAACTGCCGGCTTGGTTAATGCAGATTTCTGAAACTGCACTAAACTTGCAGTGTAAATGATAGTTGTTGTTTTATTGATCAACACACCAGCCATGTCACATAAAATTCTTTAATTCCTGAGATGGATAAGGAGGGCACAAATCGCACCGTCCAAGTCAGCAATGCTGATACCAGAGGTCATTCAGAATTCCATTTTTATTTCTGTGATCAAATCCTTTTTTTCTACTTAAATACGAAAAATCCTGGTATCTTCCACCTTATTTAGAATCCACACACAACCACAACATACAAGGAGAAAAAGGGCAATGCTGATTGTTTAAATGTTGATTCAAAAAGCAGACTTCATAAAATTGTTCAGGAAGCTCTGTTTACAGTGATAAAGAACACATTAATCATGAAGGCCAAATGGCATTTCAGGTTCTTTTAGAATTCATAAGACTGGACATGATTAAAATGTATTTTGTCAGAGTTTTAATACAACAAACACTGCTTGCTTTGTCTTCAATTTCAGGTACATGTTTTATGGTTGTTGCTGTGTTTATTTCAAGGAGATTATTTTGGAATTTTACATGTTTAAAGCAGTAGTGCATTCACTAATGATGAATGTATGCGCTTCTTTAACAGCTGGCTAAGCTATTGTGATTTTTAGAATGATTTTAATTTGCAAGGGTTTGGGGGTGGGGTTTTTTTGGCTTTTTTGTATTGTAAGATGATAGGTATGTGAGAGTCAGTAAAATTTTAAAGAACAGGATAAAAATCATACATATTCAAGTATTTTTTCTATGATGGCTTTTTAGCATCTTTTGAAGGGCTTACTCTTCCAAGGCAGTATCATGTGTACCTTTCACTTCTTCAGGGCAAGTTAGTTAAAGTTTAAAAGCCCTAGGACCAGATTGTCTGCAGGTACATGGATTGGTCATTAGGAATGCTAATTTATTGCAAAGATCTGACTCATATACAGGAATGAAAAATGTAATGCTTGCTGACTGCATGTATTTAGCATTATTTATATATCCATCTGTGTTAGAAAGAGCTTCAGATTGTTTGCCGCATTCCGTTATAAAAGGTTCTCCTGACCTTCTCTGGGAAAGTTTTCCTGCAAGCTTTTAGCTTCAGCAGGGAGAAGCGAGTTACCTTTGTCGCACAGATTTTCATTCAGTCTTGCCACATTAAAGTTTGTTTGCACTTCTGTCTCCTTTATGTAATCAGCAAAATGCTGTCACCATACCACCCTTCTCCTGCTGCTCTGTGCCACATCCTCAGAAAGCCTGAACAGTAAACATCCCAAAGATACTGACCCAGATAACAGAGGAACCACCGGGCGATAGCAAGCACTCCCAGAGCAGCAAAGTGGGGAAAGAAGCAGGAAGGATAAAGAAGAGGGCAAGAACATCCAGGCTCTACCCTACCTCCTGGTCTCTTTCTCATATTACATTGCAGAGCTCAGCCCAGCTGGATTTACCCCATTAAACACTTCCAGTCAGTTAATGGCTCATTCAACCACCCTTTACCCTCTTCTAGACACTGCAGAGAGTTGGTACTTCCAGCCTAAAGTGAGGGAACAGGAGGGTCAAGTGTACCAGGTAGCAGCGCTCTGTGAATGCAATACTTGGCATTTAGGATGCCAGAGTAATTCCCATGCTGAGTAAGTGGAATCAGTCCTGCAGCATCTGAGGCTGCAAAGCCCAGACAGAGTGAGGGGTAGAGGAAGAATTGCAGCAATTGCTAAATACTTTTAATCTCTCTTCCCAGAAAAAAGTAATGTTTATTATATTTCAGCCCAAAAGCCTATATTAAGTTGTTAAGTATTTTGAAGTGCAGCTGAAACCTGTATGTTATCTAAAGTGATAAGCACTACCTTCTACTATTTCACCAGGTAAACACTTTGTGATCTGTTCAGGTTGTCTAAATTCCACAGAGATTTGCATTTCTTATTGGCCTAATCCAGACCTTTTAAAGGCACCCTGTAAATACTAGATGCATTGTCACAGGTGGAATTAAGGCCATCTGCACGTGGTCCCTGGGGTAGGAGCAGCATGATTCAAAGGAAGACGCGTGTTGTAAAGAAAACTTAGTCAGCCCAAGTCAATCAAGTACTTCATTCAGTATGTGGTTTAGTCATTTCAAGAGCACTCATAGTATAATGACTCTTAAAAGAATTACAGGGGACAACTAATTTCTACCCACTACCTAGCAGCCAGAAGGAGTAAATAAAACCAAGGTAGTCGCCTTTGAAACACAGAGACTTTTACGTAATGCCACAGTTCCCCACTGCATTCCACACAAAGCAAAGGTCACAACTGCCTTCCCATCCCTGCTACACACATTGCAAGATAGGAGGGACATGTCTTAGGGCCTTGTCTCTTTTCCTTTGACGTGACTGGTGCCATGAGAATCAGCCTTCTACATGTCAGGCCGTTCCCTCTGCTCTGTTACTGTGTCTGCCCTCTCACAGGCTGGCAGCAGGAGTGTGCACTCCTTGTGCCGTGTCAGTTAGGGTCCAGTGCTGTTCCGACCCTTCCAAAAGCAGAAATGGGATCATCCAAAGCCTGAGAGAGCTTTTGCAGGACCCTTCAATCTGACAGCCAGCCTTCCAGAGAAGCCACCATTATTCATGAAACTTATCATCTTCAGAAAATCCCTTCCCTGGTTGGTAGATCAGCAGATTATATTGTTTCACTGGCAATCAAAAAAATCTAAACAAAAGCAAGGAAGCTAGCCAGACTGTTTGGAAACCCCTGGCAGGGAACTCATAAAGCAGCAGGGCTTCACGCACTCTGAATACAAAAGTTTCAGGATATTTTCCTCTGGTGGCTTGACCCTGGCTTGAAGCCAAATGCCCACCAAAGCCACTCTATCACTCCCCTTTTCAGCTGCACAGGGGAGAAAATAGATATTGGGAGGCTTAGGAGTCGAGATAAGGACAAGGAGAGATCATTCCACAATTAGCGTCACGGGCAAAACAGACTCAACACAGAATCAAGGAAAGCAAATGATCAAATTTATTACACTGCACTGCACACACAGCGAAACCAGAGTCGGATAATGAGAAGTGCGACCAGATCTTAAAGCACACACACACACACCCCCCACCCCCCACCCCCCCTAATTCTTAGAATTCACTTTAGATTTCGCTCCTTTCTACCCCACCATGGTGGCATGGGGAGGGGCAGGAACTGGGGGAATGGGGTTTCAGTCGTTTTGGCTGTTGTCCTTCTTAGCTGGGGTAGGGGGGCATTCCTCACACCCTTCCCCAGATCCAGCATGGGGTCCCACCCATGGGAGATAGTCTTCTATGAACTTCTCCAAGGAGTCCTATCTGTTGGGGCTTCAACTCTTCACCAGACCTTCACAGTATCTCCCATATGTCTCCACCTGCTCCTGTGTGGGGCTTCTCCACAGACTGCAGGTGGGGTCTTGATCTTTTCCATGGGCTGCGGGGAGACACCTGCTCCACCATGGGTTTATCCACGGGCTGCAGGGAAATCTTTCTCTCTGGCACCTGGGGCACCTCATCACCACCTCTTTACTAGCCTTGGTGTCTGCACAGCTCCTTACATCGCACTCCCTTCTCTGGTGGCAAAAGTGGCTGCTTGTGTTTTTTTCTCCTAAATGTGATTCCCAGAGGCGCTGTGACCATCACTGATGGACTCAGCCTTGGTCAGCAATGACTCTGGCCTTGAGTTGGCTGGTGTTTGCTCTGTCGGATCTGCAGACAGCTTCTGGCTGCTTCTTGCAAGAAGCCACCCCTGCAGCCCCCCTCCTCCACCACAACGCGGCCGCACAAAATTACCACATTTCCATAAGCTTGAAGAGACTGCAGGGCACACACATTGCTGATGTGAGTACAGGGCAGCTGCAGGGCTGGGCCTTCAAGTTGCAATCCACTGTTCAAAGAACAGGTACCCATCTGTGTCGCATGGTAAGAGTACAGCATTAATTCCCATGCATGAATTATGGAGTCAGGCATCGTGAGTATGATTATAATTTCAGAATAAGTGAACAAATGAGTTTTGAAATGGGAGAGCGCTGATTTGCACAATAAGAGACACATTAGTGTTCTGTGTGGGCAAAAACATGGCTCCAGCACATGCAAATAAAAGCCTTGTGATATCTGTATTTTGGTCTCTGTCCTCTCACATTTCCTACCTAGCACGTTATGTAATGCTAGCATGTTACTGTGATTTCCTTCTGTTCCCAGTGACGTTACATGGTAATGCAGTAATGAGAAAAAAATATAAATCTCATGTAGACACAACTGAGGAGAGAAATATCAAAACTGTGTATTAACTGGGAGAGATTTGGAAAGCTTCCCAATAAAGTGAAAAGTGAACTTTGGCCTTTCAAGAGCTCAGCTAAAACAGTCTAGGTAGTTGGTGGATTTATGATAGAGAAATGGTTATCTTGAAATAATGTTACTGTACATGTTCAAGTAGCATTACTAACTCACGAGTATTCTGAAATGTCATGTTCAAAATACAGCCTTTTGAAATACTGTAGTCTACAGTATTGTGGTCTACAAGGTCTAAAGAGCATGAAGGGAACTTACTGTCCATTCTTTAATTTGCTTGCTGCAAGCATTCTTTCTCTTGTTTAAGGGTCTGTAAACATAAAGACTTGAATTGTATGCTGTAGGGTCAGCTCTTGCCTGCAAGCTGTATTTCCAAATCATAGCTTTACAACCTGTAAGGCAGCCAGTAAACTTGTTTGAGGATGTCTGTGATACAGAAGGGATGAGGTTTTATTAATGCCCATAATTGTCACTTCTTTATAGCAACAAGTATAATTATTTACAGCAGAAGGGTCAATTTCAGTTTCATTGAGGGAACAGTACAATAATTGCTTATGCTGTAAAAATGCTGTAATTCTTTTTTGTTATGCAGTAGAACTTGTCCTTGGATTTTTACTGTGACTTGAGCTAAAATTTATGGTACATGTTGCTAAGGCATGTGTGATGCAGTTTCACATGTCCTGCTGGCTTGTTCAGAAATTTCTGTGGTCCTTTTACTGTGACTTCTCACATAGTCCCTGGGTAAAAGGAGCATTGAATCTTGATTCCGTTAAGTGGTAATTTGTGTCACTGAGAACCTAGCATGTAATGCTATCTGTCATTTAGCAATGTGATTAGCAAAAATTAATCTATGATAAAGCAAGCTAGAGCAATTCCAGAATAAAAGGGAGAATAGATTTTTCCATATCTCTGAAGAGATTGTTTTTCAGTTTCATAACTCAACAATACTTTCTCAAGGGTTTTGGCTATAAATAACTGAAAAATTTGCTTCACTGTTATGGGGCTGTGCTTCTTTTTTTTCTTTTTTCCCTTTCTTTTATGTGCTGGCCTTAAGTAGGATGGTCACCATATCTTTACATGCTTGTCTTTTTGGCATTGCTTACCTCTCATTCTGACAGCATGACAAGCTAGTTCTCTGCTAACATCCTTTGGATCACTGGTGTTTTCCAATCTCCCTGGTAAAGGCTGAAATCCAGCAGCTGTTCCACTGGTGAATGATAAACTCTTGGAATTCATACCCTATTTTGATGGCTCTGGACCACCAGCTTCAGTCAGAATTGCTAAAGCACTTTTTTCTTAAACCTACTTCCCAGTTCAAACAGTTCAGTCCCAGAGTAAGCAAGGAACAGAACAGCGTCATTCTTGCATGTTCCCTTTGCAAGGAATGGCTGCTCAGTGCTCAGCTTACTTAAGTTCAGACTTCAGGTATATATATTTGGTAGGGAATTTTGTATGCCCTGCACTCTTCTCTGCTGCTGAGGCCAGCTGGCTGAAAGCAGGCCATGTTCATACTGCAGAGCTGCCGGGCACAGTGGACTGGATGTTCCCACCTACAGACTGCCAGTTGGGAATGGGCCCTGAGTCACATCTAGAAATTCTGGTGAGAGTGGTACCAAAGCCCTGCTGGGGGCCTTGCAAACCATTTAACAGAGAGGATGGTGTTGCATTTCTGTGATCAATCTCCTGTTACTCATACAGTTTAGATGGATTTTAGGCAGCTCAGTGTTAGCAAGTCTGAGCCACCAGCCTCTTCTCAAGTATCGCTGTTCTCAGTAAATCAATAGAAACCTCTAACTAGGAGCATGAAGTTCCTAAAACTCCTCCAAGACAAGCAAGAGACCTGAAGTCCTTTTTCTTTTCTCAAGGTCTTTTAATGTGTTTTATTTTAGATGTCCACTAAGAACAGAAATAACAGGAAGAATAAGGAGAGTCTCTGTTTGGTTAGACAGGTTCCCCTTCTGGTTCTCTGATTCTTCTTGTATTTCTGTCTGTGTGCTAGGCCAGCCTCAGCAGGAGACCACAGTAACGCTGTTCAGATGGCTGGGAGCAAGGTGGTGAAAGCCTCTCTGGTTCAAAACCAGATTGAACCCTGGCCTGGAGTTTCTGAGAACATGCTCGAGGCTTTAGGTTATTGTAGGAAAAGGAGGCATGACTGTCACATCTCTCATGAGACAGCTCAGATGTCCGTACCCTAAGCAGATATAGGCCTATACAATAAAGCCCCAAATAAAGTGCCTTTCAGGTCTCTCATGCAAGCATCTACTTCTGACCAAGTGTAGGTAGTTCCTCAATTACAGGTGCATTGATCACGCCCCAGGGACACTATGAGAGGTACCATCCCACCTTCATCTCAAGAGTATCCCTCCGGAGGTGTACAGACAAGTGTTTCTCTCCCACTGAGTGTGCAGGGGGCTCAAATGTATTTCTGTGTGCTTGCCTTGAGAGGTACTTAATTTAGGGACCATAATGAAAGAGTTATGAGCATTGCTGGAAATTACTGTGTTGTGTGATTTTAAAAAGGGTACTCAGGTTATACATACCTGAGTTCAAACCCAGACCACTCCTTGGAAATCTAAGAAAGAGAGGTTGTTGCCCTGTGTTTACTGAAGTATGCCAGGGATTTGTTTTCGTTTTACCATGTGCCATGGAAGGATTGAAGGGGGAGTATGTGAGTCACCTCGATTTCCCTGAGCGGCTGTTGAACAGGATTATGTGGGGATGCTTTCAAGTCATTTTCTGATGATGTGTGTCGCAGTGGCTCTGTGTGCATTTGTAGCTGCTGTGCTGAGTGACCCATTCAGAATTCCTGTAAAACTGGTTAGGAATTGTCAGGCCCATGTAACCCACTGCTGCCTCTGGGTGCTTTCACCATTGATCTTCCTGTTTATTACGCGTCTGCACTTCCCATATCCTTAATGTCAACGTGAAATGAGATTTTTCCACTGTGGCTTATCATCTCACTACAGTTCTTTTATTTTTGTGGAGGTTTGAATCTCAGGAGTATTTTTGCTCTGTAGTGCTGGGTGCCAGTGAAATGTCCTGAGTGAAAAGTAGGGAATTGCTAAATAAGCCCTCAAGTGAGTCCTACTGGAAGCCATAGCTCTTTGGGCCCTGTTAGTACTGAAGCCTTGGCAATGTTGCATATCAGTCTTCCTATGTTTTAGCTATGTCATATGCTTTATATTTTTGGTGGATCTTGAGATTTTTCTAAGTATTTCCGTTAACTGTGTATATTTAAGTGGCTCACAAGCTCTAAACCAGTGGCCATGATGTATGTACATGTTCATCATTGTGCTGTATTCTGAAATACTGATTTATCAACTTGAAGAGGCCCAGTAACATTCTGCATGTTGTGTTTATACAGATCAGAGAGATAGAAATATAGCTCATTATAACCAATTTGGCAGTAAAAGTACACCCTGGCAGCAGCAGCACTGGATTGGGATGCTGCACAGAAAATACTGAATAGCCTTTAGGATTAACCTTGAACAAATAGGATGAGTTGGAAAGCTTGCATTTTATGAGCTAGTAGCAAGGATGTGTGTTGTAAGGTAAAGGCTCATTTTTGGAAATAACAGAGCAGAAAAAAGTGTGTATTGATGGCTTGTGCTATGACTGTGAATCATCAAGACATGGCATGACTGACAGAGGCAAATAGGCTGTACACAGCAGGTGGGGTTTCCAGCAAGGGGGACAATCTATAAATGCCGTTGTACAAGACACTAGCAGGACCTCATGTGTTCTCCTGTGCCTAGTTCTGATCTACTGAGAAATACTAATTTACCAGCACCACAGCAGCAAAGCGTTAGGGCATAAATGATCAGGGAATTGGCAAACCTGTGTTACAAGTAGAGGGACCAAGAGAACTAGACTTGTTTCAGCTAGCCAGTTAAGGCCAAGAGAAGACATGGCTGTTTTCTAAAAATACATCAGAGGAATAAACTTCAGAGAGGGAAAAGAACAATTTTGGTTCAGAGAGCATGTAAACAAACAGCTCAAATACAAAATCTCTACCCAGTGGTGAAGTTCTGAAACAGGTACAGATATAAATGTCAGGAAAGCAGTCTAGATGAATTTATAGAAATGGTTGTGTGATGTGGTATTGTGTAAGAATGAGTCACACAACATTGGGGTGCCAAAAGCCCCTTTTCAGTTTTACATAGATGTTCATCCCCAAAAAAGCACAAGCTTTTGTCAAGATGCTCACAGGCTAGGGTCACCTTCATCAGGGAGACAAAAGTCAGTGGTTTGGGTTATTTTTTCATAATTTATGTTGCAACGCAAAAGTAACCTGTACCATTTTAAGTGCTTTTTCCATAGATTCTTTGATGGAGGTGTATTTTCATAGTGCTGTTGACCCTAGAATCTTTTCTTCTGGTATTGTTTTTTTTTCAGCAAGTTTATGAGCCCTTTATTCACTAGGAAATACTAAATGGCTGCATTAAAAAACATTCTGTTGCTAATGCATGCATGTATGGCAGGAGGGCTGCAGTTTCCAGGACAAAGTATTTTGGGGGAATTCCTCGCAAGATAAATAATATTTGATTGACCCATTCTGTGTGTACTGAAGAATTTTGGTCTTGTGTTGCAAGCAAACAAGTGAATGCTTTATTTGATATTAAGTAGTTTTAAAGGAGACGAAAGAATAAGAAGGAATGCTACATGTAAAGAGGAAAAAAAGCTATAGATGTGCTGTGAGTGGAACACTGTCATTTCCCATACTGGATGCTGAAAGAGCATTCATTTTACTGAACATTAACATGAAAACTTTCTTTCTGTTACGCTGTTCATTTAAGCAGGAAAGGAAATCACTGGCATTTACAACAAGCATCATGACTCTAAAGCATTGCTAAGTAAAAGCTAATCTGCTCAACTGGATTACATTAAATGACATAAAGAAACATTAGAGTCACTTACTGGGCTCTACAACTGAAAGCAGCAACTCTTTAGTCAGAAACAGCATAAAAGCCTCAGTCTGAAACAGTCTCAGGGAGCAGTAGGATGGATGTCTAAGGCATTATAAAAATGTTGAATTTAGGGAGAAATTACCATGGGGAAATCAGACGAGGGCGAATGAATTAACCGTGTTCTCACATCCAGGGTTGAAGCTGTTTTCAAGATTAGTCTCGTAGGGTAGTAGAAGCACAGGGCCAGAATCTCATCTGTATTTAACAGCTGTGCTAATCCTGAACTGTGCAGAATCTTTTATCTACGGCCAGATTTCCTGTGGGAAGAGCTGTACAATGTCATGCTGCCAAGGTTTCTATGCCACCTAATCCTACCAGAGTCATTCCCTGTGCAGGGAGGAAGAAGAGTTACACCTTCACTGACAGAATAGAAGGTCAGCCTTGTATTTATCCACAGAAGTCCTGAGAAACTGGGGACAATGCCACAGAAACTGACTGTTTTTCTGTATTCGCCTGAATCATTCTGCACTGCTGATTAAAGTGCCCTGCAGAGCCTTTTTGTGGAGAAGAAAGGATGAAAATGAACACAGACAGTAATCTCCATTTCCAAATTGCTGGACCAGGACCCACTGCATTTAAGTTGTGGAAAGAGACGATAGCATTGAGAGACACGAATTTTGTTGTGGTTATTTTTGCTGTGGTCCTGCTCTCCCAGAGCAGAGTTGGCAGGAGAAAATGTGTCTGTGCCTTGGGTTGCTGAAGTGATAACGCTAGGCTTTACAGTTGCAAGTGAAGCACAGGGACGTGCTGCTTTCCACCAACCCTCCCATGAAAGCATTGCATCTGCTAAGAGAAAGTGGACAAATGAGACAGCATCTTAAATCGCAGCAGCGGACGTGTTTGAGCTAGTCTCTCTGTTCTCCATGTTGTATCCCCTGATGAATGGATTGAAAACTTTATATCCTCTGTGAGTGCTTTAATGAGCAGTAAACAGTTTTCAAGCTTTGCATCAAAAAACCTGTTGAAATTGGCTTGTGTATTCATTCAGCTGTCTCAGCAAATATTTTTCTTTCTGTGCTGCACACAAAGCAGCAGGTTGCAGAGCATCCTTGAAAAAGGGAGAAAATAAGCATTCTCCTTCTACTTATAAACAACTCATTTTAATACATCTATATGCTTAATTCCCCAGCCCAACTCAGTAGTGGGTTTCCAGTGTGTGGTTTTGTAGAATATAGAAAGATCTAATTCTTGTAGTGTTTTAATGTTTTAGGTCATTAATCCATTAGCTGTCCTCCTGCTCTAAATACCATTTCTTCATTTTTATTGAATATCCAGTCTCCTTGATCACTTTGCTTGTGCATATTACTTGGTATTCCTAAGTAAGAGCTGTGAAACTTGCCCTAGACAGACCTGTGAACGTTGTTTTTTCAGTGTCTGCACCTCATGGACAGTCTCCAGGGCACAGTCACAGCACTGCAGAAGTTTATGGTTTACTAGAAAACATTGAAGTAGACCACTGTTTATTTGTAATCCATTTTTCTTAGGAGAAGTGATTGTTTAAGAATTTGTAAACCTCTGAAGATATTGCAGTAGATGTACAGATTTTTACATCTGTAAGCCCTGTGGTTGTTTTTCTTACCTTTTGCAAACTGTGTATCCCAGGGAATTTGCAGAGAACAGAACAAAAAGCACCGCTTCAGGATGCAGCACCATGCATTATAAACATAAATAGGGAGTTGATGCAGGAGAATGAGCAATAATGCATCCTACCCTTTATGCACAGTTTTCAATCTGAAGAAATCTTCCTGTTCTTTAGGACGATCACATTATTTCTCAAAGTATTTTTTTCATTATTCTTTATCTTTGTGTTGCTACTAATCTTCTCCAGGGCTACTCAAGAAGAAACCTGTGGTTTGCAAGTGGCCCTGGCTTTCTTTGAAAGTCAAAATGACTCAGGCAGGCTGCTGCATGAAGACTGCCTCTTTTTCTGTTACTCCATTCCTATTCATTTCAGTACAGTGTTTTATCATATTATGTACAGCAGCTATAAACATTGCAGAACAATAAAAACATCGTATAGTATTTCTTAAAAGAATACTTGACTCTCAGAATTACTTAGTTGAAATGTTACAGTACATTCATCCCATGCAGGTTTAAAGAACTAGTAATGTTCCTGTTTGGTGGGAATCTGCCTTCCTGTTTTCTCAGGAATCCAAGTGAACTGTTCAGACCTTGCTAGATCTATTCCCTACCTAACTTGTGAAGGCTGGGTAATAGCTTTGTGTCATATTCTACAATAAGAAAAATAACTAGTTCATTTCTTCTTTGCACCATAGCTCACGTAGCAGGAAGGAACCAGGTGGAATCTGATGGTTCAGGTACTGTCAGTGACTTTGCTGGAGCTGAAAGAGTGTGGTAACAAGGTTTTCCATTCTAGCAAGAAGCAGACTTACAGTTTGTTAGCACTAGTGAGCTTTCTTTGAATATCAGAAAGTCAGGCATACGCTTTCAGAAATGCTTCTGCTGATTCTGGTAAGATGGGCTGCGTGATCTCACCGCCTCACAGGTTGTAGCATATTGTTTTGCATACGTTAAGGCTCCTGGAATTTCCTTTTGTTACTTCTTGGTAGTCTGCACTTCAGTAGCATCGTGCATCACTATTTTCTCTCTCTGCGACAGACCAAAAAGAAAGGATTGGCTCTGTCATGGCTTTCAGTTTTGAGTATTTCCTTCAGATCCCCTCTAACTTCGTTCCTATTTAGGCTAAATTATTTTAGACAGTTTTGCTTTCTTTAATTTCTCTTAATCTGTGACAAGAGTTTACTCCTTTTTCCATGCTTTCCAGTTGCTTTATAAATTGGCCTTGGCAACCTGAACAGTACTGAGTTGAATGGTGTAATATTGGCTTATAAAAGGACCTCATTTGCTGTACCATGATATTTTTGCTCTCATATTCATGAACTTATCATTTTTCTGTGTTCTTTGTAAAAAGAAATTAGGCAAAGAACATAAAGCTGATTAAGAAGCTTTGAAATGGTCTTTGGATTGTTCCAAGTATCATAAGTGTAAATTCATTGAAAATATGTTTTCTGGCTCGGTACCAAAATATATCACCATAGTTTCAGCAAAAATCATAGAAATAGAAAACAGTGTTAAAACTTAAACCTTAAGTATCCAATTCTTCAGATAATGAAAATCTTATTTTATGACATAATGGCACATTTTAGCCTGCAATAATAGATAAGATTGCTCGGTTCTTATGATTCACTACTGTGCATGGGATTTCAAGGTCATGGTATTTGATTTAGCCTAACTTTGTACTTGTTTACAGTCTAGTCACATTCAGTTAAATCTTTGGTAGTTCCTCTGACTCCACACTCATGTAAATAATTTATACATTTTAAAAGAAATTTTAAAATAATTTATATTCTGCTGCTGGTGGTTTCTTTGAGGAAAAAAATAAAAGAAGTAAAATATGTCTTTCTAAAATGGTAGGACCACATCTGCTACAGCTTGGTGCTGAGAAACTGCCACTTTGACTGAAACAAATACTTTTAGAATCAACTGCTGATTATTATCTATTTTTACACCATATAAGGGGATCATTTTGCATAGCATGTATGATAACTAACCTTTAATTATAATTGCTGTGTCCTTGTGCTTGTTACAAATTTCTAATTACTAAATTGCAATGACATCAAAGAAAAAACTGCTCAGACAAAGAAATCTTTAAATTAGTTAAGTCAAAAAAAAATCAGCAGCAAAAATCTTTCATCTTGACCTAATTTTCTTGAAATTCAATGCCTGATGTGAAGATTAATAACAGGTGGCCTTTTAGGGAGCACTCAGCTTGAGCCTAATGTTCTAGTTGTTCTTTTATTATCCCAAACCTCTATAACTAAAGGATTTTTTCACCCTGCCCTTTGTTCACAATATGGCACTGTAATTGAGTTCATATTTCTCACCCAACCTTTCAGCCGTAATTAATATTTTATTACATCAGATTTTATCACTAAGTAGCCCAGCAGCAGGGTATTGAGCCACACACACGCTCCCACACACGCGTACGCACGCACACAGAAGCCGTCGTGACTTATGGATGCCAGGCGAGTTCCATGTAATGAGTTATGGTTGAGCGAATACAAAATACATTTATGGTACCCAGCTAATATTCCAAAGCAATTTAGGACTGATCTTATCTTGATCAAACCAGGACAAAGAGAAATTAAAGTTACAAGCATGAAATATTCAACACTGTGTTATTATATCAAACACGTGGCATCTAACAAAAATTGTCTGTGCAAGACCAGCTATTATCTGTTTTCATTATTATGTTTTATGAGCAGGAATGGCTTAGGTCATACGCTTTTTGTACCGAGAGTTACACACTGTTCTCGGAGCTTTGCTAAGCATGAACACCTCCACAGCATGACAGATGTAAAAATCTGAGCATTTAAGTTGCTATGCTATTTGTTCTTTACACTGGAATAAACCAAAATGCCTTCCTTTCACGGCAGTGCACGCATACCAAGGGGTTTGTGCTTACTCTAAACTATTCTGGTGGAAAGAAGGCGTTTTTAATACAACTCTTGAAAGATGGAGGCAGTCTTAGCATATAAATAACTGTAAACGAGATTGGAGATAAATGTTTCCTAAACCTAGATAAGTTCAATGATCGGTGGTTTTCATTCTAAAAGTCTCCCACATAATTTGGGACTAAGTGGCATTCCTGCTCCAGGCAGGATTTTACAGAAATCTCTGTCCCACTCTCCCTCTCTTTTCCTTCACTTACCTCTCTCCTCCCACCTCTTCCTCCTTCCCTCCCAGCTTTGAATAGGTGATTGCAGGGAAAAATACTCAAATTACAAAGGAGGTTACCAGCAGGATAGCTAGAAGCAGCTCTGTACTTGAGGTGGTTTGCTAATTCTTTGATATCAGCAGAAAAGCCTCTTGAAACATCTCTCTGCAACAGAGGGGTTTTTTTAATTATCTTTATTTGTACACAACAAAGTAGCCCAGATAAAGAGTAGGCCCATCTTCCCCAAGGGAGAGGTCTGTTGTAGAGATGAAGAGAAGCTAAGCCTCTTCAGATGGCCAGGAGATGAATTACAGTGTATTTCTGGTTACTGTGGTAGGAAGGATGGCCTGGAAGATCCAGCACTGGGGCTCAGTACAGATGACAGCATGGTTTTATTTCTGGTTTGAGTGGGGACAATCTGTGTAATTTTCTGCAAATCAATACAGTGTGCTCTCTCCATTTCTATGTTTAAAATTCATATAAATGGAAAGAGCATTCTCCTCATTAAAGGAAAAGAGAAAAAAAATATCTATGTATGGTTCTGAACGACTTGGCAGTGAAGAGTGCCACAATAAGGAGCTGTATGTGTAAGTAACTGTCTGGAGAGCATTTACTTTTTTTTCTTAAGTTACCTCTGCCTTGATGCCCACCAGAAGTTCTCAGGACCACAGCTTTGTGGACTATTGTGTGGAATTATTATCCCCAGAATCCATCCCTGCTTTTCATTCGTTTTAAAGCCATGTTGTGAGCAGACTACAAGGGAAGTAGGAGGTGTTTCTGTTTCATGCTGCTCTGTAGTGAAGTCAGTCTCAAAACGCTGGAGAATCTGAAGCCTTAGGTTGGTTCATTCTACAGCAGCATCATGTCAGTTAGTGACACGGCTGCTTGGAGTGAGATCAGTACTATCTGGTGTCTAGAGGGACCAAGCCTTTAACACTCAGTAGGACTAAAAGCTGTTCACTGGTAAAATAAAGGGAGGAAGTACTTCTTGGCTTGTGTGTGCTACATAACATATCCAAGGTAAGAATTAAACTTTCTAGAACATAACTAAGTTAAAGTTTACACATGATTTTATTCTGATTTTGTAAGAAAACAAGGTTTATGTATCATACTGTGCACCTGTCTGTATGTTCCTTCTTTCCCTCATTAATATTGGACCTCCTAGAAATATTTCAAGCATATATGAAATAGTTTAAATGTTGCATAAATAGTAAGTTTCTCCCACATTTTGGAATCTCTGGGTACAGAGGACAGACCCAGATTAGCATGTTGAAGGATAGGCTGGTGTGAACTAGTTCGTTCATTACATTTGGTCCATCAGCAGAGATCTACAACTCTGAAGCCCATATGTAGCCCAAAAGTAGTCACAGCATGTGTTGCCTCTTTTCCAGCCAATGTTTGGGAGATGCTAAAAGGAGCTGAGCATATTGAGGGTGGGAGCTGGGTATCACAGTCAGCGTGTAATAAAGACGGGATTGCTGCGTGTTCTTGGGTACACGTTCTGAACTTCTTGCTGTACAACTTGTAGCATCTTAGTCTATTTTAAGGCTTTGAAGCATCTTCTGTTTCAAATGGCACTTAAAGAACCTTCTATCAGATTGATCTAAATGGGCTGTTGTTGTCCCATATACATGAAAGAGCTATCAGAAGAGAAGTTTCATGTTTGCCAAAAATATAATGGTAACATACCTGTTAGAAAGACTATCAGCTTATATATACTGGAATTATTTATGAAAGAAGCCAAGTATATAGAGCATTTTAGAAAATACTCAGTAAATCATCATGAGTATGAAGAGATCTTGTAGCAGTCACTCTTGGATAAGCAATTCACCCCCCCAAAACTTACAGAACTATAATATATGATTTCATAACTATAGTGTGAAATCTAGTACTTTTATAAATTACATTAAATATAATTTTCATGTAATTTATAAAAAGTAGATGGCTGTAAGTTGTTACCCACTTTGTTTAAACTGTATCTATACTAGATAGACATTTATATTTTGTCTTTCCTCCTACTACTTTGTCTTTCACTTCTTGTTTATCAGAGATGATGGTACATGTCAACCTGTTTTGTACCTGTTCTTTTAGCTTCCTTTCTCTTCTCTCCTCTACATTCTTAGCCTGTGTAGTCTTTTGTATTCTTAAATGTTTCAATCTTTTTATGGTTTTGTTTGCTCACTTTGTCTTTTTGCATGCAGTTACTTACCTGCAAACTAAAACTATTTCAATGTGCCTTTACAGTCTCTTCATTCTAAACATTTCTTTTCCTACAAAAAAGTAAAATAAATCCACTGCCAAATCTCTGGTTCCCTTCTTAGCTCGTCACTTGCAGTCTGTATTTAGCAGCTAGATCTGATTGATACAGTATGGACTACACTGGGGAGATCTGTAATCAAAGATGTATTTTGCTTGTCCAGCAAGTGCACAGTTAATTGCTGAGAGAATTTGTGAATATAGAGCCAAATGTTCTCTTGCCTTGTATTACCTACACCTGTAGGAAATTGCTTTGAAATCAGTGTGAAACAGTATCATTATGTTGTAGTTTTGTGTAGTGGGGTTCTGGTGGAGAAGGAGGGGCTGCAGGGGTGGCTTCTGCAAGAAGCAGCTAGGAGCTTACCCTTGGCCTGGCAAAGCAAACACAGCCAACTCAAGGCCAGACCCACCACTGACCAAGGCCAAGTCCATCAGTGATGGTCACAGCACCTCTGGGAATCACATTTAGGAGGAAAAAAACCTACAAGCAGCTTCTTTTTGTCACCAGAGAAGGACTGAGAAAATGTAAGAAACTGTGCAGGCCCCAAGGACAGTGAAGAGGGGGCATAAGGTGCTGCAGAGAAAGATTCCCGTGCAGCCCATGGAGAAACCCATGGTGGAGTGAGTTGTCCCCATGGAAGTTGATGGGGAGCAGAGACCCCACCTGCAGCCCATGGAGAGAGAGAGAGCAAGAGAGAGAGAAGAGAGTCTGTTGTGCCTGTGATGCTGATTGCAGAATGATCTCTCTCTGCCCATATCTCGAGTCCTGAGCCTCTCAATACATATTTTCTCCCCTGTTCAGCTGAGGAGCGGAGTGATAGAGCAACTTGGGTGGGCACCTGGCCCCCAGACAGAGGCAAACCACCACACACTGAAAGTAGGTTTAATTTTATTTTCATTTTGCACTGACTTCATTCTGTGATAAACTACAGAATATGCACAAAATCGATGCATTTTCTGGGCATTTGTGAGTTTGAGGACAAAGTAGCTAAATACATGAATCCATACTAGGTATGGAGAGCACAAGTCACAGAAAGGTTGTAAGTGGTTCAGAAAAAGTGTATTTCTGATCATCAGGTTTTTTGTTACCTGTAATGTTTTAGAACATTTTTTTCAGCAGAACTAAACAGTGAAAAACTTTACCTTTAAAATGACAAAGGGATGTATATGCTTACCTTTATAGAAATAAAACCTCAGAGTAGCACGATGTGGTTATTTCTAAGTATGAACACTTGCTAATGCATTTTCCCCATCACATTGGTCTTACCAGTTTAGAGTTGTAGTCAGTCCCTTGGAGAGTGAGGGTGGGGAAACTTAATTTCAGGATTAGGGAATTTCAGGTGCAGAAATGTATGGAACAGTTGTGGTGACATAGTTGCCTCTCTGTCATCCTGTTAGCTGTAGTTCTGAAAGTCTCTTAGGTTTGTATACGAGGACAGTAGTATCACTCCGAAGCCCTAGCTTGGCACCATTATTTAAATAATTAGAAATAATTAACCATGGGGCTCTGTACGCAGGGAGAAAAAAAGTTACCAAGATTTATTTGGGGTGTTGGGAGAGGTAAGAGAACAGTTCTGATTCCCTCACCAGTCATTGAATCTCGGCTAACAGCAGGAGCAGTCTCATTCTGTCGCAGTTCATTCTGTCTAACTGCTACTTACAGATGTGTTGATCAAATGGTTCTTATCAATTTTAATAGTAAACTAATGACTGGCTTTGAATAAGGGTAGGTTAGCATATGTATTGAATTTATTGGCTTTTGCAAGAGATGGACTGGACTGAGTTAAAAATGCAGTCCGTCGGCGCACTCTATGTTGTAAAATGGAATACACAACTACTACCACTTACACCTTGGCAATCTTTTATTATCCTTCTAAAAGAAAAGTATTGCAAACTGAAATCCTTAAAAGATTTTTTATTTTCTTTCACTCTCTCTGTCCTTTTACTGATTTTTTGACTAACAAAACAAAGTTACACTTTGAGTCATCATTTATGGTAATTAAATGTAAAGGCAGAAACATTTCACAAGTACATGTCACATAAATGGTATGTGATTGCCTGACATTAAAAGGCTGAAGATCTACTGGACAGTCTCTGCCACTAAAGCAGGTGTGCTTAGATTCTCTGAAACAGCTAAGCCGTATACTAGGAAATAGGAAATATCTAGGCAGAAATGTGCACCCATCTGGCCCTGGAAAATGGAAGGAGCATGTGTCATTGTCTCCTTTTTATTTCTTGCAAGAAAATTTCTCCTTTTGAACCCCAGGCTCTGATGTTTCCCTTAAATCCTAGAGAGTCCAAATTCACAATAGAGAAATTTATGAGTTCTGTGTTTGAAAAAACCATTACAATCTATGAGGAACTTACAGTGGCCATTGCTTTACCATTTTCAGGTCCCATCTGACTCTTCCACAGTTAAGATACTATGTAGCAACTCTTTGCCTTCTTGAAGGAATTAAATGCGTTTTAATATTCTCCCCTGGTGACTGTCCTTGGAGGACTTGCAGTGACAGAAGGCTTTCCATATGAGAACTGTCGGGATGTGCTGTAGCAATCCATAGGAATACTAAGGAGGGGTTTGCTTGGATGTGTTTTTCCCAGCAAATGCCCTTTGTAAATACTGAAATTTAAGTCTTTGAGACTGTCCATATGAAAGAGTTGGGGAGTCACGAAGCAGCTTAGGAGTTTTACATTAAAAACCAGATACGGTTCCCCGCTGGACTTGGGTCTGTGAAGATAAAGCTTATTACGACACTTGAGAGTTTACATTTGGCAATATCTCTAGGGGCTGAACCTACGCTGTCTTATCTCCTCCTTTACAGCTGTTTAGGTATTTCTGCCTTGATTGATCTGAGAAAAAGGTCTCCTTGCCTGACAATGGAGGTGCTGTATAGTATTAGTCCACTCTAGTGTTCACTCCAGCACTGATTCCGAAAGACTTGTGGCTTTCTCCAATTTGCCTTTTCCCGTGGGGTGGAAATTCCAAGTGCTTGTAATAGTGTATCCTGAGAAAGAAGACAGACCCTACTTTGGAGAATCTAACCAGACTTATCTCTTGACTTGCAAAGCCAGTAAATAAAGCCAGGTGTAGAAGTAGCATCATTCCATCCAAGTTGCAACAAGCTACTAGCACAAAGAATTTTCTTTTCTTAGTCCCTTTCCAGCATTTTGAAAGCAACAACTGTCCCACAGACATAGAAACCTACCAAAGATTGTGAAATTTTTGTAAAAAGACCCTTATTTTGTAAAATATTTTTATATAAGATCTCCTGACTTCAAGTAAAGATGCAGCAAAAGTTAGAGGGACTTAAGACTGCATTCACAAAAAGAAAATGCAATACACCTTTAACACTTGTATGTCAAGTAATTAAAGGTGAACAGTTGCAAGAATGCTAATGGCTTCATTGTTTCCAGTATTATTTGCAGCATTGCCTAGTTCACTTCATTTTTCCCCTTTATAAATTAGATCTTAGCATGTTACTTTAACAATATTTGCATCATTGTTAGCATTGGTACAGAGCCTTAATTTAGAGATTTTGTTTGGTCTGTTTGTTTTTGTGAACTGTAAGTTCTATGTTTTCCTATCTGAACCTTACATTCATGCAAGGTTCTTTTTTAAAGCTTCCTCATTTTAGAAGCTACAGCAGACAAGACTGTATTTTGCTCAAATCCCAGAAAATCTCTGATCTCCCAAATAAAATGTTCTTGAAATAGAGGGGACTACTTTTGGCAGGCTTCTCCATCATTAGTAGGCATACTTATTTGTCCTTTTGCTAATTAAAAACTCCTTGGTCTGTCTTCTTCTCCATAAACTCCAAGTTTATGGAGTTATTGATCTAATCGCCATCCCATCTGCAACAATGTCAATTCACTTTCAGAAAAAGAAAAGAAAAAAAAATTCCAAACTCATCCTACCCAATTTATGTTCTTCCAGACTGCAATCAATACTGCACCCAGGTCTTTTAGTTTATAGCTGTTGATCTGGAATATGGCAGTGCTCTCTGATATGCAGACAAAGCACAGTTGAACAGTGTCTGCTTCCCCCTTTGCCAAAATACTCAAAATTTTGGCAAAGGGGGAAAGCGGTCAGAGGGACAGGAGTACACAGAGAAGTACATGTTCTCTGGCTTCACACCCATACTGATAATGACTGCACATGAAGCGTGTTTTATTCAGTATATAGTATGTGTTGCCAGAACTCCTGACCCCCTGGCAAAGCCTACGTAGCTATGGAGGTGAGACATCTGATGAATTGAGGATTGTCATTATCACCTTTGTTTAATGCCACCTATAATAGAGATTCTAACTCAGTAGGAGGAGAGTTAGTGGCAATTTCTTGTAGCTTTCTTCTCTTTCCCTGCTGACTGTAAATTATTAATTCCTGTCCTTTTTTAAAGAGTAATTTCCCTCTTCCATTTCAAGATACGGTTTATATATGATTTCTAGCACTGTAAAATTTTAAGTTATAGAATGAATTATAAGAGGTGTAGGGCAGGAAGAAATATATCAAAATCTCTTAATCTATAATAGATATGTTACAAACATGTCAGAGACAACTGATGACCGAGTTGAAGTTAGGCTGCAGATTATATCAAAAAAGTGCCCAAAGATTGTCTTTTTTTTAAAAATAAACTGTAATAAATAATAAAAAAGTTGCTTAATGTATGATCAGCAAAGATATGTGAAGCTTGGGATGTAAAACATGAACAAAACAACTGATATTTTCAAAAAGTGTTTATGACTTAAATGGCAGTATGATAGAAGAACTTTCAGTGTCTACACAAGTATTGGTGAAATGTTGGGGACCATATAGACTGTTAAGGTTTGAGCAAGTTCTTCATGGATATAAAACTGAGATAACAAGGTGGATCTTCAGGTTCTTCAATTTGCCAGCTATTGGAATTTTGGTATTTTAGTAGAAGTGCAGTGAAGTGATTCTTACATATATATAAAGTAGGTCTATGGGAATAAGTAACTGAAACAGTGGTCAGTATGTAGATTAAAGGTTTGAATTGTTCAAATCTGCTAGCATTAAGACAAAGCAAGCATGCAAGTCATGATACAGAAAAAGATCTATAAAAAGTACCAGTGATACATATGTGCAATAAAGCATGAGACTAAGAAGAGACTTACTACAATGAGCAGAAAACTTCAAATTAATCTCCACAGTGTCACACGACAGTCTGCAGATAGCTCAGCAGTTTACACAGCTGATCAGGGCACTGCTGGTGGAGCTTAACAGCTTTGCAGTCTTTGTACATTTTCCAGGGAAAAAAAAAAAGCTATTTTTTCAAGGGTCATGAAAAAGGTCTTGAAGAGGTTTTGGTTTTGAACAGTTGAAGCAGTCCCAAGGGAATAAGAAAGATTTCCATTTTACAGCTGGAGAACTGAGGCACACAATACTTAATTGACTTGCCTAGCATCACACACAGCAGTTGTATTAGGACTAATAAATAAATTCAGATAAACTAAGTCTAGATTCAGGTCCTTAGGCCATCTTCTTCTGTAAAATAAATTTCAAAGAAACCTCTATGACTTCAGTTGGTGAAACATCTAGACTGTGTAAGAGAGAGAAAAATAGAACTGACATTTCAATAATGAAGTAATTAAGCTTGCTTTCTCTTTGTTTTAGAGTTGGAATTACTTTTGGTGGAGCTGTAATTATAAATTTATAAGTTTCAGTTGATAAATACCTAGATCATACACTTTAAGGACTTCTGTATTAACAACCCTGAATTCCATGCTTGATCCAATAAGCCCTTCTTCAGAAATTATTTTGTCACTTCGAATGAGATTTTGATTAATTAAAATTTGATGTACTGCATTCCAGTAATGTGGAATAATAATCCTGATTCAGCAAGTTACTAAACCCCATTATTTCATATACTTAAGAATAGATATACACTTATTTCTTCTTTTGAGTTGTTGAATAGTTTTATTCATTTGTCTTAGCATCTTTGTTTACTGTGAATGTGTTTTCTTTCTTCTTTTGTGTCTCTTCTCTGTCTGAAAAAAACTGGTATATTTAGCAGACATTGACAGACCATTTTAATTTAAGCAACCCAATTTCAGTAAATATCTGAGAAGCCTAGTATGTTTAATGTCTCACCAAAATTACAGTCCTTATTGTGTTCAGATCTGTATCTGCATAATCATTTCAATTTGGAACTGTTTTGGAATTGTTAAAAAGTATCTTTAACATTACATCTTTTTTTTTCTTTTCCCAGACACCCTTTTTAAACTCCAAATTTGAAATATTTGAATCATAAGTTAAAAATAATTCCCAGGTGTTCCTTTCCTGATGCAACAGCAAGTTTCAGTCTATATAAAAGTGGATTTTGTGTTCAGCTTCCAAGGGATTGGAATTCTATAGCAGAACTGTGTAACGTGATTTCAAATTACCTTTCCTTCAGAAAGATCGATACGAGTTCTACCAATAGCCAATATGCTTTCAGCACCTTTCCCTATAGTGTAGATTTTATTATTTGGATTACAGGTAGGAAGACTTTATTCTCTGAAATGTAGAGGGAAGGAAAAGGAATAATGTGACTTCAAACAAGCAGGAAATATGACTAATACCTAAGGGGGATAATGGAATCCTGCTGCAGTGTTAGCTGGGTTCACTATTCTTGAACCCTTTTCTGAGCAGACAATTCAGCTGTTATGTATTTAAAGAAAGCAATTTTAACAATAAGAATCAGAGGAAGCTTTTGGATTGGAATTGTAATTGGGGTAATTTTGTAAAATTCATTAGCAAGATGATCTCATTTGTAAAACGTATCACTCATAACGTTCTGTCAGGTTTCTGTTGACCCAGGTGCTTATAATGTGTTAATTTATATCAGAGAAACAGCACCGTGTGGAAATTGGGCAGCAGATAGGATTTAGTTATTTTTCATTAGCACTTGGACTTTGATAAAGGGGAACAGAAAAGAGCTGCTTGACCTTTCAGTGCTTAAATTATTAAAGAGCAAATATATTTGAGGTCTAGATGCTTGCAAATCTAATTTGTCTTGTGGCGTAAGGATGAAAAGACATTTTGAGTTTGAAATTGCTCCAGTCAACTTAGTTCTTTCTTTAATGTATCTGAAGATGAATAGATGGCAGGCATTTAAAATGTAATATACGAGTAGTGTGTGTAGTATAACTAACGTGAATTTGCCAGAGGAAAAGGAGCATTTTAATGACATTTGTTGCTAAAATATCTACAATCTTTGGCTTTAATCACTGAGTGAAAAATTAAAAGAAACCTCATTTCATCCAGTATTGAAACAGGTGATATTACCTTGTCTGGTCTGAAGTCCTTCTTACATTCAGTTCTGCTGCAATAAAAAGTGTTACAGTACTCTCCTGAAGGCAGCAGCCAAATTTCGTTTACTATCCATGGTGCTTTAGTGAAACAGGGATTCTTCACTTTGCTGTGGTATTAGGCAAGCATATCTACCTGCGGTATGTTGCAAGAATTAGATGTTTACATCACCTTTTTTTCCAATATTACATTTAAATTTGCAAGCAGTATTCATTGTAGATTCACTGTAAATTAGTAGATAGAGGAGGCATCACAGTCTCTTCAAAGTAGCTTGGAGTCCCAGTTCTAAGCAACTGTGTTTTATTCTAGAAAATTAACTGCTAAAGCCATGTCAAAATTGATTTGGAACAGGAAAAAACCCAAGATTGTAATGTAGGTATTTCATGGCTAGTTTCTACAGATCAATTCTCATAGGATGAAAGAAAGGTTGCCATGTATTGACCTTCATTTACTGCTCAGCATGGAATTAATCAACTAATGAAAATCTTTCTGCTAGATATGTAGACTTCATTGCACAGATCTGCAAAATCTACAGACAGTGGCCTACCACTGGACCCTCAAGACATTTGTTTGTGTCCCTGGCTGTACCAAACTTATACATGGTTAGGCTTCTGCATGGGGTTTGGCATCAGAATAAAACATCTACATTTAGGTTCCCACTGTTAAGATGTTTACATGTGAGATGAGTATTTAGTAATTATAGTCACTGGCGTATAGAAAGCAGTTAAGTTGACCTAAAAGTAGGTGCCTCCTCACTGTTCAGGTTGAGCTGTTCACTGTACTGAGAAGCTCTCCAGTGACTGTAGAGGGAGTTTACAGGTGTGTAGACATCTTCATGAAGACACGTAAACTTAAGTATCTTAAGCTCAAATTAAACCTCCACTGTGGTGAAAGTCTAGATCAGGCAGAAGAAGAGATATTAAACATTCTCACTGTTAACCTTCTGGGCATTTTTTGTAAGCATAGGAAGTGCAGCATCTCCTACTGGAGATCCTAGATCTGAGAAACATAGCAAACGGTTTAGTTGCGTATGATCAGTAGGTCTGGTAGAAAACAGTAGGATGACCTAGAGAATTGGCATTTTTGTGCCTCTTGGTGCTATTCAGTTATGAAGGTTCTGCAAACCTAGCATCATGCTGTCCTCGAATCATGAAGTTGTAGAACGGTTTGGGTTGGAAGTAATCTTTAAAGATCATATAGTTCCAACCTTCCTGCCATGGGCAGGAACATTTTTTACTGGATCATCTTGCTCAAAGCCCCATCGAAATTGATCTTGAACACTGATGGGGCGTGGTTCAAGCACACAGTATTATCTAAACATGCAAAGGCAGCTCGAGTGCAGAAGCAGTATGTTAGTCTGGCTGTGCCCTGGGTCAGTATGGCTCCTCCAGAGAGTGCAAGAGCTCTTGAGAGCTCTTTGGCAGCACTGGAAGAAGCTTGAATCTAGCAGAGCCCTAGCCGGTGCAGGAACTCACTGGCTGTGAGCTGGCTTGGTGACTGCACAGAGTCAGAAAAGGGAATAGCCATAGCTGTGCAGTGGTATGACTAAGCCAACAGGACCTGTTGAGTCCAAATTGGGACCTGCAGAGGCCCAGACCAAGTGTCCCTGTACTTTGGGCAATGTCGTTTGTGAACATAATCATCTTCCTACAGCTGATGGAGTGGAACCAACATGTCAGAAGACTGTGTGGATATTTTATTTTTAAGATACATGCTCTACCCACAGATTGCTGGGTTTTATGAATTATCAACTTGAAAGATCATAAATTGTTATTAGGTATAGATGATGTGCAAAAATGTGGACACATTGCTGCTTAAACTTCAGTTACCTGTACTGACTTGCTTAGTGGGATTCAAGATTCCAGAAGACAAATAATGATTAAGAATCACTGGTCCCTGGTGAAGCAATAAACTTGCAAGGCAGACCTCTTTAGAGACATGGACTTCCCACTTCACAAATTTGAAAGCACTGACTCAGGATTTTACAGCAATTGCAAGGGTATAATGATTACACAGTTTGCATATACAGCAGAAATCACAATTTCTTTGTTCCATCTTGAATGTCCATTGCACCTGTACAGTGTAGAGGGATGGACGGTCCCTGTGGGTCCCAGCACAGCCAAGAATGCAAGTGCAAAGTGAATTGCTTTGCAGAATGCAGAAACACTTAAAAAACCAGTTATCTCCAAGATGTGTAAAAGTGCTTTGCTGAGTGAGAATAACTTCCATCAGAGTGTTTTATTCTCGTTCAGTAATAGTCAATATGCCACTGAAATTTAAAAGACTGTGATTTACTCTATATGTGCTTTTATAAATAGTTATAATGTCAACAGTTAAGCGAATACTATTCCCTATCTCTGTGTAATTTATTTCTTCATTTTTATCTGTCCTGGTTTCAGCTATGATGGAGTTAAACTTTTTTTTAGCAGTGAATGGAATGCCATGTTTGGGTGTTAGCATGAGAATAGTGCTGATAGCACCCTGATGTCTCCGATTTGTTGCCGGGCAATCAAGTACCTTTCTCAGCTCTGCATACTTCCTTACTAGTGAGAAAGGAGGGGACGAAGCCAGGACAGGTGACTCGAATTGGCCAAAGAGCATATTCCATACCAGTTACGTCATGCTCAGTTTAAGGGGGGACTGGGGGGAAGAGGGGGAGACAACGCCAGGACGTGCGGTTTCTGGGGCGGTCGGGTTGTCCGGGACGGGCTCTAAGCTGTGCGGCCTGAGTTGTGTGGTTTGGTGAGAAATTGCATTGTGTATCACCAGTTTCATCTATTTTGTGCTATAAACTCCTGTTATTGTTATATCTAGTTTTCTGTTATTGTTTAGTAAACTATCCTTATCCCAACCTGCGTGGTTCTGGTTTCTAGGTTGTGGTTTCTTTTCCTCCTTTCTTCCTTCCCTTTTCCCCCTCCCCCAACTCTCCTTCCCCCTTCCTTTTAAAAGTACAAGCGACTGTGTGGGGTGCGGCCCTCGGCCGGGGCAAAACCACGACAGTTATTTTGGCGCCCAATGTGGGGCACGAACGGTTGGGATAACGGTAGATCTGACCCTAACTATCGCAATTAAGATAAGCACTGTTGTTTAAGCAATCTCTGGTCACGATGTTGTGGTATTTATTTACAAGGCTGTGGCAGCAAAACCACCGCATGCTGTATACAATCCTGGCAGGATTCTTTACTCTCTCAGGTCTGTGGCTCCCGTATTTGTTCCCATACTTCATTATAGTGTATTTTATGATATCGGTCTATGATACAATAATATCGATGATCATGAGCTTAAGCTGGTACCTGTATGAGGTTTTGCTGTCCTGTCCATTCTTTGGACAGGGAGGGGTTAATAACAGCAGCCGGTATGGTGGGGGCACTGCTTTCTTTTCCTTTGGGCTAAATACAACAGCTCTTAGGGCAGTTTTTGAAAATCTTCAATATCTCTGGGATATTCAAACTAGCATTTTGCTATTGGTAGGTTTGGTGCAGATGGTTCAGTTTTTGTTATATATCAAGCATAGGTTTATGAATACCACTGAAGAGCTTTCTCCGAGACAGAATAATCACGAGTGGCAGGGCATGTGGCAAAGTATGGGCGAGTACCTAGGTACTTTCTCACGCCCGATGGTTTGGAATTTCACTCCTGAACAGCTACAAGACCCCGATCAAGTGACTGCATACCTAAGGAAAAATTGCTGTAGGTTTCCCAGAGATGGACACCTTACTGCACTGTGCTGGGCTCTGGCCACTATTTATCAAACACTGCTTGATAGCAGGCAGCACTGTCAGCACTGTCAGCACTGTCAGGGAGAAGGGAAAGGAAACAGACTGGCAGATACTATAGCTGCTGCAACCACTGGGGCTGACACTGCAGCTACTGCAACCCCTGTGACCGACACTGCAGCTACTGTAATCTCTACAGCAGACACTGCAGATGATCTGAAAAACCAATCCACACCAGTGTCTGTTGCTCCCATACAAAAGAGGAAAGGCACAAAGAAATCAGTTCGTATAGTGACGGATAAGGATGATGATCAACCGGGATCATCTCGAGGATATCAGGATGAGGCAGAACCAGAGATTGTTACCCGATCCCTGACTCTGAGTGAGCTGCGTGAGGTTCGAAAAGATTTCACTCGCCACCCAAGTGAGCACATTATCACTTGGTTGCTCCGATGTTGGGATCACGGGGCCAGTAGTTTGGAATTAGAAGGCAGAGAGGCCAAGCAGTTGGGATCCCTAGCTAGAGAAGGAGGAATTGACAAAGCAATTGGGAGGAGGCCGGAAATCCTCAGCCTCTGGAGGCGACTACTGTCAAGTGTGAAGGAAAGATATCCCATAAAGGAATATATTACATGCCAGACACCTAAGTGTAACAGCATAGAGACATCTGTCCAGCACCTGAGAGAATTAGCTGTACGGGAGATAATTTATTATGATCTGGACAATTCACGGCTTCCCTCTGATCCCGATGAAGTCCTATGCACTCCAGATATGTGGCGTAAGGTTGTACGAAGTGCACCAGCAGGGTATACCAATTCACTGGCAGCAATTGACTGGGATGATACGAATCCGCCAACCGTAAATGAGGTGGCCTGCCGACTCCGGAAATACCAAGACAATGTTTCCCTCTCCGTCATTGCAGCAGTAGAGAAACTGGTTCAACGACTTGACAACAATGTGTCCAACTCCCAACCCGTATGGAGCAATGTTGCAGCTACTGGGAGAAAGCGTCCATCGTTCCAAGAGGGAGAATACACACCATGATGTACATTGTGGTTTTACCTGCTTGATCATGGAGAGGACATGAGGAAATGGGATATGCAGCCCACCTCAGCCCTTCGAGCACGAGTAAATGAGCTGCGGGGTAAAACATTCCCACAACGAGATTTTGCCAGGAAGAAGGCTGCACCAGTTTCTACTGGGCAGTTCCCTAGACCAACTGGAAGGCCTACCTATATGTCTGATGTGCCTGATCCTTTTGAAGGGACCTCTAAGTCCTTTATGCAACCAGTGGAAAACAAATATGATCAGCAGCAATAGAGGGGCCCTGCCTCCAGCCAGGTGGAGGAGAGGGATAATCGGGTTTATTGGACTGTGTGGATCCGATGGCCTGGCACATCAGACCCACAAGAGTACAAAGCTCTGGTGGATACTGGTGCCCAGTGTACTCTAATGCCATCGAATCATGAAGGGGTAGAACCTGTTTGTATTTCTGGAGTGACAGGGGGATCCCAACAACTAACTGTGCTAGAGGCTGAGGTGAGCCTAACTGGGAAGGACTGGGAAAAACACCCCATTGTGACTGGTCCAGAAGCTCCGTGCATTTTAGGTATAGATTATCTACGTAGAGGGTATTTTAAAGACCCAAAAGGGTACCGATGGGCTTTTGGAATAGCTGCTTTGGAAACAGAAGAAATTGAACAATTGTGTGCCTTGCCTGGACTCTCGGAGGATTCTGCTGTTGTGGGGTTGTTGAAGGGTGAAGAACAGCAAGTGCCAGTTGCTACGATGACGGTGCACAGACGACAATACCGTACTAACCGAGATTCCCTGATTCCCATCCATAAGCTGATTCGTCAACTGGAGGATCAGGGAGTGATCAGCCGAACCCACTCACCCTTTAATAGTCCCATATGGCCAGTGAGGAAGTCCAATGGAGAGTGGAGGCTGACAGTAGATTATCGTGGCCTAAATGAAGTCACTCCAGGTATGAGTGCTGCTGTGCCAGACATGTTAGAGCTCCAGTATGAATTGGAATCGAAGGCAGCCAAGTGGTACGCCACAATCGACATTGCGAATGCTTTCTTCTCGATCCCACTGGCGCCAGAGTGCAGGCCACAGTTTGCTTTCACTTGGAGAGGCATCCAATACACGTGGAATCGTCTGCCCCAGGGGTGGAAACATAGCCCCACCATCTGCCATGGACTAATCCAGAATACACTGGAAAAGGGTGAAGCACCAGAGCACCTGCAGTATATCGATGACATCATTGTATGGGGCAACACAGCAGAGGAAGTTTTTGAAAAAGGAAACAGGGTAATTAAAATCCTTTTAGAAGCCGGTTTTGCTATAAAACGAAGTAAAGTCAAGGGGCCTACGCGAGAAATCCAGTTTTTAGGAATAAAATGGCAGGATGGGCGTCGTCAGATCCCAATGGACATTATTAATAAAATAGCAGCTATGTCTCCACCAAGCAACAAAAAGGAAACACAAGCTTTCTTAGGTGTTACAGGTTTTTGGCGAATGCATGTCCCAAACTACAGTCTCATTGTGAGCCCACTCTACCATGTAACTCGAAAGAAGAATGATTTCCAATGGGGCCCTGAGCAACAGCAAGCCTTTGAGCAGATCAAACGCGAGATAGTCCATGCAGTGGCCCTTGGGCCTGTCCGGACAGGGACAGATATTAAAAATGTGCTCTACACTGCAGCTGGGGAGAACGGCCCGACCTGGAGTCTCTGGCAGAAAGCACAAGGGGAGACTCGAGGTCGACCGCTGGGGTTTTGGAGTCGGGCCTACAAAGGATCTGAGGCCAATTATACTCCAACAGAAAAGGAAATACTGGCCGCCTATGAAGGGGTTCGAGCCGCCTCAGAAGTGATTGGAACTGAAGCCCAGCTCCTCCTGGCACCCCGACTGCCGGTGCTGGGCTGGATGTTCAAAGGGAAGGTTCCTTCTACACACCATGCCACTGATGCTACGTGGAGCAAGTGGGTTGCACTAATTACACAGCGGGCTCGAATAGGAAACCCCAATCGCCCAGGAATTGTGGAGGTGATCACAGACTGGCCAGAAGGCAAAGATTTTGGGATGTCACCAGAGGATGAGGAGGTAACACGCGCTGAAGAAGCCCCACCCTACAACGAACTGCCAGAGAATGAGAAGCGATATGCCCTGTTCACTGATGGGTCTTGTCGCATTGTGGGTAAGCATCGGAGATGGAAAGCCGCTGTATGGAATCCTATAAGAAGAGTAGCAGAAGCCACTGAAGGAAAAGGTGAATCAAGCCAGTTCGCTGAGGTGAAGGCCATCCAGTTAGCCCTGGACATTGCTGAGAGAGAAAAGTGGCCAAGGCTCTACCTTTATACTGATTCATGGATGGTGGCGAATGCCCTGTGGGGGTGGTTGCAGCAGTGGAAAAAGAACAACTGGCAGCGTAGAGGCAAACCTATATGGGCTGATGACTTATGGCAAGATATCTCTGCTCGGTTAGAGAAACTTGTTGTAAAGGTACGTCATGTCGACGCCCATGTACCTAAGAGTCGGGCCATGGAGGAACATGAAAACAACCATCAGGTAGATAAGGCTGCTAGGATTAAAGTGGCTCAGGTAGATCTAGACTGGCAACGTAAGGGTGAATTATTCATGGCTCGATGGGCTCATGATACCTCGGGTCATCAAGGGAGAGATGCAACATATAGATGGGCTCGGGATCGAGGGGTGGACTTGACCATGGACGCCATCGCACAAGTTGTCCACGAATGTGAGACATGTGCTGCAATCAAGCAAGCTAAGCGGTTAAAGCCCCTTTGGTATGGAGGACGGTGGATGAAATATAAATATGGGGAGGCTTGGCAGATTGATTACATCACCCTCCCACAAACCCGCCATGGCAAACGTTATGTGCTTACAATGGTGGAGGCAACTACCGGCTGGCTAGAAACATATCCCGTACCCCATGCCACTGCTCGAAATACAATTCTGGGCCTTGAAAGGCAAGTCCTCTGGCGACATGGTACTCCAGAAAGAATCGAGTCAGACAATGGGACTCATTTCCGAAACACTCTTATAGACACCTGGGCCAAAGAGCATGGCATTGAGTGGGTGTACCACATTCCTTACCATGCACCGGCCTCTGGGAAAATTGAACGATATAATGGACTTTTAAAAACTACACTGAAAGCAATGTGTGGTGGGACATTCAAGCATTGGGATACACATTTGGCCCAAGCCACGTGGTTAGTTAACTCTAGGGGATCTACCAATCGGGCTGGCCCTGCCCAGTCAAAATTTCCACGTACTGTAGAGGGAGACAGAGTGCCAGTAGTGCATATGAAGAGTGTATTGGGAAAGAGAGTTTGGGTCATTCCTGCTTCAGGCAAAGGTAAACCCATGTCTGGAATTGTTTTTGCTCAAGGACCTGGCTGTACTTGGTGGGTAATGCAGAGGGATGGAGAAGTTCGATGTGTACCTCAAGGGGATTTAATTTTGGGTGAGAATAGCCAATATAATTAATGAAGTAGAAATTGTAATAATTGCCAAATAACCCATTATTGTATATTCATTATTGTTATGATTGCTGTATGTTGTACCATAGCATTATAGCTGGAGTCATACAAGTTAATGAAGAATGAGTGCCATGATGATGGAACTAAAGCCTGGCCTCTCAAGAACTTTTTTCTCCCTTTGAAAATAAACTCTGACCCACAGACTATGAGCATGGACCATGCCAGGTGTATCAGTCAAGAGCCTGAGATGCAGCATGCAACGAGCCAATGGAACATACAACTATCCTGAGAAACTGTTACGACAAATGGAGCCTGAAAATCATGAACTAAATGAACTCAACAACTTCAGAGGGATGATTCACAGACTGAGGGAATAAGATCTGTATGCACGTATGTGTGCATACATGTGTACATACATATATGGGTGTGTGAAACACGAAACTGGTTGTACCCAAAGAAAATTGTTGGATCTGGTCATGACGTAAATGGTATGGAATAAGGGGTGGATAATGTCCTGGTTTCAGCTATGATGGAGTTAAACTTTTTTTTAGCAGTGAATGGAATGCCATGTTTGGGTGTTAGCATGAGAATAGTGCTGATAGCACCCTGATGTCTCCGATTTGTTGCCGGGCAATCAAGTACCTTTCTCAGCTCTGCATACTTCCTTACTAGTGAGAAAGGAGGGGACGAAGCCAGGACAGGTGACTCGAATTGGCCAAAGAGCATATTCCATACCAGTTACGTCATGCTCAGTTTAAGGGGGGACTGGGGGGAAGAGGGGGAGACAACGCCAGGACGTGCGGTTTCTGGGGCGGTCGGGTTGTCCGGGACGGGCGCTAAGCTCTGCGGCCTGAGTTGTGTGGTTTGGTGAGAAATTGCATTGTGTATCACCAGTTTCATATATTTTGTGCTTTAAACTTCTGTTATTGTTATATCTAGTTTGCTGTTATTGTTTAGTAAACTATCCTTATCCCAACCTGCGTGGTTCTGGTTTCTAGGTTGTGGTTTCTTTTCCTCCTTTCTTCCTTCCCTTTTCCCCCTCCCCCAACTCTCCTTCCCCCTTCCTTTTAAAAGTACAAGCGACTGTGTGGGGTGCGGCCCTCGGCCGGGGCAAAACCACGACATTATCTTACTCATTTCATTCCGTTTAGACAAGATGAACAGGTTAGTGAATAGAATCTATAGCTTTAAACTTTAACTTATGTGAACAAAATAATACTTAATTCTACATTTTAGCACTAATGAAGCAAGATTCTTCTGTACAAGAGTCCAAACAAGAAAGTGTTCTGTGCATTTGGTATATGAGAAGCTGTGGTGTGTATGGCTAATTTTGTTTTCACAAAGCAAAATGAATGTGTTTGAAAGCTGTTCCACAGATCTGTACACCTGAATATCAAAATGACATTTTCTACCCATGTCCTTTGCTTTTAGCAGTTTGGTTTTTTCCATAAATACCGGTATGCTATTTTGGTTTCAGAATGAGTTGACTGCCCAAGTCTTAAAATAACCTCTGTGTTTCTTTTGTTCTTTCCTTTCTATGCTCTAGTGTCTATCAAATAGTTGTTGAAGAAGAACGCCCACGGAGAACCAAAAAGACAACGGAGATCCTGAAGTGCTACCCAGTGCCCATTCATTTCCAGAATGCCTCGCTTTTGAATTCCCAGTACTACTTCGCTGCAGAGTTTCCAGCCAATAGTTTACAAGCTGCTCAACCTTTTACTATTGGTGATAACAAAACCTACAGTGGTTTCTGGAACACTCCTCTTCTTCCTCATAAGAGCTACAGCATCTATTTCCAGGCTGCTAGCCGAGCCAATGGGGTAAGTCTTATGCCCAGTGTGGCATAATGCAGTATTTGTGTGTAAATCGATGACTGGCACCAACTCCCAAGATGCCCAATTTAGTTCCTAATGAGAAAATGAAGTAATCATGAAATTTAACACACTGAGTTTAAAACATAACAGTTTTCCTAACACAGTATTGTTAAATGATTAAAGGCTACAGGAAAGAGGAGGGGAAAAGAACACATTTTGTCAGTAGTGAGAAAGCAAAGTAGTGCGCTACCGTCCTTTCTTGTCTAAAAGCTGTCCAATAAGTCTGTTTGGCTCCTTTTCTTCTTTTCCTTGTTTTGTTTTTGTTTTCTTGCTTTGAAGAGAGGAGTGTTGTGATCTCTTTCGTTAAGCTTAAGCCAAACTTGATTGTGGATTTTAGCACATCTGTCTCGGCCTGTCCAGTCCCATTACCTTAGTCTGTAACGTCTTGAACTCCCATTTTCTCATTTGCTTGCCCTGACTGAATGAGAAAACACTTTTTGTCCCCCTTTCTGCAAACAGCAAAAGAAAAATAAGTAGAAGGAACTGAAATGAAAAGTGTGCAAAAAGGTCTTCGCAGATCATGTTTTCCTGGACTAATTCTTCGTTGAATTGTTTTTCCTTTCCTGGACAGACCCACCCAGAGCCCTTCAATTCTTGATAAGCTTTGGCTGTCTGTACTGACAGCATGGAAATGTTTTCTGCCAGAAATCATAATGGTCCCTCTTTCACAGTGCACTGACAGTGCAGAAATGTGAAACACTGTTGATTATTTCTTTCTAAAATTGTCAAGCACAGTGCCTCGAACTGTACTATCTGTAAGAAAAAGAAAAATCTCCCAAGGTCGTTAGGTTGACAAAGTAAAAAAAAAGCTGAACACTTGCCTGTGCTCTTCAGACTATCTTTTTAGTATTTTCTACTTTTAGAGGAAACTTAAGTGAAATATTTATGTACAATACCCAAGCAGTGTTCGTCCACATTATGAAAGCACATTGGAGTTGCGTAATAAGCAGTTAAATATGTAGTGAGGCACATTAAATGAACGCTTCTCTTGACATTTTATCAGCACTTTTAAGAATAGAACCATGGATGACTTTCTTTGCTTAGAAACACAAGATGTGACCTTTTTCCTCTTTATTTGACACAGGAAACCAAAATCGACTGCGTCAGGGTAGCCACAAAAGGTATGTTCATATTATGTCATGTATTCTGTATTTCAGCTTGCTGACCTTTCCTTCACAAGGTCTTTGCAAACTTCCAGAAGTGTTTGTTTCTGAAAGGCATCACTAAACCTATTACAGAATCTTAAATTATTCATTTGCACCTCTAGCTGAGATTTAGGAAGTTTGTTTGTTTGTTTGTTTGTTTTTAATAATAAACATATTACTCATTTTTAGTTGTCGACTTGAACATGCGGCTTTTAAAATATATTGTGTGGGTTTTTATATGATCTCTCAATAAATATTTTGTACTTTTCTATTTATAGTAGAGTTGTAAAATTGCCAATTGCAGAGTGCATACTAGCTGCTTATACATCCATAGTGAAAAATTACCCCTTACTTGTAAGCAATTATCTTATCTTAATTGCTTTATAAAAGAAAAGAGGAGAAATCATGTTCTTCATTTTCATGGTGAAGATTAGCTATATTTATTGGACTGTCAGCACATGATGCTACCATTTGTGAGACAAGTTTGCATAATTGAGGCAGTGCTAGCTATAAGTTTGATTCCCCAAACAGGGAAAGGTAAACATGCTGCTGATATATTTAACTTATGAGGCTAGGATCTATCTGTGATGATTATCTTTGTAGTCTCACCTTTTTAGTACCTCTAGCTGGTGGCAACTTCAAAGCCTAAAATCACAGTGATGGGTAGTGTTGTTATTGGGAGATTGTAAGAGAGGAAAAGGAAACAAAGTACCGCTGTGAGTAGGAACAGGTAATACCACCTTACAGTTTGGACACCTGGTGAGATTATGAAACAAAAACTACGTCACCCCTCTACCCCTGTTCCTTGCAGGAGATCATTCATGTCTCATAGTGACTATCCGTAATGTAACTGATTTCACCGTGATTTCCTTTACATGTAGACTGCAGAATTCCACTGCCCCAATTAAATCTAAGTAGGATAGATGAGGATTCCATTACTTAAAAGTCACAGAAATGTTAGCAAGCAGTTGCCTCTCTTGAAAGGCTGGATCCTCCCTAATGCGACAGATACATTTTATATGGCTCTTTATATTGGTTACTGGTGGTTGGGGTTTTTTTTTCCAAACCAAAGAAAGTCATTTTAACTCTAGTTTAATAACTGACTGCTTACCAGACAGTAGAAAACGTTCAAATATCTAAACTACAACCCAATAAAATGTAGATGAGAGTTTAATTCCAGATTCAAGTGGAATCCTGTGGTGTTGTTTTCCGGTAGCTTCAGCGATAGCAAGAGTGAACCTCAGATATCATAACAGGTAATTAGAGGAATGGATTTTAAATTATTTGAAGATTTGTATTCCTAATCACTAATGGATGTTCAACTATTTCAATTACTTGACTGACTGACTGAAAAATCTTACTCTCTCTGCGAAGCGAGGGTAACTTTATGGATTGGAATAGCTCCCATAGCAACAAGCTACTTTGAGCTAACCCATTTGGTGATGGAGGTGTGAGAAATGCAGCTTTCGATTTTAAACAAACCTCAACACATTCCTGTGTTGAAAGCATGTTTCAGAATTCTTCCTAATACCTTTGTGAAGCCTGTAAAATAGCACGAGGCCTTGTTGTGAGGATTTCAGTCCACAGCTCCCCAAGCAGCTGAGTACAGTGTTCGCATTGCCTGTACCCCAGGAGACAAAGGCTACTCTGATCCGGCTGCTCTGCCTGATCTCTTACAGACACACAACATTTTCCACCAAGTTTTGTGACGACAGTGTAGCTACTAGACAGTAAACTACTTACTTCACTTGTATCACGTGCTCCTTGTGTCCATCTGCTTGTTACAGTGCTTCTCACAAATAAGGCTGCAAATGCTCTCCAGTACAACTTCTGGTTTTCTTACACATTTCTGAAATGTTTGTGTTCTGGGCTTCTGTTCTCGTTAAAAGTTCAAGTTTGGTGGATTTTAAACGAAAAAGAAGTGCCTTAGGCTGTTCATTAAGAAAACCAGTACAGTCTGCTTTTAAATTAAGGTCTGATCCTGAAAATATCTGCAGCCTTGTGTAGATCATTGGAGTTAGTAGATATACTCTAGAATTTAATAGGTGTGTGGGAAAATGCATGCTTTTAGGCACCAATGAAGTAAGTTATGTACCTAATTTCGAGCACTGACTATGTTACAACTATTCTGTCTTAAAGTAGACATGCAAGGATTTTACTGGCTAAAAGCTTGTGCCCAGAAGCATGTTCCGTAAAACAAATATGACAGTGCAGGGTACTACTTGTGTCTTGAAAGCTTCTGCAGTTCCATTCCCATGGTATTTGAGGATTGCACCAAGCCCATCAGCAGCCCTTCCTGGGATCCAGGCCACCCAAAGCAGCCTCCAAGCTGCTCCACTGAGCCATCTGAGCTTGACTGAGCCACCTTATTGTCTGTACAAAGAGTGTGTGGTTAGCCTGTTTGAAGTTGCCCTCAGGACTAACATGGGAGTTCAGAACATGATGTGAACATAGTTATATCATCTGCTAGCTGCATTTCCTTTCATTATCCTGACTCCAGGTAATCTAAAAGTGGTTGGTGCCCTCGAGACCTTCTTAAGATCATTGAGATTCTGTTTTATCACTAAGTTTTGCAGTGTTCATTCCATGGCTCACTGTATGCTTTTGTATATTTTGTTAAAATAAAAGTAAATGAGTAGGTTTGATACAAAGAAATGGAGAGTTCTTGCCCCAGACCCAGCAGAACTCTTGAGTAGCTACTTGACTCTTCACTCCAGTTGATGTAAACAGGAATAATGTATGTGGTTACTGTCGAGCATGTGCTCAGCTGGCACACACTGAACTGTGGCTGGATCAGAGCTAAAGTGTACCAGATAGCCTGTTATCATATTGATGGGCTTCTCATTAGAAAAACACAGCCTAACTCTAAAAAAGTACAGCCTAATTCTGCTGGGTCACATGCGTGTGTAGTAGCTGGATAATACTTTCTCATTCCATCAATTATATTTTAAATAACCACGATTTGTAACATTTTAAAAAATGCTCTTATTTATCACTTTTACATTTATACCAATGAAGCCTCTGTTAAACATGTTCTTTTAGAGATCATATAAAAATCCTGATGGCAATGATTGGAAGTGTAATTTAGGATCAGAATGTGAGTTTTTATAGAGCTGAAAGTTCTCTTTCTGCTTCTGCTGAAGTCAGAGGGAACCTTTGCCACTGACTTTGGTGGGAGAAGCATCAGACAGCATATTCTTGTGGAGTCTTCTGATCTTAGTTTTCTGTAGAGAAAGGCTTCCAGGATCTCTGTGACTATGTGGTGTATATAAAACATGGAGCCGGCAGGATTTCCACTCCCATTATTTTTGACAAGATAATTAAACAAACAAACAAACAAAAATCAGGAAGAGATTTTTGTACCAGTGGTAATAAAGGTTGTCATAGTTTGCTTGAAATATGGCTTTCATATACCTACTCTTTCTTTGAGCTAAATGACTGTAAAATCTCAGCAGATGAAGTTGAAAACATTCCAAAACTCCTCCAAGTTTATTGCTATCAACTTTGTGGTGTTTTGTGATTTATATAAAGATTATATTTCCTGATATGACTTACAACACTGTCTGGATAGAAACATCTTGGCTATCTCCAAGGAATCCAGTTCTCAAGAGGGAGACATCATTGTTCTAATTTTGCAATATTGGAAGACTTTCATTAATTATGAGAGAGAAAAGGATATTATAATATTTTAAAGCCAGTAGCAACAGTACTGTAGCAGCTACTATCAACACTGCATTTCAGTGTTGCAGAGGGATATTTCAAAATATTATGCAGCAGCAGTTTTGAGTTTAATTGTCTGCAGATGGTAGATGATCTATTTTCCTCACTCGTTGCCACATTTCTAATAGCACCCAGGCTGTTCTATGTAAATGAGTGATCTTTCATATAATTTTGTCCTTAATTTTCCAATATTTTTTCTTTGCATCATACTCCAGCTGCATCATGTTGGATCTGACCTTTTAATTTTTTTTTTATATTCCTTAATATATATGTATCATAGTGTGCTTAACCATTTAGAGGCAACCATAGAACTGCTGGCAAACACAGAAATATGAGATTTTATTAACGTGAGCCACGCTAATAGTTACCTATACCAGTCAGGGACTGTTACAGCTCAGACAGAGAGGCCTGAGTACTCAAGGCACACAAACAGTCCAGGTTTTTCATCTTTTTCTTGTCTTAGTTGCAAAACCTGAACTTGAAACTCAGACCTCAAACAGTTACACACATACCTAACTATGAAGTGTGCCAACTCTCAGTGGTTGTTCTCTGTATGATGAAAGTTAAGTATATGTCTAGTCTGCACATTATCAGAACAGAGACCCAAGTGGACACGAGATAAATGAATCTTTGCTAGCTGAAAAATATTTCACAGAAAGATTCTCTTAGAAAAGAATTATCAGAAAAAATACAGCATTATGAAATGGGAAAACAGAAAGTTCAAATGACCCAAAGAAGTTAGCACCAGCGTAACCTGCAGAAGCAGTTAGCTTTCCCTCAGAGCCCAGTGCTGTGACTAGCAGACCGTCTCCAGTTTTCTCAGATGCATTATATGTAAATAATGTGCTATGAGTCCTCTTCCTGAATGAAAGTCACATATGAAAGCTTATTCATTTGCAGAATAAACAAACTAACAACTGAAGTTGAAAAGGAACTTGTGGGAGGTCTTTTTTTGTTTTGTTTTGTTTTCATTTGTGAGAAGTTCAGACAATAAACTATTGACCAAGATTCTTCTTGCTGGCCTAGCTTCAGTCTGGCTTTTTTTTCCCTCATGCATGCTGACCTGGAAATCTTCCTTTGCCTTAGCTGCGATAATCGTGACTCAGCTTACAACACCATACATTCGCATCGCCCCTGCTGCAGGCGACGACCAACTAACAGGTCAGATGTTCAAGTACAGACAAGTCATCCCGCCCATTTTGTCTCATTTTCTTTGGCTCCTTTTCCCTGACAGTTTCTTCGTTCTCTGCCCATAAGTAGTTTTCTACATTAAAGTTTCTTTTTCTTTATAATTTTTTCTTCAGCTCCATTAAGTTAAATTGTGTGCTTGGCACCAAAATGTGCACACACATCCCTGTACATACCACTCCGCTGCATGTGCCTGTCGTGTCTGTGATCTGTGGAATGTTCCTTCAAGCCTGATGTAAAGAGATCCAGTCTTGCTCCATCCATAAATTAAATGACAGTTTGAATATAGATATATATATGTGTACCTGTTTGGGTTTCTTTCTGTGTTACCGCATCAAGACACTAGAATCTCTAAATAATTTAGGCTCAAGAGTTGCATGTGTAAGTTAGGAAAAAGATCTTGTATTAATGGATTATTTTTTTTTACTGCAGAATATTGGGAAGATCGTATTTTATAGCAACATTTCAATATGCAAAAAATTAAATATAATGTATTCTTTTTTAATTGCATCATACATGAGTTCTATGATTAAAACAGAATAGCCTGGCATGTAATATCTGAGAATAAACAAGACTGTTAGGTTTTTAAAACTAATTGTCAAAGTAAGCTCAGTACGTGAGACAAATAGTTCAGAATATACCAGAAAATCTTCATGAACTTGGGAAAATTACTCACTTGCTCAGAAAATACACACATGCATAAAGCTTTTAAGGGATTTGGAAACTTTCTTACTTTCAAACAGAAGCAGAGAGCATTAAAAAACTAATGAATCTAAGGTGAGTTTGATGGAATATGTAATGGGGAAGTTAGAGCTAGTCCCTCAGCATTTAGCATATGATGTAAACATTGCCTTTTTCAAGAACACTGGCATGGTTAGAAGGGAAGCATGTAAATGTTGCTACCAGGGTGTCTAAGGGATGAGGAGGAGTTCAGATGCTTATCATCTGGGTAATGCTATAATCAATAAGAGGCAGTTAAATGATTCAGCTTGAGATAAGGGGATTAGTGGCATGTCTGCTATAGCTTTTAATTCTTCAGTACATTACAATAACGAAGCCAAGTGACCCATAATGCCCTAGTTACCATGTCAATCATCACAGACTTGTTGCATGTATATTTGTATTATGCAATACCATATGAGCTAACCAGAATAACATGTTTAGGAGATACTAGTAGCATGTTCTTATTAGTGCTGCTTGTCAGAAGCTCTGTCTACATACATTTCTATAGCTCTTGGGTTTTTTTACTTGAAAATGAAAATAAAGCTTCAGAGAGACAAAGAGCATCTCTTCCATATCCTTGCACTTCAACAAGTTTTGATTTCTTTATCACAGAATCCAAATAAGCAAACAAGCTTCTGCATTTTTCCATATGGAGAATTAAAGGTTTCTCTTCTCTCTTTTTTTTTTTTTTAATGCAAAACAGTAGCTACAGGAAACACTGGGGATACACGTGTTCCACAGAAGGGAGATGGCTATAGTAGTTAACAATGACAGAACAGAGATAGAGCTACCATAGGATAGCCAGGAAAGTATTTATTTGGTTACTTTGTCTCTAGTAGCATTCTGTGACTTTTATTTCCTTTAAAAAAAAAATCTGTTCTACCAGAAACTAAGTTTTATATTGAAAAAGAAAGTATAAACAATACTTGCAAACAGCATTTATGGCTGTGAAATGTATTAGAAACCCTCTGAAATCCTCCTCATCATTTTCGCACCCCCTTCTCGTGCTTGAAAGACTGTGATCAAAAGAAAAGGAACACCTTTCTCCTTCTCAGTTGCCACAGCTGCAATAAGGAGTGAAAAAACCAGCCCATGGCTGGTCCCATGACAGCAACAGGGATTCATATTTTTCTACAGAGACACACTGCGTGGGTCTCCCTTAGGCAAGCTTTTCATCTTCAGGGTGGTACAACAATCAGAGTATCTGCAGTATCCATGAGGAACCCAAATGTTTTCTTAAAGGAGATGTGCAGGAGCTGGACTGGACATGAGAAAGCAGGGAATGATGCCCATTCTTCCCACATTTTTCCATACTGTGGACAGGATCTACATGTGAAAGGATTTCTTTATGTGGAAATCATAGGACAGTTGCTAACTGTAGTTACCACAAGCCCTACAGCTGTAACTCTTAAATAATGTTACTTAGCATTTTCTGTTCAGTGCCTTTTCCTCACTTCTTTGTTCAGCACTAAAGTAATTACATTTAGGATCAAGAAATTACTTTTGTCTTTTAGCATTTGGGAAGATTCATAACTGGCAGTGGGGAGGTCAGGGTTGGGATTTTCTTTTTTTCAGGGGGGAAGTTGATGCTTCTTGCATAATGAAAATTTAAAGTCTTGGCTGCGTTCCTGAACATTGTTACCAATTTGGAAAGGTCTTTCTCTTCAGAAAGATCATGGTAATGCAGCTCAGCTCTCAAGCCGACTGTACTTGAACTCATTTCCTCCACCTTCGTCTTCAACTCATCCTGGCCCTTCCTGGTGCAGTTTATAAACAATGAATTATTAGTTACTCTCTGTTCTTCCCTTCTCCCTCCTTTTTCTGTAAAAATAAGATTACTTCCATTTACAGGATCAGCTGATAATTGCCCTAAATATCTCCACACTGTCTCCTTCCTTCATTACTCCTTTGCAGCCTGTAGCAAAGGGAACTTCTCACAGTTGCACTTCAATGTACTTGTCCTTAAGTTATAGTATAATGTAACATACTGTAAAGGCAGCTGTGTGATTTTGTTTCTTAAAAGCCAAAGTAGGCAAATTAGTTTTGTTAGTACTAATGAATACATTATCATCACTGAATCCATAACGTAGTAACTAAGGAATTCAGATTTGGGGGATAGGATTTAGCTTTCGGTGTTAGCCTTACGAAAAGTAACTGACTTGAAATCCACTCAGTTGACCCTGTCCTCCAGCAAATAGGGTCATCTAACATGTTTCATCAGTTTTCATGATACTATCTCCATGCTTTCATAAACAAATACAGTTTCCCAGGACGGTTGAAATCATGGAGAAGGTTCACAAAATACTTGTTGCATGCATAAGTGGTTGTATGATCATGACTTTAAAGTTGAGTACCAAATCCAAGTTTTTGAGAAGGCCTGAAAGCATTTGTGGTTTGCTTCACTATTTTGGAAGAGACACTTCTTGTAATAGGTTTAAATTGGCCATATTTGGTATTCACTTGGCCCTCATCTCTTTTTTTCTGTCTGCATTCTGATAAAATAGCATGCTTGGAATTATGATTAGGGTGTTCATTCTTTCAGGCATTTTCTTAATTGTTGAAATATGTCCGAGCTACTTATATTTAAATTAAAGTATTTCCATTTGTGATTTAGTGGAGCAGCCACCACTTTACTGGATATTATTGAGACTGATTTCCATAGAGCGCCCTTTTTACTACCCATTGTTAATTACACATGCAGCTGGAAGGGAGAGTTCTGTTTTGTACATTCTTCACAGATTAAATTCTCGGTACAAATCAGATACAAGAAGATATGTCAGAAGTTTTGTAGAATAACTGATGCTTAAGAATTGGGAAGAATGTTTTTAAAAAAGATAGTGGCAATCTTAAAGCTTATATGATTTTTACCCAGCATACCTTAATGTCTGGATGTTCCCAGTGTTTACCAGTTGTTCAAGGATTCTGGTCCTCTTGCTAAGCTGGGCAGAATGCAAATCTTCCTACTTTCCATGGCACCGGCTGAATGCATTTCAATGGGCTGGAGTGTCACTTGTGATTTATTGCCCATTTTTGTTCTTTTATGTGTTGTATTTGTCATTTTTGCGGTGACAGTTTCATCTATAAAACAGTATAGTTACAAGAAAATGTTAAGAGGATACAGGAGTGCCATGGGAGCTACTGTTTCCCTTTCTTCTCTTTTTTTTTCCTTTTCCTAGTACATTTACAGAGTCAAATGCCAGGCTTTCTGTTTTTAAGACAATGCAGCCAAAGCATCTAGATTTTTTAAACATAAGTGAATTTTCCACAGAGCACCTGAAGAAGAGCTGCAGTTAAATGATTAGACAAAGAGGGCCTAAAAATAATGCTGATAGCAATTCACAAATGCCGAAATAACCCGTAAGTACAAGCCCATTCCAGGTATAGAAGTCAGTTATCAATGCAATTCTGTTAGCAATGTTAAGTACTCCAGTTCATGTTTTACAATAATAAGAATTCCTACAAGGTTTTCTGAAAATTAATTAGCAGCCTTAGTTTTGATTGTGTTCAAGTCATTACATAAAAGCCAGAGGCTCTGATCCGGGGTTCAAGACTTCCTCCCATTCAGCTCCTCTTACTTGGAACAGGTCAAACTGGGGACAGTGGGACCTTTGCAACGCTACTGCATAAGTAGGAGAGTAGGGAGGATTAAGTGCAGAAGGACACACCAGCAGATCTGCTCCATATGTTATAGTGGGCTAAGGAGGTATGAGTTCATCAGCTACGCTGGCACTGTATCACCAGAGCTGGTGGTGTTACAGACCTAGGACAGGAACAGCTAGAGAAGATTCCATGCTTAGGAGAAAGTACCAGTCTTTCCTTACTCTTTAGGAAGGACAAGTAGCCAAATCAGGTATGTTTTACACTGTAGAGATTGTCTTTTATTCAGAGGAGTTAAAAAGTTGGTTGCCACAGTTAATAATTGTTGCAGGAGCTGTGTTACATCCCTCAAGTATGGAACTGATTTGGAAATTTGAGTGTTCCAGTCCATAGCTGAGAGTACAGTATGGTTCTAAGTGTTAGTGTCAAATATCTCTTTTATGAAGAATGTGAAACAAAGTTTAACTTCAGCCACTAGAGATGAGTCTTTTCAGTTCATCCCAGCTTGAAAAATAATATAGTTGCTCAACAATATATAATCTTAATATGAGTTTTTTTGAGGTTGGACTGGGGGGAGGGCACTTTCCTTAACTTTGTTACCAAGAATGGAAACATAAGACCCAGTCATGAAAATAACAATATGAAAGAACTGCCCAGGATAAATACTTAACAAACTGAAGGGATCTCTGCCATCTGTGTAGTACAGGTCAGTATTGCATCTAATCCAAAATATTTCAACATCAGCAATGTACAGAGGAGCAGAAGATATAAAACAAAGAAAAAATACCTGCAGCTAATTTTTAGAGTATGGTTGTATGTCATACAGTGTGTTATTTCATTTCTGTATGAAAAAATACACCTCTGATTTTTACATTCAAAGCAGAACATGTTTTGCGTGTACCACAATGAAAAATTAAGGAGAGACAAGGGAAGAGAGAGAAACTCAGAGATATAATTAGTAACTAAAAAAACCTGTGCATTTCAATGTTTCCCATCTGTAGTTATTGACTGTATTCATAAAATGCTAAGCAATTAGAATTTTAATTTGAAATAAAGTGTGGGACTAGTTGTGGATAAAATAACGTGTAGTTCTTACGAACTGCAGATCTGGTGCTTGTATCACTGGCGAGTTTAACAAATGTGTAATGCAATATTAAATGGATTACCTCTGTGTTAATGTATAGGTGACCATTAAAATGTGTCACAGTTAAATGGAGTAGTACAGCAAAGAGGAGAGAGTAATGCTGTTGGCTTTAATCAAAAGGCACGGAGCGTACTACCTTGGGTGAAATAACGTCTCAGCAGTTCGCTGAGTATAGGTTCCTCTAAGTAACTGAAAACTTAATACATATCTGTGATGCATTTGTCTGCCTGGAGTAATAAGTTAATACTATGCAAGCCAGGACTCTGGTTACTAACAGGATTTTAACACCTGCTTCTCCAGACACTGCACTGAAAATGCCCTTTTCTGCAGTAATGATGAGTTTGACTGCAAGAGCCGATGATTTTAGAGCTCTGCGAAGGGCATTCAAGTTTATGTGTGCATTTTCAAGCCTTTATTTTCCCAAACTTGAACTCTCATTTCCTTCTCTTAGTCTGATTTTCTGTTATTGCTGACCACTAAGAAGTTTTTTGTGCAAATAGAAAACTCCCATGCAAATGAAAGTTGAGTCACAGTTTTGCATAAAAGTGAGTGGAAGTTGCTGTCACACAGATTCAAACAGATAAGAAGGGAAATAGAGTAGTTTTAGGTTCTGTTTCATCTTTTGAGTTCACAGGGGAAACACAACAGAGGAAAAATGGTAAATTGTCATTGGTCAGAAGCAAACAAATTAATTGTGAACCTTTTTTGAAGGCAAATGGTTATACTTGGCACTTTTCAGTATGCTGTCATTGAATCAGGCAGCTTCTGGTTCTGAGTAAATGTGTCAATAAGTATAAGTGATAGGAAAAGAACACATGAGAAAAATGGCTATTTAAAGCATTCTTTATCAAATAGGACAGGTGGAGATTTTTCTGTAACCCCTAAAACCTACAAGAAATATATGAAAAATGAAATGTAATTTGGTGATAACTGTTCAGAGGAGGCCTAGTCTGTTCTTGTCCCTGTGCCTAGAATCTTGGTTCATCTAACGTTGCTTCAGATTGGGCAGGATTTTTATTGGCAATACTTTAAGTGCTTCTGAAATGTGAACAAAAGAATTGCTACACTGTATTGGCACAAAGACAGATTTAGAATTCTCTGGAATTATTTATTCTTTCTTGTCCTGATTCTCCTTTCCAGCTCCTTTAGCCAACGTTTCTGCCCCAAAACAGTGTGGACTCTGAAAATGCTTTTTAAAAAAACAGGTTTTATGTCTTTTTATAAATTTATTTTTACCTTTCTGCATGTCTCTTTGCATCTTTAATTCCACTTACCGTTTAGCAGAATGACTTAAATAATGCTTTCCTCCAAGAAAATAGGTAGGTGGTGAGTATTCATAAGTAAGCGCTGAGAGTGTGTCTGGTTTTGAAGGATTTCTGAAGAATCCTTCATAAGAGATACTATGGGGAGGGAGGCTGGTAGTGGGAATCACTGGGAACGTCAGCCTTGCCTGTGAGCTGGTGGCAGCATAGACCAGAAGATGCATGGATCTATAGACGTCCCATTGGCATTCCTGTAGCACATTATCCTTCTGCCCCGTTCCTCCTACTGGCAAAGTAACCAGATCTTCACTGACTTCCCATTTGGAACTGTTTATAAGTGTTCCTGTAGTTAAGTCTTCAGTGGCAGCAAGATCAGGAGACACTCCCTCACTCCAATACTTATTTCCTATCCATAGCTTCAGGTTACTCAGTTCTCATGCTGGATGTGGCCCCTCTCCATCCATCCGTATGTTTCAAAGTACTGAGACACCTGCAGTTCCAGCTCTTATTGGTGCCCTTTTCTCAGACCTCCTCATTCAGCATGAGACCTACAGTTCTAGAAATAATTTGATACAAATATGTTCTTGTAGCTCCTCAGTCAACCTTCTTGATCAGAAATTCGTGTCACATGGAGTCATACCAGTCTTTGTTGTGTTTGGCTAGTTACAGAGCAGTTCGGTAAAGAAGTCCAGTTTCTTCTTTGCATCAGGAGGATTTGATTTTTTATTTCAGTGGCAGGGTCTCTCTTACAAATATGCTGCCATGACTTTGCCTTTTGTTGACATACAGGTCTGTGGTGTGCACCATTGTGGCTGCTTCTTTGGCCACACACATACTTACAAGTATGTAATCAGACATCTTTATAAAATAGAGTGTATGGCAGAGCCGTTAGGGCCATTTGAGAGCTTAAGATGCCAAAGACTTTGTATTTTTTCCTTAGGAAATTGTTTATTTCCAAGAAGGAGATTCACTGTGTGTGTATATTCTAGACCTACTGATTTCTGGTTGCGTTGTATTGAGTGTGCTTTAAACATCCCTTAATGATCTTACCATTATTAATGTGTGAGGACTTACATGTTCTCTTTTCCAGTAGGAGTGAGGGCTTCCAACTGCTGGGGTGCCCACTGGAGAGGAAAATGTTTATGAACTTCAATTATTTAAATTTCGTTGATTAAGAGAAAAGGGGAAAAAAAAGAGCTAGCAAAAAGGTTGGTGGGGTTTTTTGCAAAGGAGCAAATGAGGTGTTTGTCCAGGCTTGTTTTCTTGTAAAGCCTTTTTTTAAAAAAACAGTCTCCAGAAAAATGCAGTCTAAGGAGCCTGGATTAAAATCCCATTAAAAAATAATTTGTGATGAGACCAAAAGATACATATCAAACTTGGAACTTTATTTTGTTTAGGCTTATTTTGTAAAAAATGTTATTTTTCCTGACAACCAGAAACACAGATGTTTAACAAAAAAAAAGTCTTTTTGCTCACATGCACCAACATGAATCATCCACCAGTGAGAGATACAGTTCAGTTGATAGTCAGTTAAATGAGTCATATTCATCAGTAAAGTAGTTCTTTGCATTTCTTTTCATGCAGTTCTTTGTCACCCATATTTACATTTTCGTAAAGAATATCACAAACAAAATTAATAATTCATAATTGTTACAGAGTGGAGCCTTATTTTGATAGTCTCTTCTTAGCATAGATCTTTTAACAAGACTGGGTTTTTTCCTGCATTTAAAAAACACTGAATAAACAGTGTTCCAAATCAGCATGGTTGTCTTGTAGAAGTACAGAAATCTCTTTTTTAGGAAAGGAAGGTCTGTACACAGCAATATATATTCTATTGATAATCATAAATTACAGAGAAGATAATGTCCTGTGAAAATGTAAGTGCTGTTTGCCCTCTTTCCCAGACACTCAAAAAACCCCAGATTCAGTGAACACGAGCATGTCATAGGACGGAAAAGCAGGATACATTGATTTCAACGCTTAAATGGCTCCTGTGCTCAGCTAAATGGGGGAAAAAACCAACCAAAACCCATGATCCCCGCCCCATGGAAAAAGCAATTTCTACATAAGCCTTTCCAAAAGAAGCCAGGAACAGAGAGGGGAAAATACTGTAAAAAGAGAAGTAAAGCAGACCTTACTCTGAGGCATTTCCTAAACTAATATATTCAAGGCATGGGGTAGAGAGAGAAAACTGAAAAAAAAAAATACTGATCAAAACCACCTTCTGTCACAAATTATACCCTGCCCAACAACACCTTATAGCTCTACCATATGGACAAAAACGCAGTGCAGTTTCGATGGAGAACTAGGAACACTGATTTGAAAGCTAACAATAAGGAAGGGGAGGGAGAATTTTCTCCCTTAGCTGGAGTTCTACCAGGAGTAATAAAACAAAGACTTTGTTAGCAGAATACATGCTGGCTAGTAGATGAGGACTGCATGCCAGTCACTTACAGTATAAACAGGCCAGCCAGGGTGGTAATTCATTTCATCTACAAATCTGTATGTGTTTTGGGTCTTCTCCAAGACAGTCACAAATCCTGGCATCTGGAATTAACTCGAAACTCAAATAAAAAGCACATTGCACTGGCTTGTCTTTTCCTAATGCCAGTAGTGCTGCTACAGACTTAAAAATGAGGGTACAGTTGTCTGCAGTCACGGGGGAGATGGGGGTAGAAGTGCCGAAGAAACTTCTGGGGGAAACTGGACATTTTGCACTTCTGCCCCATCCGGGTGTGTCTTTCAGTCTGTGATACAGAATTGGAGTTGCTGATGAACATTTGGCATTCCCAAGAGGTGCCTACCTCCGTGGAGCCCCTCTTGTCATCCCCACAGCACAGAAGCATCCGTGTGCTTTCTTATTTCGTCGTGCCGCATCTTATCCCAGCGCTTTACCTGTGGCACCTCTGCTTTTCCTGCCTTTGTGTTTATGTACCTTTCTCTTAGTTCCTTCCTTGGAGCACCCTACCCAGCACCACCCATAAAAACATCACGCTGTCCCTCAAACCACTCTTGAAGATCTGTTTCTGCTGTGCAACTAACTGGAAACGCTGAGTGGTACCAGCTAGCTAAAAGAGCAGGAAGGAGAGGAGCATTTGCTTGTTTGGGTATCGTAAATGCATTTTCTTAGTGGTGTTTGCCTCCCCTTCCCACCTGTGATGGCTACACCTGCCTATTACAGCCTAGCTCAGCTAGATAGTATGCTTTTAGTGCAAAGGATTGTTTAGCTGTGTGCTTGCACTGTTCTTAGCCCAGTGGGACTCCCAGTCTGACTTAGAGCTTCTTGATCCTACTATCGTACAAATAATAGAGAGTGGTAATGATAGTAGCCTTTGTAATATGTGTTGTCCTTGGAGAGTGTGGGCAGAGCCTTTAAAGCCAAGTTCTCTGATCTTTTCGGGTTTCTTACTTTGTGGCAGGGACAACAGGATCCTAGTGATGAGTGTTCCAAGGAAACTTCACACCTCTCTGCCTCCCTTCTGCCCTGTACCATTTTGCATGATTTCTGCCACCTCATCACACTTGCAGCTGTCACATGGGGGGAAAATGTTTCATTTTCTTGGCTCACTCTGTGAAGTAAGTTAAAAGTAGGTGAATCACACTACCTGCAGAAAGAAATCATGGGCTAGTTACCAACAGTAGTCTCATTTCACTGGAAACTAAGACAACCTGGACTAACTGTATTACTGCTTTAAAGCCTTGTAACGTTAGCCCTTACATTGGTCACTGGATCAAAGTTAGCCCTTTCACTGGTCACTGGAACACCTGTGAATAAAATACAGCTGGAGGGGCTTGCAAGTGATTTACCAAACAAGTATCTTTTGAGAGCTTAAAGCTGCAGAAAGGAAATTTAAAAGGCAGCAACTATGGTCAGCCTTGAGTGGGAGAAATAAAATAAGACCAGTCTAGTTAATTAAAGGAAGGGATTATTTATTGACTCAAATAGGAGAAGAAATGCCTGATTTTTTTTTAAAGATCACCTTAGACAAAACACCTTACAGCTAGTTTTTAGTACTAACAATTTCAATCTCATTCCTTTCTTTGGAAGTATAGCTAGCAGCTCCTAGACTTTGAGCTGAGGTTATTTTGTAGCTCATTCCTTTCTGTACAATGGTCAGTAATTTCTAACTACATTTTTTTTGGAGGGGACTAATAAACACTGGAAAGCAAGTCCAAATGATGTTCATTTACAAAGAGAGGAGTTCAGTTTGGTAGAAGACCTTCTCTTTTACTGAAGAAGATTACCATTGGTTCTGAAAAACAAGATAACACTTTCATGTAAGCTAAAAGAATGGTATTTTGCTTGGCTAGTTCATTCAGCAAATAATCTTTTGTTCCCTTTTAATGAGGAATAGTTCTGCTCAAACTTTTCTACCCATAAATTACCTACAGGAGATAATTTTTTATGATGTTTTGGGGCTGATCAGTAACACAGCACATGTGCCTTCTGAGTGAAAAAGGAAAGGAAAATTTTCCACCCAAAGTGGCAGAACCATTTTTGAAAAAAACCCACAAATTATTTCTATTAATACTAATAGCAGACCTGTATATCTCTGATGAGAACTAGAAATTCTTCAAAGAGAGAATCTTCTAACACACAGTACAGAAATAGACATTTCACCACATGAAGTAATTTAAGAATTCACAGTATGGTAGACACTAAATATCAGAGACTAGAATGTAATTCATTTCTCAATCCAAAGAGGAGGTGGGATGCCAGGAAGGGGCTGAGTAATCACTAAACTTCAGAAATGGAGATTCCAATGCTAAGAAAAAGTTAATGGAAAAGGTCTGAGAGTCAAAAATAAGTGAAATAAAATCTTTAGGTGTTTCGTGAATACTAGTTAAAAATGTTATCACTGAGTCTTGCAGGTATTGAACAAAATGGAACCCATGGGGGAAAGGCATGAATCAGGCCAGTTGAATGCCATTTTTTTCTAAGTGAAGGGAAAAAAGGTATTTCACATTTTAAATGCTGCTGTAGCAAAAGCCACAAAGAATGGGCAATAAATAAGCAAAAGGGAAAATGGAATCACTGAGATTAATTAGAAAAGTAAATAACTAAGGGTATGGAACCAAACAGTGTTACTGTCTCCCCCTTTATTAAATACAGGAAGCCTGTGAAATACTTTGCTCTGTTTTGTGGCACCTTGGGGTTTATCTGTAAGTGTATCTCTGTTTCTCACTTCTGACAGGAAGCACTCTAGTTTGTTCTCATCAAGTAAGGACTTCCCAAAGTCAGCACCTTAATCCTTTTTAAACTGGCAGGAAACATTCCCTTGTCCTTTCATTTTCAGAGCAGCTCCCTTAAGCTGTCCTGCTCTCACTGCTCCTACTGACCTATTGCCTTTCTAGAGGTGGACCACAGTGTATGTGTCAGTTTGGCCTCGATTCTTCTAACCCCACTAGCCCAGATAGCCTCAGTAAGAAAACAGAAGTGAGGTTATTATTGTGCAGGGTTTAAAGTCAGTCTTCTGTGTGCAAGGGTAGAACCAAAAGCTTACAAGTAAAATGACCAAAACGAAACAAAAATCCAAACACGTCACTGGGTCCAGCGTTGTGAGGAAAGCCTGGTGGGTTTAGTTCAGCTGTTGGCAACAATATGCAGCCTGCCATTGCAAACAGGTAATGACAGAGATAAATCTGCAAACAGACAATTTACTGGAGTCTTGTAGCTATGTATTTTTAAAGGCTCTAGGGTGCTCAAGGATACTAAGAATCACTGTCAGACAAACAGGTTGAATCAACAACAATAACTAGATTAGAATACCATGACTATAATATCATGATACAATAGTTTGTTGTTAACACTATTTCTGTAAAGAAAGATTACATTTCACTCAACCTGAGGCCAATGGCATCTTGGCTTGTATCAAAAACAGTGTGGCCAGTAGGTCTAGGGAAGTAATTGTGCCCCTGTACTCGGCATTGGTGAGGCCACACCTCGAGTACTATGTCCAGTTCTGGGCTCCTCACCATAAGAAGGACATTGAGGCCCTTGAACAAGTCCAGAGAAGGGCAACCAGGCTGGTGAAGGGGCTGGAGGGCAAATCCTATGAGGAGCGGGTGAGGGAGCTGGGGACATTTAGTCTGGAGAAGAGGAGGCTGAGGGGAGACCTTATCACCGCCTACAACTACCTGAAGGGAGGTTGTAGAGAGGTGGGTGGTGGTCTCTTCAGGCAGGTGATAGGAGATAGGACAAGGGGCAATGGCATGAAGCTGTGCCAGGGCAGGTTCAGATTAGATGTTAGGAAAAAAAATTTCACTGAAAGAGTTGTCAGGGCCTGGAACAGGCTGCCCAGGGAGGTGGTTGAGTCACCTTCCCTGGATGTGTTTAAAGAAAGGGTAGATGAGGTACTTAGGGATATGGTTTCGCATAGGACAGGTTGGACTTGATGATCTTTCAGGTCTTTTCCAACCTTGTGATTCTGTGACCTTTTTAGTATGTGTCAGTACAGCACAGCTAATAAAAGAAACCACGGCATCAAATTTTTAGACTTTCAGTAGTAATCCAAATCCAGATTTCTCTCAGAAACATACAAACAAAACTGAAAGCACAGATTGAGATTGCAGTTTATCAAACAGCAAAATGCATTTCAGAGCTACTGCCCCTAACCACTGTCATCTCCTTACACACAGCTCACTTTTTTCTCTGTGGCGCCAGTGCGATGGCCTGTGTGGCCATAGGTTAAAAATCAGTTAAGGAGTAATATTGCACATTACCCATCAGACAGAAACCAGAGAGAAGTAAACTGCCAGCTTTTATCATGGCTAATGCTCTTACGGGTTCAATACTGTATGCTGTACAGCGTGTCTGTTAAATACATGGAAGAGTTAGCATTGAGGCAGCAGCTCTTGAGTATGATGCTGGGTGATGTGGGTTAGCAGAATTCACACAGGACAGCGGAGAGTTTCAGCAAGACAAAAGTAAACTGAATGAAAAGGTAGTACCAACTCTAATTTCAGTCCTGATAAATACTATGTAGTGTTCAGCAGAGGTGTAGAGGCTCAGGTCAGGAAAGGTGTCAAATTTGGTTCATTTAACCAAGTGGATTTTGGAACCCACTGCCACCAAGAACAGAGTAGCACTTGGTCAGGGAATGAATGACATGCTGAATGGAACTAAAAAGAAAGGAGCTGAGATAATGCTAGTTTTTATAAAAATTAATGATAGGAGATTTTAAAGGGCGTGTCAAACATCATGTGTCCAGTTTCACACAATCTATATTAGTCGTCAGGCTGAGTTCATTGTGGTGGGAAGCTTTGTTCTATGTTTAACTTTGGGGTGGCTTTACATGCACTTTTCTTAGACAATTTGAGATGATGCCCAGTTGAATAATCAATATATAATGTAGTATAAGAGTTTCAGTGTCCGGATGGTGGGCTCTGTATCTTTCTGTGGAGAATTTGCAATAGTGATGAATTTCCCCGTTTGTCCATGAATCCCATGAGGGTAATGCTTTGTGTCACAGGGGACATTTCATGAAAGTTGCACTCCATGGTATGCATAAAGTGGGTAGCTCTGAATAGAATTTTGGTATTATCACCTCTGCATAGTGTAAGTCTAGCTTGTTCCACTGAAGTGAGGACCCTGTGCTGTCAGAGAGGCACGACATTGAGATAAAACACACTGGATAGTTGAGAGTTCTATGTGAACATGTAGCAAGGCTGCCTTCATTTACTTTTAACGTTTAGTATACATGACCCCAAGGTCATATATGGAGTCCTTAACAAAAGCAATGAAAGCAGAATTTGATTTTAGGAGGACATTACCACTGAGGATTGCAGTAGGGTGATGTAGCCTGAAGGAGATAATGAACATGAGCCAGCAGTGTGCTCTTGCAGCTCGGAAGTCCAGTGGTATCCTGGGCTCCATCAGAAGAGGGGTGACCAGCAGGGACAGGGAGGTGATTGTCCCTCTCTACTCTGCCCTCGTGAGGCCCCATCTGCAGTACTGTGTCCAGATCTGGGGCCCCCAATACAAGAAGGATGTGGAACTGTTGGAGAGGGTTCAGAGGAGGGCCACGAAGATGATTAGAGGGCTGGAGCACCTGCCCTACGAAGAGAGGCTGAGGGAGCTGGGCTTGTTCAGTCTGGAGAAGAGAAGGCTGCAGGGGGACCTCACTGCAGCCTTCCAGTACCTGAAGGGAGCAGAGAAACAGGAGGGGAATCAGCTTTTTAAAAGGATAGACAATGGCAGGACAAGGGAGAATAGATTGAAGCTAAAGGTGGGAAGGTTTAGATTAGATGTTAGGGGGAAGTTTCTTACAGAGAGAGTGGTGAGGTGCTGGAACAGGCTGCCCAGAGAGGTGGTGGGTGCCCCGTCCCTGGAAGTGTTCAAGGCCAGGTTGGATGGGGCCCTGGGCAACCTTGTGTAGATCCAGGCCTGAGGTTGGTGGCCCTGCCTGTGGCAGGGGGTTGGAGCTCTGTGATCCTTGGGGTCCCTTCCAATCCAGACCAATCTATGAATCTGTGAAGAGCAGACTGTGGAAGTAAACAGTCTTAGAAATGACATCTAAAAATACATTGCTTGTTGTTGACATTGCACTCTTCCTTGCTTGGGTTTCAGATTTAAAAGAGGACTGTGAAGTTCTTATCATGTCTGACCATTTGTATTGTATTTGATTCACTGCTTCCTGTTTGCCAAGTTCAACTCAACAGCTGCCTTTTGCAAAACGATACTCTAAATGTTTTCTCAATAACTGCTGCACTTTTGAGTGCTGAGCAGATTACAGCAATATAGAGTTTAACAAAATGATTTTTGTATGACACAAGAAAAATAAAAATAGAGCCGTTTATAACAAAATTTTATACATCTGCACTGAAGGAAATACAGAGCCAGATTCTGTTCCCTTTACTCATCCAAATTAAGAGTTTTGCTAATTTGGAATTGTATTATGTATTAGCAATAGAGAGTATTGCTGTAGAACTGATACTCTAGTGAGACTGGGCACAGAGACAGGCAGCAGCAGATCATCTTCTCTGACTTAGCACTCACACAAAGTAACATGGCCAGAGTTTTCCAAAGAACCCAGATCCTGCAGTTAGCTTGAAATATATTTTGATTAAAGGCATTTACCTTTTCTGGCAGCAGTACAAATTGCCACGTTTTCCTGGCATTCCTCCTGGTAAAGAGTTTTGAAGGTGTAGCCCAAAAGTGTAACTGTGAGCACTCAGAAGTATTCACCGTCTTAGAATATCCTGGTTACACCTGAGAAGAAATACTGGTAATATTTTCATTGTGTGTTTCAGAGAAAATCTCTGCATGTGACTTGATCACTGATTTTCTTTCTTTTAAATAAAAAAGGAAGTCAAGAAACAAGTAAAATATAATTGGTGCTTTCAAAATCCTGTGTGAAACCCAGGGAGATAAGAATGTGGTCTTTAAATATTACACCTCACTGAGGTTTTACTCTTCTTTCTCCCTTTCAAAAAAATGCTATAGCAGGAAAATGATCCATAAATCCCTGTGTCCACTTTATGGCATGGTGCCTCAAATGATTAATGCTGTCACATTTTGATTAAAAAAAAAAGTCCATAAAAAATAAAATCAGTTTAGTGAATTGAATGTTGCTTCCTTAACATTTTTCATCCTGAACTCATTTAGTGGAGGAAATGGATATTTCATCAGACATGGATTTGACGTTCCATCACATTATACAGTAAACACTACAAACGATGTTATTTTTTTTAAATGGAGAAGCTGGAAGAGCTAAGACAGTAGCTGCTGTAAGGCAGTGGTTATCTCATTTAAACAGATATTAAATGTGGGTGCCAGTGGTGTGATCATCAGCTGCTTCCCACTTTGTGAATAAATTGCTTAGAAGGAGTCTTTTTGCCTACCAGATGTGACCTAGATTTAGATTTCCAAAGGCAAAAAAAAAAAGTCTATTGTGTAAAAAACAATTGCGGGTAAAATGCATGGTAAATGAGCTTATCTCACTTTTCCAGGTGTTTAAGCTAATATGTTATGGAATTACAGCTTCATTTATGAAAAATAATTGAGGAAAATGTTCCAGCAAATCAAATTTGGGTAAAGGCTTAGGATAGTTATTGTGTTGTTAGCAAGTTTCTAAACGGCAGAAAGAAAAGGGAGCCAGCACAGATAATGAAAATATAGGAATTTGGGAATCTTTGAAGAGGCCCATATAAAAGGGTCAGGGCTGTCTGTGGTACCCCACCAGTATTGTGGTCTTACAAAATGTCATGGAACAATATGAAGAATTATATTGCTGTCAGTGCATATAAAAGCAGGATTTTTTCTTAAAAGATAAGCATTGATACCTGTCGGCCCTGGATAAGACTAATGACATTGGTAGGTTAAGTGTATAAACATTGAAAGAATAATATCCTTATTCTTTTTCTCTCTCCTCTTTTCCTTTTACTGATTCCATAGGGGCTGCCACTCGAAAACCAGACCCAGAGCCTGAGAAGCAGACCGACCATACTGTTAAAATTGCTGGAGTCATTGCAGGCATCTTGCTGTTCGTCATTATATTTCTGGGAGTCGTGCTGGTAATGAAGAAAAGGTGAGAAATTAGTACATGTTTTCTATGTATATATTCATATTACAGCATCTCCTACAGCAGTTCTTAGTTTGATACTGGCAAAAGTATCCAGCCTCCTTTGTGCCCTTTGCCTCAGAGTTTAAGAAATACTGCTCCCTCCCACCGCCAGAGATTTGTTAGGATTTTATGAAACCACAATATCTGTTTCATCCCACAGCATTTTCTAGGAATTAATGTTTGCAGCTTTGTTAGAGAAGAAAAACAACTTGAGGTTAATGATTCTAGCACTTTATGCATTAGTACTGCATGATGGACTCTAATAATAGAACAGCATCTCTATCCTGAAAGTGCAGTGCGAGGCTCCACTCTATTCAACAGAGGAGCTGAAAGTTAGATGCAGTTTCATTCCTGAGTGTAAAAGAAATCCTCAGTCGAAAAGGAACTAGAGCTGAGGTAATTTGCACGAAGAATGGGGTCTGTATTGTTCTGTGTAAACTCCATTCCCTGAAAACAAATGAAAACGTTGCAGTGGTGCTGAATGTTTCCAAATCCTGGTTCAACACACACACACACACACACACACATTGAGATTGGTTTGCTTTGAATATAATTTGAAAACTGCTCTAACATTAGAAGTGTAAGACTTTTAAACCCAGTTGCCTTCCTCAGCACTGTAAAAGGAAAAATAACAAAGGGGAAAATATCTCCTAGCTAGCTAGGTAGGTGGCCTGGGTAAGAAAAAAATCCACGTGACACTCAAAGCTAAGTCTAGGTCTGGAGAAATTCGTTAGCAAACAGAATTAAGGTTTCAGATTGTATCCTGAGTGATGTGAGATCTGCAGCTGTAGAGGTGGGGGTATGAACCTGTAAGAGCTGTGCAAAAGAGCTGAGTCATGAATTCTCCTTCCAGATCTGCCACAGTCTTCGTACTGTCCCATAGCCCCTCACCTCCTTGCTTTTTTCTTCCATTGCAAGCAGTCCTGCAATGGGGGTGATTTTGCTCATCCCCACACTATGGGATTTAATTGTATGCTAACTAGTTTGGCAGGTCTGAGACACTCCAAACCCCTGAGCCGCCTGAAGTTCTTCCAGAATTTGAACAGTGGAGGTGCACAGCTAAGGAGGCAGCTGCCTGACAGTGCCTCAGGGCAGGCAACAGAAGTAGCTGCTTTTCATTCTCCTTGAAGACAGAAGTGGGGCTATGAGTTAGAAGGGCTTGATGCAGAGAAAGGTGAGCTGTGGCCAGGGCTGAGGGCTGGGTCATTGACAAGAGGTAGGTAAAGCAGTCAAAAGCTGTCATACAGAAGAGATTGAGATTTAAGCCCCAGGGTCTGGCTGGTTGGGGCACTGAAAAAGACCCAGTAACCAAATCTTCTCAACAAACTACAGTGTAGCAGAGTTGAAATCTATTCTGACTTTGCAGTACTTTTCTCTTCCCACTTGTGATTTCTTACATCATTCATAGCTTCAATTTTAACAGTTGAACTCCCAAACTCCTCCCTAGGGCCAGATGCAGTACTTGGCATGCAGGGAGGAAGGCTTCTCACATTTTTCTGGCCAATTCTTCACACAGTTCCTGACCAGCATTCATCACCCTCTCTGTTCCCAGTTCTGAGCCTCTCCTTAAGCATTTGTGCCAAAGGTAGAATATATTCACCTAAGGGAGACAAATTCTGTTAATCTGGAAGGGAGAGTATAGCAAAATCATCCGAATTAGTTTCAAAGAAAATAACATACCAGGGTCTCTGGCTAAATGGATGCTGTGCTAACTCTTGCTTCATTCTCTAGGGAAATGCTCTTTGATAATCTAATTGGTAGAGGCAGGAAGGCTCAAGTCCTAAGTGTTTGTGTGTTAATGCAGAAGGATACTTGATTCCTTCTGTCTACCCCAGCACAGTAATTATTATTCATAGTAATTCTGTTGTTAGAAGAAAAGTGCATTATGTGAGCTTCTTTGGGGTTTGGAATAAATCTGCTTGTGACAGAGATGAAACTATTGAAAGTACAAGTCTGGGAACTCTGTTACCAAATACATACAATTTCATTGTGTAGTACAGAAAGAATGATGTCCATAACTTAAACATATCCCAGAATGATGCTGCAGCCTTGAACAAAACAACCTGTGAAATGAGTTGAAGTGAATATTAAAAAGTAAGAATGGTTCATCTGTGTAACAGAATGTGACTAGGCTTTAATGAGAGTTTCAGGAGGTAGGTATATTGTGTCCCAGACCTCTAAAGCAGATGCTGCAGCATAGAAGGTCTTGAATACAATTACACTCATGGCTTAAGCAAAAGATGAACCGATTATTCAATAAATTGTTATTGGTGCATTAATTCACTGTGCTGCTGAGAGCCCCTATGGTTTCACCTTGGTTCAGTTACTGTGTATACATTATGCATTTGAAGAAAATGTATAAATCATTCTGCAAGCTTAGTGTAACTGTAGTGGGTTTGCAGTTTTATGATACTTTAGGTGCTACTTTGTGAAACAATCTTATCAAGCTAGTGTGCCATTTGTCTATTGCACTTGATCATTTTATTTCATTTACTTTATCAGGAGTTTTACTGGAGTAAAGTTCTGATCGAAAAACTAAAATAGCACCTTGTAATTCAGTGGCATCTTTCCCCTAAGAACCACTTTCCTCTCTGCAGTACTACATGCAGACTCTGTGGGCTGCAACGCTAGGTTTGACTGTGCTGAGTCTACGTGCTCTGAAACTTGCCTTGCTTGGAGTTGGCTACAGCAACATCCCATTCACACTCCACTCAAGGCATGTCCCAAGGTGTACACTGTCTGTTATTCATTCTTTCATGGAAGAGGGTCCTTGTAGACTTGATCTCCAGATCTCACCAGTAGATTAAGTCTACTCTGTCTCTGGGGCTTCACAGCGCTTAATTAACTCGATTTTAAACCGTTTCTTTCCACTGTCAGGAGATTTGGGAAGTGGTTTTACTGTACGTGATAACCACATCTTTGTCCAACATGTTCCTTCAATAGCAAGCTCAGTTCAGCCAGCTCTTGGCTTGGTCGGTGCCAGGCACCTCAGATTTTCACAAATCAGCTTCTTTGATAACTCAGTAGCCAAGTAGGCAAACACAGAGTTTTCAGTGCAGCACAGACATCTTTGGGATATGATTGCTATCAAAGCAATAGGTAGAGAAGTTCTGCAAACATCAATAGTTATTAGGCATCAATATTAATTTCACTATATAATAGTCTTCTGAAGTAATGATATTGTAAAGCTGGTCACAGACAGATTAGGTGGCCTAACTGTTGGGTTTATCTTGTGGAGTCATTAGTGAGGGCAGGAACACCATGGACACTGAAACATTTTCTGTGTGGACACTCAGTCTTTGACTAAAGTAAACCAGGTTAGTGTGCCTGTCACCTGAGTCAGGGAAAGACTGTTAGTGCTTTCCTGGTTTTCTCCACACTTGATTGTTTAGAGGTCTTTACCTGTTCTGTCTTTTCTTTATCCATTTAACTACATTCCAGTATAATGATGTCATGTAATGTAGACTAGGAACCTGCCAGATGTTCCTAATACCAATAGGGTTGTATCAACGAGATATGACAGATCTTTCTCTGTGAAGTCAGAATAATGCCAGTAGGTTTTCCTATCCTCAGCTGCACTCTGAATCTCTCATGTAAGAGTTAACACAAAGTCAGTGGAAACCAATACATGTGTTTCCACAATATTGCTCCACAATAAAGTGGATTTTGAATTTGATTCTGAATATTAAATCTCAGGCAAGACCCTTGATCTCTGCCAGTCTTTGATATACCTGCACAGGACTTTATAAAAAATAAAAAATGGAGCAAGCAATTTCACCTTCTGGTCAACTTAAAGTAGAGCAGTGAAAATGAGAGAAATGTTCCCACAACCTTTGGAAAAGCAATAGCAATTACATAGACTTGAAAAACTGAGAACCTTTCTGCTTTATTCTTTTTTGCTCTTTTCCTTTGGTTTTTTTTTTATTGTATTCTATTTCAGCTAAATTTAAAAAATATGTAGATGTTAAGAAATTAGATTTATTGGTCCAAGGTTTGCTTAAAAGTGTAATGGTTTTTGGGCAGCTGTTTCCTTTAGGGCTACCAACTTGCTGCTGCAGTGGGACTTCAGTAAGGCAGTGATTATTAAAATTTGATTACAAAGGCTTCTCCTTTGGTTGTAGAATGGAGTTTTTCTGATCACTGCATTTCTCCATCAAATTGTTATTTTCTTTTGCCTGCCTTTAGTTTGTATTTTCAGCTGTCTCTATGCCTGGGCCTTCCAGTAGTTTCTAACATACGTAGTTGTGGCATCTGTTTAACTCAGAGACCCTGGTTCTTGGATTTTGCTGTCGGTGGAGCTGGGCTGGGAATGCATTCGTCCCACTCCTTGATAGCAAATCAGTTCGGTACCTTTGCCAACAATTTCAAGCAGTTAGGATAGGAACTGGAGACAGTGGGGCTGAAAGAAAACTCCAGACTTCTCCCAGTGCTACCCCTGAACCTTGTTTTTCCCTCTAGGCCAGCTACAAAAGTGAGACGATGAAAGACATCACTGGCAATTACACAGTTGCAGAAGTTTTCCCGCCTGGTGGGACAATCCCCCTGTGGCCATCTGTGTTGGTTTTGATAAATTTTATAGCGGGGCTTTATTCTACAAGTGATATTTATGAAATTTATTTATGTCTCCAGTCCTTAAGGATATAAAAGTGCTTTATATTATCTCACTATACACAGAAACAGTTTATTGACATAAAATAACCTCTCTAGTGGGAAGTGACTGAAGAGCGATGCAAAGAAGAAAGTTTGGCTAAGATTGGCTGAAAACTTTGCATCACTCTAACAGAAAAAGGGTTTTCATACATAGAGAAAAAGTTTGTATACATTATGTAGGAAGTAAAATGGAACTTGTCCATATTTCTTAAAAAAGCTAAATCTTTTCAGTTATGAACGGTGCTTTTGCATGTGGCCTGAGGACTTGCAAGTCTAAAACTTTCAGTAGGTTTTTAATATATTCTTTTTACCTGTTGGCTTTTTTTTTCCAGTGTCTTGTATTCTTGAGGGTCAAAACCCACAGTGCTCTTTTTCAAGGGCTTTCATATGGAAAATCTCACAACTGTAACAATATACAAATAACTGGAGCTTGAGACTTTTAATTTTTCTCATCTTACACAAATTTTCAGTGGGCCATTTACACAAATTAAAGCTCCTGGATTTTCAGCATTTTTTTTCATAAGGAATAATTTATCTCCATAACATATTTGGCAGAATTCTGCATATAAGTACCAGCAGTACTTCACTGATTAATTGTATTTATTGTGGTTTCTCAAATTATTATACATCTTTTAGAAGCATGAGAACATTTGTACTAATTACATTAAATCTCTGTCTTGGCAACATATGGCAAGAAACAGGGCTGGCAGTGTCATGAGGTTCTAAATGAAAGTAAGAGAATGACTAATTCTGAAAAGAAGGACGGGGGGAGATATAATTGTGACTGAAACAGAAAACAACCCCTTGCTAATTGAAGCAGGAAAGTTGATTTGCTTTCACCCAGGACCTGATCCTGTGCTCCTGACTGAAGGCAATGGGGTATGTGCTGGTGGAAGAAGCATAGAACTGTTTGGCAGCTTATCCCTTACTCTATTCTTAGAGATACCTTAAAACTCAACTTTAACAGGTGTGTGTTTTTGCAGATGTGCCACGTGATGAAATACTCAGTAGCTAGCTACTTGTGTTTGAACAATACTGTTTGCATCAGAAAAATGGGAGTAAAAATTGGAAAGTATTTCTAACGGCATCTTCACACAAAGAAGATGAGAGAGAAAATTTGATGAAAGCCTAGTTTTCAAAGGGATGCCTGGAGCATGTAGCTAGAGGCAAGTTAACGTTAGTTATGGTCCTTTGCAAGGCCTGTTTACATGTTTCTCTGTAGTCAAAGGGCTGTATGCATGTGCTGTAAAAATTACAAATGCCTACGCTGTTCCTTTCAGTCTTTTATCTTCCCAACATGTGAATGCTACTTGACATTATGCTCAGAAGTGTTTGAAGATCTCCGGCCTCTTCTTAATTGCAGTCAATATACGGAAAACATTTAGGTTGGGACTTGCCCCTTTTGAAGAGTTGTGGTCCTGCTTCCAGTAGGCTTGTAACTGAGGGAAGGAGAGATGTAAAGATGGAGGGTCTGGCTGTGCAAGAGGTGATGCAGGAAAGACTGTCTGGGTCTGTATTTCTCAGGATCATTGTGCTAGGTTCTCTGGCTTGTTCTATGTGACAATCTTGTGGGCAGAAATAACAGGGATACAGGCTCAGTTCTTACTTTTTTCCTCTGCTACATGGGTAAATACCACCAAAATAGTTTTAGCCATTAAGGGTAGCCTTTTTATTTGCGTGGCAAGAACTACTTTTTTTCCTGCAGAACTTAAATGGTTATAAAAAAGGTGAGATATTGAAAAAGCAGTGGGCATTGATTTTTTTTCTCCTTTGGGAAGAAGTTCTAGTCCTGGCAATGGCAGAACTGATTTCTTTAAGTAAAGAAGGAGCTATCCAAAGATTGTACACTACTTTGAGAGGAAGAGAAGTTACTTAAAACATATTCTGAAAATCTGCATCGTTAAACTTCTAACAACATGTTACAAGTTCCATATCTTTATTCCTAATGCAGTTGAGATGTAATTGGAGGTGTTGTATCACTTTAATTGGCAGTGTTTGTGTGTGTGTGGTATATGCAGAGATAAATATACATTGAATGTCTAATATTACTTAGATAGTTGGTATGCTTTGTGGTGGTTTTAACAGTTGGAGATGCATAATAGATTGTGTTGCTTAAAGGTTTATGGAAATTAGATATGTCATCTGTCCCAGACATGTTGCATGATATGCTCAGATACGCATTCTTGCTACCTTTCATTTGTGTCATCAGTTCTGGTCTCAGTTTCATCTTGATTTTTCATACATTAATATTTGGCTTTTCTTTCCTTCCATTCCATCTTTTCCACCACTGCCTAATCCTTCCACCATCATGGCAGAAGAAGCTATCACTCCTACACTTACTACCTGTAAGTAACTTCTTTGTCATCAGAGACACGCTTTCTGCCATGTTGTTCCATGCATAAGTAGTGAATGCTAATATGGAAAATTCCTTTATGAAAACAAAACTTTCTAAAAGTTTTAACAGGATAAAAGCAATAATATAATGAAATACTTTGCTTTGTAGCAATTTCTTATGCCTCATACTGTGCATTAGAGTCCTTTGAATATCATTATGTAACAAATTTTCTTAACTGAAAAGTAGCAGGTATAAATATCGCTGACATGTCTATAAGAACTTTTCATGCCTAAGTAGCTATTTTTAGAATTTATTTAGTGGTTTCTTTCTCATTTGTCCTGTTGAAAATACAGCATTGGTTAGACATGTACAAGCATTTCCATTTGTTGCTGTGTACGTATTACTGCTTTTTAATGAATAATGATCATGCGTAAATGTCATGAGTTACCATTACTGGAGTGGATTTAAAAGGAGGGAGCACTGAAAAATGAGGGCAAGATGAAGCATAACTTTCAGTAAGTAATAAGTTTTCATTTTGGTACAGTCCTTAGCAATACCACGATAAGATTCTTTATTTACCCAAAGCCTTTGTTTTGTTCCCTGCTGTCAGCAGGTGATGAATGAGAAGGGTTCTTCTGTGAATTTAGCAAATCCCTTTCTGAGGCTATTCACCTTTTCTCGCTTTCCAGGTACAAGGAGTACATGATAGCTTTCGGATTAGCAAAATATTAGGGGTCTTACCTAGCTGCAAAAGGAGATGCATTTAAGCTTGTTTAATCTTGTTGGCCAGCAGAAAAATCATCTGTCCAATAGATATCTGTCTGTTTTAAAGCTTGGGTTTAAAAGTGATGGGAAACTGTGAGGTACTTCCAAATAGGTGCAGAAAATGGAGTGTTCTTGCATGAGACAGACTGTAGTACTAGTTTTCAGGTATATATAGTAGTACCGTGCTCCTGAACAGAACACATTTCAGTAATCACAGAATCATGGAATCACTTTCGTTGGAAGAGACCTTTAAGATCATTGAGTCCAACCACAGCCTAACCCACCTCTAGACCATGTCCTCAAGCTCAACATCTATAGGCCTTTTAAATACCACCAGGGATTGTGACTCCACCACTTCCCTGGGCAGCCTGTTCCAGTACTTGACTGCCCTTCCAATAAGGATATTCTTCCTGATATCTAAACTAAATCCCCCCTGGCGGAATTTGAAACCATTTCCTCTTATCCTATGGCTTGTTACCTGAGAGAAGAGACCCACCCCCACCTCTCTACAGCCTCCTAGCAGGTAGTTGTAGAGAGCAGCAAGGTCTCCCCTCAGCCTCCTTTTCTTAAGACTAAAAATCCCCAGCTCCCTCAGCCGTTCCTCACAGGATTTGTGCTCCAGACCCTCCACCAGCTTCATTACCCCTCTCTGGACACACTCAAGCATCTCAATGCCCTTCTTGTAGTGAGGGGCCCAAAACTGAACACAGTACTCGAGGTGCGGCCTCACCAGAGCTGAGTGAAATGTTTTTATTTAAAACAATGCTGAGTTCCTCGAGTTCTTCTCTAATGGCTCTTCAAACCTTATAAATAAATATTTTTGCAATTGATCATTTTAAAAAGCATCAAATATTCATTTATAGAATTTAGGGGAAAATTAGCAAATGTTTTCTAAATTGAAAACTTGGTAAGGAAAACCATGCCTCAAATGAATTAAAGCAACTAAAATTTAAACCTCTTAGTTGAAATTCCCTAAGCCTTCTGAATATATTGAAGCTGCTCATTTACTTGGTAATTCAGATTTCATATTACAGTATTTGACACTTTACATATAGTGCAATTTTTTTAAACTGTTCTTTAAAGCACTGTATTAATGTGAAGGTCACAAAAAATTATCTCCTCCACAGATACAGTATTTCAAAATTTGTTCCCAAGATGAAAAGACCATATTTTCCATTAAATACGCCTTTAAAAAACCACAGTTTGAGACCATTTAAATGTTGTTTTTAAAATGTCAAAAGAATATAATATAGTAAGTCATATAGTTTGTTGTTGCTATAATAAGTAAATATATTTAAATTAATATTTTAATGTGATTCATGTCTCAAGGCTAAGTCGAAAACCAAAATTGAAACAAATAGAACATTAAATGAAACACTGTTTCATTATTCAAAGAAACTGGATTCTCTTTTTTTTTTCTCTTTTTTTCTGCTGAGAGTGGCAAATATGTGAATGGCAGTGTTTCTGTGAGTTTTACAAACAGATTTTATCCCCAGTTTTGCAATCACAGAGACTGCTAGTAGTGGATGGAGTAGGGCTTCACTTGATCATTTGTAATACTCTCACAGTGGCTCCAAGAGAAAGGATCTGCCTTGTTGTTACTGTGGTACAAACTCAGTAACTTTGTAGTTTGGGTACATTGAGTCTTCTCAAAGCAATTTTGTGATCTTGATTGTGGATTGTTTTGCTCCCGATGTCTGGCAAATGAAGGCAAGTAAGAGCCCTGAAAGCAGCAGACAAGAGCCCCCAGTAGAAGGAAATATTTTGGACCAATTTCTCCACCTGTTTATGCACCATGCAATTTCACTGAAATTGGTGGAAATCTTAGATGAATGCAGGATTCATTCCAGTTTTATTTTTAGCTGAGGAAGTTGGTATGTATTATGAAATGTTCTATATTTTGAGAAACACAATTTGAAGTACTCTGCCATTGCTGATTTACCATTTCTATACTGAGTATCATATTCAGATTTACTGATTAGTCATTGTAAATGCAAGCTGTGACATCCAAGCAAGCATCTATGCACCGAAATAGTTACTATTGTCTTGTGTGCCGCTTTCCTTATGTGCTGTGGGCTCCTTTTCCCTAGTAGACTGCAATCTCTGCCACTTCTAGATCCATCCTAAATTAAAAAGGGAGAAAATGGGCAGATGCCTGGAGCTGCTGATGAATCATCAGAGGTGGACCTACAGCTGTGCATATTTGGCAGAGAATTATTTCCATTTTATCTTGTGTTTACTAGTTAGCCAGTTGAGAGACATTACAGGAAAGAAATTGAGTACTGCTATTGAGAATTATACTTCTTGTTAATGGGCTTAAGTGCCTCTGCCAGTGCCTTTCCTCCCACTCTTGCTTTCCAGAGAACTGGTGCATTTTTTACCTTTCACCTCAGTCAGGCAGCAGATTTATTTTTCGTGTCTGGCTGTAGTTAGTCCTGTATGAGTTCTTTTGTTCTTAAGATTAGAGCGAATTTAATAGTGCCCATTAACTCTGCAGCAGGTCTTTTGACTTTGCAGTCAATTCCAGGTGGGAGAAAAGAAGAATGGAGACGGTGCCGTTAGTGACACTTGTAATGACTGGTGTTCTCAGCAAGGCAGCTGGTGCTGGCATGACTCTGCTTTCTCCTGACACATTCTCTGATGGGCAAAACCCCTGCAACATGGGCCAGGAAAGGAAAAGTACATTAGTGGTTTATTATGGTCAAATGAACTAGATAAGCCTGTTCTTCAGGTGACAAAGAGCGTCCCTCTGCTGACCAACAGCCGTTAACTTTTGCATTGGAGAGTTTAGTTTTGATAAAGATTCTGCCTTTTGCGATCACTAACCATCATTCAGGAGCTAATGTAACCAGATTATTCATACACATTCAAACACCAGACAGCAAAAGGAGTGTTGGACCACCTGAGTTTACTCAATAGACTGGCACTGGATAGGGAGCTTGAGGAATTCAATTCATCCCGAATTCTGGGGCAGATGGTTACAGATTGTGGCTGTTGCAAATTGCTTTCGAGAAAAGGTTTCGTTACATTGCTATGAGTAGGATGTACTCCTAATTAAAATGCAGAGTTGTGAAGGTAGCTTTTGATGTTGTCCCTCAGCTTGAACTTGATACCTAAATGGCATGTTATGATTATTACTGAAATTAAGTACTTATGCAACAACGGTGCTGCACAGCAGTTAGGCACATAATTTTATTCTATTTTTATGCCTTTTCACAAGTCATTTCAACTTGTGAAAGGTGAAGCAGGGAAATAAAAGACAATTATTGCCCAGTATTCTTAGAAAATAGTAATCATACTGGTATCTTATACAGTATGAAGTCTGATATTGCCTGTCCCAGCACTAATCATATAGTTTGGTGACTTATGACAGAAGTGCATCACAGGCATGTCCTCTGTATGGAAATCTCAATCCAGAAGCCTAATTCAACATTGAAGTATTATTAAAATGGGGTGTATGACTAGAGGACCTATTGCCTGCTACTTTGGGTATAACTCAGAGAGGACAAAGTTCCTCCTGCAAGAAAATTGATTCTGCAAACATTGAGCTTTTTCATCTAAATGCGAATAAAAGCATACTCTCCTTTTCATGAAAATTTGATAGTTTGGGATCCAGTTGAAGGATCTAACTTGAGCTCAGGAGCCAGCTTGTCTGTTACCATTTTAGTTGCCTCTGTGTCTCTTGCTTCACTAGCAGTTTTTCAGTGCTAGCTTCTAGAGCTCTGTACAGAGACATCCTTTGTGGCTCATTTGCCCAATCCTGTTGTGACTGACCTAGTAGCTGTGACAGAAGGAACAGGGTTAGCAAATTTGCAAAATGACCCTAATAACTGCAGTCATAAAACTTCCAAAAAATCAATGATGTTGAATCTCTTAACAGTGATTTCTGGATAATTCCGGGAAAAATGCAGTTATCACGTTTTAAACTTAGGTAGTAACGTGAAAATAGTGAGAAAGGTTAGAAATAGTCCTGTATTCTCAACTGTAGCTGCCCCTGGAACTAGAGTAAGTTCATCAGTTGGCATCTTGCAGGTGAAGGAGAGCACGGAACAGAAAACCATGAACTGTTGGATGTGTTTTATCTGTTAGATTAAGCCTGTGAGCTCTTCTGAACCTTTAAATGTGCATAGTTACATAGAATTGCCTCATAGAATCATGTAACCCAAATATAAACATGGATTTCAGTAACTGTCTTGTAAACTAGACCAAAATGATTTGAGGGTGTCCCATGAATTTTGTTGTATCAAGCAAAGATCAGAATGCTGAATCTTTGGATACTGAAATCTTTGGATAATACGCAGTGCCCAGAAGAGCAAGGAGGGCATTTTACTAAACCAACATCACTGAAAAATACATTAGTGGGCTGTGTGCCATATGCTTTGAGTACAGAGGTACAATATCTAACTATCATGCAGAGGTACTGAGCAATCTCAGAATCAGAATTTTATTGTTAGCTAAAATACAAGACATCATTTTTAAAAGTCTGTCTGAAGTCGTTACTTCTTACGCTGATGCCTTGTGTCTTCTGTTTCTTTTGGATCTGAAGCTTATGTTCCCATTTCTCTGTAGAAAAAATTGTAAGTAATCCTTAACACTCCCAGTAAGTAAATCCTTTATTTTATTATATTAGCTCTTTCTGAAGTTTGTGAGCCCCCCCAGGGTAATGATCTGACTATATGAAATAGCTTTCTTGAGATTAACAGAGATCAAATCATTCATGTGGGAGAATAGCTCTGCTTTAGTTCATCTTTTCTGGGCATGTTCAGATACTCCAAGTTACTTCTCCAGTGCCTACATGTAGGAAACCCATAGTCACTTCTGAAGTTACCCAGAGTTTTGAAAACCATGCTAGCCCAGATGTATTGAGTGAAAAAACATAATCTGTAACACGCTGCAAGTTTGAGTTTTTCAGAATAAGTGAGTATTACAGAGAGAGTGAGGTGAAGCATGAGAAGTGATTGATTGCTATGCTGGTCACACAATCGCACTCAGTTACTGTCCTTGCTCCCTCAGTGTCAAGCAGTAAATTTGCAGATGAGCTGGGATTTGGAGATCTTTCTGTGCTTAAAGGAGCAGTTTCAGTTTACATTGCTTCTTCATGAAGGGACCAGACATTTATTGTGGGGACCAACGTAACTGTAGGAAAAATAAATGCTTATACAGTCTAGAGACGCCTTGGTTCTTCCCACATTAATAAAAGCTTTGTCTTGCTTTTCTAAACTAATATACAGGGATTTGAATTGAATGCTGAGATTGCTTTTAGAAATCGTGGATTCCATATACTCTTGTAGGATAAGGCTAAATCCTTTCTTTATTATATATAAAACTGAGGTATAATTTGGGAGGGGAAGAGAGGATAGGGACAGGTGTGTGTATTGAGTAAGTAACCTTTGTGTTTGAGTATTTGTATTGCTGTGCCATGTTGAGTCTTGTTCAGTTAATGTTACGGTTTTAACAGGGTGGAGTGACTTCTCTACAAAATTGTGGATGGAATTAATTCCCAAAGTAGCCTGTTGCCATTGCTTGTAGCTTCCTAAAAACTTTGGCTCCCAAATCAGTCTTGCTTACTGTCAGCAGCAGTCATTCTAGGGACTGAGATTTTGCCATTATCTACCATCAGTGTCGAGTTAGGCTTTCAAAGAGGGTATAAGGTGAATCAATCTCGTTCGCTGTGTTTAAGACTATTCCCTCAGGAAAAAGGTGCGATTCATGGAGCTTTTACTCTGAAATTGCATTTCTGCATACATAGAGAGCTGAAAGCTGACTTCACATTCTTTCACTTTACCTATCCATATAAAAAGGAGAGGTTTTCCTTATTTTAGTATTAGTATGTATTGTACAAGAGGAGTAATGGCATTGGAAACTTACTTTCACTAAACCCCAAACCTTCCTTTACACTTTGTGTGACTGTAAATGTGTTAAAAAGAAGCTGTACTGAATATTAAGGCCAAAACTCATTTTAGACTTTATGCTTCTGAAGGGCTGTATTTTCTTAAAAGATTGAGGTGTTAGTTTTCAAAATGCCTTAATTAAATACTGAGCTAATCAACAGAAGATGTCTATAAAAGGTGGGACTACAAGGAGTAAAGAAATCATGTGGTGAATCTAGCATAAGACTTCTCTGCTCCAGTAAACCACAGGTTTAATCACTTCTGTAATAGAGATAAAACCAACTGTAACAAGATCTTCCTGTCTGTTGAGTGATGTCAGCACAGGGCACTGAGGTAGTGTGTCATTAGTATTGCAATAATTTCTGTTGACTGATTATATTTTTGTTAGAGCTTCTTATCTGTAATCTTTTCTCTGACCCTGAATCCCATGGGAGATGCTACGACTGAAATACCTTTGAGTCTATCTGCAGGGGTTATGGCCAGGTTAATGATAATCCACTTCAAGGTAGCATCTGTTAGTGTTCACTCTTAATTTCAGAATGAAAATGCTCTCATCTTGGCTCTTTTTCCTTCTCCTTTTCATTTCCTTTCTTATCTACAGCATTCCTTGAGCTCCCTTAACGTCTAGACTGCCAGATCCCTGGAGAAAGAACAGTGGCCATTTGCTTCCCATAGTGTCTAGCTGACAAAAGCACCATTCATACCCAAATCTTTCTGTAATTTTTCTTGGTCACTGTTTTCCTGGAATCACCTAACGCTGGCATGAGAGAATCATCAGCTGTAACTTCGGTTGCTTTCTTCTGCCACTCCTGGTCACTCAGGCCCTCTGCATCCATGTGTTAAGAGTCTGTGCGAGGATTCTATCTGATCAGGGTCCTTCCTAATTTCAGGGCAATAGCCCACATGCAAAATGTAGCTAGGAAGATTGCATCAGCTGTGAAATTGAGCCTCACAAAAACTAATCAAGCAAGGAAACAGAGGAATGGACTGTGCAGCGTGCTTACAAATCTAGCAAAGCCTGCCATTTCATCAGTCCCAGACACCCTGTTGCAAATGAAAATCTTTTACAAGGCTTATAGACATTAGAATCATAGCTCTATTTCATTTACAAACGTGGAAGAGAGGTTTTATTATTATTATTAGACTGTAGCTTTTAGTATATGCTAGAGAGAGAGATCTGTAGGACTGTCAGAAGAGTCTTGCATAATTCTGTTAGTTCCTGTGCCAACCAGACCGCAGCAGTGATCCAAATAAGAAGAGGTAGTAGCTGGAGCGGAGCAGTTTTGTAGTGCTTGTGCCAGGAACTACTTGCTCCTGTGAGTGCTGAGCTGGGGAACACAAAGAAGCACATTTATTTTTCTTTTTAGCAGCTGAAGCTCAGGATTGCTTCTGCATTTGATCTGAGATCCCTCGGTAAGGCGTTGAACCAAATGTCCTGGGGTATCTAAATTATACTCAGTTCACCTGCAGAGGGAGGTAGCTTCTCTCCTTCTTTCTCATTCCTGGATCCCTCTGAACCCTTCTGGAGACAGCAGTTAGAACTACCAGAGGCATCTCCGGTTTGTCTGGAGGAAAGACATTCGCAAAGCATTCACTAACCTGTGCATTTCACAGTTGTACAGGAATGAGACAACAAACTGGGTTAGAGCAATTATGCCTGTCTGTGTCACCCATTGCAGAGTGGTAGCGTGCTTTCCTCCTGCGTGGTGATGTCGGTAGCCAAACGTAGCTCTTCCAGTATGGATTTGGGCAGCGTGTTCATGTTAGGTGTAATAATACATTCGTATTGACTGCAGCAAGTAAGGGTTTAATTAGGCTAGTTAGATTTTAGTTTGCTTAAAGACGTCGATTGGGTTATTACTTTAGATACAATGGAATGTGTTTTGCAGTTGATGGTCCTATTTGGCAATTGTCTGTGAAAGGGTCACTTCAAAGGGACTCAGTTCATGTCTTAAAGTGTGTTTTCAAAAGCAGATGAAATACTGAATGCTTTGCATTTACTGAGAATTTTAAGGTAAGTTTGTCGTGTTTATGATACATCATAGAATAAGGCCTTGATCCTTAGCTGTAACATCCGGGTGTTACTGGCATTAGAACTTTACTTTCTGCTTTCCAAATAGGGAAGAGTCATGTCTGCACTTTAATATTCTCCGGGTTAAGATTATAGAAGATATTTTAAACTAAGAAAAGAAGAGAAACTTAAGGATGTCACTAAACTGTCAGGGATTACCTACTGTATGCTAAAGAATAATAAATGAAGGTACAGTGGTTGCATGTTGAATCCTAATACAGGCTCCTAGCAAAAATAGGTTTATCTTTTTGGTGAATATGTTTTTACAGTCTCATCTGCCTTTTTTTGGAACCCAGAGCACTGTGAACCATTTTTGAGGCCAGGAGTACAGTGCATTTGTGGAAATGGCTTGTCCAGTTCTCTGTCCACAAGGGGTTTTATCTAACTTACTCCTTAGGTCCTACCGTTGCCTTCCTTCCAGCTTCTTACTCTCTTTCAACCCTGATGCGTGTGCCCAGCTCTTAAACCTGCCTTCTTACTCTACTCGCCATTTCCTTTTTCATCTGTGTCTCACTTCCCTCTGCTCTTCCTTTTACATACTCCTGTCCTTTAGCCCTTTTTCCCCCAGATACTACACTGTTTTGTCATTTCGTCCTGTCCTGAAAAATAGTTTCTTAAAATAGCCTTATTTTCCATACTCTGCTTTTTCTCCTGAGTCTTAATGCAGTCTGCTTTGTCATTTGTTCATTCTCCATGTCCTACAGTCTCTCTCCTCAGAACCTACAGAATGAGAGGAGAGGCAAATCCCAGAATGTCAGAATATCCTTCTGTTAACGTGGAACCTTCTGTTGTAATTCTTTTTATTCTTGATATTTACTGAAAGGTTATTGCTTAGATAGACTTAGTCTGTGGGAACATTTAACACAGTAAAATTAAGGAAAGGCTGAGTTAAATGCCTACACCAGAATTTTTTGCATTGGGGATTGTTTATTTTCATTGGAAATCAGTGAGCTGTTTTTGTTTGCTCATTTTTTCTTATCGAAAAATTGATTTTGCTAAGGCTTTAAAAATACTCACCTCCAGGTTGAAACTTAGCATGCCGTGTTTTACATTCAAAAAATGAAAAAATTTTATCTTAAGCAATTGAAAATGATGTCACCGTGGAAGTTGCAATGTAACATTAATTATAAGAAGAATACTTCAACACCCACAGTACTGTGTATTTACTTATGTCAAAACAAGATAATGCTTACTGTATTAAGAATAGCTTTTCATTTTGTGATTGCCTGTTGTTCTTTGAATCATAACCTTCACTCGTTTCTTTAATTTAGGAGAAAAAGCCATTAAACATAGATACTTCCTGAAAGTGTGTGCTGCATGAAAGCTTAATTAAATCTACAAGTAAAGCTTTAAAAGAACAAGAATCAAATTAATTGCAACAAGGACCATGCATTTATTTCTGTGACAGGCCTTTGCGTGTTAGAGAAAAGGCAATCTGTGTCCCCTTATCTGAATTAGTAAACTCAATATCACTTTTCATTAGCATGGTAGGTCATTGCCATGTGTCTTCAGTGTGACACTGTTTACATGTTAATGACCTCACAAATAGAGTCTGTTCCAAATGGTTTGCAGTAGTAGAAAGTTGTAAATCCATGAAGTGGAATAAACTGTCCTCTGCTTTCTGCATCATTGCTTCTTGTGAGTTCCCCTCTAGACTGAGCTTCATAATTAGGCAGCGGTATAATTAAGGCAAATTCAATAAATGCAAATAGGGCAAAAGGATTTATGGCTGATTATGGTTGTTATAGCATACCTGAAATAAATTAATTTCTAAGCATCGTTATTAGCTGACTTTTCAATGACATGTAGTCTAGAAGTAAAAAGAATTAGTCACAAAAAAAAAATGTTCATAGCTGAAGTTGGTGTGTATGAGTCCGTGATGATGTATTCAGATCTACAGAGAGCTGACATACCCATGAAAACAACACAGGAAGATTCAGTAGAACGCATTGCTTTAGTTGTTTGGTATATGATTGCTTTGTATTAGATAAGATTTTTAAGAATATAAACATATTTTTCCCCTACCGTCTAATGTGATGAAACCAGCATGCTCCCTAAAATCATATCCTTAAATAAAATGTCATATTTACATCCAGTAATTTGACTAGGCAGTGGAAAGCTTCTCTGCTTTAAGTCTTGGAACGATAAAACCAACATCAAATGAGTAAAACAAACTCAGCATAACCACTTAAATTTGATTGCCTGAAATATCTAAAGCAAGGGCCATGCTCATACCCTGCTGTGTGAATTCATTTAAGTGCTGAGTGCCCTCAGTTCCCATTGACTTCAGCACCTTGCAGAATCTGGTTCCGTATTTGGATGCCTCAGCCTTTCCATAAGAAAAAGCCTGTTTTTCACTGGTGGTACGCAGTGTATACTTGGTATTGCAAGACACACACTCTGTGGTCGTGCCTGCAACAACCTTGGGAGTTGCTTTTCAGACAGAGAGTAATGGCTTCTACTTTAGCTGCTCACCTAATATGCAAAGCGGGTTTAATTATATGCTGTCCAACCCTCCCTGCTACATATTTTTCCACTTGCTGGTTCTGGGTGAAATACATACTTTCTACGTGCAGAGGTTACTAGCAAGTGTACAGTGCCCCTGGAAGCATTTATGGCTAATCTTGCCCTCAGCATGCATAATGTAACTAAGTACTAATTAAAGGTTAAAGAATAGGGATCCAGCCTGATGAATAGAGGAATGTGTTCTGCATGGGGTCAGGTGCTACTTTTAACTGGATGGAATTGGTAGGACGCTGCAAAACCTAACTACACGGGGCTAAAATTTGAGAGACTCCAGATTTTCTCACAGCATAACAGAAGACTAATAAATCACTGTCTTGTGTTGTGTAATGAATTAGCTAGTTTACTGTGTTTCATATAAATATGTAATGCTGCAAGGCATACATGGGTAGAATGTAGATTTGATTTCATAAGGGACAATTTTTTTGTTTCTGCATACTGACTTCTGAAAATTCTATGTGGCCCCATTGTACATTTTGCTATTAAAAGCAAAGAGAGCTACAGTTCTGGCAAGGCAGTAAAGTCACCATGAACATTATTGCCCTCTCTCAGATCCCAGTGATAGCTGATTAAAGCAACTTTTGATTACTTCTAAACATTAATGCCATGCAATGTAAGAGAGATTAACTGGTGAATGATGGAGCTGTGGTGGATGACAAACTTGGTCATTCAGTGGACATACAGCTACATTTTCCCAGTATTTCCAGAGGTTTTGTAATTTTTATACTTCTGCAAAACCTTGCACACCAGAATAGACTATAAGTTTGCAGTTCTTTGAAGCCATCCTTTCAGAAATCCTGGTGTTCACTTCTTTCTTGTAGGGTTCTTCCTGGCATTAAAATCTAATAATAGCAATTGCTTTTTAAGCTTCCAAATAGATTATGGAAAAAGCTTGAGAATCAAGAGGTCTGATTTCTGCCACCAACTTGGTGATGAAAGTTCTTAGACCTTTGGGTGCCATATTCTCCATATTAAATTTTGATTGCTATTAACTGCTGCAAAGCAGTGGTATCAGGGCTGTTGGAGGTCTGATAATCAGAGAGGCAGAGTATTTCATGCTTCCTTTACCATTACTTGGGTTTGAGAAAATTTGATCTTTGTGTTTCTAAATAGAAAGCCAGCACTGTCTGAAAATATATGTTGTTGGAATATTCGTACCTGAAAATCAGTGATAGAGACATCACCAGCTAAGGCAGGATTAGCCACGTGTACTTGCAGAAACACATGTTCTTTTATGAGTAGCCCTTGCAAAAGCACCAGGGGAGGTGTAAAGTGTTTTCTCTGACACTTGCTGCTTTGACACTTCAGTGGCTGCAGAGCTGCCTCCTTTTCCCTCAGCAGGAGTAATCGGCATCTGAGCTTTCCTGCTTGAACCCTTGTGGATTACTCTTTTGACCAAAAGAATCATTATTTAAAGCCCAGATAAAGCAGTGGTGGATTCCTTGGATAAACATACAGAAACAGCACAACAGATTAATAGAAAAATCTAGCATCTCTTGTTTTTCAGAAATGCATAAATAAAATAATTGAGTGCACTATACTGCTTAGAGTCTGATCATTTGCTCTCTGATTAGCACAAGTCAGATAGCCATAGGGTGAAAATAAGATGGAAAAGGTCATATGATTAAATTAGCTGCCTTCAGACAGGCATTACTTACAAAGGCTTTTTGCTATGATTAAAGAAGATCAACAGCAAGTCAAGCAAATAAGATCAACTTAGTGACCCTCAGAAAGGGAAATTAACCTTGATGATAAATGAAAGGTTACTGTCCACTAGGAGCACTCCCAGTTACCCTGCTCTTGGTTAATCACATCTTTCACTTGCGGCTACGGACTTTGCATAGAACTGCCATTCTGACTATTTACCTAGAAATGCACATCCTTCAAATAGTATCCAAATATTGAAACTTATTTTCCCTTTCCTTTTAATTCACACTGCTTTTTAGTAACAGAAGCAATGCTTATTCCAGTCCTAGTGATCGTCCCATTAATACCCTATCAAATTTGTCAGTGCTTACGTACTTTGTGGTAAACAGATTCATCTGAGCAGTGCTGTTTTCTGCATCACTTAATCTCTTGTAGGTGTTTCCAATCACTACACTGTTGCCTGGTGAGTTAAAAATACTGACAACAGGTTCACATTTTTGGTCACATGACTGTCACTTTTTAATGTTTTTTTCTTTTCAGAAGATCCTTGGGAGCCTAGTTTTTCTCTGTCAGGGTATAATGAAAATCTAGGCTAAATTTATACGGGGGGATTTTCAGAATATCTCTCTTGTGTTTGACTAGTCATGGAGAATCTAGCCTTTTAGAGTCAAATCAGTTCTTTCTCTCAAAGACTTTTAATATGGGTGAGGAAGTGCAGTGGTCCAAAAGGTTGTAAAACCCTGTAAAGCATAGCCTGATGTTATTCTGGTACTTGTGAATCTGCTGAGAATGAAAAACTGCTGTGCCTTTTGTGCCTTTCACTATGTGAGAGCCAGGAAATGCATATATATTGGAGTAACTAAGCAGGACTGGAAACACGTCAGGAAAGGTCACTATCGTGGTTGATAATTGCTGATTAGTCATCAAAAGTTCAGAGCTAAATTGGGCTGTCTTCATCTTCCCCATGCCTCCTTAACCTCTGCAGTACCTGTGATCTAGGGTTTTCCCGTTGGGATCTTCTTCGTAAGTATTCGTGCAGATCCGTCCTGTTTGTGACAGACGGGATCTTCGTGCACATGAGCCATCTCTTGTCTTTTTATTCATTTTTGTGCACCTGATTGCTTTTTGGTGTTCAGAAGTGTCCATTTTGCAGGGGCTACAGTGGGCCGTGGCAGAATGGCTTTGCCTTTCTGAGGAAAGACAGTGATGGGGTGCCTTTTTTTGGCTTACCAGACAGTAAGCCAAACCAGCTATTTTTAAGACACTGACAGGCCAGACAGACTAGGGTGTATATTTAAGCAGGTGATATAATTACAAGGAAACAAGAAATAGTTAAATGGTTACTCAGAGTTTATGCATTTTGGAGTGGCATAATCCACTCAATATTGAGTAATCTTTGAAAAATTGGATTGAGATACTAAATAAACCCATGTCACATGCTGCTTCTTCAGTATCAACTAACAAAATGTTAATGCCACATTTCCTCCTACTCTCTGCAAGCTGTTGTTTTGTTGCATTATGTCCTACAATGGTAGTCACCTTTAAAGGAAAAAAATCTTCTCTTTCCTTGCCTGCCCAAGGTCAGTAAGAAGAATACTGGCTTATGTCATGTGTATGCAAGTCATTGCTCAGGAATGAAATGTTAAAGAAAGGTTGAATAGACCAGCAAATGTCCTAGAAGTTCAGATATGGTTAGTTCACCTTTGCTGTAGCTAGTGAGAGTGATTTGACAGCTGTACTTTGTAGTTTCTTCCTTCTGGAGCATGTGATCATGCTTTGATAGCAACCCTTAATCTATTATTAATGCAGTTGTATGTAGATCAAAACTGAAGATTCTTAGTCACGTCAGAAAGTAAGACTGGTCTATTTTTATATCATTTGAGGTGTAGCTGAAGTGAAGGAAATGAAGTGCCAGAGTACTAATGTCGGGTATTTCATACTTCTGTTCCTCTATGCAAGCTGTAATCCGAGGCTCAATAGGTGTGCGTGCACATGTGCCCTGCACAGCAAACCTCCTCAGGTTTTTGGTCCAAGAACTAGTAAGTAAGTGCCTCCTTGAGTCTTTTCTGCGTGTTGATTTTGTGCTGAGGCTTTTTTGTCAAGCTTTGAAGAAGACAATTCGAGACGTTTTTCTTGCTAACATCTAGTTGCACATTTTGATGATAATCCATGGACACTTTCAAAATTCATGTACAGCTTTCAAAATTAAGGGGGCTAATTTAGACATGTAACTTTCTGGAATAACATTATTATTGCAAGTTACTGTAGTAGTGCAGTGTGGGTTACGTTCACTCTCCTACTCTGAAATAGCCTTTTAATGGGCTTAAGATGATGTGACAGGTTATAAAATTTTCCTGCAGAGGGGCACATGACCTGCTGTGACCTCATCGTTGAACAAGCTTTCCCCTTCCTTTTGTTCATACTCCTTTCAGATCATGCAAAGTCTGCATGCAAAAGCAAGCCATTCGGCTCTTCAAATTTCTGTCTTGTAGCTCAACAAAAATTTTTGAGAAGAAAATTTGGAAGCCTGTACTGAGGTGCTTCGGGGTTAATTCTTCTTGTCACACCTCTCAAGATGTAAAGAATTTACAGCTTACCAGCTTTACCACAGGATGCAACCGAAGCAGCACATAAACACCAGACAGTAAGACATGGCTGTGAACTGGTGAAAGCCAATAGCCGTGTCATCCTGATGACATCCTGATGCTTTCCCAGAAGGCCGGTGTGCCCCCAGCCACTGAGTTCCTCCTGCAGGAATTCCATTGCAAGACAGGTGGGCACTACCATAGGTGCTAGTTTCTTGAGTATGTTGGTTAACTTGGATCTGTCAGGAAGCCACATCCCCTGGGCTTTGGGGTGACCATCCTTGGATTCACCTCAGAGTCAGAATTAAGTCAGGGAATACAAATGAGCACTCCTGGGTTCCTCAGTTTAGCCATGGGCTGGGAGATAGCTGTATGCTTTCTCAAAGGACGAATGTTCCCCGAAGAGGAAGAGCTAAGGAAGTAAATGTTCCAGAAGACAAAGCAGAGAAAGGAAATGTCTGTGAGACGAAGATAGTTCTTTCAGTAGAAGGGACAGCATTGAAAATCCTCAGCTGTGACAGCGTCTCAGAAGCTGACAAATTTCCCTCACAGCACAGCACACCCAAGTACCCATTTGACCAGAGAAATAATTATCTGGTACCACATGGACTGCTGTTCCTGGTGATACAGCAGCAAAGGTATGCCGTGGGAGGAAAAGTAACCTTCTCCTCTTTGGCACGATACCCACAGACCTTGGCACAACATTGTGCCAGGCAGGCATCCTTCTACTACTGATGAAGCGGAGATGAGTACTGCGGGAACTTGAGACCTGTCACCCGAGGTGATGTTCCTCTTTTTCCATATGACATAAAAAGCTTTGGAGAAGCAGGTGGCAGAGGTTCACAGAAGATTCCAGGGTACCCAAATTCAAAGCTAGAGTTCTTGGTGTTCTAATGCATAGCATGCTGCAACAAGATGTTCTGCTACTACCTTCTGCCTTTGCAAATCTAAGCACACAGTGTAATGTCTCCTTCACCATCCAGTCAGCTCCACCTCAGGACAGTGTCGTATCTTTTATTTTATTACTAATACTGGAAAATTTTCTACAGTAGCTAATTTACCAGTGAAATATAGACATTTAAACGTCAGCTGCATTTTTTTTCTTCCTATATGCATCTTGGAGTTTATATACAGATGGCATTTTTATGCTTATATCTCACAGCTATTAGAATTTTCCTGTGCCTTATTTCTTTTGAATGTCTCTTTACCAAGCCTGTCAGCTTTTCATCTCTGAAGCTAAAAATAAATGTTTATACAGAAATCAGAAGAGATTGAAATTACGGGTTGATTCACAAATAGTAAAAAGAAATTACGCAGCTTTCATTAATTATTCCATGGATACGTTTGTTTGTGTGAGTGGTGCATTGAGCATCTATTTTTTTTCAATCCTGAAGAAAGTTAAGTGGCTGAAAAAACAAGATCAGAGAGAAACAAGCCAAAGTTGCACATTGCATTTAGACGTAGGAAATACCACTTTTTGTATTACCCTGAAAGAGGGATTGCATATCCACAGCTGGAATTTTTGCTACCCTTCATTGTAGCAGCAGCAGCTGCCATTTTTCTATTCCATAGCATTAAACCAACCCATAATTTTGCAGCAAATTCAGCCAGAAATGTGCATGTGAATACTGATACTCTATACTGAACCAGGCCTCTAAAGCTTTCTGTATTTCTGGGCAGCATGTAGAGTGCTAAAGGAAATGGCATTTTCATGTCGACATGGAACAATAACAGTACAAAATCATATTCTTGTGACATTTTCAGGTGATAAATGACTTAATGAGGAGCAAGAAGGATGAGTAGTTCCCAAGTAAATAACAGCACAGCCATAAGGAAAGCAAAGAGCACTGTACTTTGGTCCTTTTAGCGATCCTGCAGTTGAAGATGATGTTCGTTTTCAGAAAATACATTGTTCATATCATTATTACGTGATAATAAGGCTAAAAGTGTGATAGATGAATCAGCTTCCAGAAGATACGATGACGTAGCAGTATAAAAGACTGCATTTCTGGAACAAGTTCCACTGAGGGTTTTAAAAAGAATGCAGGTTCACGAAGAGCATCAGAGGCAAAGCTAGAAGCAGGGTGCTGTATCTCAGCCTGCTATTCACATTAAAAATGCTTGAGCCAAATACGTCCCTCAGCCTTCAGCAGTTAAACGCTCGCCTTCCTGTCGGTTTTTAATGCGTGCGTGGCTTGCCCATGCCACAGTTCTTCTACTTGATGCTCAATCTTCATCCAAATATAAGAGCTCCAGGAACAGAGAATTCTTGACTATTAATACCACACCTCACTATTATTTATGAAGGTTCTTCCTTTTTGCTCCATTCAAAGAGATGAAGCACTATTTCAGGAATCTAATGATTACTCTCACATATGCAATTATGTCAAACAGATCTCAGATAAACAAATCAGAGCTGCAAACGAACCTCGCGTTCAGCCAGCGCTTCCCTGGGTTACTTCTAGCAGAGAAACAGACCATCTTTCTGAAGAGACATTAAACAATTGTGGGAAAGCTGAATCCTCCTCCAACAAGTTATTAAGAAAAGCAGCCTACCGTGGCAATTTTGTAGCACGGCTTTGTTTTGACACCAACTATTTTTCTCTCAGTAACTGTCAGTGAATTCATGTTCACCTGATATTTACTCTCATTATAGAGCTGGCAGTTAAAAGGCTATTTCTGAAGTCAGGTGGCTGTATCTCATCTTCCAGCTAAGTCCTCATCCGTTATCCTTTTTGTTTGCTAAACACCTCACTATACTTTGCAGGCATTCACAATACTTAATGATGAGGTAAGGAGATTATTCTTTTCTGTTGCTTAGAAAACATTTAATTGTTTGAAGTCCAGTTGCATAAATGGTATTTTAACTTCAAATACATTTGCATTTTTATGTCAGCCAAGTAGCAACTGAATTTTTAATACAGTATTTTATTGTGGGGTTGAATGTCAGCAGATACATCACAAAAAAGGAGAGAACTCCAAAATAAATCAATTTACAATGTTTCATAAACTTGTGTAATACCACAGCCAACACCTGTCCTATTAGCAGGTACCAAAGCAAAGAGTGGGCTGCTTTCTGCCTGTTCTGTTACAAACTACAAAGGCATAATATCATGGAAAAAACACACAAACTGCTCTATGAACAGGAACTCCTTGACTTGTCTAAGGTAGCGATGGTTATTTATCAGGCCTTGTTTATTGGCTGTGATTGTAGCAGAGGAGTTGTTGCTTGCCTACTCAGTCTGAAAATAGGCAAGAAGACGGACTGCTGTAGCTGATACCTACCCGCCTCTCCCATCTGGTGAGAGGCAACGTGGGATTTCACTCCATGGTGGAACCTCTCTGGTACTTCATTTAAAATCTTTATTTTGCAAAAATAGGGCCCTTCCTACGATCTTCTATGTTAATGGCATGCACTTGCAGCGATGCAGTGCAGAATGCAACCGTAATCAAATTGCTTTATCTCATTTATAATATTTGAGCAACAAAGGATTCCAGGCTAGTCATGCTATTACTTCTTTTCAAGTCCACATTTCATTTTGACGTAGGTGCTAAAAGGAAGAGCCAATTTATTTCTTGCTGCCCAATCCGTGTCTTTGTGTGCACATATTTGAGTGCATTATCAACCCTGGTAGAGAAAGATTGTATTTTTGAGGGGAAAAAAAAGATTCTCACTAGAATTCTTGCTTGGTTTTGACTACATTAAAAATATTTGGCTTCAGCTCAGAGTTTCTTAGCAGGGTATTTGTAGTTAATGGGAAAGCAAGGGAAATTTTTTTCCAAGTAGTTTTCTCCCCCAGGACTGAGGTACTGGCGATATACAAATTCCTACCAAATATCCAGACCTCTAGAGAGGAGCAGTGAAACTCCTGATAAGCCTTTTTATAATTCTTTATTTGCTTGTAGCCATTTCTTCGATGAGTTTGGGTTACTCCAGACATCAGAAGTATCAGTAGGTAAGCAGACAGAGACTTACAGAATAATTTAGTTTGGAAAGGACCTTGCAAGGACATTTGGTCTGTGAACACCCACTCCCCCCCATCATATCATCATTTTGAAGTCACTAAGTCTACTCTAGAAAAATGTCCTGTATACTCAGAAATCTTTTTGATAGAGTAACCACAAGCATCCAGAACCTGACACAGTAAACCATAAAGACAAAAACTAGGAGCAGCTGCAATACGTATTTTGTTAGCAGGGCATCTTAAGATATTTAGAAATAAAGCAAGCAGGAAACAACACTGCTTTTTGGCATTCTGAACTATCTTCCAAATATTTTAATTGCTTTTTAGCTATCTGAATTTTTTAAAGCTTATCCCTTCAACCGTTAGTTTATTAGATGGTGAGCTGTATCATTAGTTTCACAGCTGAGTTACATGAATCATTTTCACTAAATAAAATACAAAAGATCTATCAGTTGTGTTGCAATTATGCAGCAAGCCCTCTGTGTGTGTTTGAGGAAGCTCTTGTGAAAGTGTGTTGGAATGAACATCTTCGTATCCCCACACTTCCCAAGTAAATTAAATCACACTGACAATACGTAAGCTGATGTGAAGGAGCATGCATTATGGGGTCCTGGACTCAGATCGTTCCATGTTTCTATGAAAACCAGGTCGTGAGGGGTGAAGGGAATTAGACTGATGCAGTCAGTGTATTTTCAAGGTATGCACAAGGAGCCGGGACCCCAGAGCTGTTTCCAGGTCTCCTGTTTTGTCTGTACCTGGTATCAGCTTTAGATGGAAGTGCCTGATAGATATACTGTATGGGCATCTAGTTTATGAATAAGGACAAGACAAAACTTTCCAGCTCAATATTGTGTCCCCTCTGACACTGGGAAATTAATCTCATGGCTAGTCAGGCTGCCTAAGTGTTTCTGGAAACACTCAGCAGGATTGTTCCCAGCGCAGTAAGCCCACTGCATCACAGTCATATGTGTTTGCAAAACAAACTATTTTTGGCATGTTCATTTTCAGACCTACTGAATATTGGTGAGTAGATCTTGGGGCCTTTTGTATCTGTGGGCCTGGTCCGTGGTCGAAGCCAGGCTGAATGCCAGCTTTTCAGTGACCCACTCCCAAAGCAGGTTCATTGCACGCTGAGGCTGTCTCTGAAAACAGTGAAAAACCTTTTACCAAGATTAATGGAGCAAGAAAGACCTGTTGTATCTAGGTATCGAGAAGTATTGAGGATATTGTATCAATATTATATCAGGTGTGACCTAAGATCCCACATCCATAAATTCAGTTCCTGATCAGCCTTTGATTTGATAGTTACCCATGTTCTCAATATTTCACTTACACCCACAGTAATTAGAAAGTATTATTAGGTCCTAACAATCCCATAGGCCACATTAGAAGGCACACAATTCAACCATGTTAGGCAAGATGTTTTATTGCTTGTTTATTTTAGGCCATAACTACTATTTAAGTAGTACATGTATGTATGGACATGCTTTCCTTCAGTGTTTAACTACCTGTCAGCAGCACACAGAAATAAATTCAAGGTGTACCATTCTTGCCTTCTGACTTGCTATATGTTAAAATAGCAATATGTGTGTACATGTTAAGTGTTGAATTCCATACATCTTGAGCAGGGATTGTGTGGAAGATTTATCCTTTTATGTACATTCCCATTTCTAAACATTAAAATGACAGACTCAGTCTGGAGATGAAAATTGGAGATAGAATTTTGAAGCAACTGTTTGTGGCAACTGATGATAATATGACCACATTATTTCTTGTTGAGCCTGAAGGTGCTAATAGCCATTGCTCTGAAACCTTTGTTTTCATTTGCAGAAGAAAATTACTCTCAGAGGTGCTCCAGGGCATATTTTGCTCTGCATCGGATGTTGATATGCACATAAATGTGTAATCTACGTTGTGATCTAGTAATATGCTTATGTCAAGTTCATAAGATTAATCAGACCACATGCTGTCTTGTGATTCTGCTGATACAGTTTTGAGTAGCATCAGCATTTTCATGCTTTTAATTTGCAAATGACCCTTGCATAGCAATACATTATGTAAGCAGACATCCCACAAGATGTTTTCAGGGTCTGTCGACCAGACTGTGGTGCGGATTTCCTGCATCTTGACCTGACTCTGCAGTTGGCCTCCAGTTGCTATAAACTTATTAAAGATCAACATGCACTGTCTTTTAAAAATTACAGTGTTTAAAATAAAATAAGTAACTCAGGTACCTTTTTAAATAAATCATCTGTAAAGGAGTATTTTTTCACCATCTCTTTAATGACACAAATGAAAGCCCATTTTCCATTTTATATCTGAGCCGTTTGGATGTCATAATCCAGCACTTGATATTTTGTCAGCATTATATTGCAGAATGCAGAAAGTATAGTTGATTTCTATTGCAGTTGATGAGGTGAAAGCAATACCAAAACAGTAAGTTGAAAAAATAAGGTACCTTGTATACATACTATGTAAAATATGGGCTGTCTAACTTACTGGGAAAAAACGGCTTCATAGGAAAGAATTCAATTTATTTGGGGATTTTTATTTTTTTAAATCTCAAAGTCTGATTCAGCATCATAAACTTCTCCCAAAATACTTCAGGACAGACTTGAGGTTAAAAATTAATATTCTTGAAACATAGTAGAACCTTATTAGAATGTTGGTATCAAAGACAAAACTCGCAAAGGCCACGTTCATAAGTATACTCCCAAGTGCTTTGGAATACTTTGGAGATTCAAATCAGCCATTAACTGGACTTAACTACCTAGTTAAATCAATTTTATGTCTGTTTTCTACTGCTAAAGCGGAAACATATAGTTGGGATGCATTGATCCAACTGTTCTAAGTGAGATATCTTAGAGTTAAAGACTTTATGACCAGCCTTAGCTATGATTCTCTTTGTCCACTGCAAAACGCAGTGGAAATACAAGTCTGTTCCGTTCCTAGTATCCTCCCAATCTGCTTCTGAAGAGTGAGAAGAGATCTTTCTTCTTGATTCCTGGAAAAAAATCCAAACAGCCAGGTTAGTAGTGAAAGGCCTAAATCATACTCATCTTTATATACGTCCCAAATCCACTTTAGCCCTTCAGTGCCGGCACAACACTCTGAATGTAGAACCAAACACCAGAGATTCAGCTTTAGTAAGCACATTTTTGAGCTCTGCTGTGTTCCAGCACAGCTGGATTCACTTTTGGGTTTCCACTGTAAAACAGAAAAAATGAAGTATTACTAAATCACCGAAATCCCTTTACTCACTGTGTCAGGCGCAGTATGGCAAGAGTGCTGAGGGTGGATAACTCTCACTAAAAGTCAGGGTTGATTGTAAATCTGCAATTCTCAGCCGTATGCACTTAATGAGGAGGAAAGATTTTTTTTTTTCCTTTTAATTAGGAATATACTAGATCATATTCTAATATAATATGAACTATTCTAAGAATAGAGCCTCTTGTCCTGACCTTTCAGGCAAGCCATTTATGAGATACTACGGTACGTAACATGTCTGGTGATTTACCACATTAAAGTACCTCCTGATGCAGCCAATTGAACTGAATTCAAACTTTACATGTGATCAGCATTGCTCAACTGATACCTTGGGTATGTTTGCTACTGTCTTTAGCACCGAATGATAATCACAGCACATTAATTTCTAAGAATGCAGGATCCTCAGGCTCATACATCTAATTACTTTCTCAGTAATAATGACATAAAATTACTCTCATAAATTTATACTTTAAAGGTTCCTCTGTTTTGAAGGCTGGTCCATACATTGGCTAGTTTGGTCCATACTCGACTACTTCCAGGACACACAGTTTATAGATTATTTTTGTGTGTGCCTGCATTGGCCTCTAATTTATCTCCAAGGTGTTAGTTGTCAAAGGCAGACATATAGTCCTTTGTAGCTATAGGTGGAATTTGTGTGTCCAGTTACATATCTGTATGTGTCCTACTTGTGTTTTTTGAAAGGTCTCCTCTGTTGAATAAGATCTCGATTCTAGATAACCCAGGAGCCCTTCTCTGTATCTTGTCCAATTTAGGTTAATTTTATTTTTTCACAATCTGATGGAGTCCATATGAGGTCTTGCCAGTGCCTCATACCCTGGAATTATTAATTCTCTATCTCTGGAAATACCTGTTCAGCTGCAGCCTAGAATTGGAATTCCTTGTCTAAGGCTGCATCATACTGATGGCTTCTAATAATATCATGATAAATAATATCTCTAGGTATTTTACCTCCCTCTCTCATTTATGTTTAATGTTTTCTCAGCTTTTACAAGAAAATCATGATGCTGGGAGTAAGTGTGTAACTTTGTACCAGATCAAATTACTTAGAATAGGAAGGAAGTGGGTTTTTTTCAAATTGGGTCCCAAGGCTCTGTTAAAACTTCTGGCCAAATCTTTCAAAAATAATTTCCTTTAGCTCTGAGGTAAGGTCATTACCACAAGGTTTAGTTATAGCATAGCTCACCAAGGTGTGAGTATAATCATTTGAGGCAGCTGACATAATACCTGTTCTCTGTTCACGATTTACCCTTATGTTCTTTCTTCCTGATCTCTGTGCCAAAAGGGGTTTCTTGAACTAAGACTGTGTTTACATCTCGTGATCATGGTTAATATGGGGATAAATGCCTGTCAGGAAGAATGACTGGCATGAATAAAGGTATGGAAATTACCCTTGTAAGGTGGAAGCAAAACTCCAAACTCACTGTACCCAGGCTGGAGGAAGCAAATGATCCACCTTCTCAAATTCCAAAAGAACTGTCAGATGAAATGACAGGTCCACTAGCAATAGTGTTTAATAGAGCTATTGAGTCAGAGTAGTTGTGAATGACTGGAGAATATTGAATGTAATGCTCATCCTCAAAAAAAACCTGTGTGGGCAACTACTGCCTGAGATAATCTTACTTTTATTCAAGGCCTTATAACATCTTTTGAAGAAAATTTGGAAATGGGATTAAATATAAATAGGATCATAAGAAATGAGATTTACTAAGGCAGGTCATTCAAAATTAATATAGTGGGTTTTGTAATAATGTAAATTATCTCCTACAGAACAGAAATGTATTTGGTCAGTCTGTCTGGAATTCAGTAAGACAATAGGTGCAGTGACCTTTGGATGTATATTAGTCAAACTAGACAAGATGGAATTTATTACAGAAATTGTATGATATGTAAGGAAGCAATCAAAGGAGAGATAGCAATGGTTGGTTATATTAGTGGCAAAACCTCCTTTTTGACATAAGAGCTTCTCAAGTGTTGGTCTAAAGACTGATCCTTCCTGATTTGCCATTGCTTCTCATGTCACAAAAAAAAATGCAAGTGTGCTAATGAAGTTTACTGGTGAATTGGTAAGCATTATAAATATATTGGAGGGTGAACTGGGAACCTTGAGGAAAAAAGAACTGGAGAGGGAACAGTGGAGTTTATTAGTAGAAAATACAGGATCTTACAATTAGTGCTTTTTAGCAACACATAGTATGCGTATCAGTTGCTAGCCAGGAGACCAAGAGGTGGCATGATATGCTGGCTGGCAGTGTTGTCCTCCCAGCCCTGGGATTTCAGGGACTATAATCACTGTTCACACAGCCCCAGATCTTTACTCAGGCAAGATTTCAGAGTGATGAGGAGAATAAGGCATAACTGGTTCACTGAAGGAAGTCTCTCTGATTCTATCTTTGTTTCTTTAGCTGACGTGCAGTCTTCCTCCAGATAGTCTCTTCTGTTTCTCCTGGCTGTACATACAATCTTGTGCTAATCTAAAGCTAAGTGTAAGGTAGATATTTTGACAGCAGAAAATAATCGTGCATCTCTCTGTGTGCTTTGCAGTATTTAGATTACTCCTTTGAACTGCCTGAAGTCACTACAACACAATGCAAGCAAGAGTAGAATAGATCCCCGAGCGTATGTAGTGAAAACACGTTCTGCACTCAAAATACCTTTGCATTAAAGCAGCAGAGGTTTCTGCTAGCAATGCTGATGCGATGCATAAGCAGCTAATTAAATATTCTAAATTACATAGAACATACCTTTAATGGCTGAATCACCGTCCATCCATGTTTGGTTCCTTGTGGATTGTTGAAAATGGTGCTTTCAAGCCCAGCCTTCATTATGTGTCTAGGAGTGATTTATTGTTTCTTGGCTTATGTCTATGAATTTGCTCTTAGTAAACATGCTGTCATGAAAATTGGAGAAAAAAGACACAGAGGAATTCTAGTGGCTGGTATTGAAGTTGAAAGTATCTTCCTCAGATTATTTTGCAATCATCTTTTTAGAATAGAGGCAGTCTTCCAAGATAGAACGAAAGAGGGGAAAAAACAAACTTCAAAAATCTTCAAACAGTCTCTCTACTTATTTAAACTGCCATTGCTATTTTAGTTGGAACAGAACAGAGGCAAATGCTATGGCTGTGTTGTGGATGCCTTACGGAGGCAATAGTGAACTCATTTCTGCTACTGTAATGTCACTTAATATTTATTCTAGATACACAGATTAAAGTCTTACTTATCACATTTTTTTCTCCCCCTCTCAGGGTCCGTATGTGTATAATTGTTTTTGTTAATACCCACTTCTTCCTGTTCTTCCCAGAGGTTTATCAATAGCTGTCTGCCTAAGTGTGACATTTCTGATTGGTAGTCACTCACTACACTTTGGGATATATTTTATCCCTTCTTTGTGTGTGCTGAATAGCATGGTAGGGTGAATTGAATCTTGACATTTTGAAGTGGAATAGGCTTGTTTTCTTTCTCAAATCCCTGAAGTTGTTTAGTGAAATGCTGCGGTCTAGGCTTTTTTTCTTTATTGATATATAAATAGAAAGAAGATTAGTTTTGAAAGCACAATGGCTGCCTACAGACTACAAAACAGTCGAAAAAAAGGATGAGCATACCTTGATGTCAGTAACAGTTTACTGGGATTGGGGGCTGGAGGGGACAAGGGGAGAAAGACACCAGAAGAAGAGTCAGAGATGAAAGGAGGTGGCTCTCAGCCTAGTGTCTGCAGCAGTGAAGTGTGACAAATGGAAGGACTTGTGGTAAGAAAGGAGAGTCTTCAGTAGTAGTTCACTTACAACTTGTCTAGAACGGTTTGCACCCGATTCAGAGCAGTGGTTGGATTGGAAGTTCCGTATCTATACATCATCATCTGTTATTCCATGTATGCTGATCTACTCTTTTCAACATTATTTCATTCTAAGCTACTTTTATTCCTTTGAATTCCCTCAGCTCTTTGTGATCTGTAATGCTCAGGTCTAGTGAGGGATCTAATTTCTGAGGTTGCTTGTACCTGTACTGCTTGTAATTTTACTGCTGCTCCTATGGAGTGGTTTCTCTGCTGATACTGCCCAGTTAAATGATTACCATTTATTGAATTTGCTTGTCAATTAGACAAGCATTCCAGCCAAAAGAGCAAAATACAAGGAGTGCCCTCAAGTGCTGAGAGCGTTGTAGCATTCGGAGAACTGAGATACAGCTTCCATTAAAGCTGAAATGCAGTAAGAGCCTTATATACTGAACTATCATAGTCATGGTCATTTGCCAAGAAAATACATTTTGGTGCTATCTGAAACTGGCAAAATTAAATTTTTCAACATAATGGTTCTGTACTGTTCAATTAACTGTACCTACCTAATGATTTATCCCTCACACAAAATGTTTTATACAAACATTCACACAGAACCTAAACACAACATACATGAGTAGAACTTTACTGGCAAAGGCCTTTTTGCAATTTTCCCAGCTTTCAACTATCTGCCAGGCACCTTAGAAAACTTCAGAATCCCAGGAAGTGTAGAAACACCTGGAGATTAAAGAGAAATGTGTTTGCACAGGAAGAGGCCTCTGATGAAAAACTTCACCGGTGTCACCCTCTATGGCAAATCCATGGCAAATTCAATCAGCATGGCTTCAATCTGCACCCTTCTTGGGATAAAGCCATGAGTGGATGTACAGTACAACTGTATATTCACAACAAATCAAGAACTTTTTGTTTACATCTGTAATGACACAAGTCATCTCTGAAAGGATAAAAATAATACCATGGCTCTGATTCTGCCATTCTTTTGAGATACAAGCAACTCAATCATAGGTCTTCCAAATTTCCAAACTTTAAATAAAGTATCTGTTGCAATGGTAAATGGTTAAATTAGCCTTGCTGGACTCTATTCACTCCTTTCAGAGCTTTCTGTGCATTTCACACCAGGAGTTTAGATTTGTATATCATCTGTTCTACCAGGAATATGAGGGTGTTTCAAGAGTTTTGTTCAATTCCTAAAAATTCTTAAAGAATCTATAATTGGGCTGAATGAATAATTCTGTACTGTACGGAAAGTTCAATAAACTATAGCTACTATAAAAGCAAAGTTTCTTATAAAGGATTTGAGGTAGACACTCACAAGATGTGTTGAGCACGTACCCACATAGTTTCCACTCATGCAGTTAGTTACCAATGCAAGACTTTTAGTCATTATCCCCAAATGTCAATTGCAGAGCAGATTCACAAGTTTTTAATAGACTTTTGTGAAGGAAAAAACAATTTACATTACAGTAATGTCCTAGAGCACATTTAAGTTTATGGAATGAATTAGTTCACTGGCAAAGATTTTAAAAAAAAGCCCTAAGCATCATCAAATTAAATATATAATGGTAAAGTCAGTTAACTGTCTATTGCATATAATGTGAGCTTACAGTTGGAAAAGTTTGGTTAAGGAGATATGTAACAGAAATACAGAAAGTCTTGTTATATTATACTGCCCTGTACTGTTAGACTGGTAATATACAAAGGTGCATGTACCTTGATGTATATTATGTGTACATATGAAAATAATTTAAAACATCAGAAAGAAGAGATTTTAGCTGTGATTTAGACTGCCAAAAATTAATTCCTCGGTTTATTCAGTTAGCTTTCATCTTTGATTGCCTAGTCATTTGTGGACATAATGTTGGCATACTCTATATAGTATAATACAGTCTCATTTTAGGTGTATAATGAACTTCAGTTTCCTAAGTGGAGTTTATATTAGGTGACATTTTCCTTGTTGAGAAAATTACATTTCTTTGAGAAGAAGCTTTATGGCAAAAGATTAGGAATCTAAGTTAGTTTTGTCACTCTTAGCAAAACATTTACAGTGGCTTATGGTTAGAAAGCAAGCTGAATTTTTTGATTCCCACAGACTAGGGTAAAAAGATACTATTGGTATCTGTAATTTGTTGAACTCCTGTGATTTCTGTTGGTCGTGCTTCAAAAGAGTGGGGCAGGTAGAGTCGAGAACTTCTTGAATGCCTCAAGAAATACGACGTGCTTTTGTTGTTACTGTTTAAATTAGGCCCCCCAAAAAAGAACTTAGTGTTAATTGGAATCCGCCAGACTGTTCTTCATAAATTTCATCTCAGCATTTAGAGTGCAAATGTCGAAACAAACCTTCGACATCACTCAAAGATAGGAGCGTTTCAAGCAGAACCTTCAAACTGGGTGTTTTATTCACAGTTGCCTTTGTCTCTTCTGAAGACCATTCTCACAGAAGTGAAAGGTCTCTCGATTAGAGCGTGTCACTTAGAAGAGCATGAAAATGCCAAGGATTTAATTATTGCTGTTGGGTTGCCACAGCAATTGCTGTATATTTAATTTCTCTCTTAAAAAGTAGGACAAGGGGAAAATAACAACTGGTAAGTGCATCCAGTGTGTTTTTTCTCCTCTCTTTCTCATAAGGCTCATGAAAGTCCTGACTAGAGTAGAATAACCTGTTTCGGTGTCTCTAGCTTGTTGTAGCATGATCAGAGGGAGAAAGTTTATGGCGATGGAGGGCCATGCAAAGCCCAGGCGAAATAATTGCAGGTGATTTTTGTGACACACAGCAAACCTCACAACAGAATTCCCCAAAAGCCTAATGGGAACATTGGCATTCTTCATATTTGAAGTCTGCTAGACTGACCCTGGGGGCAGATTCAGATGGCAGACAAAAGCAGCTCTGACTATCTTACAGAAAACCTTGTGATCTCCATGTCCACCACAGATATAAAACAGATTTTTACAAGCCCCTGATACTTAGGGATTTCACTTTTGACACAAGTAAGAAAACAGTAAGCGTTCCCTGTATATTTATTACCTTTTCAAATGAAGGTCTGGCTTTCCCATTTTCCCCTGTCTATGGAAAATGTGGTCCCTCAAGGATGGAATGGATTTTATGTCATGCTAGACCTCCCATAGGAAGAAGTCCCTCCCTGTTCTTGCTATGGTAATGCTGAGCCAGTAGGGCACACTAATTACATGTGAGGGCTACCAGCATGTGCCTCTGCCCCTTCGATTTTCCTTGAAGGCCAACTTGACTTTCCATTTACCTGGAAGAGGAAAAGTTAAACGTGTCAAGTCAAGCATTGCTACTTAGAATTTGGAAATAAATATATTTTCCTGTTGTGCACGTTTCTCTCAATTTGCTCTTAAAATAGCCAGCCCTTGGTGTTAGACCAGTTCAGAAACACCAAAGGCTTTCACCCCGCTTCTCAGGAGTGCACTGCAGTCAATCTCATAATGAAGTGAAGGAGTTCAAGCCAGAATAAAGCAGTGAAAGAATTCAACCTAGGAGGGGCAGATGTTCATTAGAGTTGTACAACCTTAAGCTGCTTTTAATTTGGTCGCTTCTTACCCAAAAAAAATATTGGAGGGGGAGAGAAATTTCAGAGCAGGCACAGGAAGAGGTACACAAACAGGGACTGAAAGAGGTGGCTTTGTCCATTTAAGGAAAAGACACAGGTTGGGACAGTAAAAGTAAACAAATTCATAAACTGTAGATCGTACCAAGAATTTTTATTCTCGGTCAGTCAGTTAATAAAATCAAAAAGAGAACAGGTTTTCAATTAACTTGCATTTAAAATAGAAGGGAAAATTTAATATAATGCATAATTAGACTATGTAACATTGTCACCAGGTGCTGCCTGGGCTAAGATTATACTAAGAATCAAAGGTGACCTGGACATCTCTGTACTTGAACAACATGCAGAGGCAAAATTGTTAAAATTCAGCTCTAAATACTGCTAAAAAGCCTTTTGGAAGGCTTGTAAAGCCTGGTATTTCGAAATTTAGAGCAATCTCTTGCCATTAGGGAATTGGAAACAGTTTTTTCCACACCTGCATTTTATGGTATCTCAAACTTTTCAGAAAATATCCAGAACTTCACACAAACAGGATATAAGATCAGTGGGGCTCAAGTCTAATCCAGTATGGCAATTCTTACTTTATGATTAATGAGGTTCCCTTTATCAACAGCTGTGATTCTGACCTTTGTGGCTCTGCTGCTTATCTCCTGATCTATACATTTTCATAACCTGCATCTCATTTTGAATAAAATAAAAATCTAAATAACTTTCATTCAATTGCTATAACCTTTTCAAATATTTGCTCTTAACAGGGACATTCAAATAATTTTTTCACAGAATCTCAGATTTTACATTAACAGCACTCTTCTAAGATACAGTACTAATGTTAAGGTTTGGTTGGGGGGGTTTTATATGCAGGCATTCATTATGAAAGGGAAAATAAGCTTTGACATTTAGGAGAGAAATAACGTGCTTACACTGACCTCCCTGCATCTAACACTTAAATTCTTGATTTGGGGACCCAGTTTTAAAAATGCACATCTCCTATTTACTGTTGTGATAGGGTTAGATATATTCAGAGATTTCTTTCCTGGTTTGTGATGCTGGTGTGATTCAGGACATGTTAGCTTGATGTGTTATAAAATGAGCCAGTTTATCTTTAGTTTAGCCTGTGATCAGTGGGGAGAGTGCTTTTCCTTTGGGAGCTGAATGCAAAATAACTGAAGCAGATTGAAGTTGGCAGTGACTAATGAAGTCTTGTGAAGGAGTCAGGAGTCAGTGGGTTACTACATAGGATGGATTGAGAAGAGAGTAACAGCAGCCTCTTTGTTGAGTTTATGCTGCCTTTTAGGGAGGGAGGGGGGCATTATCAGTGCCTCTGTGAAGAAAATCTCCTCCAAAAAAATTAAAAATTCCTGATGTATGTCTCTGAAGCACACACACATTTGTTACAGTGGAGATAATTCTAGGCTTCCATGTTTAATGAGCCAGAGTGGTTGCCTAAAGGTGTTCTACATGTTAATAATTTTAATCAGTCACACAGAATTTATGGAGCTAGAATTCCAATTGAAATTAGCATGAGTTAAAACCGCAGTCATTTTTTTCTCTGAGAGCTCCCCCTACTTTGCCAGTTTGCTAACATGCCCTGTTGTCAGAGAATCTGGCACAATAAATCCCTTGTAATGCAGGCACCACCAAGCAGCCCGCTGTGGGACTTTCACACAGAGCATAACTACTGTGAGTAGAAGGCACTGCAGTCGGTTTTGCATTTGCTATACGTGTAAAATCTGTGGGCATGGAGCGAAGATTGAAGGATCATGAAGAGGAGGACTCTGCCAACCTGGCCTCGAAGGGACAGGGAGAGTGGCAGAGACAGTGCCAGCCTGGCCCCTGCCTTCAGCCTGAGAGCTGACCCAGGTCAGGCATCGCTGCAAACCACTTCTGCTTTAAGCCCACGATTAAATGATTTGAGTGACTGCCTAACCTGGACTGGGTGTAAAGCAGGATGAAGGAGGTCAAGCACTGAGCAGGGGAACATGCCCTCCTTGTGCAGTCTTCGGAGAGTTTAGATGGGCTTTGTGCTGCGGGTAGTGCTGCTGCAAAGTTACAGCCCAGACTGCTGCTGGGAGTTTTTCAGCAAGCTATAGCAATTCAGAGTGCTTGCTGTGGTGGTCCAGTATTTTTATTCCTGAAGCATTTGTTTGTGGAAGCCTTTTCTTAAATAAAGTCTTTAAGACTTTCCTTTTTTTAGACTTTTTATTTTTTAGACTTGCAATAATCTGGGGATTTTGACTGAAACATTGCGAAGCAAACTGATACGAGCTCTCTGCAGTCTAACTGTCCCAGCCTGTGCACACAGAGAGCAACAAGATTTGTGTTTTCCACCTCATTAAACTGACAGCAGAAATTAGTTTGTGGTATTAAAAACTAAAAAGTTAAATTACAGCTACACGTGTCCTTTATGCAATGGGGTGTGTGAAAGATGTTTGATTTTAATGTTTGCTATAATGGAGAATTTAAATTGCAGTGTTTGTCAAATCTCTAATCTTTATTTCAGAGTGGAATATTAATTACGCTTTTAACTACGAGAGGTAAATAAAATGAGCATCCACTGCCTGCCTAAGGGTAAATTGCAGATTACTGACAACGTGACGTGGCGTACTAAATGTCAGTTTTGTCAAACAAATTTAGAGGAACAGTTAAACTATTAGCTTCCTGTTGTTACAGGGGTTTTTTTGCAATGAATGACTGTTCCTAGCAGCAGGGGCACTGTACCATATGGAACACTAACAGAGCTAAATTGAATAAGCGAGATGAATGAGGAGATAGCACTACAGACGCACTCAATTAGTTTATAACTGTCTATTAACTTCTGTTGGTGGTTTTGAATAAACAATAGATTAACCATTACACCCCTTATTTTTTCTTTCTGAAACCAGTAGAAAGACAGTGTGATGATGGCACACAGCGAAGAAGAAACTGAGCAGTTTCTTTTTTTTTACTTTTACCTCCTGTGTGGTGTTGGCAGTACCTTCAAGTAATAAAATGCATTATTTACAAGAAGCAGATCAGAATATTTCAGATGTGGTTATGCATGAGAAGTAGTTCTTTGAGTACAATTACCTGGGCTTACTCTGACGGTTTCTCAGGACCTGGTTTAGTAACAGGGAAGCACTAGTATGGTGTGTGCGCCTAAGCCAGTCATGGCACTGTAAGTGGCACTTGAAGGTGTTCAGGTGTTGTGACCAGTGCTGAAATAAAAATATGATTCATACATCTGCCCATCTCTCTGCACCTCAAATCACTTGTAGCTCCAAACTACTTCTGGCAGTAGTGTGCCTCTGACTGGGTAAAACTTGTTCGATTTTGGGTATCTGATTGTGTCCCACTAGAGTCATTAGGGTCAGATTATTTCCATCTAATTTAAATCCTAAGTAAACATACATAATATAAAATATTACTATCCTTGTCTTCCATTTCAAGGCATCGGAGAGAAAATAGGACCTCCAGAGGGCCCTGAACTTACCTCATATACTATTGTGGTATTTTTGCCTGTGGTTATTTAATTTAAAATTTCTAGTAAAATAAAAATATCTAAAGACCTCACTCAAACTATTCCATGTTCAAACACCTAATCAGTGAAGGTCTCGCCACTGCTGAACCTGAAACCCAAACAACCAGACATAAAAAGTGGGCAAGGAAAGTTAAGAGAGGGGCATTGGGACAGGAGGGATAAAATACTAAGTGCAGCAAGTGATGATTAGCTACTGGTCTGTCAATGAGAGTGGTCCATAGCTGCCATAAGCCTTGTCACTATGTGATTGCTGCGAGTTCAGCACTTTTAGATGTAATCCTGAATCGAGCTTAAATTATATTTAAACTTCTCTTTAAATTCTTGTCTAAACCACAGGTTTGTTTTGAATCATAGTCCTGGTGCGGTGCTGAGGGACACTCTGCCCATCGGTTGGACCTTCTTAAGAAGGGAAGTTGCAGATGTTTGGAGACACTTAAAATTTCATCCTATATTTAGCTTTGTTGCTGTTTAGCAGTTAATGCTGCTTAGTTAGTGGTACAGATAGGAGAGCTACCTGGGAAATGTTGGGAAGCAGGTGCAGGGAACCCAGAGGACTGCTGGGAACACAGTACTTAAAGAACGCATGACATTCATCTGTAGAAATCTCAAATCCATTAGTTGTACTGCTCATGAATAAAGTTGTTTAAAAAATGGAAAGCTCCCATTTTCTGGACCAACCCTTCATTTAGGTAGTAACACTCATCCTACTAAAACCCTTTCATTTATCGGCCGAATGCAACAGTCTTCTCCATCTTCTGTGTAAAGAGTAATACTGCTGTCAGCCGACTGCTAACTTACTTCCAAGATCCATTTTAGCAATGAGTGGAGTGGTTCCTGTCTGTCCCTTACCAGATGTATTTCACGGAGCGTGATGTAAGTTCTAATTAGTAGAACTCCATGAAATATTTAAAACTCCTCAGGTGAAAGGAGTGATATTAATAAAGTGGAAAAATAGCATGAGAGTCTTACATTGTGTAGGAACACGAACTTCTCAGATCACTCTAGTGAAAAAAAGTGAGAGAAGTGGCAGAGAAAAACTAAGGCTTAGACTGCAGAGGGGAGACAAGATGTCCTTATCAGATGCAGGCCACAACATTCGTACATTCCTATCCATATACTGTTTTGGTATGTAAATAAGATTTTACAAATTACACAAGCATTTCTGCCTGCTTCTGCCAGAGCAAAACTTATTTTTCCCCAGTTTTTTCTGCAAACAGCAGTAATTGCAGGTGATTAACTTTACCTGTTTTCTGAAATCAGCTGTCACAGTAGAGGAAATACTGTTCTACTGTCATTTAAAATTCTACCCAAACTTATGTCCAAGCGTCCAAACTAGGTGTCTACATACCTCCTTCAGCCTGCATTCCTGAGTCTGGATTTTGGGAAAACTCTTGTTTATCTAACTTCTTGTCACCGTAGCTTCTTATATAAAAACATCTAGAGCCTCCTCAACTATGTCAAAATATTGTTACAATGTCCCTTGCCACTCTTACTTCATTCCAGTTGTTTATAGTGTTACTGTGTTTTGAAGGAAGACACTAAATCTTGAACATGTGTCCCCAGTGAACTGCACAGATGCCCACTCGTCTGTTTTCAAGTGGCTTATTTCCTTGCTGTTGAAGAAACTAGCACAGTACTATTTCTTGTCATGTTTGTAAGCTTGAAGGTTAGTAGTGACTGTGAAAAGTTATGCCCCAATGGAGGGTAGTGTCATTCCATGCGGTGACTTGTGGTTCAGCTCTTGTAAGTACCCATGGTGCACACTCAGGTAATCTTTTCAACTAATAGGATTCTGTTACAGAGTTTAGTAAGTGTCCAGGTTGACTGAATGTACTGGAGATGCTGTTTTTACTGGCAGAAGTAGAAGTTAGCAAAGGGAAGCCCGGAAGCTCCTTCAAAGAGGCAGCACTCCTTTCTCCAAGGGCAGAAGAGGAATGCACTGTTCTGAAGCCTTATTCACATAACTGTCTGCTGAAGTCAACTGAAAGGAGTCTTGTAATTTCCTCTGGAAGATACACGTTTTTAACAAGTTGTCTAGACAGGCTAGGAAATCTCGATCTATTCAAAATATTTGTTTGACATCTGATCTTAAAATCGTTATCATTTGAATCAAACATTATGTCAAAGAGAAATTACCGTGTTCTAGTTTATGAACATGGTATATTTGTAGTTATGTGTTCATATTTCTGTAGCTTTAGAAAACAATAACAACAGCATAGATATTTTCAGGTGCTTTCATATAGTTAAATAGCTATAATGAATATATTATGCATTACTTACCCTAATTCAGTTGAAAATATACCAATACTTGAACCAAAACATTAAAAGAACCTATTCATAATAAGTGCTGTACTGCTTTAGAAGCATTGCTACTCATTGCAATTTTTTTTTTTAAGAGCAGAAAACAGATTTCAGCAGTTTCTTTAGTAGGATAAAATATCCATATATTCGCAAATGTTACTTAACTGCTAGTGGTGTCCAGCAAGTTAATATCTTGCTAATTTCTGTTAATGGGACTCCTACCCAGACCTGTCTCCTGACCTAACCGGCAGTTTTTTGTGTTTTCAACACAAAAGCCAATTAGTTTTGTCTCTGGCTTCATTGCCGCCTCCCTGCAACACTTCAGACAGGTCTGTATCTCTGTTACACTCAGTGTACTTCCTGTATTACATCACTACTGTAAACTGCAATATTCCAATATATTTGAAGGACTGGGTTGTGTACTGTAAGAACAGCAGCTATCATTGATGTTAAAGTTGCAAATTCCATCTGACATACTGTTAATGATGTAGTAGTATTTTAGTTGTTTGGGGTTGTTGCATTCTGAACAGCGCAGTGCCTAGCATCTTGTAGCAGATGATTTCATCAGGGAAAGGACTGCAACATTATTTATAATTTTTACTCTGTTTGCTCAAAAGGAATTTTACTGTGGAAGATCTGTTCAGAATCACAGAATCACAGAATTGTAGGGGTTGGAAGGGACCTCGAGAGATCATCGGGTCCAACCCCCCTGCCAAAGCAGCTCCCTAGCACATATTGCACAGATAGGCATCCAGATGGGACTTGAATATCTCCAGAGAAGGAGACTCCACCACCTCCCTGGGCAGCCTGTCCCGGGGCTCTGTCACCCTCACTGTGTAAAAGTTCCTCCGCATGTTGGTGCGGAACTTCCTGTGCTCCAGTTTACAGCCATTGCCCCTTGTCCTGTCCCCACAGACCACTGAAAAGGGGCTGGCCAATTCCCCCTGCATCCCATACTTAAGATATTTATAAAGATTAATTAGGTCCCCCCTCAGTCTTCTTTTCTCCAGGCTGAACAGCCCCAGCTCACTCAGCCTTTCCTCATACGAGACCTGTTCCAGGCCCTTAATCATCTTCGTAGCCCTTCTCTGGACTCTCTCCAGGAGATCCCTGTCTTTTTTATACCAGGGAGCCCAGAACTGGACTCAGGTGGGTCAGGTGGGGCCTGACCAGGGCAGAGTAGAGGGGGAGGATCACCTCCTTAGACCTGCTCGCCACACTCTTCCTGATGCACCCCAGGATCCCATTGGCCCTCTTAGCCACCAGGGCACACTGCTGGCTCATAGCCAACCTGTCATCAACCAGGACCCCCAGGTCCTTCTCCACAGAGCTCTTCTCCAGCAGGTCATCCCCCAGCCTGTACTGATACTGATGGTTATTCCTCTCCAGGTGCAAGACTTTACACTTGCTTTTGTTGAATTTCATTAGGTTTCTCCCTGCCCAAAGTTTCAGCTTTTTTCCTTTTCCAAGGATAAAAGATGTGGGGTTTGCCTTTAAAAGTGTATTTTCACAGAATTTAGAATTAGATTTGAGAAAAAGTACAAGGCTTTCGTTTTCTCTTTGTGTTTCTGTGACAGAGGTGTAGACTTAAAGGTAGCATGGTTCCATGCAAAAATTTTGATTCCTCAGTCTTTGGATTATCATTCTGCTTGCGGGTGGCAAAGCTCTGTGTGAAAATGCCGTATTATATACAATCAGTAATTAAAATTCTTTTCAAATGTTAACGTTATTGTGGCTATAACACTGAGTATTTTTTTTTCCAGATTAAACTGTATTAGAAAGATTTAGAGAGGCTTTCCTTGACATCTTTTACGTCTTTTAATTAAGAAAACCTTTGGTGTTAATAGGTTCCAAGTTTTCCAGAATTAGAAATGAAGTGATCTAAATGTATGTATTTGAAATGTATTCACCTAGAGCCGCCATGGTATCAGCTGCCCTTTCCACAATGGTATAAAGAGCCCCTCAAGTGGATTAATCAACCTTCCTTGCCATACAAGCCTCATATTAATATCTTCATTATGAGCTATTGAATACAGGACACAAGACCCCAATACACTTGCCTGCTAAGAGAGAAGCAGAGGCTGAACAATTTCATTACCTGTTTATAAAGGGGACAGGTGACAGTTTCTCCCATTCCTCTGTGTGGAATGCTAAGATGCATCTTAGCTGTGTCTTAGACTGCCCAAATAGTATCAGCCTCACAAGGTCTCCGCTGGAGCACTTTCTCGTGTCGGCACGGCTTTGGATTACCAGAGGTCCATCTGCCACCGCAGTTCCACTGCCAATTAGATGATACACCCATGGCTTGGGAGAGCACTCGAATGGTTTATGAGCTACATGCTGCTAAAGAACCACTGCTTAGTGCCTTCCTTCCCCCCAGTGAGCAATCACTGCTATTAAATTAGCGCACCACCAAGAACGCTGTGCTCAGGGTATATCTTACTGCGTGCCACTAGTTACTCTACCCACCTTAAGGGGATGGCCCAATTTCAGCAGCCCCCTGGGAAAAAAAAAGGAGTTTCTTTCTTACATGAGTGAGTATTGCCTATTCTGCATTTTTAGTCAGTGACTTTTGGTGAGGCAGATTTCTTCTTGCGGAAGAGAGGGAAGATAGACTCCTCTAAAAGGCTGATTAAAACCCTATGCAGCTGGATATTTTGAACTGCTGAGGTTTATTGAATATTACAAAAGCCTTGAAGGAGGGAAAATGGATTCAGGGAAATAATTGTTTGAAAAAGTGAAAGGCAGATGATAGAGATGAGGGTAGCACAGAAGAAATCATGTGCAGGTTTGTGAAAGTTTAGCACCAGCACTAGCAAATGTGTTGTACAGGCTGCTGCCTATGTTGGGATGCAAAGGGGACAAAAATTACCTATTCAGGTGAGGGGATGAAGGACTGTGCTTCAGCAGTCAGTGTGAGCAAGGAGCACTGTCTTCATAGAAGGCAATATACCCAGGGACTGAAGAACTACCTCCCACTGCATGACTTACACAGGACTTACACAGGAGCAGGTCAGGACACGTATCTGTCTACCAGAACATCTGTACTAACACAATGGAATATTTCATCATCAAAAAACCTTTGGCTGTTTTGTATTCCGTTACTGGGGAGCAGCAGGCCAATTAATGACTTGTATTAGATTAAGCCTATCAAAACCTTGGCTTTTGGTTCTGCACTACACCACTTTGCATATTTAGTTAAACATTTGCATCCATGTGTATAATTAATTCCTTTAAGGTATATTTTGGAGAACTTTAAAGAATTTACTTTGACTATATGTCCTTCTACCAATAAAGACAAACACTTTGCTTTCCATCCAGTGAGAGAGAAACCTATGCAGAGACCTAAATACCTTCAGGGAGAAGTATTTTCTGTATTTAAAACTGTCCCAGTTCCTATTGCTTTCAATTAACTTGAGCCCATGCAAGCCTAGAAGTAACTCATTAGACCCCATAGAAGCCTGGCAGTCTGATTCCTCTGCTGGGACTTGCAAGACAAACTTTCTAGCGCCATAGTGAACATAATGAGTTATTTCATACAGAAAACACCTGTACTGTGCCAGCCTCAGGTAGTGATGTTGTTAGGGATTTTGTGTTTGTGGAAGGAGCTGCTTATGAGGTAGATTTACTTTTAAAAAGACATTCACCTGGCATGCTTAAGGAGTTTGGAATGTCATAGCAGATGTCAGAGAGGCTAGTGGGCAGAGAGGAGGATGAAACTACCTCATAATAGATATATCTGCCATACAGCTCTAACTCCTCATGCTGAGAAAGCCTTTGAAAATGTGGTGGAAATTTGGTGTGGAGAAAAGCATCTTGGAACAAATTTGCACCAGTTTAACACTGCTTCTTGTCTCGGTTTGTGACAGCAGAGGGATTCTGGGCACCTGTGGTGCACACCACCCCGGGAGTTTGAGGCTTTACTTAAAACTGACAGCTATGGGATAAGAAGGTGTTTTCTTTCATCATTAGCCAGCCTTTTCTAAAATGATAATTAGCTTCTGGAGGAGAATTTCAAAATCTGTCATGAGTGTACTTCTGTGAAAAGCTTTCATGGTCGTGTTGTCTGGCACTACACGTAACACAGCTACCTCCTCCTGAGTAGCCCCCAGAGTTGTCTGTTGCCTTCTTTATTCAGATGATATGATAGTCTGATGGGGGAAAAGAAGAAAAAGTAACGCTGTTGAGACAAAGGGGAAGACTTGCAATGTCAAATGCAAAATATATCCTTTTAAAATTACGTTACACATACGGTGTTCTTGTACCATGTGCAGAGTCCTTAATAGCCATTTACACAGTACTATAAAGGAAGTACCTCTCTCTAGGAGTGATATGACATACACATCTTTCATTCAACTAAATTGTTTCTTTTAAGTGTGTTATGTCTTAAAATGAAATTAGGTATGTATATTCATTTGCATACAGAAGAGCCTAGGTGTTTGTGTTAACTCCAGATAAGTAAAACGGCATATATGCCAACAAAAGAGAGAGTTCAGGTTCTCTCTAAATTTTCATTTACTGTTCTTAATAGAGTCAGCTGAGAAAATGAAATTTCTTTTTGTGTGGGAAAAATGTATCCTTGGGCAAAAGGAAAGGTCAGGTGTGGAATTCTGCTGTGACCATACATTTCAGAATAGGATCTCTTCAGGAACTTCAAATACTTTTATTTCAATAGAGTCGAGATAGTGTAATGGAAAGCATGTAAAGTAGTGTCATGTCATTTTACATTTACATACAATTAATGTAGCAGAAATTAATACAAATCAAACACAATGGAAAATGGAACATTTCATCTTCATTAAAATGAGAACATGCATAATATTAATACCATATTAGAAAATCAAAATATAATTTGCCTTTTTTTCATGGAAAATTATCGCATCCTCATTATACAGTTGAATGTGAATATAGCTAGCTCTCTAATGAAAAAGCTTTATTGATAAAAATATTTACACAAGCTTTGTTCCTTAAGTTAGGAAAGTGTTGTTGTACACGTGGGAGGAAAAAAAGATACTTTAAAAATAAATAAATAATTGAAAATAATCTATATCATCATCTTTAATTGTTTGACTGAGGTAGTTTTGCTAGTATTATCCTGTATTCATTCTGACTGTGTGTCTCACCTGTAGTACTAGTGGAAAGAAGGGGCACAGTTAAGGAATGTGTTCAAACGTATAATGCATTAAATCCCTCTGGCTTCCTTTTATGAAACAAAGCCCTATTATCAGACCATTTAATGGGAATCCTTGAATTATTGGGATCAGAAGGGACCTTTAGAGATCATTTTTTCTAACCTTCTGCTTAAAGCAGACTTTAACTGAATCGAGTTGTTCATGACTTGGGTGGGTGTGTTGCTTCACTAGGTAAAAAAACTATACAGATGGCCAAGCCTAAAGAGTTGAATGGCGTTAAATCCAGTTGGTGGCCATTCACAAGTGGTGTTCTCCAAGTCTCTGTACTGGGGGCAGTTCTGTTTAATATCTTTATCTGGACAAGGGGATTGAGTGCACCCTCAGGAGGTTTGCAGGCATCACCAAGTTGGGTGGGAGTGTTGATCTGCTGCAGAGTAGGAAATATCTACAGAGGGATCTGCACAGGCTGAATCAATGGGCTGAGGCCAACTGTATGAGGTTCAATGAGGCTCAATGCCAGGCCCTGCACTTGAGCCACAACAACCCTATGCAATGCTACAGGCTTAGAGAAGAGTGGCTGGAAAGCTGCCCGGTGGAAAAGGACCTTGGGGTGTTGGTTGACAGCCATCTGAGTATGAGCCAGCAGTGTGCCCAGGTGGCCAAGAAGGCCAATGGCATCCTGGCCTGTATCAGAACTAGCATGGCCAGCAGGACTGGGGAAGTGATCATCCTTCTCTACACTGGTGAGGTTACACCTCAAACACTGCATTCAGTTTTGGGGCCCTCACTGCAGGAAAGATGTTGAGGTGCTGCAGCGTGTCCAAAGAAGAATAATGAAGCTGGTGAAGGATCTAGAGATTAAGTCACATGAGGAGCTGCTGAGGGAACTGTGGTGGTTTAATCTGAAGAAAGGGAGGCTGAGAGATTTTGTTGATCTCTACAACTACCTGAAAGGAGTTTGGAGCCAGGGTGGGTGTTGGTCTCTTTCCCCAAGTAAGAAGTGATAGAATGAAACTAAATGGTCTCAAGTTGTGCCAGGCAAGGTTTCAATTAGATATTTGGAAAAAATTATTCACTGACAGGCTTATCAATTATTCAAACAGGCTGCCCAGGGAAGTGGCTGAGTCACCATCCCTGGAGGTATTTAAAAGATGTGTGGATGTGGTGCTTAGGGACATGGTTTAGGGGCGAAGTAGTTTAACACTCAGACTCAACACTCAAGACTTAACACTCATTCTTTTCCAACCTAAATGATTTTATGGTTCTATGATTCTATGCTCAGGACATTGTCCAGCAGATTTTTGAGTATTACTGAAGATGGAGATCCCACAATCTCTCTGAAAACCTGTTTGATTACCTCAGTGGTGACAACATTTTACTAAGATCCAGTGGGAATTTCCTGAGTTGCAACTTATGTCTAGTCTAACTTATCACCATGTGTTTAGAGTAGAGCTCTGTCTCCTCTCTTTAGGTATTAGCAGTACGATCCCCTTTAAGCCTTCTCTTCTCCATGCTGAACAAGCACAGTGCTCTCAGTGTCTCCTCACTCAGGGTTTGTCTGTCAAAAGACACACACACAGGTTCAACTCCCTGCTCAGGTAGTATTTAAAAGTCTGCTTCCTTTCCTATCAGAGGGTCCTAATCCCCTGATGGGTTAATCATGTTTTGTAATATAAAGAACTCTTCCAAACCTTTAAAATTACACTGCTTTGAAGAGAGTAATTCAGGATCAACTGGATCAGAGAGTATGATTTGCTGGCTTAGTGAGTAGGGATGTTAGCTGAGAGACCTGGGTGGTGGTCTGCTCCTATATCAAAGACCACAGTGATATTTTTTGGTATAATGCAGTCGTTTCACCCCTCATCTCTGTGCCCTGAGGTAGCTTAGTACCAACTGCTCCAGGTCCCTGCACTGTAAGAGACACCTCTCTGCTGCCTGGCTGTCCTCATTGCTTCTTGGGAAGAGAGGACACACATAGCAGTTTGTTGTCACTCTGTGATTTTTGGCTTTCAAATGTTCCAGCTGGTCTACTGTGTTCCCCCTGTGCTTTTAAAGGGTTTGTCATACTTTGGCTTCCATATTCTAAGTGGCACTCTGATCCTTGTCCTGCAAGTAGTGCTACATAAGTAAATCAGTTGGCTAAGTCTTTAGTGAACTTGGCAGATGCATAAGCATTTGCCTTTTCATTCATTTGGGAGGAGAAGGTGTTAATATTCTATATTTTTTTTCTTATACAACCTTAAAATTCAAGAGTTCCTATAGGTCACTTGGACAGTGTATTCACAATTTTGTTGATTTACTTGGGGTCCATAAGAATAAAAACACAAATATAAATTCATATTCCAAAATTCTTAAATTTTTAAACAAATTCAGGGAATATATGGCTTTTCATTTTTCCTTCCTTAGTTCAGTTGAGTAGAATGGAACACTTTATTGCCTGATTCATTACTTCTAATAATCAAGATCATGGTAAAATTAGAAAATGGTACATTTTTTAAAATACTGCTGCTCACATCTCATTACTGTTCTATTCTCCTGTTGTGGGAGCAGGAGGGTGTTGGAATTTCTTGGAAAAGTGTATGAGTGCCTTTTTCTAAATACCAAGACTAGTGACTAACTTGATCCAGAAACAATGCAGCCAGAAGCTTTGCAGACATACAGGCCTGCCAAAACTTCTCAAATTCCTTTTTACTGCTGTAGCCTAGAGCCTTTCCTGTGAATAGCCTGTCAATCACACTGAAATGCATCGAGGTCATCCTAGGTGGATAAACAAGAACTAAACTGTAACCACAAATTTAACTTTCTCTGTGAGCTAAGACGAGGGTTGGCCCATTTCAAATGAACGTTGTTACACTAATCTAACCCACCACACAGCTCCAGATTTTTCTGCACTTTAGTCGATCACCGTTGTTCCCCCCCCAACAGCCACCGCATCAGCAAAGAAAATCTGTCAGCTCGATGTCTCCTTTGAACTGAGGCGTTCTTGGGTTTGATGCTATAACCCTTACTTGCAGAAACTCAGGATAACCTGATGTAGGAATTCATGCAAAGCAGAGGCTAAGAAACAAGTAAGCAGAGTATTTAATGATGGCACTATAAGCAAATCTCAAAGCATGGGCTGAATACCTGAACTCAAGAAAGAGCGCTTAGCACAAAGAGTAGGTGAGCTGTGTGTCTCTGACTGCAGCTCTACCTTGCTTTTCCATCATCATTTCCTTCTCATTTCCCAGTCCCCTCCCTACTTTCTTTCTCTCTTTTCTGATTCAGTTTCTTAAGCCATGCCAAATGTCACCTGTGAGCTACCGATGATATTTTGGAAATGTGATGTAGCCAAGTAACTTTCCTTTATGCTTTGATCTCGTGTGATGCTAATGAACCAATCTGCTAGTGACAACAAAGTGCAAAAAGAATATTAAAGCTCTAATATGAAATGAGTGAAAAGTCACAAATTAAAACCACAGATACTCAAAATGGGGTTTGTTTATTCTGGTGTAAATCAGAACCATTTTTGTCAACCTCCATCTTAATTTAAAAAGTCTGTACTCATTTTACACTCAATTCTTGTAACTGTAAATTAAATTAGTCCTTCCCCTCACCCTTTTACTCCTGTTTCTTTCTCCCTCTCCCTTTCTGGCCAGTCCTGCTAGGATTGGGATGCCTTCTTCATCTCCCAGTACTTGTTTAGGTGTTGCTGAAAGTGCTTCTGAAGTCTCTGTGGCAAAAAAATGAACACAGTGAATGAAACCAGGGGAAATGCAATCCTGTTGTATCAGGGATACTGGTTTCAAAATTCAGGCAGCATCACAGAATTTTTTTGAAGTTCATTCTTTTGTCTTTATCAGAGAATGCAAGAGCATGATAAAAATGAAGTGAATAACGTTGGCACTTGCTCTGAAGCAGGAAGTTGATAATGAAAACAAAGAGAAGGCACCTAAAAGAAATTATAATAAACCACCCCCTTGTAAAGTGAGGTAGAAGGGCTTATACATCCTTGGCTATAGTCATATATTCAGAATCTCTACATCAGTCTTCCACTCCGTGGTAGCTTTACCGTGTTACGATGTCAATACAAAATATATGTTGGACTTCTTAGGACAAAGAATAATTGCATAATCTAATACAGGCTTGCATACAAAGAGATCCTAAGCAAGGAACAGCACAATTCAGTGGGATCCTGCCTACCTTTGTCTTTTTTACGTCTCTCAACAATTGCTTTCCCTGTGGTTGTTCTCTAGAAATGCGGGTTCCTGAAGTGGGGACGACTTGTACAGCATTTTATTAAGTGATAACTACTTCTTGCTTCAAAACATAGTGCCTTTAAAAATATTTCCCCTAACTTCATTTTCTTTCTGATACGGTGTTGACAGTACACAGTTTAATGTCACTGTGAAATTGCATTCTTGAGCATATTACATTTCAATATAAAGCATATAAATGTGAAATTGAATAACAGAGGTTTGCTGTGAGCAGAAGTTCACTATCACTAATGCCATACTATTGCCGTGTCGTTGCCTCGCTGGATTTCAGTTGCTTCATATTTGTGTCTCAGTTCATTCATGTTCCATGCACAGTGTTGCTGGCTTGATAATAGAAAGCAGAATAAAAGCATTCATTACTTAAAATGACAGTTACTTAATAACACCTGAAGAAATTTACAATTTTGGTTGAATTGGATTAGATACTCTGGTTCCTAAAACTTGATTTCTGCAAGGATTTTTTAACAGCAAAAAGTACCATAAAGGATACAGGCAAGGCATTGGAGATTCAAGGCATGTCCTAAAAGGATATCCTAAAAAAATATTTAAATAGTAATTTGGATTTTCTAATGCAGATTAGAATACCCAGTGTTACCAAACGTGCTATTGCAAACCAGAGGTGATAGACTAAACCTGAAGTCCATCGTTCTCATGTGATTCTCACAGTGATGTGTGTGTGATATGTGGGTTTGTGTCTGCCTTAGGGCAGACTGTCTTCACTGAAGACAGTGAAACCATCACAGTTATTGCCAAGGACTGTTTTGTGGTTAAAGAAAAAATGAATCACAACATAAAGTATGAAAAATGTATAAATGCACAATAAGCAGGGATGAAGTCAGGGACATTCGCAGACTTCTTACACACTTTTTCTGGAGAGCTTTTATTAAATTACATCTTCAGACTGAGTGTCGCTGGATTAGTGATGCTCTTTGAATGATTCCAGACTAAAGCATTTTCCCCAAAATAATTATGAGTGTTCTTTTAGTGTATCATAGACAGCCAAAAATAGATGGGCAAAGTAATTAATTTCTGAGTTAATTAATTCTGCCTGCTATATCGTAAGTAGCCTAAACAATGCAAAAACGTGAGGAATTCTGTGTGAAAATACATATAAAATATTTACATCCCATTTCTTGCATAATCTGTGTGGGAATTATTGATATAATTAAAAATTGCATCAAAATTTGGATTAAAAGTCCACCAGACTTAACATCGTGTTTGTGACAGTGGCCAATGACAAACCTTTAGACGAATACAGGAACAGAGTGAAGATAATGTAATGCATTCACTGTCCCCTGCTCAGCCCTTAATCAATTTTTCTTCTGCTGATATTTACTTTTGGTATCTCTAGAGCTCTGTGGTGATGTGTTCCATAATTACCTGGTCTGTGTGAAAGTATTTACTTTTATATTTAAAGGTTTTCCATATACCCTCTGCTTCTGGTTCTGACATTGTTGAGAAATAGCAATTCTTTCTTTATGTCTTACTTTTCTCCATGCTTTTTATATACTTCTAACATATTCCCAGTTCAACTGTCTCCTTTTTAAACTGGGGACTCTTTATATAAGGACTGCGACTCTTCTGGTAGGATCTGTTCCTTTGTTCTTCCCATCACCTCTCTGTATATGTTCTCTAGTTTGAGAACATCTTTTTTGGATAGGCACATGGCAGAACTACCTGCAGGGTTCAAAATGTGGGAGCTCCACAGATATATACGTCTGCTTAATGGTATTTTCCATTTCATTCTCCGTTCCTTACCTAGTCATTTCTGACTTCTTTTTGCCTTTCTGACTATACATACTACTGAACTTCTGTCTTCAGAGTATCTAGTGGCTACCAGATTTCTTTCTTCTGTTGTTTAAGAAGTCATTTAGACACAATATTGTGTGTATAGAGTTGGGATTATTTTTTGCCATACGCACAAGTTTATTTTGGTCAACACTGAATTTTATCTTAAGTGAATATCCAGTCTCTCTAGTTCATGAGATAAGTTTGTAACTTTTTAACTCAATCTCAGATTTTTACTATCCGTTAGAAATTGTGTGTTACCCAACCTGCACTTCACCCCTTCTCTAGATTATTACATATATGGCGAATAGTACAAATCCCAATATGCACTTTTTGTAGGACACTTCCTAGTAATGTATCTCTGCTGTGAAAAATGACCATTTAGTCCTACCCTTTCTGTGGTATCTTTTAAACCAGCTACTATTAAAGCATATTTCTGATTATAGTTTAGATTCTTCAGGGGTTTGGTGAGCAAAGCATTAAGAGCTTTTGTAACTCTAAGTGCACCATGCCAGAGGGTTGCATTAGCAGAACCATTTAAGGAAAAAAATTCAGCCCGGTTCCTTTAGTAACATTATTACAACTTGCATCTCACTGTATTTTTAATATCTTGTTGATGGTAGTATGCTCCTGGAGCTGTGGAAAGTGGCAGCATCTTGTTTCTCCTTCCTTTGTTTGGAAGGAAGGAGGCATACTGATATGAAAAGGGGAGTAACCTCTCAGTTTGGAATGGAGAAGGAAGTGATTGCTGTGCTTCATTTAAAATAAATATGCTTTTCTCAGTGTTCTTAAATTGAAACAGAAGGCACATTTCTTTCAGAGTCTTAGTGTTTCTGGTTATCAGCCCCAGTCACCCTTTTTAATTATTATTTTTACTGTTGTTACATTCCTCTTAACTATGGTGGTTTCCCTTTGTGCCTTGTGCTTTGTGCCCAGTGCTTTACAAACACAAAGGGAAAAGGCAAACAGGGTCTTAAAAAGCTTCTTATTTAAGTCAAGACAGGAGAAAGAAAATGGATACAGGTAAGTAGATAGAAAATGAACCAAGTAGATGCTGATAATGTAGCAGCGACTTAACAGTTACTGCCAGTCGTTTATTGGAGGGCTTGAGGGAGAAATCACAGAGAAGGAGGATTTTGAGAGAGGTATTAAGTCAGGCTTTTACAGGGTGATCCTTTTGATTAGAAGGGACTGCACAGGAGAAGATGCAGTTTTTAAGAGTTACATGGTCACTGATAAAACAGGGGCAGATTGTGATGAAGCCTTCAGTTTATCATTTTCCTAGGTTGAGATTATTAACACTTGTAAGAACACAGTAAATGACACCCATGATCACACACGATTTTTTTGAAAGGACTCATACACAATTTTTGTCTTCTTTGTATTTTACCACATTTCTACCATTGCACCAGCTCACAATTACTTGTGCCTTAAAATACCAACAGTTCCTAGCTAGCCTGGAGATTGTTTTGAATATCAGGCTCCTCTTTTCTGAGATAGGTACAGTATATTCTCCTCCCTTATGTAGTGATGATAACACTATTTGTGTGGTAAGCTGATCATTTTTGCTTTCCCTACATAAAGAATTTCACCCTAGGTAATCATCATGGGAGCTTCCATCTGTTCTCTTTTTTCCTTTGGTTGTAAATCTCTTCTTTAAGAAGGGAGGAACTTCAGGGAGGAACTATGAAGTATTTTTTCCATGCATGAAGATAATCAAATATTTAAGTCTTCCACCCCTGAAATTTACTTCAATCCTAAGAGCATGAGTGCTGATGGTGATATGAGGTACCATAAGTTTCCTAAACCTCATATAGCTAGAGCCTCCCAGGGATCAAGAGATCCAAGGAATGGATGAGTTACAGAGACTGCAGCACTGCAACACTTTCAGCAAGATCTGAAAACTGCAGATGTAAAAAAAATGTTATATTCAGCTAAAGTTTACTTGACTAAGTCCAGTGGGTGTTTTTGTTCACAGCAGAAAAGTCTGGCTGGTATCACCCTCTTCCTGTAACAGTTGTTTCAGATTTAAATTTTTCCCACAAGACCTATTTCCAGAATTAGATTCAGATTGAGAAGTACTGTACAGTTGTTACTGTCATAAAAACAATCTGCTATAGCTTGATTATGGGACCAAAACCAAAAATGAAGGAAATGAGAAAATGTTAGTGTAATTTCTTTAGGAAAATTAGCTGACTTTTTCTAAAATTTGAGCTTCATGTTGTTGGTTTAATAAGCAAGAACTCTGGCTTTCCTTGGGAAGGATACAGTTTTTAATGTGCATTCCCTGTATCAGCAGATGCTTGAGATACTCACCCGACAGAGCATGGGGGTTTTTGTAATACCCCTGAGAGGCTGGCATCATATTTTTACCACATTATGGATTTCCAGATACTGATCAGTATCACTATAATGTTGCCCAGGACAATTCTTCTAGTAAGTTTTCTTTAAAAAACTACTAAGTAAGAGTTGTTTCCTGCTCACCAGTACATTGTTCACATGCAAGAGCTCTTGGAGAAAGCACTGAGCTTGTGAGATTGACAGTGATTAAAGGTTCTGTGAATAGAGATAGTGCTCACAGGTCCACTGATGGGCAAGGGAAGGTGGCTGTACAATGCTGTATCCTGACTAATTGGATTGACAGCTGGTTGAAGAGAAGCTGTTTATTCCAGCCTGAAGAGAGGGAATTCTCATGAAGAAAAGCCACTTCCGCACGCCTTCTGAAGCATCACTCCACTGCTGAATTGTCCTGTAGTACTTACCTATCCTGCACAGCCCTGAAATAAATTAAGTACAGTGTGTGCCTTGCAGATGAAGTTCCAGTGATCACGCTGTCCATGGTTCCAGTTTCACAACCCAGCTAAGCTGGGAATTGCCCAGTAGTTGGCAGGTGGTGGCAGTAGCTGTAAATCAGAAGAGAAGCCATACATGACTTAATGTCTTGTCATCTGAGCTAAGGGTAGAAAGAGGAAAAAAAATACCCATTTCAGGATATCACTTTGATAAGCCTATCCTTATAAAGGGTTTCCGTTGAGTTCTTCATGCATTAGGAGATACTTCTCAGATTCTACTTTAAATAATAAATTACACATTCATTAGTTAGATATAAAGGAGAGAGAGTATTGAAGGATGCAGAGAGTTAGGAGTTTTGTTTTACTTATAGTGCTTAAGTGAAATTTTACTGTCTCTGATATAGAAGAGTTCAGACTAGATTATCTAATGGTCCTGTCTGCATTTATACATGATGAAGTAATAAGCTGTTTTGTTATCAAGTCTATAATGTAAATTAGTGTTGATCAGAAAGGGTCTTGTTAAGTTCCTCTATTTAATCTCATTAATTAAAATGAAATTAAGATTTAGAGACAAACTTTGGTTTATGAGTTATATTTGCTGACTACCAATCACGTTCCAAATCACAAAATCAGTAGTTAATCCACAGGAAGGATACTGGAGGGGGTGCAGAGAAGGGCAAGTAGGCTGATCAGAGGTCTGGAGGACAGGTCTTATGAGGAGAGACTGAGGGAGCTGGGGCTGTTCAGCCTGGAGAAGAGGAGGCTGAGGGGGAGACGTCGCTCTCTACAGCTACGTGAAAGGAGGTTGTAGCAAGGTGGGTGTTGGCCTTTACTCCGTAGTGCCTAGCAATAGGACAAGAGGAAATGGTCTCAAGTTGCACCAGGGGAGGCTGAGATTGATATTAGGAAAAATTTCTCCACCAAAAGCATGGTGGAGCATTGGAACAGGCAGAGGAACAGATGGAGGTGGTGGAGTCACCATCCCTGGGGGTGTTCAAAAAACAGGTAGATGTGGCTCTTGAGCAGATGGTTTAGAGGTTACAGTCATGTAGGACTGGTGGTTGGACTTGATCTTGAAGGTCTTTGCCAATCTTGATGATTCTGTGATTCTATGTGACTTGTTACTCTTTATCTTACACTCTTTCTTAGATAAACTGTAATATCATCGTTAATGAATTTTGAAATCCATCATAATGAGCATTTATGGATGAGGTTTTGTTGCACATCTATATGCATAGTATAGTACAGAATCCCACAAGTGGCTGCCATCCAACTGACCATAAACACCTTCTTGGTATCTGTCACAGTCTAGAGCATGTTCATCATGGCTTAAGGTAATGCAGGTGATTTCTGACCTGGAATGAGCAAAGAGGTACACACTGCTCATTACTGTAGATACTGTAGCAGGTTTTTGAGGCAGAGTACTTCAGTCACTTTCAGTCATGGGGATATGCCCTCATGAATGGAGTAGCAATTCCAGCATCTTACTGAAGACCAAAGGTGACCCTTAAAACTTCTTTGTGCCGTGACCCAATACCATGCCTGCACTTAATTATTTCTGTTAACAGTAAGCCATTAATTTCAAAGGTCTTTTGAGGTTTAGTCGTGAACTAAGATACTGCTGAGCTCAGTACTACATCAGTACAGAACACAACCTTAGCTCCTGCCCAAATGGCTTGTTATCTAGGTGTAAGATAAGAGACGACAGGTAGATAGATGAGGAACATAGGGAGACTCTGAGGCAGTACTGATCAGCACAGTGAGCAGTAATATCAGTACTTTGCAAGTGTGTCTGCAGGCAGAACAGTGAGCTCCTGGTAGGAAGGTTTACAGAAAGCTCCTCACATGCAACATGAGGGGAGACAAACATGTTTGTTTGAAGATCTAACAGAGGATGCTATACATTTTTGTCTGTGGTGTGAATCTTCTTTTTCATACTTCATGAGAGTTAACAGAGAGAAAGGCTTTGAGAGTTAGCCCAACTTGGTTATGCTTCATGAATTAGGCCTCTAGAAGTGGAAGGAAACATAGATGAGAAAATAAGCTCCTGTAAGTTCTGGTTGAAGATATGTAAAAGGTCTTTCTGACGGATTGATCTGAGCTGCCTCAGTATGTTTTCTACAGAGGAACAAATAGATATAAGACCATCAAAGTCTATGGAGCATTTATTTCTCTGTAGAACCCATACCTTGGAAGATAATATACAGAAGGAATCTGGAAAATTTAAATGAAGGCTGTAGGCAAGGACTTGGAGAAAGAGTTGATCTAAGACAGTCACAGCCCAGGGAAACAAGCCAAATGGGCATGGGATCTACCATCATTAGGATCACAGACACCTCACAGACCTTGAAGGAAGAATCAAGAGTTTTGGACATATTATTTTGTGATGGTAGCTAAGCATAACTGGGCGAGACAGAATGAATTTTAAGTTTAGACAGAAACAGACGGATGTATATGTATCAAAAGTAGTTCAGATAATGAACATTACATTATCAGAGTCAAGATCTTGTCTCTGACAGACGTCTCCTGCGGAAAAGCAACTAACTCTTGTGACTAATTCTCCTGAAATCGAGGGTGATTGATATTAGTCTTAAGAAATGCACAACAATTTAATGTCACTTGTGCAAAGTGTTTTAAGGGTTTGCTTGTGCAAAGTGTTTTGAGAGATTATATATGTAATACACAGTATGATGTAAACGAGTCAGCTGTATCATGGTGCCTCAGTGAAACAGCACCAGACATTTCAGCACATGTGAAGTGAAAATCGTTACTGATCTTTGTCAGTTCCAGCAAAATATCTTCTAGCATTTTTATTTATGTACTTAAACAGATAGAGCCTCTGATACAGTAGCTCACATCACCTTTGTATCCCAAGTAGTCCCCTTTAATTCAGTCCCCAAGGATTAAGGTACTGTTCATTGTAGGTCAAGGCATCAGCAGCTATCCCTTCATTATCAGATGCGTCGAAAAACACAAGTGTGAAATAAATATATATTTCCAGAAATGCAGGGATTAATAATTGTAAATACATTAATAATGTGGTTACAAGCTAACAATGCTGATCTAAACAACATGAAGACTATGTCTGCTCACTGAGTACTTTTTTTTTCTTTTTTTTTCCTTAACATTCACGTCTTAAGAAAATTGGCTAAAAAGCGGAAAGAGACGTTGAGTAGTACACGGCAGGAAATGACAGTGATGGTGAATTCAATGGATAAAAGCTACACTGAGCAAGGCACCAACTGTGATGAAGCTTTCTCTTTCATGGACACGCACAATCTAAATGGGAGATGTAAGTTTTTTTTTCTTTTCTTTTCTTTTCTTTTTTTCTGGAAGGTGGAAGAAAGGTGCAAATGGTTTTTAAAATATTCCTCATTACTCAGTCATGGAAAATCCATGGGACCCAGAGTTTCCCACTGTGCAGAACATTACACTGTGTATTCGAATGAGTAAGACAGTCAGAAATCAAGAATAGACTTCTTTAAAAATAATAAGGATAATTGAGCTTTTTTCTGTCCATCCTTTTCTTCTGCAGAAGCACAAAGACATTACTGAAACAGCTGTAGTTTTACCTTTCTCCAGTCTCTATTATGTTAAAAAATTTATATCCCTCATGCTGTCCCAAGTCCTTCAAATGCTGCTCCTGCTCACTTCTTTTTTTGTAGGTGAAATTTATTTTTTGAATGTCATAACTTGATAATGGTGATCTGATTGTCATGTTATTTCCAATTCTAGATGCTTTTTCTGTTGCTTGTGCAAAGGAAGAACTCGGTGGCATTATCTGTTCTGCAATTTCATAAGAGATTCTCTAATATCTTGGGTCTTCCTGGATCTACTCTGAGAAGAAATAAAATTTGGGATATAAAATTTCCTTTATTAGAATTTTAGTCAAGGACTGACTCCTTTCTGGGGGTGAGCACTAAGCAAAGACCAGGAAAAACAGCAGGTTTTTATAATTGTTAAGAAGAATAGAAAAAAATAGTGACTATGTTCAAAAAACTTCCTTGGTTTTGTAGTTCTTAAGGAACCTCAGTTTTCCTTGTATACCAGTGTTTTGAACATCTTCAGAATTTGTCAAAGATTTAGTTTTGTTTCAAGTACTAACAGTATGAGAGGCCCAACTCCCACTCCTTAATAATATGCTTAAGAACTTATCTTTGACGAGCTGAGTTGTACAAACACTCTGGGAGGTTTATACAACGAGACTTCTCTCAGCAGCATTAGGCTCAGAATTTGCAATGTTAATTTGTGTTTGAGTTACTTTAGAAATTGCTTTGAAATAGATCTTTCAAAACCTGACTCACCTTTCTGGTGAGGGTATACCACTGCAGTTAATGAGACTCTCTGTGAAGAGATTAAGAATTATGACTTCATCTTCCATCATCATGATGTAGTTTCCAGTGATGTTTCTGCATGGTCACAGCAACCAAAAAGCTGCAGTGAGTTCCTGAGACTAAATCCTCTGTACGTAAACCACCATAAAGCAATCTGAAATTGTTGGCATAGCAAGTATTTTATACCACTTGAGGGCTAGAGCCTCTGATTAGACTTCCCATAAGAAATGATGTCACCAGAAGAAGCATTCTGACAGTCTTTAGTATTAGTCTCTGTGTAAGGCCTTGTACTCAAGAGATTTTGAACATTCCTACTTCATAGGAAAGTATATTATCCTGGCAACATTCTGTATCTAACCAGTTTTATTGGCTGCAGCAGCCCTGGCCTCAACTAATCTCTTCTTCCATACTCAAAAGGAGTAACACTGTTTTTTTCATCTAGTAATTCAGGAGACATAATCAAAGGAAAGTAGTCTTAGATATATTCATTTATAGAGTAAGTGATAACTGCCAGTTTTATTTAAGCCAGTTTTCAGGTAGCTACATCTTAATAATGACTGGCAACTGTATGCCCTAGAAAATTAACAAAAAAAAAAACATGCTGGGAAACCAGCAGGAGTAATCTCACTCCTTCTAATCTTCCTCAATTCTACTTTTGTTTCACAAATTTCTGTTAAGTCTGTTTATTGGTATCCAGCATGTGCTTACATTCACTGATCCAACCAAATTTCAGCAGTGTAGAGAAGCAACTAAGGCTGAATTTACAATGAGCTTTGCTTAAAAGCCTTTAATGACTCTTTGGCTGAACATCTTGTAAAATGTTGTGATTAACTCCCACCTGTTGAATCTCTCTGTGCTTACAACAGTAATTCATGTGATCTTTCTATACCAGGGAACTAACTGTACTTAATTTGTCACATTGGGCTTTTCCCTTAGGTTTTACAAATGGTTAATTGATTAAATACCAGTGCAAGCACGGTCTGTGTACCACTCCCTGAAAACCATCATTATTAAAAAAAGGTAATATTCAGGGCATAATACTATCTGTGTACGCATTATGCACCTGTCTGGAGAAATCAAGAAAATGAAGAGGAAAAAATTCAACTATAGTAGAATATTTGCATACAGTATTTACAGTATTATTAGGTAAACTTCCTAATGATCAAAGCTTCTGTCTAAAACACCTGTTGCCACTGTGATGTCTTTAGTCAAGCATCAGCATTCAGTCTGATCTTGTGATTTGAGATGTATATTTGTCATCACCAATCAAAATGCTTTCTCTGATGACATTTCTCTTTAGAGAATTGATCAAACTGGTCACTAGACACACCTGTTTTTCCTCAGGTCATGATTCCAGTGCCGTAAACACAACAGGATGGACTCTAAACCAAGTCAGTCGCATGCACTGTGTCACGCAGCTTGAGCAGCCACGTGTCACTGAGCTGTCTCTAACCAGCTTTGTTTCTCTTTGCAGCTGTATCTTCACCATCTTCATTTACAATGAAAACTAACACATTGAGCACAACAGTGCCTAATTCTTATTACCCAGGTAACCGATTTTTTTCTTGGTTTCCACGCTATATAAACCTTTTCACAGTAAAGCATATCTAATTATGTTATTATATTTCTTGCCATAGAAATCTGATGCGTATATAAGCAACGTACTGGTTGCTTCCAGTAGCTTTCTGAAAGAAAACTCGGGAACCTTTATCAATCATTTACTGTTCTCTCTCTTTTTACCTTTTCTGCTTTGACCTGCTTATGATGTATGACAGATCCATTTGTGCCAACTGCAATTTTAGGTGAGAACATTTCCCTTTATCAAAGTTTATTGCTGAAGTCACAGTTCTCGGGGTACAGACAATAGTATGCAAAAGCTGGAGTTTTATGCTAAAGGGAGGGGGGTAGGTTTGGCTACACTGAGAATGCAAAGGACAGTTATCAGGCTTGATTACTGCTGTCATAGTGCGAGTCAGGGGAGAAGAGAGAGACATAATTTTTTATGAGTGGATTTGCGAGGAAATGTTTATGCATGTATTTGGAGTGACACAAAAGAATTTGATTATCACAGCAATTGAAGTAGTTTCCCGCATTTTTTTTCTGTTTTATCTCAGAACTGAAGATGTCACCTCTTAAAAATAAATTTTTACCCTAATTGGACTATTCATGATAAAGAAAATCAGACAAAAATACCGTTTTGGCCATCCACCAGCTATCATTTCTTCTCACAATACTGCATGTTTTTTGACGTGCTTGTCAAAGTGAAGTTTCAGAGGATAGTATTTTGAACAGCAAAATGATAACATGACACTTAGAGTATATAGTTTATTGTGCCTCAGGTGTCACAGGAACGAAATGAAACAGTAGAACTGTAGGTTAAAAACATACCGTTAAAGTGTAAAGCATTTCCACTGGGAATTTAGGAAAACCTGCTATTGTCCAATGTCAAAAAAGAGAGGCTTCTGCACAGTGATAAAACAATAAGCATGAGGTGCTATTGCATTTTCAGTGCTTAAGTAACTCTATATGCTTTGTGGCTTGTACTCATTTACACCTCCTTCCCATACTAACTTAAGCTAAACAGGGAGATTTCTTTTAAAATAAGTCAGTCAAAACAAAACAGTGCACTGTAGCAAGAATTCAGAATCTAGTGCTTAGCCTGTTTACTCTTTTTTACAATGATTGATATTTTTACAACAAATATTTTTCTTTCTCCTCCTTTTTGCTTCAAATGACTACAAAAAAACAGAAGACCTCTCAACTCATTCCTGCCTTTACACTGTACGCTAAAGAGGCTCAAGTAAAAGTAGTGTGAAGGATATGAGAAAGTAGAAGGTTAGGCAGGTGGTCTTGAAAATTTGTTATTGTGAAAGAATATTTAGCACAGCGCATTTCAGTGTGATAACTCGCAGAAGGAACTTGTGTGGTTTTATGCATTATGTAAATCTGGAAGAAGGTAACGGTAGTGACTGTAACAATGTAATAATCTGCATGCAAATGAAATTTGCAGTGCTTTTTAACTGCCTGAGATGTTAGATTTTTTTTTGTGTGCTTTAGCATTCATTCAACGCTTCATCCAGTAGATGTTCTTTCTGACCTTGTGGGTGGGCAAGGAGAAAAGCACTATTATCAGGAGAAAAACTTTGAGATTTCCTATCTGCATTTTTAAGTTTTAGTTAGTGGTTTCTTTGATTTTACTTTTTGTGATCCTTTGCTATATAATAATGACAGTAAAATTATTTGTTAGTTTTTTTCCCCACAAGAAATAATCTCTAAACAAGTAATTCAGGTATCAGACAAACACACTGTGAAAAAAACTCTTTGTTTTTACTAAGTCTGGAAAATCTTGAATTAGTTAGATATATATTTTGTGATCTACTACAGCAACCTGTGCTTACTCATCTCAGAAAATCTTCAATTTATTTCACTGTGGAAAATCAATATTTTTGTAACCTTACATGCTAAAAAAATGAGTACATTTTATGAATGGCATTCCATTCAGACCAGATCTCTCTCCAAAAACATATTTATGACTGGCTGTATAGGACTAGTATTTTATCTTAGGTAAATCATGCTCATGCTTAAGTCGGTAGAAGAATATACCTATTAACAAAAAATTATGGGTTTTAATTACAACTAATACCTGCTCTTGCTGTCTTCCAGTGTCCAAAGAAGTTGTAGTAGACTGCAAGGTTAAGCCTGTAGTTAGAACTAAATGAACTTTTCAGTGTGACCTCCTGGAAGGGTACAAATCTGGTGAATGGTTGAGTTTAGTTATCAAAATCTTCGAGAAAGGCCACGGCACACTTACCATTTCCAAATATATGTACAGCAAGATCTCTGGACTATTTATGCAAACTAGAAACTTAGCCAACTGGGGAAAAAAAAAGACTGATGATTAGTGATAAACTCTTTAAACATCACGAAAGACAACAGTCTTATTTCTTAGATTCAGATATTTGGAAATTCTCTTACATTTCAGGGAAAACTTTCATGCTTAGCCTAATAACCTAAGTGAAAGCCTGAGATTTAAAATAGCACTTTACATAACATTGGCTAAATATACAGTTGCTATTCATGTTGGTCTAGTTTCACCAATGTGCGTATTTCTACAGTTGGAGAAAGAAGAGTCAGCCTAGAAAAGATATTGGGTTGGATTCCGTATTTCCAGTTCATATAACTAGTAAATAAATATATTCTCTAATAAGCATTGTACAGCAATATGAGAATCTGTAAGTGGAGAGTAGAACTGCAGCTGTACGAGTATTTGAGCTGGACAAACCTCCCATTGCATATGAACACTGCATTTGGAGACAGTCACCCTTTGAAAAACAGCCAACTGTTGTGCCTGCAAAAAACTGTCATATACACGGCTCCTGATGTACCATATCAACCAAGGACTGAAAGCACTAAAACAACTTAAAGAGTACTCACAAAGAGAGGAAAAAAGTGTTAATGCAGCTATAAGAGATAGAGAAATGGAGAGAGGAAAATTAGCCTAAAACAAAGGAACTCCTGGAAAAGAGATTTGTAAGGATTGAACTGCAGCTTTCATAGCACAAGACCCTACTATCTGATGACTTTGCCTTCATTTTGGTTACTAACAGTCTGTGTTACAAAGAAATCTGTTGTTTGAAAAAAAATCCCCAACAAAACAAACCCACCAAGTTTTCTAAACTATTTCTAAAATTAAAATAAGCTACCCAAAAAGTCATGGTCAACTTCTTACACCTTTTCTGTCTTTTGTGTCTTAGCCACCTTGTAGTTTTCAGGTGCCATTTCAACAGCAACATACTGTACTTACACTTGTATACCACGCTTCATGCCATGCATCCCAAGGTGCTTTGCAGTACAATTTTATTGCACATCAGGCAAAAGTTGTCAAATGTAGTAACTAAAAGATGAATCCGTTTCGTCTGCATTAGATCAGCTTAGCAAACTGCGAGGAAAAGTCGTGGAATGCCCATACTCAGACCCATACATTTTTCACTTTTATTTTTGGTTTAGGTTTAAATGCACAGTTCATATTGACTGTATGCTTACTGAGGACCAGATTTTGTGTGTCTCAGTATTGGTGTGAAGTGAGAGAACCTAAAATTATCTTTGAAATATGACTCACTGAGCTTTGTGGCTTTAATATCAGTTTACAGTGGTATAGCTAATTCCTGAATCTCACCTTTAATGAGGTGTGGTAGTATTTTTGGTATTTACATGAGAATCTGGGACCTTTTCTTCCAGAGTATTTGTGGAACTTTTTTGCTGTAATATATCTGACTTATGAATGTGGAAATACTATTTTAATATTTCCCTTTCATACAACATATTTCAATAAGTAATGCTTTTTAGTACAGTATTTTTATAAACCCCCTTGCTATGTTTAGTGTGCAGTCAGCGAGGAGTAGTTCGAATAAGTCAAAGCACCACATTTACAATTTTAGTTAAAAACCAAAACCTCTTTGAGATATGTAAAATTATCACTTGGGGATACAGAACAATATTTATGATGATGCTTGGACCTTAGAATTTGTTTGTTGTTCTTTTTTTTCTTTTGTCAGGTCTGAGCAAATTTTTAAAATTCCATCTAAACAAGAAGAAACTCATATTGTTTCCTTAGGTAGAGTGCACTTTCATGTCTGTCTATTTACTGCTAAGTGTAAGTTTTGATCTCAGTTGCATCTGTGTGAATTGACTCACATTAAGATACCTTGGTTTCAGTACATTTAATTTATACTGCGAAACTGAGATCAGAATCTGACTCATTTAGGAAATCACTCTGTAAAGACTAAATTACAAACATAAAATTACCTGTAATTATTAATGTAGTACTGTTGCTTATGCCCTGTTTCCTTTTTCTCCTCCTCTTTTTTTTCTCCTGATATGTATCTTCTTAAAAGTGCCAATCAATGGTAAGTTGCCCATTTGCCCCATGGAAGAGATGTGGAGGGTTGGGAGAGTATGTGTCTCATAAAAATTTTAACCAGCCCACTGGGTTCTCCTGTTTGTTGGCTTGCATGTCAGTTGACATACAACATTCCATGCCTGATGTGATGGCTCATGATACCCTGTGGTCCTAAAGCATGTTCAGCAGCCAGTCAAGACATTTTTCCTGATCAGATGACCGTTTGCATTTGTCCTCTCGTAGTTTGTCTTCAAATGTTGTATCAGATCTACATTTCCATTGCAGTCCTAGCTTTATGAAACCATAAGCCATTTTGTGCATCTTTTTATTTTGCTCACTCCAAACATTTGCTCTAAATTTGCAGTGTAAAATATAGCACTTCAGTAATTTTAAGAAGAATGCAAGTCCAATTCATTCCATGGGACTTGTTGAAGTTTCAGAATGAAACTTCTACGCAGTTTAGAACCGAATGCCTAATTTAAAACCTGTTTGTAATCAGCCAGTGATATTTAAAACAATATTAGAGTTCGGACTGCTCTGCAATGCTTCCATTGTAGAACCATGGACTTTGCCTCATTCCAATCAGTCTTGCAATTTCCCTGTGTAAACTGCTCCATGGATTTACTGTTCTGTAGCCTTCACGGACAGAAGCAATACTGATGGTGTCAGATTTCTGCCATTCCTCTAGAAATCTGTGTAATTTATATTTCTACTAATTAGTGGAAATGAGCCAGTACATTATGAAATGCTCTTTCTTTTAGATGAAACTCACACGATGGTCAGTGACACAAGCAGCCTGGTCCAATCCCATACCTACAAGAAGCGAGATCCAGTGGATGTTCCCTACCAGACCGGACAGCTTCATCCAGCGATCCGCGTGGCTGACTTGCTACAGCACATCACCCAAATGAAGTGTGCAGAAGGCTATGGATTCAAAGAGGAGTATGAAGTAAGTGTCAGGTCTGATTATTACGTTTTCTGCATTGTTGGCTTTATCTGTCTGCTGCCTGTACCACAGAACAGGAAAAATAATTACTCAACCAAGTAAGACAGTGGCTGTGTGAGAGACGATACTGAATGGAAAGAATCATCTCTACAGTGTGCAAATTTTCTGATTGCAACCAGCCAGGATGAGGAGAGAGACATGGAAACCTTTCTTAGAAATCTTTGCCTAAATCTAATTGCATAAAGCTGGATATTAAAAAAAAAAAAAAAAGCCATCAGGTCCAGTAGTGCTGTTCCAGAACATGCTATGTTTTTCTTTTACTATTGAAGAATATAGGGTTTTTTCCAGTGTTCAACATCATAGTCTGTCTAATTACAGTTGCCCTGTAACACGATATTAGCTTGGAAATCAAGTTCTACAAGCAGTATTTCTTGGAATAATAGTATTTTTCATGGAGAGGAAGTGCACAAATCTTCAGAGAGGCCTGAAGGGCTATAAAATTTATTCTGTGGTGCCTGAACCATTTCCCACTAGCTGGAGGCTATCTCTAATCCTTATTATTTTTCATAGGAATTTATGGGCTGTCTTTTTTCCTTTTTTTTTTTTTTTTGATTCAACTTCTGTTTCTTCATTTCATGCAAGAGTGACCTGTTCCTCCCTGTTACCATCTTACTTTTAAATGCCATTGCCACTATATCCTGGCAAATACTATAGGAATGAGGCACATTGAACTGCAGATCTTGCCTTCCTTGTGAGAGTCTAAAGAATGCACCACTCCTCATCCGAATTGTGTATTTGAATGAACAGAGACTTACCATCTGAGTTCCTCTTCTAATGTGAGGGAGGATTTGAGACTTTAAAATCTTCAAGGTCCGATATTTTATTTTCTAGGGCATAAAAAGTGAATGTCCTTTGTCGACTTTTCCTTGCCTTTTAGCTCAGATTTTAAGAAGTTTATTCTTGTGAATGATTCTCACATACAGAAATACTCTAATATGGGTTGGTAAGATGTCTGCTGTGAGTAGTTTCCCACGAGATTACAGTTCAGTAGGTTAGAACCCAAAAAATAAGTAGCATAAATACTAATTCTTAGAGGAAAAACACCTAAGATTGATCTGCCAAGTTTGACTATAAACTGTCAAAGGAGTGTAGGTGAAATTGTGAGATAATTTCTGATTGGTCAGATAGGAAGATGCACACATAACAAGGGTCTGATCTGTAGATATATTTGAAACTGTGATATATGAAATACTCTGTTAATTCTTAGTACATTGTATGGACTGTGATCCAAGATGATGTGATTAGATCTAAAAAAACCCCAGTGTTTGTGTCATGTGGTCTAGGAAGCAAATAATGATCACCTGCAGCCCACCCCTCTGTTTCCAGGTGCAAGCCACACCTGACAGAGGCTGTATCTGCCTCTGGATGTGGTAGTGTCAATTTGTCCAGTGGAGGAACCTGTCCAAATTGCATTCCATCTGCAACCCAGTACACAGTCCTAAATTTCACCAGAGTGTGATAAATCAGAGGAACAGGTGTAAATGGCTCTTACTGTGATGTGACTCTGACATAGCCAGTGAGAAGTGGAATGATACAGATTCAATTTTAACTCTGGCTTCTCAAAGTAGAAGCCAGAAAAAAAGAATTAAAAAAAGAAAAGATCCTTTCTTGTTCTTTCACCTATAGAAAGAAAAGGGAGGAAGACAACTGGCAAAAGTCGTTTCCACCCTGCAGGGCAAGCACAGTTTCTCTTTCGGGCACACACAGGTGTGCACTGCCCCAGAGGCTCAATATACCATGCTTAAGTTTTAAAAGTAGGAACTAATGTATTCCCTGCTGTCGGTCCTTCAGGATGACTGATACAATTACTAGTACACTGTTGGGTTTTTTCAAGTGTGCATACTGCTTGCATTGTACAAGAGATGGTGGGTTTTGAAGTTTGTGCTTTGTCGTGCCAACTCCATGTTATAACAATTGATTAAATATGTAATTGTTTAAACTGGTATTTGTAGTATTAGACTTTCAAAGCCTATGCTTCAGGCCACTTGCAAAATCACTGATGACATTTTTTTTCCCCCCTAAAACGTAGAAAACAATTCATTCCCAGAAGCAGCTAATCACTTGTCAACTTTCGTTTGTGTGGCTGACTTAAACAAGTTTGTTCCTATGAGGGTTTTTTTTTTGTGCCGCTGTTGTTTAAAAATGATAGAATTGAAAATTCTTGTCTTTGGAAAAGATTTGCTCATCAGCCAAAACCTTTTATACCAGCATTAAGCCTAGAGGAAAGCTACAATTAATTTATAAAAAAAAAAGAAAAGAAAAAAAAAGAAAAGAAAAAAGGCGACTGTGAAATGGAATTTATAATGCAACCAATGACATGGCTTTTTTAACTACAGCAGATCAAATGATGCTGCTGAGAAACAGTTTCCAGGAAAATCACTTAATTTTTAGCTTAGCAAGCTGATGAATGGCACCCCATTACAGACAGTAGGTGTAGTCGTGACTAATGCTGGTAGATGCAATGTATTAGGGTGCAGTTTATTAGTAGTGGCAGGGAAGGGGGACTTAAAATACTGCAGCTGCATCTGAAAAGGTCCTCTTTATATACGGAAATTGTTTATAATCTGAATGAACCATAACTAGCCATATCTCTAAGTAGTTTTTTCCTCTGAACTATTGGTGGTTTCCCTCCATATGCAATGAAAAACTGCCCAATATATTCTAGCGCTGCTAAGATTGCAAATCTCTTTGTTTACGCTGCTGTCAAACTGATACTGTCCTCTTTACAAGGTTGCACTAGACAAGGGAAGAACTTTTTCCTTATAAATTATCAGAAGGATAACTGTCCAAATGAAAAGAGAGAAATAGTTTGGCAGGGGATTTGTTTTGAATGAAGTCTCATAGATGATTTTTGCTTTAACGAGACAGTAGGATTATATAGCCTCACCAGGGAAAGAGTTTGATTCAGGAGAAATTCACACAGGATTCACTCTGAAAATAAATCTGTTGAACTGAACAGAAAGTAAAGTAGCACATTAACCATTAGCAGCACTTCGGAGGAGTGCAAGGATACAGAGCACTTACTGTCATGCATAGTTATAAGTGCTTTAAAATAAAATTTAAAAATTAGGGCCACTATTCACAATAATTAGGGCTATAGTTCACAATCTCAGCGCATCTATGTAGTTTTAATTCCTGTTGGGTTCATGCACAAATTTTTGGAGTAGCATAACTGGCACAAAGGATAAAGGTTGAAAAATCATCTTTAAACAATGGCAGGCAAGTACTCAGTCACTCACTGCTCAGCTCCCCATCAGGATTACCCACTTGAGCTACTGAGTATCTTTAGCTGCCAATATACATGGGCTTGGGAACACCATGCTTTGCAGTATTGCGCCCTGTTGCTCTCCTTTTGGGAGGAGCTGAGATCCTTTAACTCTCATTGCTGGAAAGGCTTTGGTTGAATATCAGCAAGGAGACATCCCACAGCCTGGCCCTGTTGCTGTGCCGGGATGCGCGGAGGTTCGCAGAAGTTCCCGTTCCCCAGAGCAGGATCAGGCCCTGGCTCTTGGACGTAGTAGGCCGCCTCTGATTTTCTGTCTGGCTGTGCCTGTAGAACTAGAGCAAATACAGACGTGCCCTTAGCAGCACATCGGTAACAAGTTCACTGCCCGTTTTCCCATGTGTTTCTCAGGTGTGGAAATAACGTGGATATGTTTCTGTAAGCTGTGGACTCAAATGCAGACCTTCATTTGCGGCCTAGTGGAGTGTGAATGATTGGAAGGGATTGCACAGAAATCCTTAAACTCGGGGAAATTTCCACACAGCTAGGATGCAGTAGATCTTTAAAATCCTTTCTATCCCCTCCCAGACCCTTCAGAAAGGGGAGATTTGGTCTTGGTTCCAGCAATGTTAGACTGGCAGGATAACATCAGCCTGATTTCACATGCACCCCTACTCTAATTGTGTGTTATTTAAGCTGCTCCCTGATGCTACAGTGTGAGAGGGCTTTTACTGATCATGAAGGAGGATCACTGCTTCTCTCCTTTCTGCACTGCAGACACAGAATAAATAGAAAAGGAGGGTGAAAATGGTCCCTACTGTTCATCACTTCTTTCACCTTACACCCACTGCATTTTGGTTTAGACTCGCTAGCTTCCCAGTGCTTTACAATGTATCCTTTCACAAGAACCTCTCTCTGTCAAAAGTCCACAAAAACATAGATGCAAAGATGAGTTCATCTCCTTACTAAGCAGATTGACTAGGGTACTGGAGGCCAGCCTAACTTTGCATAGTTAGGACAGAATCAGAGAAATATATCAAAATCTTATAATTTTAAATAAGATTTATTTTTTACCCTATTTTTGAATCAGCAAAAATTGCTGCCTGTTCAGTGTAAATTGGTTCTTTGCCAAATTAAGGTTAGTTGACATAAGACAGTTTCAAATCGATTTCAGAGTGTCCACACAGGAGCTTGGACTGGTTTAACAGAATTGATTTAAAAACACACCTTTAATTAAACCAGTGCAACTTTGTGTAGATAAAGCCTTGCAAAATCAATTTCACATTATGTTCCATGACAGGGAGTTCTGAGCTTCCATTATCTCAAAACCAGAGGTTCCTTTGAAAAGCCAGGATTTGCAAAGGGTATCCTGCTCAGATCAGCCTCACATACTGTCACTAACAGGACTGTGTCAATAACAGAGTTTAAAAAAGGTTCCTGCGTCTAGCTTTAACTTTAAGGCCTTTCCCCCCACTGTCTCTCTTGACTTCCCTCTCCTCCCCTCCTGTCAAACACATCCTTTCTCAAGGTTTTCTGGCTGTTAACTGTTTCGGTGAGGAAGTGATCTTATACTAATATCATTAAACCAATACTGTTCCTAATACAGTTACATACTGTCAAGTTAAACTATGCTGATTATGCCCCTTTTATGCTGCATGGTCTGCACTCTGGGGGGTGCACAAATGTAGCTGTGTTAATCTCTAAATCACTGCAGTGAAATAGATGGATACCTATGAGGATACAGGCTCAGAGGGCCTATCAAGGTCAGGAACATGAAATATTTTATCTAATGTATGTTAAACAATTTGTTTCAGTGTAGCACTTTTTAGATCCTATTATAGTTTGGTAGAAGTATTTTTAAATAGGTTATGTGGTCATGGTCACTGTTCAGTTATACCTTGGGGGATTGTGGCCAAAGATGATCATAAAAAAATGGATAATTCGAAGAGGATTTGGAGGTGAGTGTTGAGAATAATTGGGGTCATGAAAGAAATCCCATCTTCATAGCAATATAGTAATTGAAATGGAATTTCAGAAGATAGGCAGGTAGATGTGCTGATAGTAAAAATAGTTTTTCATGCATACTACTGGCAAGTGAAATATCTCAGGTAAATAGAAAATGGTTTTAAGAAACACAATAGGAAAAAAAACTTTCTAAAACCATCAGAAATACAGATCTCCGGTTTCAGGGACAGAAAGTATTGCAGGCAAGCAGGAAATTGTTCATGGAGGAGGTTTACTACGTAGATGCCCAATTAAAGTTGTTTTCTCTAAACCACTGTTAGATAAATGTCTGACCTAGGACAGAAGTCTGATACAGTTTCCATTTTTTGCTGTCATGCAAAGGCATAACAGGCTAGAATCCTGTCAGTCCAACCCAGTCCTCCAGTCGCAGCTTTTCTTTCTCTTTAGTTCCAGCTAGAAGACAAATTTGCTGCCACATGACACTTCCAAACCCTGTGCTCCTGGGACCCTGTTCTGAGATCTTGAAAATAGTAGGATAAATAAGTATTTTGTTGACGTTATGTTGATAGAGCTACTGGCAGGACCCAGCTGGTGCTGCTTTTTTCTATACATGTTCCTTGTGACTGCAACTGGCCTGTCTCTCCTCCAACCTGTACATTTTATCATGCCTTTTTCTCTGATTTTATTTGATATTCTGCAGCACCAGCTGAGACAGTCAATACCACAATCAGTGCAGGTTATTTTCTGTCCTACAAGACACAAATTACGAAGAAAGCAGAAAGAGTCTGGAACATTGGGTGGGAATGGGGGCATTAGTCCACAGTGTAGATACATGAAGGATAACATCTGTGTCCTCCAGAACTGAGAGCAGGTAACTGTTTGTCTCTCTTTTTTTTGTAATAATGCTAAAACTCATTGGAGATTGTAAACATAACAGAAATAAAACCAGAAGTAAAATAGTGGGAATTTGTCCTGTGAACATGGTGTGGGAAATTACTGGAAATACTCATCTGTAGAGATCATAGCTATCGTTTTTTGTGAAGTTTCATCTGATTAGATGGGTCTCAGAACAATCACCTGAATGCCAGATGAATGTTTAATCTTTAATACTGTAAAGTTGCAGTGGTCTGATTATAGGCATAGATTATTATGTAAGTGTTCTCTCCCATGGGCAATGAAGGATAACCGCAACTAATGGTGATATAAAGGTCCTTTATGTAAGACGGGTATTTCTCCTTTATCAAAGGACTCTGTTCAGAGTAAAAGTTTCTCCAGATTGACATGGTACCTGCTGCAGTCTTCCATGAATCCCAAGTAATTTGTTCCTACTTGGGTTTATCCCAAGCTCTTAGATATTAGAAACCTTGTCAATGGGGAGATCATATGCAGGGATCAAAAGCAATAGTAAGAATGAGCAGCTGCCATGTCCATGAAGTATGTTTTGGTTTGGAAATCCTAAGGTACTACAGACCAATACTAAATTGTTTAAATAAAGTCATCCCAAACCAGGAACTACTTTCACTAGTAAATAGCCTATGTTATTCATGACACAACTTCCCAGTGCATGCAAGATCTATGTAATTCTTTAATATTAGTCTTGTAGCAGAACCTTTGACTTCCTGTTCTTGATGAGCAGGAATCAGTTGTCAACAGTTTTAGCTGGATGGAAGTTAATAGGAGTTTGTTTGAGGCTTTTTCTGGTTCAGGGGAGAGACAGTTAGTTTGCCGAATGTCTGTTGGTGTGTTAGCCAGTTTTATGCCATTCTGACCCAATCCTTAATAACTGTGAAATTCTGTTTTTAACAGATTTCAAATGTATGAGAAGTGGTGTGTCACAGTGCTTAATACCACTCATGCAACACTGCCCTATGTTGCAGTGTGGCTAACTGCCCGGTGATCAAGGTATCCCAGGACATTCTAAATCTCACTCTTTCCTTCTCCCACTCTTCCTAAATGCCTTCTCCTCCAGTTTAAATAAAAGTGCATGCATATGCAGAAACAGCTTTCTAATTTGTTTTTGTTTAAGCAGGTTTAATTAGAATTTATTCTTAACACAGATTACAGATTTGGGCAGGTCATGGCTTCATTAGAAAGGCTTTGGGGTTTTATCTGTTTGAATAATAAAATTGCAGAGGTGTATAGACTAGAATGCTTCTAATATCCTTAGGATTACTCTCAGTGGGGTGTAGGCAGCTGTTTGTTCATGCTGTGACACGGCTATTTTTGGTACTGATCAGTCTGTGATTTACTTGGTATGAATGTCCTGGTTTTTTCTTCTTCTTAGTAGCCTGACAGTCTGAACCGAACATGGTCTCAGGCAGCAGGGATGCCTAACAAGAACAATGATGCCAAATCAAGCCCAATGTTTTTCTCCATCTGAGTCTGCTCGACTCTGTCTTGCATGGAAAGTTTAAACTGTGTCCTAAGGAAAGCCTTGTAGTTTTTCAGTGCATCTTTCATGACCTTTCTATCCCTGTAAACAGTTAAAAAAGAGACTGCTGGTATTGATCCACTCAGAACAGTGCTGGGCCACTCAAAGTCGTGAGATACAGATGTTTAAGCTGATCAATTGGATGGATAAACTGAATGCAGGGTGTTCTTATATAGGAGGTCTGGCAGCTATTTTAATTGTCCTCTGCCCCTATAGTCCTAGTATATGTGGTAGCAAACATATGAATGAACATAAAATCTTTCAGCAATAAAAAAATGGGCTGTAACCTCTCAGTTGTCATGATCCTGAAGATTCCCTGGGAGTCTTTTCCATGTTCAGATATTTAGGAGAACTTAATTTCATATTTCAGCATAGCTGGACTGAAAACCAAAAAGTAAAGCATGTGATTCCACGTGTACTGGACACACTTCCAAGTGCAAACGAACTGTGGCCTGCACTCTGCTGCCAAAGGAAATCCAAAAAATGCTTCAGAGATATCAACTGTGACATAGCATTTGGCTGCCTTTGACCCCAGTTCATACTGAAATTCCAGCATGTTGGCGCAGCAGCACTCATGGGCAGCGTGACTCCATGCCGGCCACAATAGTCCACTGGCAGCCTCCACTCTCCATTAGAGTTCTGCACTGGCCATATGGGACTGTTAAAGGGTGAGCAGGTTCTTCTCATCACTCCCTGTCTCTCCCATTGACAAATCAGCTTATGGATGGGAACCGGGGAGTCTCGGTTGGTGCAATATTTTTACCAGTGCACCATTGTGGTAGTGAGCAGCACCTGTTGTTCTTCAGCCTTGAGCAAGCCCACAACAGAAGGTTCTTCCAAGGGACCGGACAAGATAGACAGCATTTAATTTTATCCATCTCAAGGGAAATTAGTCCAAAAGGCCACCAGTACCCTTTTGGGTCATCGAAATACCCTCCCCAGAAGTATTCTATGCCAAGGATGCACGGACCAGTAACAATGGGACAATTTTCCCAGTCATACCCAGTTGTGACTCTTCAGCTTCATCCTGTTGGGATCTCCCTGTCACTCCAGCAATACAGATGGGTTCTGCACATTTATGGCTGGATGACATTAGGGTACACTGTACACCGGTGTTCACTGGAGTGTTTTACTCCTGTGGATCTGATGTGCCAGGCCATTGGACCCACACAGTCCGACAAATACAGTTGTCCCTCTCCTCTACCTGGCTGAAGGCAGGGCCCTTCTAATCCTGTTCATTATTCACTTCTTGCAAAAATGACTTGGAAGTCCTTTGAATAGGATCATAAGTGTGATCATGCCTTCCACTCACTCAGGGGAACTTCCCACTGGAAACTGGAGTGGCATTTTCCCTCGAGGCATCACATTTTGTGATTGGCCTCCCTACTTCTCATTCCAGGCTACTGGCCCCATTATCCCAGCATCGGAGGAGCTGAAAATGTTTTCACATATGTCTCAGGATTAGGGATTGAGTAATTACCCCTGGGTCTGCTTCTTCTTCCTCTCATTCTCATGATGACCCTGGTTCATCATCATCTCCTACTGAGCAAACTGATTTCTTTGTGTATTTCTTTTCTGTATAGGGGTGACTGATACTAGCACAGGTTGGTTTTTCGGTTCAGCTGCAGGGTCTCTTGCTGGGCTTGGAGTGGCTGCAGTGCCTACAGTTTTGTGGTCAGATCCAGAGACCTTCTCTTCCCTTTGAGGGCACTGAGTAGTGTGGAACAGAGCTCAGTAGGCATGGGCCAGGCCCCAGCATGTTGGAGTGATTTGATCCTCTCTGGAATTGCCGGGGTCACAGAATGCTTTTTCCAAATAGTCAGATTCTTCAAGATTCTGCACTTGTTCAGGGACGAGGTTCGAAAAGACTGGAGGTGTCCACCTTCCTAGGCATTTGCCCATGCTATCCCACACAGCTTCCCACTCATAACTATCCACACTCTGGGCAGATCTCTGGGTGGTATTTTAAAACAGTTGTTTAACCCTAAACAAGACCTGAAATGCATTCAGGAGGCATAGCAATAGGAACATGCTGGTCTGAATATCCCAAGGATATTAAAAATTCTAAAGAGCTGTTGTAACTAGCGGAGAAGGGGAAGGTGAAGGTGTTGTGTTCCCCCTGTCTCCCTCATAGATTGGTTCTCTGCAGAGCAAAGGTAGAGAGTGTGATTAGTAATTCCCAGGAGATAGCACCCGAGGTGCAGAAATGATAGCAATGCTGTATACACAAACCAAATCATTCTCATGGTCAATAAAGTTATCTTATCATAAGTGAGTAGTACACAGTGCTGTAAGAGGAACATTTTCCTCCAGCTCCCAGAAGTGATAAACAGCACCACAGAGAATACATAATGCAAGTAAAAACTTAACAGGACACAGCCACGCAAACAATACTACCTTGTGACCAGAGATTTTTAAACTAATGAATATTTATAATGAATTTTTTTCAACATGCTCTAGTCAGATCTGTCCATATCTCAACCCTTCTTACCCCACGTTAGGTGCGAGAAGGACTGTTGTGGTTTAACCCAGGCAACAGCTTAAAGAACCACACAGCCATTTGCTCACTTCCCACCTGCCAGTGGGATGGGGGAGAGAATAAGAAAAGTAAAAGAAGTAAAACTCATGGGTTGAGATAAAGGCAGTCCAATAGGAAAGAAAAGGAAGACCCTAATAGTAACAATAATAATAATAATGATAAATTCTACAAAACAAGTGATCAACAGCAGTTTCTCATGAACCAAAGCAGATGCTCAGCTACTTCTCAAGCCACCCCACCTCCTGGCCAACCCCCAGTTATATACAGAGCATGATATGATATGGTATGGAATATCCCTTTGATTAGTTAGGGCTGTGTGCGCTCCCAGCTTCTTGAGTGCCCCCACCTTTGTGTTGACAGTCCAGTATAAGATGCTGGAAAAGTCCTTGACTGCTTGGCAACAGCTAAAAACATCAGCCTGTTATCAACATTATTCTCATCCCAAGTCCAAAACAAAGCACTGAACCAGCTACTAAGAAGAAAATTAACTCTCTCTCAGCTGAAACCAGCACCTCTGATGCTATTCCTGGTCCTTAATGAAGTCTACTGAACGATTTAAAATGGAATCATTTTCGCTGTTGGATATAATTTTGTGGAGGTGCCTCTTGTCTGTCATTGTCCCATGAAAATAAAGTTTTAACCTGCTTTAGAAAGTTGTGGGTTTTTTCCCCATCTTGTGTCCAGCTGCCACAGCAGTCTTTCCAAACTTGTTTTAATTTTGCTCCCCTTTTTTCTGACCTATGACTCCCATCATTAAAGTCTTCTGTTTTCTGAAGGCATTGCAAAATCTTCCTCAATTCATACTGGAAAGATTTGTGGGCATGTGCAATGTGAAATTGGAGCAATCAAAGAAATACCTTCCAAGTTCCACTGATTGCTGTAAACTTTGGCACCAAGCGGATCTTTGGAAATCCAGTATCCGCATCTGATAAGCCCAAGTAATTAGCACAGGGCTTGCACAATTTTAATGGAAAGAATTTACCTTTGCCATTTTACTGCTTCTTCTTGTTCAGATGTACACAGAGGTACATGCTTATGTACCTTATACAACCCTCACACATCAGTATTTTAGCATGTGAAATCTGTTGCACCATCTTTCCGCTGCCTGTCTTGTCTTCCTCCCCTTCGGCTGCCACAGGTTGAGAAACACTCGAACTGTACTAAGCAGACTTCTCAGGATGCATTTTACTCTGGTTGTCTGTCATTTGTGCTGAGTGATCTTGCTACTATGCTTTTGCTAGTGTCAAATCTATGCTCTTTCTGCACCTTTTGAAATTAAGGTTTAGTTTCATATTTAGCCACTCTGTGAGTCATTACAGGCTGTTGAGCAGCAGGGTGAGACCACTGAACTTAATTTCACTCATAATGTGAGTTTCCAGAGGGAAATCCATGAGAATGGCTTTAATCGTCACAGCAATATGATCACAGAATGGAAGAACATTAGGAGTTGGAAGAGACCTCAAAAGATCATCAGGTCCAACTCCAACCAGAGCAGGATCACCTAGACTAAATCACACAGGAATGTGTCCAGACGGGTTTTGAATGTCTCCAGAGAAGGAGACTCCAAAAGATGATAGGTTAAAAGATGATAGGTTAAACTTTCTAAATGCTAGTGACAAGTATGATTAAAAGGAAAGAGTTTTTGAAACATTGCAGGCTATATACTGTGTATTTGCTCCAGGCTGACTTATTAATTATTAAAATAAGACATTGAATATTTGATCAGAATCCGTAATCCCTTCTTCAGTTAACATATTATTTACTTTTAAAAACTGCTGATGTACTATCCTTTTCCCATTTCACCTGCAAAAATGAATTGGTCCAATTTATGTGCGCAGAATAATATATTGTGCTTTAATGTTCAAGATATTATTCATTACTTCCTACTCATATAAGCTTCCTTACCTCCTTCATATTTTATTAGTGCCCTTTAAAAAGACATAAAAAAATCAGTCATGTAGTTATTCAATTTTAAATTATGCAAGTGGTGTTAAATGCAATTATAATCTATTCTTTATTAATTATATATACACCCTATGTTTTTTCCATGGATTGTATTTATTCACTACAAATAATTAGGCATTTTAGTCCATTGCTGGTTTCATGACCAGAGCATTATTATTGGCTGCTTGTAAAGTGAGAGGACCACTTCTCAAATCAAATTAGCATAATTTAGCTATTAGGAGTTTTCATTTAGCAGCAGTTTATCCACAGCATACCTAAAATATGCATTATTTTCTATAATGCATTTGTTTTAAATAAGTTAAAATAGCCATTATAAATTTTTCAGGAAATGAAAATTTGTATTCTTATGTAGCCTGTGGCTCAGGTATCTTTTAAAAAGTTTTCTAACTGGAGTACAAGACTTCTTACACAATTCCTGTAGTGCTTTAGTAATTCTCCTGTCAGTGGAACAGATGATCAGCATTTTCTACCAGGAATGATTTTTTATAACAACATACTGAACTGATGGGCCCAGAAGATTCTGTGGGAACTGTTAAGTCCACTGAAAATCTGGCGGGTCGTAGTTGGGCAGACAAGGGGGTTATAAGCAAGCCTCCTTTCTCTCCTGCTGGGTTCCTGCTATAGCCACTGTCTCAGCGTGATAGCTGCTTGCCAAGTTGTCAGGCAGGAACTCGGTGATACCACTGCCTACACTCTTGTGGGGCTACTGTTGTTCTCCAACTGCTTGGCTCTGCATCCCTCTTACTAATTAGCAGTTGCGTCGTCCAGTGTCCTCAGCTAGTCATCCAAAAGGCAAAATGCATGTAGCCTGCCAAACAGCCAGGAGAAGAGATGGGCAACTTGGTCAGGAAGAGACAAAGATGAGCAGGGCAACTGTGGAATAAAATTGTCACCCCATCCAAAGCTGATGGGAAGACTGGAGTACTCATGAAAACAAAGCATCCCAGGAGGTGGGCAAAGCAGGCTGGCTTCAGTAACTTGTGAAATACTGGCAGTGAGAGCCAGTATTTCAGAAATGGCATGATGGCAGCATCCACCATGTAAATTTGAGTTAGTGGATTTGCATCTCAGCTCAGGACTGATGAAAATTCATAAAATTGACACTTCTTCACAAGACAGAAACAGCCGACTGGAGCCGCTTGCCACAAATCCACTCAGAAGAGCTTACAGGTTTAGGCTTACAGCATGATTCGGAGTCCAAGGCAGGGGAGACCTTAAGCATGTGTTTGGGTCCAGTTGGTTTTTAAAAGGTCGTAAGGGACTGTTTTAAATTTTATTTTAAAATATGTTCTTTCCTGGTTTACATTTTACCATTCACTTAAATGGAAGCAACACCAGGCGCATCAGACATGTTCATGTAGTGGGGATGAAGCTTGAGTATCTGTCCACCAGAACGGTGCAGTTTCTTCCCCTTGAGATCCTAAAACAATTCATGACTGACAGTGCTCTGCTTTGGTCTGTGGAAAAAAACCAGATAGTGTGTATTAATTAAATGCAGGATAAAATGGCCACTACCAGCTGAGCTCAGTTATTGCCTGCCTAGCTTTCGGGTGCTTGCCTGTGCCATAGTAACTGCTTTTAATACATAACAGAAAAGAAGCTCTTTTATCTACAAGTGAGAGGTCTGTCTCTAAGACACAGGCTATCTCCACTCTTACACCACACACCAAAAGGAGATAAAAGAAGTGAGGACCTTCCTTGATATGCAGGCTAGGGCTGTTCTGAGCAGACATAGCTGTGGCTGCTTTTGGCTAACAAAGACAGCCTGCAGCAAAGGGGGTCCATTTTTTAGTGAAATTACAGATTTTTGTCTCTGTCCTACCCAAACAGTGACAGGATTCCCTTCTGAATAGAATGTCTCCTAGTGCTTGCTCTGGGATGGTAGAAGCTTCCATGCAGTCTGCAGTGTTGATTACTGAAGTAAGCATAAAGCTTTAGTGTGTGATTAATCTGGGTGAAGGCAACAGGAATATGTTGCCTTTGATGCTTAAATATTTGGCTCTATCACAGAGCTTAGAGTTTTGACATGAAAATATACTACCATTCAGATTTTTACAGTAAATTCCTGCACATGAGCGATTGCCGTGCTTTTTCCTTACCAAGAACGATGACAAAGCAACAGAATTCCAATATGCCATAAGAAATGTTGAAAATGTAGGTTAGATCCTATATCCTCAAAGAACAGTAAAAGCAGCCATCTCCAACCCCACATGAATAGTTGGGAAAGAAACAAGATGATTTAAATAGATGAGGAAAAGCTTGGAGTGCAAGCTTTTTACATTTTCATGCCCTTCCACGATCCTCTGAATCTAAGCATGACTGTCAAGTTGAGACATATGCTTTTTAATCTTGAGAAAGACTGCATACAACAGTTCTTCAGTCTTTTGTGATACCAGTATTGCTCTTCCAAGTGCTGTCAACCATTATTCATTGCCAGAAGGCTTTAGTGCATTGTTTGCCCAAAGAGTATTTCAGATCATCATCCTCTGCATTATGCTGTGATATCAGCTGAGCTTTTGTTCACTTAGCCTTGATTTTTATCTGCTCCTGTTTCTATTTGTCATTGGTGTCTCTGGTCATGTTGGACAAATAGCTACAATAAACCTCTGCATTTTCAGTTCATGGTTTTGCTCATTCCCCTATTCGTACTTCAGCTTTGATGCTCCGTGCAACACTGCTGTACACAGCTTCTGTAAGACTGGCAAAATAAACTATGCAAAGATTCTTTGAGTAAGGAAATCCTTAAAGTGGCACAGGGCCACTTTATCAGCTCCACTACCAAGTCTCTACCTTGATTCCAGGATAGTGAAATATCACTCATTCCTGGCTGCTGTAATACCCCCTTAGGATATTCTGAGCTGTGCCAGAGATCAGTGTTACTTCTGCAATGCTAACACGATTATTCATTATTCCTTATAATGTAGGGAATCGGGAGCGCCCAACAAAGCTATCAAGCAGTAGGTTTAAAGTGAACAAAAGGAAATATTTTTCACACAGCACATAATTACATCGTGGAGCTCATTGCCTCAAGATGCTGTGAAGCCAAAATTATAAATGGGTTCAAAAATGGGCTAGACAAATTCATTATTAAACACAATGGCTGTGTGCAGTCTCTGGCTGAGGAAGAGATTGCTCAGGAAAGCCATTGATTGCTAGAAGCTAAGGGGATATGCTGGGGAAAAAGCCACTCTCTGTTTGCTCTGTTTGTCATACTTTTTCGTAAACATCTGCTACTAGTCCTGTCACAGAAAATACAATGGCTTGTATGGACCTCTGGTTTGACCCAGTGTGGCTGTTAACAGACATAAAGAAGAAGAAAATAAATCAGTGCTTCTGTATATACAGAGCAAACAATGTGATGTGAAATGGTAATTTTTAATTTTTTAATTTTTTTTTTACCTACTTGTAGTCAGTTTCATGGCATTAACATCATATAAAGAACACAAAGAGCTTTTTAACTTAGCTAGCACCCGTGGTCCTTTCTACTTCTTTTACTTTAGGAGCTGCTCTCCTGATCCACACTCTTGCTGTTGGACTGGGAAATGCAGGATAATGACGCTGCAAAGGGAAGGAGAAAAAAAAAAGAAATTCAGTTGTAAAATGTTTTTATTTAAAATGCATGCAGCTGCTGTGCTACAAACTAATCCTTGAGCCTTTATTCTGAGCAGTGCTTTATTCTGCAAAGAACCTTGTGTACATTAATTAGGCACTTCCAAGACAGTAGTATTACTTACAGTATGTAGAGGTAGTGGGATTAAACTCCTACTGTAGGCAATAAACCACTTCTTGCCTTTTGGAGAGCAAAAGGGGGGCAGTTGTATGAATTTCGGAATTAAACAGGTTGAGCTTCCAAACCACACCATAGCATTTGCTTTGGTTTTGTGCTGGGGAAAACAGCACAAAACAGTGTCTTACTGCTTTCCTCGCAGTTTTATACACATTTCAGTTTTACCACTGACTTCTTAATTATCTCTTCTTTTACAACATCACCAGCTTGAATTTTACGTTTTGATGGTTACATTGTGAATCAAGTCTATAGAACCGACAGTAGGGAGAACTTACAAAAACGCTGGAATCCAAGGAAAATCACAGAAATCTCTCATGCTTTTTATATGTTTAATTGTAGATCTGCTTAGAGATTGACATATTTTCCCTCCATTTGTCAGTTCTTTGCACAGCACTTGTGTTTGTTTTACTTATGTTTACAAAGCATATGTATCTGTGGCACACAAAGAAAGCCAAAAAAGGCCATGCTGTCTGCAGCATTTAGGACTTTCTACAAAGTTTAACTGGTTTGTGGATTGCTTTTTTTGTTGTTGTTGTTACTGAGACTATGTATTTGTTATTTTCGGTGACATTTTTTCAAAACACTATAATTCTGCCATCAATCGATATTTAAACATTGCTGAGTAGAAGGACAGCCTAGCTGGGAAGCAAATGTCTTTCCTGTTGACATAACTGGGAGTATGTTTTCTTTGAGCTCACTTATACTACAGCAGAATTGCCTTACATCCCTTATAAGGGATTTTTTTACAAGGGCCGAGAAATGAGTGAAACTACTGAACTTTTGTCTAGCTACACACTGACACAGAGGTCTGGTTGTGCTTACTCAGAAGTACTCCCTCTGATACCTGGAATCTTCCTCACAGATAAAGTTTTACCTTTCACTACATCCCCTCCTAGGTGTGGGGACCTCAGTACTCATCTGCTGACTGCCGCAGGAGGGTAAAGTGAGTTAGCTATTACAGGAGTATTTGAAAGCACAGAGATAGTGTGGAAGAGTGATTCTGCCTTCAGTGGAGGTGATGCTATGCAATATGTAAGGTATGCTACAGTTTTTGTGTTGCCTTACTTGGTCCAGCCCAGACCTACCCTGCATCTCACCCAGGTTCTGCCATTGCTACCTCTTTCTCCTGAGTGCAGTGGGCAGGACGGCACTCTTTTCAGCCAGGAAGCACTCTTCTTTTTCCCCCAGAAAAACAGTGGAAAAGATGTGACTGGAGGGGTGGGATGTGCAAACAACTGTGGAAGTATATTAGGGTAGTGATTCTGTGTCTCTGGGATTGGAGGAGGAAAGGTCACCTGTCCATGTGTCCTATTTCCCAGTTTTTCAGAACAGCAAGTGTCAGAGTCCATGGAAACCTGACTGACTAATCTAGAAGTTCAATAGCAACATGATTTTTTTAGTGTCATGAAAGATCGGACTGGTCCTACCCATGTGACTGGTTTAGAGTAGAGGAGCAGTGTGGTGGAGTGTTCAAGCACAGTAGTGCAATATTCCAAAAAAAAAAAAAAAAGCAAAAAAGGTTGCTTTCCTCTCTATATCCATGGGGGGAAAGGAAACAAATATGGTATGATATACTATATACTATTTTTAATGCCGCTAACAGACACCACATTTTTAAAAGCTGAAAAAGCATGTGCATAAAGCAATGAAGTACTTCATTCACCATACAGTTCTGCCCATGCCTGGGAAGGTTTCAGCATCTTCTAATGACAACCAGGAAAGTTACATTGGTTAATGCCCAAACACAAGTTTGATCTGGTACCATCAGATCAAGTATTTTATATTTCAACTGACAGAGCAAGTTTAGATGCTGGCTATTATGTCTGCAGTGAAGTTACCAAGACTGATAACTTTTACCTTCAGCTACCTAGTATGAAAAAAGCTAACCATTATTTTTGGGGGTATTGTCTCAGATATGCTTTTAAACATATTTTCTTGCAACTAAGATGTAGCTTACAGAGGTTGACGTAGGACTAGGCAGGGAGCCAGAGTGGGACAGGGGACCACAGTGACAGATTTGCACTAAATCCAGGCAGTTTATAGCTACTAAAAGGCTTCCTTGGGAACTTTAAGTGTTGTTAGCAATGGGATACTGTAAATGTGGCAGAAAAGCAGAGTTTAAGGTTCACTAAGCCTGAATCAGTTTTACTGTCTTTTACTAACTTGACTACTTTTACCATCCCAGTGTCCCAGGAGCATATTTTGTTTTGGGAGACAACTCTTTTCTTGTAACTTCTGTTAGATAATTTCAGGAAATTTCATGTTTTGATGCAGTTTGGGCTGAAACCTTATTTTAAAGAATATCATGTCCCATGTCCAGCATATCACTAGTATCAGGAGGGTGTGCTAATCACTGAGCTGTCAGGTTAAATTCCAGTAAGACAGTCTGCATTGACATAACTCCTTTTTCCAGTATTAAAAGAAACAGGAACGTGGTATGCAATTCCAGGCTATGTTTCTGGAAGTTGTCAGTAGAAACAGATATGCTGCTCTACTGCTTCAGGTTTAATGCTGATGGCCCTCAGGGATTTTTCCAAGACCTATGGAAAGAGAATGTCACAGAATGGCTGAGGTTGGAGGAGCCCTCTGTAGGTCATCTGGCTTGACTGCCCCTGCTCGATTAGGGCCACCCAGAGCTGGTTGCCCAGGATCATGTTCCGACAGCATTTGAATATCTTCAAGGCAAGAGGCTCCCTGAGCATCCTGTGCCAGTGCTTGGTCACCCTCTAAGTTAAAAAATGTGTTATTCAGAGGGAGCCTCCCATGAGAACCTCCCCCTGAGCCTTCTCTTCTTCAGGCTGAGCAGTCCCAGCTCTCTCAGCCTTTCCTCACAGGAGAGGTGCTCCAGTCCCTACATCATCTTTCACTGGACTCTGTTCATGTCTCTCTTGTACTTGGGAACTCAGAACTGGACCCACTGGTGTAGCTGTGGCCTCACCAGTGATGAGCAGAGGTGAAGGATCACCTCCCTCAACCTGCTGGCAGCACTCCCTAATGCAGCCCAGGATACCATTGGCCTTTTTTGCCACAAGGGCACATTGCTGGCTTAGCTTCATCCTGGTGTCTCCCAGGTCTCCCAGGTTCTTTTCTGCAAAGCTGTTTTGCAGCCAGTCAGACCCCAGCATGTACTGGTGCTTGGGGTTGTTCCTCCCCAAGTAAAGGACGCTGCACTTCTCCCTACTGAATTTCATGAGGTTCCTACCAGCCCTGTTGAGGTACCACTGTTTGGCAGCACACCCCTCTGGCATATCCATCAGTCCTCCCGTGTCTGTTGCTGCACACTCGCTGAGGGTGCAGGCTGCCCCACCGCCCTGGTCATTAATGAATCCGTTAAAAGAAATGGGGCCCAGTACTGGCCTCCCTAGCACTCTGTTGTGACACTGTATGTCCTCCCTAATGCACCAGCTGGAAGTCTGGTCCCTGCTGAACTGACGTTTCTGAATCTCATAGCGGTGAGTCTTCCCCTGCTGTTTAAGTGGGTGTTTGTGACAAAGTTGGGACATCCACCAAGTGCTGGGACTGGAACGCTTCGGTGCCAAGTCCCTCTTGTCCATCTATCTCACTCTTCATAATTTTCTCTGGTTCCCTTGGCAGGATTTGGCACGTAGAGTCTAACAATACTTTTATTAATAAGAAATCTGATAAATATTGACTTTATTGGATTCTTTTAAACAACTAGTAATTGGTTTAATGAGAGACAGATGCCTGGAATCTTTGTATTGTCTTGTAAGGGAAATATTTATATAGAGACTCAAATTTTAAAAAGTTTTGTTTTATGGAGGGATGGAGAGAATAAAGGCATCTGCTGCTATTCAACAGAGCTTTTATAATGTTGGCTTGCCTCAATTAATCTAGCTTGAGTGCAGCGTTCTAATGAAAGGAAATGTAGAATAAAAATGTAGAGCTGCAATGTATATAAATCTTGAAGTGTCCACGGAGAACTGATAAATGGCTGTATTTTCCTCGGTTTATGCAAAAGAGAAAATGAAGAAGCAGATTGCAAAAAGCAAAATTATACATCAAGTCGTTAAACCTCAATCTTCATTACTGAAGAATTGTTTTGATAGTCAGCAAGATCAGAGTCTGAACAAAAGAGTGGTTAGGTAACATGTTCACAAGGGTCCTGCAGGTAAGGAAAGAATCCACAGAACAATGTCATAGGTGGGATCTAAGTGCTGAACTATCCATTATTCATTTTCCTTTCTTAAAGCTGCAAATTTAAGCAATATTTTTGCACTACTTTGTCTGTATGACTAACCCTGTATTTTTTTAAGTTTCCTACCTCATAATCCATTTGTGTTACATCGTAACTTTTCAATTAGTTCCCTTACCCCATGAACAACTCACCTTCGTATCCTCATCATTTTGTCCATTGGTAAAAAGCTTGTTCTGTCAAATGAGGTCACTTCCCCCCTGCTTTTTTCTTTTTTCTTTTTTTTTTTTTTTTGGGGGGGGTGCTGTTTACTGCAAATACTACATTTGGTTCATTAGTTTGCTATACTGTGCTCCTACTTGTACATAGCAAGTGTGAAACTACCAAACTAGAGTAGAGAGAGACATCCTTGTTGCCCAACGAGTAACCAAAGGCACCCAAAGTGCCATCTCCATCTTCATTCCTGGATATGGACTTCTTTCTGTTTGGTGGTCCAAGATTTTCACTTGCAGGGTATGTTCTCTGGATGTATGCTGTGTGCGTGATAAATAATTGCACTGGGATATTCAGAGATCCCCATTGTACTGCGTGAGGTCAGTACAAGTTTTGAAGACTTCTCAAAGCTCTTTGAAAGTTTATTTCTCAGGCCTCAGGAATATCCTAGCTGATTACATGGAAATAGACTTGGACAATCCAAGTGTCTGTTGATAAGCTCCTGTGGATACATGCCGTGGTGAAACTGTCACTTGTGTACAGTGTGTTTGTACTTATCCATCGGCAAAATTCTAGTACCCCATATCTGATGTTAGCTTAATGATGCAGAAGTGTTGCTTATGTGACTGTCTTTAGGGACAGAAACCCTTATTGCCCCTCCCTCATTGTTAGCCCAGAGTACTTCCACTTCACTTGAACCATTAGCTGAGTCTGGGCCATTTGAGTAGCCTGTGATGCCACGTATTCTATGTTTGAATAAACTGTCTGGTTTGAATCCTGGTTGATAAATTGCCGCAGGCATACCTCTCTTGGAATTCAAAAGTGCTGTTTATACATCTCAAGCATCAAAACAGAGCAGCTCGGGATGGTGAGCTGCTGCTGATCATTAGTGTGCCTAACCAGACATCCGTCATTCTAACAAGTAGTCTTGGGGCTGCATGGAAGCTCTGCTGTCTGTCAGCATGCAGCAGGCATGCTAAAAATGATTAGGTTAACAATTGACAGCAACACTTGTCATCATTGTCAATCCCATTACCACTGCTACTATTTTTATGCTGATTATGTACTCTTAAATACTCAGTATTATTCTTTCAAGAGTTTCTCAGAGAGGTGTGGAGTCATTTCAGACCAACAGCATTTTTTTTTAATATTGATACTCACCCACTCCTTCCCGGTAAGTGTGTAGTTGTCCAAAACGAGGATGACTGTCAGGAAGGAGCCACAGTATGTGAGCCTGCAGAGGGATGTCTGGGAAAAGGCACCACGACTTTAAGAAGCTAGAGTGAGGAGTTTGGAATAGTGAAGTAGCAGCAGCTCCCATCACTGTGGAAGCACTCAGCAGCTCTACTGTGACCCCGACTACTGTTTCCCCAGAGCAGAACAGTGTGGCGAATGACAGGCGCAGGGACTGGATGCCAGCCAGGAAAAGCGGGAAGTAGACACATGGCTTTAGATAGAAGGAGATCTTTTTCTTTAGAACAAGGAAAATGCTGGGCTACAAGTCAAGCCTAGAGGAATGAATAATTACCTTTATATATGCTAGCAAATAGTGTATTTGCAGAGCAGACATCGAGGCACCAAAGTTTCCTGTGAAGATCAAAAAATGTAATGAAACAGCACAATGAAGTGCTATCTTTTTTTTTCAAAGGGCATTGCAATTTGACCTTTCTTTATTTTAGTCTACCCTACTACTCTTAGTTCCCTTTAAAGTACTATCTTATCCCCTAAGGAAAACAACAGTGTGCAAAATATTTGTGTTCCAACTGTGCACACCAGTGTACTCTGTCTTCTATCTTGTAGTTTACTATGATGTCAGTGTCGCCCTGTAGCAGAATTAAAACCTTATTATGTGAGCTTTGTTTCTTATCTTCTATCCAAACTATATTAAATAGAGTGGCCTAGATATTCTCTCGAAAACCCTTGAGGCTCACTTAGTGAGCAAAATCTGAGGGGTGTTTTATCACTTCTGAAAGGTTAGATCAGCTGTGTGTACATTACAATGTGGTTAAAGATAGGAGGGGTTTTGTTCATTTCTCAAATTCAACATTTGTTTGCTTTTGCTTTGTTACTCCACAAGTTGTTTTCTTGTGCTTGGGGGAATTTTATTACATGCAAGGATTTTCCGAATTATGTGGCTCCAAATCAGAAAGAGTTTGTCTTTACAAGGGATTTGAAGATGTTGTCAGGTTTTCTATGGTTGGGTCAGCTGATAATTTAAAGAGTCAGGCCGTTCTTGTGAATTCTGAGCTCAGCACACTGTCTCAATTACAATGATTTATTCAGATAAAATCAGGCAAAAATACTACTGGATTAACTAGAAATGTGTCAGAAGTCAGCTTTCCTATCAGAGTATGTGTCCACCAGTTCAGTGTTGATCACCTTTTATTAGAAATAATCTTAAGCAAGCAGATGACAGAAGTGCACAGGTATTAAATATCACAGAATCACAGAATCACAGAATAACAAGGTTGGAAAAGACCTTTAAGATCATCAAGTCCAACCATTCACATACTAAACTAAACCATATCCCTATGTACTTCATCTACCCTTTTGTTGAACACATCCAGGGAAGGTGACTCAACCCCCTCCCTGGGCAGCCTGTTCCAGGCCCTGACAACTCTTTCAGTAAAAAATCCTTTCCTAACATCCAATCTAAACCTGCCCTGGCACAGCTTCATGCCGTTCCCCCTTGTCCTATCACCTGTCACCTGGCTGAAGAGACCATCACCTACCTCTCTATAACCTCCCTTCAGGTAGTTGTAGGCGGTGATAAGGTCTCCCCTCAGCCTCCTCTTCTCTAGGCTAAACAGCCCCGGCTCCCTCAGCCGCTCCTCACAGGATTTGCCCTCCAGCCCCTTCACCAGCCTGGTTGCCCTTCTCTGGACTCGCTTCAGGACCTCCATGTCCTTCTTGTGGTGAGGAGCCCAGAACTGGACACAGTACTCGAGGTGTGGCCTCACCAATGCCGAGTACAGGGGCACAATCACCTCCGTAGACCTACTGGCCAGACTGTTTTTGATACAAGCCAAGATGCCATTGGCCTTCTTGGCCGCCTGGGCACACTGCTGACTCATATTCAGCCTGCAGTCAACCAACACCCCCAGGTCCTTCTCTGCCTGACAGCTCTCCAGCCAGTCTCCCCCAAGCCTGTAGCGCTGCATGGGGTTGTTATGTCCCATGTGCAGCACTCTACACTTGGCCTTGTTAAACTTCATCCCACTGGACTCAGCCCATCGGTCCAGTCTGTTCAGATCCCTCTGAAGAGCCTCCCTACCCTCAGGCAGATCAACACTTCCTCCTAGTTTAGTGTCATCTGCAAACTTAGTGAGGGAGCATTCAATCCCTTCGTCGAGATCATTGATAAAGATGTTGAACAAGACTGGACCCAGCCACTTGTGACCGGCCTCCAGCTGGATTTTGTTCCATTCACCACCACCCTCTGGGCTCGGCCATCCAGCCAGTTTTTAACCCAGCTGAGGATCCACCTGTCCAGGCCAGTGGCAGCCAGTTTCTCAGTCAGAATGCTGTGAGAAATGGTGTCAAAGGCTTTACCAAAGTCCAGGTAGATCACATCCACAGCCTTACCCTCGTCCATTAAGCGGGTCACCTTGTCATAGAAGGTGATCAGGTTAGTTTGACAGGATCTACCTTTTGTAAACCCATGTTGACTAGGCCCGATCCTCTGGCCATCATGCGTGTGCTGCATGATAGCTCCCAAGATGACCCTCTCCATGGTCTTCCCTGGGACTGAGGTCAGACTGACAGGCCTGTAGTTCCCTGGATCCTCCTTCCGACCCTTCTTGTATATGGGTATAAATGGTACCTCTGCAAATAATACAGTTTCTCAAAGAGTAGTGTCCTGGCCTTCAATGTCAATCAAGTCATGGAAAGTACTTTGCCATGGAAAGTATTTCCCACTTACTTCAGAGAGAGCTTCTTGGAATCCTTAAGCCTCGTTGTGTGCATTACACGTCATAAGTGGGCAATGAGTGGAGGCTCTCATCAGTCACTACTTAAAACATGAGTGAACAGAAGATTATAATGACTACAATGCAAACCTTCCTACCTCAGTTAAATGCACACTATTGTTTTTCTTCTGGTGAATTAAAAAAAAAATCTTCTCTTTCTCTCTTTTTCCATTTTTCATTTTCATTTCTTTTTTCATTTTTCTTGTTATATTTTAAACCAATTGCAAACTCTTCTCTTTACTACAGGAAGAAAAAATCCATAGTTCTTGCCTAGTTTTTTCATAGCACGTTGTATCTTTATGCTTTGCTTTAATAACATTTCATTAGCTATTTGAAACCATTCCCTGGGGCAAGCTTTTATTATTTGTAAAGTAAATCAGATATCAAAGTGCTGATCTTTAGGAGGAAGTATGGGATAGACTCAGAAGAAATATTTAAATTTTCTATTAGTTTTTTTAATTCAAATTTAAAGTGCACAAAAAGATCCAAAATAATACTCTCAGAGCTTTAAGGTACCTAAAATGGCTTTGTAGAATCCACCTGCCTGCTCACATTCTGAGTTCTACAGAGTAAATCTAGGAATGATATACTTCTGAGGGATGTTTTACTTGTCAGAAAGGCAAAAAAAATTGAAAAAAAAAACCCAAACCAAAATAAAAACAACAAAAAAAGATGAGAAAACACCACGTTTTTCCAATAGAGTAGCAATGCACAAGTGTACAGACATCTTTAGGCAAATGTAACTCCAAACAGGGGGAAAGGAAATGAGGATCAAAGTTGCAGCCAAGGACTGAAGAGGACTTGTAGGAAACCACTGTTAGGTAACATAGGATGTCAGTTCCTTACTTCTATAAAGCTTATTCAACAGAAAGTCTCAAGGAGTCCTAGCAAATACTACACATTGATGATGCAACATATCAAAGCCTGTGACACCATTAACAGCAATATTGCCACTTCCCCAGTCTGGAAGTTCCAGGGCTCTGGCATTATGGCTACTTGTAAAACAACTGTAACAAAAGAGCACCAAAAATTACTACAGTGGTGCTGGAAAAAACAGTGATTGAACTGGTAATTTGGCAGCAACTCACCAAAGTACTGGCCAACAGATACTTTGGATACCTTATCCTCCAATACAGTACAGTGACGTGAATTTTCAAAGATGAGGCTGAAAAGGGCATATTATCATCACCATCATCATCATTATTAAAAATAACAGTAATAATTTCCCTGAATTAAGTCATAGCTAAATGGTTGTAACAGTACCTTTGATACCTGCACTGGCTCAGAGTTGATGCATCTGCCTTCACCCAGTATCTTCAGATAACTCTCCTTTAGGGCCTCATCCATTCAGACCATGCCATAGTGATCAGTCTGGATATTTTCCTTCTGTCCAAATCATTTGCAGTATTTACATGCTACCCTTCCAGAGATGGTATAAAAAAGTTAACTTAGAATCTATTTTTAAACTTTATCTACAAATTCACTGCTGCATAGGTAACCTTGAGTGCAAATACCTGTATATTGGCAAGTAGGAATTCTCATTAAGAAGTAAGTCTGCACCATCTTTTACTCGTGTAGCGTGCAATTAAGACGTGTAATTACATCCTTTGGAACAACATCGGGATGAAGGAAGGAGATAGCAGACAACTGAATAATGAAGTTTTGTTCACAAAAGGATTGATTGTGGCTTTGTGGTGATCAATGTCTTTCTGCATTTCTCCAGAAGAGGTTTCCTATCAAAGCACAGAAGTAGTTGGCATTCACTATAGCCTGTGCCCATGTATTTTATGTTTACAGACATAACAGTCATGAGTGTTCCTCAAGGTCACTGTCTTCTTGGAAATGGACAAAGTATGATAGATGCAAAAAAAAGCTTTTAATTACATGTTACGTTTAAAAAAAAAAGTGGGGGAGGAATAGAGAGATATAAAAATTCCACGTGCTGGATGTGAAAACTATTCGTTATGTCCTTCAGAAGCAGGAAATCTACTTTCATGAGAGGAAATAAGCACTGCTTGAGACAAACTAATTTTTTTCACACACAAGTTAAAAATAATATGTCCTGCATGTGAGTTACAGTGCAAGTGTGCATATTGTACCCAGAGGGACCTTTCTATCAAAAAAAAAATAATCATAAAATCCCATCAACATACTATATATTTCTGCTGGAGATAAATCAGGAGGATTAATGAGGTTAAGTTATTGCTATCTAGTATGCCAGGGAATAAGTTTCTAAATTAAAATTTTAATTGTATGTTCTATTGCAGTTGTCTTACCAATTCACATTTCACCATATTTCTGAAAACTTTTGTTACACAAAAGTCTTAAAGAATTTTAAAAGAATTAATGAGTTTTAAAAGCTTAACTAGGTAGAATGGAAATGTCTCTGAAAGCCTATAGAAACGAGGTGATCTATCAAAGTTTTACACCACTCCACAGAATCTATAAAGATTTCTATTCCTGCCATTGAATCTTCCGAGTGAAGTTCAGGTGTGGCAGTGTTAGATACCAAGACAAGGAATTACATTAATAGTTTAAAAATTATATGGAAAGTAATACTTTGTTAGTTATTATAGAAGTACGCTATGACACTGTCTCTTGCAGTATTGTCATTGTTTAAGACCGAATGACAGTTGGCCACTGGAGACTAAAGCTACGCAGCTACTAAAATACTTCAATCACAAATATATCGTAGAATCACAGAATGGCTTTGGTTGGAAAGGACCTTAAAGATCATGCAGTTCCACCCCCCTGCCGTGGACAGGGACATCCTCCATTAGACCAGGTTGCCCAAAGCCTCATCCAGTCTGGCCCAGATCTAGACTCAGTACTCAGGTGGGATCTCACGAGAGCAGAGTAGAGGGGCAGAATCACCTTCCTTGACCTGCTGGTCATAAATCTTTTGATACAGCCCAGGATGCGGTTGGTTTCCTGGGCTGCAGGCATGCATTGCTCGCTCATGTTGAGCTTTCCTTCAACCAACACCCTGAAGTCCCTCTCCTCAGGGCTGCTCTCAATCCAGTTGAGAGCAATTTTACAAATTGCATGACTTCCCTGTTCTGCAGGAAAGAGGACATGGTCCAAGAGAAAAGTCAGGTGGGTCTGCATGGGGGTTCCAGCCATGCCATTGTCTTGCAGTGTCACTCAGTGGGCCCCCTCCTTATTCACCTGTGTCCTCTCCCTGAGCAACCCCAGACACGGTCAGATATAGGACAGGGTAGAAAAGAATATCTAATTCTTGATTATTTTCTTCAGATGCACTTGGTGCCTAAAATCTAGCTTTCACCATGGCTGGCACTCACAACCTGCTATTCCTTCAGGTGTTCAACACCTTCACAACTTCCACAGTGACTGACAAGTCATTTTCACTTGTTACTTCTCTATTCTTATAACTGAGCTACTTTCTTATGCTATAGTGTTAACTAAATCTCATGTGCATTTGCTAATGCTGTTGTCAGAACTAACTCACGCTAACTGCTACAAGCATCCATGTCATTGAAGATACCACACCAAAGCAGTTCAGTCGTTTTGGTGTGGTTTTATTATGCAGTTATACCTTGATGGGACTGGCCAGCTCTCCAGAAGACTACCAAAGCCTGTGCCTTTACAATTACAAAGGTATTGGAAAACACACTAATTGAAAGCATCCTGTGCCTGAAAAATGAGCACACCAATACAGTGACAGAATTAGTGCCGGGTTTGGTTTTACCACATGGGTTTAGTCCTTTTTATTGAAATCCAAATGGTGAGTCATACTGCAGTTAGTGCAGGAGACAACTGTTCCCCATCCATTTCAAAGTTTAATGTAAGCAGTGACTGTGATGTTTAGTGTCCCAAAAGAGCAGAAGGAATTCTGCTTATGTGCAATGTAGACTAACCCAACTGCACCTGAGAAGGAAAAAGACTGCCTTTCCTACCTCTGGCTATGCAGGCTTTTATGAAGGGATGTTTCCTGGTTGGTTGGGTTTTTTTACATCAGTTTGATGCAGAACCACATAAAGGGGCATTATGAACAATAGTAGAGAGTTGCTGTGTATCGGACTATAACTGTATCTGCTCTAAGACTGATCTGCACCTTTAATCTCACACTCAGAAAACCTTATGTAAGCGACCAGCCTAATTTTTCCAGAAAATTCCAAACTGAATGAGGGAGTTTCAGTGATAACATAAATATATTCTATTTGCAAGAGTCTTCATTGTATTTTTTTCTTCCATGCTCACACCTAGGTTACAGTAACACACCGATAAGTGCGTTATGGCTGCCGAAGGCAGTTTACATTGATTAGATAGATTTTCACATTGGCTCTTGCAACAGACAGTTTTCAAGGGCAGGCATAGTAAAATGTTTTTTTAAATTCCATTATTTGAAAACTGGACATAATTCTCAGTGATTGAAGCTGACAGAGAAGAAAAAGCTGATGGCGAATATATTCTCCAGTGGCATGCTGTCATCCACAAACACTTTCAGTGACCAAAGCAAAGATTGAAGTATGAAGAGCTGCTTGCATACAGTGGGTTGCCATCAGTGAAATCATTTACCACTTCTCACAAACAGTTGAGGTGATCTATTGCTTACAGATGATGCATTTTCAATGATAAAATCTTTTCTCAAAGTGACAAGAAGATTAAGAATGTTGCTTCATAGTTTGGACCTCTTGTTTCCACAGCTTTCTTTAACATAACTATCAATGACTCTTCTTTCTTAATTCCTTAGCAATCTTAAATATTTAGTTATCAACAAACTGAATGTGATTATTTCAATTTTCTGATTTAAAAAAAAAAAGTTAATGTTGTTAAGTAACAAAAACCTCATGTGCCAGATATCTTGCAGATTCTGAAAACAGAAAAAAAACAACTGATGGGTTGACTGTATTTATAAATATTGCACTGTTCATTACATGAGCCCGAAGGTCCTTGTTCCCAAAACATTTATGGACTTGTTTAAAATAAAATATGTATTTACTAGGGTTTGTAAATACAAAGGAGAGTCTAATGCACTGGGATCTTAACTCAGAATTTAATGGATACAATTTTTTTCCATCTGTAATCTTCATATATAAAGTGGACACAGCAGTAGTAGAGGATGATATATTTAGGTAAAAGTAGCAATGTGTCTTCAGTCTCCAATTCAGGGCATTTTAGGCATCTAATTTAACTGCAACTGAAAGGACCTAGGGTAGAAATGTAGGTTTCTGCTATAGCTAATTATGTTCAGAAAAGGACCTCCATTAGGCCCAGTTAGTTGTCTGGTCTGATGTAAAAGTAGACAGTGTAGCTATTTGTGTGTAGCTTAAAAACAAATCCAGGGGCATTTATAACTGAATAGGTCAAATTACTCATTTTGCTAAAGTACATCTTAATCAGGTTATCTAGAAATAGCAGTGGAAAAATGAATGTTACCAGTGGAGAAACTTCGGATCAGTCAGGAAAATCAGACATCATAAAGAGTCATACATTTAAAAATAAATCCACAGATCAAGCTTAAGATTGTTACACAGTGAAATATGCATTTTATTGTATCTATGAAGAATATTCTTGCTTCTTAGGCAGGCAGAGCAAGATTTATGATGTCCTTAACTTCTCATTTCTTTGCTTCTAAGAGCTTGCATTTTGTAAATGACATCGTAGGAGACTACACTGTTGTCACCTAGCAACTATGAAATATTTTTTGAAAAAGTTGCTGCTTGGCTTTGGATTGATAATAAAAATAGTCATTCCATTCAAAACTTTAAATTTGTCGATCTTAAAGTGCTTACAAAGATGTATTATTTTTACTGCCCTTAATTGGAAGCATGAAAATCTAGGATGGAAAGTGTGTTGTCAAAAATGACAATCAACAGAGGTACAAATTGTATCCTAAAGATCTCACCCTGTTCTCCATGTTCCAGTTTCTTTGAGCTGTACGTTTATATAGGTCCCCTGCACTATTTTCTGGTCTTATGAATTTTAAATAAGGAAAGGGAATAATTTTTAAGAATCTGTATTTGCAATGATTATCTCCCCCTCTCATTTGAGATATTGCAGTTATTTTCTAGTCTGAGGGTCACAGTGAATTAGCCCTTGGCAAATATTTAATTTTTAATGGAAACCACTGCAGCGTTGAGTTAAAGCAAGCAAAAGCTTCACATTCATCCTGAGATGATCCCGCTGCTGCATCACTGACCGACTCTCATGTTACATATACAACAGTTCTGTGTAACTCAGTTGTTTTGAGAAAATGTTTTGTCCTGATTACTGAAATATTTTCTAATAACAGAATGACAGCTGACATTGCATGCTGAAATGTCTGCTGTAATAGCAGCTGGCTTGCAAAGTGTTTAATTTTTCAAGTAGATTATGGGAGCTGGGCAGCCAAGGGTTTGTGTGATTTGAGTTAAAAAAATACTTACTATAAACGATTTGAGAAGCATCCTAGACTCATTTTTGGTTCTCCATTGCCCTTGCCAGACAGCTAGTGGAATGAAGCTGTTTGGGGGCATATTTCTTCCTAATAGTCCATATTTTCAAGAAACTTTTAAGGATGAATTAGGATGGATAGCCACTAAGATAATGTGTGGGCTGCTGTGCAGCAGTCTCCCTGGAGAGTGATATGTCAGGAAAGACATTAAAGAAATTTCTGTAATGAAACGTGTATTTCTCACAAGTAAGGAAAGATCTTGACAGATCATCTGTTATGAGGTATCTGCTCTGTTCTTTACTTGTGGGACAAATGGGATTTCTCCTTATAAATTCATTGTGGATTATCGTTCTGTTGCGGTTTGTGTAATGGCAGCACGTGGGGAATTTAGGAAATGACACTCCAGCTGTCTTCTACAATAACTGTTTCTTTTTATGCATTTGCACTGTAATACCTCTTCCTTCAATTTATCTTTTCTGTACGCTTCTCACCAAAATACCTGTGTGTATCCTAAAATTAATTCAAAAGAAAAATGGTTCTACATAAATTATGTCTATTTTCCCTATGTGATAGGTTTTATATCATTCACTAATTTATTGATAAAACCTGCAAGAAAAATACATATCTAGAGTTCTTTTCCTATAATACATTTTTAATAAAGAAAGTGAAGTCCATATGCAGTAGCTGCAAATGTAAATCTGTCTCCTGGTTTTCGTTATTGTGTGAGGTTTGATATATATGTATTCTAAAGAACAGAGCTATCTATGCTGTAGATATATTATTAGGAGCTATTTTATCTGTAAGGTTCATTAAGCTTATCACTGTTTTCAGAAGTTCCAAACAGGTGTGAGAAATTGAACCTAGACATTAAGAGATGAGAAGCAGATCAGCTGCCCAAACCAGTACACTGCCTATTGTATATCTTCCCTGAATTCAGTACCCTGCAAATCATTCCCAGTTCTCTCTGGAGATTTACTTTAATCGATTGGTTTAAAGCAATTTTTTAAAAGCTCATTAGCAGGACTGGGAGAAGCAAGAATTCCCTAGGAGTATATTTGGGTCCTACATATTTCAAGGTATAGGCTTGGAAGCTGTATCAGCAGGATTCTCTCTGTAATGGCATGTATAATGCTTAGTGAATTACACCCAAAACTGCTTGCTGGGTAATACCTTGTGGATCAATTGTGTGCACTAGTCTCTAGCAGAAGGACTGTAAGAAAACTAGAATTCTCCAGAGTCCATCTCGCTGACTGAAACGCAGAATCCTGAGGAAGAGAGCAAGTCAAGTTTTAGGTCAGATGAGGGATTAGTTTGTTTATTCTGCTTTTGGAGCTTTGTTGCTGAACATTTCCCTATCTGTTTTGCCTTTAACTGTGTTTAGTTGTTCGTCATCCAGTGCTGTCTGAGATTAAGTGTGAACTTTGCAAGTTATCAAGACATAGGCCTTTGCTCATGGAGAGCAATCCCTTCTGCAGTTCCATCCAGTTTTTTACAAAAGTATTTTCCGTCCAGACTGAGTTGAGAAAACTCTGGAGTGGGAGGGCTTGGTTGCTTTAAATGCAGTCAGCAGATACATAACCAGATAATGATTGCTCCCTCTTTGGCACACAGCCACAGAGCTGTAAATCATTTTAGGATTTACTGGGTGCCACTTCTCTATCCTGATGAGAATCTACATTTCTCAGAGCTGTACCCAGTGATGGTACCCCATGATTAAGGAGAAACTTACTTATATTAGTGAGTTTTAATCATTTCAATTTGCAAACCTTTAAACGTTTTCTACACAAGTGTGGAGAGATGAAGGACAAACAAATGGAAGCCTTTCGATAAGGCTTCTGTTTTTCTTAAGTGATTATTTACAAAGTTTTTAGAAATAATCCCTGGATTCCCAAGAGTTCCCACATCATAAGTAGAAAACCAGCGCTATAGTGAACTCATTTTAGATAGTGCATGCCCCTGTGTTCCATTGACTTCAGCAAGAGATCCAAGGGTTTATTTTTACATTTATGCTCCTTAGTAGTGGAAGTCATTGGGATTTGAACAACAATGCATGAGGGCAAAGGACACTAATGATAGTCCAGAATGTGTTGAGGTCTTGCAAGAGGTACACACTTCCTGACGTTTTCCCTGTTCTGTTTGGGACCTAATCGGTTTTGGCTTCTTTGCCAGTAAAGTAATTCATGTGCCTTCATGTCCCTCTTGAATCAAAAGATTTAATCTACTGTTCATTCTAGTAAGAAGATCAACACTTGAGTTAAGACCAGCCATTGTTCTGGCAGAATTCTACTGGGTTTTTTCTTTTTCAACCCAAGATCAGTATTTCAATATGAAATAATAAAATTCATCTGCATTATATGACTTACAGTATGTGAATTAAGAAATTGTGCAAATGGTCTTTTAGACCACAGAATGCTCAGGACTGATAGCATATAACAACTCATTGCCTTTTGGCAGCATGTTTTACTAATGTAAAAATACATTTTTAGCACCTTCAGGTTTCTTTATTAACTACAGCACAGAGGTTTGGTGAATATTAGATTATATCTTTCATAAAATCTCTTTCTTTTTTTTACCCTCTGACAAAATAATCATCATGGTGGTATCATAAATTGTGTTTATACAAAAAGACAAATGCATGCTAGTTGAATCCAAATTCTTTTTAATGCCTATATGTTTAGATCCCAGAGGTCATCTGCCAAGAAGTAACTGAAACTTGTGGATATGTCAAAAATAAAATGTGTTAGTACAGCCTGTAATTGTGCTCTCAAATACTGGAGCAACTCCAACATTGATGATGAAGCTGCTTTGGCTTCGTATGTGTCTGTGAGAACTATGCATAGAATCTTGATAGCACAAATGAAAGACTCTTGGTGTTGCAAGCATGCAGCTTTGGAAAGGTTTAGTAGCACTTCATGTGCAAGTAATTCTTCTTGGTATTAAAAAAATAATCTTGGGGCAAATTTTAGATAACTTCTGGACCTATGCATAAGTACCATTTAAAGAGGAGACTCCTGTTTTTGCTTAATAAAAGAATTGGTTAGATGACACTCTAAGAACAATACCCACAAGTACTGTTTGTCCTTCTCCTTGGTTTATCCGCAAGGTAACTGTTGCTGCATGCTTTTCTTAATGTCACTTTATTTCCTGTTTTAGAGTTTCTTTGAAGGACAGTCTGCACCGTGGGATTCAGCTAAGAAAGATGAGAACAGAATGAAAAATAGATACGGGAATATCATTGCATGTAAGTGTTGACAACATAATTGTGCACTGTGTTAACTTCCCTTCAGAACTGGATAAGAATGACCACCAGCCTCATGCTCACATCAGACTTCTATTCCTCTTCTCTAATTAAGAAAATAAAAGTGAGGGAAGAAGTTGCTTTTCTTTTTTCTTTCCCCAAAAAACCTGCCAGATTTAATGCATTTTCTGAGTAGCCTTCTGTATAACCTTCCATCCCATGATCAGCATTTGGCTAATGGAGGATGACGCCTCTAACCAACACCCAGTTCTAACAGCTCCCAAACTGCTACTGGCAGCGTAGTGAAAGAGTACCTGTGACCACATCAGCACCTTGATATTGGGTTCTGGATACTGTAGGAGTGGACAGTGCTGCTGCTCAGATATTCCGTAATACCAGTGACAGCTATCCTGACCTGCCCTCTTAACGCTAGACAGACTCCAGGAAAAAAACAGTGTCTGTATCTTTTACTTAAAAATGCCAAGCTTCCAAGCTTGATAAAAATTAAATGTACTATTAATAAAATAACTTGAGGATATGATAGCATGCTGTGGTGAATGACCCCTAAATCTGGCATTATGAGATTGCAAAACGCTGTAGCAAGAGATGCTGCACATGAACACGGGGACAGAAAATACATCAAGTTGGGTAAAATTGTATTAGTATTTACATGCTGGTGTCATTACACTTAAAGGGCAAGTTAGCAGAGTGTATGTGGATGATGATCCCTTCCCTGATTGTTCCTTCCCAATCTAAGACACGAAGTGGAAGTTTCTTCCAGACAGATAACCGTGAAGTAGGTATAAGCTGAAGTAAGCAGCAGTCACAGCATGTCAGAGGTTTTGTAAGCATGAAAATGGACAATGACCTTTAAGAAGGGATCATTTAATAAGAGTGATGGAGTTTAGAAATCATGTATAACCCTAGGTACAGGGTACAGCATAGAAGAATAAACAGTGCTGATAGTCTGAACATTTGGAGGACCTGTTGAAAAAATACATAGTGTATATTTGCACTGCCTAACTTCAGCACTTTGTGTACACGCTTGTCCAGGCATGTATGTGCCTAGGTCTCCTCATTGGTGAACCACATGGACTTGACAGAGAGGACAGCTCTTCCAGGAAAATGATTCAGAGAGAACCCATTTGAATTCTTCTGAATCACCACCTCAAGAGGTGCCCCTCTCTGCAGTGCTTGCATAAGGAGTCTAGAGGGGCCAACTCCTAACTTAATGACCTACAGTAGGTGGTATGAATAGGTCCTTATATCACTGTGGCCCAGCTGAGACAGCCTACAAAGAGAAAACAGCTCTGTAACTTGTTGCAGAAGGAGAAGGAGAGCCTGCAGGAAATTCTTGTGGAGGCAGAGGCAGGTTAAGTGAAAGATGCTTTCTGCCACATCATTTTGAATGGGCATGATAGTATTGCTGTTCAGTTTGGGTGCATACTGTGCTACTTACTGAAAAAAGAACTGGAATCTTCTAGGGAAATGTGAATATCACAATGGGCTGGACCATATGTAAAAGAAGATGTTAGCAAGATGTGATTTTGCTTGTTTCCCTCCAAGCAATCTTTAATGTGTAACAAACTTGTTATTTTGTAAGGATGTAGGAATACATTAGATGACTATTATCCTTTAAGTAAAAATACTGAAGGCATCAATAAAAATACCAAGAAGTTTTACGTTTATCCTTTGTTGTGAAATTTTATCTCCACTCCAAGCCTGTGACAATAGATCTTCTCTTTTAGTCAGGTTTAGTGTTGTCAGTCCCCTCTTTAATGTCATGTCAGGCATTGCCTCATGCTTTGACACCCTTTGGTTGAAGAAAATCAAAGACTACTGGTGCTATACGTCTGAGGTAATGAAGTGATGAGTAGCCAAGGGAAAACGAGTAAAAGATATTAGATACACAAATCAATGGCAATTACAAGTGATACTGAAGACTTTCTGGGAGGGCAAATATAACTCAGATCAGTTAGATCTCAATTTACTTTTAATGCCCTCAGTATTTAGCAAAGGGAAGGAGTTGGATGGAGTTGCTGTCAATAATACTTCCTGTTTATATGGCTGTGGAAACACAGATAGCGCAAGTTAAAATTGAAATCCATTAAAGATAAAGGCAGTATCTTAAAAGAGAGGCTGCAACTGCCCACAGTTTTTCTGTTAAATACATATATCCAAATGGGGTAGTTTACTGTTTAATTATTTGAAGTGTTTTTCTGCTGGATAAATGATCCCTTGTCTGAGAGTACAATTTCTTAAGTACTTCTTAAAATTTGTCCCAGATAGTTGTATAAAGTATTTGCTTTAGCTGAAAAGCATATTGCTAAATTGCCCTTTTATGCTATGTTTATAGACTTAAAAATATGATGGTTCAGATGCCACCAACTACAGACACGTGATTATAATGAAAAGTATATTTTTTTCTGTAAAGCATTTAATGTAGGGCTTTTTCCATCCATTTATCCTCTTTGTTTAAATTTTCCCCAAGACACTACTGTTACGTTATTGCTTGTAGTTATTATTGTTCTCTTAGGAAACTAAAACAATAGCACCAAGCGGCCAGCATTGCAGGAGCTTGTCAGAATGGCAATATGCTTTACATTGCCCAAGTGATGTGTGTTTAATTGGCTACAAGCGTGCCCTACCCACTGTATGAAAGTGGCTACTACATCAGCCAGATGAATCATGATCACAGTCCAGTCACTCACAGAAAACATGTTCCTTCTATACTGAACAGAACAAGCCTTGTGTTTTTCTCATTAGGAACAAAAGCTGGCATGAATCTGCTAAATGAATCTCTTACCTAGGAAAAATATCTTTTCTGCCATCACTCTGTAGGGTTATACATGGATTTTGGGAAAATCTATTGGTCCTTCCTTAGGAGAGATCTTGAAGTAACTTAGGAATGGGGGGTTATGTGTTTATTTTTACCTCACTCAATATTGACTAAATGAGAAGAGAGTATCGATCACAGCTTTTAAAAGCAGCTAAAGATTTTAGGTGAGACATTTATAAAAGGCTTGATTTGCAAAGAATCAGCAAGGCACGTCCCAAGAAAGGGTCATTGGCTAGGCATGCTAATCAACTGGCTACTCAAGGGGCTTGTTAGAGATCACAGTCTGCAGGCTGGCATATACATGTAATAGATAACGTGAGGGGAGCAAGAAGAAAATGCTTATATTCATTACCTATTACCATTTTCTACAAAGACAAATGGACTCAAACATAACTCATTTTGAAAGCTTAAGTGATCAGCGCAAAGTTAAATTTGATCTCCTAAGAGAGGGGTATTGAAATAACAATGAGCTGGAGAGAATGTAAATGCTACCAAAAAATGTCAAGAACAGCTGAATTATAAAGGAAAAAAATACCCTAAAAATCTAAATAGTAAATCTATAGGGACTACTTAAGAATCAGCATACATGTTGGGAGAATATATGGCTTGTGCAGCCCTTAGGTTAAAATCTACTTGACAAAGGCACAAGCGTAGACACAGTAACATTTCTTTTTGTTGACTAAAGAATTTTTTCAAATTAAGAAGTGTTGCCATGCAGCAAAGGGTTAACTGGAGTTTTCAAAGCAATAAGAAAAGGGAGTCACTCCAGCTGCACTGCAAATGAATGGGTATTGAACAGTCCATTACCTCCAGAATTCCCAGAAACTTAGCTGAGAATGCAGTACTAGAGAGGCTGCATGTAAGAAGAAATCAGGCAGGCACTGGAATGCACTGCCCAGGGAGGTGGTGGAGTCACCAACCCTGGGGGTGTTCAAGGAAAGACTGGATGTTGTATTGAGGGATATGGTTTAGTGGGAGCTAGTAGTAATAGGTGAATGGTTGGACTGGATGATCTTCTAGGTCTTTTCCAACCTTGATAATTCTGTGATTCTGTGATTCTGTGAAATCAGGGCAAAACTCTGAATTGAAGATATACTTGTGAAGTAACTTACCTGGTTTTGCCCAATCCAAAGCAAAAAATTACTACAAGGAAAGAGTGAAGGAAAAAAAGAAAATAATGAAGTAACAGGAAAGGCAAAGAAAAGGTACCACTGCATGTTACTCAATTGTATAAATCTTTCCAAAAGGAAAAAAAAAAGAAAATTACATTTCTATGATGTTACTTGTGAAATTTAAGCTTGGTTTGCTCAGTATGGAACTCATTGGTGTGCACGTCATCAAGGACAGGGTTCAGTTGCCTAAGTGTTGACATATAGTGCCATTTCAGGTCCATCTATGCAGGACCAACAAATGTGACGATGTACACGGGAGGTTTGTGTTATTCCATAGAGGCAGCTGAAGGCTAGGCAGAATATCCCTGGGTATGTAAAGTGGTGTGAGATGATTTAGACAACTAAATCCTGCCCTAAGTAATTCAAGAAATATCAAAGTGGAGATCTTTACTAGTCTGGTGAGAATGATTTTAAGGAAGTGATGCAGGAAATTATGAAAATGGGGATGAAGACATATCATGAGTCCAAGCAAGCTTGACTTCTGGAGTCTACTGACTTCAGCAGAAGTTGGATCAGGGCCCAAAACCATAAAAGCAGCAACCACATCTGGAGCCCAGAAAGTTCCTAATGTAATATCTTTTAAAGTAAGATGGATTTTTAGAATTAAGGGCCTGTGAGCCAAACCTGTGTTCTGAAGAAACTGATAAATAGCTTCATTAAGCAGAGAATAGCACAGCACTTGGATGAGCGTAGCTTGGTAGGGTCAGGCCAGCTTGGGTTATGTAATGGAGAGTCACATTACTGTAAGTTTTTAGTCTTGAAAAAGTGAATCAAGAGACTGAAAAGGCCAGCTTGATGAACATCGTTGATTTAAATATCCCTACATGTTCTGAAAAACTCATTCCTGAAGACTGTTGGGTGAAATAATCACAAGAAAATAGAAAAATAAGAGCTGTGTGAAACCTACACCTGGAACTTAAATTCATTCTCATTTACTATATTTGGGTTACAACTGTGCCCTTTCTCTTTCCCGGGGTAATCTCAGGGAAGCAAATGAGGCTCTGAGGTCTGCAGTCTCTGAGACTTGGAGCATAAAAGGGGATGAAATTAAAAAACTGCCTCTTTATTTACTACTTAGCTGTTTGAAAACCTCTTGACTTGTAATTCTAAACCAATTCTATTATAAGAACCACTTGGCCTGTCCTTTCTGCCCCATAATGTGGGCAAATAATATGCTACTTATGATGAATTTTGATTTTTAACCCATTTCCTGTTCTTCATTCATTTGTTATCTCTTACGATTTTTAAAGTTTTTAAAATAGCTATTTGGAACATGGGTGGCAAGTTTCATTTACAACAAAGTAATGATAGTCATGAAGATACGTCATTAACTTCAAGTAGTATTAGCTCAGCTAGCAAGCAGCACTCAAAAACATTAATACTGGGGTATCTAATTAGGAAGAGTAACTCGTAAACAAAGCAGTGGTAAAGTGGCATCACTCCGTCCTTGAGATCATACCCTCAAAATGTTTTATCAACAACTCCTGCAGCATTCTGGAAAAACTACTTTCTTTGGTTGCTTTTGTACCAAGAGAATCAAGAGGAGCATATGAAGTCTCAAAGAAGAAGCAGCCCCCCACCAGCATGCAGAGATTCTTCTGGGGGAGGTTCTAGCCTCGAGCGCTTCTTAATCTCTGCTGCAGTACCATAAAGAAAAAGAGGCAGCTGACAAGAAATGAGTTTCATGCCGTGGTGTTTTGGATTGGAATTTGGAAAATAGCGTTGGAAGTGATTGCACATTCCTGGATAGATATAGATGGCCACAGTGGGGCAAAATTCAGTGACAAAGCCATTATCTGACCTGTTTGATTTTGCTATTACTTTGGTTTGCTTTCTCCCTTACTGAAAATACGAATTTCCTGCAGAATCTGAGAGGTGGCAGTATGTCTTGTAGAATGACTTCAGCTGGCACAAGCATGAGTAGACCTTTGTCAACTTATTTATTTTATTGACAAAGGGGAGGGGGTGTGTCAAGGCAAAGAACATAATTGCAATGAGTTTCACATTAGAAATGTTTAAGACATTCAGAATGAAAACCAGAGGAGATTCAGAAAGCCTTGTGAATGACTGAAATGATTACATGTAGATACAATATTTTCATAGACAACAAAACAAGCATGAACTTGCAAATACCGAGGTTTTGGGTTGACTTTAGCATTTTGATGAGGGCTTTGTTACTGACTGTGTCTTTAATTGCTTTATTTTCCTCTCCATTGTTCCCGTTTCAGATGATCATTCTCGAGTGAGATTGCAGCCCATTGAGGGGGAAACAAGTTCCGATTACATCAATGGAAACTACATCGATGTGAGTATTCTCATGTAGTCAACAAACTTCACATTTCGTTCAGTCAGAGAGGCACCTCTTATTATTTGTGTGTTATTCATAGTTTGTGAGAGATATCACAGCTAATATCAGCTGCTAAACACTGTTGGGAAGTGCTATCTTTGGAAGCTAGGTGTACACTAAATGCTGGGGGTGGGGGGAAGCCTCAAAGGTTTTGTCAATAAGCAAATGAAAGGAGTCATTTCTTCCAACTGCCACTAGACTGAAACCTTGCCAGCAACGCTGTATGGCTACTTTGCCTGCTGGTGCTTATATGGGCTAACAAAATGTTATTTTCACTTTCTGTCAACAGCTTGGCATCATTCCACATTTAAAAGAAAGCTGTTTGCATATTAATGTGACAAAACTCTGTAATGCCTAATGCAGAGATTTGCAATCTCTTGTCATCTCGGCACTTTTAAGTCGCCTTCAAAGTATATTCTGCAGCTGTTAACCAGTACTTCTAATGCAAGCAAGACATTTCATTAAATATGTAGGCTGTTTAATTATTGAAGGTGGCTTCTTTGTTCATTCTGCATCGTGTTAACTTAATGTTTTACATTAGAATAAATTCTTTAAGAGACAAGGTGTTTTTTTGGTTGAAAGGATGAACTCAAAAGTAGAATTGAAAATCATTAGAAAGTCAATACTATCTAAAGCCAGAAATCTATGGATAGCAAAGATAATAATTTTATTACTTACATGAAGTGCTACATGCACTTACTACTAAGTAAAACAAGTGTTGCTTCATAGGCAACTCTGTCTGCTATAGATTTCTTGATCAGCAGTGGCAGCTTTGAAAAACAGTGTCACAGTTTGCAGTTCAAATTTTATCACCAATATGAAACGGGAATGTAACAGATGTTTTTCTCAGAGTATGAGGCAACTAGAGCTGTACAAGAAAAGTAGGTACTTCAGTTGTAACAATCTGAAGTTGTAACTTTCGGAAGATATCTCCTTCTTGTGTTGTTTATTATCCTGTTCAAGAACAGTTAAGCTCAGATTTCTATTCAGTCCCTTGCTGTTTGAAAGTACAGCTCAGTCACCAAGAGGTAGAGGCACATATGGAAATATATTTAGTTAGCTGTCTCAACAACACTCTGAAGGGAGTAATCTGTCATGAAAGGCAAGAGAGAACTCACGTTGGGGACTTAGATTTGAATCCACGTTCACACTTTCTCTAGGAATGTTCTTGTTTTAGACTACTAGTATGTTCTTGTGTTGGATTCAGATCTGACTCTAAAATATTAAAAGATGTGAGGAATAAGGATTTGGACTATACAGTCTCATTTAAAATGCTGATAAGATAGCTGCATAGCAACCTTTTTTGCTTGTGGAAGTACAAGAGGATGGAGAGAATCTGGCTTTAAAAGAAAAAATGGGCAAGAACCAAAAAATTCTCACCATCACCTCGGAGATGGCTTTATTGCAAAGCTTGGAGGGCTACAGACATCTTTCAAAGACAACTCGACCACAAAACACAGCATTTTTTGTTTGTAATCTTGTTAGATTTCTGTTAGAAATGCTTGTTTTTCTTCTACAGAAGCAGCTGCAATTTTACTCTTGCATGCAATTATTAGTAGAGTTACCATGTTGTCAGAATAAACATGTTAATAAAGGAATGGCACCATCACAGGCACTGTGAAATTTTCTTGGATAAACGATAGGGGCAGTGGTTAGGCTGTATTTTTTCCCATGTGTTTTTTCACTGCGAAACAGAATAATTTGGTCCCAGCCCATAAGGATATTAGGTAACACACAGCAGAAAAACATCATCTCTGTAGTTATATGAAGACTTCTCAGTTCACAGACTTCCAAATTTTACTTCAATGGCATGTAAAGATTCTGTAATTCATGTTATTCTTTCTGTTATATTCAAGACATCTTCAGTTGTTCTAAGTCTTTCCCACCTTGTATCACTACCAGGCCCCTTGCTCTTCCACAAAGGAATTGTAACAGCATGCAAGCCACGGCTTTAAATTCTTCCTGTTGATGACTGGCAACACATCATAACCATTATTAAAAGATTAACACTGGCATTCAACATAGTAGTGCTTGATTTAAACCTTCCATGACACTCCCATCACATCAGAAGCTCAAATACTACAGAAATGGTATGGCTGCCTATTGGCAACCGATTCAGTGTCACAAAGAATCCACAGAGATTTAGTCTTTATTGCATGGGCAGCTTGTGATTCAGTTACTCTTGTCATCAGAAAAACATAGAGTTGTTTTATGCTCTTCCTATTTAGATGTGAACAAGTGTATTTATACCAAACCATTTAGTCAAATAATTTACCCTCCTTTTTACTGCTCAGAAATAAAACCTAAACAAATCACAGTGGACAGAGTGAACATCCCCCCCCCCTTCCTCAGGCACAATGCAAATCTGGCATTCTTCAGCTGTTAAAAAAGGAGTAGGCTTCACACTCAATAGCAATAGCTTGGAGGTACATCTCAGCCTCCATGAGCATCTGATGCCATTAGCTGCAAGCGCTAGAGAGGATTTCATGATGTTCATTTTCAGCAGAGCCAACAAGGGACTGAAAGAACATATTACTTCTGTCCCCTAATGTACAAGGCTGCAACTTCAGTATCTTGTGGAAAACACATTTGCTTCCTGTTCCCCTTCTCCCTTGTCCTTCCCCCACTGGAAAGATCTTCTGCATCTAATACATTATCTGTATTGTTGTGATTTTTACTAAATACTAGTCTAAGTGAAGTTTCACTAATAGCAAGATTAACAAGGTGCATATTGCTAATTTTTTTTTTCGATTTATTTTAGGGTTATCATAGACCAAATCACTACATTGCTACACAAGGTAAGTTTATCACCCTTCTTTTTTTTGGCTACGTGAGGGTAAGAGGTTTTTGTTACTTGAATTACAGTTTATAGTCTCTAATATGCATTCTTGCCACAGTCAATATCCAGGACAAATCAGGCTCAATCACTTCAGTAGAAGGAAGCAAATTGAATTATTATCTGATTTTCAGATGTGTCAGGCAAGCAGTCCTCTTCCTTTGGGTTCTAGTAAGTCTTCAGTAGAAAAGCAGAAAACCATGCATTTTGGCAAAAATTACTCAACGTGTTATTACCCATGAAAAAAAGAAATAGGTCATGGTACAAATATTCAGTTCAGACAACGTCACAAAAATATATGTAATCTTCATTGTTCAATGATAACTAGGCTTATGGTCCCTAAAATACAAGACACTTCAGTTAGGAAGTTTTAGTAGAGGACCCAAAGACATAGTATACTTGCAGGGGGATCCTTCAAGGGGATCTAGAGAGACAGTTTTACAGGTGGTCATTTAAAAGCTTGCTGGTGAGCAAGAACCTATTGCTTTGTCAAAACACAAATTAATTTTCAATTTGTACTTGTCTTCAAAGACATAATTTTCCCATTCTGATGCAGTTCTTTCTTATTTTTTGGTCAAGTTCAGAGCTGGAGCAGGTGGGAAAGACAAATCTTCTGTGACTGCTTAATCATAATATTGAACAACATGCCAATCACCTGCCTGTGCTTGGGTAGCATGGATGTGAAAATTCGATTGCTCCTCCACCGCGTGGAGGGAGTCTAAGCTGTAGAGAGTATTATGTGACACAGCTTATAAATATGTTTATAAATATCTTAAGTATGGGATGCAGGGGGAATTGGCCAACCCCTTTTCAGTCATCTGTGGAGATAGGACAAGGGGCAATGGCTGTAAATTGGAGCACAGGAAGTTCTGCACCAACATGCGGAAGAACTTTTACACAGTGAGGGTGACAGAGCCCTGGGACAGGCTGCCCAGGGAGGTGGTGGAGGCTCCTTCTCTGGAGATATTCAAGACTTGTCTGGACGCCTATCTGTGCAATATGAGCTAGGGAGCTGCTTTGGCAGGGGGGCTGGACCCCATGATCTCTCGAGGTCCCTTCCAACCCCTACGATTCTGTGATTCTGTGATTCCTGCATTTGCCAGGGGCTGTGAAGAAGGTGACCTGCACCCACGTATGTTATTTCTACACATGCCCAACCTTTTAAAGGAGCCAGCTGGAGTACTGAGTATAATAGAATAATCTTGCCATGTGTTGGATTTAGAGGTGATACATACTTTTTAATGAATTTCTGTGAAAGCAGAGAAAAAGTTGGCCATGTGAAATAAGAGGCCTTACTGTGATTGCAGTTGTCCCCTAAGTTAACCCAGTCTGCAGCCTCCAGCCCCAACTTCTACCAGTGATAGGTGTTGTATCTTCACCTTTCTGTACTTCAGTTCTCCGCAGTCTCAAGTGAGGTGCTTCGTTGTGTCAGATGACAGTGGGGCACGATGCAGGTCTTATTCTAGAATCACCTCACTACTCTGTGTTACACTTCTAGACCAGAATTAGAGTTTGTGATCTTAGAACATGAGCCATTTAAACGTGCTGCTTCTTCCAGCTCTGCTACCTACCCACCACATCCCTCAGTCCACGGCCTTTCTACAGATGAGCCAGATAGGAAAACTAGGACAAAAATACAGCACTTGGTTAATGCCCTTTGGGCTTTTACACCTCTTCTGAGATAAAATGGATTGTTTCACTTAACCTTTAGCTGGTGTTGCTGTTGGTTTTCACCTTTAATTGGATCCTAAAATGAAAAGATACACAGTTGGCCTTTTAATATGGTTATTTTCATCAGGAGGTTCACCAGAAGATCTCCCTGACAGCTTTATGATAGATACATGAGATCCCTATCTGAACCAAGTTTAAATGTGTCTTCATCACTCATCGTAAGACTTGAATAGCAAATACCAAGCTTGAGGATTTTGTACTTAGAGCTTTTAAAGTCAAGTATGTAATAATCTATGAATAACATACTGAAAGTCTGTGTACCAGATCAAACAGAAAATCCCAATAGTTTCTTTGTCACACTTTCTTCCTGATCCAGTGTCAATAAGTACCTAGTACCTAGGGAAGAAGGAGAGCAAGAGAGGTAGAGACAAGTCTTCTTCCAAGTCGTAAAGGATATATGACTGTTTCAGATGTCATTTTTTGGAGCGGGTCCCATTGGTTTCTTCTGTGTAGGTGCAGCTGAGTGCACACAGGGATCATCCCTAAACCCTCCCACAGTGCAATGAGGGAGATACTGACTCTCTGAAGAATACAAAATTCATTTTTAAAAGGGCATACAATTTACAGCAAATTCAAAAATAATCTGACTGTGAGGTTTTTGGTGGATTTTTAAGGCCAGTTGGGAAGCAGATTTGTATTGCCATTTTCGAGGAATGAAGAGCACTCATCTCAAGAGGTTTCTGTATTCTCTCTGGCTCTGTCCCCGTCCTGATGAAGAATCATGAGAAAGTTTTCTTTTCCTTCCTCTGTCTCAGCTTTCCCATCTGCAGAATAGGGTTAAAAATACTCATCTGCTTTTTATAGTTCTCTGCAATTTCCCAATAGATGCAGCTGTGTAAAGGCTAGTTAGTGTTATTCTGCTGTGTCCCAGCTTCCTGATAAAGCCTTTGCACAATAGTAACACTTCCAGTAAGATGCAGTCTCTGTCTCTTGCAAAAGTGATAAGGTAACTGGGAATAATCTCTAAAACTCCTCTAAGGCTCAATATTAACTATGAAAGGAAAGACATTTATTTTACATGTCAAAAAACTGTGCCTTTCTATTTCTGCCTTAGTTGTTTTGAGCCCCTACAAGAAGGACACTGAGGTACTGGAGCAGGTCCAGAGAAGGGGAACGAGGCTGGTAAAGGGTTTGGACCACAAGTCTTACAAGGAGAGGCCAAAGGAACTGGGGTTGTTTAACCCGGAGAAGAGGAGGCTGAGGGGAGACCTTATTGCTCTCTACCACTATCAGAAAGGAGGTTGTAATGAGGTGGGGGATGGTCTCTTCTCCCAAGTAACTAGCAACAGGACAAGAGGAAATGGCCTCAAGTTGTGCCAGGGGAGGTTTAGATTGGATATTAGGAAAAATTTCAAGTGAAAGAATGGTCAGGCATTGGAACAGACTGCCCAGAGAAGTGGTGGAGTCACCATCCCTGAAGGTGTTCAAAAAACATGTAGATGTGGCACTCTAGGACATGGTGTATTTGACATGGTGGTATTGGACAGATGGTTGGACTTGATGATCTTAGAGGTCTTTTACAACCTTGAATATTTTTTGAGTCTGTGATACTAGTAATCCTGTCAAGAGCCACAGCTTGCGGTATACCCAAGGATGTTCATGCTCTGTTTTAGAGCACACTTCTGTACAGATATGTATAAACACATCAACACCGCACAACAGTTAAGCTGCATGTTTAATTCCCTTGCTGTCTCCTTTACATCAGTCTTTAAATAACTTTTCCTGTTCTCCCCTGTCTCCTCCAACGCAACTTTCACAGGTGCACATGCCTATTGTTCTTTGAAGGAAAATATCATTACCTGAGTCAGCTTTAAAATCTCTGAGAAGTCAGAATGATTGATACTTAATTTTCTTATGTTCTTCTTAGGCTGCATTCAACATACCAAGTGTTAATGAGCAAATATACTTGTTTGAAGTGGAAAAAGTGCCAAATTGAATCAGTCTGTAATAGACTACCAATCTGCCTTTAACAGAGCTGGGACTGCATAATCACCTGTTTATTAAAGCGTTAGCGTCTTCCATACTAACCGGAGCTTGACATACAGACTGGTATCTTTCCACCCTGGCATTCATAACAACCTGCTGCTAATTTGAGGTAGGGGGTAGAAGCATTTTTTAAAATGACTTACATAATGGAGGCTTTTGCAACTGATAGTCAAAAAAGGTTTTACTTTGACTTTAGAAGTAATACATTCAGAGTCTGCAATTTCAATTATAAAATTAACATCATTTTCCCTTTATGTGATAAGTGTAATGTGAGCAGTACACTGAATTCACAGCTAATGAAGACTTTTGGTGATCTGCTGTAATTGGCATCAACAAATGGGATGGATCTGCACCTGAGTCACCATGATTAAAAAGAATCCCTCGTCACAAGCCAGCATTTTGGGTCATGCAGAACTAGCAAGCTGGTGGAATTTAAAACTCACCACTATGTTTTATAGATCTCTTTTTCCCATGGATATAATTCTTTTACAGCAGAATATTGAGCTCTTGTATGATTTGTTCAGTTTGCTGTTATCTAGGGTTTTTTTTTTCCAGGAGTTAGGTAATCAATGAATTTTAACCAGGTCCTTTAGTGAGAGCATTAGGTTGAATACCTGTGTGGTACTTACTCTCACACACACTGCTGGATGTTCTTATTATTGGATGACTGTTGTTGATCTTGCATGTCTCACACCGATTACTAAGCAGGAAAAATTAATCTTCTTTGTATTTACCTGTTCTGTGTCCACTGGAGTTCAGGCAGTTAACTAAGCTGTGACTTCACTTCTTTCAGTGAGTCTCTATCAAAGGTTTCATAACACTTCCTGTGCCGCTGCCCCAGCAGCTGTAAATCATGAGTGACAAACAAATGTTAATGTAGTTCTAGAGCATCGCTCACTGCCATTTCCAGGAGGGCTATTTTTTGAGCAGATAGGTCATGGGTGGAACAGCGGGTCCTCACATGAGAGCAGCGTGTCTTTGTGTGAGAGTTACATTCACTTGTGCATCTCTGACTTTTCAGTGCTCCTCGCGGGTCAGCTTGCTGGCCGCAGCATCCAGAGGAACTGGATGTTTTGTGGAAGTACTTCAGAGCGTATCCTAATGACTGTGAAAAGTTACTCTTGTGAATAATATCAGCGTTAGATACAAAAGCCCAGTGTAGCCTTTCAACCTCTTCTTTGTACCAAATGGTAAAGCAGATGCTAAACTATTGTGCTTTGTGCGTTGCCGATTATGGAGACAGACATCAAGTCAAGTTGCAGTTAGGAGGAGATTTTAGGTACGAGTTATAAACTTCTGAAAATAAATATTTACAATGGAAGTGTTTACAGTCTTGACTATGGCAGCATAAACTTGCCACTATAATAACCCCTTTCATATTCCTTCCCTTTTCTGCAAAATATGTGTCTTTCTTCTGCACACAACTGTATATGTTGTGTGAACATTTTAATAAGGGTTTTCAGAAACAAAAATACATTTTCTTTCAAAATGAAAGTTCCCTTTCAGGCATCTGAAGCAGAAATATTGCTTTGAATAATAATACTCTTAACTTCCTTGGCATGTTTTTTGTTTTTATGTTGCAGAAAATTGTCAGAACTACAGCAGTGTGGAAGCTCCACATGTATCTTCACAAAGAAACTTTTGCTGCCTTGGTTTTAGCCTCCAGATGAAAATTAACATTTGAAATTACCTCAGGGAGAATTGAAAAACAATGAAGCAAGATAGTTCTATGCAATTTTTCAGCTTTATGTATGCTGTCATTTTTTCAGGATGTAGGGTAGTCAGGTTGATTTCCAGATATATATTCGAAGGGATTGAATTCTATACACCTGTATTAATCTTAAAGATTCAACTGTGATGCTGTTCTTTACTTCCTAATCATCAAAACATTAAAAAGGTGATTGAAGCCATCTGTCTTCAGTGAGGGAGCTAAACTCATTCTTAAGCACTATGCTGAATGGGCGAGTCCTTCTGAACCATGTCCTTCACCTCTTTTGCAATGGTGGTGACAAATGACAAAGAAGTTACGCTTTGTCTTTCCCACAGCCAGATGCTTACAGAAGTGATAGACCCTGTGATATCTCCAGGTCATATTGTGAAGCCTTATGGCAAATTCAGCAGAGCTCTTTTACTGACATTTCCCACCAAAGGCTTGTGATAACAATTGCCACTTTTGAGCATCTTTTAAAAGTTGGTACTTTTTCTGGCATTAAGGACAAAGAAATATCATGTAGTAAAAACTCAGAACTATCAAATCAGCATTTTTCAACAGTTGCCACATTATGATACATGAGAACATCAGAGTTTCTCGCTGCCTCTTTGTTCATCATAGGAGATTTTCATTATAACTCTGTTAGAACAGTTATCTTTCACCATTTTCATGATGCCTATATTTTTCTGTCTTCATTTTAATCAGCTGTGTGGTCATTTTGTCTGTGCAGGGAATGAGATGCCCCCGTTACTTTCCATCCAGTGTGGAAGGCTGTAAATGCAGAGCTAGCATAGTTTTCCAAAGGATGTAAACTTGGCTTAGACTGCTTTGCAGCTCCTCTGAATGTGTGTTTGGGCCAAGTGAAACTGGAACACTGTTGGAAAACTGCTGGTAGAGCCATTGCCAGGTAGACCAGCTTACCTTCATCTTCACGTATGTGTGGCTATGTTTTGCGTAAAATACATGTCTGCCTTTCATAAACCTTTGGAAATCATTTGGAAGTAAAGTGAGGTCTAGAAATTTCACTGAATAATTATTTAATATTTATTTGCTATTATAAATTCTCCCCCGTGCAGGCTGGTCTTGCACTTGCTTGTGAAACAGCAGTTTGAGAAACTGATGATTCTTCTGTAAGCCATTGTCAAAGCCACAGAGGAAGAAAAAAGGAACCCTATGCGCTCCCCTGCAAAGACTGAGCAGCAGGAAATCAGACATAAAGGTCTTCAAAGCTTATACAGATCTCTGTTTCAAAGACAAGATACTGGTTTGGTTTCTCTGTTGTGAAGTCAGTTTAGAATAACTACAACAGACTTTTGCATATTAGAATTATGAAGTGGGAGAAATGGGAGACTACAGTAATTTAGTAGACAAAGAGGTGAATCAGGCAAAAGGAAGTGTTTCAAGGTTGTATTGTAGGAAATAGAAGATTGTGTGAAAGGTGATATATTTCTCCTCTTTTAAAAAAATAGGACTACAAAATATGTCCTGCAAACAAGGAAGTTCTGGTCCACCTGAAACTTAAGGACTCAGCAAACTGTCCGTGTGATCCAAACACACTTTCAGAACACAGCACTGTGTAGTTGGCCACATGTTAGTGCATTTGCTGCTTGGACTCTTAGTGACCTGTATCATGCACTAGAATTTGTACAATAGCCTGACAAATGTACCTCACGTATCTCTGGTTTTGGGAGATGCAAATTATGAAAAGCTGATGTTTGATTATAAGGTTTCTATCCTAAATAATCAGCCATAAATTGGGCTTGATAGGGAAGGTACCTGGCACTCTTGACGGAGTACTGTTAGCATGCCTGTCAATCAGTGAAGCCTAATGCTAAAGCAAAGGAGCAGAGAAATGCAGTTTGTCAGGAAAATCACGTAGTCAAAGCATCTTTTTTTTCTGTGAAGTTTATTTTCCAGCCAGTCTTCAGCAGCACGGCAGAAGCTTGGCAGTAGGTGTAAGAGGGCTTTTCATCTTCTCATTTGCTGGGGTGGGGGAGAAGTGTAGTAAATTTACAAACAGAATGTATTTCAGAAACATGTATCAAGAAACAAATAAAGGCAGCTTATTTTTGTCTTGTCACCATATCCAAATCTTTCAAACCTGTCATCTTTTCTCTATTCTCTATTTTTTGGTGGCAGCTGAAAGCTCTGTATTGATATGGTCGCCAATGCACATAACTGTCTGGATGATTTTGATTCACTGCTTTTGAAAAAAAAAAAAAATATAAGATACAGGCTTATTGGATTAATTTCTGTCCCTATCCATCTGTATTCTTCCGTGCAGTTGCATATTTAGATGTAGACTCTGTGGAAATTCCTTCTGCTGCTGCTAAATCGCATTCGATTGCAAGCATCTTCATGTTACTGTGTGTGTACTAAGCACAAATGCACTCTGCATGTTAGAATGGCTCTCCTTGTTTACAGTGCACATACAATACTGCAGTCTCCCATGAAACATAGAAGTAAAAGGTTAGCCTTGCCTCTTCCTACTTGCAGTGGTAAAAATAACCAATGTGCTCCCAAAAATAACAATAATTAATGTTGCCATGCAGATTCGATTTTTACCATAATTATCTTTAAGTTAAAAGGAAAAATCTCCCATACAATCATGTTTTAATGACCTTCACATACATCTTGAGTCTTGACTATTTCTATGACTGAATAAGAAATGAATGTACCAAAAGAGAAAAATATATTGTGAGTGATATATCTCACTCATGATATACCTATCAGGATAGTAAATTATGGCAAATTTGGTTTTGCTAGCATTTTTACTTATGCTTTAATGTAGACTAAATTATCTTGTTTGTTCATCTGAGTAAAGTGTTCGTTTTAGTGTACTTAAACTCACAGCACAAGTTTAAAAAATAGAGCAGCTGAATATCTTACTCGTAAGCGTGAGCAACTTTCCTTCATAATAAGGTCCTTGGGGAAAAATAAAAGAAACAAGTAGCCAAAATGAACTCATATTTTTGAGCTAGAGAATAGTGATGATTTTATTACATCCTGATGCTTATGATTGACTCAACATGAAAATACAAAGTAGAAATGGGAAAGACTAATTAGGTTCTTTTGTCCATTCTCTAAGGAACTTTCTACTGAAGGGGATAAAATGATCTTAAACTTATCATCCATCATCAAAATTGATTCTGCATTACAAGTTGATATGAAGAACCCAGTCCAACAAGTCAATTACCTAAGAATTTTGAGTTGGAAATACTACAGGCAGGATGTTTTTTACAAAATAAATTCCTTATTTGTTAGTCTTCCCAAGCTGCAATGAGCTATTTAGAATGAGTGATTAATAGGCATTCATATTTCCATGATGCAAATCACCGTCATTGAGAAGAATATGCTTCTTACTGGAAAACATTGATTCAGCTAAACCAGAACTCTTCTGTAGGTTCAAGGCCTCTGGAATAAGCCTTCAGCCAGAGCTGTGACCTCAGATTGAGGGCCAATAACTCATATTGCTATTCAATCTGAATCAATTTGGACCTGTATCTCAGTTTGCCACAAGTCCACTGTTGTCCTCCCAACATGTTTGACTGTAATTAAACAATTAAATGTCTGTAGGGCATAGAGAGCAGCAGAGTCTATGTGTGAGTGAGACCAGTGCTGTTTCTCTGTAGCCAGTACACTCCACTGGAAAATACATCAAGGCCTCTAGTTACAATTACAGTGATTCAGAGTATTCCTGTTTTATAGAATCATAGAATCTCCTGGGCTGGAAGACACCCTTTAGATCATCGAGTCCAACGATAGCCTAACCCTGACTAGTCCACCTCTAGATCATGTCCTTAAGGATTTCATCTATACGCCTTTTAAATACCTCCAGGATGGTGACTCCACCACCTCCCTGGGCAACCTGTTCTAATGTTTGACAACCCTTTCAGTAAAGAAATTCTTCCTGATATCTGACCTAAATCTCCCCTGGTGTAATTTCAAGCCATTCCCTCTTGTTGGATCACTTGCTACTAGAGAGGTGACCACCCCGACATCTCTGCAACTGGCTTCCATGTAGTTGTAGAGAGCTAAGTTCTCACCTCAGCCTCCTTTTCTCAAGACTAAAAAGCCCCAGCACCCTCAGCCATTCCTCACTGGACTTCTGCTCCAGACCCCTCACCAGCTTCATCACCCTCCTCTGGATGTGCTCCAGTATCTCAACATCCTTGCTGTAGTGAGGGACCCAAAACTGGACACAGTACTCAAGGTGCAGCCTCACCAGAGCTGAGTCATTGGAACTGTCACTTCCCTACTCCTGCTGGCTCCACTGTTTCTGATACAGGCCAGGATGCTGTTGGCCTTCTTGGCTGCCTGGGCACACTGCTGGCTCATGTTCAGCTGGCTGTTTCATAGCAGAGGAAAACTGAAAGGCGCTCCCTGCAAGCCATGGCCTAGCAGTGCTCACTTAAAAGCTGTGCGAGGCAAAGAGTCAAGACTCTGGCCTTATTCAGGTACCCCACATAACCCTCAGTAGAGGATCCCTAACTGCCGGCAGTGCTGCATGTACAGCAGAATTTGGAAGATAATGAATTTATCCACTCTCAGAAAATGTGTGGGAACCAAATTATGCAAAAGAAGTTCTTAAATTATACCAGATGAACTGCATTCAACTACAACTACGTTGCTTGGTTTGGCCTCTTCATTCCCTGCAGTTACGATCAGAAAAAAGCGGTTTTCTTGAATGGCATAATGGTACATTCATGGCTGGCAGTACTATGTACACAGCTTTTATTGCATTCAGCTCTCCCTGGTCTCAGGCTAACTGGATAAATCTGGACCATTTCTGTTTCTGCCAGTTCCTCTGTTTCCAGTCTGCAGTACTGAGTCATCAAAAGGCGTTATGGGAATGTGCTATTTATTCTTTGGGAAATCATATGGCATTTTCATTTTATTTTGTTGATACAGAACAAACTGAGCTAGTATTGGAAATTTAGCCGTGGAGAAATGTCAATCAATAAGTGTGTAACACTTTATTAGATGGAAAGTTAGCTGGTAGCATTAGCTGTAGTGTTATAAAAATGTCTTAAATAGCACCTGCCAAGAGTGCAGAAAGTCTGGTCTCAGGCTTAAAAATATATTTAACTGCAGCTGTGGCTTTGTTTCTGAACATGGTAAACTACCAATGTGGATCTGGCACAGGTAAGATTATTCAGAAATTACTAGGGAGCTGGCATATTGTGGCTGCTGTAGGTTGTACCAAGGCCGTTCAGTTCATTTGAACCCTGCCACGCTTCCCGTTGTCTCTCAAGGTATGTTGGAACTGTGACTGAGGGGCATGAACACCTTTTGTGTATTCATGGGCATTTAATATGTAATGCAGTTCCTGCTACAGTGGAGCTCCAGTCCCGGAATGGGATTTCTAGATGGTACTGTAATACAGACAAAATAATGCATAGAGATGTGCACTGTTCCAGCCTAGTTAGATCTGGATCAATAAAGAAAATGCTGTATGCTATTCCATAGAATAAATACAACATTCCCATGAAACTTTCTGACTACCCACAGAGTCGCTGCAGAACAGGATCAGACAAAATGCCAACGAGAGAACTGAACCTACTCCAGCCAGTGTTGATATGTGTGTGTATATATACACATGCTTATAAAATGTGTTTTTTCAAACTGATTATCTCATTTTGTGAAATGAGTGATTTTAAAGAAAATATTCTCTGGAACAATCATTTCTGTCATTACTCAAAGGATGCATTTTTTAAGCATCTCTATATTAAAGTGGGAATTTAGAGTGGAGGGTTGTTTGCATTTTAGCTAGCTCTGAGATGCTTGAATGTATTTCCTAAAACAACAAGGCTGTGGCTTATTGCTAGTGTACATTGTAAACAGCATGTTACAGGCCAAATGTTTTTATGTTCTTTGGAAAGAGATGGAGAATTTACTGGTCAGTCCCCTCCTTACCTTCATCCCGTGGAAGGTCTAGTGCTGACTCCTCTAAATACACGAGGAGGCAGTATAGAAAGCCAGCCAAAGCACTGGTCAGTCTCATGGGAACTATAGATAAAATTTCTATGTGCACCTCAGTCACTTAGTAATCTAAGCCTCATTGAACGCTAATGGGACTTGAAAGCACTTTGAAAATTTCATCTTGTGAAAGCCAATTTTCACATACAGTGATGTGCAGGCAGCAGGGCTCGCTGACTGGCTGGCTGGAAGCAGGTAGGATTTAGTTTGTGCTTGAAAATCAGCCAATTACTATTCTCTGTGCTGTCCCTTGGCTGATAATGAGAGGAGGCTGTGTTTTTCCTGAGCAAAGGGTACAGCAGAAAAGCCTCTGTAGTGCCAGTAGCTGCACTGAGCAGGATTTGTCCCAATAAAGCATTTCAGTGTGCTGTATAAGCAGCATTTCGCTGAAATGTCAAGCTAACAAGATTCAGTCAGATCTGTTTCTTATTGACAATCCATCTAAGGTAAGGAAATCATGAAAAACACATTTTAAATTCATAGCTCAGTCCTGATTAACCCACTTGGGTGTAGCTGAGGTGACTTACTGTGGGATAGTGGTGCTGCATACTGTTTTCTTTTCTTTTTTTTTTTATTTTGCACTGTAGGGTGGTATTGTTGCAGAAGGCCAAAAAAAAAGAAAAGGTGGACTGACTGCAACTCAAATATAGATTCTGCATGTATTTGATATGCATGATATATTCTGCAGCCTAGGTTGGAACTAGCATTAGGAGAAACCAAATGTTTTTATTTGCTTGTGAATTACATTCTGGTGGAATTCTTGCTTACTAAATGGCCTTCTATCTTACCTGAGTCAGAGTTAATTGCTGTCTCTGCAAACAAGTGGCTCCTCTTTGCGCCATCCCTGAATCTACTACCATAGAGGGATCAGTTAAAATAAGGTTTAAAGCTGAAGGCTAGGTTTTTCCATACCTCGTGTAAGAGTAGCTCAGGCTTCCTTGCTTGGGCTACCTGCTGGCTTAACATCCTTACAGGGAACCACCCTCTTTGGAAGTTCATCCACAGCTTTATTTGTATTTTTCCAAGGCAAGAGAGATTTCCAAGAAAGTTTTAGCAGGAAAGGCAGCATAGGCGTAGAATTACTATATAGCCCTGCTGAAGATTAAATATTAATTAATATTTGTAAAGCTGAAATTAGAAAGTACATTTCAAATGCCATTACAGTCTATATCAATGCTGTAAGTCAAATGAAATAAAGTTGATAAAAGCAAGAATGTTTTTTGTTCAGTTCATTACAGGGAGTTTGTTTAATTTCATTGAGATTCTTTAGTGTACAAAATGTCTGGGGCTGGGCTATGGAGAAGGGACAAATAATAATTAATACTGAAGTATGGCACCTAGAAACCAGCAGTTAATAAATAACACTGAAGCATTTATGGCCAAGTTTTGCCTTTACAAATGTCTGATGCGTTTTAGTGTGCTAATCTTTACAGGGCTATAGGAGACTTCAGCAAAACTGAAGAGGTTCATGGCACGGGGTATATGTTACCCTTGGTACTGGTTTAGTTTCTTGAACAGATTTGGGAGTCCTTTAAAGCATGAAAATCGTCCAGGTTAAATGAACTGATTCTTTCTCATCACTATTTTCTTGACACCTTAAAACACAAAAGACTGATCTTTTGGATCACTGATGATGCATTTGGATCGCCGTTGATGATCCCACATGGTTTAGTGATATCTTGACCACAGTCTTATCTCAGACTTAAAAACTATTCACAGTATTTATAGGAGCATACACTGTGCCTGTAAAAACATACTGTTGTATAAGCCTTTAAAATCAATTTAATATATATTTTATGGTAGAAAACAAATGTCTAAATCTGTTTTGAAAGAAGTTGTTGCAGAAAGTCTGCACAATCACTGCCTGAGCTTCCTAGTTTTGACAGCAGAGCTTTGTTCTGGACTTTGCCTGCCTCCACAGAGGCACTAAACCCTTCAGAACTCCTGGAAGTTAAGTTAGGTGCATGGTACCATGCGTATCCAACCAGCATATGGTAAAGGCTGTTCATGACAAACAAGATTATCAGCCAACTGATCAGCTTTTCAAAGCATCTTCCATTCAGAAACCAGCCCATTTGGGGAGGGCAGAGATGAGCCAGCTTATGGCTGTGCTGCTGCGTGGCAGTGGTGAGCAATTAAAACAAATACTGAACTAGCAGTTAATTGTGCTACTTGATACGATTGTTCTGACTAAATCAGCACAACTGGGACCTATTACTTCATAGCATTCTGACTATTTTAGATAGAAAACTCAAGAATTGTTACATTACTTTACAAAAAAGTGGAGCCTACAGTTACACTCCTTAGTCTGCACCTGGTCATGCAAAAAGGTGTCCAGGTTTGCAGAGCAGAAGAGTTTCCCATCAGGTGACCAAACTCAACGCTCATGGAAATCTGATCACATAATGATGTGCCTGCAAATTCCTGTTGATAAAATCTTGGGCACATTGCCTTATTGAGTGGAGGAAAATGTATTTATTTCAGTTAAGGGAGATGTTCTCTTGCCTGCAGTCAGTGATATTTATAGTTTAAAGTAACATTTAAAAATTTATAGTTAAAAGTAACATTTAACTGCAGTTTTTTACATAACTTTTTTTTTTTCTGAAAGGGCATTTTGTTCTTACCTCTGAATTCTAGCTTGGTTTAAAAAACAGATAGCATGCACTTATGGATTATCAGATCACTGGACTGGCAGAGCATTAGTAACCCTGTAATTTTGCTTCCTCCTGTAAAATTCTCTGTATAAGTTATTGTAGTAACAGCTAGCCTGTCCTGTTAAAGACGTTCATTAAGAAAAGGAGCATTCTTGAAGTTTTTCATCTATTAGCTTGTATTCTGTTCTCCCAGTCATTTTTTTTAATCTCTGATTTTAAGCTTTCATGTTTATTTTGAACAATTTCTGCTATACAAGGGGCTGAAGGGGTTTTGACAGTGCATTTGCAAAATAAATCACTGCTTTTTTGGCTTCTTTTTTTTTCCCCCCATACAACCACATCTGTTAATAAGAAAAAAAAACCCCATCTCTCAAGTTCATTTTGAAGGGATCATACATACATAGTGAAGAATGAGGACTGAAATGCAGCTCCCTCTCTGCAGGCATCTTAGCTAGTTGTCCTTGAGTGGTAAGTTGTCAGCAGTTGCAATAGCAAGCAGTAAGCTTTACTTCAGTAAAAAAATGAAGACAGTTGTCATTACGACTAGGAACTGCAGTAACTGTGGTGCAGGGGCCATTTTATAATCACCTCCTCACACTGGGTGGACACATCTACTCACTGGGAGGAGGTGTACTTCACTCTGCTCACGATGGAATTTAACTGCTGCAGATACAAGTCTTGCATCTTGTCAGTCTTCTGCCTCTGTCAACACATGCTCACGGCTGCCACTGGCCAGGCACTGTCCCTAGGGAGCCTTTGGACCGTAAAGGTATCTATTAATTTCCCGCACATTTCGAGCTTTAATAGCTATTATTGGAAATGGTCTCAGGTGGACCCAACATTAGCTTGTGGATTTGACATTCTACACTAGAAAAAGGTTTTAGAAGCTATTTGTTCCTTGTTTAAGCTGCTTGCTTTTCTAGAAATTGAAAAATGACCCCTAGATTTACAAGTCCCGTCTGAGTTAAGTGCTGGGAACATTTCAGGATTCAGGTTTTACTTGTTTCTTTGTGTGTTTGCTTTCTTTCCTACATCTGAACACTTTTTCCTGTATCCTGGGCTAGTTCCATCACGTTCAAATTGATCACATGCTCCAGCAGCAATACCAGTTGTTAGAACTGGATCTCACAATAAGAAGCAAAAATAGAGTCTCTAGAAATCTCTGTGTACAGAAGCAGCTTCTTAAAAGTTTAAGCCATTCTTAAAAGCTGTGTGATTTTCCATTTCCTAATATGTTTGCATTCCCAGAGCAGCAACCAACAACTGCTCGTAATACAACTAATGGTTGTGATATATACAACCGATCATTTCCATTGAGCTTTTTCAATAATGCTTTTAATTAGCTTGAGGTTTGGAGGGTTGGTTTCTTTTTCTTATTTCCCTTTGCTTTTCATCTTCTGGTTGCAGTATGTTGTTGATGTCTTTTTTTTTTCTTCACAGTAGAAATCTTTGATACCAGCTACTATATTGTGTAGCTAATGGGTTACGCCGCAGGCTTACTGTTAGGCAGCACAGTACCTTCTCTTCAGACCTTCTCCTCCTGCAAGGGGGCAACTGCTGAGAATAACCTTCCTGCCTATTGTGCACACATCCGTTAAGTTGATGCTTAGAACAATTATAGGCTCTTTCTCTCCCTACCATGAGTCTCTGGAATCAAATTGTTCAGTTCTTCATGACAATAAATCCTCCAGCCCTACCTAGCCTCTAATGCTTTTCAATTCTGGCTGGAGACAAGTAATAATTTATTCATATGTCAGAAAATAATTTGGAAAATGTCAAGAAGAAAAGAAAAATGGGGTAGAAAAGAATTACTTTCTGAGACTTTAAGGTAGTTTTTTTGGGTGGGTTTTTTCCTTTCTGTGTCCTGAAGGTGAAAGAAGTTTGGAGGCTACATGTAAGAATTGGAGAGGAAAGGCAAGAAATCACTGGAGAATATATGAGGAGAGGAGGAAATTCTCTCGAGCACTTTTAATTAGGATTGTCTTATCGTTTGGATAGTAAGATTGAGAAGAGTGTACTCAGCACTGCAGAACAGGACATTTCTTCTAGCAGAACATTTCGGATCAATCCTGAAAGATTTGTCAGAGTTCAACTCTTTCTCTGGCCTGAAAACCGCTGTTAATGTTGCTAAAGATTTATTTTTTTATCCTTTTTTTCCCTTTATAAGAAATGACAATTTCAAAATCTTCAGGAAGAAATTAGTATCTCTCCCCCATTGTAATTTCAGGATCTGAAATATAGAAATCTTTAAATCACATGACAAGTTACACTGGGGGGAGGGGGGTGTGGGCGGGGAGAAGAAAAACAAAAAGACAAAACAGCAATCAAAACCAGGAAATTGTTGCAGGTTATTCCAGAGCTGTCAAAAAGAAATGACTGTTACAAAGCAGGACCCAACCATCTTGTATCTCAATTGAATCTGTAGGAAAGACAGCTGAAATAGTACATACAGAAACTTGCTATGTTGCCCCTTGGTTTCTCAAAGATTCTGGTTTCTTGCAAGGGAAAAAGAAGAGGGTTGTGGGGACAGAGGATCTTTTCTCGTCTTTCCTGCAGCAGTACTGAAAGGATATTCAGATTACTCAGAGGAATAATCTTGAAACAACACTGTGGCGACAGAACGCAGCGGTGACAGAAAGTAGTGGAGCCATTTATGTGGCCTCCATTAAACCAGGTTGTGAATCAGGATTCCTGAAGCAGTAGTGCTGTTGTTTTTTGTCCTTGATCAAGCTTAAATAATCTTAATAATGTGTCATGAATTTGCAGGCTCTTTCCAGGACACTGCTTGGTGGAAAACTACCTTCCCCTAATCCTATTTTTAGCTACACTTCTTCAAAGATGATAGCAACAGTAATTTTGCTGAATACTTACTTGTTTGAGATTGGAGAGGAGGGAAGGAGCTATACAGAGATAGTATTCTCCTACAGTGAGTAAAATAGTCTCCTTCCTATCATGAGTAGGAGAGTTTGACCCAAAACCTTTCTAATGCTGTTGTGACTTCAATTGCCCAAAAAGCTATACTGAGTCCTGCATTGTTACAACACAAGCAAGCTAAACCTCCCCTTTAATGTATATTAATTATCTTACTGTGACATTCAAAATTGCACTTGGACCATGCCTGTACTACATATCCAGTACATTTATGTGATGTAAATTTCTGTATGGTGGAGAGTGACATAACTCTTGTCATTCTTCAGAACAAAATCTCACAAAAGTACCAACTGTTCTGTCCTGTAAATTAAAAGAAAAACAAAGGTGTCAGTTTTGCAGTCACATCAGCCCAAATTTGGTAATTTCAGAAGCTGTAGTTGTAGATTGTCCTATTAATTCTACTCCGAGACCTTCTGATGTTTCATGTGTTCCAAGAGTCATAGCTTCTTGGGTTTTTTAATGGCTTTTTCTCCTGCTATGCAAACTACCAAAGGCAGATAAAGACAAGTTGAGTGATTATAGGGAAACCTGTGAAACTATACGTGCAACATTTTTAAAAAGCAGAGAAAGTAAGGGGGATAATACATAACTTCTTTAAATGGTCTATGCAAATTATGGATGATAAAATTTCCTTTGAAATTGCTGAAAATAAAAATAAATTTGTTTTTTACCTCATTGCCATCATCTTAAACTGGGAGTTCTAAGTTTGTTACATCATAACTGTGATGTTATTTGCCTGATGAATTGGTTTTGACTTGCCTATGGTATCATACAGTCACAAAGTCGTGGAATCACAGAATGGTTTGTGTTGGAAGGGACCTTCAAAGTTCATCTAGTCCAACCCCTCTGCCATCATAATATAGTAATGTCATGGTTTAACCCAGCTGGTAGCTGAAACAACCACACAGCCGTTTGCTCACTCCCCTCCCTGTGCAGCAGGATGGGGGAGACAATTGAGATAAAACAAAGTACAACTCCTGGGTTGAGATAAAGACATTTTAATAGGACAGAAAAAGAAGGTGATGGTGATGATTATGATAATAATAAATAATGACAAATAAAGAATATACAAAGCAAGTGATACACAGCACAGTTGCTCACCACCTACAGACTACCAATGCCCAGCTAGTTCCAGAGCTGTGGTCTAAACCCCCATCCAGCTTCCCCCAAATTATATACTGAGCATGTCATATGGTATGGAATACCCCTTTGGTCAGTTTGGGTCAGCTTTCCTGGCTCTTCCAGTTTATTGTGCACCCCCAGTCTCCTTGCTTGCAGGGCAGTGTGAGAAGCTGAGAAGTCCTTGACTGCTTGGCAACAACTAAAAACATCAGTGTGTTACCAACATTATTCTTATCATAAATGCAAACCACAGCACTATACCCACTACTAGGAAGAAAATTAGCTCTATCCCAGCTGAAACCAGTAAGTAAGAATACATTTGTACATTTTTCACTAAGTATTTGACTTCCAGAGTAAAAAATGTATTTTCAAAGGGAGCTCATAATACCAAAGTGTGGGTCTCAAACTGCCCAAATTTGTCAATGGCTGGTTTTGTAACACCTTAGGTGTGTTGGTTTCTTAACTAGAGGAACATTTAGGTGAACACATTATCTATTTCTCCTATTAGCTGATTACGGTGTTCCTCTAAATAAGCCTCTAATTGCTTGTTGCAGTCTGGTAGTATAGTAATGGATTCAGTATGGACGTTAAGTTTACAGCACCTGATAGTGTTCTTCATTTACTTTACTCGATTGGCTCAGTGATTTTGAGGCAGTGGTTTAAAATTGGGGTAGCACACCGAACATCATGGGTAAAACATGTGGGTTAGAAACAGACAGGACCCGGTATATGGTGGTTCTCAGCATTTTATATTTCTGTAACATTTCCTGTGGGCTGGCAGCCAGCTTTAGCATGACACTAGGGGAGGTTCAGTGTGTTTGCCTACAGAAGTGCACAGGGTGTTGGGGAAAGCACTGCAGAGGATGTGGCTGCTGTGGCACTCCAGGTTTCTTTACCACTTTCCCCACTGTTTTGCAAGGTGATCTACTGCAGCAAAAAACTAAAACTTCTGTCTCACTTCAGGAAGTACAATGTAGGATGTGGTGATTTGATGGATAGTGTATACTAAGAAAAATATTAGAAACCAGGAAAGGCCACATAGTCCATTGAGGCTCATTTCATTCCAAATACACCTTCCCTAGGTTATCATACAGTTGTTAAGAGAAAGAGTAATGTTATCCATTTTTATAATTCCACTTCTGGGCATTATGGAGATAAATACCGAAATGCTGGAGAACTAACTTTCTTTCAGAGCACTATTTCAGGGGGAAAAAACCCCAACACTTTAAATGCAGGTAGGTGGGATGACAGAAAAGAAATTGACCTTAAATGAAAAATATGTTGATAGTGATATGAATATATGTGTATAGTCACGGTTCCTCCAGGTTCCCCAGAGACAAGCTTCCAATCATGAGACTTTCAGATGGTAACCTTTCCTTTGATTTATTGTTTCAGGACCAATGCAGGAGACAATATATGACTTCTGGAGAATGGTATGGCATGAAAACACAGCCAGCATAATCATGGTTACTAATCTCGTAGAAGTGGGAAGGGTAAGTGATTTTTGTACTTAAAACGATGAAAGACTTCCAAGGTGTTTGCTTTTGGAAATTAAATAGCAGACCAACGAGATGCTTATATACTGAGCATAGCACATAAAATATTTATGACTGCCTGTGCTAAGAGGTTCATTATCAATTATTTTTAAACATGCCTTGGATGTTTGGCTTTGATAACATTAGCCCAGTGAAAAAGTAACTGATAAAGCTGCATTCTGTACAGCACAGCCTGCAAAGACTGCCGGAGAGGGAAAGCATCATATCTTTGTATATATCTGAGACATACCATTTCTGTTAAGGGAAACCAGGGAATTGGTTACCGAATGAGATGACGAGGAGTCATCTTTTTTTATAAGGAAAGCTGAGGGGGAGTAATTCTGAAGAAGATTTCTGAGATAGTAGTTAAACTATGAAATTGCACCTTCTTCATAGGGTTGACAAAAAAACCCCATTCTTTGGGTTTTCCTTCCTGTAAGCCTTCTGGACTGAAACAATAAAAAACCAGCTTTACTCGTTATTACACTAAATTTGTTGACCATGCCAACAAGATCTTCTTCAGAAGCTGGGTAGTAAAGCAAAGCTTGAGTTACCCGTTTGATACTGCCTACTTTTCTCTCTCTGCTTGATAACTTCTAAAGTAGGCCTCCTACTCAAGTCATTACAACTAAATTTGTTATCAACAAGTTGACTGGAACCATTTTCTTTGTTTCTCACAAACATCAATAACCACGTCTTTTCATTTACTGCTTTATCTATGCACTGGTGTCTTAGTTCTCATTTGGGATGTTTTTTTCAAGAAAATTTGCTTGGGAACTGGGCACATAGCTTTCACTTGGAATGAAAAAAAATAAAACCCCACTGCTTTTGTTGCAACTACTGTAATTATCATAAATCAGAGTGTTGGAATGAGAAGACAAGAGCACATATCTTGGTGAGAGCCCCATGGTTTTAAGAGGTGTTTTTAATTTCATTGTGGTGGAGTGGCTGATACCCCTCTGCCCTGTGGTATTTGCATGATGAGAGCGAGCACTGTTTATGTGGTGTGAGTCAAAGTGTCAGATCTTGTCTCCTTTTTAGCAAGTCCAGTTTTACAGTCTCATTTTACTCTTCCTTACATCCTTTGTCAATTGTTAATATAAATCCTAATATTTAGATATCTGTCTGTCCAAGCCTGCCAACAGATCAGGTGCCAGTATTATTTTTGATATAAAAAAGATGGGATTTGCAACTGCAATTAACACCTGCAGCAGGAACACATGTACAACTAATTGCAGAGACAAAAAAGGATCAGGGAGACCACTTTAAAAACTCAGTCCCTCGAGTGAGGAAGAAGGTAGAAGTAGTTGGATGGTCAAATATCAATACAAAATGGATGGATTTGTAGGAATAGGAAGCTCTCCAGCAAACCTCTTTGTTAAAGCTTTATACACATTGGTAAGAACCCAAGCACACAACTTAAAAATTGATGTTTTCAGGGTATGGATCCACAAGCCTTACAACAAAAATAGCATTCTGCGTGAAACCACATACAGTTTTGCTAAAGTCAGTGTTTAAAAGAATCAATTAGAGTGACCTGTCAGGTATCAGCCTGGGAGACGCCGGTTTTGGTGCCAGTGTTGGCAGCTTCAGCTCAGAGCATTTAGGTGCACAGCACACTCCCCTAGCAGCAAGCGACAGTTTCTGCCACCATGGAGATTTCTTCAGGGTGCAAGAGTCCTAGTGGGGTACAGATCTGCAGCTTTGTTCTTTCTGGCAGTGGTAGAAATTACTTTGTTCTCACTTTTCTCTGGAGGCCAACATAGGTAAGATCAGAAAGCAGAAACCGAAATGAGCTTTTGATGGAAATGAGATTGTATGAGCCACAGAGCAATGCAGCCACTCCTCCGTGGGTGCTTCTGTCCCGCTCCCAGAGCTGGAACCATCAGCAACAAGGAGGCATATTAGAGACACACCATCTGTCCCACAACCCCTAACGCAAGCTCTGTGCTACCTTGATTAGTAATGATTGTAATGGACCTTTCGGTAGCATTCCTGTGGGGCAAACCTTGCCATCTTCACAACCTTGAGGTTTTCTATTTCAATTGCTGTTGTTGGTATAAGATTTATAGGTGTTTATTATTTTTATTTTGTAATGTTCTTGACCAAATACATGCTGAGGAGGAAAATTCCTTTATATTTTCAGGAAAGATGAATATCTATTTAACATGTTTGCCACACAGTCTATGTCCTTCATGAATTAATCATTGAGGGGGCGTATGTGTATTTGTTTACCAGGACTGGCTGGATAGTCATTAAATCAGTGCTAGGAACTTGCTTCTTGCCCTGGAGCATTATGCATCAGGACTGTTTTAATTGCGGATGGAGGAATCACCATGAGGCTGTCCCTAACACAAGCACCTGCTGCAAATGACTCAGTCCCCACATTACCCTCCAGCAGGGTCTGGGTACATCTGCCAATATCTGTCATTATCTGAGGCACACTTGTCAAAACCATGCATCCCTTTAAGCTCTTGTGTGTTCCAGCAAGGGACCTTTGTCAGTGTTTCTGGCACCTGCAGACTGCTGTGCACCTGGTATTTAAATGGCACAGAAATGTGTTTTGATTGTTTTCTCTCTTTAATGAACCCACCTGAGGGACATTTAGCTCTTTATCTAGTAGCCTGTTACCCAGTCACTCACATTTACACTGCTTGTGTGGAAATTCAGAACTCACTTGCGCTGTTAGACTAATCCATCTGCCAGAAGTCTTATCACAAAATCTGCAGGGCTCCCTAAGGAGACTTTTGTACTGGTAATTTAAGCTAATGATTTCTAAACATATTTAGTCAGTTTTATGAAGACCTCATTAGAATGTGACTGTTTATTAAAATCTAAATGAGGTCTCACAGCCATTTAGAAAAATCATTGCTGAGTTGCATGAACAGTTCTCTGATAACAGATGATGAAGTGGTTTTTAGTTAAGATAGGCCTAGGTTGACATAAGAACTTTTACAAAAATCTAAACAAATAAGCAGCCCTTGAAGCAGCCTTGCAAAAAACTGTCTCTGTAAAGGTAAAAAGCAAAACCAAAACTCTTAAAAATGTATCAGTGTCACCACAAGCTATTTCAAAATAACGTATTTTGGATTATGATAATGCAAGAGGCCTCCATGCTTGTGTTTCTAAGTGGTAGAGCAACTGAAGATAGGAGTGTTATTTCAGACATGTTTTCCTGAGAGACTTAGCATAATCTGGTGGATTATTCTAGAAGAGACAAAACTTCCTATCCCACCAGTGTTGGTAAAATAGATGCAAGAGAACATCTTGCTCACTCCAAGAGACTGCTCTAGAGTACCGACTCCAAAAGATAGAGCTGGATCCTTCTGTGGAAAGCAGTGGGAAATGGATCAAGGTCCTTATGCACTGGCCAAAATCTTCGGTTGCTTTTGGAAGTGTTTCAGCGTTTGCACAAACTGAAACACTTTTTTTCCTATTTAAAGAGTTAGAAAAAGAAGATAGGGAAGAGTTAGAATATGTTCAATTGTGCCACCTAGCTGTCACCTCCATCTTTGCTCTTGGGCTGGTACTAATACCTGGTTGGCAGAATCAAACTTGGCGTGTCACATCTTTTGTCATTTGTCAGTAGTCACTTTCTCTCCCACTCCTTGTTTTTGCTTGAGGTAGAAGAAATTTAGTAGTATCTGATTAATAAATGGTGAAATGTACGGATGAAATTCAGTGGAGGTGGTTGATATATAAGTGCGCTGCAAGGACTCATGATTGTCTATCATGCTTTTAATATAACAAAGTATTTACCAAAAAAATCACTAGAAATAATTATAAAAAATAAAACCTCACCTCAGGAGCATAGTAATTACAGTAATTAGAGTTTCTCAATTATTATACAGAATTAGAAAACAGCCAGTGCTAATAGTGTTAATAAGCACACAAAAGCCCCTTTGTTTGAAAGGAGGCAAGGTTGACTACAACAGAATGGATGTGACACAAACAGGGGAATGAAGGTCAGCCATAGACTGGTAAATGGCCCCTGTGCCTGCATGCATGGCTCCAGGCTACTGAAACAGCCTCTCCCTGCCATCTTACATCTCAGGAGTGTGGTGCTTCCCTGATCTCACACTCCATCTCACACTCCTGGATGACTTTTCCCTCCCAGGTCTGTACCTGCATAGGGAAGAACAAAGAGCACAAAGGTAGCTTAGCTTTTCCTTTGCTTGTTTTACCCGGCCTGCAGCTGACATGTTACATGCATGGCCCTGTCCTCTGCCTTGCTGCGAAAACATTGATGGCTCTGACTTCTCATGCTTAAAAGAATATTGGGGTCCACATGACAGTGAGGTCTTCTGTCAGAGAGGGAATTATCTTCTTGCTGTTGGCTGGCTAGAAAACATTCCCTGTTGTAAGATAAAACCTGTCAGAAATGAGTTGTTCTTCTCAGGAAATACTGTTACGTGTCCAGGCCTAAGCAGTCATATGTGCATGTGCTTGGGCCTTGGCCAGCATTCCAGAGATTGCTAAAATGGTTTCTGGTTCTGTGGAACCAGATCTTCATATGCACCTGATGATCTGTTTCTGTTAGAGGCAGACCTTAGACATACAAGAAATACTGCCAAATAAAATCCTGACCAAAAACTTCTTAGTGAGAACATACAAAAACTTAATAGGAAATTCCAGCAACATAAAAACTGTGTACAATTTCCAATGGACTTGCCACCTACTCTTAGAATTAAAAAAGGATTTTTTTGACACAAAGTTATTATGAAGCTTGCACTTACACATTACAAGTTTTGAGAATCTTCCACATGCAAGAACCCTCCAATAACAACAGGAAGTTCAGAATGTATTTAAGATTCTGATCACCCATTATGGAGATACAGCAGAGGTGAAACACAGTAGCTCTTTAACACATCTCACAAACAGCACATTTGTATTTAGTATAAATGGAAGAATATCTAATTCAAATTGCCTCTAAATTAAATAAGCCAAATTACCTACCTTGGAATTAGTTCAGGATACTGACATTGGAACCCCTTAGGAGGTGTGCCAAAGAGTTTGAATGCATAGATTTCATTTTAACTTTTCTACTGAAAGAAATAAACCACATTTTCTAAATGAGAGGGAGAAAGGTTGCTGTATGATACCTCTCCCTACCTCTGTGTAATTCCTAGTCTCAGCTTCCAAAACCTCTAAATAATGTTCTTTTTCTTTCTTAATCACATTTACCCAGAAAACCTGGGACCTGCGCTTATGGTGCATATATGTTGTTATATATTCTGTTGTTTTACTTTTATTTCAGTGTAATTCCAGTGTCTGTTGTGGGACAGAGTTTACACTTTTACAGAGTATCAATAAGAAAAAAAAAAAAACCAAACCACCAAACATAATTTAAAAGTATTCTTAACCTTTCATGTCAGGGAATCCTTCTAGTCATCAAAAGACTTAAGCTTTTCTAGACTTCTAACCAAAAATAACAGGTTGGCATTATTCCATTATCCACAGAAGGGGAGGAACCCTTAGGGAAAAAAATTGGCTGTTGTTCTTCAGGAAAGAGAAGGACAGACTCTTTGCAGTCATTTAATAAAGATGTCCTTAGATTAGCAATGTTAGCATCTTACAACAGGACATCAAGCTACAGGCATTCAGCACTGTCCCATGTCACTCAAAGCAGACTTGGTTTCAGCTCAGTGTTTTGATGCATTCTCATTTCCAGTAAAAGAAAGCCATGTTTCGAAGAATGGTAATCAACAAAGATTAATATCTTAATGCTCACTAATCCAATTGAGATAATTCACTTTGAGAAATAAATAAAAGAGGTTTAAGGATGCACAAATGCATCAATCCCCTTGTTGGGACAGTTGCCTAAGTGCTGCCAAGGTGTAGGATGGAAGCATAAATGCAGTTTGCAAAGAGGGCTTCAAGGTCTTCTTTGAAATGTCGGAGCTAGTGAAATGGCTTCATTACTGCAAGTCTCCTCACCTCAGCAATCTCATGAAATTAATCTCTCAGTCTCTCTGTGAAGGAAGAAGTATCCTGGAGGCACTGACACAGTTTTACCTTACCCAGTAAAGTAACATGTAGAGCTTTCTAACCTAACATCAGATGATGAGGTTTTAGAGCCAGAAGGCAATCTGCTAACTTGTTGGTGCTGTGTAGCTCAACTAATGGCACAATTTTGCTCTTGGAATGGGAGTGTGATTCAAAGCACAGGCTGTTCAGCTCAATACGGGCACATCAGGTCCTTAGAGCGCAGTATCTGAGCAATATGCCCATGGTTTCACAATCGTCTAAGGGATTAAGACAAGCTTTGAGAAGCTCCAGCTAATCCCATAACCATCCTTCAGCTTGGCACGGGACCACTCTTCTCATGTGTTCTCTGCTCAGCCTTTTTTCTTCCAGAGCTCTACTAAAGTGCACTAATTTGCAGTCTTTTTTAATGACCACTGAGAGACAAAAATCACCTAAACATAAGCAAAGAAATAGAGGTAATCCATATTCTTCTGTTAGTATAAGCAATGGAAGCAGCAACACTACAGCAGCTTTACCTTGGGTTGCCTTTACCCTAAATCAGTTTTTCCAGACTAATCCTTTTTTACATCCAAAGGAAGGCCACACAGTGGGTTTGGCCTGTCAGCCTGATTTCATCTGACCCAAGCTACCAGGTTGATGGCGTGCTAACAGTATACTTGATTCTTAAGAACAAAGGGGTCGTACTCATTCCCTGAGGTGGAAGGCATTAGTGTATGGCTACTGCTGGACACATCCAGAAAGCCAGCAGTTCTGGGCAGAAGTTAAATGAGGGTGCATCCACCAGGCAACCTAGGAGTGCGCAGCTGGGGCAACACAGGGCAGCAGAAGGTGAAGAATTATATCAGCTCTGAGTCGTCACTGGAATAAGTTAGACTGAGCTAGTAAAATTCATGAAGTCATCTCTTCCCCCTCTGGGAGCTGTGAACAGCGTAAAGACTTCTGGTTGCCTTTATACAGACCCATCCATCTCATGGTGCCAAACAGTATCTTAAATGTTGTATTTCTCAATACTCTGCCATACCTCTTTTAGAAATCTGTAAAATGAGTTATAAATCAATTAGCTGACTTGCTCAAGAGCAAAGACGTTTTTAAAAAGAAAGACTGGGTTTTATCTTCTGTCAAAGGTGGGTTTAGAACTTATAAAATGTTCTTAAATCACAGTACGTTTTTTGTTTGAAAAGTATTTAAATAAAAATACTTTCAAATGTTGGATGTCCTTTTACTTCAAGTCAGCCAAATAAAAGTATATGATGTTATCCTAGCTACGTCTGTAAAATCTGTTTAAAATTTTCACCAGTGAGCTTGGTTGGCTATTTCATTTTATATCCTAGAGCTTTCACTACAAAATTTATGCCTGACTTATCATCATTACTTAGTTCAGGATTAATTTTAAATTAGAATATATAATACTGCTCTTCACTAATGACAATCCATGCAGTGCATAGCCAGTTCTATCACCTTTTTGCTAAGAATATTTCAGAATCAAAGGAAATTGGAAACTTTGAATAATCAGTGTTGTTCTGTATGAACTACAAAGTGTATTTCCCAGCCAGCTCACATATTAATTCTGTAATATTCATCCTATTCCAAACCTCTAAGTAAATGAATTACTGTCCTGGCTTTCATACTGCCTTTAGCTAGATGTGTCACATTGCCAAATGGCTAAATATACAGCTTCGGAAGTCACAATTTGTGTTCATTAGCTATCCACTGCCTACACTGTTTATTATATTTAGAAGCAGCAACAACAACTTTCCACCTTCATTTTTAATTCTTAGTTTCTCACATTAGACTATTTTGCTGGGGGATGGAGCTAGGGGGTGGAAGTAGATTATCATCTTCTCCAAATTTCTAAAATTATTAGTAAAATAAACATGTTTGGAACAATTGGACAGTGTACCTTGGGATGAATAGATTAAACCGGAGCATTTTCATTATGTCTCTGGCAGTCACCCTTTTATCTCATCTGGTGATGAACATCTGTATTTTTTGGCACATCGTTAGGATATAAATGTAGGGTGTATCTGAACAAACTCTCAATTACAGTTCTGCTCAGATGAGATTTCAAAATTATGTTTTCTACTTTGTGGACGATATTTACTGTTATGGTGGCAACTGTGTGAAAAAAAAATCTAATGCATTTAATATTCAGTTCTGGATTCATGTATCAATTATTTAGCTAAACCTTCTGTTAGAAGGGTTTTTTTGTAAAACATGTACCAAATGTTTATAAAAAGGGAAAGAGATTCATCAAGTCACAGTAGCTAAAGCTGTGCTAAAAAGAAAAAATGAACAAACATATGTTACCAGCAGTGTTTCTCATATTTGATGAGTAAAACCATATTCTATTTTGTTGCAATTGTCTCTCCTTGTACAAATAAAGGCCCTGATCCAATAAACATTTATAAGTGTGATTTTTGATTTACACTACTTAATCTACTTCTGTCTTCAAGACACCTTCGCAACTATTTGAGAGGTCCTGGAGAAAAATAGGGAGACTGGTCTTTAAGCATTTACTTAACTTCTAGCTCATCAGGAGTCCACGGAGTTCCCATGTCTAGAGCTTAGCATGTGCAGCAGCGTTGCAGAACAAGAGCCAAAAGTAGGAAAAAAAGCCCAAATGTAAAAAAAAATAAATAAAAAAGGGTTTTGGAGTTTTTTTTCTCCCCTCCCAGTGAGTGAATCATTTAGTGTTGGTCTGTGGCTCTGACTGCGGCTCTGGCACCGTTCCCACGGCTGTTACAGCCCCTGTTCCACTTGGGAGAGTTTTCAGGAAATTGTGTTGTCATGGATCCTTCTGCTCAGCTCCAATCTGCTCCCTGCCCAAAATCCCCAGTGCGGCAGAGGCAGAAATCCCTGCTGGGCCCAAGCTGCATGAGGCACGAAAGGCTGTAACTCCTGTGCAACATCCCCCAATGCTTCCCTAATTATTCCACTGGATCATCTTAAATAAGGTTTAAAAAAAGAGTGGAAGCAAATCCAACAGTTGAGGCATAAGAAGATGGGGACTGTGCTCTGCTAAATCAGTCTTTCTAAATGTCCCCAGTTCTTAGTCATAATCCAGACTGTCTAGATTTACCAAGTTAGGAACAGGCATGTTTTCCTTCAAGGCTGAGCAATTTAATTCAGCCAGGGTTGGGGTTTTTTTTTTTCCCCCGATTGTTTATTTTACTAAACTAGAGCTGTTTTGAGGATGGCAGGCGCCCCTCAGGAAGAAACAAGGCTAAAGTTAGCAACGGAGAGACGTGCTGATCAGTAGTGCTGTTACTAGGGTCACCGCTGCAGCTGCTCCCATGCTACGTGTGTTGGCCGTCTTCGTGTGGTTCAGCTTCCACGTATGGAAAGGATAAGTGAACAGGCAGGAACAGGGCACCAGCTCCAGAGATGGGGTTGTCAGTGGACTGCTCCAGTCCAGAGGCAATGTGAATTGCCTCATTCTGCACAGAGAGTCAAAAAAATCATCTTAGCCACAGGTAGGAAAACCCTGTCTCAGGGAGTTCCCAGTAGTGACTATAAAAAGGTCAGTTTGCTGGCCTAAGGGATTCAAACAGTATGAATTTCCCGGTTTATTTTAACACCACAGACAAACCCATGAGCATTACATTTTTTTTTCGCTTAGCTTCCATCAGAGGATTTTTGGAAATACATGCAAACAATATAAAATCTGAATAGATACCGAGTAGATGGAACGATAGATAGCAGCAACTACTAAACTGCTTGCAGCAACATATAATGCTTTGGAAATCGGTGTTCATTGCTTACAGCTGATAGATGTACTTCAGAGATGCATATGCATTTGCCAGAGATCCTGCTGTTCTGGCACCCAGGGACCAGCCCACGGCTTGGTCCTTGGTTGATGGAAGCCTCATTCACGCTGACACCCATGGAGGGGGGGAGCAGCCTTGCTACCCTTGCCCTTGGTATGGGTAGTATGGTAGACTGTTCAGTGTCCCAGCAACAAGCCTCTGGATGTGGAATGGAACTGTATAACCTGGTGTTTGCCAGTTGCCCTGAAACCATGCTTAATACCAGGTGAAATGTGAAGAATGTAAAGAATTTTTCTCAGCCAATACTCGTGTGGTTACAAGGTCTGAAGACAAGCATAGAGAAACAAATAAAAACCTGCTTCTAGCTACCTGAACTTCAGCTCAGCTCTAGGAGCTTTCCATCAGCTGTGTAAGCAGGAATAAGCTGTTAGGATGCTTGTATAATTTTGTGGCTGGGAGCCAGGGCTTAGGACAAGGCTACTCTTCCTTCCTGAAGATGATCCTGATGTGGAGCTGTGTTTTTCCAGCCCTTCAACTCAGTTCTATTCAGATGTAAATGTTACCCTGCTAAAGAGTCAGCACTACTGACCCCGCCCAGACAAACTTTTTGGTTTTATCAGCCAAAGTTACTGTGATGTGGCAAGACCTCTCTCCTGTCCAGACAGTAAAGAGGGAATTATCTGCTACTTCACTGGAAACAAATTCCAATGAAAGTATTTTCTTCTGCCGGACAGGACAAGGCTTGAGGCTCTGTGTAATCCTTTATACACTGAACCTGGAGTTAGTATAAATAAACCATTTGAATCAAACATTACAGTTTTCACTGTATGCTTATACACATGTTCATCAGTTTTGCCTTTTGCTCAAGACTAGGCATGATAGTAATCCAAATATTTTGGCATGAAAACAGGTCTGAGAAATACTCTACCAGTTGTGAAGTTTAATTTTTTTCTCCCCTATCAGTTTTCCATTGAATAATAGAAATGTTGGGTTTGGGGTTTTTTTACCCAACCCATTTAAATGTATATTTAAGTAAACCAGTAGATTTACATGTATTAAAAGATCCATTTTAAATTTTCCCTGCGGTGAAAGAAAGAGAGAAACCATTCCATGCAGCAGATGTATAACAGATGCTATTCCTAGCACGTACTGCACAACTGGACGATGGCCAGATGCAGTGGTGATAGCATAGCTATTACTGTGATAGAAAAGAATAAAAGAGAGATATGTAAGTAATGTGGAGGCTTCCCTGCCCAACATCTCATCCACACAAATGGAAAGGAGGAGGAAAGTCTTAAGCCTGTCAGCTATCTACATCATCATACACAGTCCCCACAACCACCCACTTTAAAAAATGGCAGAATGATAGTGCACATTTGAATACGTTAAATACTGAGAAGTCTGTCCCATCTAGAAAATCTGTAATACAGTTCACAAACCCCACTCTCCTTCCCTCTCCATATCCCAGGGTGGATTTGTCAAGAACGCACAGCTCCAGGAGCCAGCAGAAATCAATATAGGGGAAGGGGGAATTCATCTCCCCTGAGCTTATCCGTCAAGAAGCCAAACACCTAGAAGGCAGTTGCCTAAACTCTTTTCATAGTTAAAAAATAAAGACACCTCTAGAAGGCATTCATCCTACTCATCTTCGTTTGAGCTAAGTGAGATGATCCCAGCCCCAGTGTTTGGGGTCATCTAGTGAATTGGTGTTAAAGCCCAGACATAAAACTCGTCCCTTGACTTCAAGTGTTGAGTTTTGCCATTTGACCTCTCCATCAGTTCCTTCAGAAAGTTAATCTGAGAAAACTGATACTTTTCTAATAGTAGAGAAGATCCTTCCTGTCTGAAAAACACATTTTCATTTTAGAAGGTAAGAAGAACTTTTTGAGACAAATCACCAACTACAGGTTAGGGGGGGGGAAAAATTTCTGGTGGTAGTTGTCCCTCTGGGCACACCCTGCCTTGGAAAGCAGAGGAAATGAACAGTTACCGTAACTGAGCTGTGTAGGGTATAAATATCCCTTGTGGTCCTACAAATTTGCCTCACTTCACTAACCACAACACAAATCTCACCTGCAACTTCGAACGCCACTTTAGAAAAAGCAGAGGCAATGTCCTTGAAACATCCATCATTTCCACGTGCAGAAAATGTGTTTTGCACGTGACTGCATTTTAAAACAGAAGCCTTTGCACAGCATACAGAGTGGATTCAACATGAACCTTCGAAAATAAATGAACCTTAATTTCTTTTGTATTTTTTAAAGGTCAAATGCTGCAAGTACTGGCCCGATGACACAGAGATATATAAAGACATTAAAGTTACCCTAATAGAAACAGAGCTCCTGGCCGAGTATGTTATCCGAACGTTTGCAGTAGAGAAGGTAAGTTTGCAAATTCGGTTTTCTTAAATACAGTAGTGTCTGCCTAAGTAACTTAGGTACGGATTCAAGGTGGGAAAGTTAACTCTTTTGACTGACATCCCGGTTTAGTAGCTATTTTTTGGGTAAACGACTACTGCCCTCTTATGGTAAACTGCGTTTTTCTTTAAATGCAGCGACTTTTCTGGGCTTTCTATCACTGCTGGCCCCTGCCTGAGTTAGAATAAGTGATGTTCCTTGCCTAGGAGAAATCGAAGCCTCCCTCCCAGCAATCAATTGAAAAATACATTCGTGCTGTTTTCCCATCGTATGTTCCCCACAACCATTTTCTGTCTGTGCCAGAGGCGGTATGCACCATTATTCAGAAGTCCATGGAGGAGAACACTGTTTTCTCTTGGGCCAGTGTGTACCTGGTCTGCGGAGACATAGCTGAAACAATCTTAATTCTCTTCTCAAGGCAATTTCACTTGTCACATGGAATCCGTTTTTATACGGAGAGTGGCAGTCGGTGTGTTGTGTAACTGTTCATTAGAACAATGCTGTGAGTTTGATGTGTGCTACGTCTCATCGCTCTCCCAAACAGCTTACAATATATGGACAACATACAATTAACAAATGCATTCTGTGTCAGTTCAGGGGTTTTATTCAGACTTCATTAAAGGACAGGAGTGTTTTAATTGTATCTATCAAGATTCGTATGAGTTGTGGAACAACAAGGAAAGGGCCTCCTTGGAAGACTTGACATTCCTAATGGCGCACTGAAATAATGTTCCCTAGGTATCACCATGAGTAGATTCTCAACTAATTAGCTGAGAAAACTCCCTTTGATTTAGTTGCAGCACCTGTGATGTACTGGTTCTCTCGAACGATGAAATAGTATTCAATTATGGTTTTGAAGAACATAATCTTTTGCATCAAAGAATCCTGCACCCAGGTAGATGAAACTGCCAAAAAGACGACCCAACGGGGTCTCTGTACATACATCCAGAGTAACAAAGGAATTAGGGTTTTTTTCTTGTTTTATTCTTCAATCTAATACTTAAATATGCATCCATACAGCAACCTGAGGGTAATGATAATAGAATTATGTGATTTGAATGAACCGAAATATTCTCCCATGTTTACCACTATACATATTGTACATGGAATTCATTCAAGCCTGTTGTTTCCTTGCATTTAGGTATTTTTAATAAACAGATGAGAAACGGTGGCTACACTTTGAAGTAGATGAAGCACTGGTTGATTTCTATTCTGCAAATTTTAAGCTCATGCTTTGATGTTAGCTTTTCACTTCTTAACTGGGACTGGAAAAAAAAGACCTAGAGGATTTTACAGTTGATCATAACCAACTGTCTTGAATAAGTGCATTAGAACAGATAGAGATAAAAGGCACTAAACATTTTATTTCTTTTTTAAAAATCTCCATCTGAAAAGATTTCATTTAGACACTGCTTTTTAATAGTTGGTAGTTTTTCAATAAGCCTCTAAAAGCAGTGTTAGTGTAGTTTGGATAAAGTACATTTGTTTTTACCTTATTTTCCATATTTTTTAACTCTTCCAGTGGTAATGGAAGGTCAAATCTGTACATCTCTTCCACCATAAATCTCTGGAGGTTATATTGGGACCCATACTTTTCAGCCTTTCTGAGACAAGCTGCACAATGAAAGCGAGTGCACCCTTACCAGATCTGCAGATAACACTAGGTGAAGGGTGGTGTTGAAACGGTGAACATTGGAGCCTCACTTCCAAAGGACTTCCAGATTTGGCCAACAGGAAATTTAGTAATTCAGCAAGGAAAATTGCGAAGTTCTGTGCCCTAGGTGGACTAACCCCATGTGACATCTTCAGACGTCTGACGTTCAAGATGATTAAGGATGTAGGACATACAAGCTGCAGGGGGAGGTTAAGAGAACTGGCCTTGTTAGGTGTGGTAGAGAGGAAGAGGAGGGTTAAGGGTGATCTAATTGCAGCCTGCAAATATTTCGAAGGTGTGTAGAAAACAAGGGGCATCAAATTCTCCTCATCCTGCTGAGTGGTAATGGATGATAAAACAATGTGCAATGGCCAAGAAGTTGTAGCATGGAAAGCTTGCACTGGAAGAACTCCTTCTGGAGGACGGTAGTGCACTACTGGAGCAGGTTACCCAGAAAAGCTGTGGAATGTCCGTTCTTGGAGGTCATCAGGGCCCAGCTAGACAGATCTAGTGTTGGCCATAGACTCACTCTTAGTGGGAGACTGGACTGGAGACCTCGAGAGGTCCCTTCTGACCATCTTTTTCATTTGGGAATGAACATCTCATACCTGTTCCTAAAACACAGTTTAGAAGTTCATTTGTTTGAACATAAATTGACCGCTTGTATTTTTCAATGGCGATTTGGTAATTCTTAAGGAGTGGGAGGATAATGCTAAGAAAATTGAACCATTCTGATTCTGAAGACCACTTCCAAGGTATGCTTTACATTGTGTGCATAAGCAGTTACTTTGGAGCAGGTTCTTTACAGCACAAGTTGACTCGGATGAATTACTCAGATAGTAACATACAGCTGCACCATAAGTGTTTGTAGCATTTTTTAAGATCCTAGGGTGTGTTAGCAATGTACACCATTTTCTATTTGTCTCAGCTGAAAGAAAAAGTACAAAATACAGCCTTCCCAAGCTGAGCATATGCTTTTATGATTCATGCAGTTGTGTTGCTATTTTGGGTTTAGAAACCAGCAGGGAAGCTGCAGACATGAATATCATTCTTTTGTAGGTATAATAAGCAAACTTATTATAAAAGTACCCTATATGCAAAAACCTTTTCTAAATAGTTGAGTGTTACCAAGGATAGACAAAAACGCAGCCAGTAGGACAGAAGGCATTCTCAAACCTAATGCACCAGATACATGGGACATACCCTGCTCTGCACAGCAGCTGGGCACATTATGTTGGAGGGGCAGTTTATTTTTTGTAAATCACCTGAAAATCCAGGCTGCATACGGCATGAAAACTTTGTGTGGGGCACTCGGTCCGGTCCTCTGTTTGTATAGTCTTGGCATTGCTTTTTTTTGTAGGGGATCTTTGTTCCTTGGGAGATGGTGGGCAGTTGTTATGAGCAGTACAAAAGTGTTTGGTGTATGGACAGCCCACCTACGCACGGCTATTTACAGAGTTGGAAGCCTTGCTTACAGTAGCAAAAAGATGTGTTAACTAGCACAGTCTAAAATCCCCTGAGTACAAAGACCAAATCATATTCGAACATGCTTGCTACACTGTCTTAAAATGCAAATTATTTTGTCTGTTACTAGATTTCAGTACGCTTTAAAACTGGTTTTTAGGGTATAAGGTCATTTCTGTTGCAAGGGTATGGTCTACTCAGTCTGCACCAGTGTTGCATATGGTCTTCATCTCCCTCGCGTGCCTTTTTGTGTCGCAGTTTCCAAGGGAGATGAGTGTGGATGTTCCTCTGAGCAGATGCCCAGTCTCCACAGAACACCAGCCTGAGCTGGCAGAGCAGCAGGACGCCAAGATACACCAAGCCCAGTCCACTCACGTAGCACTGGCACAGCCAAAATTTCTGAACCATTGAAAATCCCAGACTCTCTTAGCTTGCATACTGGCAATAAATTAGGAAGCTTATATTACTTCATTATGCAAAAAGAATTAGACCTTTTATATGCAAACCAGTTCCAGACAGGAAATACATCTTTAAGAAAAAAAACTGTAAACCACCAGTTATTAATATCACTGACATTTAGTCCAGCCTAGACATGATATGTCATAATTTTGCTGTTTGCTTATGAAATATGTATGATGGCCTCTGGTCTGTGTATTTCTAATGAGAATAAAATACTGGCAGCTACATTTTTAGAGGGGAAAAGGGAAATACAAGCACCAAGAAAATCAAACTTAGCCTACGCACCTCTAATATCCAAACTGCTCCAGAAACTCACATGGGAAATTACTTACACAGCCAGCTTCTCATTCATACTTGTCTTCCCGTATCCATGTCCTAGCAGACTGTGGCAAATCACTTGAAGGGTGAGCATGTGGAGGGCTACAAACACAGCCCCTATGATTGGAGGAGCAAAAAGGTTTCTTACTATTCAGCTCTTTCTTTCAGACCAATGAAGGAGACAAATGATAAGGAAAATTATGCTGAAATTGTAGTTCCCTGAAGTCAGCAGCAAAACTCCTGTGAAGAGCAGTGGGGGGGGGGGGGAATGTCTTCTGTGCTCTATGTTCATGGCCTTGCTGCTGACCTGGTTCTGTGATCATTGCATGCATCATAAAGCCATAGCTTTCAAAGCAACCTCATGCTTAAATGTACACATGAGCATCTCTGTTGTTGCTAAAAGTTTCTAACCAATCTAGTGCTAAATTAGTCAATTTTGTTGTAAGGCTTTGAAACCAGTTGATACGTAACCTTTGAACTTGCTCTCCTGCTGTGAGGAAGCCCTCCAACAATCCATACAGATAGGGTGTTGGTAGGGGGTGGATTTTTTTTTCAGCAAGGCTCAGGCTTCTGAAGTTACATTCTTACCATGCCTCTCCTCCAGTTTCTTTCACATTCCAGCTTGTTTTCCTCTTTCAACCCTTGTGTTTTCAACAGAGAGGTGCTCATGAGATTCGAGAAATTCGGCAGTTTCACTTCACTGGCTGGCCAGACCACGGCGTGCCGTACCACGCCACGGGCCTGCTGGGATTTGTACGGCAGGTCAAATCCAAGAGCCCTCCAAACGCCGGCCCTCTGGTTGTTCACTGCAGGTAGGCAGAACAGAAATCCCTCTGTTGTGCTCTCTGCTAAACTCGGGACTTGCTTTTGCTCCTCCTGAACTACGTAATCCCCACACAGGTTGCTGAAGCTACTGGAGTGCTACCCTCAATAACTTAATATCTAAAATGTAAACAAAACTGAAAAACTGAGCCTGAAATCTTGCAAATGCCTGAATGCAAGGCTCAGTTTCAGTAACCATCCCTCTGGTCAAGTACCTGCAATATGAACCCTCGTGCTTTACGTTTTCCAACAGACTGCTGAACATTGTCTGTGCTCTTCTTTTGCTTTAGTGCCGGTGCTGGCAGAACTGGATGCTTCATTGTTATTGACATCATGCTGGACATGGCAGAAAGAGAAGGTGTTGTGGACATATACAATTGCGTGAGAGAGCTTCGGTCTCGGAGAGTCAACATGGTGCAGACCGAGGTATTGTTAATCTACTGGAATACTGCCTTATGCTTTGCAAGGAAAATTACTCTTCCAGCCCATAAAACTAGAGCTGCTTTCTGGTTGGCACCGTCCAGAAGGCAGTTTATTCAATTATATGCAGAAAATAATACACACACAAACTTGAAGAACTGATGCCCAAAGAAGTGCCAAGTTATGCCACACAAGAGCCACAATGGCTTTTATAAAAAGGAAAATCATGAGTGTTTCTTCTCCAGGGACAGTTGATTCTGGAGTCATCTTGTTGAGGTTCGTTTACGTGATGGCACCTACAGAACTCTGCAGAAGAATGAAGAAACCAGAATGATTTGAGTTTTATTATTCAGTGTTATTACCATTCTTTTTGTAACTGTAACTAGTTTGAGTCAATCCCTCAGTATTCATTTCCAAAAGAATGGGATGACATTTTTTTTAACTGCCATCATTCCTTCTGATCTTGCTTCAGTGCCACTGAAGTCGGAGAGAAGTAGTGGGGCAACATCGTAGTTGCTTTGTGTGGTTTTTAAGCAAAATACTAATGGCATATGTTCTCTCTGTCAGTAATTATTTTAATTATTTTCCCAGGAACAGTATGTATTCATCCATGATGCTATCCTGGAAGCCTGTCTTTGTGGGGACACATCTATTCCAGCTTCTCAAGTTAGATCTGTGTACTATGAAATGAATAAATTGGATCCTCAGACTAACTCCAGCCAGATCAAAGAGGAATTTAGGGTAAGTTGTGGGTAGCACTATCTAGAAACCATAAGTTCAGCTATACTGAAGGGTTCTGCTTAAGTGCTTGCTTATAATCATGTGAATTTTGGACCGTGCCTGGGAGGGAAGGATTGCAAATTTTCCCTGGGAGGGGAAAATTAGGAAAGAGAGAAAATATATGTCACCAGTTGCATTTGAATTATGTTAAATCACAAAAGATTACAATGGAGTAATAGTACTTCCCTACTTACTCAAGGGAGGTATGTCGATTCCTTTCGCTGTCCTTTTTCCAGAAGGCAGGTTGCTCTGCAGCTGCCTTTGAGGTTATTTTTCAGATACGTATGCTTCCAGGATTTTTTTGCTTCCAAACCCTGATGACTGTGATGTGTTTTCCTTTCCCTGCATATTGATTCCCACTGAAACTGAACGCTGAGATGATCTATTCTTAAACGTTTTGGGATGTTTTCTCTGCTGTGTTAATTTTCCTGTGGTATTGTTTACTCTTTTTTGGAAGACTTTAAATATGGTGACTCCGACACTGCGCGTGGAAGACTGCAGCATAGCGCTTCTGCCGCGGAATCACGAAAAGAACCGCTGTATGGATGTTCTGCCTCCAGACAGATGTCTGCCTTTCCTCATAACGATAGATGGGGAGAGCAGTAACTACATTAATGCTGCACTGATGGATGTAAGTCTCCACGACATCGTTAATAATAAAAAGGGAATAAGCAGCCCTCCAAACTGAGCAGTGCCAGAAAGTGGAGTCAGCATAAGAAGACTGAAATCTTTCTAGCTTGTTTTCCAAAAACATGGCACAAAATCTTTAAACTCCCAAGTACGTTTAGGATCCCACATATGTTATGTCACAGCCAAGGTTCCAGAGACATGCTCAGAGAGCAACTCAGGGAGTTTTGATAAATTAAAAGTGTCTAGTTTTCTCCCTAGTGCTTGAATTTTTAACCATCTGGCCTAGCTAAGAAGAGTTACCTATCAAGACACTACGGCATTTAAATAGAGTAATAAGGTTTGCGGAAATATTTTAGTTCCCTTTGTTTCTAATTTAAACAGTAATTAACAAAAAAAATAATTGTCTGTCGGCACAAGATAATGCAGAAGCCATTACTTTAGTCTTGCCCTTTATTTCTGTCTGAACAAATGGTTTCTCTTCACGTGCGTGTGGATTTTTTTCCCTCCTGCATCTGTGGTAATTCCAATCCTGGTAGCAGAATATCAGTAAAAAGACACATAACCCACCCCTACAGTCTGTAGATATTTATAGCCTATCTTTGACAATTTAGAGCTATAGTAATTGTGGTTGTCAAACACATGAACAACAAGAAAACAGAGGTTAGCAAGGAATGAGCACATTGTAAATGGTCTTTTTTTGAAAAATGAACGTAGAGTAATAACAGTTTATAGCAGCTTTTGCATTTCTGTCCTTCCGAGTTCTCAAAGCATGTTCATAAAATAAGCCTAAGTTCAAAACACTCCTGAGAAAAGGTAAGTGTATTATCTTTATGTTTATCTATGTAGAGAAACTGAGAACAAAAGTTTAAGTGACTTCTGTAGGTTCTCACAGTAGGTCAATGACATTTCATATTAGAGCGGAGCTTCCTTGATCTGCAATTTATAATCTTGCCGTTCCATTGCCTTCATTCCTGGAGAGTTCAGTACTGCTTTGTTCTGTAAATTAAGTACTCCTCAGAAAGAGCAGTGCCTCAATATTGGCTTTGAAAATGCTTTCCTTCTACACTGTTGAAACAATGAGCTGGATCCAAAAGTGCATCTGGGCAAAAGGCTCGGAGGGAGGAGGTGATTTGGGTCGCTTTCCACCAGAAGCACCCTAGCCAGGCTCCTGCAGTATCCCCACGCTGACAGACAAGAGCAGACCTTTGTCCCTCTCTCTAGACTCTCGGTCTCCAGCAGGCAAGATGATGCGTTTCACCCTCTCCACTTGCATTAGTTGAGATGCAGTCAGATCACCTCATATAAGCCTTAAGAGCTCGCTTCAAGCAAAAGGGGTAGCAAGCATAATTTTCATTATTCAGTATTAGAATGAGTTTGAGAACAGTTTTCAAAAAAAAAAAAAAAAACCAGCTGGGGCTTCTAAGTGAAGGAGCAATGGAGGGCCCTTTGAACATCGCTCATCTCCACGCAACTTAGAGCAAGAAGGACCAGTAGGATAGAAGGCAGCTGACTGACATACCAGAAGCATTGACACCTGCTCTTTGCAGTTTGCTGTAACCAAAACAAAGAGCCGAAGTCTTCAATGTCTTCATTTGTACCCCAGAACACAGTGGATTCATTTTCCGGGGTCTCTTTAGTGACTGCCTCTGAAAGAAAGATGCAAATACCTGATCAGATTGTATCTCTGTTGTAGTACAAATACTTCAGGGGACGCAGACTTCTCTGCCCTCCTTAATGAAGGCAAGGGTAACCTTTCCCAACAATTATCTCAGTATGGCCATGACGGCCTTCAACAATCAGGAGGACATAAGTGAAAATGCTGGATTGAGATGCACAACAGGATGGTTCCACCAAACAGCTCAGTCAGCTACAGCTCTGGTACATAAAAAACCAAAGAGCACCAACAAAGAGCACTAAAATTCATCCCCTGCGTATCCTCACTGCTGCCAGGAAGACAAGAATTTCAACAATATTTCTGAAAAATAACTAAGTATTTCCTTTCACAGGCATCATTCAAATTAACAGCTAAGTGTGGACAGACAAGATTAATCTGTCCATTAATAGCTCATAACAAAACTTGTTGCTCAGAATTTTGTAGGAGTTGCATTGAAGGCAGAAACCTCTGATGATTTTACTCTATGCCTGTGGCACAAGTTTCACAAGTGTAACATCTGCAGAAGGTTATATTCTGGCCAAATACAGTTTATTAACTTTGAAGCGTATAAGATCTCAGGAAAAAGCTGAAAACAATGTATTAATTACATAGAAAATAGAAATAATGCTTTCAGCACCCAAATTTGAGGGCTGTGACTGGCATTCTGCTAAAGGTATTCTTACCTCTTGCCGTTCTTCTCACTGTCTTGTTATTTCTTTGCAGAGCTACAAGCAACCATCAGCTTTTATAGTTACACAGCATCCCTTACCAAATACTGTCAAAGATTTTTGGAGACTGGTCCTAGATTATCACTGCACTTCAATAGTTATGCTGAACGATGTGGATCCTGCACAAGTAAGTCCAGAAAACTGCTCCGTTCAAAAGAGGAGCGCTAGTGCCTCACCATTTTAGAACAGCTTTAGGATGTAATTAGTTTTATAGAACAACATTAAATGCTAATGCACTAAAAAATTCATCTTTGGCTTGTGGATATATGTAGGGAAAGAGGAATAAATCGGACCATCAGCAGTTTCTCCACCAAAATGTTAATGCACACACACACAGAAGTGCATGTGCCCGTTAATAAATTCTGAGAAGATAACATGTTTTGGGAAGAGCAGCTGAAAGCAAAAAAATGATGTCTGTGGTATTCTGACCCAACTCTGAAACACACTAATAATAGCCAAAAGTCATCAACGGAAGCCAACAGCTATCCATTAGCCTGCCTGAAACAGGTCAATGACCTCTGTCGGCATACTGGGGGAGAGGTGTTCCCAGCATGAAAATCTGTGTTAGGTTTGGCACACAATGACATTGTTAGCAGGGGGATAGGAACTAAACAAGATCAGAGGCTGAGCGTCCTTCAGAAGAGAAAACAGGCCAATGAAACGTATGGGGGAATGTAATTACCTTACAAAAGAGTTGTGCATGCTGTACATGTTCTTTAGAGAATTGGAAAACCGTACCTGCTGGTTTGGCAATTTAATCACTAGCATTAATCACTGAGCATCCTAGAGCCTGGCTCACAATTCCAGGTCCTTACACTGATGTGATTTCCCTGGTTCCAACAAACTGCACCAGCCACCCGTTGGAATAACACAATGGTAATCTGGATTCCTAATATGTAAATATTTGCTAGTTACCAGTAAAAAGCAATTGTTACTGTGTTATAGCAGATTGCACATCATTTTTTCTCTTGATATGATCAAGAATCTTTTTTGCTTTGTGGAGTATTGTAGATACTTAGAAAGAAAACGCTTCCTCTTATTTCTTTTTAAAAGGAAGGATTTGTTTTAAAACATACTTATCTTTGTTTTGTCTTTCAAAGGAATGTGTAAGAATTCTGTCCACTATTTTAAAGACTGATTTGTTTTTTATTCCAAGCCCTTAACTGTCTACAGGGGGAAAAATAGAAATGAAAGACAAAAACTTTTATTCATGAGTCTAAGATTATTTTCTGAGTGAATAAGGAAAGACTCAAGGGAGTTAGACTGTTAGGGACTGCTGAACAGAGGTGGTTTTTTTTTAATTTGTGGGCTGTGTTTTGAATTTACAATGGTGCATGGCTATTTCAAGCATTTATTAGCCTCACAGGCTTTTAAAAGGTATTGGGATATGCAGTTAACACACCTGCCTCTGCAGTATGTTAAACCCTCTAACATGAGTAACAGTCTTTTCATTAGGAATAAATCTCAGAACCCTCAGAGCAAACAGAAGTGGGGAGAGGGCAGAGCTTATTAGAAGCACGCATTACATTCAGATTTATTAATAATTACTGTTATCATTATTATTTATGTATATAGGGAGTGTTTACAGTTCTGTTTAGGTGTTACAGTTTATGTGGATTGTTACGCTCTGTTGGGAAATGAAATTCAACCGTTCACAGTGACTTCAAGAGAGTCGCTAGCATCACATGCATGCAAAATGCACAAGACCTAAATGCTTTTGGTTTCTTCAGAGCTTGAAAATCTTGGCTTCCTAAAACAGCTCCAGGAAACAGCTCTGCTTATTATTATTTAAGCATTTTTCAGAGGTCTGTTAGAGCAGTATTCCTATGTACTTGAAAGACGTGCAGTAACTTGTGCACATGTTAAATGCTCTGAGCCTCGGCGTTTGCCTTAGCTGTATGCATTGTATTTTGGTATCCTGTACACTAGCATATTTGATAATGAAAATTTATCTAAGATTTAGACAATATTTGGAAAGTCATTTGCTCAGCAGACTGAATTTTCGGGGGGAGGGGGGAGTGTTAAGGTAAATGAAAATATATTTCCCTACTTGAAATTTCTGGGTTTAACTTATTAAAGTGAACTCCTGCAAATCAGACCCTGCTCTCTTTTTAATTGTTGTAGTAAATGATTATGTTTTCCTAAAATGTAGTCATCTCTAAACAGCTTTGTTGAGGAATAAGTGTTATAAGAAATACAAAACAACATCTGGAGTAAATGTGATTTGTCAGCTCAGCTCTGGATCACCAACAGCAACGCAGCAGAATGAAGACCACAGCTGTTTTACTGAATGAAATAAAAGTTCCAAATATGACATCAATGCTTCTGCAAGCAAACAAAATTTCATGAGTTCATATTTAATTTTGGTGAATGCTTGCAAAAGCTACATGTGTGAGCTGCCCTAAATATCCCTGGAAAAAAACTCATAAGGGTTTTCATGGGAAAAAAAATGGGACAAGCTGGCTTGTCCATTTGAGTCTGGCTTCAAAAACCTCCTTGCAAACGGTTGGTTTAATCTTTAAAGTATTAACACAGATGATAATTGGTTCCTGGATTAAGCCATCATGATACTACTAGACACTAAAACTGTGCATATAATGGTAATATTACTTGGTGATCTTTAAATAACTGGAAGCAATGTTTCCTGAGTGCTAAAGAAAGTGTAGTTATTCTTTTCAGGTGGCATTCATAAGATGAAATTGAGCAGTTTTTGAAAATGTAAAGCAATGCTCGTACTAGCCAATGTTGTCAGTAACTGCTGAAACAGATGTGAAAGTTAACTCCTGAGTTTTGAGAACAGATGCACCCTTCATAGTTTAAAATACACATTCTGATGTAGCTTGAATTACTGCCAACTTTTCGGGACAATTGAAGATACCAGGCTGTGATGGTTCAGCCCCAAGCAGTGGCTGAGCACCACATGCAACTTGCTCACTTCTAAAGGAGAAACAGAGCCCCCATTGGTTAGGATAAGGACAGTTTAGTGACAAAATCACCCTGAAAGGGGAACAACAGCAGCCCACAGCAAGTTTCACTTACGCCTGGTGAGAACACAGAGTACTACACTACACTAGGACTGACCCAATACTCCAGCCACACCTGGACTGCTCTGGAGGCACCCAGGAGCACCCCTTCCTGACCAGCCCCCTTTATGGGGGAGGGATGTCAGGTGCTGTGGAAAAAAACCCAGGCCAACTCAGCTCACCTGGGCTGACTGCTTGGAGAAGGTGACTCTGGCCTGGCCAGAGCCAGAACATAGGCCTTTGGTCTTTAGGCTTCACACTGTCTCCAGGATATGGTAATATTTCACAGCATCCCCCTGACTTGTCATACCAAATTGCAGACTTGACGTTGAGTGTCAGAAACATGTTACTCCAAATACCAGAGAACAGTGAATAGAGCAGCAAGCAAAGCATGTTTAGTTAGGTGAAAAGGCATTTGTTTAAACTTGTTCCACACAAGTAAAAGCAGAGTGCTCAAAACTGGTGGAGGGTGATGTGCTATGTATTTCCTGAAGATATTGTGTGAAAATTTCAGTAATAAATGGAGCTCAAAGCAAAAAATCTAGAAGAGGATGTTGAGGCAGCATGAAATTCAAAGTGGTTAACTGTGCTGTTCTGTGTTTGTTGTTTTCCATAGCTGTGTCCTCAGTACTGGCCAGAAAATGGAGTACACCGACACGGTCCCATTCAGGTGGAGTTTGTGTCAGCTGATTTAGAAGAAGACATAATCAGCCGGATATTCCGAATTTATAACGCTGCCAGAGTAAGGATGTTATTTGCTAAACAGTTCTGTCTCGGTAGATGAGTTGATGCTACTCAAATCACAAAAAATGAAAGTCAAACTCAGAGAAAACCAGCCTCATTTTTCAGCTTATTTATTTGAAAGCAGTGGTGCAATACTGAGTCATACCATAATCAATGAGGAAAACGCCTTCTCTCTGTAATTAAAGTAAAAAATATTTTAACGCGGATCTCAAGTGTGTTAAATGCAAATGAAATAAATGCAGCATTCAGATTGTTTGGTAGCCAAGAAATGCCCAAATCGGCGCTCTTCTCAACAGTTTAAAATGGGCCCTCTTGCATATTTCCATCCTGTGTCATGCAAAGAAATCTGTGCACTGATACTGGGCATTTCCAGTCCCAGGCTTTTCGTGAAGATCCTGCCCCACTAATCACACTTGTATGTAAGCACTTCAGAGGGACAGGTATGTTCTCATATCCAGTTTTTATGCTCCCATAAAGTTGATGGAACACTAAACAAGGCCCATCTTTCAAGCTGAATAAAAAAGATTCCAGTATGGATAAGGCACCTCTCCCCATCCAGATGGAGGCAGTCTTTGCCATGGTATCCATCACCGAAGAACCATAGCTGGGAATAAGCAGCACTCCCTGCTGAAAAAGGTTGAGAACCACACTGAGATCTGGTAGCTTCTCAGGACAATGAAAGGCCCCAAAAAACACACCCCAAGCCATGCTAATATTCAAACAGGGAAGCTGACTGTAAGCATCAATTCTTTAATGCCATGAAGGCTTTGCATTTGCAGTGGATGTGGCACCATGAAGGCACGACTTCTGGCAGAATTAGTGAAAGCTGTAGTGTGGGCTGGCTTAGGCTGATGTGCTTTGGGACGTGGGGCCATCAGCTGAAAGAAACTAGCCAGGAAATCAGTAGATTCCAGAATTTGACATAAAGCAGACAAAAACCAATGAAGAAAATATGCTGCATCTGCTTTGGTTTATTCCCTTATCTTGTTAATCTTACATCTTCTCTATTACCTCTCACTTAGGAGGAAAAAATTGTAATGTCAACATTTCTGTGTGTGGCTCGTTTTAAAAGTGGCACTAAAATGCCCTCACTTTGCACAGAAGTGAAAGTGGCAAAGCCTAGACTACAAAAAGAGGTTTTGTGGCTGTGTTTACTATGCCCTTTTCAAAGGACTGTAATTTTCTGCCACTAACACTCGCTCTGTGCTCCTTTTTTATTTCAAATCACTGTAAAGCAACTGTTCAGTGATGTTTCACCAGAGGGGCTCTGACTGCTGCAGGAGCACACAATAAAATAAAATGTAGTTAGATTTTTTTCTTTTTATAAGCCGGAAACATCTGAGAGTTTTGTTTGGTTTCTTAAATGTTTCCTGCTTCAGAATATCTTGAGAGGGTTTGACCTTTCTTGTAAAGAAAGGCAGAAGCACACAAACAGTCTTCAAAATGCTGAGGCATGTAAAAAAGGTAGATAATTGAAGTTGTGTTGCCACTCCCTCTTCACTACCAAGTTTCCGCTGCACTATTAATTAATTATTTTCTTGATCCTGCAGCTGTGCTGCTGCTCTGTTCTACTCTGTTTGTGTAGCACACTGTTTAAAACTTCTTGTTCTAATAACTCCATTGGAAATTAAAAGTCATAACTCCTTAAGGGCAGTTGGAATTACATTGGTAGTTTGTCAGCTGTGATCTGCTTGAACAACTTTCCTCACTGATACAAATATCTAAATTATGCACACACACACACAATAAAAAAGCTGTTGCTTTCCATGCTGCTTGTCTCAATCTCTGCAGCCCCAAGACGGCTATCGGATGGTGCAGCAGTTCCAGTTCCTGGGATGGCCCATGTACAGAGACACGCCGGTTTCCAAACGCTCCTTCCTGAAGCTCATCCGCCAAGTGGAGAAGTGGCAGGAGGAATACAACGGGGGAGAGGGGCGCACAGTTGTACATTGCTTGTAAGTGCTGGAAACAGGAGAGAGAAAGGAAGGGAATACCATTACAAAATTTGTACCAGGTTTTACAGGATTTGTGAAGAGGTGAAGTGATGTCTGTCTAATCTGGAACTGGATAAATCATACAACTGCCCAAAAGCTTTGAATACAAGAGGAGTTGTATAATTCCTATGTTTCCCTCTCTGCCCCTTGGTCGACCCCTGTGAAACAATGATGGGAACAAGTTAATTGTATTTTATATAAAAATGTCCAGTGACTTTTGCATAAGGCAAAGCTGGATATTTATTCAGAGTAAATCAAAATCTTACCTTCAGAACAAAGTGCCTTTTATTTCTACAGTTAAGAAGTGTAGAAATAAGTAGTATTGGAGGTTAATTCCTCTTCCAGACATAAAGCACAGAAGTGGCATTACAGACATTATGATGGCGTTATGATGATCCCGTAATTCCCATACCTTTCTCTAACAATGGCATGTATTTTTGTCCTCCCGTGACCTTCGTGCTCCACTGGTACAGGTTCTCATCCGCTCTGCCACCATCCTTTTGATACAGCTTAATACTTGTACATGCTGTATGCCCTCTTTTGAGACCGAGTCTTCACTACCTGAAGTCATATCCCTCTTCCTCTAGACATCTGTTTAAAGATGGTGCCATGATGGAGAAGGGACTTGCTAATGGGAAAAGCATGTGCTTGCACACTTTCAAAAGTTGGGTCCCAATGTTGGAATGATGGAGAAAAATCTAAGGGTGTATTAATAATTCCCACTATCACTGACCTTGAACAAGTCATGGCTCTTCAGTTTCCCCATCTGTAGAATGGGGATAATAATACTTTCATCAAAGGAGCATTGTGTGGTGTGATTAATTAATGTTTTGAGATCTTTAGCTGAAAAGACCCTTTTGAAGTGCAAATTACTGTTATCTCTGAGGTGGCTGATGATATTAAATAGTTGTACAACATCACACATGCGTCACTTCCAGGCAGTAAAGAAAGAAAGAGCTCTAATATAATCCTTTTAAATGACTTTATTTTAATTAAAATTCTCAAAGAGTCCCACAATATCAGGCAATGTTTTGGCAGCAGAGAGCATTCTTTTCATAGTGCCTGGATGTGACAGATGTGCGACGTTGTATCTTCCTTTGAAAATCAACCATTTGCGAAGCTGGTTTGAAAGACCTGCTACCTAACCAGTCTGCGCTCTGGTAATTATTAAGGTTTATTATTTTCCATGAAGAGCGGCCTAAAGATTCTGATTAGAATAGCTGTAGAAATAATAGGGCTTCCAGAAAGAAAGAGATTCTCTTAAAGATTAAAAATAACCAGGGGTAAAGTATTATTAAATACTGCATTTGATCATGCATGGGAACATTTGTGCCTGACTTCTTTGTTAGGGCGTCACTTTGGGTTCTCATCCTCTGATACTGTGGGCGGAGGGGGACTGCGTACACTGCTAAAAGTAGTCACTGCCAGGCAGCTGGCCCCTCTGCCTGCTGCTGGGGGAGTGCCATAGCCAGGGGACTGGGGCAGCACCACCCAGTGCCATGCCAAATGTCCACGCACTGCAAGGGCTCTTCCAAATGAGGTTTTGGGCACTTCTGCCATCCCCCTGGAACACTTTCAGGTCCAGGAGGAAAGGACCAGGATCTGGAATAGAAGAGCTCGAAGATCCACTTTCTCTGTGACTTTCCAGGCGTGATGCTCATTGCAACCTTGTGTGTTTACAGCACAGAGGGGTGTTGAACTGAACCTAAAAGCACCTTGTCCTTATCTTAGAGTCCTGTCTTAAGTGCTCACTGAAGAGGGGTGCAAAGCTCAGCCTCTCAGTTCCCCCCAGGCTTTCAGCCTGCTGAATTCTCCATCATACCCTTTGAGATCATTCAGCCCGTTAATTCCAATTAAACGTCGCGTTCTGCCTAGAGTTTGGCAGCCTTCAGGGGCAGTGATGTTCTGTAGCTTCTGCCTTCTGTAGCCATCCCTGGTGCTGTACAAACTTCTAACAGAGTCAGTTGTAACTGAGCCTTTTTATCATTTTTATTGTAGGAATGGAGGTGGCCGCAGTGGGACGTTTTGTGCAATCAGTATTGTTTGTGAAATGCTTCGACATCAGAGGGCTGTTGACGTGTTCCATGCTGTGAAGACACTGAGGAATAATAAGCCTAACATGGTGGACCTTCTGGTACGAGCTTTTTAACTGCACCACTAAATAGAAAATGTTCTTTTTTTCTCAGAAGACTCAGTAAGATTTCCAAGATTTGCAGTGGGAGTTGTTCACAAAGCAAGGAAGCAATTTTCAAAGGGGATAATGAAGTCACTTCACTTGTAAGAGTATTTTTACACCGCTTTCTTCCCAAGGAGACTTTGTCTCTGTTCATTTGAATTTTTTAAGAGTTTTAAACTTTCAGCCAAACATCCTTATTAATTTTCTTTTCTAGCAGGCTGAGCCAAGTGGAGAGCAGCCCTTGCATGGTAGAAATAATAGTTATGTAAAATGAAATGGCAGATTTTCAAATTATATATTTTATAAATAGCTTAATCGCCTAATATTTATCAAAGCCATGAATTTCAGTTTGACATCCAGAATATTGCATTTAATTATGGTTGCTCTATCTCATAGAAAGATTAAAGAAGTTCAGAAACAAGGGGCCATGTGCAATTATTTTCCTAGAGAGTGTTTTATGAGCTGCTTTCTTTTTTTCCTTTTTTTTTTTTTTTTTAAATGGAGAACCACTGAAGTGCCAGCTGCTATGCCACAAGAGCTGCAGAACAGCTTAAACCAGCAGGTTCTTACACTCCAGTGTGTAGTTCTGTACTTGGAGATGGGTGTAGCGTGATGATGCCCTATTCTGAAGCCTGGGCTATAAAAGACACTGTTTTACAACATCCTGCTGTAGAGGTGGCTGCTTAAGAGGCAGCTGTATTCGTTTTAGCATCATAGGCAGGAGGAGGCAGCATCTGGGCAGCTTCAGGGATGCTAAAACACATCTGAGCTAATTTTGCAAGCTCTGGTTAAACAAATTTGGGTTATATTTCAGCATATTTTCTACACAGTGTCCAGGGTGTGGCAGGAGGTATCTCACAGAGCTGGTCCAGTCTCTTGTAATTTTGGGAGAGATTCCCCTCTCTCCCATGGGCTACTGAGATCTTGGTGTGAAACACACCAGGGAATGGGCAGGAAGCAGGAATTTTTATTGGGAATACTGGGAATGGCAGGCTCATGTGTAGATGGGTGTGCCTTTTGTGTGCCATAGAAGAACAGCTCCCACCACATCCTCCAACACAGTGCTTTCATCTAGCCTACCTGCAAAGTCCCAGACCGTCCCCTAGATGCTGCTCTGGCCAGGCTCATGGAAAAAAGACAGATGTGGCCAGCTGTGCGAAGCGAGGAGGGAGTTTACAGGCAGCACCAGGAGCCAGCAGTGTGGAGCTGTGAATCTTGTATCAGTGAGAAACTATCAAGCTTTCACAGTGGTGGGAGGGAGCGGCTTAGTTGGCTCCTCTTCCCCTAGTTTATATTCTCAGGAGGAGAATCATCATGCTGAGAACCATACATTTTTATTTCCTAGATATTAAGAAAAATGTCCTACTTCTTCATTCAGATCGTATAGTTTGGCTAGAGACTTGGCAGGCCTGCTTTCTCCGTTCTCCCAGAGCTTAAGCCCACAGAACTCACTGATCTCTTATTCATTTATTTTATAGAAAGAAAAAGAAAATTACCAGTGTGAAGATGTACAGTTGAAGAAAATGCTCTCTATAAATTCCCGTTTGTGACAGTTCTCCAGGTGTAGATTTGTCAGGCAGCTGTCGCCATTTTTCAGCAGAGAGAGACTTTTTTTTTTTTTTTTTAAATCAAAAGCTAAAAGTATTATTTTAGAATATAAAACCAGCTTTTGGTAAATTGTGGACAGTATTGAGAACGTCTGGACAGCGCCAAGGTCTTGCAAGGCCTTTTTATTAGAGGATTTGAAAGGAATTGTGAAGGAGATGAGTATGGTTTTCCTTATTTTACAGGTAGAGGAGCGGAGGCAGGGGATGATCAGGATTTTCCCCATTATCACATAATTCACTGACAAAGCAGAGTTAGAACTGCGACTCTCCAGCCGTGGCCTGCCACTCTGTAGGCACAAGCATTTGGATTAGCAAGGTTTCTGTTTCCATGCAGATCGTTTCGTGGTGAAAGGGAACGGGGACACTTGAGTCCTCTTCCTGATCCTCTTACTGACTTTCTCCCGTATGACCTTTCTTACACTGAGGTGCCTTTGCCTCAGTTTCCACACCTGAAAAATGAGAATAACCTTGGTGAAATACTGTGGTAAAAGAGGAAATGCACAGTTACAAAAATAGCTCCAAGACTGCTGCATCAAAACCCGTTATGTGTTACACACTTTCTGACTAGAGGAAGGGCAGTCCTTACATTCCACACCTAAAGAGTCATCTCTTTATCTCATTGAAAACTTGGGTTTCCATACAAGTGTAAAAAACCTCAGTGCCACATCCACACAACATGGAAACCTGTGAAACCCTTCAGCTGCCATGCACAGGTAGCATGTGGTATTACAAAATAGAGTGCCCCAAGCATCCTGTGATAAATGTTATTGGACCTACCGGTAGGTGTCCTAGAAGAAAATGTAAACACAGGTCTGTGAAGCTAGCTAACACAAAGAGACTTCTGAGATCCACTGTCAAGTGAGTAATACAAATGCACAAAGGACACACATGAGTGAACACAGTGGGAAATAATACACGGCTGCTCTTTAAGGCAGGTATTGGGTTTGCTAAAAATGACAGTTATTCTCCTGGATCAGCAAATCCGCATGAAATGAGCATGGAAAAATGGAAATGGATGAGTGGCTGATCTCTTGTTTTGATCTCTGTTGTGTAGTTATAGAATAATTGGCATTTATTTAGAAGCATATATACAATAAAAGCAGAAAAGGAATAATTTACATAAAACTCCTTTCTCCCCCTCCCCCTTTTTTTTTTATTCATTTCTCATTCTGAAGAAGACACAAGGAGTTTCTGGAACCCTGTAGGCTCTTCAGACCTCACACACAGCTCATTCATAACTTAGGTGATACGTGTGCCTAAGGTTTGTTTCCTTTCCTAGTGACAGCTCTTAGGAAAAGAACTGGGAAACTGGCCATGCTTATTAATGGCTTTTTGATTGTTGTTGTGTTCTTTGGTCTCTTAAATGTTAAAGTGGACCCTCTTTTCACCTGAAACATGACCCAAAATCACGTGTACAGGCCAGCAGACTTTAATCTTTTTAAATGATTGCTTCAATGAAAAGGAGGAGGTGTCTGAAGTGCAGTTTTAGGCTTCCTGCTTCTCAGGTTGGGAAGGTGAAGACCGAGTGCTGTCAGCTAGAGAACTGTTGTTACTACAGAGCAGCACGTGCTTAGTTATCTTTTATTAATTGATACAGTGCCTAAGAGAAAAAGGCATTTCTGTGGTAAAAACAGTTGAGGACTGGACGCTATTCCCACGCTGAATCTTTAGCAGGCAGAGCACCTCGAGTCATGGAACCCACACCCACCATTTCTTTAAGCCTTTTTGTTTCATTTAAGCGTCCATGGCGTTGCTGAATATTGGGAGTAGCAGGAACCCAAGCAGAGGAGGGGTATGTGCTCACACACAAAGCCACAAAGTCAGCAGTGACTGCGTCGTTTAAAGCTGCCGCGTGAGCGAGGGTCAGCCAGGAGCTTTGGCCTCTCTGTACCACTGAAGATGTGGAGGGGGCAAAGTCATGACCCCTCATCCCTGACGGCTGCAGACTGGGTTCGCGTGCTGCTGCAGAGGATTTCCCTGGGATTGGCCCCTTTTCCAGGCAGTTGCAAATAAAACCAGCAGGTCTGTGTTCGAAGCATAGGGTTGGAACCTGAATACTGAATACCAGAATTGCTGTTAAGAGCCCAGCTTAATTGCTAAAATTTAATTGGAATGCAGCCAATTCATTTCACTCAGGCCTGTTCTCCCTGTGCCTATTGCAGTGGAAGAGGACGGTGTTTCAGTGTGGGTTTGGGCTGCACGTAGAGGAGGAATGGTAAACAGCTCTTGCCCTGAAAAGTAGCGAGTATATGATCAACATTAAAATAAAAGTTACGGTCTGGAAAGTACTATACACTGGGTCTATTTTAAGATAAACATTTCCAGGGAGGAGTTTTAGTAACTCCAATTCTGTTAAAGTGCTACGTGAGCATTTTGACAGATGGCAGAGGGGTTGCAAGTCAGTTTGCTTACTTGTAATCAATTTTTCTCATACGAGTGTATTAGAGCAGCTAAATAGGCATCTCATGTGAGTAGTACTGTAAGCTCCTGTGTGTCGTGTCTGCTGTCTGGTTAATATAAAGATTCTTCTTATCTGAATATAAACTGGATTTGCAAACTGGTTCCCATTGACAGCAGCTGATAGTAAATAATTTTTAACAGAAGAGAAATATCGATCCCCCTTAATGAAGTTCCTCCGATAACTGTGGTTTTCTTTTGATTTTCAGGATCAATACAAATTCTGCTATGAAGTGGCTTTGGAATACTTGAATTCTGGCTGATCGCCTAAACAGCACGGAGAAGGTTCCTCCTTTCACCACCACCACAAACAAAGCAAGGCGCTTCATGATATCTGTGTAAACGAGATGAAGACTTCTCAGTGTTATGCTTATACTGCTTTGTATAATTGGCTCTTTTGGGGAGCCCGAAAAAAGATGTTTATAAAACTGCTTGCACTGCCCGTTTCTCCACTATAATGCCGCTGCTTGACACCCATCCGAGCGTACACCAAACCACATGGCAGTCGTTGAACACTGTATTCATACATAGCCATCGACGTGGTGAAGCAGCATAGTCCTCTGGTAAATAAGAGAGCACAATTATATTCTTATGAAGGAATTTGTACTTTTCTGTTACATTTTGTTGCCTGTGATTCTCAGTTTTTGTCACAGCCTAGTGTACATTTCTGTTCTGTGGAGAATGCTGTCTGGCATTTTGATAATATATGATTTTAGTTACATTTGTAATCTAACACGTGCATAACAAATGAATCATATGTAGCTTAACGGAACTAATGGAAAGACATGTACCAAATCATGTTAACTTTGTTGAGTTGTAATTTCTATCCACTTTGTACCATTTCAGAGAGAGACTCTTGATAGAAATGCAGTTAGAAAATGCAAAATACAGGATGCTCAGATTAATATATCCAAAGCTTTTTCATTTGTTTATATTGTAAATATTTTTTGATTTCATCAAATTATTTATTCATTAAAATGATTTTTTTTGTGAAGCACAGTGAGTGACAATCATTTTTATTAAGCCCTGGAAATGCTTACTGTATCATAGTGTAAACATTTGTTTACCTTGTATGGATTCTCAGCTCAATAAATAATTACATACATGATAAAATCTCGTTTAATTTAATATCTCTTGGCATCTGAGTGCCTTCAGCTTAGCCTCTTTTCAGATTAATTCTTGTAAATGCTGAGCTACCTTCAGAGCCTGCTTATTGTGCGATCCAGCAGTGATCCAGCCAATAGCAAGATGTGCCAGTATATGAAAGGAGGTGAATTGTGTGTTTAAGGATGCACATGTGCAAAGACAGGCCCCGAAGACTCTCCTGCTGTGTGAAGAAGAGGTGACGCTGGGCTTGCAGTGCTCAGTCTGGTCGCAGCATTCCTCTGCAGCCCTGGGCATGCCCTGCCAGTCTGCTGCCACCAAGGGGGTGACGGTGCCTTTGTTCTCCAGAAGAACGGCTGCCATCAGGTGAAGTAATTCCTCATGTTGAAGATACCAACACTGAAATGACCAGGGGAGTTAAAAAGTGAGTAAAGTGCTCTGTTCCTAGGGCTGGTACCCCTTCTGCCAGGGGACAGGTTTACACCATCAAAGCACATGTCTCTCCTCAGAAGGGCTGCACTGCAGTTCCACAGCATTTGGATGGTCCCCCTTTCTCCCAGGCGCTCACTGGTGTTTGGCCAGGCTGAGACCTGCCTCACAGTCATGGATGCAGGAAGCAACCAAGCTAGAAAGGGGAATGAGCCCGCAACACCTTGCTGCACCATCTGATGGAACTGCAGATCTTTCTTGCACCAAATGTCAAGGAGACATTGCAGATGGCAGCTGCTCAAAACCAAGACCTTCCAAAGCAAGATGGAAACCCAATGCAAGAAAGTGGCAAACTGCACAGGATTTCAGTTCCTAAAAAAGATCCTTTTAACGTGCCAGCCATCTGAGATGGGGGAAGTATCTATATCGAAGTCAGAATGCTTTGAGAGCCTCTAAATCTAAGAAGTCCATCTTGTCCAGAATGACTTACAGCTTGTCAAACCATTGCAAACTTCAGATCTGAAGGCACAACGATAGGCATCCTCTGCAGAGGGAAAGCATCTCTTGAAATTGCTTTAAAATGTAGCTGACAGGTACCAGCCTTTGCTATGAATTGCACAGAGGTTCTGAGGAACCTGGGAAAAACCACCCCAGTGCTGAGAAGGATGATGATCCTTGGATAAACCCTGTAGCGCTTCAGCCTGATGCAGAAAACTCTGGGACTCATTTGGAAGCCCTACTGTTGGCTAAGAAAATCCAAGCCTCTAGCATCATACTCCTCACAACCAGCTTGACAGACCAGGTACACCAGCCAAGCATGCTGCTTTGTCATACCCATGGGACACCAAAAATACGGTTTCTGCCATTTATTGAAATACATGTAGTTGTCTGGTATTCCCTGATGGTTTCAAGAAGTACAAGGAAGACAGCTACGTGTGCTGGAGGAACCCTGGGACAGAAGCAGCGAGATCCCAAATGCAGATGAGATTTACTGAGATTTGCTGAGATTTACTGAAATGCAGCGAGTCAACGGCAATCTCTCCCAAGGATGGTGACTGCTGGTGTCTGCTGGGCATCATCTGGGATGCTGTACTCTTGCTGTACTTTGCACAGGTTGGTCATGGGAGGTGAAGGGAGCAAGGAGACAAGGAGGAGAGCCTTCTGCAGTGTTTCATGCTGGTTTACTGTTGATTACTATATATATTTTTAATTCTTTTTGTTGTTGTTCTGCAACATTCTGCAAAGTCAAACCCCTGTTACAGAGTCTGTGTGACACTCTCCCAAGCAGCATTATGTGCCCCACAGTGCCTTAAAACAGGAGCCAGCCAAAGAAAGCACAGTGAACAGCTCTCTGTCCTCACTCTCAGACCACAGTTATCAATTAATACAAACAATAGAGAAATCCAGACCTAGGCAAAACAATACTTTGGAAAGAAGGAAAAACAGATGAGGACTTCAGGAGCCAGGAATAGAGAAAATGGGAATCAGAAAGGAGCGGAAAGAAGCAGCAGCTTAAGCCTTATGAAAGTTACCATTTTAGAGGAGACAACAGAAAGAAACCAGCAGTGACAGCTGTTTTAAGTGTTCATAAACTGACCTCCCTTCTCAGAAGTGACACAAGCCCAGTAAAGCTTCAAGGCTTTTGGAGACATCAGTCCTGGTTTGGGAGGAGCAGAGGAATTGATGTTTTCCTTGATCCCAAATATATAAAGATACATAAATGAATAAAGAGACACTTTAAATGGTTACATGTAAGTATCACCCAATTCCTCATGTCTCCATAGCGCGAGGTGGATGATTTTTGCTAAGCTCTTCCACAAGAGCAGTAATGGGGACCATGAGAGAGGTGATTGCATGCAGGTATCTGTCTCTTTTTAACATCAGTGCTCCCAACAACTTCTTTATCATCAAAACGAGTCCATCACTGTCAGGGTAGCTTCACAGAGTACTAACCAAAACCTCAACAACTACATATCCAGTAAGATTAAAAAGCCAAAACATGGAAAATGCACTTGATTTTAAAATACAATAGCTTCCCACCCAGCTATGTACAGTGTGGCTCAAAATGGTCCCCGTACCACTTGATCTGAAGGTGCTATGTACCAGCAAGACCACCTTCGTTCTGGATTTCTCCTTCAGCTCGTTAGGACTCATCTTTAGTATCTCTGAAATGATCACTTCTTGTTTCACTGTATGTGGGTGTGTCCCCCCCCCTAGATCTAACCGTTCCTGTGTATGCCTGTTCTCAGTCTACACTGGCCCTTTAATAGTGTATAGCAAGAGACAAATAGGTTTTTCTTCTCTGAGGTGTGCAGTGAAGATAAATTAACCCTCCAGCAGCAGCTATTGCAGGCAGCTTCCTTTGGGGAGACCTGGAGAGGCTGTAGTGGTAGTAGAAAACCTAGAGCCCCTTGGCAGTACTCAGGCCAAACCACTTACCTCAGGATCAGGCCCTGAATCTCCTCTCCCCTGTGGTGGTTTTCTGCCTCTCCAGCCACCCCGCCCCTCCAAAAATCAAGGACGATGAAAGGAAAGTGAGTGATTTGAAAGTTTACTTGAGGTTTTACAGCCTCTTTGGTTTTTCTGATTCTAAGTTAATTTGTTTGCTCTGCCTTCAGGAGTAACTTCTCCAAGTTGTGTGTTTGCCTTCATGAACAGTAAGGTATGTAGGCAGAGCACTGCAACAGAATGAATCGATGTTAGGAAAAAATTCTTCACTGAAAGAGTTGTTGGGATGTGGAACAGGCTGCCCAGGGAGGTGGTTGAGTCACCATCCCTGGATGTATTTAAAAGACAGGTAGATGAGGTACTTAGGGATATGGTTTAGCATAGGACGGGAACGGTTTGGCTCGATGATAAAGGTCTTTTCCAACCTTGTGTTTCTGTGATTCTGTCACATAGTTTACACTTATTGATAGCTTTACATTTATTGTACCAACTTGGAGCACATATTGTTTGTTTTTCATAGCGTAGACCTTGCCTGTACGGTGAAGTTACAAGCTGACAGGTGCCTTGGCATTGCCTCAGCCTGTGGCTCTGCCTGCGGGCAGCTTCCCGCATACTACCACCACTCTCCTTTCGCATCACAGCCCCCTTTCAGCAAAGGCACCTTTCCAAAGCCTTGTCAGCTCTGCAAAGTGCAATAAACAGCCACAGCAAAATGCCTTCCTCACCCTGATGGGTATTGCCAAACAGACTTTTGTTTGGAAGGTTGAAAAAGCAGCTCCTGCCAGGTTATTTCCCCAGACTGGCCGTAAGCCTGAAAGCCAACCCCTGCAGTCCCCACTTTCTCCAGCACGTCTCTCCAGCTCCTTCTACACTCTCAGGGCAAAGCTGTCGCATGTCCACGGCCCAGCATGGCCAGGCAGAGCAGGAGAACTGCAGTGCTACTCTGCTTTCAGGTCTGTATCTTCCAGCAGAGCCTCCAAGGGTCCTCCTGGAAGATGCGTTACCTTCCGGTGCCAACACAGTCCTGCCTCTCATGTCAGGATCATGTGTAACCTGCCCTGTGAACCTCCCTCCTGCTTCCCTCCCAGCCCTGTCACCACAGCACATGATGCTCTTTCTGGGCAATATGACTTTATAGAGGGGGAAAGGAGACATGAGGCTGAAAGAGGTTGGGGGTCTACAAACATGATTTTTTTATAATATTGTTGATAGTATCCAATGCAGAAAAGCACAAGAAGGGTGGGCTTTGACAATGAAGAGTGAGAGCAATGCTTGCTGTAGCTTGTCTAAGGAAATGTGTCAGGGGAGATTAATAGCTCATGTTCACTGGCAGTCTTTTTAAGCAAGGGTATTTTTACTCCTGAAACTCTTCTATTGATGTGTTTTCAGTAGCAGCTAGAAGAGACTTTTAACTGTAGTTGTGATATTTCTAGTACTTTTTTCTGAAGTTGTGCTTAGGGGCCACAATTAAAGCATAAGTCTCATTCATGCTAGGCATTACATTAATACTGCTGCTAGGCCTGAACCAATGTAATCAGAACTCCTAGTCCCACACATTAATATCCTCTTGTCTAGTCCCATTTGTATGCAAAAATCAATCTGACACTTACACATTTTGCATCTGAGCTCACCAGTCCTTGTCCATGTCATGTCGTTATGTCATTTATGAAGATGATCAGAGAGCTGGAGCAACTCTCCTATGAAGACAGGCTGAGACAGTTGGGGTTATTCAGCCTGCAGAAGAGAAGGCTCCAGGGATACCTTACAGCAGCCTGCCAGTACCTGAAGGGGCCTACAGGAAAGGGAACGTCATGTTAGGACAAGGGGTAATAGCTTTAAACTGAAGGATTGTAGATTTAGATTGGATATTAGAAAGAAATTCTTTACCATGAGGGTGGTGAGGCACTGGAACAGGTTTCCCAGAGAAGCTGTGGCTTCCCCCTCCCTGTAGTGTCCAAGGCCAGGTTGGATGGGGTTTTAGACAGCCTGGTGTGGTGGAGAGTGTCCCTGCCCATGGCATGGGGTTGGAACTAGATGATCTTTGAGGTCCCTTCCAACCCAAACAGTTCTGTGATTCTATGATGCTCTACTGTATTTGGATGGGATGAAGTTAATTTTCTTCATAGCAGCCCATATGGTGCTGGTTTTTTGGATTTGTGACCAAAACAGTACTGATAACACACCAATATTTTACCTGTTGCTAACTGGTGTTGGCACAACATCGAGGCCTTCTCTCCCTCTCACTCTGCCCCTGCAGCAGGTAGGCTGGGGGGGAGGAGGAAGAAGTGGAGAAGGGGCACAGCTGGGACAGCTGATGCCAATTGGGGTAGTCCATACAATACAACATCATGCCCAGCAACAAAATGGCGACTGAGGGGAAGGAAGCCATTTCTCAGAGAATGGCTGGGTGCTGGCCTGCTTGTGGGAAGTGGTGAATGCGTGCCTTTGCAGCAATTTTTGGGGGGTTTCTTGGGGATTTTTCCCCCTTTCTTCCTGCACTTATCAAACTATATCTCAACCCATGAGTGTTTCCACTTTTGCTTTTCCTATTCTCTCACCCCATCCTACCGGGTGTGGAGGGAACGTGCTACTGGCTGTGTGGGGCTTAGCTGCTGGCTAGGGTCAACCCACCACAGGCAGCATAGAAGTGTTTGTAGGAGTAAGATCTACAGCTATCAGTCAACCATATGTTAAAATAAGAAGCTTTTAACCCTCATGAGTTGCTCCCCCAGAAATTACTCCTTTCACGTAAGTCAGAAGGTGAGCGCCATGTTGGATCACATACTTAATATTCACATTATACGTCATGTTAGAAATTACAGCCTCTGAAGAGACACTGGGCTGTACCTAGTCTCATTGCTCCCTGTACTTGTAACCTTTAGATACTGAGCTGAACGCATGGAGAACCAGCCTGCTGTTGTGTCCCCAGATTCTGATTTATACTGTCTATAACAATAACCCCGTAACATAAAGCCTTCTGGGGTGAAAAGTCTTGGGAGTGAAATATAGTTACTGCCTTGCCACATGAGAAGTGGGGTGAAATTTGATGTTGGTCCTTGAAGACTTCATTATCTGCTCGTCTCCATGTTCTCCAGTCCGTGCAGTTTGGTGGGAATGCCTGTGAAACTCTCACAGCCAGGCGTGAAGAGAGTGACCTTTGCTGGCCGTGTACAGGGATGTAATCCATGTTACACAGCACATAAAGAAAAATGTATCTTTGCAGTTACAGGGGATCAGCACAGATTCAGCACACTGGTGGACTGCAGCCTTGTATTTTGGAATGACTGCAATCTCCATGTCCTGTTTTCAGCTGGGATAGAGTTAATTTTCTTCACAGTGGCTTGTGAGGGACAGTGTTTGGGATTTGTGCTGGAAACAGCGTTGATAATGTAGGGGTGATTTTGTCACTGCTGAGCAGTGTTTCCACAGAGCCAAGGCCTTTGCTGCTTGTCACCCCGCCAGCAAGCAGGCTGGGGGTGCACAAGTAGCTGGGAGGGGACACAGCTGGGACAGCTGACCCAGACTGCCCAAAGGCTTACTCCATACCATATGACATCATGCTCAGCATATAAGCGGCTTGAGGAAGAGGAAGGGAGGAAGGAAAAGCAACATCCAGAGTGATGTTGTTCGTCTTCCCAAGTCACTGTTAACGCATGATGGATCCCTGCCTTCCTGGGGATGGCTGAACTCCTGCGTACCCATGGGAAGTGGGGAATGAACTCCTGGGTTTTCTTTGCTTGCGTGCACAGCCTTTGCTTTCCCTATTCAACTGTCTGTATCTCAACCCCCGAGTTTTCTCACTTCTGCCCTTCTGATTCACCCTCCCCCCCCCCCGCCTTCCACCACAGAGGAGCATGAGCTAGCGGCTGTGTGGAGCTGAGGTTCTGTCTGGGGTAAAACTGTGACACTGTTTGTAAACAGCCAGGTTTTGAGCAAATCCACAGAGACAGCACTGCTAAAAAACTACCTGCTAACGCCTCACAACTCTCTTCTATCAAGATGTTCATTTTGTGTGTACATTGGCTTTCTCTTGATAGGATATGAGCAGAATACAAGCCATCCCACAAAACAGATACTCTTCACATCTTGGTATTTCTATCCTGCCTGTACCAATCTGTCGAGATCTAGGAAGAAGATAGCACATACACAGTCCTGTATCTCCTTCAATGACAATAAATGAATGAACTGCTATCGGTCTGCCTTCTCCAGGCTGCCTAGTGTGGAGCTATGCCTCAGTCTGACAGCCATAAGGTCAGTAAGTGAGTGTGTAATTGATTTGAATAAAAGCTTTTGATATATTAAACTGCACTGTCTTTCTATCAGATGACAAAACCAGGCTTCCCTCTCCTTCTGTTGGCACTTCTCCCTTCCTCCCTCCCTGCTGCCAAGCCACCCTGACCCACATTCTGAATGTCTGACCACACTTGAAGGATCAGTCTGTGCTCACCCTGTGTCCCTTGGCAGATGGCTTTGCCAAACACATGTTCTCTCCAGCGAAGACTCTCATTCACACTGGCAGTGGTGCTCTCTTGTCTGCCATCCCACCACATCTGTCTGCAGGGCAGCCTGGAGCAGCTCTTCGTCTGCCAAAGGTGGGCAGAGTTTTACTGGCTTGGGTGGTGTTTACATTCTGGGTTTTTAAATAGAGCGTTCTCCCCCCCTCCCCAAACCCCTGCTATATCTCTCTCAACAAGAACTCTCCTTCAATACATGTGCTTGTTGAATGAGGTTTCCATTTAGCAGAGACTCTTAGGACTTGGACACTGTCCCCTAACTGGTACAGCCGGTACAACTGCAAATTCATTTGTTACACTTCATCTGGACTATGGAGATATAATTAAGTCCAACCTTGCACATAAAGCTACTAAATGCTTTTCATAACCAAGCAGTCAGAATGATAGTGCAGTGCAATTTTCCACAATCAGCTGTGTCAAACGTACTGAGGTGGTGGTGGTTACCTTCTAGAGGCAGTCTGGCAAGAGTCTTCCCATTGCGACTGACAAATGGCTACATGATTTGGCACCAGATTATTCAAGCAGACAAATTAACTTCAAATATTAATACGTTCAGCAGCGAGTCAGATAAATTGCTTGTTCTACAAGTGCCAGAGTGGTCATGGGGGGTTTGCTGATGCTTTCAGGAAACCCTAACCTTCAGAGCAGTGCTCAGCCAGGCCAGCAAGCCCATCAATCAGCTAATGAGGTTGGCAGCAGTTAAACAGATCTTCACTTCTCTCTGGAAAGGGGGGACAAAAAAATAGAAAAAACCCCACAACTTGGCCAATGTCTCCCAGAACTGTCAGAAAGCTGTATTTCAGATGAGACACACGTGCCAAGGCTCTGACTCGGTCATTAAATCATTAGCACCTGACCCTGCTGGGAGTCTGCCAACCCCAACGCTGTTTTCCCATGGAGGCAGAGATGGACACCATGTGAGTTGTCCTCCTAGGAGTCTGTCTGCCTGTGGTGGTTCAGCCCCAAGCAGTGGCTGAGCACCACAGGCTGCTCGCTCACTCCCTGAGGAGAAACAGACCCCCAGTGGGTTGGGATAAGGACAGTTTACTGACAAGAGCACAGTGAAAGAGGAACAATAACAGCCCAGGCAAGTTACACTCACACCCAGTGATAACAAAGACTACTGCACAACATGAGGACCAGCTTGACACCCTGGCCACGTTCAGACTGCCCTGGAGGCACCCAAGAGCACCCCTTCCCAACCAGCCCCTTTTATGGGGGCATGACGTCAGGTGGTGTGGAAAAAGCCCTGAAACAGCTGACTCAGCTCACCTGGAGTGGCTGCTTGGGGAAGGCTGACTCTGGCCTGGCCAGAACCAGGACATTGCCTCCACAGCCTGATGTAGATGGTGCACAGGTAACAAGGGCCACTATCACCTCTCTTCTTATGTATTTTACATCTAAATCCTCTCAGGAAGGATGAAACTGCTCATTAGATTTAAAGTAACTTGTTATATGATAATGTAAGTTAAACAGTTGGGGAATCACAGAATCTCCTGAGTTGGAAGGGACCCATAATGATCATCGAGTCCAACTGGCTCCACACAGGGCCAGCCAAGTCAGAGCACGTGACTGAGTGCTTTGCTAACAACTCTACTCTTGAAGTAGGGCAGAAGGACCGATAAAGAGCATGCTTTGCTAAAAAGTATCCTTGAAGAAGAGCTGCAAAGACTGATTATAGCAGAAGAGTTGAAAATTTTAAATGCTCTTATCAGTTAATGGGAATGAAAAATCCCTGGCTCACTGTAACTCTTCCCAGTGTTTGAGCTTTTGTACATTTATGGCTGTTCAGCATGTCTGTTCATTCATGTATGAACAACAATGTTCTCTTAAAACTGGTGGTAACTGAGCTGAATACGGACTCAGAAGCCAGTCTATGGGCCTAGCATATCGCTGGATCAAATAAACTGAAAGGAAGAAAGATATTAACACACATGACTTGATATTGGCTGTACGAAGTAATTATTGTGCTCTTTGTACTCACTTAATTGTCTGGCTGTAGAGCTTTGGAAAACACTCCTAGTAAGGGAATATTTGAAGAAAGCCTTTAGGGGTGAAAACAGAAGCCAAGCTGACTGTTGCAACACAACCAAGATAAGATTGCAAATATAAATTCTGTGTTCAACAGGCGGAAAATGTGTTTATAATTTTATCATTGTACTCAGGGCTCCTTTACAATTTATATCTTCGTTGAGTATAAATACTTCTTCTGTACAACATATGGCACTGAATTTAGCCAATCAGGAGGCACCATTTCTGCTCTCGGTGCTAAAGCAATTTCATAAATTATGCAATATATTTTACCAGTAAAGGTATAGATGGGAAAGTCATTAGCATCACAAATCACACCTTATTGCTCTATATGTTAGCATATTTTTTATTATAACTCACAGGTGTGAAGCTCTAAATACACTTCACATGGTGATGAGGTGCATCCAACTTACTTGATTTGGCTTCCAGAGGATGTTTAACGGGATGGGCTTGTTCCACCACCAGACTGGGCACTGCACTGCTGCTCCAAGCCCAGCAGTAAGCTGAAGCAAGCCACACTCTGCTGCCCACAGCATGCATTCACATTGCTGACCAAGGGCCACAGACCTTGACCTTCCCACATCCATCCCTACGCTGAATAAATATGGCTAAGTCCTTTGGGGCAAGGGATGTGTAACTACTCTGGACTCGGTCTCCACACATTAATTTACATGTGAACAGCACTAATGTAGTGTTAATTTGAACAAAGGATTTTTGTATCCCTAAATGCAGGGATATAGAGTAGAAGCTTGTTTATTGGTGACACATGGGGAAGGTGCATATTTACTGAAGAGGTTGTCCTCCCTGTGTAGAGACCCCAAGAAGATAAAACCTCCATGAATTGTCTTGACTGCTTGAGATCAGAAGAGCAGGTTTGGTGTCTCAACGAGTGCACCTCTGAGCCATCCCGGTTCTTTACCTCTCCCCTGACAAGCTCAGGACCCTGCTAGAAGGCTGTCCAGCACAGACACAGGGAGGCAAGCCGGTGCAAATGGAAACTGGCAAACACCTCCAGCCCTGCTGATGTTGGCATCTTGAGTATTAGGAACCATAGCATTTTCCCAGGCTGTTTTTCCAGGCAGAGCTGGCTGTGAGTTAGTATCACAGAATCACAGAATCATAGAGGTTGGAAGGGACCTCCAGAGATCATCGAGTCCAACCCCCCTGCCAAAGCAGGTTCTCTAGGACAGGTCGCACAGGTAGGCGTCCAGACAGGTCTTGAATATCTCCAGAGAAGGAGACTCCACAACCCCCCTGGGCAGCCTGTCCCAGGGCTCTGTCACCCTCACTGTGTAAATGTTCTTCCACATGTTGGTGCAGAATTTCCTGTGCTCCAACTTGAAGGCCACTGTCCCTTGTCCTGTCCCCACAAACATCTGAAAAGGGGTTGGCCATTTCACCCTGTGTCCCACACTTGAGATATTTATAAACATTAATCAGATCCCCCCTTAGTCTTCTTTTCTCAAGGCTGAACAGTCCCAGCTCACTCAGCCTTTCCTCATACGGGAGATGTTCCAGGCCCTTAATCATCTTTGTAGCCCTTCTCTGGACTCTCTCCAGGAGATACCTATCTTTTTTATACCAGGAAGCCCAGAACTGGACACAATACTCCAAGTGGGGCCTGACCAGGGCAGAGTAGAGGGGGAGGATCACCCTGTATCAGCCAGCGGTGCACTGCAGGCTCGGATGCAGGATGCACAGGACCTGGTGTGCTTTTCCACAGGCTTCTCCTCTGAGTCCAGGGGCCGCGGCCCTGGCATAGTCCCCTGCCAGAACAGCAGTACTATAAAGTGGGCAGTAAAAAGGTTGAGAGAAGCTGCAGGTCCTCCAAAGACTTCTAGTAGTTAATGGGAGGAGTCTTCCAGAAGTCAGGTCAGCACACAAAAACCACCTTCTGCCCTGGGGCTGCACCTCTGGCCCAAGGACAGCAGACAGCAGGGAGGGAAAGCTGCGCTGCGCTGCACATGGTGGGCGGACTTTGCTTTCCCTTTGCGGGGTTCATGCCATCCGCTGCTCTTCTTGGCTCCTTCCCAACTTATTTTCCCAGCAGCTATGTGGATGTTTTACAGAAAGAAAGGGGTAGCATCCAAATGAAACTCTCACTCTGCAATGTACAATTCACCTTCCTGTTTGTGCTAGACTGTGTGACGCAAACATTTTTGGGTTAAGTTCTTTAAACAAAGTTCTTTTGCCATAAGCACATCCACATGTATCTGTATCTGTTTTAATATGAATTTTTTGCTTATGGAAAAGGATTGCCTGTGAGCAGTTTAACTCATTTGTATTACTTGCAGCCTAGCAAACTGTTCACAAATTTTTCAAAAACCAAATAGATGTAACTTCAAATATTTCTTTACCAGGAAAGCATTTTTGAGGTATAGTGTTTCCACTCCACATTCCTCACCCCAAACTATTCTAGTCCATAAGCAAGTTGTCATTTTTTCATTTGGAAGGAGAACACCACCTCTCTTCCAACCATAAGAAGGGTTCAACATTTGCTCTGAAAGGAAAGGCAGCAGCAGGAAACCCACTGCAAATTTTGACATGAAAAAGACATTGTCTGAAATTACCAGACCTGGGACAAGGTCACAGTTCTGATTTTGCTTCCAGGAAACTCCTGCTAAGCACCAGCACCACCTTGCTCTTACATGTAAAACCCCACCTCATCAATATTTTCCCAACAGATAGTCACTGTATTAAAGAGTTTTCAAGAGATATCAATCTTCAAAGCCCAGCTTTCACCGGAGAAATGCATTTATAGAAATAGCCTCTTCTCTGATTCCCTGTCTCATGGGTTAAGTAGCTTTGAGCCTTGAGTCGAGGGATAGGAAAAGGGAGGTCAAAAATACCCAACTTCATAAAGACACTTTCCCTCCCTCTATGGGAGCATGTTTGTAGTTGATGCCAGCCTACTCAGCTGGAAAAGCATCACTAATATGAGCATCGTGCTCCCGTTCGTAAGAACATCTCAGAGTATCTGACAGCAGCAAAGCAGCTGGGTCTTCAGTGCTGCCTCACTGCCCGAGGGCACCCGCTCTGCAGACGGCTTCGGTTCCTGCCGAGGGGACCCAAACAGCAGGACCTCACTGGTCACACAGCTTCAAGCAGCTGCCATGGGCATGTGGTGCAAAACACAGCACTGCCATGCAAGTGTCCTGGGGTTAATGACTTCGCTAATGATGCATCTTTCTGGAGAGCTGCTCCTGGTGCTGGCACCCACTGCTCACTGTCATCCGTGCCTCATCCTTGCGCTGCAGGGCAAGGGGAAAAAATTGCCCTCCCATGCACAGCCACACAGGAAGCGCTTCTGCCTCTCTGAAGGATGGCTCTGCATGATAAATGGCATAAGCCAGGAATTTTGGCAAATTAAAAGGTTTAATTTATGATGCTGCATAATTCTAGCTGCTTAGCAGGTGTGACATTACTTGCTTATTTGAAAGCCAAAAGAGGTAAATCAGATGAAAATGTGTTTTGTAGGAGGCTGTTAATCAGAAAGGACCACTGGCTCCTTCGAGCCTCAGGTGTTTTCTCCCAGTGGACTGTGCCATCGGCAGAGACCTCCCAACCCTCAGGTTCATGGCTGCCCATGAGGGCTGTTGACCTTGTTGGTTTTGGGAGCAGCTGATGGGTCTTTAAGAAGGCAGCTTTCCCTCAGAAGGGCTCAGCTCCTACCGCCTTTTCCCCCAGAACAAGAGCTGATCACTGATTCTCAGCAGGAACTGGCACGGCTCCTTGGCTTATTCAGTATCGTTACAAATAGCTGCTGAGCAAAGCGATTCTGGAGAAAGAGAGAGAATAACAGTCTGGAGCCATTCCCGCCCAGTGTCATAGCAAAGTTCATCAGCCAGGAGATTTCTTTTGTATCCAAAAAGAATAACATTAATCTCTGTAACAGAAGAAAATTAGTGTCTCTGTGTGGCAAGGTTTTGCTATCATTCACAGCTGCTGCTACACTTGCTCAAAAATCTAAAAACACCTGAAGACCCTCAGAATAGAAATCACTGCACTGCTTATAAAGGAGTAAAAGGCCCTTTGCAGGTCTGCAAGTGGCTTTAGTCAACCACGTTCGGGATCCAATGTTAATATTTTGGAGGAAGGAGGGAATTAAGTCTTTATCATAGAATGGCCTGGGTTGGAAGGGACCCCAAGGATCATAGAGTTCCAACCCCCCTGCCACAGGCAGGGCCACAAAGAAGTGAGAAAACCTGGTGTTGGCAGTCAGTGTAAGGCATCGAGGGCTCTGGGGCCTGTCCTTTAGCTTGGTTGTGCCACCTTTCATTTCTCCAGGTGTAGGGCACAAAGAACAAAAAGAATCACACCTACCCTGTTATTTATGACAGGTGTCATGCACACAGCTGTGAGCTACCTTTAATTCAGCAGCAGTGAATACAGGAGAGGGCAAAGCAAAGTGATCTTTTACGTGGTGTGGCATAGAAACTGTTGGCCGCTCCCTTCCCCTGGCACTAAGCAGGGTAGGGCACTGCTACCCCACCTGGCTCTTCTGAGCATGAGGGTTACCTGTCTGCTATTTCTCAAGAAGTAATCTTTTCAAGAGGTGCAGTTTACCTGAGAGGTGGGAAGAAGATGCTATTTATTATTGAAGAGAAAAAGAAATGGCAGCAAAAATCAGTACAGCAAAGCTGTATTTGAAGGCTAGTTTCATCAGCACTCTGCAGACAGGACCTTCCTGTGACATGACATGACATGAAACGTTCCTGCATTCTCTCTTAAAATACCCTTTTTCTGTTCTGTGTGAGCAGGGTTGCTAATTTTTCTTTTCTTCAATTCCCATCTCTATAGGTCTCTACCAGCTTCTCAGCCTTCCAAGCAGAACGCAGCTGTCAGATAAAGCAAGCTGTGAGAGAGAACCAAACCCCACAGCCCAGAGGGTCCCAGGTTGGATGATAAGATGGGCTGAACCAGCAACCAGACGGTCAAGAGGGCTCCTCTTCTTCTCTGCACCGTGGTCCGTGCTGACCTCACCGTGTCGCTCCTTCCAGGCACGTGTTTCAGTCCTGCTGTGCTTCCTTTCCCTTCTCCCAGTGTGTTACATTTGGTTTGGGTTTCTACAGGGCATCCAGGGTTGGGGAGGTGGGGTGTTGTTGCTGAGTGAATCTGAGGCTGTGGGGAAATTCATCTTGCTACTAATTCCTGCTCATATTTCTAAGTCGGTTGAATCTCCTAATTTACTGTCACCTCCACCCCTCATAACAGCTCCTAACAGGCCATGAAATACCAGTGAAATGAACATCAGATTTTGGAGAGCCAAGAGCAAATACCTCCTTCTGGGTTGTCACTGTCATTTAATTTTTGAACTTTCTTTCCCTCCCCTTAAGTCCTTGATTCAGTCCCCAGCTCTCATGACTGTTTCTTTGCAGTATTGATGGCTGTTCATTTTTCACACCAGATTTTGTGACACACTATCTCAAATACCTTACTAAAAGCTCAGGCCTGCTTAATTGATTTCACTCCCATCACCCATTAATTTAGTAATTCTATCAAAAAAATAATCTAGCTTGGCTGGTACAATTTGATTTTTGTAATCCTGCACAGATTTCTTTTTCCTGGGGGTTTTCTATCTCACGGAGCCCTTTGCCCCTTAGTATTCCACTGCTGAAGGACAGAGTGCTGTGAGGCTCACCAGAAGGCATGCTCTGACAGCCATGGCAGGTAGGAAGAGGTTGCAGGATCCTTCCAGGCGTTTTACTGCAGTATGATGGGAATCAGTAGAGTAGATTTCACAGTAAGTGACATCCCATAGCACATGGGGAACCTGGTGGCTTCAGTCCTGTTGCTGCAGGAATCCTGAGTACTGCTTTCCCTCCCAACAGCTTCACACCTAAGTCCCCATGAATGCTTTTGCCATCTCCTGAAATCCCAGTATCCATTTCACAGCATACTGCAGAGCCTTTCCTTTTAATCCCATAGGGTAACTCTCAGTGTTCCCAAACAGCAAAGACTTTTTATGTCTGTATCAGCAGAAAGCAGCTTTTGAGAGAACAATTTTTAAGAGGAAGTTTCCTTTCTGGTTTCCTTCCACAGTGAACTGGAGTTTACCAGGGCAGGATGAACACAGTAAACTTTCAAACCACTGTGTTCTTTTTTTCTCACCAACATAATATTCTTACACACATTGGTCAAGCAACATCTCCAGCTTTATCTTCTAGCTAAGTGAAGTGCTATAAAGCCTGATGCTGCTGCTAAAAACTGAACTGCTCACAGGCTGCGGTGTTCAGTTCATCAGGTGGGAAACTTTTCTGGCCCTGGGCCCTTCCTTTCTCAGCCAGGGCATTAAGCAGCTGGGATGTTTCACATTCCAGCTTTATCTGGTGTTCATCCTGTTGTGATCTGCATGTGTGTCACTGACCACTGGGCAACTTAACCTTCAGTGGATGGTTGCTGCGCACAGACAATGATTTCTTTTATTCCAGGAGCCCACAGAGAAGCCACAGTGGGATTAATAATTTTCAAACCCAGTTATTCAAGTGGCAGGTTTGAAATACAATTCTGAAAGATGAGGGTTGGGTTTTATACTGGCATTAAAGAACAGGAGTTGATCAAAACCTTTGCTTTTGTGGAAAAAAAAAATAAGCCTGGGGCTTGGATCTTGCTCTGAACTCTGCTGGGTAAGAGATTAGCAAACAGAGGGACTCTGTGAGGTTTTCTTTAGTTTTGTCAATAAGAAGAGTTGAACAACTTGGTACCAGGCTAATTCACCAGCTAGAGGAGGAGGAGGGCATAAGGCTGTTTACCAAACTCAGTTTTAGGACAAGCCAGACTTCAGGGGATGGTGATAATTATTCCTCTTGAAATGCAGGAAGAAAGGGGATCTTACACCTTCTTTGTAGTCCCTACCTTTGTATTATTTTTTCAGCAGACTGTTTGAGGTGTAGATAAGTAACTCACTCTCAGAGAGAGATTACTACAGCCCCTCCTGATCTTGCACACGTCCAGATGCAGTGTGGGCTTACCAGCTCAAATCTGTGTTGGCTTTGGAACTGCCATGCTCCCGTCTTAGGAGTTTTACTGGCCTTATTTCCCTTCCCCATTATGTTTTTCACTGAGTGTTTGGATAGTCTAATTGCCATGTGGTTTGCATTTGCCACGTTTTTGCTTTACGTGATCCATCTTAAGTCTCTGTTGATAATCAAGATCCGACTGCATGATGCTGCAAGGGACACAAAAGGTTGAAAACAAATGGTTTGTAACACATACCTTATCCCTTCCTTCCCATTCCCCCATATTCTGGTGCCAGTCCAGAATTTTTCTAGATGTTTCTGGGAACTAGTCAGAGCCTGGCACAGCTTGTGGAGCAGGGGGAAGGGAGAGCTGAAAGTGGGAGGGAGGAGGAGGGAAGGGGGAGGGAGGAAAGAAAATGCATGTATTTCTCAGCTTCTACAGTAACTGAATGTAGTCAGGCAAAAGGGTAGAAACCTCACTTGAAAAGCTCTGTTAGCAATTTTTTATTGTTGTTGTTAAAAAAAAAAGGACATTTTCCTCTACATCTTATGATGACAAGACCAGAGATGGTTCATATGTACTGCAGAGTGTGTGGTCACAAATCACATTCACACTAAACCATTTTGATTTCTATATGCTGCCTCCTTGTCATACAGAGATACTATCAACACCTGCATGCAGACCATGGACCTCAGCCCAGCAGGAGTTCCTGAGATGTTAACAAATCTCATTTAACCTCCCCAGTCTCTGGTAGGAAGCTGTGATTTCCACTGTAAATAACAAAATGGCCTATACATACTCTTTCTGAAATCTGAGGACAAGGAGACCACAGAACTGGCTGATGCCTGGCCTGATGTTTGCTACGACTTTCTGTAAAAGATCCCCATTGGGAAAGAGATTGAGAGCCCTCTTCCTGGGAGCAAGCCATTACAAACAACACACTTGCTTCTTCCTGCCAGCCAGCTTCTCAAAAACTTGCTTTCTGAAGCTCCTGAATAGCCCTGCTCTGCTTAATTGCACAGCCCATCACACCCCCTGACAGGAGGCACTATCCGTCGTCCATCTGCCTGCTTCCCTCGCACCTCCCCAGTGAGGTTCAAGCATCTCTGAAGGGCAACAGATACATCCTCCCAACCCACAGGGACAAAGAACATTTCCAGGCTGAGCTGGAGTACCTTGTTATTCCCCCTGGCCCCTCTTTCCTAGGCCATGGCTTCCACTGGACTTTGTGCCCAAAGACAGAGTTTTTCTCAGGAAGGTACAGGCAGCGATGCCTGGATTTTCCCTTTTCATCTCAGAGTGGCTCCAGGCTTGTAATGTTTAAAGGTGATTAGTCTGACCACTAAGGCATTTACTGCAAGCTTGCCAACTGGGCCCCATCTGATTTTCGTCAAGAAAAACAAAGCATGCCACCAATTCAATGACTTAGAATGAGGTGCTGATTTATATTTATTTCAGTAGAAAATTTAAGCCTTTACGAAGAGGATAAAGTTCCACTGAGACTGAGTGACAGATCCTAACATAAGAAGCTTTAGCATTTTATTCATTTATAAGAGTGTATTTGTATTCACTGTAATGCATGACAATTCCAAATAACCATCTTTTTTTTTTTCCCAGTGTGCTTTTATTGAAATAGGAGAGATATGTTAACAGAAGCCTGTGTTCAGAAATCCAGTATTTGCAACATATTTTATGCAAATAGCTATCCTTCAAGGTTACTGCCTGGTCTCCGAAGGTGGGGAGAGAGCTCTGCAACCGGCAGAAAAAGAGGGGTTAAGTCCTGATTTCACCCCAATTTAGCAGGCACAATGTGTTGACCTCAGCGCTGACAGCCTAAGTCAGGTTTAACCAGGTCTGCTGGCATTAAAAAGGGTTTCCCTCGCAGTTGTACTAACATTACCCCTTTCCAAGCTTGCACTGTCCTCCTGCTCCAGCTTTGCTCTATATTTCCTCCTGGTTTGCTAGTAGCTGTGCTGTGGTTTATGACTGAGTAAATATAAGGAATAAGTACGAAAGGCAAAAATCTTTCGTCCAGCTCTTCAGAGGTGAAGAGCTAAGGTACTAACCAGCATTGCCACAGAGTAGAGGCATCTTGTAAGGAAAATGAACAAAAAACCAGGAGGAAACCAACATTTTGAAGAATGACCCGTAACTTCAAAAGAGCATTAATCTCCCTACAGATAAATGTACTGAGGTCAGAAAGCACTGGGGATGTTTAATGATTCAGTGGGAGAGCTTTTCAAAGGCAAAAATAGGAGTAATTGCTTCCCTGACATTCATCTTTATTGTTATTATTGGGTTTTTTATTATGTCCTGGTTTCAGCTATGATGGAGTTAAACTTTTTTTTAGCAGTGGATGGAATGCCATGTTTGGGTGTTAGCATGAGAATAGTGCTGATAGCACCCTGATGTTTTCCGATTTGTTGCTGGGCAATCAAGGACCTTTCTCAGCTCTGCATACTTCCTTACTAGTGAGAAAGGAGGGGACGCAGCCAGGACAGGTGATCCGAATTGGCCAAAGAGGATATTCCATACCAGTTACGTCATGTTCGGTATAAGGGGGGACTGGGGGGAAGAGGGGGAGACAACGCCAGGACGTGCAGTTTCTGGGGCGGTCGGGTTGTCCGGGACGGGCTCTAAGCTGTGCGGCCTGAGTTGTGTGGTTTGGTGAGAAATTGCATTGTGTATCACCAGTTTCATCTATTTTGTGCTTTAAACTTCTGTTATTGTTATATCTAGTTTTCTGTTATTGTTTAGTAAACTATCCTTATCCCAACCTGCGTGGTTCTGGTTTCTAGGTTGTGGTTTCTTTTCCTCCTTTCTTCCTTCCCTTTTCCCCCTCCCCCAACTTTCCTTCCCCCTTCCTTTTAAAAGTACAAGCGACTGTGTGGGGTGCGGCCCTCGGCTGGGGCAAAACCACGACAGTTATTTTGGCGCCCAACGTGGGGCACGAACGGTTGGGATAACGGTAGATCTGACCCTAACTATCGCAATTAAGATAAGCACTGTTGTTTAAGCAATCTCTGGTCACGATGTTGTGGTATTTATTTACAAGGCTGTGGCAGCAAAACCACCGCATGCTGTATACAATCCTGGCAGGATTCTTTACTCTCTCAGGTCTGTGGCTCCCGTATTTGTTCCCATACTTCATTATAGTGTATTTTATGATATCGGTCTATGATACAATAATATCGATGATCATGAGCTTAAGCTGGTACCTGTATGAGGTTTTGCTGTCCTGTCCATTCTTTGGACAGGGAGGGGTTAATAACAGCAGCCGGTATGGTGGGGGCACTGCTTTCTTTTCCTTTGGGCTAAATACAACAGCTCTTAGGGCAGTTTTTGAAAATCTTCAATATCTCTGGGATATTCAAACTAGCATTTTGCTATTGGTAGGTTTGGTGCAGATGGTTCAGTTTTTGTTATATATCAAGCATAGGTTTATGAATACCACTGAAGAGCTTTCTCCGAGACAGAATAATCACGAGTGGCAGGGCATGTGGCAAAGTATGGGCGAGTACCTAGGTACTTTCTCACGCCCGATGGTTTGGAATTTCACTCCTGAACAGCTACAAGACCCCGATCAAGTGACTGCATACCTAAGGAAAAATTGCTGTAGGTTTCCCAGAGATGGACACCTTACTGCACTGTGCTGGGCTCTGGCCACTATTTATCAAACACTGCTTGATAGCAGGCAGCACTGTCAGCACTGTCAGCACTGTCAGCACTGTCAGGGAGAAGGGAAAGGAAACAGACTGGCAGATACTATAGCTGCTGCAACCACTGGGGCTGACACTGCAGCTACTGCAACCCCTGTGACCGACACTGCAGCTACTGTAATCTCTACAGCAGACACTGCAGATGATCTGAAAAACCAATCCACACCAGTGTCTGTTGCTCCCGTACAAAAGAGGAAAGGCACAAAGAAATCAGTTCGTATAGTGACGGATAAGGATGATGATCAACCGGGATCATCTCGAGGATATCAGGATGAGGCAGAACCAGAGATTGTTACCCGATCCCTGACTCTGAGTGAGCTGCGTGAGGTTCGAAAAGATTTCACTCGCCACCCAAGTGAGCACATTATCACTTGGTTGCTCCGATGTTGGGATCACGGGGCCAGTAGTTTGGAATTAGAAGGCAGAGAGGCCAAGCAGTTGGGATCCCTAGCTAGAGAAGGAGGAATTGACAAAGCAATTGGGAGGAGGCCGGAAATCCTCAGCCTCTGGAGGCGACTACTGTCAAGTGTGAAGGAAAGATATCCCATAAAGGAATATATTACATGCCAGACACCTAAGTGTAACAGCATAGAGACATCTGTCCAGCACCTGAGAGAATTAGCTGTACGGGAGATAATTTATTATGATCTGGACAATTCACGGCTTCCCTCTGATCCCGATGAAGTCCTATGCACTCCAGATATGTGGCGTAAGGTTGTACGAAGTGCACCAGCAGGGTATACCAATTCACTGGCAGCAATTGACTGGAATGATACGAATCCGCCAACCGTAAATGAGGTGGCCTGCCGACTCCGGAAATACCAAGACAATGTTTCCCTCTCCGTCATTGCAGCAGTAGAGAAACTGGTTCAACGACTTGACAACAATGTGTCCAACTCCCAACCCGTATGGAGCAATGTTGCAGCTACTGGGAGAAAGCGTCCATCGTTCCAAGAGGGAGAATACACACCACGACGTATATTGTGGTTTTACCTGCTTGATCATGGAGAGGACATGAGGAAATGGGATATGCAGCCCACCTCAGCCCTTCGAGCACGAGTAAATGAGCTGCGGGGTAAAACATTCGCACAACGAGATTCTGCCAGGAAGAAGGCTGCACCAGTTTCTACTGGGCAGTTCCCTAGACCAACTGGAAGGCCTACCTATATGTCTGATGTGCCTGATCCTTTTGAAGGGACCTCTAAGTCCTTTATGCAACCAGTGGAAAACAAATATGATCAGCAGCAATAGAGGGGCCCTGCCTCCAGCCAGGTGGAGGAGAGGGACAATCGGGTTTATTGGACTGTGTGGATCCGATGGCCTGGCACGTCAGACCCACAAGAGTACAAAGCTCTGGTGGATACTGGTGCCCAGTGTACTCTAATGCCATCGAATCATGAAGGGGTAGAACCTGTTTGTATTTCTGGAGTGACAGGGGGATCCCAACAACTAACTGTGCTAGAGGCTGAGGTGAGCCTAACTGGGAAGGACTGGGAAAAACACCCCATTGTGACTGGTCCAGAAGCTCCGTGCATTTTAGGTATAGATTATCTACGTAGAGGGTATTTTAAAGACCCAAAAGGGTACCGATGGGCTTTTGGAATAGCTGCTTTGGAAACAGAAGAAATTGAACAATTGTGTGCCTTGCCTGGACTCTCGGAGGATTCTGCTGTTGTGGGGTTGTTGAAGGGTGAAGAACAGCAAGTGCCAGTTGCTACGACGACGGTGCACAGACGACAATACCGTACTAACCGAGATTCCCTGATTCCCATCCATAAGCTGATTCGTCAACTGGAGGATCAGGGAGTGATCAGCCGAACCCACTCACCCTTTAATAGTCCCATATGGCCAGTGAGGAAGTCCAATGGAGAGTGGAGGCTGACAGTAGATTATCGTGGCCTAAATGAAGTCACTCCAGGTATGAGTGCTGCTGTGCCAGACATGTTAGAGCTCCAGTATGAATTGGAATCGAAGGCAGCCAAGTGGTACGCCACAATCGACATTGCGAATGCTTTCTTCTCGATCCCACTGGCGCCAGAGTGCAGGCCACAGTTTGCTTTCACTTGGAGAGGCATCCAATACACGTGGAATCGTCTGCCCCAGGGGTGGAAACATAGCCCCACCATCTGCCATGGACTAATCCAGAATACACTGGAAAAGGGTGAAGCACCAGAGCACCTGCAGTATATTGATGACATCATTGTATGGGGCAACACAGCAGAGGAAGTTTTTGAAAAAGGAAACAGGGTAATTAAAATCCTTTTAGAAGCCGGTTTTGCTATAAAACGAAGTAAAGTCAAGGGGCCTACGCGAGAAATCCAGTTTTTAGGAATAAAATGGCAGGATGGGCGTCGTCACATCCCAATGGACATTATTAATAAAATAGCAGCTATGTCTCCACCAAGCAACAAAAAGGAAACACAAGCTTTCTTAGGTGTTATAGGTTTTTGGCGAATGCATGTCCCAAACTACAGTCTCATTGTGAGCCCACTCTACCATGTAACTCGAAAGAAGAATGATTTCCAATGGGGCCCTGAGCAACAGCAAGCCTTTGAGCAGATCAAACGCGAAATAGTCCATGCAGTGGCCCTTGGGCCTGTCCGGACAGGGACAGATATTAAAAATGTGCTCTACACTGCAGCTGGGGAGAACGGCCCGACCTGGAGTCTCTGGCAGAAAGCACAAGGGGAGACTCGAGGTCGACCGCTGGGGTTTTGGAGTCGGGCCTACAAAGGATCTGAGGCCAATTATACTCCAACAGAAAAGGAAATACTGGCCGCCTATGAAGGGGTTCGAGCCGCCTCAGAAGTGATTGGAACTGAAGCCCAGCTCCTCCTGGCACCCCGACTGCCGGTGCTGGGCTGGATGTTCAAAGGGAAGGTTCCTTCTACACACCATGCCACTGATGCTACGTGGAGCAAGTGGGTTGCACTAATTACACAGCGGGCTCGAATAGGAAACCCCAATCGCCCAGGAATCGTGGAGGTGATCACAGACTGGCCAGAAGGCAAAGATTTTGGGATGTCACCAGAGGATGAGGAGGTAACACGCGCTGAAGAAGCCCCACCCTACAACGAACTGCCAGAGAATGAGAAGCGATATGCCCTGTTCACTGATGGGTCTTGTCGCATTGTGGGTAAGCATCGGAGATGGAAAGCCGCTGTATGGAATCCTATAAGAAGAGTAGCAGAAGCCACTGAAGGAAAAGGTGAATCAAGCCAGTTCGCTGAGGTGAAGGCCATCCAGTTAGCCCTGGACATTGCTGAGAGAGAAAAGTGGCCAAGGCTCTACCTTTATACTGATTCATGGATGGTGGCGAATGCCCTGTGGGGGTGGTTGCAGCAGTGGAAAAAGAACAACTGGCAGCGTAGAGGCAAACCTATATGGGCTGATGACTTATGGCAAGATATCTCTGCTCGGTTAGAGAAACTTGTTGTAAAGGTACGTCATGTCGACGCCCATGTACCTAAGAGTCGGGCCATGGAGGAACATGAAAACAACCATCAGGTAGATAAGGCTGCTAGGATTAAAGTGGCTCAGGTAGATCTAGACTGGCAACGTAAGGGTGAATTATTCATGGCTCGATGGGCTCATGATACCTCGGGTCATCAAGGGAGAGATGCAACATATAGATGGGCTCGGGATCGAGGGGTGGACTTGACCATGGACGCCATCGCACAAGTTGTCCACGAATGTGAGACGTGTGCTGCAATCAAGCAAGCTAAGCGGTTAAAGCCCCTTTGGTATGGAGGACGGTGGATGAAATATAAATATGGGGAGGCTTGGCAGATTGATTACATCACCCTCCCACAAACCCGCCATGGCAAACGTTATGTGCTTACAATGGTGGAGGCAACTACTGGCTGGCTAGAAACATATCCCGTACCCCATGCCACTGCTCGAAATACAATTCTGGGCCTTGAAAGGCAAGTCCTCTGGCGACATGGTACTCCAGAAAGAATCGAGTCAGACAATGGGACTCATTTCCGAAACACTCTTATAGACACCTGGGCCAAAGAGCATGGCATTGAGTGGGTGTACCACATTCCTTATCATGCACCGGCCTCTGGGAAAATTGAACGATATAATGGACTTTTAAAAACTACACTGAAAGCAATGTGTGGTGGGACATTCAAGCATTGGGATACACATTTGGCCCAAGCCACGTGGTTAGTTAACTCTAGGGGATCTACCAATCAGGCTGGCCCTGCCCAGTCAAAATTTCCACGTACTGTAGAGGGAGACAGAGTCCCAGTAGTGCATATGAAGAGTGTATTGGGAAAGAGAGTTTGGGTCATTCCTGCTTCAGGCAAAGGTAAACCCATGTCTGGAATTGTTTTTGCTCAAGGACCTGGCTGTACTTGGTGGGTAATGCAGAGGGATGGAGAAGTTCGATGTGTACCTCAAGGGGATTTGATTTTGGGTGAGAATAGCCAATATAATTAATAAAGTAGAAATTATAATAATTGCCAAATAACCCATTATTGTATATTCATTATTGTTATGATTGCTGTATGTTGTACCATAGCATTATAGCCGGAGTCATACAAGTTAATGAAGAATGAGTGCCATGATGATGGAACTAAAGCCTGGCCTCTCAAGAACTTTTTGCTCCCGTTGAAAATAAACTCTGACCCACAGACTATGAGCATGGACCATGCCAGGTGTATCAGTCAAGAGCCTGAGATGCAGTGTGCAACGAGCCAATGGAACATACAACTATCCTGAGAAACTGTTACGACAAATGGAGCCTGGAAATCATGGACTAAATGAACTCAACAACTTCAGAGGGATGATTCACAGACTGAGGGAATAAGATCTGTATGCACATATGTGTGCATACATGTGTACATACATATATGGGTGTGTGAAACACGAAACTGGTTGTACCCACAGAAAATTGTTGGATCTGGTCATGACGTAAATGGTATGGAATAAGGGGTGGATAATGTCCTGGTTTCAGCTATGATGGAGTTAAACTTTTTTTTAGCAGTGGATGGAATGCCATGTTTGGGTGTTAGCATGAGAATAGTGCTGATAGCACCCTGATGTTTTCCGATTTGTTGCCGGGCAATCAAGGACCTTTCTCAGCTCTGCATACTTCCTTACTAGTGAGAAAGGAGGGGACGCAGCCAGGACAGGTGATCCGAATTGGCCAAAGAGGATATTCCATACCAGTTACGTCATGTTCGGTATAAGGGGGGACTGGGGGGAAGAGGGGGAGACAACGCCAGGACGTGCAGTTTCTGGGGCGGTCGGGTTGTCCGGGACGGGCTCTAAGCTGTGCGGCCTGAGTTGTGTGGTTTGGTGAGAAATTGCATTGTGTATCACCAGTTTCGTCTATTTTGTGCTTTAAACTTCTGTTATTGTTATATCTAGTTTTCTGTTATTGTTTAGTAAACTATCCTTATCCCAACCTGCGTGGTTCTGGTTTCTAGGTTGTGGTTTCTTTTCCTCCTTTCTTCCTTCCCTTTTCCCCTTCCCCCAACTTTCCCTCCCCCTTCCTTTTAAAAGTACAAGCGACTGTGTGGGGTGCGGCCCTTGTCTGGGGCAAAACCACGACATATTATTACTGAGTATTTGTGTTTCAAAATTTCCTCCACAGTACCTAAAGGGTATATTGACAGAGACTACAGGAAAGCTTCAAGTAGACATTTTAACTACCAGGAAGCGAATAAAAATTGAAGCCGATTGCAGGGGGGAAAAAAAAGCTACAGCACCTTTTTTCCTGGTTTTTTTTTTTTAGACACTGAGTTAGATCTCCAAACTAAATGCCTCCAGAAGTTGACCAGAGGATGACATTTCTGTTTTGCAGCAGCTCTTCAGGTTGTGACACTTATTGTTGCGGCTGTGTTTGTTATTCCGTACCAGGATAAAAGCAACCCGTTTCTGCTGTGTGCACAAGACAGAGCGGTGCCAAAGGTTCTGAGTTCTCAGATCATGGGGCTGCCCTGGGACATGGGCTCTCTCCCTTGCTTTTCAAGCCCTCAGAAAAAGCCTGGCTGAAACAGATACCTTCCTGTAAAACATCTGACCAGTGAAGCGGCCTATTTCCTGTATGATAAATGAACGGCACGTCCTAACCAGCTCTAATGGGCAGGGTACGGGTGAGTGGCTCGAAGTTGGTATAAGAAAAAGGAACAAATGGAATGGACTGAGGGATAGGAAAAATGCCCATTTACAGTGCATTTCTTGTGACAAGAATAGAGATGGATTTCTCTAAGCACGGTGACATCCCCTCTCGCCCCAGCGGTAGTGTTTTTAAGGAGGGTGCTGCCACCGCAGTCCCTGGTTCAGTGGGAACAGAATGAAGATGACACTGAGCGTTTTTAACATTCACATCCCAAATATTTTTTTTCTTTGCATATTTACACTCTTGATTGGCATTAGCATGCAGTCTGGTACCAGACGAATGCACAGGCTAAGTTCATCAAAGATAACAAGTAATTCTGAGTAATGACTAAATGGCATTCCCAGGTATCTACTTTTAAAAGAGGAAATGAATAGTTCTGGTTGTAATTACCAACTCGGGATCCATATACAAAGCTAGCATTTATGAATATCGAACTAGGCTCTATTTGACTATGTTAAGGATGTGTCAGTTTATTTTCCTGATGCAAAAAAAAAAAAATTTAGTCATTATCACTAGAACTGTTTGTTAAAGTTGAAAGGAGATAAATCATTAATAGGGATGTCATTTATTCATTACGGTTAAAATATATATATCCACTTGTCACTTTGATGAATCTGGTTTCTTGTCTCATCTCAGCTTATTGGCATCACAGATGAAAAGAGCTTCTTTACTGCATTCCTGTTGGAACTTAAAGCCTTTACAATGGTTTATTGATGAACCAGTATTTTGAAAATCAAGACTGCCGAGGCTTAAGATTGTAGTGACAATTACATGGTGCTTTGTTGCAAAGCTAACAAGTTGCATGGGACTGATGATAGCTTGACATTAAGCAAATAAAGTATTATTATTGTAATTTAGCACAGGATTTTGTAGAAAACACTGCCTTGGACCAATGCACAGACATCTACTACAGCGCTATGGTATCTCTTCCATGGAAAAATTTAACCACCTAAATACCATACAATTTGGCATTTGTAACTGCACGGTGCAAAGACTGAACTGCCGAGTCCTGTATGCACCGAGGAGTGTGAGTAGCTTCTCCCAGGGGACCAGTTCTGCTGCAGGTTATTTATGTGTATGAAGGAACTCATTGCACCCCTATGTTGAGAGGACTGGCCCTGGAAGGGGGTTAGGACATTGAAGGGAGGTCTAAAATACCATATACATGTGTCCTTATATCTACTGATAGAAAACAATTGTATTCAGCACATAAAACATTGTGCGGCAAAACAGGATAAAGCTTGGGGATAATCTTCAAAGGGATACTGGCAGTCTCACTCAGGGCTAATCTTTTCTTTCTCCTAGCTGGATAAGTGCATGAGGAAACCAGGAGGTAACTGCCCACTCCAGTGCTACTTACTCGAGAGCAGCTTGATGCTGACATGCATCTTCTTGGAACGTGCAGTTTGATGGCTTGATGGTCAACAGCCTGACCTTCTGTATTTCAACTCCTAACTGAAAATTAACAGTCCTGTTGTCTGATCAGACCTGGGCATGCAAGGATGTACAAGCACCCTTGGTTCCCATACAGGTCCAGTTGCACAAGCACTGGGAAGTCAAATCTCCCATTCAGTGTAAGCCCTGAGCAAACATCTTCATCAATATTAGCTTTGAATTACACCCTTCAGTTGAAATGTGGCATGTGCTGGTGGCACTCCTCCACCTTAATAATGAGAAAATAAAGGTCTCTGCTGCTCTGTCAGCTGTCTGGAACATAAACTCCCCGAGTGGAGGGGGAAAAAATGCTGCTGATTAGTGGTGTGACATCTTCACAGAGACTGTCAGATGCAAGAAAAACACAGAATCACAGAATCACAGAATCGCAGGGGTTGGAAGGGACCACAAGAGATCATCGGGTCCAACCTGCTGCCAAAGCAGCTCCCTAGGACACATCACACATGTAGGCATCCAGACAGGTCTTGAGTATCTCCCACTTGGAGCCATTGCCCCTTGTCCAGTCTCCACAGACCATAGAAAAGAGGCTGACTATTTCCCCTTGTATCCCACACTTGAGATATTTATAAACATTAATAAGATCCCCTCTCAGCCTTCTTTTCTCAAGGCTGAACAGCCCCAGTTCTTCCAGCCTTTCCTCACAGGGAGATGCTCCAGTCCTTTAATCATCTTCGCAGCCTCCTCTGGACTCTCTCAAGGAGATCCCTGTCTTTTTTATCCCAGGGAGCCCAGAACTGGACACAATACTCCAGGTGGGGCCTGACCAGGGCAGAGTAGAGGGGGAGGATCACCTCCTTAGACCTGCTGGCCACACTCCTTTTGATGCACCCCAGGATCCCATTGGCTCTCTTAGCCACCAGGGCACACTGCTGGCTCATAGCCAACCTGTCATCCACCAAAATATTATATACTTTGAAAAGTCTCATGCAGCTACAGAACCTAGTATTGCACTGGGGGCATGTATGGATTAATGATACAGATTGTAGTATCACAGAATGCTTTGGGTTGGAAAGGACCTCAAAGATCATCTAGTTCCAACCCCCTGCCATAGGAAGAGACACCCTCCACCAGACCAGGTAGCCCAAAGCCCCATCCAGCCTGGCCTTGAACACTGCCAGGGAGGGGGCAGCCACAGCTTCTCTGGGCAGCCTGTGCCAGTGCCTACACAGTGAAGAATTTCTTCCCAATATTTAATCTAAACCAGCACTCCTTCAGATGAAGGCCACTCCCTCTTGCCCTATCACTACATGCCATTGCAAACAGCCCTACTCCAAATTTCCTGCGGGCCCCTTCAGGTACCTGCAGGCTGCTTTAAGGTCTCCCTGGAGCCTTCTCTTCCCCAGGCTGAACAAGCCCAACTCTCTCAGCCTGCCTTCACAGGAGAGCTGCTCCAGCCCTCTGAGGGCTGACCACCTTTGACCTTCTGAGCCCTCTGACCAACTTTGTGGCCCTCCTCTGAACTCATTCCAACATGTCTATGATTTTCTTATTTTAAAGGTGAAATACATTGGCTGGTGCCTTAATACCCTGAGAATATTATTCACTGCTGACTAAGCCAATAGATATTTATTTAAGAAGTGAGCATTTTTCAGAAAGAGGTATCTGCCTCTCCCATCCCCACATGGTCTCTGAAAGCCATGGGGGCACCTCTGTAATTTTCCTTCCTGTTGTTCTCTATTGTAGCTTTACTTGGTGAGTCCATGCTGATGCAGTTTATGTGTTCGGTATGAGCCACAGTTTTGTGCTTTATCACTTAAGACTTTCAAGTATCATTAGTTGAGGCACAGACTGTAAATTTCACAATATAGCAGTGACACATTTGAACACCTCAGATGAAATTTACTGTTTTATTTTCATTTATACTGTATTCACTCCAACTGCTAACTTTTGAGCATGCAAAAAATAGTATGTTACATTTCTATTTATGAGGCATTGCTATTGTTCTCAATAGCAATATTCTATAGTTTAAATAATTTTTAAAAGGACATTTTTTCCTCCTTTTAAATCTGCAAAGATTTGTGAATTTTAACCTAGCATAAGATTAAGAGATTTCTACCGTGTTGTATCTTTTTTCCAGTTGTCTCCATGATAGACTATAATGATAATTTGCCCTGTGCATCCCAAAACATCATTTGCCAAAGAGCAATACAGCAGATGACAAGTTCCAACTGGCCAAGCCACTTTGTCATTTTAAGTTTCAATAACAAATTCTTAAACAGAAATAAATAGAACAACAGATGTAACATATTCATTGTGTTCTTTATCCTTATCCTTTAGAGAGTAAAAAAATCCATTCTTCTTGCAGATGTATAGCAGTAGATGGAAAAGTCCACATTAGGATTTACCAAAGATAAACACGGGAGAGGAATGTAACATCTCAAAGGCACTGCCCAGCGCAACAAGTCTGCTCCGGATCACGAGATGCTGCTGCAGCCACTGTGCTTCCTCCTGTTCCCACTGCAGTGACACTGGGGTCTGGAAGCCCTTGTGCAAGAAGACCCAACTGTTTGCAAAATGCTCCACTGGTTTTTCTGCAGAAGCAAGTGTACAAGCACCAGTGCCCACTGGGGGTCACTGGCTGGAAAGCAGCTTTGCTAAGAAAGACCTTGGGCTCCTGTTGGATTACAAGTTGACTGTGAGCCAGCAATGTACCCCTGTGGCAAAAAAATAAAGCCCAACGGTGCCCTAGGGTGTGTTAGGAGGAGTGTTGCCAGCAGGTAAGGTGATCCCTCCTCTGTATTCAGCTCTGGTGAGACCACAACTGCAGTGCTGAGTCCACTTCTGGACTCCCCAGTACAAGACAGAAATGGACTCAGTGGAGCAAATCCAGCTAAGAGCCACTAAGATGATGAAGGGAGAGCAGTATGTCTCACATGAAGAAAGGCTGAGAAAGCTGGGGCTGTTCATCCTGGAGAAAAGCCAACTCAGGGGGCTCTTATAAATTTATAGAAATAATTTATTGGAAGAAGTAAAGACAACAGAGTGCCCAGTGACAGAACAAGAGGCAAAGGACACAAATTAAAATACATTAAATTCCATCTGAACACAAGAAAACACTTTTTTACTGTATGGGTGGTCCAATACTGGAGCAGGGTGCCCAAAGAAGTTGTGGAGTCTCCATCTGTGGAGCTATTCGAAGCCTATCTGGACATGGTCCAGGGCAACCTGCTCTAGGTGGCTCTGCTTGAGCAGTGAGGTTGGCCCAGATGGTCCTTTCTATCCTCAACTGTTCTGGGATTCTGTAACAATGGATAGTATCTGCCAGGTCCATCCTGCAGACCTAGGGACCATTTTTTCTTCCATACTACCTAAAATGGGCCATTTTCATTAGATTAAGTGTTGCAACAGATTGTAACTGGAGGTTACCCATCCAATGAAGAGAAAATTCATGGGTTTATAATAGTAAGGGAGGAATTAGCCATGACTGCTGGTTTAATCCAGTCATTTCAGTGTCTAATACATCATCTCCCTTGTATCAGTCAACAGACAGGGTCTATCCCATGATTTCACATGACAATCAAAAAATGGTTGCATTGTAACAAATCAGATGTCCACTAGCATTGTCTGTGACCTTATCTCCCCTCTGTGAAAGATGAGTTACCCGAAGGACAGTAACAAAGAGGCCAGCTTGGCGACAAAAGCCCTTTATAAGAATCCCGGACAGGGTCAGGGCTGAAGAAATGTAAGGCAGACCTTTTATCACAGTGATTTTGCTGGACTGCTCCACAGGGAGCTGTAGAGAGGACTAGGGAGTCTCAGAGAGTAGACACTTCAGGACCTGTGTGTTTATAAAATACTTCCCCTGAACCAAAGTCCCCATTCAGAACACTGCTAAACTTTCGGAAAGTCTAGATCCCATTTTATGCAGCTTAGGACCATTTCTTATTAGAGCTGGGAAGACCAGATATAAATCTCTGTCCAAAACAGTAATCCTCTTATATTTCATTACTAGCACCACAAGCCTCTGTGAAGTGGTCTCTGTCAGAACCATAATAACAATGGGTTGTGGCTAAGCTCTCTATCCCAAGTTCAGTCACAGCAAACCCACTAACACATTAAATCTGTGCCTGCCTTTGATTTATTAGTACTCCCTAAGCCTTTCCACAGCCCAGTGCTGGGTCCGAGGTAGCAGCTAGCAGCAGAGAGGAAGGGAAAAGAGCTTCTAGCATCACATCTCTGCTATCCCTGACTATGGGAGCACTTCATTTCAGGACATGCTATCTTAACAAGCTGCTGAAGATAGTTGAAACTAATCCGTTATTTTGCTTGGGTATGAATTGGATAGTGTATAACTCTCAGCTGAGAGCGGGTAACTGGCTACAAGAGCTCTTCTGCTCCATCTAGGGGAAAATTCAAACAGGTGAATTTAAACTAATCTGTTTGATTTTCATCTTCAGGTGGAACAGAAATGCTCATACAGGAAATTACTGAAGTGCAGCTATCAGTCATGACTAACAGATGAAGAGCAGTTAAGGACACCTCCTGACTTCTTCCTCTCAGTGCTATGTGTCCTGGTCTGCTCAGGAGGAATGGGGGACTCAGTCTTAGATGCTGACCTTGTTCCTCCCATTGCATTCTTAAATGTACACATAAGCCTCAAGGGGAGTTCAATTGACCGAAAGTAGTCAAGTTAGACTGGTCTCTCTGTCTTTTTGGTGTCCAGAACATGAAGTGTCCTGTGCTGGGACTGTGTAAACCTACCCAATGTCTCACCCAAGAATGGCCACTGCCTCTAAAAGAACTGAAGTTTGCATTAGCCTTTGCTACAGGCAGAGAAGTTCTAGTTTTTGACAGTAACCTACAGGATGAAGGACAAAATCACAATGGTTTGGTACTTCATCTCTAGCAAAGACTACGCTTTGGGAGATGGCTTTTCCTAGTAGTCACTTCTGACTGTACTTTCTGAAGACTACTACTGCACAAAAATTATGGTTGTTACTTTTATTTGGTATGTATTTTCCACCTGGATATTCTCTCCCCACACTCTAGCACACATGCAAATCTTTTTTTCCACCAAGCAAACCTATACATTAGTCAAGTTATATACATATTTTTTTAAATAAATAGAAGTCTGGAACGTGTTTATCTTCCTTTCAAAAGAACAGCAAGAAAAAATAGTACAAAATAAGAACAAATGTTTCATTTTTTCACTCAAAAGTGGGTATAACTTGTTTTAAAATTATTTTTCACCTAAAAATGTATATTGGGTTTGCATGGCAAAGTTTTGGTAGCAGGGTGCTATGGGAGTGGCTTCTGTGAGAAGTTGCTAGAAGCTTCCTACCTGTCTGACAGAGACAATACCATTCAGCTGCAAGATAGACCCACTAATGGCCAAGGTCAGGCCCATCACCAATAGTGATAATGTATTTAGGAAGGAGGGAAAAAAATTGCACAACATCAAGAGCAATTGCAACTGGAGAGAGGAGTGAGAATATGTAAGAAGAACCCTGTATACACTAAAGTCAGTGAAGAAGGAAGGGCAGGAGGTGCTCCGGGTGCCCAAGCAGAGACTCCCCTGCAGCCTGTGGAGAAAGCCACGGTGAGGCAGGCTGTCCCCCTGCAACCTCTGGAGGTCCACACTGGAGCAGATATCCACCTGCAGCCCATGGGGGAATCCACACCAGAGCAGGTGGAGACACTTGAAGGAGGCTGTGACCCCATGAGAAACCTGCACTAGAGCAGGCTCCTGGCAGGATCTGTGGACTCATGGAGACAGGACTTGTGACCCTGAGGGGACACATGCTGGAGCAGTCTGGTCCCAAAGGTTGACACCCTGTGGAAGGGACCCACACTGGAGCAGTTCATGAAGAGCTGCAGCCCCTGGGATGGACTCACTTAGAAGAAGTTCATGGAGGACTGTCTCCCACAGGAGGTACCCTATGCTGGAGCAGAGGCAGTGTGAGGAGTCCTCCCACTGAGAAGGAAGGAGCAGCAGAGACCATGTACGATGAATTGGGTGAAACCCCCATTCGCCACCCCCCTGTGCCACTGAGGGGCAAGGAGGTAAAGAAATTGGAAGTGAAGTGTGGGAAAAAGAGAGGGCTGGGGGGAGACATTTTGATGATTTGGTTTTATTTCTCATTACTCAACTCTGATGTTATTGGTAATAAATTAAATTAATTTTCCCAAGGTGAGTCTGGTTTGCCTGTGACAGTAATTGGTGAGTGATCTCCCCCTGTCCTTATCTCCACCCACAAAACTTTTATTGCATTTTCTCTCCCGTGTCCAGCTGAGGAGGGAGGTGTCAGAGCAGCTTTGGGGCGGGTGCCTGGCATCCAGCCAGGGTCAACCTAACACAAAATGCCACTGAATTCTCGTGCTGCTGCACTCAGCATCCACATAAGAAACATGCTGTTACCTTGTCCCAGACGGGAATGGCTATTTACTGTCAAACCCTTAAGCAAGCGCTGTTATACTCTGGTTTCTTCCTGTAAGCAAATAACTCCTTGCAGAAAAAATGACTGATGCATTTGGCACTGACAGGGTGGTTAAGCTGCTTCTCCTCAGCTCCAACAGCACTGCGCACAGGTCTGTGCCAGTGAACTTGCTCCCAATCAGAGCTCCACAACTATTTTTAGTACCAGCGCTGGATATTTTAACTATTTTTGTTGTTAGAGAGCCATCTTGTGGTGCACCTTATTAACAATAAATAGATTTTAAGTCTATTACAGTTCAGAAATTGTGGTCCACAAAGACTCTGGTGGTTTCGCATCTTCCATGTATCCGCTCTGCTCAAAGCTCCTTTTGAAATGGAAATAACCTAATCTCAAATTCCACCTTTGAGTCATAGCAATATTTGTTAGGGACTGGGGAAGAGGACATATTTCTCTTTCCTTTAAAAAAAAAAAAAACCCTGAATTGAAAAGGTTTGGAGAACAAACAAATAGCTAAAATTTACAGCACAGATTTATCCCTTCTCTAACAACTGATGTATTGATCAAGGCAGGAGTCTAGCTTTATTAATGTGATATATATAGGGGGAGGTTTGCAGCCACAAGACTTACTAAATATTCTGGAAAACATTTAAATTCAAATAATACCTGTTGTTGCTGAAGTTTTATATAAAAAAATTTGATCTTTAGAAATAGCAAAAGCACGTATTGAAATGTCATTTGAGATGCTTTCAGACCGCAAGAGTTCTCCAGCAGCAGGTATATTTTATATCACACTTAAAATTCCTGGGTTTGAATATGTGGTTAGCTAAAAAAAAAAAAAAACTAGACCCACCTGAACTTTGTTTTTATTGTCAATAAAACAATTCTGAAACTGCTCTGAATTTTGTAATTTCCCCTCTCATAAGATTCAAGTCCTCATGTGGTGCTAAATCACAAAATAATGCAGTGTGCAAAATGTTACTGAGCCTCTGAAGAACCACTGTTTAGAGGAAAAACAAAACCCTAGTTTTTCCATAAAACAGAACGCCTCTATGCACTGAAAGTTTTCTCTCTGCAGCTTTGAATAAGACTCTTAAATTTTTTTCCTGTATGTATATAACTGTTCTCTTGTTCATTAATAAGCTATAATTATCTATTGTCCTTTCATTGAAAGGAAAAAAGCACTGTGTAGCCAAAGATCATTACTGGTCCATGCTCTGCTCTCAGTGAAGTCAGCAAAAATGACAAGGTAATTATAGAGGGTCTTTAGAATAGTATATGATGATTAGCATCTTTTCTAAAAAAAAAAAAAATCAGGTTTGAATTTTAAAAAACACAGTACCTTGCAATTGGCTCTGCAGGACTTGGTTAATCTCCTTTGCTCATCTTATCTGATATTTGTTCTATGTGCACAATAGGTTTTCATAAGAGGAAGCTGATGAGATAAAGCCCATTTAAGAACCAAATGGGGAAGGAAAGGAAAAGCACAAGAAAGAGGGGCCAACCCTAAAGAGAAACTCTGCTTTAGGACACTGGAGAGCAGACAGGTTGATTCTCAGAACAATGCTGAATACTTTTAGCTCAGACTTTTTCTAACCAAGTAATGAACAGTCCACGAGTAAGGTTACACACATGGGTCTCTGGAAGGAAGGCATTCTGCTTTATTTGAAACTCCCTAAAAGTTAGAAGGCAATAATCCAAGCAGACACAGCCATGACATTGCTCTGTACCCACCTGTATCCTTCAACCACATGTCCACATTCTTTTCATAGCATAGCTATGAAAAATGAAGACAATATTCTAGTAATGCTGTTACTATTGATATGTGTACTGGAAAAGTCACTTTGGCATTTCCCTTTGCTCCTTCTTCCTAAAAACTAGTCTTAATGCTTGACTTTTGAGATGATCATCTACAATGAACTTTCAACTCTTCTTTGAGTCACTCACATACCAAGACAAAGACTAAGCAAGTCCACACAATCCAATCAGACATACCTGAGGTGGTCCTTAAAGAGTAAATTTGAACACAAAGGACAGCATAGCCAAAATCACGTGTCAAGACTAAGTAGCCCCACTGAAGGGTACAAAGCACTGTCTCAGATTTTGCCGTGCCCTGTAATGACTCGTAGTTACAGATGTGGCTCTTCTGAATCACAGTTCTTTGGACCAGGTAATTGCATTTAATTAGCTTACTAAGTCCTCTTTGTAAGCAACTTTTATTTATTACCTACTTCCTGGTCAAACTTTATGTCATTTTTAAACCATCCAGGTGAATATTCTGTATAATCATCTACACAATTGATTTTTAAAAGCATGTTGAAGTACTTTAATGACCCCTTTGGAGCCTGACGGAGACACCCAGCTCTGTCAGCCTGGTACCAGTTGCATTTCAAGGCCTCTCAGTTATCCAGTTTTAAATCTATATGCTGTGCATATTGTTGCCCCACATGAACAACATCCTTTATTCAAAATATGCAGGATCACATCAAACCTACTGGAGAAATCCAACACTATCAACAAAACCACTTTGTTCCATCAGATCCATCATTCCCTATAAAAAAAACCCCACAATGAGTTTGTTTGGAAAGAGAGATCTACCTTCCGTGGTATTTATGCAAGTAAGCAGATCCCTGAATTTCCTTCACTTTTTCTAGAACAATGCTGGAAATCCTCAATAGATTTTCTTCAGGTTTATTGTTACTTAATATCATTTCAAAAAGAACTTTAAAATCATATAAATTATCGATACAAATATATTTAACTTTAGAAGATGCTACCAGATGTTCTCTTTTCTACCTTAAGTATATTTTCTGTTCTCTCCAGAAAATGGGATGTTTGTTAACAATGATCTTATCATCACTGTCATAAAGAAAGTCACCTTTGCTACAAGTAAAGGTCTACACCTTGTAACTTGGGCAACTGTGTGATCAGGCACGAGCCTGGCATTTACACACTAATCTCTGAACAGTGACATTCACAGTGACGTGGTCAAGTTTGCCACATGTAACTGAAAATAACATCGCTAAATAGCTGATGGGTTTTCAGGAATTTGGAATTTAAATCTTTGCTACCACACAGCCAGTCACTGTTCATTGGGGCAGGCTCTGCCACCAGGATCTCTTCAGTACCCCAGACAGGTACATCTGCTTTTCTGGCAGATCTCCTGGAGAAAGGAATGATGCAAACAATTAGAGTCTTCCACAGATCGTGCTCGTTTATACTGCTGGGAAACAAAATGTGCACTACAATAAAGTAGCAGCATGGACCAGGTGAGCTCGACTGTTCCCACACCCAGTGCACACCACTTTTCTTCCAGCTACACTTGTCCAACTGTTACACAGTTCTGGCAACGTGAATAGGTGATGCCAAGCCTCTTGCTCTGCAAAAGTAGAGAACATCTGGGGCAGAGAACACTGTGACTGTATGGCACCAAACCTGGCAGTGGCTGTGAAAAACAAGGGTTTCAGAAACACGGATGAGAGTGTCGTGCCTGTTCCACACGCCTGGCAGGAGCCTGCATTTCCTAACCAAGGCTGGAGTGAAAGAGCAGCTAAAGCTCTGAGGGATGAGGCTGCACTACACTGAAAATAGAGGTGGAAAAAAACATAACCTCCCATTAGCTTAAATGGATTTGGGATTTCCATTGATAAATATAACATGTAGTGTGTATTGATTCACATTACACTGCCTGGATCATAACATTGTTCTGGGATATACAATTTACACCTTGCAATTAAAGAGAGGGGAAACCAAAAACTGAACATGCAGGGGTTTATGGTTTCTAAACTGCTTCAGAATCGTACCTGTGCTCTTACCATGAGCCTGCTTCCTCAGCCATTCTATCGCCTGACTACATATTCCTGTAAGACAATCTTTATATCAGGTATTAATAGACAGGTATTTTTCAGAAGTGATTAATCTCTTCACCTAGGCTACTAATTTACTATAGTTTATACTATATTTTATTGTTTACTTGAGATTTTTTTTTCCCAGACCTTGAAAACAATTTAGATATACCTTAATTCTTTGAGTCATTTTACAGACATGGAGAGAATTTTTCTCTTGAAATTTTTTTGTCTAACTCTTTGCAAAAACTTTTCATTATGTTTGGTCTGACTTTTGACATTAGTTTCATATCCCTGTTATTCTTCCTACTGAAAAAAACCAAAAAGTCTGTTTGAGTTAAAGGAAGAATGAAATGTCATCTCTGCTTAATTAAAAAAGAGCACAGTGGTATCAAACACACGTACCAGCAACAACCCTGCTATACATGCCCTTTACTTCTATTTCTCATCCTATATTTATTTTTAACCCTGTACATCTTCTAGAAGATAGGAATACAGGTTGGTTAAGCACAGCCAAATCACAAAGGTTTCCAAGCCATTTCATGCAGCCATGAGCTTCCATTCATCTGTGAATAGGTGGGTGACTCATGTGTCGTGACTGCTGTTGGCATTTCACTCTTAAGCACATCTATAACTATCATGAGCAGACTTGTTTAAAGCTAGAGAATGGTATCCTTTCTCCCTATTGTAACCATGCAGGAAAACTTTGTTCTATTCCTGCCTGCCCTTAATCTGCAGTTGCTTGTACAGAATTAGCAGGTAATGAAGGACATTAGCAAGGACTGAGCACTAACTGTAAGAACCTAGCTCTTCGTGTGTTATTTAAAAAACAATAGATGTCACATTTAAGATGATAATGAGCATCAGAGCTAAAGTGAGATTAGAAATTTTAAAGTGAACCTCAATTAGATTTTTCAATTTTCACTAATCGCCTGACAGTAAATCCTTCCCATGCCAGTGATACCAGAATATGAGAGGGCTTTTTGTCTACTCTTTTCTTAAAACACTGGAAAGGCTTTTTGCAGGATTTTCTTGATACCTTTTATTCACCACATCAGTAATTGAGGGCTCAAAACTAAAGTGGCTGAGGAAATGCTTCTCCTAATCATACAACATAAGCAGTCTACCACTTTTTTAGCTTTATTCTCACTTGTTCAGACTACACTGGGAAGCAAAAGGCCTCAAACTCACTTTGATACTAAGAATCATTCACGTATTTCATCTCACTGACGGTAAGACTGTTAAGGTTTCCTGCAGTGAACAGGCAGCACCTAGTGGTCTTGAGACATATAAGCAGCTCGAGTTCTTGAAATAAACATTTTATGAATTAAAAGCAAGTATTAGTTCCCATATGTGCATGCACGTTCTTGCACCAGCATGTGTTTGTATGTGCGTCTGCACAGGAAAGAACACGTTCAATTTCTGACTTGCTTTGAGACCTAGATCTTCATCTGGAGGGAATTTATCCTTTAGCATTTCACAGACAAATACAAGGAAGAAAACAAACTCCTGGGTTTTTAAAAGCTGTTGGTTACAATAGAGCCAACCCATATAAAGACCCCACATTTTACAAAAATTTTGCTATTCTTTATATTGAATACTTTAATGGTTTTGTCTAATTGTAACCCTTCAACTTTAAATTCAAGGCCTCCAAGTTAATCATAATAATTAGCAATATTGACTATCAAACCTCAAAGTTTATTTCTGTTTAAATGAATCAAAAATTTGAAAGCTATCCAACAAATAGCTCTTTGGAACTGCTAGGAAAAGCATAGCATTACAAGTAAGGAGGAAACTTAAGTCAGTCAAGCTCATTAGAACAGTCTGAGCTCTGTAAGATTGCATATCTTGAAGGTATGCTTCATGTTTTATCATATTACAGTAGTCAGAGATTATTGGATCATTAGCTTTTAAGTTTATTCTAAGAATTTGTAGATCCGTTTATCTGCAGGATTTATTCTTTGCTTTCTATCTGAGATTTTCATTTCAATAGCAAATGTATCTCAGACAAAGTATTGCTAGAAACAGGACTGAGGTAAATATGCTTGCATCAGCAAAACCACTCTGTACATTTTTTTAAGTCTTTCTAAAATTATTACCCTACACCATAAGTAAATCCAGACCACCACCACCTATTATAATGAATCTCTTGTGACATTTAAAACAAATACAGAACTGGAAAGCTGAATGTAAAGCATGACTACAGAATAAAGGACAGATCTGAAGATACTTTTTAACTAAGAAGCCATTCTACAGTGAATGAAATTGTCAATGAGTCAGTGAAGATATAGCCTTTGTGATAAGAATTCTCTGTGAACCAAGGAATTCAGACACCCCTTCACTGGGGATGGAGAGCCACCTGCCTTCACAGAACAGTTCCTGTGGCAGACCACACAAATCCATGGCAACAGCTAAGGGGTATTAGGCTCTCTGCACCTCCAAACTTATTACAAAGTGAGAGCTAAATGAGTGCCGATTTTCCCTATCCCTTGTTTAAACTGTGTCCTGCTTATTTCTTCCCATTCTCCCAAGGAACTCTGCATATGTAGAAATCAATCCTGATCCCAGGAAGATGTAGAAAGCTGTTCACTCCTGCATGAAGAAAGGTATGGATTACATGTGCGTAGCCTGTTCTTTATGTGCATGATCTGCATGATGTGTCAAAGGAGAACTTGTTCAGAAGTGACAGTGATCAGAATACACCCTGTTAACTCTCATACTAATGGTACTAGTAAAAAGTCCCTCCCTTGCATAATATGCTTTTATTGTCTTTGTACAAATTTTAAGGTACAGTCAAGAGGTCATCACATTCTATTGATTTTCAACCAAACTCCCCACCAAAATCAATGAAGAGACCTGCTTAAAATCAATAGAACAATAAAGAATCTGCAGAGCTGTTTACAGTAGGACTTTTTTCTAAATTTTGTTTGTTTTCTTCTTTGATTTAATCATACTCAATCTGACATGTTGATACTGGATGATAAATATCCTGTGCCTATAGGGAATTTGTCAAAAATGAGAACAATATGGATGCAATAATACCAATATTGAATTTTCAGGGGAAAAAAAGATATTCAGGAACTAAAACAGTGTGTGATATCACTCAAAACTGCCATCCTTTTAAATCCCAGAATGGATTCTCATGGCTTAGGAAAAAGGTTCTTTCAGTTCACTCACACAGTAAATAAAATATTCAAGCCTGGAAGGGAACAAACATATTTTAAAATAGGTTATTTTTCAGAATATAAACAGCTTAGAAAGTATATCTAAAATTCACATGAGAATCACAGTTGACCACTCCGAAAAAAAAGAGGGAAAAACAATCAGAGTTGAAGTTTCTGAAAATGGGGGGGGGAAAGTAACTGTTTGTTTCTACCCAAGAAAAAAAGTTGCATATAGGTCCAGAGTAAATTTATAGAGTAGAAAAAGGAGTGATGACATTAACAGAAGCCACTGAGTTCAATTATATTTGAGAAGAGATTGTCTTAGGATATCAGTCTGGGAGGGAGACTCTGCATTCTGCTATGGGCCTCGAAGAAGCTGTATGAAACTTCAAAGTCTGGGGAACAAAGATGTTAGCTATGCTCCTGTGCTTAGCATTTCTTGCTAGCTCAAGAGCACTGTTTCTTGGATTACTCTTCTGAGCTGCTATAACTTTTCCAGAGTATTATAGCACAAGCTTTGAAATCCTGCTTTTAGACTCAGCTCTGGCATCATACGCATGTAAGCTTGTGGTCCCTGTCTTATGTTAATTTTGACTGCCATTTTCTTAAAAATCATTTTGCCACCCTATCCAAAACAGCAAATAACAACCATTTTATGAAGGAAATCCTCAGGACTTAATACATAAAATAACCATCTAAAATTTTCCAAATCAGACTAATACAGTACGGAGCCAAAAATATCAGAGCCCATCGGTAATACAGGCATAATGGTGTCCCATACTGAAAAGAGAAACTGTAATAGTAACACAAGTTCATATCACAGAATCACAGCATGTTAGGAGTTGGAAAGGACCTCGAAAGACCATCTAGTCCAACCCCTCTGCTAGAGCAGGATCACCTAGACTAAATCACACAGGAATGCATCCAGGTGGGTTTTGAATGTCTCCAAAGAAGGAGACTCCACAACCTCTCTGGGCAGCCTCCATCACCCTCACCCTGTGCTCCATCACCCTCACAGTGAAAAAGCTCCTCATATTTACATGGAACTACCTGTGCTCCAACTTGCACCCATAGCCCCTTGTTCTATCGCTGGCCATCACAGAGAAGAGCCTGGCTCCCTCCTCCTGACTCTCGCCCTTTTACATACTCATAAACATTAATAAGATCACTCCTCAGTCTCAAATGCTGTGGTGTTAAGTATTGCAGAACAGACTGTGAGAAAGATTGATTAAAGAGACATTTAAATTAACTATACTGCTGTACTCAATTGAGTAGCAAGAGTTCCTTCCACTGGAACAATGACTGATCTGCCAATATTCCATCAATATCCTTTAAGCTTAGAGAGACTGGGTTTGACAGCCACAGAGGCTGATCTAGCCAATCAACCCTGCTATCACCCCCCTCTCCAAAAGACTACTTCATTTATTTTCTTTTATATATTTCTCTTGAAATAAATTCAACCAAGAAGAGTACAAGACATAGCAGAAAGGAAATGCAATGAGAAGAAAAACAGTTTAAGCCTAGGGCACAACAGATGACATTTAGGGGACATGCACTAAAGGCTGTACAATGGAAATTAACTGTACAGACACAAACTGACATCTCCAAACAGCTCATCACATTGAAGCAGGTCTCCTTTCACATTTCTAAACATAAACACATGCACTAGCTGCCCTAAGAGTTTCTGGGAGGTAGAGGAGAGATGGAAATATTAACTATGATTTTGCCTAAGAACACAGCTTGAAAATGTATAAAAATAGCTCTTTTTTCCTATTCATCTGCTTATTAATAAAATTAGAGGTATGGGGGCTGATTATTGTTTGGTTTTGGGTTCAGTTGGGGTTTTTTTTTGCTTTTTTTTTCTTTGCTTCAGAGGCAAAGATCAGAAGCTCTTTTTCTACTTCAGCCATGCTATGGTACCGATCCTGTGAGCTTTGCTGCAGGCTTTTTTCTGCTGCCCAATATCAATTTAATTTGTAATGAAAACTTTGCAATTCAGACTATACTACCTACTAGCACATTGATTATTTTTCACCAAACAGTTATGAGGAAATCAAAATCCCACCTCTTTCTCCGCTCTTTGAGATAGTTTTTGATTGAGGGTCGTTTCTTTTCTCAATGTTGATTTTTATTTGTGTACCTAAACAAGTTGAAGACTAGGCAAGAATATCCATAAAAGTTTTATGGCTTTACCAAAACTCTTTAATATAGTAAAACGGTACATTCTTCTTGTGTAGGTATGATTCTACTGATGCACACCCACTTAATTCATCAAATATACAGGCTCTCACTTATGAGCCTGTGAAAACTTTCACATATGAATGTGTATGAACCATACCAACAATATAAATCTTTTCATAACAGTAGAAGGGTATTCACATTATGCATGGTAACAGCATCTTGGTTTAAAAAATGTCATGCCCTCAGTCAAAGTGATCCATGTTAGAACTGTGTGGCTCAGACCCAGGCCTCTTCTACTCTTGAAATCAATTACATTTTAAAAACTTGAACAAACTCATCTGACACGAACGCAATTAATTAAAATGGTATTTAATGCTAATTCAGAATAATTTGTTTATGCCATAGGTCGTATTTTACAGTTCCTAAATGTCATCTCCAGTTCGTAAATACCATCTCTCAGCAGCGCAGACAAAGAACCCATTTTCCATGGTTTTGATAATGACTCTTCCTCTGATGATCACCTTCTGGGATGGGTAGGAGAGGAAGAAAACTAGATGAAGGCATCAGTCAGAAGCTACTGATTGTTTTCTAAATAAGGTCCAAGCCCAGTTATTGGGGGAAAAAAAAATTTGCTGTGTTTGGGGTTAAATAGTTGAAGGTATGAGAAACTCATTTCTGCAGCACTGCAGGGTATCCAAATGCTTGTTATGCTGAAATTTATGGATTGATCTTGACAGACAAAGACCTATTGGCTCTACCAGTTGGTTTGGGTTGATGGCAAGACTTTGGCTCTATTTGTTTGGGTTGATGGCAATGTGGATGAGAGTCAACAGTGTGCCCCGTGTGTCCTGGCCCCCCATGGGCCAACGATGTCCTGGGATGCATCAAGCACAGCACAGCTTGCTGGTGAGGGAGGTGATTTTCCTGCTCTGTGCCACACTGGTGTGGCCTCACCTCAAGTAGCATGTCACAAGTGCCTGATATTGGAAGACATAATTCTAGAGGAAGGACCTAAGGGGAGAAAAAAAGCCAAGCAACTCAGAAAAAAAAAGGTTATATTATTATGACACTCCACTTACTAGATTATTTTACTCTCAGTGATGGATTGCCCCTTCAAATACCTAATTATAGCATTACAGATAATCAATAAGGAGAAGGTGAGTTGAGAGCCATGCAGAAGTGTTGGAATTGATTTAATACTGCATTTTTTTAAGGTTCAGACCATTCTACTTGTTTGAAGAACTGCCAGTATTTCAGGTGATGAAAATTAGTGACAAATAAGAAAAATGCCAAACTAGTTCTATTTTTTGGGAGTTCTTTTGTTCCTGACAATGTAACCTTATTGTCAAACAGTCTCATTTCTTAATGACAATTACTCTTGAAAAAACCATTTCTGTACAGCAATGGTTCCCTATGTGCAAAGCCCAGCTTGCTGTTCCCTTGTGGAATTTCCTCAGCTTACAAATGGTGGCAAGAATCTGGAAAACGGGACCAAAGTTTCTCAGATACCCACTAGCTTTGGTTGCCCTCACCGCCGATGTCCAGAGGAATGCTGCAGCTACCCGTAGATCTCGATTGAAACCGTGACTCCTTCCTACCCCTGGAAGTCGGGGCCGCATCCCTGCTGCTGAAAACCCGGGTTCTGTGAAGCCTCGGTTCCCCGCGCCTGGAGAGGCAGAAATAGCCTCAAAAATTACAGCCAGCGACGCTCACCCCCATCATCTTCCTTCACATGACCTATGTCACTTTTTCCTTCATGTGATTTATGTCACTTTTTTCCCCTTAATGCCGTTTTTCCCCTTTGCTCGGGAGTTCCAACAACCGAGCCAGCACGGCCGGTTGGCAGGACAAGGAGCGTGCCCACGACCACGCCGTGCTCGCCCGCAGGGGTCAGGTTTGGATCTGAGGGCAAAGCCCACCCACGGCCGACACCTGAACCGCGTGTGATCCCGTGGGCCGGGGCCCCACCGGGGCTGCGGTCTGTGGGACTACTCGGAGGTAGACTTAACCCACCGGGGGAGCTCACACCGGGCTCGCACGCACGGCCTGGCTGCGGCGGATCACCTCAGTTAAAGGGACCGACACAACGCGGACCCGCCCCGCTCCGTGCGGGATCCGGGCCGCCGTCCCCACGCCAAGTTCGGGGTGTACTCGGGCACGGCCCAGCACAGCGCCGGGACGCCTCGGGCGGCCCAAGCCCAGGGGAAGGGCGGGGCGCTCGGCCGTTCCCCGCCCCCGGCACTGCGGCGCGGGGCCGCGGCTCCGGCGCTGTAGAGGGCGCTGCGCGGCCGGGCGCGGGGTTGGGCGCGCCGCTCCCGGCGGCGGCGCAGTTCCCGTTCCTGTTGCTGTTCCCGTTCCCCTCGGGCCGGGTCGGGAGAAGGGCCGGGCGGCGGTCGTGTCTCGTCCTCGCTGCCCCGTCCTCCCTCTGGCTCACAGTCGTCGGTGCCGGTGGCGGGGAGGGCGGGAGAGCGGGGCGCGGCGGGGTCGGGGAGGGAGCGCGGCGCCAGCGCGGCGCCGCATGCGTCGCTGATGGAGCCGGGCTCGGGGCTGCAGCAGCGCAGGGTGGGGGGCGGCGGGCTGGACCTCGGGGCGGGCTCGGTGGGGGGGTCGCCGGCGCTCTCCGGGGGGCAGTCCCGCCGCAGGAAGCAGCCGCCGCGCCCGGCCGACTTCAAGCTTCAGGTGATCATCATCGGGTCGCGGGGGGTGGGCAAGACCAGCCTCATGGAGCGCTTCACCGACGACACCTTCTGCGAGGCCTGCAAGTCCACCGTGGGTAAGGGAGCCCGCCGGGCCGCGCCCCGTCCCGTCGGAGGGAGATGCCCTTGCCGTGCCCATCCCGCCACAGGGCCCGTCCGTGCCGCTTTCCCTGGCCCCTCTCCCGCCTGCCCCCAAGTGCGGGCCCCTTCCCATCATGCCTGCCCGAGGCCTTCCCCTCAGGGGCCTTCCAGGCCGCCGTCCCTTCGATGCCTGGTGGTCCCTGTCCCTTTCCCGCCCAGCCCGCTCCGGCAGAGCAGGGTTGCCTTGCCCCGGCTGGGTTCCTTGACCCTTCGCAGTGGGAAGCTTGTGGCGTTATGGTGAGGGAGCCCTTGGTGTCATGCTTCCCAGCTCTGGAAGGAAAGATCATGGAGGTCCTAGTTACCTGTGCAAGTGTCGGGAAGGTGTGGGGTATCCTATTTCAGCATTGCTAGCGACAAGGGAAAAACGCTGTTAAGACAGAATTAGGAAAGCTTGGTAAAACAGGTTATTGTGCTCAAGTCTTGGGTGTTGCGTGCAGGGAAACAAGTATTTTGGGAGTTGAAAAGTTTCAGCGTGCATTCAGTGAGTGTAGTTGATGGGACTTCAGATGCTCTTCCAGATCATAGTCTGATTAACTCCAGGTCACTGTATGCCTTCATCAAGCAGCCCTCCACGATGTTAGATCCGAGGAGGTTAATGTTTTGGCTCTCAAAGAGTAGTAACTCTTGCGCATACTGTGTGTTTTGCTCCTCTCAGAACTAACTGGAGAGCAACCTCATAGTTCTGTAGTATTTGGTCTTATTCATGCTTTAGTCATCTGTGCCGAGGCTTGGAGGTAATTATTAATAATGCCTGCTGTCTTTTAATGCACAAATGTGTAAGGGGAAGAAAACAAGCTTGCTAGTCTGTGTTGTTATTAGAGTCTTAGCCATGGAGTTGAACTCTTTGAGTGTTGCAGCGACACAGTTGTTAAGTCTGTGTCATTGGAAATGCGTGCGCTTAGCTTAATAGTGGCTTGGAATGTGAGGAAACTTAGAATATGTGATGGAAAGTGATCGTATTGCCTTTTAGAAGCTGAATTATTACTATCCAAAACTATCTTCATGTGACAAAACAATATACAGTTGCTCTTAGTTTAGTTTTAATGTATGTTTTATGAGTTGTTTCATTCTTTCCTGGGTCCTCTAAAAATCCCAGTTTGGTAGTGCAGATTAACACTGTTGGTGTGGATACATTTTGGTTCTGAAGTTGGTAACAACCTCGTAGAAGTTAGAAAGACAGTGGTAGCGTACCAGAGGTGTAATCCTTGAGTGTTGTGTTGTAATGCTGATGGTTTCTGTAGATGGACAGATCTAATTAAATACGGTATAGATAAGGAATAACAGTTGAATGTATTCTTTAAATTCTCCAGGTCTGTGTAGTGTTTTGAATGTGTGTGCATCATCTTTGGGTTGGCCAACATTAAGGGTTCTTTTACAGCTCGGCTGCTCTCTGTAACCAGGTTAGTTTCCAGTTGTGAATTTTGGGAAGTGAGAGGAAGTACCCTAGACCCTGATTTACTTCCACTCTGGTGTCTTCTGAGCAAAACTGATTTGCTAGATAACAGAGGCAGTGATTGAAGTGGAGAAGCTTCCTTGTTTTAGAAAAGAAACAGGAAATAAATGGTGGTATGCTGCTAGACAGAAGATTATGTAATGTTTGAAATACCAAGTGTGCCAACATAAAGCAGCATAGGGAAATCAACTTGTGCCAAAATACACGTAAAAGACTTGACAGTAATGACATTCTTTCAAGGTCCTCTGACTAAACTTGAGAGCTGTTGAGATTCCCCCCCAAGATCCTTTGACTGCTCAGTGAAAGAGCCTTTCACAGTCAGCTTGCACCCTGCTTTTTTGTGCTACAAAGTAAGAAAAAGTCACCTCTGCTGTTTACATTTCATGTAGATTGAAAATAACCTGCACTCTAAAACGACCTGAGTGCAGACTTTAATACACAGCTGAAATCCTAACGCTCTGTCACCACTTACTGCAGTCTTTTTTTTCAAGAATCACAAGTGGAGAACGTGTTTTGAAACGTTGTTGAAAAACCCTGTGACTGATCCAATTTGAGAGGAAGTCACATAAACTGAATATACCTTGAGAGTAAATTTGAAAAGGCTGTGTAACCAAATGGACCTGTAAAAGTCACTGTGTCTACCTTGGGTTAGTGAAGCTGTATTTTGAACAGAATGCTAGAATATTTACTCCCATACCTTGATATTAATGGATTGAACCTTTTATGTTTTTATACTAAACCTGTGTAAGTATGGGCCAAACAGAACAACATTTAACACCTCAACCTTTTGTATGAAAGTACACAGGCTACTTGGAGGACTTTTCCAGCAGTGAAACAATTGCAAATGTCCAAAAACTTCATCAGTCTCCTGTCCCTAAGTGCGGTTCATGATTATGATGCCGTGTTATCGAAAAGCAGTGTGTTCCTGCTGAAAAGGGGAGGTGTGGATTCGATTAAGAAAGATACAGTATTTTAATGCTAATTTAAGAAGACTACATTGCAGGTTCAGTAAATTCTATAATAAAAACACATCAACATGTCTTCTCTCTCATCTCCAATACTGAAGTTCTTTGAAAGTGTTCAAAAATAGCTTGGCAGCTTTCAGCACATTATTCATAACAGCGCACAATGTGCTGTTGATCTAGAATTCTTTTGATGTATTTATTTTGGGCATTAAATTAGTTGCACAGAATATCGTGTCTACTTAATCTGCTATTTACATAGTACTGAGAATACTCAGTATGCTCAAATATTTACTGATTTTTGCATGTGGTTGTCAGATGAGAAATAGATGTTGTTGTTTACAGTTTTATGTGCTGGGTCTGAATGTTTGTTCTTACTATTAGGCTATAACTTACTTTTATTCTTTGTTTGGCAAAGAAATTGGTTTTAGAAATGTTCCTCAGTATCAGCAATGATGTAAAACTGTTCTCATCATGCCAGTGTAAAATCCAGAGTAGTTAAGGTAACTTCTTTTGTATAATGGAAGAATGCTTATGTGAGGGTAATACTGGCATCATAGTAGCTTTGTCAACAAACATGTGGGTGCATATATATATATTTAAACACATTTAAAATAAAAATCTGTTTGATTTGTTACCTGACCCTGTGCACCTGCATTTTTCACGCAGGAGCAGAATCCAAAACTGTGGCATGGAGGTTTTTCAGACTCTTACCAAATAAAAACAAGTATGCCAAATTCAGCATGAAAAAAATGATCTTTCCAAAGTTAATGGATAAATGCTTATTGGCATGTTTGTGAGAAGATTCAAAGCTGGGTGGTGAAAGAAGAGTGCTTGCCTTTGTTTCTCTTCCCCCCCCGCCCCCCACCATTTTTCTACCCTAAAAGTAATAGATCTTAATTTAGATTTCCATGGTGATTTTATTATAATTTATGTATTAATTTTAAAACGGCCTTTCTTATACTCTTTTTCATCAAAGGCCTCTGTTCTCACCTTCTGCCCAGCTACAGCTCGGTCTTGTGGTTGTCTGTCCTACCTGCATCCACCACATGTTAACTCATGCCCAGTCCTTCTGCTGTATTTTTTTCCTGACAGATCTCTAAAATTCCTGTACTCAGCGGTATTTCCTGCCCATCTGATTTTGCCTCAGGCATTATGCTTCTCTCTGGGCTCTAATCTCTGATCTTGAGGTTCCTGCTCACCCAAACAAACCAGAGACTTGCCTCTCAGGCTGCTGACTCTCATACTCCCTTGAATCAAGTGGAGCTTCTCAGCTTTGTTTTTTACGTGCTGGCTTAGTACAGAAAGTTTCTGAAGCCTAGTCTTATCCTTCAGCTCATTCCACCAGGTCTGAAAGCATCCCAGGAAAGAGGCCTTGTCCTTGAGAATATCAGAGCGGTTTGGGTGCCCTGTGCACGCTGACTGCTACAGTACTGCTTGTAGTAAATACTAAAGCTTCCTTCAGCCCTGGTTTACATAGGTAGAGCTACTGAGCTAAGTTTGTTGTGGGTCAGGGTGGGAATGTTGTGACCTGTGATCTGTTTTGGACTAATTGTAGCCTGTGGGATCCAGATGAGTGGCATGCAAATACACTGCGTGTAAGAGTTCTTTGACTTCACAAAAATGCCCTTTGTCCTTGGTTCACCTTCCTTTGATGTTGGTGAGAAATGGTGTGTAAGTTGGGGACTCAGTACATTTGTGAAGCTCTGTAGCTTTTTCTTCCAAGCAGTCTTTTTCCCTATCAGTTCTTTTTAGAATACCCATGCCCATGCAAAATGCCCATCAAGTAAACAATAGTGATGGTGAAAAATTTAGGTTTACCTTTTTATCAGAGCAGTCTTAAGTAAGGCAGCTTCTGGTTTTGACATTATATATACACACATAATTATGATGTAATTTTATATATATAAGTATGTATGCATATGTTTTGGGGTTCTCTTACAATTCAAATCCCTTTCTTCATTCTCTATCCTTAAAAAATGTTGGACCAACAACATAAATGTTAAGTTACATTCCCAGAAGCTTGTCTTATAACACTATATTCACTTAACGGTTATAAGGCCCATAAGTGTCGCCTAATTTTTCTAGTTCCCTAGTCAGTATTTATTCTCACAAGCACTATAAACATGGTATGTGGCTTACTAACCATTTAAAAATATTTTTTGAGTAAATTGTATTCAAGGATTTGTTTTTAAACCAAGTCTTGTTATTTGATGTAATCTGAGATGAAAAACAATCTATGTAACATTTTCAGAAAAACATCCTGCATCAGCTAGAAGAACATTTCTCTTTTTGCTGCACTTGTATCTGCCTATGGGCTCTTTCTGACAAATATAATTAATTTTAAATTTTCTTTAAAGATTTTTTTCCTCTTCCATCAGATGGCACTGAAAACTTAGAAATTTAGGGTGAGAAGAGGGAAGAAAGAAATAGATGTCTCTTGCTCTAACACATCTGATAGAGTAGCAGATTTCCTTGCCTTATACCCAAAATCAGCTCTGTGCTCAGACTGAGAATTTTCTGTTGTTCTACAAAAAAAAAAAAGGAAGTCCTGATCATTTTTAAGTATTACTGTGAGAATTGATCCTACCTTTGCATGTGCAGGGTGTTAGTATCTATCTGTTCTTACACACTGGCCTTTTGGCTGGTGCAGCATATGTAAACAGAACAGCTGATTAATGGTGTGCTGCAATTCCTTGACAAACCACAAACAGAGGCGAGCAGGAGGCTGGAGACTGGGACAGAATTGTTTTCTGTGCAGCACAAAACCTTGAGGCAATTAGGCAGCATGTAGGAACTTGCCTTGTTTTTGTGCAATTCTGTAACCATGAGTTTAGGAAATGGGACTTGAAACAGAAGCCTGAGCTCCCTGGAAGCTGCCTTTCACCTTAGGAGCAGTGCTGGCACTTGCAGTGGACACTGGAGTCTACAGCAACTGAAAGCACCTGACAAGTCATTGTTTGCTGCTGCTGTGTCACGTAAGCCTGTTTTACAGCATGTGGTGTAGTCAGCAACTGTTTCCTGTGTGTGATCGTTTGAATCCTCAGAAGGCAATGAAACTGTGTTCTGAAATAGGAAAATGTAGTTGGTAGATTATATAAGTTATCAGGGTTCAGGCATAGGGTTTGGAGAAGTTATGGGTGTTTTGACAAGAAGTTGTGAAGAAGAGTGAATTTGAAATTGACCTTGTTTTCTTTATTTGTAAACTAGATGTTAACTTCAGCGGATAGAAAAGTTCAAGTACTGGGTTATATCAACACGGCAGAACTGCCAGAGAACCCTGTAGCTTCTGGTCAGTAGACATATGAGAATGCATGGGTAAAACAATGGGCAAAATGAAGAGGCCACTTGAATGGTGACGAAGGTGGAGCTTGGTTTGCAAGGGGAGTGGAATGCAGCTGTCAAACTCAGTCTCTGCTGTGAACAGCTGAGCGTGTCAGTAGCAAAGGGGAAAAAATAGCAAGTAGGGCCAAATGATTCTCAATTATGAACTTCTTTCTGGGAATTGTGAGCTTTTCTGACAATAGGGCTGCGCTATGTAGAATAATTGTGGGTTTAGCTACAGTATAAAATGGAACAGGCAGACTTTTTAGTGTTTTTCATCAAAATAAATCCTGAAGTCTTTGTAAACTGCCTTAGCTGTGCTTAAACAAGAAAGATAGTTTAGTATTCCCAGTTGTTAAGATTGCAACTGTTTACCAGCATGTAGCAATACTTTCACAGCTTATTTCCTCTGATATCTCAAAGAGTGGGAAACTTGATCCCAAAACAAAATGCTGAATTCAGGCTCATTTTGAAATAGATTCTGCCTTTTTTTATACTTGGTTAGTGCTGCTGGTAAAATGTCTGTTTTTTCCTTTCTTCTCATTCAGTTTCCTTTCAGGTCAGATACTTGTAGACTAGTAGTTCTCTGTGTGTTCCTGTTCTATAATTGGCAATCTTGTTTAGGAAGGCACAAAGTGTCTTATTCCTTCCAAGCTCCTCTACCACCTCATTCTGGTTATAAAAATTTTGGTGTGTGCTTTGAACTTAGTACTGTAAATAGTGCCAAAAGCTTAATATTTTGTGAAAGACTTCGTAATTTTACTGTCCATGAGACTGTAAAGAAATGATAACTTCCTCCATTCTCATTGAGTCTGAAAGCACCAAGCATTGGAGATTTTTAGAAGCTGTAGGTTTGACATTGAAAAGTCCTTGACAGTTTCCTAAAACTCATTATAATTAAATCTTCAAAATTTAGCCACTGCACATATATTACCAAATATTTTGGGTTGTGTTTTCTGTTGTTGGTGTATCTGTTTCATTCTGCTCTGTAGCAGTTGCACAGAGATATGGGTACACTTTTATTTTAGGAGAGCAGTCTCAAATGTCTGTATGTTAATCGCTCTAGAATTACATGCTGAAGCTTTATGGACAGTGTACTTTACCTGCCTTTAAAACAATCCACAAACTGGCTCCAAACAATGCTTACAAATCTCTTTTTAAAAATATTTGCATTTATAACATGCAGTTTGAAAAAGATATTTCCACTTCAGTGTGTTTTTAAAATTAACTGCATGTCCTACTGCTTCAATTAAAATAAGATGCAGTGTTTGTGGGGTTTTTTTTCTTAAATTTTTGTAACCTACCCCTCTGCTACCTATGTGTCTTCTGTTCTTGCTTGCTCCCCCCCCCCCCCCCCCCCCAAGGTAAGATGGTAGAAATCAGCATCAGAGCAATTGAGCATCTTTTCATTCACTTAAGTAGTTTCTGGATAGGTGTATGTTTATTTACAGAATCACAGAATCGTAGGGGTTGGAAGGGACCTCGAGAGATCATCGGGTCCAACCCCCCTGCCAAAGCAGCTCCCTAGCACATATTGCACAGATAGGTGTCCAGACGAGTCTTGAATCAGAGAAGGAGACTCCACCACCTCCCTGGGCAGCCTGTCCCAGGGCTCTGTCACCCTTACTGTGTAAAAGTTCTTCTGCATGTTGGTTAGTTACAGACCAGGACTAACAAAGATGGTTCTTACTTCAAGAAGCTCATGACCTCAGTTACCAATTGTATTGGAAGTAAGAAAATTTGTCTGTATAGTGTTGTCAGGTGTCTAAATTAATTCAAAGACTATGACAGCTTATTTATGTCTGTTCTAGTGATTAATTAATATACAACCTCTCAATTTTCAAACTGATTGTATTTCTTTAAATGTGGCCTGATTATTTTTCATGATGGAATTGCTTTGATGCAAATCACTAATAGGCCTTGAAATTTAATCTATTGGAATTGATTTTAGTTGGAGGGGGTTTTTGGTGCTCTATTTACATCTGTTTTCCTAGTTCTTCCTTTATCAGGAAATCTTGGCCTGCGAAAGGTCACTCTGTGTGCGTTAAGAAAAATAGTTCCATATCCTTTTTCTGCCACTTAGGGGAAGAAAAAAAATTAAAAAGAACGCAAAATGCATAGAAAGACATTTCTTCACTATTTGTTTAATTTCTAAAATTATTTTCACTTTGAAAAGAGAGGCTAGACCAAGTTGTGTGTGTTTCAGTTTGTGCTTTGGGAGATAACTTTCAGTTCCTGTTTGGGGTGAGAAATGAGTATGTTATAATCTGTTCTGGGCTAGACTTCCTTTTTTTTATTGGATTTCGGTCTCAAGTTTGGACCAGTCTCAAGTTTGGTTCAGTGACAAGATACGTCATCCTCACCAACTTGCCCTTATCTAGAACTTCATTAGTGCACTTCTATTTTGAGTGTCTGTTCCCTTTCTTTTAAGGCTGTTATTTCTGAAAGGAGTGCAGACAGTTTGCTGAGCTGTGTGTTTGATACACTTTGAAAAAAATCCCTTCTATTCTACTAGCCCTTTATTTTCCCCAGAAAAAAAATAGTTTAAGTTGAGCACATGTTGCACTTGATGTTTGTATTTGCATGAAGCATATGTTTAATCTGAAGTTCATGTGCTATTAAGAAAAACAGTGTGCTTTGTATAAAATTTTTAAAGTCTTTAACTAATAATGCTACCTTACATCATGTAAGCGCTGCTGTACTTAACGCCTTATCTAGCCTGTGGGGAGAGGGCAGCAGCATGTTTGCAGTTTTAAGTGGTAAGGCAAGCTGAATCAGTATACTTTGAAATGCTTAATAGTTACAAAATCAGAAACCCAAACCAGAGGCAGAGATCTGTGTTTTTATGCCTTTTCCATTAGTTCTTATACATGTATGGGCTGTGTGTTTGGATTCCTGAAAAAGGCCTTTCCAGAGAAAAACGGAGGTCAGAATCTGACACCTAAAAGGCACACCTTTAATTCATGAAGAGAGGTGGTGTTCTGGATTTACTCCTGGTGTGGTGTAATAATTTTAGAGAGACTGAGTGCATTGATTTGTGTGTGGTCCATGCAGGCCTGATGCAGGGAGAGGAGGCTGACTCTTTAATGACAGGGGAGATTATGATAAGCCTTTCAGTTCCCCTCGCATCCCAGTGACCTGGTAAAGGGCATGCGTCAGTATGCACTTGTTGGCTCTGCTGGCATGTGTACATTTGGTTATTCCTCGACAATAAATTAGCCAGCAGCCATTTAAAATGGAAACCAGCAATAGTTTGCTGGGGTTGTAGCAGCTGAAGAGACCCTGTTTTTCTTTTTAGAAATAGGATGCGTTGTTCAGATTTAATGCAGCTGTGAACAGCGAGTATTGATTTCTCTATTTTATTGAACTATATATACAAACCCCACGACCTCGGTTCGGTTTGCGTAATTAAGGACATGAGATGCTTAAGTGGCTTGTTTGTGTTAGCTGTTGTTGACATCATTTTAGGGGATACCTGCCAGAACTGGAGGCGCACAGTGGGGAACGTGTTGGGGTAACTGTGCTAGTAGTGTGTTACACCGCAGCCTGTCAGTGCAGGCGTCCTATAAGACCACTAGCTGTTTGTGCAGCTATATAGCTTCAAGACTGGAGCAGCCTCTGGTGGGATTGAGCCCAGAAAAAGATGCACACGTTTATTAAACTTGGGTGTTATTTGTGGTTTGGGATCTGCCTTAAGGAAGTAGTAGCTGCAAGGAATACCAATATGATTACTAACAGAGTAGAACTTGAAAATTTCCCAAGAACGTGCCTGTTCATAACAGCTCTTAGATTAACAAGACTAGGGAATACACCTCTATTTTAGAGCAGCTGTAAATTAAAGAGTTTGTTGAAGCAGGGTTTTTTAAAGAATTTCCATTTCCCAAACATTGCTGGCATCAACGCCTGTAGTATTGCAAAGTGCTTCTTTAGGAAACAGTGGAGTTTTTTAAGATCAGATTTACTCCCTTCTCTGCCCCATGTTGAACAGGGTGTTTAAAAAAACCGCGCAGTTATTTTGCAGAATGGGATTTTTCAGCAGTTGGTCCAAATCTCGTGTTCTACAACTGCAACTACAAAGAATGTGTAAGGCTGAATGAAAAGGTGCAGTTGTCCCAACTCTCCATGTGACTAATAATTCTTATCTGTAATAGTTGAAAGCCTTAATTTCCTGATTGACTTCAGAGAATAGTAACAGTTTTTAATCTTGCTTTTACCAACTGGGGTAATTGTATGGATAGCAAAGCTTTTAATTTAGGTACTTTCATTGATGCTGATCAAGGTAAATAATTTGTTTTATTAAACTTTTTCTTAACTCAAGATGATATTTCAAATTAAAATGGAAAACAAATTATTGTCTTGTTGTTTTAATTAGATTACTAATTTGTATATAAACGCAAAGCACTACCTGTGGCAGGTCTGTGGTGAAACAGTAATGAAACTTGACAGGCTTAGTAATTTGTTTCTTCATGTGCAAAAGGAAAGTTGCCAGATTTGTTTTCCTTTTTTCTTGGCAGGCATTTGGCAGCTTTTGGTACTGTGCTAATGCTTGCAGAGCATTACTAATCATAAAAAGCAACCTTTGCTTAGTTCTGGCAAGCTATCTGGCTTAAGTGTTAAATGGTTCAAATAGTTTTGTAGAAGAATCTGCTTTTCCAAAACTATTACCTGGTGGCGTTCTTTGTTGCAAAATTTATCAGTAGGGAGATGTTTTATGGTATGACTTTAAGATGATTAATAGAAAGATCTGCCTTTGAAAGCAGAATGCTGCTGACATATTATTTATTTTGAAACTCTCTCTTTAATAAGTAGACACCTTTTTCCTACTTCATTTTATTCCTATGTTGTGCATACTAGTCCTAGGAATTCTTGACTTGAAAATTTACTGGGACAGCTGGATTTTCTCTCCATAGTTCATTATTTATATTTCCTTTTTAAAAAAATACAGCAAAACCGTTCTGTCCCTTAGTTTATATAGGACAGCAGTGTATTAACTACTTCTGTAAAAACAAAAATATGTTGTTGACAAAGGTGGTGAAACTTGTATGAAATTCCTTTGGTTGTTTTTATTACACAATTTTGGATCAGCTGTTGTTTAGACTTATATTTTTTTTGTGTGACTTTTTCTTACACAGCAGAGCTGTATTCTCTCAGTGCTCAGATCAAGCTCCTCTCCAAGAATAATTGTTGGCCTAAGATGAGTACACCCACCTGTATGAGCATCATAGATTCTTTTTTTTTCTAGCCATGTTTCTGTGGGAGAGAAAAGCCAGATGTCTCGGGTGAATGGCAAATTGTATAGCATGTTGTCTGAGATAATGGCAGGACTGGGAATTGGGGTTGAGATGTGGGGACAATTATAGTCATACTTGAGGAAGGGGAGAGGTTTGAAGCAATTTTGGTTATCTCCTTGGCAGGTTAACTTGCTACCTAGTAGACAAAGTTGTGATTGTTAACAGTTACATTTTGTAGTTTAAATCTGTTTATGTAGAGAAAACAGTAGAAATGGATGTGTGTTTCTTTAAAAAAAATCTCATTGATAGAAAAACAGTAATACAAGGATTCTTATTTCCCACATTTTAGGGCATAGCTGGATCATTTCACTTGTTTTTTTTTTTTTTACACTGAGACAGATGGTGGTTTTTCAAAAGCGTAGAAAATATTTCTTTAAGATTAATAAATGCTCTGAGATTTTAATAATTCTAGTATTTTTTCTCAATTTGCATATGAGTACTTGAAAATTTCCATTTAATTGGAGGCTGTAAAGTACAAATCAGTTTATCACTCTAGTTCCTGTATTGCCTGTGAACCCTACTGGGGTTTGAATGGGATATATTTTGGTAAGTGAAGTATAAACATCGTATGTCCTGAAAAGCTCTACAGGAATTGGTGAGTAAGTGTGCTGGACGCTTTTAAGGACACAGAGAAGGTGAACAAATGCTGTGGTGATAACCAGTACTTTTATCGCTATGATTTGTGCAACTGCAAGCTGTTTGAAGGGATATTTGTTCAGGAGAATGAAGATCGGTGATCCTGTTTACTTAAATAGTCTAGCTGAACAGCGACAACCTGCTTTGCAAACTAAAAATAGAATGTATCCTTTACATTTCAATTAGTAAAGCGTACGTAGGGGGGATTTTAAATCTTAGTCCATTTTATTGTCTCATACCAACAATTTTACAGTTTTTATAGTTTTACTATCTTTGAAAGTACTTTGAAATAAATGCCATCCTAACAATAGGTAACTGGTTTTAAGCATATAAAATGCATTTTTGGTTTTTTCCCTTACCTAAATTTTCAGGAGTTTTGAAAAGTTTTGCAAAAGGGCCAAATTAAGTCCTTTCTGTCAAACTACAATCCAGCCTTGACTAACAATATCAGCAAGGATACTTGGCTTTTACCTAGGGTAGACTCTAGGAAAATGTGTAGTTTTTGTTAAAAACTTTTTTTTTTCCTTTTTACTTTCATCCCTATCCTTCACAACTGTGTGTGAAATATCAAAAGTCTTTCCAACACACTATGCTTCTACACTTCGTGTGAGCTTAAGTGTACCAGTCTGAATCGTGTTCTCTTCTTGTCTTTTTATTTCCCCCTTTTTGATTTAGCACTCTTAGGAGGCATGATGTTCAGAAGGAAGAACTGAGGCAAAAATCTCCATATAAGTGTATACTAAAACGAACAGGTTCACAATCTACAAAAGCTGTGATATTCGAAGGCACTTACATCCTGAAATACTCTTGTAGTTGAGGTGGTAATCTTTTGTGTTTAGGTATTGTTTGACCTTAGCATGTCTTATGTGTTGATTGCCAGCGTGACTTTCTTTTTAATAGATGCAAAATCTTTCTGTATACTAAGGCCTTCATGGTTCTGTCTCTGATACTTAGCATGCATTCAAATGTGGCTGGAGTTTTGGACGACGGATAAAACTACTGTACAGGTATAACTGAAATTTTAGAAGTCAAATACCCTCTCTAAGCATTTTGCTAATATATTTGCAGGAAGTAAGAACGAAAGTGCTGACAGATTTCTTCATAAAACAACCACAATTAACAGCACTTTAGTACTTGACAGATGCTGAGCATCCAGGGTGGAAATCAGATATATGTTCCCACTTCACAGACAGCAGGACTGATGTGGAAGGGCTGGTTTTGCTCGATGCCTCCAGGGCATCTGTGCCAGTTGGAAGTAGAGCAGGTTTGTCCTTGACAGTCAAGGTGAACAGGGGAGAAACAAACATACTGTGCCTGCTGCTTTACTGTTGCTTCGGTTTTACCTGCTTCTGGAAGGGTTGCACAGCGTGGAAGGTTTACCTTGTGATGCTGCCGAGTTGGATAGCTCACAGATTATACAGCAGATATCAAATCCCCATGACTTTCCCTGAGGTGACCCATAGTGATGCAAAGCCTCCTGCTTGTTCAGACTGTTACAAGTTGATATATATTAAAAAAAAAACAAAAACAAACCCCAAACGAAACAACCTATCACAAAAATAATAATTACACCCTCGTTACTTTTGCTTCTTATTCCTCCTTTTCTGTTTACTGTATTTTATTTATAGGTGTTGATTTTAAAATCAAAACAGTAGAGCTAAGAGGAAAGAAAATTAGATTACAAATCTGGTAAGTAAAACAAACGTGCAACCAGCAGTATGTTTTAATTTTTATGTTCTAGCATGAATTAATATGCTTGTCTAATACTATTAACTGTTATAAGCTGGTTTAGCTCTTACCCTATTCCTCCTCTCTTCCATTCCCACAAGACTTAAGCAAAACCAAATAGCTTTTAGATTTTTCTGAGGCTAAAGGAGGAGAAGGAGAGATATAGTTAGAAATAGGACATGAATGTAATTACTGAAACTTTAATGCATCACAGAGGTCTTGAGCCCCTTTTACTAGAAGGATGATATCACCTACACAAGAAATAGAACAGGAATTCTACAAACAACAAAAGGTGACTTAAATAGACACTAGAGGGAGTACACTGAGGTGTTTTTCTGGGCTGTTTAAAACTGACCTTCATTTTAACAGCAATTATAAAAGAACTGTGAAGTGTTTTCTAAATTTGTTTTTCTGGTTTCTCTGACCTTATATTAAGTAACTTAAAGTGAGGGGCATTTAAGATTAAGTAAATTATATCCACTTCTAGCAACACTGAGAATTAGAAGGATCACATACAAGTAAAACTCTACAGCTTAAACTGGTACTTATGTTCTACAGAAAGCTTAGTCTGAGCTAAGCTTTTACTTTCAGGAGTAGGTTACATGCTTCCTGATAATGATTCTCCTTGTCAGTGATTAATACAATTTATATTGTTTGAAAATTAGTGAGTTTAAGAGCACCTTTGTTTTGCAGAGTAGTACAGTACGTAAACATTGTTCTGAGAGAATAAGCCAGCTGCGTTCTATACATTAATCTTACATGCTGCTATGTAGAAGCTTAGCTTTGGTTTATTAACAGTGTTTGATAATTGGCATTGTAGTTAAACTGTTAAAGCTGCTAACAATCTGTAGAGGGGGAAGGAAGCTCTTAATACACTCGTTGTTACACTTTTGGGATGTTCTGGTGGTTTCTCATTCTTAACTACATGGATGCAGTGAATTCAGTTTACTAACTCCTCTTGGCAGGTCACCATCAACTCTGTCACACCATGTGTCTGTCTTGCTTCCCTCTGAGTTAACTGCTGCTTCATCTTTGGTATCACCAGTCACCTAACACTTGAATGTTAGTGGCATGTCTTCATCCATCATCTGTCCCTGTTTGGAAACCTATCACCACAAAGCTGGCAGTTGAGCCAGCAATTGTTAGCCAGCGTCTGCTGGAGCTGACAGAGGTAACAAAAAATTCTGATATGGAGATGCTACTGTATGCCTGATGTAAATTCTTGCTATGAAATGTGCTAAGCTTACCGAACAATTCCTTCATGTTGGATAAATACTTTGTAGGAGAGATGTTTTGTTGGAAAAGAGATGTTTAAACCATTATTTTCCACATATTGAGAATATGCTAGTAGGACATAGGAAACTTTGAAATAGGAAACTTTGAAAACTAAAAATTGCTGAGATATGACCATTACTCCTGTGAGAAGCCCTGGTAAAATGGTGGAAAAAAAACCCCACAATGTAAAGACATAATATTTAAAAATATGATGAAACCCATGAACACAACATCTTGCTCCTAAGTGTCACTTTGTCCAACAGCAGCTGTTCTTACACTTGACCCTTAAGATTGTCTTGGCATACTTTCTAATTTCTCAGTGTTTTATAATGGACAATAGTTTTGTTGGAAAAATCTCTGGGATGTGGAGTAATCTGAGAAAAAGATCAACTGTCCTGGGATATAACAGAATGTAGTTCTTCTGTTCAGTACATCTGAAGTAAATTACTTCATATAATAAAAGATCATAAATATATATGTTTGTGGGGTTTTATGGGAGGAAAAAGCTCAGCTTGACAAGTAGAATTAACTTCTAAAATGACTTAAACACATTTCTTAAAATATTGCCTGTAGGTTCCATAAAAGCACAAAGGACATGAAAGTGTTAATTTTAAATTTTTGTTTAAAAGTATTTTCTTTTCTATTGCCACTTAACACCACCACTCATAAAAATTTCATTTAACTTCAGAGCCAAAGACAGTTTTTAGTCTGTTTCAAGCAACTGTTTTAGACAGACACAAAAAAATGTATGTAAAATAAAAACTGTCAAAACCTATTTTAATTAAGATTAACTGTATTGGTATCTTATTTCATGCAGTCTGAAATAGTGAGAATATGGCAAATCAAGACCTTAAAATGGGCTTTGTCTGGTTTTTTTAATTTGCTTTTGCTTGGTGTAATGTTTGTTTGTATTGTTGGAGTGATGTCTACTTTCCATTTTGGAAGCGAAAAACAAAGTCAAGCAGTGGGGTTTCCTTATTGCAGATTTTAGATGGTCAAGGAGTCATGTTCTATATGTTTCTGGTTACAATTTAGAAATGCCAGTGTTTCTTCACTAGAACAATTTATTGAAAAAGTCAGTATGACAAAACAGCTTTTTTCATGAAAAAAGGAGTAATCTGTTGTATATTTTTTCAGTCATGCAAAATCATCAATCAAGTTGTACTTACTTATTATTTGAATTAAATGGAGCTGACTTTTTCTACTATCTTGATTCTGACCAGAGCAAATAAAGAACCAAAATATCACTTAGGAAATTCATAAAGCTGTGTACTGTAGGTCCAGTCCACTAATGCTTGTCTCTTCCAGCTTTCCATTTGTGCTTCAATAGCTGTCCTTACTAGATACATTTTAGCTGCAGGAGTGTGATACAATGATGGAAATAGTAGAAGAAACTTAATTGCTCCAGCACTGCACATGAAAGGAAGGCGTTTGAAGTTGGATATGCTTGTCACGTTAGCTTTGTGTTAGGGGGTGTCATTTTTCCTCAGTGTTGGAAGAATTTACTGCACATTTTCATGGAAAAGAAGAGATAGCTCCTGGTAGAAGATGAGATTTTTTTTTTCAATGTGAAAGATGAACTTGATACTCTTCTCAAACTGCAGCTTATTTAGGTAGCTTGGGGTTGCATTCTAAATGTACTTACTGCAGAAACGGTTTTCCAATTTCCACCTTGCTTTTTGAAGGCTAGTACAATGTTAGTGTAATGTTCAAGACTGCAAATTCAGCTTATTTTCTTCCAGTTTTTGAAGGACAGAAAGGCTGTAGTATCAAGCTTACAGTCAGAAACCTGTTAACTGGTTTCATTTAAACTCTGTGTTAGTGGAGGCATTGGTTGTGTGGAGCATGGGAAAGTCAGTGACTTGAAGCAAGACAAGTAAGTCAGCCATAGTCTACTGTAATTAATGCGACTGGCAGGTGACAGTCAGTGGCCATCTGGCCATCTAACATTCATAGTGGGCAGCCTGGCTGTCCATGGGTGTTCTAAAGTGGCCACAGCAGGTGGTGTGTCTCGGATAGCCAGCAAGCCAGACTGCAGGTTGTATGATGCTTGGGTGAATGAACTACATGATGGGGACTGCAGGACCTGAAGGTACAGCAGCCAGAGGAGCAGCAGCTTGGGGATACTGTAAACTTGTAAAGGGCATTGTGGGGTGAGGAGAGGATGGTGGTGAGGAGAGGTTGGTGATACCAGGTAGACTTGGAGGTAGAGATAAAACACTTGGCAAGCTAGGGGAAACGCGGGCATCAGCGAGGTAGCTGAGTGGCAGAGTATAACATTGTATAGTTGGATCCATTGCCTACCCATGGGTTTATCCACTCTGTTGATGACTGTCTTCAGGGAGGATTGTTGAAGATTAGTGTATTTATTTGCCTTCTGTTTTCCTAATTTATGATCCAAGTGATCTGGTACCCTGGTATCCCCTCTGTGATGGAGTAGTTAAAGGTCCTCAGCACTGACCCATAGGCACAGCCGGGTGCCCTCTTTATTTCTGCGTTCCAGTAGGGCCACAGAGAAGAGAGGGGAGACCAGCCAGGGGGAAAAAAAAAGGCAACTTCTTCCATTATTCTGGTCAAAGCTAGATTTGATGTGTTCTTCCATATCAGGTACGCCCTTCCACCTGCTGCCTAGGTATGTCTGTTCAGAACGATGGAACCAGAGGGATCCCATCCTTAATACCCTTCATCAGAGGCTAGACAGTGGCAACAGATGCAGGGGCTGCTCTGCAAGGTCATCATTCTGAGAAGTCTTTTCATAAGTATTGAAGCAATGTTATCCATATGTGGAAAATCAACGGTTCATACTCCAATTTTTAAATTTTTCATGGAGACAGTGTCCAAAGGACCTTTCAAAAATTAAATCTGACTTATTGTAAGAGAGAAACAGGATTACTTGCTTTGAGTAATATTTCTGTATGTAATTTCAGCTGCCAGAGCTTGTATTGCTTTAATAAAAATGCCTTCTTAGTGATACGCAACCAATTAACCATCTAAAACTGGTCTGAAATACTACTAGAGCTTGACCTGGCTTTACCTTCTGTGGGGTCCCAAAGGTTTGTATAAATGTAATTCTGAAGTTCTGAGTAGAGAATGGGATTTGAATTAAAATAAAACTGGATGTAAGAGGAATTTGTTCTCTTCTGCCCTGTGTTGCAGTGCCCTTGGCTTGCAGTGATCTGTTAGTCGATGTTTTTCCACAGGCTATGAAGCAGAGGTCTCAAATCGTTTTCTAGTGGTCACTGCTTTACTTTGTGAAATCACTAGCAAAGATTTGTGGCTATCAGGTGCACTTGTGGCAGTTTCAGGAGAACGTGAAGTACTTTTAAACTGGTTTAGGTAAGATCCTTTAAGATTTTGTGAAGAGCAAGATAGGTTTGTGGTAGCTTATTCTGCTGTTTGCTGTGCGTGGACTTTAAAATAATTAGTTCTTCAGGACAATCAATCAATGTGGCATTTTGTGAACATAACTTTTTTTTTTGGTAACAAGTGTTTTGGGTCTCCATTGTTAATCTCATTCCCAAACTCACTCTCCTCCTCCTTTTGTCTAAAATGTGACTGTTGAAGAGTGTCTTTTGAACTTTTGAGTCCCTACACACATGCACACATTTCTCCCATTCCCTCTTAATTTTTGGTCTTTACTGTAACACTGAAATTTCAAAATTACCCATTGACTCTGGGAGCTGAATTCAAGCAGCAAATTCTTGATTGCTTCAGAGCACTCTGTGACTTATTTTCTGGTTGTGATACCAGTCACATTTTAAGACTGAGGGTATGCACCAGCTATTCTTTTACTGTACCTGTCAAAAATCTTCCATAAGCAGGCATGATGATATGATTAAAAGCAGTTTACAGGTTTTCATGGTTCAGTAAAAAGCACCCTTCTGTCTCATCTCGTTTGGAATATGAACCATAGCCAGTACAGGCAAGGTGCTGCCCCTGCTGGAAAATAGTCTCCAGTGTAAATGCACCCTGACTAAAATGCACCCAATGCTGAAAATGAGAATGGAAGTGCTACTGGAACACCTCAGATTTGCAGATGTAAGTGTGAATACCAGCTATCTGCTTTCAAAGGCCATACCACAGAGTGGTTGCTCGCTCTCTTTGTTCCCTTCAGCGTTAGTTTTTAGAGCCATGGCTGAATTGCTGCAGTTGCTCAGGAAAACTCTGAAAGCTTGAATCATAATGACCAATACATTCCTCATCTTATAATTGGCTGTCTGGCTGTGTTGGTTTTGATAAGCATATATCCATCTCTTTTTTTTTTCTTTTTTTTTTTTCCCATTTTCTCAGGCCTATTAAAAAAAAACCCCAGTCAACCAGCAACACAAAAACAGCTTCATCTGCTGGTACATTTTCATTGGACAGCTTCATTCTCAGACACATGTAGAACTGTTTGGTGGCCTTTCTTGGTGAAGTTAGTATGGGATAAGTTGTCCTGATACGAAAACTCATTATGATTGAAAGTACTGCTCCATATTTTTTTTTCCCTGATATTCACATATATAGAAGGGAATGTTCAATCTAGAGTGCTTTTATTAAAATGTAAACAGATTTATTCTGTACTATGCAAATTGGTGAAATATTTGTGCCAATGTTTGCTGCTGCTTCTTAGGGACACAGCAGGTCAGGAGAGATTCAACAGCATTACCTCAGCTTATTACAGAAGTGCCAAGGGAATTATTTTGGTGTATGATATCACCAAGAAGGAAACATTTGACGATTTACCAAAATGGATGAAAATGATTGATAAGGTAGGCCTTTATGTATTTTCTTTTTACATGTGTTTTTTTACGAAGTAGGGGTTTTTTCCCTCAAAGGTACTTTCTAAGGCTTGTAATTCTATTGATAGAGATATTAATGCCAACTGATTTTCACTGTATTCTTTTAGGTGGCATTTAATATTAATATGGCTTTTTTTGCAAAACGGTTGTCCATCCCTGCTTCCTTGAACTAGAGCTGTCTCAGAAGTGTCAGTGGCAACCTGTAATGTTACTTGTTTACCCGTGCGTTGAGCTGGGGGGAAGGTTTCTTTCCTGCCTGTGAAATAAGGTCATTATGTTCACTCTTAGATAAACTGGAACAACTGGTTCTCCAGTCACATTTGAAGAATGTAGTTTAAAAAATTAAGTTAAAAATTACTGAAATAATGCTTGGAGGAAAACTATGTAGGTGTTCCTTATTTAGTAGAGGGATAGCCCTTTCTTAATACTGTGCTAGCACTACAAAATCTACATTTCTACGTTTAGTTAAATAAAAATGTTTTAATTGCAGTATGCGTCAGAAGATGCAGAGCTTCTATTAGTTGGAAATAAACTGGACTGTGAAGTGGATCGAGAGATTACTCGACAGCAGGGAGAAAAGGTAAGAACAGGTCTAACCAAATTCTTAGTTACCGTTAGACTTCTGTGGCATTTCATAGTCCATGCTACTCTTGTTTGGACTGTCAGGCCTGAGGGGCATATTGAGGGTGGTGGTGATCCGTCAAAATCCATACGGTATTTACTTAACGTTCATAGAATGTGCAGCTACATGCTTTCCTTCTGGAGCAGGATAACTTTCCTCTAATGAAAAAAACTCGTTGGCTTACTTTGCAGAGTAGGGCAGAGGGCACTCCGTTTTGGGCTCTGAAAGAGGATATAGTGAAGACTTGAATCTCAAATGGGGATATCTAATTGGGGCATCTTTCTGAGCCTTCTTCCAGATGTTTGCTTTTCAGCAGTGTTCTAGTACAGGCAATAGACCTGCTTAATTAGCTAGCTCGCCTTTGTTTTCATGTTCCTTTTATTCACTTCCATATCCAAAAGCAGAAGGAGCCAGACAGGAGAATATGTTTTAGCATGACATTCATAGCACCATCTTGATCAGCACACTGTCAGTACAGACATGTACGAACACTTTCCTTCAGCTACCAATCATGCGTGTGGAAGTGAAGCATTTTCTGTTAAGAGAGTCAAGGCTAGCTCTTAACAGCTCTACTTCCCTTTTCTGCATTTTAATAATAATGTTGAGATTAACTCTGCTGAAAAGTTCTTGCTTTCTGGCAATCTACAGCAATCCACATCAACTGAGGACACAAATTTCTCAGATTTAAGTCTGGAAAAATGCAGCGTGCTTATCCAGTAAACCAATTTTAAGTTAAAATTAGCTATATGTGGCGATATTTGCTGTACCTTGGAGATTCAGTATCATTAATTGAACAAGTCGAGGACTTGGGGAATGTCATAGAGTTTTTAAAGGTTTTGTGAGGAATGTGTATTTGCTGTTCATTGTTGTTTGTGCATATCTTCATGTAGTTGTTATTTTCTCTTCTGTCAGTTTGCACAGCAAATAACTGGGATGCGGTTCTGTGAAGCAAGTGCCAAGGATAATTTTAACGTGGATGAAATATTTCTAAAACTTGTTGATGACATTCTGAAAAAGGTAAAATACTCAGGTGGTAGCTCCTCTGACCACCTGAATGGTCACTGTTTAAATCGTGACTGCAGGTACTTGTTGGGAGGACATAGAGGGCAAGTAAGTGCACATGGTCAGGTGAATTTTCTGGTTACTGTGTAGGGGATATGATGTAGTTCACAGGCTCTGCAGAACACTTTGGTTAGTAAATACTGCTGTTGATCTGGTATATGTCTGCTCCTATTTGCTGTACTTTCCTATAACCTCACAATGTATCAGGAGCTGACTGCTCTCATTTGTGGGCAGTTCCATTGTAATCTATTGTAATTGTCTTAGATTAGGGAGTGGCTTTATTTCGGCAACGCCTTGTAACTTTTTTCTGGAATAAATTCTTAACACAACTTAACTGAATGTAGTTCACTAATTAGAACAGAAAAATCCTTAAATTGAGGCTTTGGCTGACAGCTGACCCTTGAAATGAGCAGTTTGTGCTGAGTTCTATGCAGATGACTGTTTACAGGTGATTTTTCTTTTCTTTAAGATGCCCCTGGATGTTATAAGAAATGAGTTGTCCAACAGTATCCTGTCCCTGCAACCAGAGCCAGAAATCCCACCAGAACTGCCTCCTCCAAGGCCACATGTCCGTTGCTGTTGACTTGTTACTCCATACAGAGTGAAAATTAGTAGCAGGAGGGTAAAGAAAGTATCTGTACTACTCTGCACTACAATCATTTGGCAGTTTCTTGTTGCACTTTGTTATTCGAGTCAGAGCTCCACACTAACTTGTAAATATGCAAATATGCAATCCTGTGTAGGATTCAGCTATAACATTTAATTATTACCTCTCTCCCTCACAATGATGTTTCATTCATTGCCCCAGTGTTATAAATACTGTACAGTCCGTGGGGGTTTACCACACTTCCAGTTGAGGAGGAGGAGAAATTAAATCTATACCTATTCTTGACATAAATGTTGTAATAGTTCTTTGTTATTATAAACAGGCAGGCAGAAGCTCTTCTGGTATGAAGACAAGTATATGGTGCTTTGCTAACTATTTTAAAGACAATTTTTTTAAAAACAGAGGACTTTATGTACAAAGCTTCCATAATCAACATTATGTTTCCTTTTAATGTAGTGAACACTTTTTTGGCTGTAGCATACTCTGCTGACTGGATTTATTGAAAAGCTAAGTTTAATTTTTGGCAGTCTTTTTATTTATTTTGTTTAATGCTGCACCCTTTCTTTGCGTACCAAGGCATCACATCTGGTGCAGATCGAAGATTGCACTCTGAAATAGCATATATAATTTTCTGCATAAGCATAAACTTGGTTGCAAGAATCATTAAGTTTCAATAAAAGAATGGAGATATATTCAAGTTCTAAAAGAAGGTATAAAAAGCAATGCTGCTGTCCTAGACAAATTCTTGTAAAAAAAGAAAAAGTATACATTTTCCTGTGGTAAGGAATATATATGTGTATTTGTCTGGACATCTGTAGGGTTGGGGGGAAGGGAACCTAAGGTAAAATTATTTTCTTTCCTAATGGTGGAAATTATTCCCATGAAGCAAATACTGTGTTTAGGTTTTTGTCTGATAATGAATTTGTGAATTATATCTTTGGTATATCTTTTATTAAAATGCACTGTTTAGTTTAGCTGTGGTAAATCAGTAGTTACATATTTGAATAACTTGGTGTGTCCTGAATGTTGTGGTATTGAAAAACATTGTGGTCTTTCTAAACTAATGAAGTGCAAATAAAATTTTTGTATTTATGAATGACAGTGGAACTGCACCTGTTCTTAGAATGGCAAGTATCAAGTGATGGGTAGAAGGTAGAATCTGGAATATGGAACAATGCTTGGTTTATTTCTGTTACGGTTTAATTTTCAGTTTGACAATTCCTTTAAGTGTAGTTAGAAGAGCAGCAGACGTTAAGTTGTTCACCTTGATCACTGCTTAGTTGAGAGAGCAGTTGATGACCTAGCCCAGCTGATATCTTCAAATAGCATGTGACTGCTGGTCACGCTGCCTTAGCAGGTGGTCACCAAACTATTCATTACACTGGCAACACAAGTAGGAACCAGTCTTGTGTCACACTGCAGCTTCTCAGCCTCTCGCTCTCTGGTGCTGGAACCCATTTTGTCACACCCGCCGCTCTGCTAGCCACAACACTGGCACTGACCAGTAAGGTAGAGCACTGACTTAAACAGCTTCTCTCTGCTTTCTGGAAGGAAAAAAAGACAACAACAAACATTTAAATATAAAATTAAAAAATGAGCCCTTATTGAGTAAGCTCTGACATTCTGAATACAATACCATGCGGGTCTTTAGCACACCTGGATTGCAACTGACAAATTAAGGAAGCATGGTTGATATTTGTGCTTATGTCTTCTGCCACCTTGTGCCTAAACAGTTTGCTTTTTTACGTAGTAAACTTAGAGTTTACTATATTGGTAAGATACAAACAATTTCTAAAGCTCTTGTAGGATTTCTCATGGTACTCTGGGCAATAGCTAAAAGGAAGGGAAAATTATGGAAAATGAGTTTTAACTTGACAACCATTTTATTTTAGCTGATTTGTTTTTATTTGTACTTAGAAACTTGTGATTTTTTTTTTCCTGCAGTTTTTGAATTTAATAAAAATTAAGACATTTGACTTAGATACACTTTCTTGTACTTCTGTGCTGTTTGTATATAGGTAGATTGGGATCCCAGTCTCTTGTACCAAAAATTAAAAATTATTGCCTTTAAGAAAGACATATTTTTGTAAGAATGCTTGAATGTATTTGATTATTCATTGGAAATCATAAAAAGTTCAGGAAACCTGTTTGCTTTGCATCCATTGTACTATGGGACTGAAGAGGGTTTTGACTCCTAGTTTTTTACCTCCACAACTTCTAAGTGTGCTTTGAAATAAGTAGTTCACTTATGTCCATGCTCCACCTAGCAGGCATTTGCAGTGTGGCACAGAAAGATGGATGGGGGAGAAAGTTATTATTGATGCTCCATTGTCTCATCTGGAAGTTCATCTGTCAGCCTAACCCTTGTTGACATCTAATGGCGTTCTGTTTGAACGGTCTGCACAACCATTGAGAGATCACAGGGTGAAAAAGAGGGAAGATGAGCACTAGCTGTAGCTTTAGGTCTAACTTGTGTTAGCTGATCGATGTTCTTGAGGAGTCCTGGTTAAGGGCAAGCCATACGCTCTCTTACGTATGTGTGTGTGTGTGTGGGGGGTTGTTTCTTTCTAATGCTGGGCTGAACATGCTTTACTACTAAACTCATCAGATGCTGCTGGGGTCCTCCATTCTAGAAAATACACTGGAGTGTCTTCTAATAAGCATGGCAAGCAGGTATCACAGGAGTGTCAGAAATAGGATGCTAGCGTATGCTTCATGGTGGTAGTGGTTTCTTGGCTTTCATGAAATAATGGTAGATAAATTGTGGCCCTTGGACAGTGGATTGTCACTGATTTTGGTGTGGTTATGATAAATCCTAATTAGGATAATCCAGTCAATTCCTGAAGTGACACAATTTCAGTGGTATGTCCAGTTAGCACTGTGTCTTGTACCAAACCCAAACTTCATCAAGAGACTGATACAATAGTTGATTGTGTCCATAAAATTTTAAATCTGCCTATGACTTGACATTCAGTTAGTGGTTTGAGTTAACAGATCATTTCTTCATAGGTGAAAACTGGAAATTTCCCATTTGTCATAGGAAGTCATGTTATGGAAAAAGCTGAAAACCCCTGGCTTACCAGGATGTCTTGAGTTATGTGCTGTCGTGCTGTGTGCGCTCGAGGAATGGTGACAGCCACATCTTCCTTTCACCAGGCTTTATTCTTCAAAGTAGAGATACACAACTAATGTCAACATTTGGTACTTCTGAAGAAGGAGGATGAGAAGAAGGTGGGAAAAAGGTGGGAATTAACAGCCAGGATATGGTGACTTGCTAAAGCAAATTTCAGCATTCCCCCATTTAATCTGTCATTATGTTCCTGCACTGAAGGGCAGGAATTTCTGGCAGTGAAAGGATTGTCTTCGTTGTGCCTTTTTATCATAAACCGATCATTACTTTGAGTGCTAGATCTAAGCAGAATTGTGGATTCGATAGGTCTGTCTGACTTGGGCAAGGACTTCTACTTAATCCAGTCAGCATTGGAAGCCAGTAGCTGTTCTACAGACTAGTGCCATCGGTTGTCTCAACGCGGCTGTTCCGCCAGCTGTCAGTGCTCCCGGCAGCTCTGCGACCCTGTCGCTCAATGCCTTTACCTTTCAGTGTGTAGCTGTATAGCATGTACGCTTCCAAGGTGGGAGGGAAAGCAAGGCAGGAAAAGGGGAACAGGGCAACCAAGTTAGTAAAGAATGTGAACAGAAACCCCTTCTAGAGGGGGAATATTATGGAATGCAGCCCATGTCCAGCTCAGTCGCTTTCCTGTATTGTGAGTTCATTCGCACGAGTCATCTGCAGTTAGTGAAAGACAAAAAGAAACTGCACCAACCAGCATGAATTCTTTCTCCCTTCTTGTGCTGGCAGTTTTTCATTCAGGGGGGTAGTGGTGGTAGTTTTGCTGAAGCAAAAAGAAATCCTTTTCCTGGGATGAAAACAGCTCGTCACCGTACTCATGGCAGGTACAGTCTCGCTTTGGGGAGAAAAGGCAGAAATACATGGACTGTGTCTTTCAAATTACTATCGCTTATGCCGACTCCTGATAGTGCTGATTCATGGAATCACAGAATGTTAGGGGTTGGAAGAGACCTCAAAAGATCATCTAGTCCAACTGCCCTGCCAGAGAAGGATCACCTAGATGGTCACACAGGAACATATCCAGGTGGGTTTTGAGTATCTCCAGAGAAGGAGACTCCACAATATCTCTGTGTAGTCTGTTCCAGTGCTCTGTCACCCTCACAGTGAAAAGGCTTCTCCTTATGTTTACATGGAAAGTCCTATGCTGCAGCTTGCACCCATTGCCCCTTGTCCTATCACTGGACATCACTGAGAAGAGCCTGGCTTTGTCCTGACACTCGCCCTTCACGTATTTATAGACATTAACGAGGTCTCCTCAAGTCTTCCTTTTAAAATCATTTAAAAGGGTTAATTGGAGATGCTAGTCCTTAACATTTTTTGTGTCTTGCTGAAAGGTGTAAAGCCAGTTTGCTCTAGGTCTCCTTGTATCTGCTTTGTCCTAGCTGGTGGCCAGGACAGCTGTGTTAAATGTAGGGCTTGTTCACCTTTTCCTTCTGTCTCAGAATATTTCAAATGGTCGAAATAGGAAGGTGACATCCTAGTAGGTACAGTCATCTTGAGTGTGAGCCATAACTTGTGTTTCCACTAAATGATTGTTGTAGTTTTGTGTGGCTGGGTTCTGGTGGAGGGACGGGGGACTGCAGGAGTGGCTTCTGCAAGAAGCAGCTCCAAGCTTCCCCTAGGCCTGACAAAGTGAACACCAGCTGTGCTCATGGATGGACCCACTACTGACCAAGGCCAAGCCCATCAGCGATGGTCACAGCACCTCTGGGAATCACATGTAGGAGAAAAAAAATGCGCCAGAGAAGGGAGCGAGAAGATGTAAGGAACTCTGCAGGCAGCAAGGTCAGTGAAACGGGGGAGGAGGCGCCCCAGGTGCCAGAGAGAAAGATGCCCCTGTAGCCCGTGGAAAAACCCATGCTGGAGTGGGTGTCCCCCTCGAAGCCCATGGAAGATGATGGGGAGCAGAAACCCCATGCTGGAGTGGGTGGAGACCTATGGAAGATCCTGTGACTCAGTTGGAGCAAACTCCTGTCAGGACCTGCAGCCCATGGAGGTGGAGAGAGAGAGAGAGACACCCACACACACCCCCACCCACACACACCCCACCCCACCCCACCCCCCCCCGAGCTTTTTTTCTGGGGGGCTGTCTAACTCCATGGGGGACCAGGCTGGAGCAGCCTGGGCCTGAGGGATTGCACCCCATAGAAGTGACCCACGCTGGGGCAGCTGGTGAATAGATGAAGCCCTGTGAGAAAGGACTCACGTTCAGAAGTTTGTGGAGGACTGTGTCCCATAGGTGGGACCAGGGAATAGTGTGAGGAATGCCTCCTCCACCAGAAGGAAAACAACTCATGAGGAACTGACTGAACCCCTCATTTCCCCACCACCACCCCCCACCATCCTTGGAGGGAGAAGGGAGCAAAATCATGACTAAAGTCTGCCAAGAAGGGAGAGGTGAGGGGAGGTGCTTTAAGGTCCACTTGCACTTCCCATTATCTGACTGGTTTCGCTGTGCTTGCGATGTAGTGTAAGAAATTAGGTAGTTTTCTTTCCTTTATTCTGTGCTGAGTCTGTTTTGCCCGTGACACTGATTGTAGAATGATCTCTCCCTGTCCTTATCTCACTCCTAAGCCTCTCAATATATATTTTCCCCCGTGTCCAGCTGAAAGGGGGAGTGATAGAGCGACTTTGGTGGGCGTCTGGCCCCCAGCCAGGGTCAAACCAGCCCAATAATGAAAAGACGCAGTGCCGGAGCCCGCGTTCGGGTGCGAGGGAGTCGTTTGGAGTACCAGGCGTTCCGGCCTGGCCTGGGTTTCCTGCACGGCTGGAGGTTGTCCGTTAGGGGTCCCTGAAGCTCCGCCGGTGAGGGAAGGATGCCCGTTCCTGCCCGGGCGGACTGGCGGTTGGTGCTTCCTGCGTCCCACTGGGTAAATATGTCTCGCTGGCTAAAATCCCTGCTTTTTCCAAAGCAGAATAGTGGGAACAGTAGAATAGCGGTGGGCACTGGCAATACAGCCAAAGAAATGCGCCAGCGTGCTGTGTGGGTGTCAGGAAGGGAAGGACGTGTCGAAGGATTAAACACAGAGGTTTATGTTGTGCTAGCTTGAGTATCTTTTCTGACAGAAAGGATATTTTTAGCTAACTTCCAGTCACCTGTATAATGCAACTAGTTTAGTTGCACTTCTTTGGGATCCCCTTTGATGAGTTATTCAAAAATCTTAAAGCACACAGGTGGGTCTTACTCATTTCCTGATAAATGAATCAAAATGTAAAAAAAGCCTCTCAGTGTGGTTTATTACTGGTGTTTCTATCAGGACTCATAATATCTTAGAATGGCCCCTAAATCTGTTCTTGGTATTATTACTTGATTAGGTGGTCTTGACTGAAATTATTTTTTCTTCCAACTCTGGCCAAAATATACATAAACTATCTCTGATGAAGGGTGTTTTTCCTTAAAATCATAAAGGTCAAATTCTCGTTTTAATTCAAAGTGCTTCAGAGGTCCACCTTATTCTTCTAGGATGCTTCAAGGACCCACTTCTGTCACAGGGGGTCAATGCTGTTGAATCAGGATTTCCACACACAGAATCACAGAATCACAAGGAAAAGACCTTTAAGATCATGAAGTCCAACCATTCCTGTCCTATGCTAAACCATATCCCTAAGTACCTCACCTACTGTCTTTTAAACACATCCGGGGATGTAATTCAACCCCCTCCCTGGGCAGCCTGTTCCAGGTCCTGACAACTCTTACAGTAAAAATTTTTTCCTAACATCTAATCTGAACCTGCCCTGGCCCAGCTTTGTGGCATTTCCCCTTGTCCTATCTCCTGTCACCTGGCTGAAGAGACCATTGCCCACCTCTCTACAACCTCCTGTCAGGTAGTTGTGGGCAGTGATAAAGGTCTCCCCTCAGCCTCCTCTTCTCCAGGCTAAACATCCCCATCTCCCTCAGCCACTCCTCATGATTTTCCCTCCAAATTTTATGTCAGTCTGGGTAAGTGTCAGCCCTTGCCACAGAATCCAGCTTTCTGTAGATCCTAACATATACCTCTGAAACATTTAGGGTTTTATTTTATTTATGTGTCTAAGTTTTTCCTGATGATTTTTATGGTCTCTTAGGAGGAATTCTGTTTGGTGTTCGCTATGTTTTTTATTGTTAGGAAGGAATTAAATGCTTTTTTAGATTAAAATTGCTGTTTTCCTCTAACCCAGAGTTCCTTACCACATAATCTAAAGCCCTCTCATCTTGGATTTACGGGTTATAAAGTCTACCATGTGTATCTCAGTGTGTTAGTACACACAGTCCTCCAAACACCTTTCCTAGATGGCATGAAATTATGGGTCCCTAAAAGCTGGGTAGTCCCGAAGGAAGCAGTTTTCGTTCTTAAGGCCAGTGATGCAAATTCACAGTAGCTGTGTAAAGCCAGGCCACGTGGAGCTGTTCAAGCTTGTGTGACGACTGGGAGGGAAGGCAGTAAGGGCCACCAAAATGTGATACCTGCCAAATTGAAATTGCTTACTTTATACTACAGGTTTCTGACTACAGGCACTTCTCCTTGGAGGGTGCTGCATCTGCCGCAGTGGGGGTTCTTTTGGCATGTCAGGAGGGAGATGAAATCCCCAAAGAGCTCTGATAAACACTGAGAGAAAGGTCAGACCAAAACATCCACCTGCAGCCAGTGATGAGCTCCACATAAAGGCATGGCTTGGCTTGCCTTGCCTCGATGCAGTTTTGATTTTTAAGAACAAGAGTGGAAGGGACCACTCAGGGCTTTCTAACTGAATCCTTCATGATTACAGTCAAACGTGTAACAGAGGCTTTTCCCCCACTGCTATCCTATAATAGTCAAAGATTAACGGAAAGTAAAGGTTTTCCCCTGCAGGGCTGGAAATCTTGATGGTAAACTTGTGCTGTCCCTGAGCTGATGAATCATAATAGCACAATGGAGTTTTCTTCCAAGAATTGGTCTGATTGCTTGCTGGCTATTTAGACTCACGTGGTTTGTCGATATCTTCAATATACTGTGGTAGTAAGTTCTGCAGCATAGCTAAACACCGTGGGAAGAAGTGCTTCCCTTTATGTAGAACCTGACATTTGCTAATTCATTTCATCCCCCATCATTCTGTTGGCAGAAGAAACAGGGAACAACTGTTTACCTTTTCTATGCCACCCATAATTTTAAGTTCTTTTATCGAAAGTTTCCATCAGTCACATCCTTTGCAGGCTTGACAAGTCCTAATATCTTTAGTTATTCCTATTATCAAAGCCATTTCATACCTTTAAACATCCTTACAGCCCTCCTCTGTACCTTTCTTCCAATACAGTTGTTTTTTTCAAGAAGGCAAACGTTCCATTCAGAAGTGTGGTTTTACACAATAGCTCTTCATCATTTAATCAGTAGTTTATCCAGAAGAGGGTGTTTCCTTTCATCCTATGGCATTTTAGTATCTCTGAGAGTTTTCCATGCAGGGTGTCATTGAATGACTTTTGTAAATCCAGGTAAATTAGATCAAGTGGATCTCTCCTTTCATGCAGTCCATAATGGCTGGATATCACAGGTATCATAAAATCCCTAATGTCATTTTTCTACCCATCTTCTATTCCTTGATTGCTGTATCTCCCAGCTACCCGATAGCCACATCAGCATGATGTCCCTTCCAGAACTCTCTTCAGCGGAACGCGTGTGGGAGGACAGGCAGGACAGAGAGGTTTTGCACTAGACATGTATAGTCACCATTCTAAGGGAAGCACCAGCAGGTTGCACTATTTCTGTCAGTTTAAGAGCAGATTGAAAACGGTGCAAAAGCAGTGAAAATCTTCGTGATGACACATCAGAAAGATTTAACTTGGTTACATTTAACTTGTACCATTGGCGTTGTTCTGGATACAAGTCTGTACTGACATAGCTCGCCTTCACAGGGTCTTGTGAACTCTGTGCATCCAGACAAGGGTTACTCAAAAATGGCAACAAAATAAGTCTTCATTGAAATCATTTTCTTATTCTCAAAATCCTGTTGTAGGCTAAGCCAAGAATTTATTGTTGGTCTCATTGAAATTTTAGTAGCCTTAAATAAAACACAATAACCAGCTACTACAATTAGTCCAGTTACTAAATTTCACAGTCCCAATTATCTAGCTAAATGGATACTTCACACTGTGTTTTAAAAAAAATCCCAAACAGTTTAAATGGTTGCAGGGAAACAAACACAAGCACATACAGGCACATAGGATGGAGTATGATGTTGGCGATTTGGTTTCCTCCTCCTCTGTGCCAGGAGGAATACAACATGGGCAGCTTCTTCATCACTCTAGGCTCCACTTCAGGCTATTTTCACGCTTGCTGATGTGCTCGTACACCTCATTCTTTCTTCACTGGTCTGCAAGCATGTTGCAGCTGTGTTTACAGTGCACAGTGCCTTTTAGGTATGGTGGATACCAGCTTTTGTTGTCTGTTAACTTGTTTTTGCCTAGCTCCAAATTGTGTGCATCTTTAATTGATCATGGGTGAGCGCTTGTATGCTTAGTGTTATCTCAAACCCTCTCTTATCAGCCCAGGCCTGTATCTGTCTAAATCACATCCAGTGATCTCCCACTTCGGAGGCCTTTGCTGTCATACCTTGCCTCTATTCCTGTGTAATTGCACTGGCCACTGTATGTTTGAGTCCTAAATACATCTTTCTGTGCAGAATAATCAACTGCTACTACTACCCATGTTGAAGTTATTACGTCACGTGATTAAAATAGGCCAAAACACACAGAATGGGTGGTACCTGCCTGATCACTAGGAAAAATAGTTATGGCTAAGCAAGCAAAACCAAGGTTTTCAGTCAGGCAGAGAGAAGTTCAGCCAAAGAGGAGAATCAGTCAACTACTTTACATCAAACATCAGATTAAAGAGACATCACTTAGAATAAATATATTAGCCAAAAGCCATTTTGTTTTTTATAGATAGCTCTAGATCCTCTGTTGGTTCTTGCAAGGCATCACCAAATTAAAACAGGGGAAAGTTGTGTATACGCTGTGGGTGCTATGCCCAAAATGAGCAGATCCACCAAACTCAGTCAGTGCTAGGAATCTGCGTGGACATTGCTAGGGAAAGCATTGATTTGGGCCTCAGGCACTGACAGATGATAGCAGCTAGAATTTGTTGCCTGTGCTCCTGAAGATCATCTGGTGTAGTTTCCTTTAGGAGAAATCTGCTTCATTTTCTCTAAGGCGGTTCTGTGATGTGAACTGAAGTGCATTAAGAAGGGGTGATCCTGATCTGAATTCAAATACAAACGTAGGGGGGTCTTGTATGGGATTAGAACTGTGGTGATTAAAGCTCTCCAGTGGCATTTTTCATTTACCAAAGCATCTTCCAGTAGCAAAGGAGGAAAGTAAGAAATTAGGGCTGGAACGAGGAAACTAAAAAAAAAACAAAACAAATTTAATGTTAGGGGAATTAGGGGTTGCATAGTAAATGCACTTAACCAGCCAGCGAAATATTTCTGCGAGTGCCATGATGAGATATGAAACGTAGCTGTAAGAGACCAGGGTCATCTACACTTTAATTGGCTCAAGCTGAAAAAAGCTCTGTCCCCAAGCCTGGAAAAGCATATGCTCTTGCTTCAATGGGAGGGAAAAAAACGCAGCGTAATGATGTTGAAAGACAAGTGCACTTCAGACTGAATCTCATTCTGCTAACTCCAGTCCTTATTTTTGATGTCTTGATCTCTTCCGCTGCAGTTGAGGCAAGGGATACTAGGCTGTACAAAATGCCAGTTAGCATCTTGAATTACAAAAGGCCAGGAGAAAAGATCTGATTCTGCGGTGAAACCATCCGCTCTGAAGATGCTTTCCAATGCAAAAGTAATAACTGCATGCCATTAACTGTAACTGTAAACCTAAGCTCCTAGAATATTTTGTTTATTCCCACTGAGTGGGTTCCTGTGGATCTGATCTTTTGCATCTCCTTAATCCTTTCATATGCTACTTTATGCATTTTCCTTGCTAATGCTCAGCTTTGCTACCTGCTGTCTGCGTGCCACATGCGATTTTTGTGAGCATACAGGATTATCTTTTTAGCAGTCGCTAGCACCGGCTGGCATTTGCATGCAACCCTTGTTCAATTCAATTACTGACTGTCCACAGGGCAGTAATTGCAGTTTCAGGAAGCTAAGGTTAATGAGTAAATTGAGTTTTATGTCTTCCTGGGTCATAAGATACTGACGGGTAAAATGTATTTGGATGGGAGAGATTTAAATCATCGCAGTTGTGCTAGGCTGTGCTAGCAGCGCATGGAGAAAGTTATGGTGTCTGCTGAAATTGGAAATGTTGTTGATAATGGAACCCAAAGGAAGATGGAGGAGAGCTATCCTGACCACTTAAACTCCTCTTTTCCCAATTACTGATAGCAGCATGCAGACAGGTCAGCGAGAAAAGGAATTTCAGTTTTCCTGCAAGAAGGTCAGTGTTTGCTGTTCATTGCACCCCTAAGCAAGCATTACTAATAAGTATCAATATTTGAGAGAAAAAAGGCTTAAAGGAGGGTTCTGTCTCATACGGGCGTCCAAATGAAAATCAGCCATTTGCCTCCAGGTGTCTGCCCATCTCCGAAGGGGTCAGAAAGCAGTCCCTGGAGTGCATCAATTATCAGCTTGATCAACAGGCATCAGGGCTGATGGACTGCATCAGCCATCCCATTCTAATCTGCCACCATCTAGAAACTGAATTCCCATTGAATAAATATGAGGCTTTTTTGTATGTTTCTGGTTTTCAAAAAATTTGGCAAGTCAGTGGTTACAGAGAGGGTCTAACGTGTCTCCCCTCTGCCATGAGAAGAGAAAGAGGAGGGGGTTGTGCTGCGGTAATGGCTTTCTGAATACGCTGTGCCTTTTAACGCAGCACTAAGGTTCTCCTTCTGCATGGCGAAATATAAGATTAACTAACATTAATAGGCGGGAGAATGCGAGTAGGGATGTGGGACAGTGATACCTCACATCTTGAATGTCACACGACAAATAGTCATTCAAGGGAGAGTCAAATCTGCTTTGTGTTGCTTGGGGCATTCAGTGCCTTGTGCTTTCAGTCTCTCTCTCCATCCCCTCAGTCTCCTGTGCCGGGCTTCAGCGCAGGCTGGCCGCAGGGAGCTGGGCCCGCTTCCTGCCTCCTCTGGCACACTGACACATCTGCTCAGCCTTGTCTTTGATCTCCCTTAAAAGCTCTTCATTAGAAAGTACATCTCAGCCATGGCTAACACCTTGACCCCTCTCTGGAGCACATGGCCCGTCATGTCCCGTTCTTTCCCATTTCACTCCATACAAGGCTGTGTCAGCAAGGGCTCAGAACCTGGCTAACCACTTATCTGTGCTGTAACCGCTCCGTGAGCTGGGCCGCGGTTGCTTTCGGCAAGAGAATGAGAGGAGTGTTTGAGGGAAAACAGAGAGAAAATGGGGAAGAGACAGGAGTGCATCACAAGTAGGTTGACTTTAGATAAGAGTATGGAAGTGGGGGAACAAAGGAAGAAGTCATGAGACTAATGTAGCAAATAATAATACAGTACTGGGAGAGGAAATGATGCTTGTGAGTACTAAACCTGTATTGTCAGCCTGTCGACATTAGTGGGATGGTGCTTACTTTGTCCGTACTAACTGAGCCATGTTGAGCTCCTGGTGTGCCCAGATGAATCGTCAGCAGCCTCTTGCTGGTCAGAAAGAAGGGGGTAGCTGAGCACGCTACTGGCTGCACACAGGCACTCCACAGCCAGCCCTGGTGAGCAAGCAGGGCTTAGACCCTTGGGACAGGAGGGCGTCAAAGTCTCTTGTGCATTTCATACCTACAGGACGGGACTGACAGGAGCCTCCAAAGCGGTACTGCAATGCAAGCAGAAGAATTAGAAGGGATGGAGAAGAAGCAGATAAACTGAACAGAGGAGAGTGTCTGGAACAAATGTTGATAATCTTAAGAACATAGTCTAGATGTGGCCAAGAAATTTGTTAGCATACAAGTCGTACCATCTTCCAACTAAAATCCAACTGTAGGAACTTCGGTTGTTCCTCAAACATATGTAGGGCCACTTTTGTGATGGCACTGGCAACTAGACCTCTGCTTTTTTTTTGAAATGTGCCAATAACAGCAGAAAAAAAGTCCTTTTCTAGCATTGCAATATTTGACTTGGCATCCCATCTGATGCACAAGACAGTACAACCAAAAGTGAGATGGATTTATATATTTTCTGCACTGGATAAATCTACTGAATAGCGTTACATTATACCTTCTTACCCCTCCCCTGTGGATTCATGAGCACCTAAACATATGTCTAATTAGCTGAAAATGTTGGCAATCAGGAGGGAAGTGTCCCTGACGATTCATCTCTGGCAGAGCCATAGTAAAGGAAATCCTCAGATTCTGAATTGGAATCAGAGTGCATTTTATTCTATTTATTTATATCGTATGGTTATGCAAGACAAGAAAGTTCTATCTTGGCCTTTCCTTGCCCTCACACCCTTTGGAAAAATATTTCTGCCTAATATTGCTTATATTCCATGGTTCTTCTTCTAGAAAAGGTCAGATGAGGGTGCTCTCTCCTAATGACTAGTAGTTCTTTTCTAATAACGTTAATATTTCCACAACCAAGATGGATGTTTCTAAGGGAATGACTGCATGAGTGCTTGCAGCTGTGCTCAAAACATACTACAGCCAAAGCCTGTCCTGGGTATATGTTACACACCCAAAACTCAGTTCCAGACAGTGTTGAGGCTGCATTTTAAGAGCTCATCTTAGTTCTTGGGCCTCTCCATGAAAATCAAAATTCTTGATGTTGCAGGATTAGTCAATGGCAAAACCCATCTGGAAGATGACTTTTTCTCCCACTGAAACCGTGGGTGGAGATCTGGATTTGTGTCCTTACTCTCTAACTATTCTCTGTTTCTGGCCAGAGCAAAAGGGGTTGGGATTGTGATCCAGAGCCTGTTCAAATGACTCTTTAAATAAGGGTTCTGGTTTTCTCGTTATAGACACAAATTTCATATCTGGACTTCTGGTGTCTCCATATCTCTTTCCTAGGCTCTACGTGATTATATTAGCTCATGGGTTTAGTCCTGAAGAGAGTGTAATTTCATCTCCATATTTCAGAAGGGTAATCTCTTCTCATTAGCAGCAAGGGGTCACATCACATGGCTAAGAAAAATAGTAACATACATCTGAATTTCCTACCCATGTGAGCAGTGGAAAAATGAACAGGAGTGGGAAGGAATCATCACATCATATACTTAACTCATCTAAATTTGGATTGTTAAAGTAGGTTCCTTCACCAAGTGAAGTCAGGAGGAGTCATCCCTTTCACTGTTAGGGAAGTCAAGAGAGATTAAGCTCCTAATTTATTTATCAAAATATTTTACTGTATTTGGGTATGTATCAAATACCTTAAAAAGGTGTTGTGAATATCTTGCCTTCATCCCAGCCTCTTAACTTCTTAAGCTGCTAACTTACTGATCCTGCTGAACTTTCAGAAGTACACCAGAACATATTCTCTTGGGCTCTAGATCAACAATAAACAGCATAGAAGTTGCAGATATGTGTCACAGCCAGAACAGTAGCTGCTGCCCTTGGAGCTAAACTCTCAGCCTGCATGAACCGTGAGAACTTAATGAGCACAACTGTCCATGCCCTTATTAAATATTTGGGCTGATGGACTGCAGAAGGTCAGGTTTTGAAGACCTAACTACAGACAACACAATCATGATGAGGGTAACGAGGTATTTCTAGGAGGAAAAAGGCGTGACTCCAGTGGAACCAGGTAGGCAGGAGCTGTCATTGGAAGGGCCACCAAGCCCACAGCCCTCGCAAGCAGATGCCCAGTGTTCCCCGTGGGGCTCTAAGGGGCTGTCCCTGCTATTGGCTTCAGCAGCCCTAAGGTTGCAGAAACCTTTAATCTGAATCTACCCAGATGAAAGCCACTGCAGGTACACCTACCCATGCCCTAACGGCAACTTTGATTACAATGTAGGTGTCTTCAAAAAGAGAAGATGTTGAGAATAAAGGTCAGGATGTGATTATAAGAATTACAGGCTTTTCTAAAAGCACTGGGGGAAACAAAAACAAAAGCAAACTGAAAAACCCATTTTAATGCTGATGACCAGCTACATCAAAATGATTTGCCAGGAGCCATCGCAACCGGAGCCACAATAAAGGAAATACCGGGAGGATTGGCAGAAGACATCAAAAACCTTCCCAGAGGAGAGAAGAGGTAAGGAATGTGGAACTGGCCTTGTTGCTTGTCCTTTAGCAAATGACTAGTTCTGAAAAACCCTAATTAAGTTTCTGCCTTTAAAATGTGATTTCCATTTGCTCCCTAAGGTTTAAAAATAGTGAAAAGATTTCAGCAATTGATGACACTCCCAGTTGTACTAAATTAGAGTGTAGAGGAAGTAGAAGTCGCTGCTGTTGGTTTCACATAGTGATGGTCTCTCCCTTTCTTCTCGCCCTTGCACCAGGATGCTGCTCCCCACTGCTGTCCTTCCCAGTAGCAGCCACATGCCAGAGGGGCAGATCACCCGCCAGTGATGCTCAGTGGTCAGAGTAAGTTTTTATGACTTTCAGGTAGGCTTTGGAGGCCTTCACTCACTTTTACCCAGGGGCCTGCACCTCCAGTCTTGCCCCACGTATGCAGTCTTGCATAAGTGGGAAGAAATTTGCCTTTATGAGTGTTTTTGACAACAGCTTAACTTTACTGGCTGCAATGGAAATCCTCTAGGTTTGCACTGCTGTGAACTAAACTGGGCTCCTGGGATCCGTGTGTGTGGGTTACTGAATGCTTAATTGCACGTGGGCAATGTTGTCCTCTGACTCAGAAATCTCTCTGCCTTGGGAAAAAAATAATATACCAGAAAATATTCTTCTCTTTCTCCTTTTGCAGGCATGATATCTTTAATCTTGCTCTATTATTTATCTTGACACAGTTTATTGGATAAATGGCAAAAAACCTCTTAGTTGCTTCCACTAAAAACTGTGAATGATAAACAAACACACATGTTTCATTACTAACTGGTCATGTTTGTGATTGAATGCTCTGTAGCTCAAAAGCATCTCACCTGCTCTCAGTCTCACAGCAATAACAGCATAGCTGTTTGCTGGGATGCTGGCATAGCTTCAGCTCTTCCATAGAACTTAGGTCATGACCATATGTATATTCCAGTTAGTTTAGGCTTCTGCCTTTGAAAGCTCAATGTGAGTAATGAAGAGAAAGCAAAGTGATTAGCTGGTGGAGCTGACTAGAAGGCACCTTCACTGCAAAAGGAGGTTAAAAAAGGAATAAAACTATACAAAATGGATTAAAGGTATAATAATAATAGCATCAAACAGCATAACAAAGAAAACTGTCTGCATTGAACTGAAATTAATATTTAATAGATGGCACAGTGGTTGCCCGTGGCTTTATATTCTTCTGTTTTAACGATCTTTACCACAGCTTGATGTCCTTTGTCTTGTCCCCTTCTACTGACATCAGCTGGAAGAGACAGAGATTAAAACAAGGGTAATTTCCCCATGGTCGTGCTTGGCACAATTTCTGCTTTGCTCAGCCATGAACTGAAGTTTAAAGGATGAAGTGCTGTCACTCAAACGGATTCTTCCTTCCACCCTTTCTTGCCAGGGTTAACCACTCATCCAGTCACCAAGGAAACGAGTGGCTCCCTTGCCCATCTTACCGCCACCCTACAGTCTCATATTGGGAACGTCACCATAATCTCATTAGGAGGTTGAATGTGTCGTTGAAACTTGAATTCCCTTAACAGGAGGGGAGTGGACTAATGCAATTAAGCAAATTAGCGTTTTGAGCCATTGCATGATACGCATCTAATACCATGGGCAAAGACTAGCTAGTTTTCTTCCTCTGTTACAAAAAAAAAATCAACAGAAACAATACTCCATGTTACATTCAGAGAAATACCACCGTCCTCTCAGCTATAAAGGTCTTTACAAATGGAAATACAATTGTTCACTTGACCAAAACCCTGAATTGTTTCCCCTTCTTTTTTCCAATACTCCCATCCCAGTGGTTCTGATTACTTTTATAGATGTAACACTTATGCCTATAAAGGTACAGGAGAGAAGAACAGGGCTCCAGAGACTTAAAATAATAACTAAATTCTGCTAACCCTATAGCCTAGTGTCGTCATTTTGTTTTTCTCATCTCTTACGGTATGTGACTGTGGTTACCAGATCAGAACAAAACTAACAAAACTCCTGTTGGTTTCAAACCTATTTTGATGGGGAGTGTTTCTTCAGTGCTAACAGCTATGAATTTTCTGGAGATAAATCCAGCATAATCGGTAATTCTCTAGAAATGCAGATTGTTAAATGCCTAAGGCAAAGCTTTCCTGCCTTTTGTTGTGGAGTTTGGAGGCTAATCCAGTCGGTCCTCCCTCAGCCTGCCAGGTAAACAAAGCGGCAAGAATGGACTGTAGCAAGAATCAGGAACCATAAGTCTTTGAATAATATCCTGGCATGGGAGTTTCAAAGACAAAGTATTTCTCTGGGAGCCTGGGAGAAGGAAGAAGGGAGGGAGGGAGGGAGAGAGAGAGAGGAGTGGTGGTACCCTCCTGTGGTTAATGCTGCCATCTCCATCATAACACTTCTTCCTGGGGAGGTGGAAGATGGAACAACACAGAGAGGATCTAGTAGCCTCTTACGCATATCGATTAGCAAGGATGTTACGCCTCAGGCTGCTGGCTGTATTCAACTTCAAATGATAAAAGGCAGGAATAATGAGTGAATGTTAGTAGATGTTATTGTGCTACCACTCATCTTATTGTGAATAAATCCTAGCCTGCCACTGGGCACTGCAGTCAGAAGGAGTGAGAACATGAGTTATTACTAAATAAGGGCATTGGTTATACACTCTGCTTTATATAATACATGGACCCTATCCTAAGCAGCTTACAAAATAGACATATATTATGTAGGCAGTATACATAGTCCCAAAGGATAGTGTAATCGTAGCATTTTTGCCTGAAAACACAAGTAACTTCAAGACTGAGTCAGTACTGAGAATATCTGTCATGAACTTGAAAATATAATATAGTGGAGATAATGCTGCTTTTTTTTTTTTTTTTTTTTTTAAAAAGCATCATGGAAATAACTGTTTCAGTGGCCACAAACTCCCAAAACGTCAGAGCTGAGATGGTTCCAAAGAGAAATCAAGTGTGCTGAAACAGAAAATACAGGACCTAGGTTTACAAAGAAAATGAGCTCTGCACTATGATGGCAATAGCCATACAGTTCAGATTAAAGTATTTTCGTATTTATGGTATCAGATTAGATAAGGGGGAAAAACAAAGAATTAATGTTTTTAAATATCTTTTTACCCCTGATACCATCATGAGATAGAACCAGCCGATGAATTATTTCCCTGTGTAAATTCTTACATAACATCACTATAGAGTGGTCATGTTTTGCCTATTTGGCTTTTCCCTTTTATCATGCTTGGATTTAAATGTAGCTTAATCCTGCATATCCTGCTTTGAAAAGCTTAGACCTGTAATGTATCATAAAGCGTTCTTTAGCAGACTTTGCTCTGTAGTGTGTGGTAGCCTTCAGTTAATGATACTGATTTCAATTTTTAACCTTACACTCAATTGCTTTTCTTCGATAATATTCTTCATCTAATACAATGTAAAATTTCGACTGTGCACAAAGCGTGCCCAACAAAAGGCATACCGTTATTTAATATCATTATTAGATAAAACATGCAGTAGCAACACAGATTTTTTGGCAAAATCATCAAGATACCAAAGAATACAAAATAAAGCACGCCACCTAGTAATGCTGAGTTTATGGCTTTTATTTTCCTATAAATTTTCCCCCCATATTCAGAAGAACATGACCAAGCTGTTGAGACACAGCCTGTGAATCTGGCCTCAAGCTTCAGAGTTATCTGTGCAGTTGCAGGGCTGTTACAGCGAGACCAATAGAGTACGAAGTAAGAACAGCAGAGCTTGAGTCTGAGCCTTCATGGTTGCAGCTCAGAAGTACAGAAGCAAGTAGTTGCTTTATCTCTCATCTCACAGTGAGCACTGAAGAATTACCTGCACCCCTGTCCTGAACCTGCCTGTGGTCTATACAATTACAGTGATGAGCCAGATGAGCGTTTAATAATTTAGCAGAACTGTAATCTGTGTTTTCCCAATGTATCCCATGCATGATACAAGAACTTACACATATGCCATCATTCCTAACCTTTAACTAATTTCACATCGAGCTAATCAGTAGATATTCTTGAAAACTCTTGAAGGGCAAGCACCATAAATGTCGAATTTCTGGCACAAAAGAAGAAATTGAAATTGAAGCTGGATTTTGTATCCATCATGAAATACAACTTTATTTGGAGGGCTGTGCCCGCCATCCCCTGGGTGGATGGATGATAATTTGGAGAAATAAGGTCAGAGAGCACTGCCAAACACCAGATTTTCCTGGTCACTTTGTTTCATCCCACACTGGGGTAATGAGCTCATTGAGTAGCAGTTATCCTTTTCCCCCTCTTTCCCTATTCTCTGATGGTATATTTTGTGCAGAGTTAGGATGCCTGTTAGCCCAAATGGTTGGGGGTTTAGATCCTCTTGACCACCATATTGTTCTTACTTTCTAGCCCACAGAGTAGTTCCTTTTCAAAGCAAACTAACATTGTATGCCTAACTATTAAAATCTTTCTCAACCGTCTTGATAAAATGACAACACTAAAGAGGTTCCAGTGATGATGGACCAATCATTTTGGGTCCTACAAACTCTCTGAGCTTCTCTACAGTCTTTCTATGAATTTCCTTTAAAAAATACCATTTTTTCTAGGATTGATTCTCCTCTGTTCAGTATTTACTCCTCTAATTTTTCTAAACTTAATTTTATGCATGTTAATTTAGCTTTCCCTATTGCTGGTAAGCTGTGGTGCAGAGTATATGTTTTAGGCTATATTTTTAAAAAAAGTATTTTTAAATAGGTTTTAATAGAGATGCCTATGGTACAAAACATGAGAAAAAAGGCTGATCGAAGTTCTGTGCCTTGTCATTACATTTTCTACCCTATTGTACATTTCTCTTTCACTTCTCTTAATGTGGCTAATTCTCAATTTTTAGAAATCTCTCTTTGTTGCATTTAGTTAATACACAAATGAAGGATACTCTGGGGTTAAAAGCACAGAAATCAGTTTGCATTGCTGTTTCCAGATGCCACTGACCTGGAATAAGGACATGTGTTTTGAGGTCCTATCTAATGAAAAGGCCAGAACTTGCCATAAGCAATTTTTGAATTGAAAAATATTCATAACAATTATGTTGGAAATAACTGAAACAAGAAATGACTTTTGGAAAACCATAAGTGGATCTTTAGCATTTTGAAAACATATATAAATTTAAATAGGCTGAATACATTTTAGAAATAATTACTCACTTTCAGTCCCCAGTCTTGCATGGGAATAAATGAAATTTACCACAAAATTGTCTGTTACCTAATTTCATTAAGGCCTTCCTAGAGTCTGTCACAGTCATGAGCCACCAGAATAAAATTTTGCTATCAGCAAACTGTTGAATGGGGACACACTCTTCCCCTTCTAAATTGCAAATAAATAGATTGAAAATGCCAATTGTATTATGATATTCCTTGACAAATCTGATGATTAAGGGCTTTCCATCTCTGCCATGTATCCATACGCATTTCCCACCTCGCAGTTGGCTTTTGGCTCATTACAGGATGGATTGTCAACAACCTCCACTGACAGATTTTATCAGCACCCTTCAGAAAATTTTAAACGAATGGCAGCTGCTGGTTGCTGTGCATTTCATAAACTCTTGGCATTTAGAAGTTAGTGAGCTGCTCCGTGAAAGTCTCAATGGTTCCTTTTTATTATTTTTAATTAAGGCCTGCTCTACACCCAGCGCTGAATTGTTGTCTGCTCTGTCCCAGGGTAGTAGCTGGTTTGTGATTTCACCTCTGTGTTGATATCCCCTCTCGGTAGGGGAGATTTTATTTTATTTTATTGTTTAAATCTGGGCTTAATCTAGTGTCACCCAAGCAGTCACGTGCTGTGCCACCATGTCAAAGGATTTACATTTCCGCACGGACACAAGCAGCAGAGACAGCACATGCAGGGCTCCAGCTCACACCCCAGCCCAAGCTCTCAGAGCATCCATATGGCCAGGTGAGGTACAGGTGGGCAAGCCACCTGAGTCACCAGTCCCTCCTTGGGGGTGGGTAACACAAAAACTTGGGACAGAATGTCAAGCCCACAGCAGCTCTGATGGGAAGAAGGGTGGAAAACTGAACGCTGGTCCTGTCTTCTCCCTGCTCAGGGCTGAGGGGATGGAGTTGGGGCAAGCGTCTCTGCCTGCAGACACAGGCAGCACTGCCTGCACCCCGCAGCGGGGCTGGTTCTCACTCCTGCCTCAGCAATTACTCTCCCACTGTCATGGTGTCCCTCCAACAAGTGCCTGCTCTAAACTTGTAATTGCTCCCAGACCAAGATAGGTACCTAAGAAACTGAGGTTTTAGTTTGTTTCTAATCTTCGTATGAATATTGGACTAATTATGCGCAGGTAAGCCATTCAAATACATGTGACATCTTAAGACTAGTCAATGCTAACAATGTGCTGTCACATCAAAACTTTAAAGAGTGAATATTTGAGCTTTAATTCCATTGCCAAACAAGAAATTGAATGAAAACATATTTCTTCCTTCAGAAGCTGGAGAGCAGACTCCAAAATTCCTTACAAGATAAGATAGCTAGAACATTCTTCTTCCTCCCAAGTGTTTTTCCTGCCCTGGCAGGGCACTTCGGCATAGTTCTGAGCTCAGCAGTAAATGACTTTGTTATCAGATTTTATCTTATTCTTTATAAAATGTGAGCATTTCCAGTACTAAATAACATACAGAACTGCTTCAAACCAGCCCCAAAAAAGAAAAGCCTCGAAGTGTTGTAAAGATAGCACAGGTGTCTAATTTTTGAGCTTTTCTCTTTTTTTCAGTTCTAATAATTCAGTGCTAAGGACAATTCTTGCATATGTTAGACATCTGCTGATCTAAAAATATTTTTTCATGAACATTAACTCCTTCTTGTAGTGAAAACATTTATCCTGAACCATTTATTACAGATGCAGGGAAACAGAATCACAGAATAGTAGAGGTTGGAAGGGACCTGCAGTCCCAGTGCTCTGTCACTCTCACTGTGAAAAAATTCTTCCACATGTTGGTGTGGAACTTCCTGTGCTTCAACTTGAGGCCATTGCCCCTTGTCCTGTCCCCAAGACCATTGAAAAGAGGCTGGCTATTTCCCACTGTCTCCCACACTTAAAATCTTTATAAACATTGATCAGATCCCCTCTCAATCATCTTTTCTCATGGCTGAACAGCCCCAGTTCGTTCAGCCTTTCCTTGTAGGGGAGATGCTCCCGGCCCTTAATCTTCTTTGTAGCCCTGTCAGTCCCAACTGACAACAACGCTGTCAGTTCTGTTACTGATCAGAAACAACGTGTAATACTCCACGAGACAAATTAAGAAAGCAGGCAAAGCTGGCTCCTCAACTTCTGTATCTGAGGTGCTCACAGTACTTACTTAAATTCACAAATCAACGTGAATTACTTGTTTGCTCCATGAGCATGGAAGCCTGAACATACCACTGATTCTATTTTCAGTGACTTACACTGTGCTTAGATTGTGCCTCCATCTTCCCCTGCAATCAGTGGTCCATCTTCCAAACATCCCTCTGATGTATGGAAATCAATTTCATTTACTTATACTTCTCTTTATGTCAGGATAACATATCGGCTTCTGCTTCACCCAGGTCTTTATTTTTTGGTACTTAAACACTGACAGGTGAGAGTTTGCATGTTCCTTAACAATCATTGATTTCTCAATGGATTGCAGAGCCTTCTTGGCTGAGCCTAAACTGCAGGAGGTAACTATGGGCTTGCCTCAAAGGTGCTGCATAGCTGAGAGCTTGTCTGTCACACAGGGATGCAATGACATGCCTCAGATTTGGATGGGAGATTTGGAGAGGAAATTCCATGTGGAAGCACTGGCAGAGGAACAGACTTCAGTAATCAGCTTTCCTGAGCCTTAACAGAACAGCAGATGCACCAAGGACAAAGCGACTCCTAAATCATCACAGTCAGAGTATTTGTAAGAAGCAATTGTTTGGGATTTTCAGAGGAAAAAAAAACAAACCCCAATTCAGAAACCTAGGGAGCAGCTGCCTCAAAAAAACAGACAAATCAAAAATAGTTACAGCTTTGAGGGAACTGGCACTAAAGCCAGAGGTCCAAAAGGTTTAGGATCAGTTGGAGGTAGATTAATTGAAATTACTGAAAAGAGACAAAATAAAGAATACAGCATGCCTGCCCATGGCATCTTAGGAGGAATTGAAGTGAGAATGAAAGAAAATTTGGGATTTAGTTTCTGCTGGGAACCGCCTCTTTAATCATTGTCAGAAAAGAAATAGTTGAAGAGTTGCTAGGGGTAGGAAGAAATAATTCAGTGGGAATGAAACACTGTGGGAAAATATTGACCCTTCAATTGCTAAATTTGGCACAGATATATCAAGGCATTTAATCCTGTTGAATGTTTGCCATATTGAGATATTGGTTAGTTATCAGAGGGGTGTGTGTGTGTGCAGAATATGATATTTTCTGCAGCTTCACTCAGCCAACTGTAGCATTAGAAATGGCTAATTCATGATATTCGAAGACTGATGTTTTGCTCAGTGTAAGGCAACACTTGCAAGAATATCCAGACTGATAACACTGCCAACCAACAGTCAGCTTATCAGTCTGACTCCTCAGCTTCTAAAATATGTTTCATAATTCTCTGAAATATTTCTGGTGCTGAAGTAATATCAAACTCTGCCTTATAAACAGTATATCCAGTAATGTGTATCGGTTGCAAGAACCAGAAACTGTGAAAAGCATCTGTCTTCAGTAAGTGACAAGTATATGACCTGTCTTTCTTTTTTCTCATTGAATGCCTGATAAATCACTGTTGCCTTCCTGTGCCAACTCTCTATGGTCTATGGAGGAAGACCCAAAGTGCACTGTTTCTCTTTTGGTACCTCCGATTAGAGCCAGTCTTTGGTTCTCAGTGGTTCCTGAATTATTTGGTCTCTCCTTTTTGAATGTCACCAGACTTCGTGGGGTTAAAAACATTGAGACGATTCATAGCTTTGAAAGTCTTGATTTAGTACAGTACATTTTGAAGTGTGCATGTGGGTCTTTGTTGAGGTTGTAGGTAGTTTGTGGGGAAGAAAAGTAGAAATTCGTTAATGTGAACTGCATTTTTGCCTTGCTTAGTTCTGAAACAGGCAATAACTCTAATAGCTCCTTGGTTTTTCAGGTTCAAGGTGACCCTTGGTATCATAGTTTGATATATTCATTTTGGAGGGGTTTTCACATTGGACACTACAGTTGGCTGTGCTGTGCAGAGAGGGGACAGGGGGTAACAGGCCAAGTCAGGCCTCAGCATGAACTTTTGTGGTTCTCAAGTGGATACCAGCCAGGAAAAACCCTGTAGCACTGAACATGTAGGACTGCTTTCTGTTTCTTTGATATTTTCTTGGACATTGAAAGAGGAACCATGCGCGCTTGGGAATTCTTGCCCCTAATAGGGTTGCAGATTTCAGCATAGGCAGGGGTGACTAACCCAGAGCTGGAGGAACCAGGAGGCAGGGTAGCTTCATGATCAAGAAGTGTAGAAGGGCTTCACCCATGGGAAACAATTTCTGCTTGCACAAGGACACCGAAACTCTCTCTCCAGCAAGGGTTCAAGAGCTATGTTTCCTTCCCAACCATGGTCTCAGGAGGTTTCACACACACACATGAAGGTTCAGCCCCATCAGGGATGACCAATAGCCCTCAGTGAGCCCCATCAGCCCCTTGGTATTTTGGGATTTGGTCTTTAATCTCTGCAAGATGAGGAATGCTTCACAGCCAGACCTCCTGCTTGCTGCCCTGCCAGATGGCCACCAGGCCCTCTGTGAGAGGTAGGGTGCTGCTGTTTTCTCAACAGAGATGATTGCTGCTGTATTTTGTGGGGACCTTGATCCCTAACAGAAAGCATTAGTGGTGACTGCATGATGCCCAGAGGCTCCATCATGGGCTCTGATGGAGCTGACATGGACATATATAAGGGAAAAGCGCAGGTTGTCCATGGACCTTTATGGGCAAAATTAAGATTGCAAACAGAGCTAGGAGCACATGGGGTTTGGTGATGGGTCTTGGGGGAATGACAGCTCTGGATGAAGATGTCTAAAATCCCCCTAAGACCTTCTTCTGGTACTGAAGTCCTTTACAGGAGCTCATTTGTGCAATTATTTCCATTCCCTGGTAGAATTATGGCAATCAGCCATACAGTTATTGTAGGACAGAGGCTCCAGTAAAGAACAGGGACCTTTCATAGCCGGGTTTTATACAAATACAGAGCACGCCATCACAATCTAGACACAACTCCTGGGACCAGGAATAAAACTTTTTAAAAATCTCTTTGGGGCTTTGAATCCCCCCAGGAGAGGTAGCAGTCGAGGGAGTGATTGCAAAAAAAGGAAAAAGAAAAAAAAAAACCAAGAAAGGATTTGTGAACTTGCAAATGTCACACATTTTTCTTCTGTTGAAGCGACGCCTCGTCGCTGTTGTGCTTTTAATGCATTACTGCAGCACCTGCTGGCCCTGATTAGGATTCCTCCAGGATGGGATAATCACAGGGCACAATGTGGCCACGAAGAAATTACAACCCATGATCGGCAGCGTATAAAGGGAATAATGATAGGCTCAACCAGATATACACTGGTTTATCCGTACGTATGGCCTCTGCAGATGCATTTGTGTCTTCATTTACTGGTTTGTTTTAGGCCCACAAACATCAGTGCTCCCTTATAACTCTGAGCCTGACCATTATAGGTTGGCTGCTCTTACGGTGTCATTGAAGTAGATCTCAAATAGGGATTTGAAATAGGAGAAAAATAACAGCTTAGGCTTAGGCTACTGTAAGCTGGGCCAGCTGAGGGAAAAAATTTACATTTAGATTGAGCCTCTTCACATCTTGTCTGAATAATTGTAAACTCTCTCGTGCCTCAACCCTAGAAAAGAATTTAGGTGGCCCTGAACTGCCAGAAACTGTGCCTTACGCTTTGTTAGATGGGTGATAACTAATCTAAGTAGTCAGGCTTAACCTCGACTTTTCATAGCTATTTGTGCAAATCCAACTCAGTTATCAAAAGCTTGCATTAATCAGACAAAAGATATCAGCATTGCCAAAATAAATTTGTTGTAAAAGTGTTGTGTCTGATTATTTATATTATTCAACCAACACCCAGACGTCTTATTATGTTAAGGGCCACAGAAGCATGTGGGAAACCCTTCCATCCACCACCAGGGAGTGTATGACTAATTTATGATAAGAGAAAACAATTGGGCATTACAAGCAAATAAAAAAAGAAAGGGACAGGAGAATTAGGATAAGCACGATAGCCTGTGCCCACGTGTACCATTAGAGAGTTTAAGTAAAGGAAAAAAAACATTTGTTATAAATAAGTAAGAAATATGATAGCAGTAATCCTTACTGGGCATTTGCCTTGCCCAAAGGAGATTTCTGTGGCATGCACTTAGCTTTCATATTGGGGGTCTTACTCTCACTCACACCGTGCCTATTTACACCGCTCTTGTGGGGATCTCTAAATGGCATCGCCTGGACAGCAGAGGACAGAGGAACGCAGCCAAAACGCTACAGCTGGCCTCATACCACACAAATCTGCCATCTGCACCCAGCCAGGCACGTGCCCGGCGAGGGCTACAGGGGCTGCGTTTCTTTGTTATTAAACACTTTAGGCTGCCAGCAGGATTTGAAGGGATCTTAGTGTGCCTGAGCATTCGTCTCAGTCTAACGTGTTTTGCTGCTGCATGTTTTCAGTTCCACAGCTATTTTGCTTCAGCATCCATGTAAATAAATCACTTTATTAAGATGCCTGGTCAAACTGGCACTGCCTCTGAATGCAAGGGATGATGAACCTTACTGTTTGTTTCTGTGGGAGGAAGATGCACAGAATATGAGGATATGTGTTTACAGAGGTATCTGCTCTCCAATCCCCTTTCTGATCTGAGGTCACCCTGCCACATCATGGGCCTTTAATTATTCTGAGGCTCTATTTATTGTGAGCACCTCCTCAGAAGTCAGGCTGAGTTTGCCTTTAGGAGCTTGTGGTCAGTAATACACAGCAATTTGACAAGACGTGTTAAAAATAAAGCATTTAGCAATTGAAATAAAATATTTATTGGGGGTAAAAAAATCAAATAGCAAAAAATTACATTTATTATGTATTTGTAATGTAAAATTTGCTAGGTAACTACAGGAAACTGGACTCCATCAGGAACTCAAGTGTCTCATTAATTCTCCCAGACAATTCCCAGCCTTTTGTGAATGTGTTCCTTTTTTCACCTCCCTAATTCTATTCCCCTCCAGAGCAAAGAAGCCTGGCACTGTCTCTCAGCTATTGTTTGTAGAAAAGTGGCTTATCTTGAGCCATACTTTTTCCTTTCATTTTCCTTTTGAATTGAACTGTGCTGTTCATGGGGCAAAGTCAAAACAGGGTACTCATTAATTAGTACGGAGCAGTTCCCCTTTCATCACGGGAATAGAACACACTGCAAACCTAATAGGTGAAACTGGAATTCCCGTCTATTCTTCAAAGCTATAACCAAAACCAAGTGAGAGTGGCAGCACAGTAGTGAAAAACAACCTTCCTGATAACTCTCATCTAGGACAACACCCATAACATGTAGTATTTCTATAATAATTAGTATTTCTCCAGATAAAATACAGCAATTGCTATCTCTCTCACTCTCAGGCAGTCTTGAAAAAGAGGATTCTTTGAACTGATCAGCAACTCATTGCCAAAAAAAAACCCCAAACCCACCAAACAACTAAAAGCACAGCAGCTTGGTAGGAAAGTCCGATAATGTTGTGTCATTAAAATGTAACAATAGTTGGTATTTCATAAGTTGTTCGTCTAGATCAAAACCAACCTGAGGCACCTCATGTGGTGTCTATAGATTGCTTATCTCACCCAATCAACAGTCAATTACTGATGTTGTATGTGGAGGGAGAACAAGTGTTTTCCTTTCCTCGGGGTATGTTGTAGAAATTTTAAAGGACTTGGCCCAACGAAGGCTTAGCAGTAGCTCTACTAGGTGTACAGACTGGCACAGCAAGTGCAACCTCTGCCACAAAAGATGCTTTGCCCTGTGACCTGAAAGGCACATCCGGATGCGGGAACCGAGCCCCCCGCAGTGATGCCAACGGGGCGGGGGTGCGGTGTGGGGTAGGGGAGTGGAGGGGGTGTGGGGGGCTGTATGTGTGTGTTAAAAGCGCCTGAATTTGACAAAAGATTAAAAAAAAACCCTCAACAAAATCCAACAAACAACAGCAGCAAATCGCCCAGTGAGTGCCCTGGAGCAGCGCTTTCATCTCCCGCCCTCCCGGGGAAGGACCGCACCGCCCCGCCGGGGAGCTCCGTCCCACCGGCCGCCTCCGGTGCCGGCCCGAGCCGCGGCTTTCTCCAGGGTGCTGGAGCCGCCCCACGCCCGGTCATCACCGCGCTCTCCCGGCAGGCGCTGCCCACGCCGGCTGCCCGGGGCGACGCCGAGGAGCTGCTCCCTGTTCCCGGAGACCTGTAAATACAGCGCCGATTTGAATATTGGGTTTCGGGTTTTTTCACCTCTGCAGCCTTTGCAAAATAAGGACTACCTGTTGCACACTGGTGCGGCAGCATCCGTGTTGCTCTTCAGCAGGATAAATAAGCTTTCCCCTCGGGTACCCAGACAAGGGGAGCAGGGATGCCAGCGCGGTCCCAGCTCTTGCCCGGGCAGGCCAGCCCGTACCGCTTCGGGTGCCCACTGCCTGATCTTACCTTGGCCACCGCGACTGCCGCTGTGATGGTGTCTGGTGCCCTCGGGCTCCAGCAGTCCCTGCGGCTTTGGCCTTTCGGGGTAATACCTTGCGCCCAGATGAGCTGAGCGGGGGGACCCGGAGCGCCCCGGGATGCTGCTCTCCCCAAACCCCCGGGACTGCCTTTCCCCAGGGCGCGCTGCAGTCGCTGCCGTTCAGACGCGGGTGTCTGGAGCCTCCCAAGGACTTCATGAGCTGAAGCACGCACATACCACTTTTTGTTGGTTTGTGTTGTTGTGGTTTTTTTGTTGTTTGGGTTTTTTTGGGGGTTGTTTGGGGTTTTTTTGACAGATAAGGCCAGCCACCGCGTCTTGTCCAAGGTCCCGCTGTGCCGGAGCGGAGGAGTCGGATACATCGTGGCTGCTGCCGCTCTGCTCTACCCATTAGGCTGTGCCTCTTTCCCACGCTTCAGCCTCTCCTTCCCTTTCATTTACTCTCCGGGTGCTTTGCAAATGTAAGGGCTGTAATTTCATATCCCCGTGCTCCAGAAGGATGGGTCCGTGCCTTTTGTAGTTTAGCCACAGCCAGGAACTTGCTGATTCCCTCGGATAGCCAGCCCTGCCTCTGGGTGAACCTGTGTCTGCCTTGAGCAAAGAGATAATGCGGTGGCTGTTGTTTTGTTGCTGCCGAGCTCCGGAGAGAGGGTTTTCACGAAGTCTGAACTCGGGGTGGGGTGGGGGAATAAATACACGGGGAATTCTATACGGAAATTAAAATTTCTCTCCAAATGAGGCTTTCTGATAGGAAGCGGCTGGCAGAGGCGCCCCTATAATAAAGCGTGCGAGGAAAGTAGTTTGCAGGGAGAGCAGCGTGGCTTGCTGACAGAGGGGGCGGATCCTGCGCACAGGCGGGCAGCGCCGCGCCGGAGCGGCCCCGGCAGCAGCGGGGCTATTTCAGGAGCCGGGCGGAGGCGGCGGCGGCCGGAGCTCGGGCCGGGGGCAGCGGCAGCCGCAGCCATGGGGCTAGCGGCGTCGGTGGGCTGAGCGGGGTCTTGCAAGTGGAGGCGAAGGTAGCCAGGAAAACACGCCTTTGCCTCAGGTTGAGGGGGAAAGGAGGGGTTTATATTTTTTGGGGCTACATCACAACTTGAGCTGCATCTCCGCCAGGCGGAGAGGGAAGCGGGAGGGGAAGGAGAGGGAGGAGGAGACGGCTGACGCCGGGGGATTTGGGCTCGTTTTATTGAAACAAATCAGTGCTCGGGAGAGAGCGGCGAGGAGGAGGAGAAGGAGGAGGAGGAGGTAGAGGTGGGGGGGCAGGAAGAGGGGGATCGAGAAAGAAAAGTGTGAGGGCTGTGGCTGGGAGAAGCAGAAGTGATGAGAGAGCGAGCGAGGAGGCTGGAGGAGGCTGCCCGTCCTGCTGCTGCGCCCCGCGGGGACCGCCGCTCCTGCCGCCGCCGGGCGCCCCCGCGGCCGCCACTGCCGCCCCGCCGCCCCCGGCCCGCGCCATGGAGGCGCTGAACGGTCCCGGCCCCGGCCCGGGGCCCGGCGACGCGCTGCGGCCGCCGCCACCGCCTTCGCCCGGTCACCACCACCCGCACGCCGAGAAGAAGAGGCTGCACCGCGCCCCGTCGCCCGCCAGACCCTTCCTCAAGGACCTCCACGCCCGCGCCGCCGCCGCCAAGCCGCCGCCCGCACCCCCCAAGTCCCCCGGCCTCTCCAGCCGGGCACCCCCGTCTCCGCACCCGGGCACCCACCCGCCGGCAGCGGGGCTCCTGGCAGCGCCGGGCCGCCTCTCCCGCCGCCCCGCCGCCCCGGGGGGCAAGGCCGCCGTCGCCGTCACCGCCGCCGGCAGGGCGGGCGCCAAGGCCGCCCCCTGCGCCAAGCGGGCGGCCCGCGGTCCGGAGCCGGGCCCCGGCGGCCGGGGCGCGGGGCGGCAGCCCGGCAGCGAGGCGGTCCCGCCGCCCGGCAAGGGCAGGAAGGGGAAGCGAGGCGCCGCGGCGGGCAGCGGCCATGCGGCGGCGGCGCTGGCCCGTGTCGGCCACACGGACAGCAGCTCCGACCTCTCCGACTGCCCCTCCGAGCCGCTCTCCGACGAGCATCGCCTCGCCCCGGCCGCCAGCAGCGATGCCGAGTCCGGCACCGGCTCCAGCGACCGCGAGCGGGAGCCGCCCGCCGCCCAGCCCGCCGCCGCCGAGCCGACCCGCACCACCACCGGACCCGGGCGCGGAGCCCCTCCGCTCCCACCGCTGCCCGCGGCCCCGGGCGGGGGGCGAGCCCCGGGCCACGGGGAGCCGCCGGCGGCGGTCCCCGAGGAGTTGCAACGGGAGGTGGAGGAGCTGCGCTCGGAGAACGAGTACCTCAAGGTGAGCATCACCCGCGGAGCCCGGCTTTGGTGGGTCCCCGCCTGGGGAATGGGAGGGGGAGGCGCAAACCCCTCCTGCCCGGGACGGCGGGGTCCGCGCGGTCTGAAGTCACCTCCCGTGGGACTCCCGCACCCCCGCCGGACCACATGCCCCATTTCACCCGCGGGAGGGGCCTGGGGATAGGGACAGGGAGTGCCTTCCGGGCCGGGGCGCCCCCGCATCGCGGGACCGTGGCACGGCTTAAGGACGGATAAGGGACTGAGGCGTGTGATCACGGCTCAGTGTAGAAGCCCGATTTGCGGAGGCTGGATGAACCTAAGTCAGGTGCAACACGTACTGTGGCAGTGTTGCGTTTGTTTGGCGTGGCGGTCGCTCAGCAATCCCCAGCTCTTCCTAAAGCACCGCCAACACTCTGCTGGTTAGCAAGACCTTGCTTTCCAGGAACTGTTTTCCTCAGTATCACCCATTAAGAGAAGCCGAAGGAACCGGTTCCCTCACTTGGCGTGAGGATGACAGCACTATGTTGTCCGTTTACTGTGTTAGTTTGAAAGTGAAGCCACTCGTGCTGAAGTACTAATAGAACAGGAAGAGCAGCAGTGAAAAGTGTCATTGCATCCTTGTGCAGGTAGAAAAGTTCCTCTGTGCACATGCATCCTCAGAGAAAGAGAAAAAAGCTGCATTCAGGCGGGCTCTGAGCTGGGGTGACCTGCAGGAACCTCTAGCTGGGCTTGCATTTACAATCTGATCTTTTGGCACAGCAGAGAGGCCACATCCATAAAGATCTATAAATAAGATAAACTGAGATAATCGTGTAACTGCAGCTACTGTACCGTTTAATGCTGTTGCTGGCGAGAGGAATCTTTGTTCCCTGCTACTGGAAACATCCTGTTGTCAAGAAAAATGACCGTTGAAATCCCTGGGAGTTTTGCTAGGGTAAGGGCTGGAGTTGGGTATGACCTTGGGAGAGAAGGCTGCTGAAGATACAGACTGGGCTTGTTAAGGGGTTTTGGCTAAGGGACAAGAAATGATGCTCAGCATAGCAAGAGGTTAACAGTAGGGGTGCTGCGAGGTTCTTTGCTGGGTGCTGCTTAATGAACTGGAAAAAGGAAAGAGCAATGATACAGCAAAATTTTCAGATTACTTTTTTTTTTTTTAAATCTGAAGTCAAGCCCAGCAAAGACCAGACAGAACTCTGCTGTTGACTTAATCCCTCTCTCCCCCCTCCAAGGAATGAGTGAAAAATTAAGGCCGAGGATGGGAAATAAATCTCAGTATTGAAAATCTGAAGCACTTGGAGAGAAGGACGGAGTATGCACTTTTCTGGGTTTTAAATGTGCTGTGTTAACTCTGAGAACTTGGTATGAAACTGCAGGCAAAAATATGTTTGATTTCAGTGAGAACTGAACAGTGAATAACAAAATATTATTATGTTTTATAGATCTGTACCTGCTCACAGACCAGTGGGTGTACCTGAAATACTGTGGGCACTACTGGTCATCTAGAAAAGGATAATACAGAACTAGACTGATAAAAATTGTTGGCGCATAGCAGTGCTTTTATGGAACTCATTGGATGGAAAACTCCTGAGTGTGTTAGGGAAATGTAATAGAGTCTGTCAAATGATGAGCAGCAGACAGAACCTTTATCAGTTTTGCTTGGAAGCCCAAAACTGACAGGAGATGTAATGTAATCAGAATTGATAACAGGAATTGTTTTAGGAGTAGGTAAACTGTCACTGCTGTTAGAAGTCATGCAGCCCAAAAGCCCAGAAGCATCTCTTTGAATTACAGAATTTGCACAGTTATAATATTTAAACTTTAATCCATTATGAAGAATGCATTAAGCCTCTTATTTCATACTGAAATTAATTTTTAACTATGGGAAACTGGAGGGGAAAACAGTTTGAGTTGCCTAGGACCAACCACTGTTAGGGTATCCCATCTGAGGGACTTTCTGATCATGGGACCCAACTGTCATAGGCAAGTCCTAGGTAAAGAACTTAATTCTACATAATTTCAAGCTTCTCACCTTGTGCAACAGTGTCTTCAGTTCTTTCATCTTGTTGTCTTTATCATCTACAGCAATTGTATCCCAACGCTTCTTTGATTTGGGCTATGACTTTTTCAGGCTACAAGTATTTCTGAGACCAGTAGGAAAATACAAACCAGTTTCTTGGAGCTCAGTGTCTCAGTTGACTTCCAGTGGGCATGTCCTGGTGCCTGGCAAGCCACAAGGTCATGCTGTCACCTCTTCTGAGGACAATGAGTACGTACATGGTCTGTTGGCTCTCTTGGCCACCCAGGTGCATGAAGTCTTAGCCGTTCTCCTCTCTTCAGATGGTTGGAAGCAGCTTAGTGGTGCAAAAGCTATCAGGAGAATTCACAAACTTCATTGTCCTTTCCTAGGGAAACCGATAAAACCCTCCAAATAAAAACCACAGCATTGCCTGAGTTATTTACTTGCGGGTTTGTTCCTCATGTTTCTTACAGCACAGTTCTCTTGGGTGGTATTGGAGCGAGCCCAGTTTCTCCTTTAACTGGAGGGGGCTAAGGGATAACAGGGAAGCTGTCAGCTGTAAATAGACAAATGATTAGATAAATCCCAGAAGAAACTTAATTTCCTGAGCATGGCCATATGCTGAATTTCTGTATTTTTCACTCCTTATCCCTCCCTGCAGCTGGAATGAAGCAGTAAGTGTGCATAATTTTAAAGCCTGTTTCAGGGCAATTTATCTTTCACACGGGAAGGTCTTTCGCGTCTCTTTCACGTGTCTGGAACATAGGTTATAGAGCATAGCTTGTATATATAAATAGATATACATAGAGTGCTTAGTGATAAAGATTACTGGAGATTAAAGGGCTACAAGAAAAAAAAAACCAAAACAAACACAATAGTTTGGTTTTATTTCTGCTCAGGAAGTGCTAGGAGGTCTCCCAGAAGGCTCCATGGAAGCCTTTGCAGAGCAAAGTGTTGGTGCTGCAAACACCTGAGACTTCACATATCTCTGACTTCATAAATCATGAGCCAGATCAAAACCTGGTATCACGTTACACCTTAGGTATTTCCAGGGACTGTGATTTTACTTTAGATGAGACTTTAGGTCCAGCAGTGGCCAACTATCTGTAAAGTTAATCCTGTCGGTGAAGTGGCTGAGGAGAAGTGTTTACATTGGGAAGCCTCCCTTCTACTATATCCATGAAATTTCAGCGTGGATTTCAGTTTCCTATACTTGTGTAACCTTATTTCAGCTACCTAGGGGGAAAGACTGTAGCTCCACAGCAGCATTTAAAAGGTATGAATTATTTCTTGATGTGTAAGACAGAAATTTTGTCGTGGTGCTTGGCTCTGAAGCCAGAAGGTCATCGCTAAGTCCTAGTGGAAGGCAAAATTTAAACTTTTGCTAGCCAGTTCTGTTAGTAATAGCAAAATACTGACCACACAAGTGTTTGTATTTCAGGGTTACTTTAAAGCATCCAGTGCATGGAGAAGCATCATGCACCACATTAGTCCTTGAGAAACTTTGAAAGAAGCTCATTGTGGCATAGAGCTCTCTAAAGGATGAGGAATCCTAAGGAAGAGGTCCCAACTTTTAGCAATTAAAAATGCTCGTGCTTTATCTCAGCCAAAGTTTAATTCAGACCATTTTAATTAAATAAGCATGCTAGCAGTAACAACAATGGTATGGGGACACATGCCCTGTTTCTCTTTACGTCCTTCATGGCCACAATGTGAAAGCAGCCTTCTACATGGGACAGAACACTTCGTACAGCCCTTAAGACAACACTAACACTGGTGCTTGCTCAGCTTTGCTTTACTGGCTCTTCTCTTTGTGCCTGTGTTGGTGTTGAACTTGCATGCCAGAAATTCTGCTGCAATGTGGACTAGCACAAAAAACTACGTTGGATTTATTAGAGAAAGCAAGATAAACAGGACAATTATCTTTATTCTTTCTATATTCATTTTTATCTGAGACATATGCTGGATATAAATTGAGCAAGGGGTCACTCCAGGCTGCTTATTCCACTCTGATACATCTAAAGGATATTCATTTTTGTTCTAAATCACAGTGTGTGTCATGCAAGGTTACACTGTATTTCTCAGCTCCCTTGAAACTGTACATCTCTGGGTCTGTAGGCTTGAGATGAACTCAAGAGGAGCCATACCACCGGTTCTTCTATTAACCTGCAGGGAGTTCTGCATGTCAAGGGGTTTTGTGGAGTAAAAAACATGCCATGAGGCCAGGTCCCTTAGTGAGGCTTACAGGGGTTAACAAAACAAAGCTCATCCCCCCACCTCTGCTTGAGATGCTGCTTTTCCCACCTGGTGACTGGTGATCCCAAAGAGAAGCAAGGCGATCCCCCTGCCTGGGGCACAAAACCCTCCTGGCCAGGCTCATCCAGAGGGACCGTCAGCTGTTGGAGGGAGATGTCACTCTGGGGAAGAATAGCGAGGAGGCCAAGTGCCTTGTTAGCCCCAGCTGTGTCCCTGTCAACCCCTGTGATGCCTGGGGGGGTGGGGTGGGGGTGTGGGGTGAGTGTGAGGATTAGCTTGGTGATACATCAGGCAGTAGTTTCCCTTGGTGGCCCTCCATAGGTGGTATCAATGTTGCACCAGCCAGAAGACTGCTCCACACTGCTTCAGCTGACCCAGCTGAGGAAGTGTGTTGAAACAATACTGGGGCTAACACTTCAGTGAAGCAGAAAAGCTGCCAGACACTGCTCTGGCTCTGGGACCCTGCAAACTTAAATTGGCCCTGAAGGCAACAGGTGCTCACGTTCCTACTGTTTTCCAGTTCTGGCCGTGTTTGGTGCACAGGCTTCAATGTCAGCTGGGTGCATGCCTTGGAAAGTAGTTTGGTTTGAGAGCTAAACAATTATATCAGGGCCCCGGGGACCTGATGTTCATTAGCATATTTTGCAAGAGGCAAAGATAATGGTTGCTGCTTTCTTCCCAACCAAAGCCTTTTAGAACATATTTATCCCTGCTGCAGTTCTGCTGTAAAGTGATACGGGGGATGTGTTTATTCCCTAGCAGCAGCATCATCTCCTACATACAGACAGTTGGAGATATTTAAAATATGAAAACAGAGATTATGTAAAATCACAGTTCATGAATCTTAGTTTTATTAGGGACTTTCTGGAAGTTGTGGATTTGTCAGCACAACAGCAGCTTCTCACTGTAATTTTCACCCCTCCTCCTTTCCTCAATTGCCCCTCATTTGATTTAATGTATATTAAATAACCTTCTGTTTAGAAAATAGTTCTGCCATAATCTATAAATATGACTTTTGGCTAAATCAATAAATATTTACTTTTTTTTTTACATAGACATTTTCATCCTTCATTTGTGTTTTGTTGGGTTTGTATATTTTTGCCTTCCTAGTTTGCAGCTGTTTCTAAGTCAGTATGTAACTTCTGGATACTGATGCATTCTAATTCACTGAAGCCTAGACTCTCAGTTTGATAGTGTACATGACTGTAAGTGCATAGTAATGAATTCAGCATCCATACATCTTTTATCCCGTTTTCTGCATGTAATCTCTCCCTCATAGTAATTTCCAAAATTCCCCCCCCCCCCCTTTTTTCTTTTCACTTGTCATTGAGTTCCAGTTTTTAGTGTCTATTCACGCTCTGAGGTAAGAGCTTTTTCTACATTAGCTGGTAATTCAGCTCAGTGAGGGCACATCAGGAGGCTGACCTGGGTGCAGCTGGTGCTGATGCCCCATCTCTGTCTTTATACACAGTGTAGGGATCATACTTTGGACTTTATTTAGCCTGTGTCCCCTTGAACAAAATATCCCCGTTGTTCATGTGTTTTACGGTTGTCCAGAGGACTCAGGAGTAATGGTGCACATTTGGTGCCCCTTGGAGTGTACAGCACTCTTAATTTTATTTCAGAAGGAATCTGGTTCTTGTGGGCTCCATGGGCTTAATGAGTATGCAGTCAGTGGGGATGATTGGAAAATTTACTTTCAGACCTCATTATAGATCTCAACCAGACTGGCGGGGAAGACACAGCCCATCAGCTGTACAAGTATTCCTGGTCGTTTCAGTGGGAATGACTCACAGGAGTATGGGTCACTTAGAGTAATAGCTGCATGGCCTGGCTCTTGTTCTCTCTCTCTCTCTCTCTTTTTTAAAGAATCCTATACAAGGATGATTCCTATAATTTACCCTTAATTATACTTTAGAAATTAAATCAATAATAAGCAAGTATGACATCAGTAAAGGTATTAATGAGATAATGGCTTCTGAAGGTCAGGTCTGCATTTTGCACAGTACAGATGTGTAATGACACCCTGGGTATGTATTTGGGCTACGCAGAGATGCAAACTGCACACGGGCTTTTCCCCTTTGGCCACCTCACCTTGGCTTGGGAGACTGATAGGGAAACAGTGAATCCTAATTCTGTTGCTTTTGCACCAAAATCTGGGGGAATCCTGCAAATGGAGCAGCTATTGAATGTCCTCTCATTCGTACAGCCACCCTGTCAGTCTCAGGCCAGAGATCCCTATTAGACCCCAAATAGCTGGCCTTTAGGAAGTCATTTGGGCCAAGTACGTGAAACCATAAGCAGTTAGACTCAGGAGCAACTTGGATTTCTACTGCAAATTTGGAAAGAGCTGCCAGTTAGAAAATGACTTTTCCCACACTTCCATTTTTCCTTTCTGATGAGCAGTGACATCTGGAAAGAAAAGCAGTTTAACTTTTCCCTAAACAATATTCTTTCTTCAAGGACTCTCTACCTGGTGCTGTTCTTACTGAAAATAACAACATAATTACCATTAAATTAAAAGGGATGAAGAGACGGCTCTCATCCCCTGCAGGAACATACAGCAAAGTGAAGCTTCTTATGCCAGCACTTAACCTCCCAACTTCAATTGCCACTTTTGGATGCAGGAACAGGCCCTCCCTGTTTATGGAAGGCAGCAGGCTCTCCTTTTTGTAGACGCTCAAAGAGGGATGGCTGCTTTCTTCCTTGTTTGTGTTAATTACTTTTAAGTGCCTATTCTGATCTCTCTCTTCAGTTTTACAATATTAAAGTCCATGGTACGAAGCTCAATACCTCCCTAGAGAAAGAACTTTAATTCTCACAATAATAATAGCTATAAGAACAATGCATTTTAATGAAGACAGGGGTTTGGTTTATCTGGTATCTCCAACTGTCTTGCAGCCAAAGCATCTTTTTACAAACTACCAAGTTTGGGATTTTTAAAGGTGGTGGCTTTGCTGCATTTACCTTTTATTTCACTAACGACTGACATGTTTTCCTTCAAAGTGGTAGGTTTGTAAGTAGGACCATCGTAATTTCAGTTGTAACTTCTGCTTCCCTGGGTCTTTTAACTTGGCTTCCTCTGTTTTGTGTGCACACATCACTTTAGGAGTTTAAGCTGTCCTGGTTTTGTAGGTGTAGTTGTAACGGCTCTGATTTAGGAGATGCTAACACAAGGTTTCAGCGTCTCCAGCAGAATCACAAGCACCCAACAAGAAGAAGAAGCTGTTATGAACGGGAAGCAGTCTACACCCTTGCCATTCATTTTGTGGCCTGTATAAAGAATAAGGTTGTCTAGTAAAAGATTATGCCAGCATCAGTAATTGTGTGCTGTCAAACAAAATCTGAGCCACATACCGTTTTCCTGTGCTCTGATGTCCCAGAGGTCAAATGCTCCTGTATATATATATATATATATATTTAAATCTTTTTGAGTAGCAAGATGAAGTCCTATTTTTATATATGAATCTGTCCCATTTGGGTTTTTCCTCCCTGGATTAGACAGAGTATGTAGGTCCAAGCCCAGGCACTGCGGTAGTACAGCAGAAAGCAGGCTGGCACTGCGTGCAGCCCGTATGGCGAGGTTTCTGCTCCTTATACGGTCAGAATTGTTTGTGCCCTCATTGTGTTTGTGTGTATGTTGCCATGTTTTAAAGCTTGTCCAAAAGATGCTGTATTCATAAATTCAAGGGGTCATCTGATTTCTATATAGAAGTTTTGGGAGTAGAAAAAAAAAAACCCAACACATTAGGTGTGGAAAAGAAGCTCAGTTCAGTCATAACAATCTGAGGGAGCTGTGTGAGGTTTTGAAATACAGCTGTTGTGATTGTATCCTAAATTTTAGTTTATCTGCAAAATTACACTGGAGTAAAACAATGTATAACCAAAACAAGAGGCAAGCATAACAAAACAAACCCAAAGCAAACCAACCACGACCACTGACAACCCCCCCTCAAAGAAAAATCCCAAACAAAATCACAGTCAGAGTTGTGCTGTTAAAAGAGACAGCAAGAGCTTCAGTTTCCCTGGAGGTAAAAGACAGGCCTGTTCTCTGAAATAGAAGTCATGCCAACGCATGCAGGTCTTTGGGAATCTTCTTTGGTGGGAGGAAAGACACTGGACTCAAGCCTCCGATGTAGACAGAGAGACTCTTAAGGCTGAAAGAGCTCCTGTGCCCACCAGGAGGATCTGGGAATATTCCGTTTCAGTGGGATGACTGTTTCAGGGATGGGTTGTTTAAAAATATGAGTTTCGCTTTCCAAACTTAGTCGTAACAAATGCTTTGAAGACAAATATTGTGGATTATTTGTCTTTAGAAACCAACCAGATTTACTAATTCCAAAACCTGATATAGATAAAGTTTAAGAGATGAGCAATAACATTATAATTGCTCTTTGCAGGCCACTTAATACATGAAGGCTTTTGCTTAGTTCTTAAATATAAACAGATTATGAAACAGATCCGTCATCTGGTGATGACAGATGTTTTCCTTTATTTTGGATTTGTGTTTCAGAATTCTTAATTTGCAACCAAATTATTAATCTAACATTAGCATTCTGAAGATGATATTAAAAAGTTAATTGAACTTAAATCTAGTTGAGGATGATTGAAATCCCAAGTCTGCAGACAGCCCTAAGCAATAATTCTGGTGCTGTTCACCCCAGAGGGCTGTATTAGCTCTGAGAGGTAAACACTGTACTTTTGGTATGAGCACCTTAGCCAAAATACCTAGTTAATAAACTGGTAACACAAAACTGTGCTCTTTTTCATAGGTTCAAAAGCCACTGCTGCTCTCTAATCAGTTTCTAAAACCTTGACGTTTCCTTTTGCTTCTCCCTCTTTGCTGGGTAAACTTTTCCTTTACCTCTTGAAAATGCCTAGAAATGTGAAGCATAGTGAAAAAATGTGTACATGAAAGAAAAAAGAACAACAACAAACAGGTCTCCTCCCCACTTCACTCAAGCAAACGTTGCTATGTTTTTCACTTTAAAAATAGCTTGTCAAAACTGCACCCGTGCATCGGATGTAAACTGGTCGGAGTATTCGGCTATAGCCTGAGGAGGAGTGGATAGAGTCTGGTCCATAAATTGTTTTGAAAGAGTCCTGCTGGGTTTGATCTGCAGAGCTTGTTTTTGTCCCCAAAGTCTGCTGTTTGTGGTTAATAAATGTATTTGCAACTTCTGAGGATGTCATTGCTGCAAGGGTAACTTCTGTTGCTGTGCTTACACTATTCCTTTTCAGGCAGTGTATGGCATGAGCATGATCCAGCTCACTGAGGAGTAACCCTTGAGCTTCTCCATCCACCCTGCTCCTGCCGCTGTCCCTGGGAGGGCTGTACTGGTGGAGCAAAGCCTTGCTGCTGAGTCCAGAGCAGTCATTTTGGAAATAACAAGCCTTGTGCTTACCCAGAAGTCGACTTGTGCTGGCTCAACTAACTGATGTTAAAACATAGCTGTATAAAGAAGGGAGCTTTTATGTGTGGATGGGTTTTTGGCAGGATTAACACTGTAATTCTAACAATGATGCTAATGAAGGTGAAGATGTTCGACACATCTTCCTTTGGTCAGGACTGTGCTCAGACACAAGATCTGTCCTTCATTTGTTACGAAAGCTCCAGTGGAGCAAGATGAATACAGGGAAAATCATGAGCATGCATCAGTTTAGGCCATGGGAAAGGGGACTGGTTGAGCGGACTACCAGGGGTATGTAGGCGGGCATGTTTATGGAAGGACTGAACAGGGAGGGTCCACCCTGAGGAGGTGCTTTGTCAAGGGAGCTAGCTCCATACCAGTGTCTTCTCCACCTCAACACGAATGTGAAATATTCTCCAGCCATCCTTGGTATTTCAAGTGCCATTTACGGATCTGAAGTGAGATGACAGTGCAGCTAGCTGCAGTTCAAGTTCTCCTTGAATCTTATTTAAGCTATGTTTTCCATGGAAAAGGTCTTTATATATCAAATTAAATTTTAAAGAAAATTTAGAAATTTAGAAATATAGTTCATTTCAAATACTCTCCTCCTGGCTCTTTTTCTTGATTTTTTTTTTTTTTTTTTGGCCAACTTTATGCAAAGTTAGCAGAGTCGTAGTTTTCCTTTCATAATGCAGTTTAATGGCTTGTACCCCTGTGCTTGGAAGACTTTTATATGAGTTTTAGCTCTGGAGCTTGTCTTGGACAGATTAAACAAATGGGAATAATAGAGCTTATCCTGTTCAGCCATAAATCTTTAAATCTGACTTCAGAGAGCATGTGCTGCTTGTGGTATAATGTGAAACTGGGACAGTTCATGATGCCCAGAAAAGAATGAGCAGATTATTCCCGGGCACAGGTTTTATTTTGTCCCTGTGGTCCTGTTATTGAAATGTGTGTGCACTCAGCATAAGCCCACTTTCTCCCATACCAAACCCATCTGCCATTAAGCATGTACATGGTGCTTGGCTCAGATGGGACAGCATTTTCATATGGAGCAGTTTAGTATTGGGTGTAAAGATTCGTTGAAGTTTTCAAGGGACAGTTTCATTTTTAGGAAGTGCTGGTTGTTAAAAAAGCACATCACAGACAGATGCTGAGGTACTCGGTCAAGTAGGTTTGCTGTGGTCTAAATAAAGCAAGGAATTGGTTCAGATAGTGGCAAAGTATTCTGAACTTTCTAGTTTAATTAGACGGGGTAAAATGAAGGTTTTACCAGTTTCAGGAGACAGATAATCATCTGGTCTGTTTTTAATTACTAAAGCAATTTTAAGAAAGATAAGTATTCATCTATTTAGTTCATCATAATTAGTCAGTTCTGGGATGAAACTTATGTTCCTATGGCTTCTAGAGCTGCATGCTGCAATGTGTATCGCTTCATTAATGTGGTGTCCTAGCGAGCGTGTTTCCTATTTTGCTCCCACGGGTGAGATTCAGAGGTATGATGGAGAACTGTTTTGGTGTCTCACAGGATGAGCTGGATGAACTCCGGGCTGAGATGGAAGAAATGCGTGACAGCTATTTAGAGGAAGATGTTTACCAGCTGCAGGAGCTCCGGCGAGAGCTGGACCGGGCAAACAAGAACTGCCGCATTCTGCAGTATCGTCTCAGGAAAGCGGAGCAGAAAAGCTTGAAAGTTGCACAAACAGGCCATGTGGATGGAGAGCTCATTAGGAGCTTGGAACAAGATTTAAAGGTGGGTGAGAGATTCATATTCACAGTGAAAGAGAGCAGACTGGGGTTTGGCTCCTTGCAGTGGAAGGGAGGGTGACACATGAAACAGGCAGTAGTTCTCCAAGCGTCAGGACCGATTTCCTTCTTCTGTGGTGGAGAACAAGTATGCAGCTTATCATCATAAAAAGATGTGTTAGTGAGTAAAAAAACATGTGCTTATATTCAAAATGAAAGAAATGCTGTCAAGTTACATTTATTCATTTGAAAGATTTAAAGGATTTTCTTTTACTGGCTTTACTGAAGACCTTAGCTTTGCAAAGCTGCATAAACAAAACCCGATTTGCCCTTCCCAATTTATACCATTTCCTTCCTTTCCTCTTCTTGCTTATGCCAACTAACTGGAAAAAAACCCACCCTTGTCAAAGTTGCATTTCTTAGTGCCCAGTGAGTTACTCATAACAGGAGCAGATTGTTGTAATATTTTAGCAAGAATTGTTCAAAAAGCTTTTGCCATAAAAACACAAATTCCTGTAAAGTTATGTTTATACTGAAACAGTTCTTATTTTTTTCAGAGATGTTTCCACCAAGGCTAAGCTGTGTATAGGCACAATGCTTACCTAGCTTTGCTCATCTTTCTTAATATTGCTATCTTTTAGCTGTCTTGAAAATATCTGTAGAGATGGGCTGCTTACTACTACAATTGTTAAGCAATTTGTACTTAAACATGCAAAGCATTAAACTGTCTGAATCTGGAATGATTAGTTCCCAGAAGTGGAAATGAGAGTGACATATTAAGTCATCAAACTTTTCAAAATGTCAGACCTAATTTTCTATTTTACAATGAAAACCAAATGATAACCTTATCATAATAGAAAGGATACATTACTCAATGAAAACCTTGTACATAGATTCAAGTGAAAGAGATACTGATTTTTTTTAAAGTTTGTTTGCTTTGTTTCTGCTGACTTGTTGTAATTCAGTAATTCATCATTTTGCATGATGAATCTCCTTTCCAAATGTTTTTGGAGTAAATATTTATCCATGTTAGGCTGGACTCACAAAACCTAAGCTAGCATGTATTTCTGTGCTTTCACATCACTCCTCCCTAGTTCTGATTGCTGCCAGAGCAGCAAATTTGGGTGAATGAGACTGCTTGCAAGGATGCGGGTTTGATCGATGACCTGTCAACTTTACAGCACAGTTCCTCATCTTTTGCTTTATTGATGTGATATGCTGGGACTTTGATGTGCGGGTTTGGTATCTGCTTGTTTCCTCCTGCTGTTCATGACCTTGCCTCAGCATAATGTGAAGAGGGAGCTGGAGACGGGTAATCAAATATATTTTCGTCTTGGATTTCTTTATTAGAAATGAATATTCATTTTGGTACTTGGAAGGCTTGGAGTCTTTCATCAACAATCTCATAATTGAATTAAAAATCTCTCGGCTGTCTAGGGTTCTAATATGCTTCCTACTGTAGGAGACCTACTGTAGCTGTTGCTGCTCATGGATCCTCTTCATGCGTTTGTGCTCTTCCGCCCAGGTAGCCAAAGATGTTTCTGTCAGACTCCACCATGAGCTGGAGAACGTGGAGGAGAAGCGTGTTAAAGCAGAAGACGAAAATGAAATCCTTCGGCAGCAGATCATTGAGGTGGAAGTATCCAAGCAGACGCTGCAGAATGAGCTGGACAAGTTAAAAGAGGTAAGCTGTAGGCAGGAAAGCCATGCAGAGTGGTGTTGCTGGGTTAGCTGGGAAATGTGATGTGCAAGCATCTTACACTCTTACATGAAGTGCCTATGACATTGCTTGTACAATTGCCCAAATGGTCTCTTCATCTTTGCTGTGTGCCCTAAATGTGTTGGTAGTTTAGAAACAAGAGAGAGGTAGAGGAGTGATGCTGGGTCTTTTGACTGGGGCTTCTCAAGGCCTTCTGTCCCATTTTAAACTGGCTCCTCAGAGCCTCTCTTCCTGCTGGAGCAAAACCGTCTTTGACTTGAATCCACTAGTTCTGACTCTTCCTTTAAGCAGAATGGGACTTCCAACTATTTGAGAGTCAAATGAGGTGTGTGTGACTTGTCTCTGAGAGGATACTTCAGATAGGCAAGCCGCCGCTTTGGCTGGTGCTCTTTAGTGGTGAGAATGGGAGCCACCAGCATGAAGAGGAATGTGGTCTGTAGTGGATAAATAACATTGCACTTCGGGTGCAGAAACGCTGTCTGTTGAGAAAAGGGATTGTTTATGTTGGAGCCAACACAGTCATACTGGGTGAAGTGATGATCCCTGGAAGCCACTGAACTGAGGAGCAGGGGACAGTGAAGGAAAGCCAAATACTAAGTGTGGCTCTTTGCCAGAGCCCACATCCTGGTCTGTAGTGGTATTTCTGTTCTCTAAACAGTACAGCAGATTGGCAGCTCACGGCCTCTGCTCTGTTTTAAACCAGATTGAGATAGAGCATTTAAACATAATGAGGTAAGGCATTTATCCTCTGAGCCCTGGTCAGATTTAGAGAGCTGGTGCAGTTATGTGTTATTTTAATCTTTCAAACAATGTTTGCGAGTCAGCTGGCACAAAGCCTGACTCAGTTTTATAAGGACAACCCCAATTTAATTTCCCTGTGCATTTGGGTTATGAGGAGCCCAGTGCAAGATTTTGTACCTAACAGGACAGATCACCAGCTGGTGTAAATATCAGTGCTGCTTAGATTGCTTACAAGCCTGACACAAAAGATAGAAGTCTTCATGTTTTAGCTATTCTTCTTTCTCAGTGTTATTTGTGAATGCTGTGCTTAATGGACATGATACCATGTTGCAGGGGCTGCGGTCTATATTCTATACAGAAATACCAAGTCATCAGCAGTACTCAGTGTATTGCTTGTTGTTGATTAAAACACAGTGCCACTACATACCATTGATGATCTTTTCGATTAAGCATTTTGAGGAACTAAATTGTGGGTGAGCAGTGGGAATGAAACTGGTCCAACACTGTTGCAGTCTTAAGCTAGCTCTAACCAGGCTGTATTTACCCTGCTGCTTAGATTGTTACAGGCTAATAGGGCAGGGAAACCCAGCACACTCCACTCTGCTGCATTTCATGTCAAAGTGAATGTACTGTTACTTTGGAAGTAGACTTTGTCCTGTAAGAGGCAAAGGCTGGAGGGGAGCTAGGGAAAGGGGGAGATGCGAGGTAGAATGATGGGATGTGTTCATGCTGATTTGGAGGCACAGCAGGGTGTAAGATGTAGCATAAGATGTAGTAGTAGAGAGTTTTTTTTCATACCATGAGTGGTGATTTCTCTGGGACTTCGAATTTCACAAGGTCACAGTAGGTGAGAAGATGGAGACTTGGGTCCTCAGCAGGTCACACAAGGACAGAGGAGCCAAAAGATGGAGAAGCACAATGATATGTGTGCTACATAAGTATGTGTTTTGCAATGTTGTTGACATTGCTAAAAATAAAATTAAAAATTCTTTGTCTCAAGATGTGTTCAAGTAAGTACCAGAAGCAATGCCTCTTTAGGAACATTTAATGTGTACAAAGCTCGAAAGGAATGTCTCATAGATGTGCCAGTGGGAAAACTAGTGCTTTATACTTCAGGAGAGAAGTGACCCAGAGGCCATGTAGCTTCTTCCCAATCCACTGTGACTATGCATCCTGTCTCTAAAGGCTGACACTTAGAAGGAGCGTCTTTCCTATCCAGTCCTGGAGCACTGCCCGAGACCCAGTTAGACAGTATTTGCTCACTGTTGCCATATGCTCATTTTCTGTAATATCCTTGACTATTCTCAGCCCTTTTCCTCTGTCATCCTCTGATCAACAGGAAAGGTTTCTCACATCCTTGCTCATGTTTATTGCTTCATTCAGTGCTTCTGCTTTGTCCTCCTGCACAGTTCCCTCGGGTCCAGTTTCTCACTGCAGTCATATATGTTGATTACCTTTAATGTGTTTTGCATGCTGAAATATCTTTAGGAATTGTGCACATCTTTGATTGAACTCTTCTGTTAAAGCCATCTTTGGTTTTTATCATAATCTTTTGGAGATGTTTAGTGCTGTTACTTATTTGTTCACCGCAGTACCTGGTTTGATCTCCTGTGATACCTTCAACAGGATGTTTTTTGGTGTGAAATGTATACAGGCTTGCTCTGTCTAAATAAAATTCTTATTTCCTTCAAAATAAAAAAACAACCCCACAAAGCCTTGCAGATTTAACTGTGAAATTAATTTAAGCCTCCTTCTGACCATGTAATTTTGAGTTGTTGTATTAAGTAACTGTGATACAGGCTTTCCTCATTTGTCACTAAATAACATTTCTCAGTGTGTTTCAGCTTTGCAATTAATAGAAGCAAAATTACAAGAAAGAGGAAGGGTGACAAGAAATCACCTGCCATGTCCTTCACAGTGCTCTTATCTCCTCTTCTACTGCTGTGTCATAGCTAATGCACTTTCCACCCCAGGTGCTTCTGAATTTCTGAATTCCCATTTTGTGACATGCTTTCAGAAGCTTTTCATAATCTAGCAAAATCACATCTAGACTCTTGTTCTCGTACTCTCCATCATCAAAATACTCTGTTTTCCACAGATGTTTCAATAAGGAGCTCCTGTATCACAGGCAAGTTTTTTAGGGTAATGTCATCTGTTTGTTTTTTTCCCATAAGCATGCTCCATCCCTCCAGCCTTTCGCAGCATTTCCTACAGATGTACTTTGAGCTGAGATGTGGATTTTTAACAAATACTTGTGGATTTTATCCAATTCTGATATCTCCCAGTTAGACACCATTCTTTTCTGAGTGTCTTCATCAGCACCCTGGCATTTACTTTGCTTAATCATGCCACTCGACTTCCTTTTTTTTCAATCCTCTTAGCCAAAAGAGAATATGGTGCTCTCCATTCCTAGAATTTTTCCTGTTGCTTTTTCTGTTGTTTTTTTTTTCTGTTATAGAATAGTTTGAGTTGGAAGAGACTTTCAAAGGTCATCTTGTTCACTCCCTCTGCAATGATGCTGCAGATTTGACACATTTGGCATATGTTTGACATGGTCACAATTTAAGAAATTCAAAATTTATTAATAGTATAAGGTAAATCAGAGGTTAAATTTTAGCAGCCCTTAATGATTGACATTTAAAGATTTTCAAGTAATTCAGTAAAATATAATCAAAACAGTGACTTAGAGATTTGAAGATGACAAGATTGACACTAACTTACGATAAGGTATCTAAAGTGTACAGATACCTGGAGATATATAAGAATAAACATGACAGATAGGTACATACAGGCAAACAGAGATATTTGGGCCCAGTGATATATGCCACCCACACTGATAGAGGCAAAGGTAGGTATTTGAATACCTACATAAGGAGAGAGGTGGATGAAGGAAGCTAGCTCATACTTATACTCTTCAAATTTAGAGTAAATACTCAGAATGCATCAACATTCCTCAGCGGGCGCTGGTTGAAACTGGAGAATGTTTTCTTTGCCCTGGCAGACAATTCATGTGAGGTTTGCTCCTGAGAGGCATCTCAGCTCAGCAGGAATACTGGTCACAGCCCACACTACGATCCAGGAGAGCTCTAAAGGGTCTCACTTAGAATCTCTATTTATAGGATCCGAGATAACTGACTTTCCCACTTCAGCCCAGCTCAGATGATGAAATATTCTGGTACTTTCCACCAGTTTCACAGACTCATAACTTTTCTGGCATGTCCCCGTTTTGGGCCATGGCTCAGGTACAGGTGTCCCAGGTTGTCAGGAGGTGATTATCACTGTAGTTCCCAAGTAATGAGGGAAGAAGAATGCCATGGTTCAAGCACAAATGTACCAGGCCATTCCTGCTACGAAGTGAGCAAGAACCAGACACATTACAGGGGTGCCTTGATGTTCTGGTCTGTTGCTCAGGTATGTATGTGGCTCGAAAAAACAAGGGGATGGGGAGGAATTGTGCCAAATACCAAGCAGCTCAAGAAGGATGAGTGAGATTGCACCACCACAAATGAGCAGGGGCGTCTTCAACTAGATCAGGTTGCTGAGAGCCTCATCCAGCCTGACCTCGAATGTTTCCAGGGACGGGACATCTACCACCTCTGGACTCACTCCAACAGGTCCATGTCTTTCCTGTGCTGAGGACTCCAGAGCTGGTTTGTTTATTGCTGTGTAGGTTCATCGTTCTGCTATTCTTGCCTGAAATACTTGCACTGGTTCTTTTGAAGCTACTTCTTTCACCAGGTAACAATGTTTTCTCTCTGAATATTGTTTAACTTTACTGACTGCCAAGTTCTTGTTCTTCAGTCTTCTCTAACTGCTGCAGCATTGTGGTTCATAGAATTTTTTTCCCCAATTAATTACATTCACCTTACTTTTTCAGTATCCCTTTTTAAACTCTTCCTTTTTTTTTTTTTAACTGTGAACTTCTCAGCTGGTTTTGGGCCTCCCTCTGATGCCTTTTTTTTTTGTGGTATTTTCTATCAGAGCTTCAGAGTTATACTACTGCTGTGAGCACTTCTTTGTAGCATATCCTTACAAAACTGGGTTGTCTCCAAGAACTGTTCCTTCTAGGAATTTGCTAGGTTTTTATGTGACTTACCAAAGCTGCTTCTTCCCTATAACTTTAAAAGCAAAGGCAGTGTACCCTCAAAGATTTGATGGGTATATATATATTACTGCCGACGCTTGCTTGCTTTTTTCCTCTTGTTGTCTAGGTTATTAACATGTTCATTTGAGTCAGTAGGTTGCCAGGAGAGAAAAAAATTGACGTCTCTGTCACTAACAGATTACCTCAGCAACATCCCTGCAACTATCATTTCCCCCTTCCTGACACCGTAACTGAGCTCATGAGAAATACTGGTGTATATTAAGAATCTAACTTGCTCAGCCAGCAAGCATCCAGAAAATGCTTTCCAAAGTTTCCTTTCTTTGCACCAATGCACAACTCAGCAATTCTCTCCAGAGCATCTACAAACCAGGTCTTTTCTCAAAGGCTTGATAACAAGATCAAGTGGATCTTGTTTGAGATCCAAACATCCTCCACTCAACATCTATCCTATCCCAAACATCATTTCCTTGGAGCAGCCAGGGCATCTTTAGGGAAAATTCTCCCTGTATTTCTTTAGCCCCACTCTTGGAAATTTTTGCCCTCGCTCCCTCACCTTGAGGCAATCTCTCAGCATGACTACATGATCTCTCTTTAGTCTAAGTTGGAACAGTTGTGAAATCATGTTTGGCAAGTGTCAGGTGCCTTTATAGAGAGTGATCATTGATTCCCCTGCAAGTAATACCTCTCAGAGTAATCCTCTCTCTAAAAACTCTGTACCTGGGTAAGAATAAAGCACTTTTGCTATTTACAGTAGAAATGGCCTAAGACCCATTCTTCCTTGTGGGGAGGACGAGTCAATCACTTATTTGCAGCTGCTAAACATGTATTTTCACATGTTCTTTGTCTGGGTTTGGCACTGTGAGCCAGGGAAAAAGAAAGAGGCACAGCCGAGGCGGTGCTGACGCAGCTGGGGAAGAGTGGCCCTGCCCGACCAGACAAAGACAGAGGATTAGGGACGGGGGCAGCAGCTGCCGAAAGATTTTCCGTGAGTGCCATGATACGGTTTAGCAAGTGACGAATGAGAGTTGTGTAAGGGGGAAGAAAGGCACATTTGTTGCTTTTGGGATGGCCATACTGAGCAGGTGACAGTCTCTCTGTATTGCCTCTGAAAGCGGAAGGATCGGTGTGGGAGCAGCTGGAGGTGTTGCTTTCTCTCTCACAAGGACCTCTGGCATAATGGCAACTTCCTCTGTGAAGCTGAGGTTTTCTTGGCTGAGTTCAGTCCAAATAATTTGTGCTTCGAGCCCTCCAGACTGTTGGGACCATTAGAGGCATGAGATTCTCCAGGCATGATCACTTCCAGTTGTTGGAGGGCTACAACTGCAGCTTGTGTTCACTGCTGTTTTTATAAATAAAGGCAAAGGCAAATTGGGAAGGCAAGAAATACCACGTCAGAGACATGCAAGTCCACTGGCCATTAGTAATGTCTCCAACACATCTTGCTAGGACACAGACTGAGATTAAAACCAGTACACGCTGTAAATGGGATTTCTCAGGTTACCTGTGGGCTTTTTAGGGCAGTGGCTTCTCTCAAGGCTCTTTCATCCAAGGCTTGCTGGCTAATAAGGATGCTGCCATACCTGAGCTTACCCTCTCCTCCTCCCCCGCAGCACCTGATTTATGAAGCACAGTTCAAGAACCGCTGCTTTAAAGTCAACATAATTTTTTAAAGATATTTTTTTCCTTTTCACAGAGTGAAAAGCTGCATTCCAAAGCTTTCAGAAATGATAGATATATATGAGATGACATGAAATATCGTTCAGGCTTCTTATTTAGAGACAAATTTTTCTCCAAAGTGCTTGTGCACTACTCTGTTTAACATCACTAGAAGTAGAGAGCATTTTGCTGATAGAAGAATTTAGCTCTATAAACATAATATAGCAAAATGAAATCTGGAGGCAGCTTCTCGGAGATGAGCATGACAGTCTGATTTTCATTGCCTTGAACCTTTTAAGTAGGGCATGCTGCATGCAGCGTGTGCGTAAAGTGTGATTATTCCAACCTGAAATCACTTTTCCCTCTTTTCTGACTGATGTAAATACATAGGTGTGGTGTGAAGTACACAAACAGTGAAGTTATTCATGGTGGAAGCATGCTTGTTTGTAGAAAATAACACCCTTGTTTACATTAGCTAGGACTTCATACATGTTTATTAAGGTAGCACATAATTTTCTTCAGTCATTTCTCAAATGAAATTCTTTTCCTCACCAGGGTGAATACACATTTTTTTTGTAGGGAGTGACTTTTCTTAGTTATGACTAAGTTTAAATGATGGGAATTCGTTGAGAGGTAGCAGAGAAGACTTATAAGCTCTAGATTCAAATAACATTAAAGGGGCTAAGCAAGATCATCGTGTTAACCCAGTAACCCTGCTTAGAAGGTACTGCTTGTGACAGTTATAAGTAATGAAGTCTTCTGCAATAATAATAACTAAACCCATTAACTGCATGAAAGTTTTACTGCAGCACCATTTTGTCTCCGGTATCTTTTTTTTCCCTGTGATAAATATTGAATTGGTACCTAAACCACAGTGAATGATTTATAATCATCATGGCATTTCAGGAACTGTGCAGATAGTGAAATAGTCTGCTCAGTGTTGATACCAACAAACAGGATGGAGGGAAGGCGTGGGAATGGATCTGGCTTGACTCAAAATGTATAGCAGTTAAGCAAACTCAGAAACATAATTTTCAAGGAATTATAATATTCATCTTCTAATGCACCGTCCATATTTCTTTTTAGATATTTAAAAAAATATATGTAAACAAGAAAAGAACCCCAAATTTTCTTATGTTTTGTGCCAGAATCTTATGCTTATAAATATCACTCCCCCCTCCCCAGTATGTCCATCTGGATCTATGATTTATAAAATAAATTGCCACCAAGCTTTGGCTGGCCTTTATTTTCTAGGCATTTGTTATTTGTCTACATTTGCCAGCAGTCATCTGATACTGCTTCCAAATCCTGCTATAACGTTTGAAGGGAGGGTTTTTGAGAGAAAGCAGTAGTAAGTCTGCTGATCAGATCCAGAGTTTTATATTATGCAAAATCCTCTGTCCTCCAGGTAGTCACCCTGAGCAGACCCTCTGCTCCCAGGCATGGGTTTCCTCTAACTCACCCCTTTCATGACCTCGCTCTGAAAGGCTTTGGTGTGGACCTCAGCTGGCTTTTGCATGTGGATAAATGACATGTAAGTGATGGCATTTACAGCAGAAACAATCATCTACCGTAGGTGCATGATTGTGCAGGTACCGGTTAGTTCTAAGTTACAGTTCTTTGTATAGTAACTGGAATTCCTCTATGCCCCATTTGTCGTATGTTTTTCTTGCTATATAACATAAGTTTTTTAGTAACTAGAAGGCTACTACTCTTTCAATAATAGAAACTGGCATGGAGATAACCTCCATGAAGCTCAAATTGTGTATTGGTCTCCCCATCCTCCACTCGGTTACCAAAAATAATCCTGCTGCCTGTCACATGGGCTTCAGCAGTGACAGTGCAAACAAACTGTAGCCTCTGTGGCATCTATATTAAACTTTCGTGAAAAAATATGGGCTTATTTTTGATTCTTTCCTTTAATTTATCCACAGCATAATTAAAGGTTTTCTTCAGCAAGCCCTTGTGACAAATTGGTAACAAATTCTTCAAGTTCTGGGGGGAAAAATTAGGGCATGCTCTCTAGCTTGTAAATCACCTTTCAGTTGGGGCGTAAATCTTGGGTGAAGACAGTGCCCTTTGCTTTTCCTGCCAAGGTGTGGGCAAGCCTTTGTCCCCAGGACAAGCAAATTGTCAAAGCATGCTTTTGTTCTGTGAGCAAAAGCTGGGATTTAAAGCTGGGATATCCACCATTTCCCCTCTCCGGTGAAATTCCGATCAGCCGCTGCCTGGCAGTTGTTCACACGGGAATTGTCATGTGGTTTTGGGGTTGGAGATGGGTACCCAGAGCATCCCAGCTTCAGAGATGCCTCACGCCCCGCCCTCCCTGCTTTCCTCCCAGGGCTTGGAGGAGTCAGCAAAGATCCTAAGTGAATCTGACCTCGAGCCTATCAGGAAGCTCCAGATGAAGGAGAAAGGGTACAAAAACCTGTGAAAAAGCACCCTTTGTTTGGTGCTTAGTGCAAGCTGGCTTCACCAGTGGCCTTGGTGCTGCTGTTCCCGCAAGGCGCAGCTTTCCTACCACGCTTTGGCTGGCTCACGGTGAGCAGGCGCCAACTGTTTTCATCTCACATCACCGGTAATTTCATCCCAGCATCTGTAGCTCTGAGTAACGGGATGGAAAAGAGGAAGAGACAGTCTGTCAGGGTGAGAAGAGGAGCTTTGTGAGATGCATAGCTTCTTTACATGTTTCCCAGATTGCCTGTCGTTTTTCTTGTGGTGATGCTGCATGTAGGAATACAGGTTGCATCGGACTATTGGCAGCCACAGGCACACAACTGTCTGGAAATGCTTAGGCAGGTGAAAAAATGTCAGATCTCTTGATTTTTGTCCTACTTTAAAAGGGTTAATTGATTATTTCTCCTCTGAAATTAATTATTTATGCTTGCTTCCCTAGCTCTATTTTTAAAAGGAGAACGTAACTTATTGCACAGATAATGTATGAATTATTAATATTGCACTACTCAAGCTGTCAGAGGATGAATGAGAGGCAAAGACCTGACCATCTTGGCAAGTTTTGCATTGCTACATGCAATGGCACTGGGCTTTCTCCCTTCCTGATGCCTGGCACTGTGCTGGTAAGCTTGGCTTTGCCACCCAAAGCCATCAGGCAGCCCAGCTTGGTGGTGCGTCATACCTCACCCTTATCTGTCAAGAAATTCTCCATTCCCCTGAAATGGAAAAAAATGGAGTCAGGTGGTGCAAGTAGGTCAGGAAAATGGTTTAAATTGCAAAGAGGTGGAATAGAACAGTTGGGAGTCTTCAAGCAACCTCTAATCAGCAAATTTTGCTGCTTTCTCTAAATAACCTGTTTCCTTTCTGCCACAGATGAGGATACTTTCACCTATCTTGCTCTTTTCACAAACCCAACTCATGCCAAAGTAGGTGGCACGTGCTTCAGCCCCTTTCTCATCCCCATAGGAGAGATCCCCACTTCCCACAGATCCCCATGGGTATTGCCAGCAGTCATATTGCCAGGGTGCTCGTTTCAAGGTTGGCATGTTCTTTCCCCCTGCTCCTACGCTCAGCCTCTCAAGAAATGCCTGGGAAGGATTCAGTTTCTGTTCTGTGGGAGGAGGCACAGCAAAGCCTTTGCTTGATTTGCGTTTGGGTTTGTGCCTTGATGTGAGAAAGCCTGAAGTTTCTTTTAGTTCATGTGCATGGTGCCTTCAATCTAGAAAAATGATGCTGTCTGCCCCTAATGGGTACATTACCCCTGATTTCTGTCTCCTTTTCCTTTTCCTGCATATTTTGTTGCAAGATGAAAGCTCAGGCCCAAATGACTCTAAGCTTTGCGTGATATTCTTACCCAAATATGAAAATTTTAGGTCTTGCTCCAGTGATAGGAGCTGGAGCTGGGGAGGGTAAATTTAGGGACACCAACATAACGTCTGTTATGTGGGCAGAAGGAGCACAATGATCCATCTGAGATTGCCAGATGTACATATTGGTCTATTTAAGGCCTCTTTCTCAGGGATCACTCCAAAATAGTTACAGTTGAATCTCTGCTGGGTGCTCTTGCTGCAGTCAGCTGTTCCAAGAGAAACTGGGTCTTGTGCAGAGATTGGCGAAGGCAGCTCTCCTCACCATCGCTGTGTGCACAGTTCAGGATGAATTCCTGTCCCTGACTTCAGAGGTGGCAAAACAACAAATTTTGAAGTGATGAAGGAGGGTGTAAAGTAATTAAATGGCATGGTGAATATTTCTAAGGCAGATTTAAATCTGAATGCCTTTAAGTTGCATTTCTATTTAGTGTTTTTCATTGTGTCTAATATATTTTTCTATCAAAAATAATTGGGAATTCTTGGCTCATCTCCCTTTTCAGTTTTCAAGAACCTGGTGCTTCATAGAACTGTAGAATAGTTTGGGTTGGAAGGGACCTTTAACGGTCATCTAGTCCACCCCCTCTGCAATGAGAAGGGACATCTTCAACTAGATTGGGTTGCTCAGAACCCTGTCCAACCTGACGAATGTTTCCAGGGAGAGGGCATCTACAACCTCTCTGAGTAACCTGTACCAGTGTTTCACCACCCTCATCATAAATAATTTCTTCCTTATGTCCAAGTTAAGTCCGCCTTCTTTCAGTACAAAGCCATTACCCCTTGTCCTATCATGAGAGTGGAGTAGAGGGGAAGAATCACCTCCCTTGACCTGCTAGTCATGCTTCTTTTGATGAAGCCCAGGGTACAATTTGCTTTCTGGCCCATGAGTGTGTATTGCTGGTTCATGTCCAGCTTTTCATTCACCAGTATCCCCAAGTCCTTCTCCTCAGGGCTCCTCTCAATCCGTGCATTGCCAAACCTGTAGTTGTGCTTCAGATTTCACCGCCCTGTGTGCAGGACCTTGCACTTGTCTTTGTTGAACCTCATAGGTTTACATGGGCTCACTTCTTAGGTGTTTCTAGATCCCTCTGGACGGCATCCTGTCCCTCAAGTGTGTCAGCTGCACCACTCAGGCTGGTGTCATCTTCATACTTGCTGAGGATGCGCTCCATGCCACTGTCTATGCCACTTATGAAGAAGTACTGGTCCCAATATAGACCCCTGAGGGACACCTCTTGTCACTGATCTCCACCTGGGCATTGACCCGATGGGCATGACTCTCTGGATGTTACCATCCAATCAATTCCTCATCCACTAAACAGTCCAGGCATCTAATCCATATCTCTCCAATTTAAAGAGAAGAATGTTGTGGGGGACTGTGCCAAAGACCTTACACAAGTCCAGATAGCTGACATCTGTAGGTCTTCTCTTGTCCACTGATGTAGTCACTCCATCATAGAAGACCACTAGGTTGGTCAGTCAAGTTTTGCCCTTGGTGAAGTAACGCTGTCTGTCTTGAATCACATCCCTGTCCTCCATGTGCCTTTGCATAGCTTCTAGGAGGATCTGTTCCATGATCTTCCCAGGCACAGAGGAGAGGCTGACAGGTAGGTAGCTCCCAGGGACCTCCTTTCTAAAGGAGTCCTGCTGGTTTTCCGTTGTCATGCTCATGTGTCTTTTATGACAACATTGTTAGCTTGTTGATTATTACCATACCAGATGATTTAATGCATATTGCCACAAGTATCATGAACTGTGAGCAGTTATAGGGGAAGGTTCCCATATTAGTCTGGAGAGGGACTGAAACATAGGTCCCACATTACTTACTGAGATGTAAAATGGTGGAAATCTCTTGTGGGAAGGAAGTTACTGTTGTACCTTGACCATGATGCATCAAAAGTATAGAAAGATAGCTCTTAAATTCTCCATTGTTGTGGTAAGCTGTCAGGGTATGTGCCTGTAGTTTCTGGATTGTGTTCACAAGGGAAAGGAAAAAGAAATGAAGGTTAATTAAAAAAAAAAAAGTTGGAATGCATCTTTGAAATGCCCAGCACACCAGTCCTCTCTTTTGGTGTCCTCTGTCACCTCAGATGTATCAGCTTTCTTCCCTCCCCTTCTTACTGGTCCCTTTTTGGTGGGGTTCTCACATCTTTTGCTCCTTCTCTCTCTTCTTCACCTTAGGCTTTTGCTCTGCATATTGCAGATGTGGATGGTAAGTCAAACCCAAAATTCTCCAGTATATAGAAATGAGCCCTTGAGGTTAGGGGCAGCTGTGATGAGCAGGACTTGAGGCACACCTCAAGACAGCAGTCTCTGGTACTGGAAGTTGAGCTATGCTGTTTGAAAAGTTATTTTGCAGCTGCTGCCAGGAGTTCTTGCAAGCACAAACATCTTTAAACAGCAAGGTTTTTCTGTGCTATTTCTGGTTCCACCTGCTTTCAGTTTCCCCGGATAGTCTGAGACGGTTCCCTTCTTGGGATAATTTGTCACTTCCATTCTGGTCCTGACTGTAATAAGTGCAAAGACCAAATAAAATGAAAAACACTATGTCAGTGGATATTAAAGTCAGGGTGGTTTTGATTCTACAGCATTGATTTCACTCTTGGGCAAAGTTTTGCATCTGTTAAGTTTTGCTTGAGTGGGTAGTCCATCAGTCAACACAGCCATAGAGGACATGGTAATTCAGGTAGCGCAAATTCAGAGATATCCCGTGCTTCTTTTGGCCACAACTGTTCTAAGAGTAACTATATGTAGCAATTTGTGTATTCTTTGGGGGAAAAATGTGTAGAAAATAGCTGGAGTTTCTGTGGTTCTGCACAGGAAGATTAAGCATCAGCATTCCTGCAGCTGCCTTTTATTGAACATGGTTTTGTAGCGTCTGGTTGCTGGAGGAAGCAGGTACCTTGCATGAACTGTTGTCCTTCCAAGTTGGTATGAATAAACACCATGGAGAACTTCTGCATGATTCTTTGCTAGAAGATGATGGGGAGAAAATTTAGCAGTAATTTTCTTAGTGAAAGGGAAGGAAGAGGAGCTTTGTGGGGATGAGCATTGTTGGCATAGATATTTCACACATGCTTCATGTCTTCACAGATGCTTTCCTTAGAAGCCAGGGCAAGACAGAGACTGTGGATGGGATACCCCACAGGTATCCACAAGTGATACTCCACAAGCATTTGCAATGTAATGTTCCACAATGCTTCGTCAAAGAATCAGAATCACAGAATTGTAGGGGTTGGAAGGGACCTCGAGAGATCATCGGGTCCAACCCCCCTGCCAAAGCAGCTCCCTAGCACATATTGCACAGATAGGTGTCCAGACGGGTCTTGAATATCTACAGAGATGGAGACTCCACCACCTCCCTGGGCAGCCTGTGCCAGGGCTCTGTCACCCTCACTGTGTAAAAGTTCTTCCGCATGTTGGTGCAGAACTTCCTAAAGATCTCCATAACTTTACTACATAACCTTTCATAGTGAATACAAACCAAGAGAGAGGGAAAAAGATGATCTTTCTGTACATTATCTTCAGCTTCCTAAACCATCCAGTATGTAATTCTCAGCATATAAAGACTAACAGCACTTTCCAGGATTTGCTGAGACTAGTTGCTAATAGAGGCATTTTCACAACTGAACCTGACAGTCTGTTAACTGGTTTTAAATGCAGGTGTTGATTGGATCCTGGCACCTTTATTCCAGGTCATGGGCGGACATAATTGAAGGGGACAGAAGCATTAATTAGGATGCAAAGGTTGTCATTATTATCATATTACAACATGGTCTTTAAAATTGAAGCTGTCTCTTCATCCCTTTCCTGGTCTGCAACTGATGTGGTTCCTCACTTGGTCACTCTAGCTCTTGCTCTGAGGTCCTGGGGTTGAGTTTTACTTGGCATCTCAGAGACAAGGGGAAGAAGATGAGATTTCCACTTGGGAAATGGTTGAGATAAATCACCCACCACCAAAGGCTCATTTTATTCCTGTCTCAGAAGTGGGAACTGCTGGGCGAGGAGGAACAGGCTGCCCAGGTTGGTGGTTGAGTCACCTTCCCTGGATGTGTTCAAAAAAAGGGTACATGAGGTACTTAGGGATATGGTGTAGTTTAGGATGAGAATGGTTGGACTTGATGATCTTAAAGGTCTTTTCCAACCTTGTGATTCTGTGACATGGCAGTAACCGCTTGGAGACTGGTAATAGGAGTTGAGGAGTAGAAAGCCTTGGTATAATGCTGATTTAGCTTAAACTTTCTTTTCACAGGGGCTTCTGGTGGTGTAATGGCTCGTAGCTGATTATCCATAATCAAGACATTTCAAACAAAGCCATTAGCAGTAATAGTTCTACTCTCCCTCTGAAATTCTTCATAAAGGTTTAAAACCTTGAACCAGATTGGCAGGTTGACATTTGCAAGAAGAATTGTAGTTTCCCATGTAAAACTGCTAGCATAAAAGAGACTAGGCTTCATTAAGGATTTATTGAGTTTCTATTTTCTCTATTGGAGTACTGACTATTATTTTCAAATGAAAGATTTACCATAATAAAGTCATTAGTGACTGTGCATTTAAGGTTGGGGGGTTTTTTTGACAGCACTCCTGACTATTATAGCCAGGCAGTCAGGCTGCGCCTCAGTAGCACGCACAGAAGTGACAACTTATCTTTTCCTCTTTGATAGGAGATGGAGAATTTGACCAGAGGTGAGCAGATGTCAGAATGATCATAGCTACCTGGAGTTCCATGGTGTAATAGCTCTTGGCGTTTTACTTTGTGTTCTTTCTTTCATTTCAGACCTGGGGTTTCTTCATGACTGAGTGTGCATTACAAAGGCAGCCTGAGGGAGTGGGGCGATGAAGAAATGCAAAGTGAAATATCACATTATTGCTCAAGTAGGGAAAAATCACTCCTTGTTATGCTTTTTAGGACTTAAGCATTCAGTTCATGGGAATTTTGAAATATGGGAGAAACTGATGACAGTACTTACATATGTACAAGGGATCGAAGGTAGGAAAATTGTATCCCTGGAGGGATCAAAAGTCTGATTGCTGTCTCTCTGCAGTTTTTAAAAAGAAATTGGCTATGTGGTGAGGGCAAGTCAAGCCTTTCCAGGTAACAGTGACAGTCTCTGGAGGCAGACTGCCCAGCGAAATGATTTTTTTTTTCTGTCTCAAACCAGCAATTGTTCTTACGGACCCTAATAAATCCTTCAGACTAATACATATGCATCAAAGCACCCGTTATTTTGGTTTGCTATTCAATAACAAACAAGTGTGTGAGGATTGATAAGGTAATTTGATCACAGCCAAATAAAATATCAAGCTTTCAGTATCTTATAATTGTGGACACTCTCAATAGTTTGCTTTAAAAACCTTGGATTAGTATCTGGCAGTGGAGTGCCTTTTGCCTCCCACACTATGTGGGATCCAGTCCTGTTTCCCCATCTGTGGTACTGTTTTGTCAACTCCAGACTGAATTCAGCATTTCAGCAACAGGTAAAGACTAGGTCAGGTTGAGCATGCTACTTTAAAAGGGTATTTCTGTTCCTGAAAAATGCTATGTAAAGCAGCGTCTGGGGCTCACTGTTTGATCAAGCAGACCTTCAAAGTAAATCTGTGTAGTGCAGTTTGTGATAACCAGTCCTGAAATGTCAGCGTGGGATGAGGTTTGTTCATAAGCAACAGCAAAAAGACTGTTCTGCTCTACAGACTGTATCCCTTGGCATGGATCAGCTGTTCTCTGCTATGGGCAGCGGAGGTAGCCTCTTCTTTCAATAACACATCTGAGGGCACTGGCCAATCCACCAGCTTCTGCTTTCAGTAGTATCCACTTTAATTCATTTTCCTGCCAGGAGGAATGGAAGAGAATATGTCTCTCTTCCTTTTTTGCTGAGCATCAGGGGAAACTACATGTACAAATGTTCCTTTTGCAGAACAGTTGCTGGGTTTGCTGTGCAGCCAGCACCTGCAGCAGTTGTGTGGTGCTTATAGATAGATCAGCTGCCTCTCTTCTGCTGCCTGTTTCTGCTCTTTGGTGGGTTTGGAGCATTTGACAGCTGAAGGGTACTGGAACCAGAAGCTCAAAGTGAAAATTCACCCATGACAGTGAAAGTATGTCTTAATTCATCAAAGATTTAATAGTTTTTTGGGGGATTGTATGTGTCCTCTGTATTTTGTCTCACGATTGTCTGCGGAGGTTTCGTGAAAGGGAACCAGGAGGGGGAAGATTATAATGCCCAGATTTTTAGAGAGTGGTGGTACAAAGGGTGGGATTGTGGGAACAGAACAGCTCTTTCAGATACAAAACATGATGAATTGCATCAGCGTAATGATGCTCAGCAGAAGTGAGTGAGTAGCAGAAAAGGAATGCAATTTCAATTATGCCATAAATTCACTTTTGGCTGGCACAGACAGCTATCAGAGGGCAGACAGAATTTCCTTCCTAACCTTAATGAAATACAAGCACTCTGGTTTTAATTTGCCTTTGTCATTTCTTATTTGGTGCAGCAGAGGCTGGGAGACACCTTCCCCCTTCTTTTTGGTATGAAGTTTATTTTCTGGAAGGAGTCATCTATTTGTATTATTTATTCCTTGCTTTTTTATGACGTGAATTTCCTGTGATGATGTCATAATGTTTACAGCATTCCTTGCAATGGCAGAAGCAGAGATTGATGCCTTGTTGTCATAATTGGGTGTGGTAGGGAATAGCCACATACAAATTGCTGCTCAACCACATCCAGGGAGCCCTGTCTAATGTCAGCTTTAGAGTCCTTTCAGGCACAAGGTAGATAGATCCTCTGCTAATGCTGTCAAGCTTGAGGGCTGTCTCCACTGAGTTCCAGTGGGATTTAAACAGTAGTGGGAAAAGATACATTAATAAAGAAGAAAGGACATGCTGAAAAGAAATTTAAAGTGCTATTGATTACTATTACAGCTACTCTCAAGAAAACAGTCACTGAGAAAATAAAATCTGGAATGCATGGGCTGTTGTGTACGCAAGAATTTCTAGTAATCTTAAACAGATTCTTAGCTAGTGTAACTACTTAAAGTATGAGTAGCTTTTGCATACTCACAGGAATGAAAAGAAGGTATTTCAGGGTGTTTACTTACACTTAATAATGTATTTGGGGATATAAAAATGTTTACATTCAGAGACCCTCGCCGTAATTCACACAAGTTAATAAATTACATCATGGAGTTCTTCTCTGTGGGACTTATGCCAGGCTTACTTACTGACAGGGAAGAGTGAGGCACAGGATTATTTAAAGCAGACACTGCTTTGCTGCTGTTGTTGATGTTGTTCCAGATCTCTTGAATAGGGATAGCCACTGGACTTTGTGGCCCAACTACTATGCAGTGAATTTTTGTCCTTTAAGTGCAACAGCAGTGGTTTGTCCACTGATATGTTTGGAAGCAGCGTTATATTTTATTTTGTTTTCCAGATTAGAATTGTAATATATATCTGTAGCTAGAGACTTTCTGTCTGGTTTTGGTATCCTTTCATTGACAGCACTCCAAATCACAGCTGCTAATGGCAATCTTTGGACGCTGTCCTGGTTTCAGCTATGATGGAGTTAATTTTTTTTTAGCAGTGGATGGAATGCCATGTTTGGGTGTTAGCATGAGAATAGTGCTGATAGCACCCTGATGTTTCTGGTTGTTGCCGGGCAATCAAGGACCTTTCTCAGTTCTTCATACTTCCTTACTAATGAGAAAGGAGGGGACGCAGCCAGGACAGGTGACCCGAATTGGCCAAAGAGGATATTCCATGCCAGTTACGTCATGCTCAGTATAAAGGGGGACTGAGGGGAAGAGGAGGAGACAACGCCAGGACGTGCAGTTTCTGGGGACGGTTGGGGTGTCCAGGACGGGCGCTAAGCTGTGCGGCCTGAGTTGTGTGGTTTGGTGAGAAACTGCATTGTGTATCACCAGTTTCATCTATTTTGTGCTATAAACTCCTGTTATTGTTATATCTAGTTTTCTGTTATTGTTTAGTAAACTATCCTTATCCCAACCTGCGTGGTTCTGGTTTCTAGGTTGTGGTCTCTTTTCCTCCTTTCTTCCTTCCCTTTTCCCCCTCCCCCACCTTTCCTTCCCCCTTCCTTTTAAAAGTACAAGTGACTGTGTGGGGTGTGGCCCTCGGCTGGGGCAAAACCACCACAGACGCTCATCATGTCTCCTCAGCATTCAGTGTAGAAAAAGTGTTTCTGCTGCTGCTTAATTTGCTCCCTCAGCCCAAGACAAAGTGACTTTTATACTATTACAGAATAACTTCTTGTGTAGACAGTATGAACAATTCACCAGTCTGTCAAACTCACTGCTGCACTGAAGGGCAAGGATTTAGGAGACTTGGAGGAGACTAGGCACACATCTGTATGAAGTGAGCAACCAGACCTGTCATATCAGTGCAAATATTACCAGAAATTTTAGGAATGAAGGCAGTGCTGGCTTTAGGATTTAACTGCATATCAAATTTGGAGATTTATCTGGGGTCTCATTAGCTTGAAGGGATTTCCTACAGAAGCCACTTCTTTCGGGTGATCCTTTCCCAAAGGGAATGTGCAGGTATCTCTGTCTGTTACATATAACCTCGCTAAAACCATATTCACTGAAGCTGAGAAGCTTCACAGCACCAAATCCCTAACAGAAGGGATTACATCGGAACCGGCCCCAGATTGAAACTCCCATTTCATATTCTTTCTTCATCTGAGCTATTAGAAATCCTCATTCAAATGTCAAAAGTCCATTTCTGTAATGTGTTTTGGCATCTCCATTTTTTTGGTTCTCAATACAGCTTCCAGACATGGCTGGCTCTCCTTACTTGATGCTTATCTTCTTCTCAGGAACTTTAATTAAAAATAGTACATCCTAATAATGCAGTTGCTTGTGTAATTTTTCTCTGGCAAAATAAATTTAAGTAGTCTGTATCATCTTGCTGCCTACTGAAGGAGGGTTTTTTTTTAATGGAAACTGCTAGATGAGCTTCTAATTAGTAATTCAACTGAACCAAGGTCTTTATTTTTAATTTTTTCTCCCAATGGCAAATGAGTGAAAGATAAATGTTACTAGGAAGTCTGAGAGTCCATTTTTTAGCTAGTGCATGGCTTTAACAAGGCTTTTTAGCAAGGTTTAGGCTATCATCATGGATGTATAAGCTTAATCCTGACTGTAGTAAAATAGGATTTAGTGCTGCTCTGTACCTTCCCAGCAGAGTTGGAGTAAACAGGATTTGTGTGGGTAGGTATCTGAGAGGAACAGCTGCATAACAGATCTACAGTCACTTGTGGAGCCTGTGGGCTGCAGCATTCACAGGGGAAATTGGACTCTGGATTTGTGCAAGGGAAGAGCTGCTGCTCAGTGCCAGCCTCAGGCCAGCCTCCTTCTCCAGGATGTGAAGGGATGGACACAACATGCCAGAGCTCAGCACAGCCCAGTGTATACCCCTTTTTGTGCTGGGATTGGAGAAGCTGAATCTAGCAAGGGGTCAAGCTCCATGCAGTTACGTGTAGTCCTCTTCCTTGATCGCTGAACTGTGTTAAAAAGTCTCCTCCAAGTTTTAAATCCTTTGAACAGGGGATATATAAAACCTATTGGTTCCCTCTTCACATTTATCAGATCTAAAACGGGAAAAACAGGAGTAGTAAGCATGACCAAGGGATAGGAGTTGCTCTCATGCAAGTGGGAAGTAGAAGAAATGAAACAGACCAAGTGCAGGGTGTACAGAAGTTGGTGGCACTGCTGAGGAAGTGAGAAGAGGAGAAGAACTAGTCCCATGCCACTTCAGCACTGCTTGGAAAATTCGACACAGAACATTTTGGGATTTTATTACATCTTTACTAATTATTCTGCTGAATTTCATAGTGACCCGAGTCACTCGGGGAAGGGACCAGAGGACTGTATCTTCTGTAGGCTGGAACTGATGGGCAGGTAGGACTAAAATACTTTTGCATGAGTTCAGTAAATAAAGCAGTGCTTAACTGCTTCCCACAAACAACTGGTCTCCAGGCAGACCTTCGCAGCAAACTTACTGGGTGTTGGGCTCACTGGGATGGTGCCTGCATGAGACAGCATGCCTGGTGGGTCAGTACTGGGAGGACCAGAGCTGCAGCATGTGAATCCCTGGGAACAGGGAATCACCCTGTGGCTTAAAGCCACCCCTGGAGCTGATGCCCAACCCAAACTATGCAGCAGCCCTGGAAAGCAGCCATGAACCTGTCCCTGCAAAGGTGGCATCCGTGTCCTCCCCACGCAGTCCTCTTGGAAGGATTGCTCTGTTTAGGAGAGGGCTGCCCAATGGCAGCACCAGGCTCCTTGCCTCACCCTGCGTCTATCACACAGGAGAATGGAGCAGTGTTGATGTATACACCAAAAATGGCTGCAAGTCCAAGCAGGAATCACTTTTCTCTGCACTATCTGTGAACTTGGAAATGGGGAGTGTCTTGAAATGAGTCCTAGGGCCCTCCTTGTGGGTAGGTTTGATTTAGAAGTCCTTGCACATATGAAAGAGTAGGCGATGGCATGGAGGATCTGGGAGTTGAAGGCCACCTGAGAAGGAAGCATGTGCTTCCTATCACACACCTCCCTTTCAATCAAGTCAGACAAAGGGGGATTAATCACTGATTTGCAAAGAACCTTATTCATCAGGGTAGCAGTGAGATGTGATTTTGTTCTTGTTCTGCAATTTGATATACTTCATATGTCTACTTCTGACTCATGTTCTTTTCATTCAGCCAGAATTCAAGTGGTAGATGAAAAGGATAATTTGGGGAGGTCTTTACCAAAGAGTTGAAAAAGGGCAGAAAACCTAAAGCTTTGAACTTCCTTGGAGGCTATTCCTTTGAGTCAATATTCAAGAACACGGAATAGCAGGGAATTACTGGTATCAACCCCAAGGTTCTTTCAAACTACTACAGAGGTTCTAGCTCTGTGCAGAGAAATTACACGTGGTCTTCCCTAGGTGAGTACTGAGATGTGTATTAGAGGTACACAGAAACTCCAGTGGAAACTGTCTGGAGCTGTTAACAAACTGCTTTCTGGCATGCCTGTCCCTTAGACCTTTGCAAACACACTGAGTATTCTTCTGAAGATGAGGAGATATGTGTTTCAGCAAATCTGTTGTAGTATGCAGTGGATGCTAAACAAGAAATTCTTGAACAACTGGAGGTGGGAGGTCTTCAACATTTTCCATCATAAATGTTAATGTATGTAGCAGACAGAAGGAGTATTATATAAAAAGTTTAAGCTTTCAGATTTTTCTGGTGCTGACCTATGGCAAAGAGGCCAGTATTTGCATTATTTCCATGGTATTTTTTCATAAGGAGGGGTGAAAGCAAAGAATAAAGAGATTTCAACTTGAAGCCATTTATTCCTGTGCAAGTGTGATTTAAAGTGAAAGCCTGTTTAAAAGTAGAAAAGGATGAAGTTAACTGATGTCAAGGTAGAAATATTTTTTAATTATAAATAAAACTTCCAGTTATATATATATATATAGTCTGAATTTTTCTGGAACACTTTTTCTATGAGAGAGACCATTGGAAAATGCTAAGTCTCATTACCTTGATTGCAAGTGTATTGTTATCACTTTATGTGGCCCCAAAACATCCCAAACATTCCACAGAAAAGGTAGAAGACAGTTCCTCTGTCATAAACACCCTGCAGTTTAAAAGTGAGGGTCACATATAACTGTTTTAACAGCTAACAATTTTCAAAACCACTGGCTGTAGTATTTCTGAAATTTTAGCCATTATAAACCCTCTCATGTTTTCCTGAGGCATGCAGTGGAGCATAAATATAATGTAAAAGAAGACTTATGCCGAGAAGGCAAACTTGTTTATGGGTATGCACTGGAAGTGCAAGAAAGTCTTATTCAAAGTTCCTGCATAGACTCAGACTGTGGGCAGATCTCCTACGTATGTGTGAGTCAGGGGAATATATTGCCAACTGTGAAAAGGCAAGCAACGTTTGCAATCTCTCTTTTCCAGTTTTCTCCTGTAACATGGCTGCACTATTGTCTCCCTAACAGACTCTCTTAATTAGATAGTGATAAAGTATCTCTGTAAACTTTTTCATGCAGACCTCTGGCACAGTGTCAGTGAGATTTAAAAAAAGAACCAACTTGTTCCTGTCTTCATTTGGTTGCTTTTTACATTCTAGTAAGGGTTGTTCCAGCCATCTTCCAAAAAGTTGTGCATATGTCAAATACACGAAGATTGGCAGCTGTGGTTTAGATAACTTGTGCTGTTTCCAGATTTCATGGCTAACCCCAGGAAAGTCTTGTCCTAAAGGAGCATAAACAAACAAATCCAAGTCAGAAGCACATACAGTGTTTGTGGAAGCAGAAGGTGTGTTTCACTTTGGCCAGCTGAGTACCGCAGTGTACTGGAGGGGTCATGGAGCTGCCCTTATGTGCGTGTGCCACAAGGCATCAGACTCACTTTGATGGAAAGACCCACTATGCCTTCCTGACTGGTGAAGACCCTCACTTCACAGAATCACAGAATCGTAGGGGTTGGAAGGGACCTCGAGAGATCATCGGGTCCAACCCCCCTGCCAAAGCAGGCTCCCTAGCTCATATTGCACAGATAGGCATCCACACGGGTCTTGAATATCTCCAGAGAAGGAGACTCCACCACCTCCCTGGGCAGCCTATTCCAGTGCTCTGTCACCCTCAGAAGTCTTTCAGTTACTTGAGACTGGGGTTTACCAAGGTGTGATCATATCTTGATACATAACTCTGTTATTTTATGTCTGCTTCTCTTGATCCTTGAAGCTTTGTATCTTTTCTGTGGATACAGTGCTTGAAAATGAGAGCGGTCTGTGGTTCTGCATATGGTAACCATAGGAGATTGTCCAGAATGTCAGAAACTTCAGAATGGGAATTCCAGTTCTGGATACAGGCATGTGATTCCCATTCATCCTATGCAATAGTGGCCTCAATCCTTTTTCTTTGAGTGAATGTCTCCTTCTTGGAAATTTATATGATGACGTCTTTTGCTCAGTGTGAGCACAGAACAGATGAGCCTGACTACAGCCCAGTAATGTCAAAATGAGATTCTTAAGTGAAATTGAACACAGCTAGTAAAGACTGTAATGGGTAAGTAAAAGTATCTCTGCTGTCTTTCAGCCCTATAAATAAAATATACAGATTAACAGCACATAGAACACACAGCCATAGTGCACCTTATGACTTTGTGGGCACATCCATGGAGATAAATAAGCAATGAGAAATAAAAAAAGAAAATAAATGTAAGAACTGTCTAGTGGCACCATCTCTGTCCCTAAATTTATTTTTCTGCCAACTTTAAGCAGGTGGATCTGCAAAATACGGTATTTTATCTTCCTAAAGTGGCAAACTGCCAACTGCACAGGCTATACAACATCCCCAAGTTTGATTCCCCCTGCATCCCATAATAAGCCCTATGCCTCTTTAGGCAGTAACCCCCATATTTTGCACAGAAGACCAGGAAGATTTTTTTTTTCCCTTCAGCTCTTTGTTTGTTTCACTGCAGCAACAACAGCTGAATCGTCTCCTTTGATGGAGCACTCGATGTGCTCTGATTTCACTGATTAGGCTACTTGGGTTCCTCCTCCCCTCATTGTTCTTCTGATCCTCTCCAGGTCCTTATGTTTACTGTGATAAAATCTTTAGTCATATAACCTTATACCTCCACTTTTTTATTCTTTAATTTTGTCCATTTTTTGAGGTGTAGCTTTTTTATGGCAATAGCCTTGGTATTCCTGGGTCAGTTACTCTTAGACCAAATAAAACTAGCAATCTGAGGGTGGATGCCAGTGGGTAACTGGTCTGTCTTGAATCCTTCTCCCTCCAAGATCTCATGGAAATCAATCCCACTTGGGCTCATCATTTAATGAAAGAAATGAAATTGTCATGTTGTTCAATGTTCCCAGGGTGAACAACTCAGAATAGAGTTATACTCTGGGTTATTGTGGAAGTTGTAGACCTTTGTCTTCTTCTACTAGATTGCAAAACCAGAAATATATGTCCTGTTGTTTGATGAACCCATGCCCCCAGAGTACTCGCTTTTCTTAGAGGAGCAGGAAAATCTGCTCCATCAGTTTGCTTTCCAAACTCCTCCTTTTGGAACAAGGGTAGCACCGTGCTCTGATTATTCCAGCATCGCTGCTGCATAAGGAGCGTATTTGGAGCTCCCAGTAGTGCAGCTGGTCACACCTTCAGCTGCATTTGCAGTACTTAGCCAATAATGAGGGAAAAATGTCTGTGTAGGAAGTACATTTTTCGAGATCTGTTCAGACTTAGTATTCAGTCAGAGTAAGGAGGAACTGATGAATGCTAACAACATGCTTTTTGAAGTTCCCTTTTAGTCAAGCAGCTTTGCTTGGAGCAGTTGTCCACAGTGCCTTTAGAGACAAGTGAACATATTCAAGGTGCTTTATAGAAACCACCAGATAAGCAAGAGTGCCTTAAGCTTTTCTCACCCTCAGAAGAGAAATATGTGCCAGTCTGGTTGCTTTTAGCCGTTCCTGTTTGAGTGTCTTCTGATGCTTGATTAAAGAAAAACCTTGGTTACTATTGACTTTCTGTGGTGCTTTAGCACACTGATGGCACACTATGTAGCACACTATACAAAGCAGGGGTAACCAGCTGCTTCTTAATACAAGGGTCTGAACCAGCGTCCCGCTACTGGACCAAGTACATTAAACATAAGTTATTAAAAGAGATTTAACTCTTGTACCACCTTGATTTTTTCATTTTGATATTACTTAGTGCTGCTGTTGATCCCTGACAGCTGGTTTGCATCACAAAGATGTCAGGTTAGTACTACCTCAAGGCTCGTTATACCTCTTATTGCGTGTCATGGACATCTCAAAGGCTGATGGGGAATGCATCAGGCTAAAGAAAGAGGGACCACATGTAGTTATGAGCTATACATGCTTGTGAGACCTTCATGGCAGAAGGATTCTCCATAAATCTCTCCTTTCACTCTGTAAGTCTGGCAAACTGAGCTTCAGTTTAAGCTGCAGAAAATGCTGCTGCTGACAAAGCTCCTTAGCAAAGTGTTCATTTGGGGTAAATGCTTGCCTCACCAAAGTCCAAAAATGAGTCCAAATGCAGCATTCTTAATTTACTATCTGGCATAAAGACAGACACAAAGAAATACAGCTGCTGCTGAGATTACAATTATTATCAATATGCTATCAAATTCTACCTTCCCACCCAAAGAAACAACCTTCCCTGACTTCACTTCTGAGGTCTGATTTGGCCTGTGCTTGCTGATTTGAGACAACAGGTCGAAGGGAGTGTGGATACAAAAATAATCACTCACGTGTACTCAGACCTCATTTTACAACTTGATATATTCTGGTTCTTCACATTTGACATTTTGCATTCTCATTTCCTGGAAGTGCACAGGCCTTGCCTAGCTGCTCGGATTTAGGATTGCAATGGTACTGCTTGAAAACAGGCAAAAGAAATCCTCCAGGAAAGTCCTGAAAGGGCCACAAAACTTCATGTTTGATGTCTGAAACTAGTCTATAGCTAGGAAAAATAAGCATGAGGCTTCCTGGCTGGGCAGACTGTCCCTGTTAACTTACTATCAGGCTTCCTACCCATTTCTCTGAAGCAGCTGGTTGCAGCAGCAGCAGAGATGTGATACCGGAAGATGGATGGACAACTTGATTAGTCTTTGAATCCTCTCCTTACATTTCTGCTAAAATGGTGTTTGCATTTACAGGCATTCAAGGACAGTCTGCTGTCCTGAAATGGACTCATTCCTTTGAGAGACATAAATTGGGTAAGGCAGATGAGGGCGAGTCCATCCCAGTTTATGTATTTATGATAAGCTTTTGCCAACAGTGAGACTTTCCTTTGTTTTTTCTAATTTGTATTCGGCTTCCTTTTTCATTTGTGATGGAAGAATGATCCCATATGAAGAATTCAGTATTGGTCACTCATTTCACAGCTGTGGCCATGGTTTTCTTTCTTAATAATGAGTGTAATTATCACTAGCTAGGCTTGTTTGTGGTGGGACTTCACAGCTTGGATAGCTTGCACCTCTTCTATCTTGTGGGCACGGTACACTTTTATTTTACCATTTGCTAAGATAGCTACAGTTATCTTTATTGCTTTTTGAAAAAAAAAATCTGACAAGTACTAGCATTAAAATTAGATTACATTACTTTAAAATAATAAGGTCATCAGCAGAAGAACTGTTTGGGGAAAAGGAAATGTCAGAATAAATAGCCAGTTTTCACAAAGACGACAGACAGATGGTTTGCTCATTAGCAGCAGATTCCTGAAATGCCCTCTCCTGCTTTTTCTTTATTCTGTAGCTGAGCTCCCTACTGTTTCGTAGATCAGCATCTGAGGAGCTGGTTGCTGGTCTTCAGGATCTTTAAATTGAATCCTGTGATTGCACAGTATTCCGGGGGCCCCAGAGCACGCTGGTGTCCTTCTGTTAGGTGGGAATTAATAAATTCTTTCTTGGTTGGAAAACCCCTGGGAATACAGTGAGAGTTTTGAGGGCCCAAGCCAGCGTGGGAGTGATGTCAGACATTGGTCCGCATATAAGACGGAAGAGTGTTTTGTTATTCTTGTGATGTGGAGATTACAGATGTTTTCAGGGAGTAGGGACTGAGCATTTCCCTACCAAATGATGTGACTGAATAACGTGCTGTCTTGCTTTTCCTGAAGTGGCTTTTCCAGAACTGGTCAGACATGGAAGAGCTAGTTTAGTTATGGACTAGATCAGCAGCAGCTGGGCAGACTTTAGAGTAGCCTCATTAATTGTTGGTCAGAGTATAACTTCCAAGTATAACTCTGATTTAAGTGTTTATTGTCTCTTACTGCCAGATGACTCCTACCACTGTCGTGCCACTCTCGCCACTTACACAAGTCTCTGGTTGCTGTTGCTTTGGTCACTAGTTTGACCTTGCAACTAATCTCTTCTCAGGATCTTCTCTAACATAGGTTTCCAGACCATAGACATTTTCTTTCTTGGGCTAGACCTTCCCTATATACCCATTTCCAGCTGAAGGGAAGGGCCCTTGCAGCTCGTCTCACTGGGATTCAGGCCCTGCAAGCTCTTGTGAAGCCACTGGTAACAACTAATAAAAGTGACTTGAGAAAAACTCCTCACCCTGAAGCAGTCTTTGTGGTCTTAGGTACCAGAGCAGAGCTTACCAGGGATGCACAGGGTTCCAGGGGAAACACGCTCCTGTCCCCGCTCACAGCCTCTCCTACTGAACCCAACACACTTCTCCTTTAGAAGGTCCTTGTATTTGTCAGAGCTTACAATAGGGAGACCTGAACAGCTCTGAGTGCAGGTCCACATCTGAGAAGTAGCTCCCCAGAGCTACAAACCAGGCCATTATGTTTTGTGGGGAACTTCTTATCTATACTGCATTTTTCACTTTTTCTCTTCTCTTTGATTTAATGTTTCACATTTAAGAAGACAGCAGCATAGAGTTACATAGGAGAGCAGAGCTCTACATACTCACCATAAAGGCGTAAAGCTGGCACGTTCCTCTCTTGACAGGGCTTTGAACCAACTTCATCTCTGTTGACAGCGGCTGCATCATGGCTGGCTTATGCCAGGTTGCACCTATTAACACCGATGCTGAATTTGGCTCATCTCCAGGATGCCTTCCATCATGTGGAATGACATGTGTGCTTTCAGTGTGGGGGAACATCAAAGGGAATTGAAGAATAAATTATGGCTGCTATTTGTGTAACTGTGAAATCATCTGAGGTATATTTATTTGCAATACCTGTCTGCTTTTTAATTTATGCCAAATTATGTACAGATTTTATCTCAGGAATGCAATGTAAGATAATTACACAATAGCTATCAGCTGATCTTTTAATTCCTATTGCCTGGAGAGTTATCAAGTGACCTTAACTACATCTGTTATTCTATATATAATATGCAGATCTTTTCAAAACACAGATTTAAAGATTAGTCCTTGCAAAGATGTAATCCTTGCAACAATCCTGTGAGGTCTGTACGTGAACAAACTGCAGTAGTAGAAATCAGGAGATATAAAAATTGGTGTTAAACTAGAACTCAGCATTCTTTAGCACATCCTTGCTTGCATCTGCTGCTTCATTTGTCTATCTGTGTGGTGTAGGAATAGAGCTGTGGAGAAACTGAAATCGTGACCTCTCTTGCAGAATAATCTGCCTGTTCTTCTCTAAACTGGAGGTAGACTCAGGACATTTTTCTTCTTTTTTCTATGCGCCTGCCTGACCTTTGCAGCTGAACTTGTGGTCTCTGCTGACTGTACCACCTCTTCAAGGCTCTGCAAGAAATTCTACATATTTTAGGGCTCGTTTGCATCATAAATATCCAGTTGTAGAGAAGAAGAGAAAAATCAATATTGCTTTTCTTCATTTAGCAGCTTTTTAGAACCGTACACAAAGATGCAAGCACGTACACACAAACATCCAAGAGTAATGAAGTTTAAAACTCATGTTTGTTTGGAGAAATTTGCATCAGCAGTGTGGGTGCTGGGCCACTTTGTTGCCAGTTACCCCTTTTTGTTTGGGGTACTGCAAGCTGCAGCTTCTGCGTCATGTGGGAGAGGACAAAGAGACTTCAGTGGAGTCTGAAATTTCAACTAGTCTCTCTGTGGTGATACACTGACAGATAGGAAAGTAACAGTAGGATCATAAGGAAAAGGAATTGCAAGCATTTTAAAAATCAAGAAATTAAAAAATTGCCTGAAGAGCTGAAAATCCCAGCCTATCTCAAATTGGGGAGCAGCTATCTTGACAGTATGCTACGAAGCTAGTATCCTAAGGAAAACCTCCAAACAGCAGGATTTCCTACATTAAGCTTATGCTGTTTTCATTTTTAAGAGACTGAAATAGCCAAGGAAAAATGTTAAGAGCTAGCAATGCTGTTAAAAACTGTAACCCCTTAGGTGACATTATTGCACTATTGTACCCAGAATATTGATTCAGAAAAGGACTGCTTGTTTTTTAGGTTCTGTTTTCATGATCAGTGGTTGAGAAAAAAAGGCTTTTGAGTCAAAAGATTTGAATAGAAACATTCAGCCTATAGAAACCTATGTGCATTTGCATTCATTGTTAAAAGCCAGCCGAAAGGAAAACACTGCTTCTGCAGATTATTCCCTCGTCAGGCCCTGTGTAGTTTCTTGCTGTGAAATATATCCAGAAGTGCTATTCTGTACTGGGAATGTGTTAATGCAGCAACAGTGGTGGGGCCATCGTTCTCTCCACGCAGCACGCAGGGACACCTGGCATCCTTTCCAATATCCAACACTTTTTTGTATTAAAGCATTCTTATTCTTGGGAAAATCAAGGGTTCCCTGGCTTTTGTGGAGAATACTATTTCCAGAAACGTTTGGAAGGAAGAGCAGTTGGTTCAGAGGAAAAGCTTGTCAAAGCTGCTTTTTTAAACATCTAGTAGAACGATGATCAGCTGGTAGCCTGGAGTATTTTCAGCAGACTATTTGCAGACAGTAATTGCAAAGTTTTGCAAGTCTTTTCCATTCCTTCAGCTCTTACTTTGGGCTCAGCTCTTTAGCCTGGCATCCTTCTGTTGCGAGTTTATTGTGTGACTGAATATTTCTACCCGGGATCTAAATGAATATGCCTAGCATTCCTTCTGAGAACGGTACAGTCCTACATGTGCGTTTGCAGAGAGGCTTGCTGATTAAATTCACACTCGTTATGAAAAGCCACATAGAAGTTAAGAGGGCAGAGGAAGAAAGAAGTGCCTAAAGAGAAGAAAAGCAGGGCCAGAGGAGAGCATGTCATTCAGGGGAGCCGTGTGAAATCTGACAAGTGTGCATAAATATTGGGCCTGCCCATAATAGGGCTGCGATTCTGCGGTTCGTACTGAAGTGAGGTCAGTGGGATGCCTTGAATGGCTAATAATGAACCACTCACATCAGTACGTGCAGCACAATGACAGAGCCTGAATAGCTGCGAATACTATAGAGTCATTTTCCTCGGTAGAAATAAAAATGGGGTTTGAATTTTGCTTGTGGGGTTTTGGGGTTTTTTGGGTTTTTTTGTTCCTTTTTATTATTGTTATTATTTTGTCTTATTTGGGAGTTTGAGATATAAAATAAAAATTCTCCATAGTGATGAATGGTGTTAAAAAAATATTATTTCTTAAGAGAATCCCCACTGAATTATTTGGAAGGAACATAGAGCCACTTATCTGTCAGTAGCTGCTGGAATCAGAGCAACAAGTGATGCAATACAGGAGCCCAGTGGCAGAAAAAGGTTTAGAAAAGAAAGATTTTCTTTAAGCACTAGTCAGAATCAATTCTTTGATATTCCTAAAGTGTGAGTAGTTTTATTATCTGAAAAGTGGGAGGAGATTTCAGGTAAGTATATGCCTTTTAACAAAAAACTGATAATTTATGTCTCTTAGAATTTCAGGTTGCAACAAGCTTTCACTTTAGTTTTTGCTAAAAGGGTAGATAGACCATTTGGCTAAAACCTGCCAGTTTTATGTTGACAGTTAGGGAAATGAATAGGCAAAGTCTGAAGAGGATTCATCCAAATGCGTTTTGGTTCCAAGTCATTAAAAGTAATTATCTCAATCAGAGTTTTATTTTCTTAACTCTAGATCTGCTTTTGCTTCAGGTTTCTTTGTGTCCTTCTGTGACACAAATAACTTTCTCCAGTTTTCCCATACAAATGAAAATGTGTTAGAAATTCATACTTCAGTTATATGCAAAATAAAGATAAAGTAACCATGCCAGGTTACGAATTTGGTTGTCATTCAGGGCCTTCAGGGTGGCCCTGAATGACAGGAAGAGCATTTCTGGCATTGACACTGATGAGACAAGTAGCACTGGGATGTGTGTGTACTGGAGAGTGATAGCACCATGTGCCTGGCTGTGATGCTGCTGGTTGATGGAGAAACAGTGAGGCGAGTTGTGTGCTCATGTGTATGTGCACATCTGTGTGAGAGGCACGTAAGCACATGGGGTGAAGGTTTCTAAGTTTCACTGAGCTCCTTTTTTTTTTTTTTTAGAGCTTTTATAACTTCATATCCCCATCATGTACTGTGTGTAGTAACTTGTGCCGAGTGCACACCACAAGGATCTCTAAAAAAATGCATCAACATAACATGTGAGGCTTCTTTAGTCATAAGAGCAAGGGCACTGCATCTCCTGCTTTGCATTTAGAGGCAAAACACTGCAAGAGGTGTGGGGGAAGGAGTGTCTAGAAAGGGAGACCTGGGCTTTGCCACACTTTAGAGATATACCAGGAGAAAAGGTGGGTGCTTCTCTTCTTTCTGTTCATGCAGAGCGTGCTTCAGAGCTCCTGTCGGGGCTACTGGGAGCCTGGCAATGTAGAGCAGTGAGAAAAGGAAAAGCAAGGGTTGGAACTGATGTCTTGGTTGAGACTGGCTGCTAATTGCCTGTGGTTTTATTCACTCTCTACCTTCCAATGTTTTAGGTGTCAAGACTGCCAGCATCTTGGAAAACAGCTGCCAGAAGGGTCTGGGGACTTAAGCTTTTCAAGCAAACCAAAAATAGGCCATGCTGAGATTTCTAAGAATGGAGTAGAAATGCCTATTTTGTTGAGATCCTCCATAAAAACTGCGATGACATGAATTTTTCATTACTGATCAGTTGCCACATTGGAAGATCAGTCACATAAGCAGTCTGATTCCCCTTCTTTATCTGTCAGTGGGCACAGCGTGTACCCGGGTAGCGACTGCAGCATATCTGCTTTAGGACCACAGGGAATTCATATCATGTTATTTTGCTGTGTGAATCCATAAGGCAGATATTCGTGCCCTTACTTTAAGCATTGACACTGCAGCACCCTTTGAGATAGGGAGGTCCCCAGCTAAGAAACTGTGTACATGTGAAGAGCTGCCTTTTCCAGGTGGCTGAAAGGAACAGGACACAGAAAGAGCAGGCGAGCAATGAATTAAGTGGTAGAGAGAAACAGTTTTCGTGTTTTAATTAGAAAAATGAAAAGTGCATGAATTTCCTCATTGTAATAGTTTCTGTCATCTGAGAAATAATGATCTAAAAAAATGCGGGTCTCTGGCAGTCCTTCCACTGGGCTGTCATTATTCACTCTAATGCATACATATTATTCATAGTCATTAATCTTCTGCACCCAGGCTGGGATAAAACCTATTCTGCTGTTACTTGCCATGTTTCAAGTCAAAAGCTCATCCACAGATGTAGCTCAGACATCTCCACTTTGTTATTGCCAGGAGAGTATCAGCTTTTTAGGAACCCTTGCCTTGACGAGTGGTAGAGGAAGAATATTTAGCGAGATGGTCTGAAGTTTTTCCTTTTTCTTTCCCCTTTTTCTTTTGTTTTGCTAGTCAGAGAAAAGAGGTGAAGCTTTATCAGGTCCCTTAACAAATCAGCACTTGGTGTTTCTTCTGGCTTTGCAAAATAATCCTAGATTTGTTTTCTCACCTGTCAGACTTGATATGGCTTCAGGATGTGTCCTGATCATCATGTTTCTTTTCATCAGGCATCCCAGCAAAACACAGCAGAACAGCAGTACTCAGGGATTAGTGACCATTAGGTACCTCGCTACAGAAACCCTTGTACGCTGCCCAGTCCCCTACACACCCCTGTTTGAGAGAATGCAATGGGAAACTTCCATTGCCTGAGGCCTTAGGGCAAGCCTCACTGAAGTTAATGAAAATGTGAGGAGCTTTTAATTTTGTTTTAAATCATTAAAAAGTGGAGATACACGTGATTTTGGCACAGAATTATATTCCATAGTGGTATCAGGTATTTAGCTGTTTGTAGATGATTATATCCCTGTACTTCATATGCTGATCCATAGTAAAAAAAAAAAAAAAGTCCCTCCTTTTCTCTTTGGTCAAAAAATATATTAAAAAACTACTGCCCCTGAATATTTTCCCAGCCTGCAGCCCCCAGAAGGAGAATGCCATGGCTGCTTTGCCCTTCCTGAGTGTCTTGCAAAGCTTTCCACATGTGAAGAGGTTCTTTGGAGGAGACAAATCAAATACGCGACACATGAGAATGTTCTTGCTCTGAAGTATTTTGGCATGAGAAGTACCCAGAGATTAGAAGGACTTTGGAATTACTGTCTAAAAAATGATTTCTCAGAAGTTGATTTTCAAATCATCCTCAGACACCGCTTTTACTAAGCAGCAACATGAACAAGCTGTGCAAACACGATCAGTAAGCTGTTCCCTGTAATTTATGTGTTTTGGTGCATGGTTACAACTGAGGCCACACCAATTGGCATCAGCTTTTAGGGACTTGTAAAGTCAACAGTGATGCTCAGGTTTTTCATGTTAAGTTCTGTTTTTGAGACTGGATGCGTGGCAGCACAATCCAGACAGATGGAGTGAGATTTTGACACTTCATTGATGAGCTGTGTGTATTCTCCGCTAAATGCACATTTTACAGTGGTTATATAAAAGCACAAAGAAAAAAGCATAATTTGATAGCCTTTGAAAGGAAACCTTCAGACCCAAGAGTTGTCAGTCTTCATTTGTTACCACAATAATTATCACAACAGAAATACTGCTCACAATGTGACTAGGGTTACAAATTCAGTAACTCAAAAGGTTAGGAAATGGTAGAAGGTTCCCAAGCAGCCTAAGACAGTATGGACATGGTCCCTTCTGCTCGCTACCTTGGCTCAGGGCTAGTCATGGCTGTGGTGACCTTCCTGCACTGCTCTGGGAGGTCCTCCGGTTTCTGGCAGGTACAAGGTTTCTTACCCAGAAGAAGCTCCTGAAAACCAGACCTGGCTGTGTGCCTGACCTCACCCTCCACAGCGGAGTGGAAACATGGGGTGTTATTTGACATGATGACTGTATTTTTTAAAATATGTGCATGCAAATTGCCATTTTAGGCTCCTTGTGCTTGATTAGATATTAGCAAGAGAGGCAGAGAGAAGGACAGCAGGATAAATTCTCAGAGATGGGAGAACCTTTCCTATCAGGAGTGCTTAAAGCATAGACTAAATTGTCAAGAGGAGTGATGAAAGTTGGAAGTTATGAATTAGACTAAACAAAAATGTGGGAATAATATACAGTGAGGGAAAAAAAGTGTGTGTCCAAGGAAAGATGCCCTAATCCTTTTTTGTAATGTCTCATTCATATAACAACTTAAAGTAAGAAGTGATGATCCAAGTCCCTTGGTCATGTATTCTAAAATCAATACATTGCTTGAGTAAAGATTTTTGCCTAGGGCTATTGCTACTTAAGTGGTCTGGAAACTAATCTTTTTTCTGGTTTAAGGGACTATAAATGGGTCATCTTCCTTCTCTCCTCTATACTGTTTTGGAAACAGATAAAACATTGCGCTTCATAGCAAATTTGTATTGAAACAAAGTACAGCACTTAGGCCCCAAATAAGATGCATTTAGAGGGGAAAGAATGCCATCACCTCTCCAGAAACCAGTACCCCAAAGTGTTGAGGCACTACAATGGGGAAGCTCCAAGCTTGTGCACTGAGGGATGAGAAAGCCACCTGTCCTTCCCTGGAGCAACAGAGCAGACAAAGTGTTATTTCACCCTATGCTTACATCTACCTTTCTAGGAGTTGCTGTCCAGGGTCTCCCTTCCCCACCTAAGACCCAGTAATGCACAATAAGCCTTTCATTTTGTGCTTCCAGTAATGCACAGTATGCCTTTCATTTTGTGCTTTGGCCCTTGGGGTCAGAGCATCCATCTGTATCTAGAGGCAGGGACCTGGCGAGGAACTTGACTTCCAAGTAGCAGTAGCATGGGAAGGTGTAGCCCCTGCACTCTTACAGAGTCATCCCAGCTCCTCGCAAGCAATGGGAATGGGTTCCCCAGCAATGACCGTCCAGCCCTAGGAGCAGGCAAAATGGTTAAGGATAAACCAAATATTCACCCTGATTGGTTATCCTTAGAAATATACTTCTTACCAACATATTTTGCTCTTAACATCTGTGTTAACATCTTCATAATTTTCCTTGCAATTTTGATTTCAGTGTTTAAAGGCCTGTGTTCCTGCTTGGGCTTGTCTTATGCCTTTCCAAGTGCATCTTTGGGAACCTTTATCCACCATGTAGTGGTTTTAATTTGGAATTTACAGGGTTTCTCTTGACATGTCTTTATAGACTAGTTTTACTAAGGAAATGTTGGGAAAGCAGGTGGGTATCACACTGCTGCTCCTGGAGCGTCGTGTGCTACAGCTTACCAGTGAGCTGGCATGTTCATGAGAGCTCCGTCCCCTTCATGCTTGCTCTGGCCCAGACTTCACCATTTCTTAATTACAAGTGCTACACTCTGGCTTGAATTTCATTCCTATAATTGACGGTCTTGTTCATTGTAGCAGAACTAACTTTATTTGTGCTTGAACTGTGACTGCTGTGGCTTGCTGAATACAGATGTCTTAGGGGTAAATGGTAAATGGTTGAGTGTGCTGAATGATGTATAGGAAAGTACGTCACAGATAGCAACTATATGAGGTTCAAAAATGTCACCAGCTACTAAAGTGTGAATTTACCATATTTTTGCTCTATTTTTATAAACCCTTTTTTCAGAGTGCAGTGTCCTTAAAATGGTGAAATAATAGACGGGCAACCGAGGATTACAAAGACTATCTGGGACATGTTCATTTGGGATCATTGCAGTTGGCCTTTAATCTCTCTGCTTCTTTAGAATTTCATTTAATACTTTATAGAAACAGCAAGTTGCTCTAATCCAGGGGAGATTGAATATGCTTGTCCTTATAGTTGTCTGCTTGAGGAAAATTTTTCTTTCCACCCCCACCACAGAAAACAATCCAGTGACTGTTGATCTGTTAGCACAGAAAGTGCAGATGTTGCGCAGCTCGGAATAACTTTCTCTGCAAAAAGACTTCCAATAGTAGTGGAGTTTTGGGGTGGGTTTTTTTTAGATTCTATGAGATTTGCTGTTTACACCTATAACCTGAACACTACAGAGATTGCAGAACTGTGTTTTCTCCCTCTCCTGGTGCCGTAAATTTCTGAACCTCCTGACCTAGTAGTACAAGCTTGGACCTTTGCTCAGCACTCCTCGTCTCCTTTACTAGCACCATCCAAATCATGTCCAACTGCTGCATCCCATCACTGTCAAACTATCCAGTTTGTTTCTCCAGTGTAGTGAAGGTTGTCCTGATAGTGGGACCAGCAGCTATGTATGCAGCATTGCTTTCTCAATGTTCTTGGTGGCAGAGAATGAGAGGGCTCTATCTCTGCAATTGGAGAACAGTTATCTATTCCTGTGCTTACACCACCTTTTCAGTCCTCTTCTAAAAAACAAAAACCCAACAACCCAACCAAAAAAACCCAACATTTATGCCTGTAATAGTTCTCCTGTGCTACAGGAGATGCCAGCCTTGGTGTGCATTGATCAGCAGCAAATGCTTTCATGTTGTCTTCCTTTAGGAATCCAAATTCCTAATCCCCTTTTGGAGCCTGCAGTCCAATTTAGTAAAGCCAGCCCTGGCAGCTCCCAGCTGAAAGGCCTGTACTGACAGCGGTGCATTTCTGCAGTCCCTTGGGAAAGATTTGGGGTTTAAAGCGTGTTTTCAGGGAGAAGAGAAGGAAAGGGCAGTTCATCTCTGTTTTCAGGTAGTCTGCATCTAGTGTTGGGCAGTGCTGAGCAGTGTGATGGGGAGGGCTAATGGCAAAGCAAGTATTTTGAGGGCTGTTTCCAAGAGTTTGCTTTCTCTAGCAGTTGGCTAGTTTGCCCAGACTGCTGGGCACAAGACAAGTGTCATCACAAGAGAAAAAAAAAAAGGCTTAAAAAAAAAATCTGCAAGTTCTTTCATCTTCTCTGATGGTATTTCAACTGCTGTTTTGTCCAGAGTGATGAGGAGAGCCCAGGCATCACTGCTGGCTGTGGGGCTGGGCACCTGGCCTCCCAGCAAGGGACAACATTTCTCTCTGGGCCTGCTGAGCCTTGGCCTGGGCTACGGGCACCAGGCGTGCATCATGACACAGGGGTTTGTGGCTGAGGATAAGTACTATTCCTGTTGGCAAGCCATTTCAGAACAGGTCTGTTTCTCTGTGTGTATAGTGCCTGGCACATTTTTCACGGGCTGTCTGCTATGATATAACACTAACGAGGTAATTACAGAGCTCAGGCAGTGTCAGTGCAGCACATACCACTCAGATTAGGCCTGGCTCTTGAACAAGCTCTTTCCGAAAGGGATGCATGCTGATGTGCCTCATGGCCCGTTTCTGGGGAGCAGGAGCAGGCTGGTGTTTGGTCATTGCGGCTCAGCTGATATAGGGGAATTTGAGGTGCTGCTCCTGCCTCCTGCACCGGGGAAGAGGGGAGGGCAGGTGGTTCCTGAGAGCACACATTATTGTGGGCATAATGTGGTGGGAGATGGGGAAGTGGAGAGCTGGCAGCAACCCCCTGGTAGGTTTAACAGGTTTAGCAGGTTTGTGAGGGCTGTGCAGCTATGGTCTTCTCCTCTGGCACAGGCACCATGGGAGAGGGTTGGCCTCTGATGTGGGGGTCAAGGGACAGGCACAGCATGGGGAACTAATGTAGTGCAAGTGGAGGGGTGACAATGCTGGGAGGGATGTGTTTTTTCCTAGCACATTGGCATCACAATGCTGGTTTAGCAGGAGGGGAGAAGTGGTGCCATCTGTAGTGATTTACCTGGCTTCTTTCTGATTGTCTTCAGGTGAAATAGGACCCAGGAAAAAAAAGGAAAGTCTGGTCTCACTGTGCTATAATTTTCTGTATATACTGTGACATGTGTGATATAATTTGGATAGTTAATGCCTTAACAAAAAGAGACAGTCAGGGACTTCTGAAATACATTTTAACAAATTTAAGAAGTTATTAAGAGAAGCGTTTGGACAGAAGCACTGATAAGACAGACCTGTTGGAATTTAGGATCTCAGCTGTCTTGCAGAATTTTATTACTAGCAATTATTACATCACTGGGCTATAATTGTTAACCTGTTATTACTGTAATGATTATTAAGTAATTATCACTATATGTGATTATACTGGTTTCAGGTCCTCTTGTCAGTCTTCACTGACCAAACATTAAGTAAATGGTGTGTTGAGGGTGTAAAGTTGAGCCAGCCTGGCTATCTCCTGTCTGCCTGAGAGCTGCCATCTCACCTTCCAGGGTTTCAGACAGTGGGTGCTTCCTTCCCTGCAGCACGCTCCCAGAGCGTCACACCAAATTATTTGTAAACACCAAGCCAGCTAATATCACGACAGTATCAGTGCACACGCGAAGGGCGTTGGGAAGCTGTGAGAGACAGACGGTGCTGTGTGTTAGTAGTAGTAAGGGGCAAATAAAAGAGGCTCCTCCAAAGCCCCTATTCATAAGCTTAGCACAATAGAGTAATGCAGCGTTAGGGAAATTTAAGCTGGTGCTGAAAGCTAGTGTGCTTTGCTGCTTTTTTACTCAAGGGATGGCTTTTATCCTGAGCTGTAATGCTTATGATATTTCAGACATGGCTTGCTTTGCTAGGTCATGTGAATGATGAATATCACAGTATTTAGAGGTTTCTACTAAATGAAACACACATGGGAATGGATGCAGATATAGATCACTTGCGTCAAACCCAGCTTTATCAGGGCTTGGTGAGATATCTTTTTCAAGGGCCTACAGCAAGTGAAAAGCAATTAGAATTTCATTGTATTTTCCAGTTCCATTAACTGTCCCATAGATATGTGTGAGAATCCACATGGAAAAAGCTCACACCTTATTTTTACTGCACAGTCTTCAGTAATACAGAAACATGGGATGGCAGCAAAGCAAAACTTGTTGGATGCTTGGAACATATTGACACTTCAGGCCTTAGGAAAGAATTGAAAGCCACTCTGTCCTACCATTAAAACAGAAGGGGTGTTGCTACAAAAATGCTTCCTTTTCACTCAGTGGGCAGGTAATGGTACCAGGAAGGAGATTTCAGAAAGCTGCAGTGTGATAGCTGAAAGCTGCCCCTCCTAAAGAAACAGGTCCTGATCATGTTCTTCCAGAGCTGCATTTGTTAGGAGAGTTTAGTGGTTTGAGAGTGACAGGGCTCTGCACAGAGTCTTTATTGACCAGAGTGGGCAAGCAGGGGTAGCTCTGAAGCACTGAGATGAAGGGAAGCCATGCGCTCCCTCAATATCAGGGTCTGGCAAATCCAAAGCTGCAAAAAGTTGAGCAGAAAACTGCCTGCAGTGGCCAGTGGGGCTGGGTTTGTGTGGAGAGGGGTTGCTGGAGAAGGAGCACAGAGATCTCCTGAGTTTTTTATTGTCTGCCATAATCTTCCCATGTGGTCGTGCACAGTGCCTGGAAAACGCTTGCAGTGAGGCATTCCTGAGCAGTGATTAGTGATGCAGTTAATGAACGCTGGTTTACATCACTTGGGGATAAATCCACCTTCTGACCATCTGTTACATGTGGATCTGGTTTTCTTCCGATTCACATTCATGCCAAGCAGAATTACCTTCATTTAAATCACTGGTGTTTCTTGGAGAGTAACTGCTATGAGAGAGTTGGTGCATTGGCAAGATTTCCCAATGAGTCACGTACTGTGGGGCAGAGATGATGTCTCTCTGGATGTGGTTTTTTTATTCTTGAACATAAGGGGACTCAACAGCTAGCAAGAGGTTAGTGCTTCTTATGAAATGCCAATGTGCAGCTCTGAAGCTGTTAGCCTGGCAGATACCGACCGGTCTGCTTCACCTACTGCTGCATTTAGAGCAAGTGGATTTGGTCACTTGTGCATTTTTAAGTACTGTCAGATCTCTCACAAGCAGTATTTTCTAATGAATGCAAATGAAAATTGTGATTATCTATTTCAAAGCAATCAGTAACAAGCCATCGTTGGGCACAGAACATTATTTATACAGCTCATAAGCCACAGTGGTGCTTGCGCATAATTCCTCACACATCACAGTGATAGAAATTGCCTTCAGGGCTGGACTTTCCAAGGCACCCTCTCTGTTTTCAAGTTGCAGGCATTGTCACTTCAATGGCTGACTACTTGATTTTGCAGGTTTGGTTTGATGTGCATATGATAGCAAGCCCACGCTTGCCTGCAGATGCCAGACTGCACCCAAAATGACTTGCTCCTCTTAATAGCAGTGAATAAAGTGACAGGCTGGCAGGTCTTAGGGACTCTTGGTTCTCTCTTCTTATTTTCCAAGTCCTTCTCTACTGCCGCCTGTTCGCAGCTCTGTTCTCATCCTACTCAGCACTTGCCTCAACATGAAAACTTGGGGCATATCGTTTGGTTACCCATATGATTGCTCTTACCTCAAATTTTATTTCCATGTCTTGCTCAACCTCTCATTCCAGTGCATTGGCTCCTGCTTGCTGTTTCCCAAGTGGGTACTCTTGCTGTCACTGCTCAGTTTGCAGGACTCCTCTTGGACCTGTTAAAAATGGAATTCACTGAAAGACACAAATTATCTCTTCCTGTCCATGCTAGGTTCCTAGGGAAAATGAAAATAATTGTGTGTCTTCTTACTTTTAATACCGTGGTCGCCATGTCAAATAATGTTTTAGGAAGTTTCTCTTTTAAAACACAAGGTAATTTGTTACCCCTGTATATTAGCTCTCCTTGGTAGCCAAGAGGTGTGTTGACAAACTGCAGTGAAACTGTGAAGGTAGAAAATGTCCGGCAAGTAATCTCTTTCCTAAGACACTATGTTAACCACAGTGCTAATAAAATCTTCTCTGACCATCTCTGAAAGACTTTTTGATAGACAGCCACCCCTTGTTCGTCTCTTGGGTATAAAAAGTAGTATAGAAACATCCCTTCTAGCATCAATTCATATCTGCTTCTGATACCAATCTCCTGCACATCAAAGGGAAATGCTCCTTTATTGCACCATTTTACATTTTAAATCATTTAAGCTTGTAGTGTGTTCCACCTACTTCTTGCAGTGGCACCCTCTGCCCTCAGTCCTCCTAAAATATCAGCTGTATTGGTTGGTGTTTCATACATACCTGCAGCCCTGTCCCACAGTGGGGAAATAGAGGTCTTTCCTTGCTCTCCTTTAGGGCTTAGGGGTTTTTTTTGTCAGGCAGTCCCTTGTTGCCATGCCTGTGTTTCCAGTCCTCCACCGACACGTGGGAGGGAGGTTTCTCCCTGTAATCCAGTGGTAGCCCCCAGAGGTAAGCATCTCATTCTTTTTCTTACACTGAAGACAGTCTTGGCCTAAGGTTGAGTCTCTGCCTTGTGGAAATGTCCCAGACAAACACTAATCAGAAGGTGGTTCTTATGCAAACCCAAACAGGACAGCGTGAAAATGCTTAAAGCTAGGCCCTGTCTAGGGAAATATGTTACACACTTGTTAGTCTGAATCTGTGAAATCAATTTTTTCAGTGATGACTAGAGCTTTGAGCTTCCAAAGCCAGACCATTACCTCCCTGTTTCTCAGCCTGTGATCCATGTCTCCTACCTAAATTTTAATTCCCTTATTTCCCAAGCGTTATCCTGTATAACAGAGCAAAGGCTTCACTACTTTCTCTCACACAGCATGGCCTGTGTATTTATGTCACCTAGCTTCTCAAGTTGGATGTGTCTAAGTGTAATCTTTTGCTTATAGGGTAAGAACAAGAGGTTTTTAGGATTTGACACTAGGGTTTGCATTTCTAGCATGCCTAGTAGCTGTTTGCTACACTCATGCATTGAAGCCTCCGCATGAGTTGGTAGACTCACCCCCTGAATCTAAAGACTTACAAATCAAAGGTAGTAACCAACTTGTTCTTCCTCAAGCTGTTCTTACTTGATGTCACAGATTGCAGAGCAGTGAGTGTGGGGGCCAGGGATGTGCCCTCTATCTCTTCAACCATAGTGAATGCATGCCAGGACATGATGCTGCTGACTGGTGACTGCTTTCAGCTAAGTCTGTTTCCAGAATAAGGCTTCATTTTGAAAAAAAAAAGAGGAAACAGTAACTGTTTATCCTGGCTAAGCTTGTGTAACAGGTTTCCTTATGCTGTTTTTAGTGTTTAAAGTCTTTTCATTAAACTGTTTCAGTATCCAAAAAACCTCATTTCTCTTACTCAGCTTCATTAGTTATAGGAAATCACTGGATTAAAGCAGAGAGCAGATTAGCAAAAAATAAACTGTAGTATGTCTTGGGCATATGGTGCCACATATGAATGGGTTTTAACTACTTAACTGTGTATAACAAAGAGCAGAAGGGGAGATTTGTCTTAGCATGCAATAATTATAATTTGCAGTGGCTGCATAGCTTAACAGTTAGAAACCACAAAGCCATGGAAAGCTTTTGGCTGGGATTTGCATGGGGTGAGTGCACCTAGCCCTGAGCTCACATCGTGTTTTCTGCCAGCTGATGGCCAGGCACAAGACTGGACTTAACTAATTAACAGGATGCTTCTCCCTCCTTTCCCTTCCTCTTTGCTGGGCTCATAGTTTGCAGTGCTGGGTTAGCCTGGGTTACAGAAACTGGGATTTAGCCCACCTAATGCGGGAGCTGGCACTGGTCCGGGCACAGTGCTCCATTACATGGCCCAGAGGGAAGTCACACTGTGAAAAAGCCCATGACAGCCTGGGCTTCCCCTCAGCTGGAAATTTTCCTCCATAGGGCAAACAGAAACAAGAGTCGTAAATAAAAGAGACCACAATGTCAGGGTGATTGCTGGGGAGTATCAGCCTTCGGGCTCTGGGCACAGACAATGCAATATGGCTGGCTTTGAATTCAAACAACTCTGTAGTTTCTAGCTTTCTGGGTTTTTTTTTTTTTCAAATATTTATCATTTCCCTCTGGTATTTCAACCTGCAAAAGTCAAATTTATGCCTTTTCTGAATAGATCCAGCTCACATTGGTTTGAACTTGGGCCTGAAACACAAGTCAGCGCAAACACTTGTAATGTCCTGACAGTGCTCCACCTTCCACTTCTCAGGAAAAATGTGCTGTTCCGTTTGGGTGCTGAGAAGTTTCTGAAAACCAAGCAGTGATGGTGACATCATTTCCATGTGTTAAAAAAGCCTGCTTATTAAGGGATTTAAAGATTTACGAAATCAATCAAATATGATTTTTAAAGGAAATTCAGGAATACCTGGAGGATTACCTGGTCTTTATCTGGGTTTGTTAGCATGGATTAACCAACAGCGTTATGTCACACAGTTTAAACATACATGTCCTTCCCTTTTTTGGGGATTGCTTTCTTCTGAGGTTTCCACAATATGTTTCACATACACTGTGAGTAACATTCTTGGACTTCTGCCCTGGATTAATCAAACATAAATCATTGCCCCATGCAAAAAGAAAGTTTTGCCAAAAATTGCAGTGGTTCAGAGGAAAAGAGGTATTTTTTTCCCCTCTGTGAACTCTTGACTAATTTTATTTGATTTTTGGTTGGTTGGTTGGTTGGTGGGAAGTTTTGTGCATTGAAAAATTCACCAACAAGGCCCTGATCATCTTGGTTTTTTAGTGATTAATACAAAAAATTAAATCCCCAGCTGCACAGGAGAATATCCTTGCTTTCTCCCCAGTTAGTTTTATGGTGGTAACCCCTGCCAAACTGGCAGTCTTTCTCTTTAGCTTGTCAATAACTCAGCCTTGCTTCTATTGCAGAGTTCCCTGAAGAGAAGAGGAAGCCGAGAAATGCACAAAGAAAAAAAGGCATTTACCCAGGTATGGTTTGCAAATCATGCAATTTTGAGCAAAATCAGATGATAAAACTGGAAATTTATTTTTACAGGTTTTGACAGGACCATCAGGCACATTAACTAGAGTGCAATTAGGCCTTAATCTACTGAGACCTCCCAGAGATAATGTAGAAGCAATTTAGGACACAAGTGTGATCTCTAAATCGTGCAGCTTCTCAGGCTCGTTGTGGTTGTGTCAGTAAATTCAGGCTGCCGGTTTCCTACAAGAAGAGAAAATCACCTTGCCTCACAAAGTAATTGGATCGCAGCTCAGGGACTAAGTAAATTTATATGCGGTGCCAAAGATTTTGTGCTAATGAGCATCTTGGCAGGGAGCGTGGTTGACACTGTGCAACGACACCTCGCGAGCTCTTTTGTCACAGCCCCGGGTTTGATCTGTCTCTGGTGTCGGGGGGGGGGGTGGACAGAACGTGAAATTGTGCTCCCCCAAGCAGAGATACAATACAGAGCCTAAAATACCCAGCCAGTCTCCCTTTGGACACCAGTTTTATTGAAATCCTGTAGGCTGATCATTCTCAGGGAAGCAGTCTGCACAGTTTCCTCTGATTTTTGTGCCGACTGTAGGAGTTAAAGCTTTTCCCAGCACCCGTACAGTTACTGTTTATAGCTGGAGATACAGGGATAGGGTTTCACCTCACTGCAAAAGGAGCCAAGAGCCACATCGTGCCTTCATTAGAGAAATGTGGCACCTCCCCTGCTGCCCCCTCAGAAGTCTCAGTGTACACAACTGAGACCTATAGGTTTTCTCTGAGTTGATGGAGTCGTAAAATCCATTGTTTTGCACTAATAACCATAATAAATCACTGCAGCATGTTACACTTGAGTGGGTAGGGTGGACAGCTGAGTGGGTAGGGTGGGCAGACTGGGAGCTCCTGGTGGTAGGGCGCTGCAACTTGCTTTTCTGGGACACAGCAGACCAAGTGTCCCTGCTAAGCTGATACAAGCACAGCTTAATCAGACCTTAAAATGGGGCACTGGGCTTTCTGCCTGCAGCACCTGCTATGGAGAATTATTTAAGTCTGTCAGGTCTGGTTTTCTGCAGTTTGTTTTTCTGCAAGTCTGTAAAATACATGGATGAAATGTATATGTATATGCCCGCACACATGCTGATTACAGATGAAACTACATGAAGGCAAGGTTGTGTCCCCCGGGGTTTGTGGGCAGCACCGTCCTTCCTTTCCTCATTCCTGGAAATACAGAGCAGTGGACAGGGAATGGATTCCTTGTGCTTGCTTCCTCCGCCCAACCCCAGGCAGTAAGAGCAGCTGTAGTTTGCCTTGGAAAGCCTTAAAAAGGACTTCACAGAATTAACTGAGTAACCCTGGGTCAGCTCAGCTCCACTCACAATGTGGAGAAGCAATCCTAGATACCACCCGGGGGAAAAACCCCTTTACGCTGTACACACACATTGTAAGTCAGACAAGCCAAGGATTTGGGCTTGAAAATGGGAACTATTGCTACAGCACTGGGCAAGGTGGCTGTTTGGTTTCCTTCAGCAATAGAAAAGACTGAGAAACAATTTTATATGTTGACATAGCCCAGCCTGTATATACATGTCCTAGCTACCTGCCAGCTCTCGGGTGCTACCCAGAGCTGTTCTGAAACACACATATTCTTCCAGAGGTATGAACTGGTTGAGGCAAGAGCACATCACAGCAAGTGCCCCATCTGATCAAACAGTCCTGGGGCACAGCTCAAAGAGTTTAGTACGGATGCAACCTGGGAGGCTCAAAATCCTGGTCTTCAGGGATAGAGACCTTAAACACCTAAAATAAGTTCCAATCCCCACTGCATGTCTTGTGAAAAGCAACCACAAAATTAGATTCCATGCATCTGCTGTGTATAGCATACAGCAAAACTGGTGAATTTACTTACTGGGAGCTGATCATGAAAATAGGTGGAACATCATGCCCACCACAGGGTACACTGAGTAAATAATAGCTGTGAAACTGATTGTCTTGAAGTGGTGCAAAAGCAGAATTCATAGTAGTGCTTACCCACCTCTAGCAGTATTGAAGAAAAAAAGTTTTTATTCAGCAGAATTGCAAAACGGAGCTTCTTGGAAAATACCAGGCACCAAGCAAAACACAAAGAAAAGTGGTTCTCCAGCGCAAGGTATGAGTGCTGGCACTCAGCCAGATGCTTGGGTGCTGGTCATACTGCCCTGTTGTCAGACTTGTGACTCCAAAACCGCTTACCCATCTTCTGCCTGGCAGTTCCCTTGAGCCGGTGGTGGTGGTAGAGGAGATGGTGTTGGTCTCTATCTATCTTTGTGTCTTCTTGCCAGAAAAGAAATATCATCTTTGAGAATTTTTGATCAGCTCTTCATTCTCATCACATCCTTTGCATTGCATAATGGACTTAAGTTCATTGCTTTCCTTTAGGTTTCATTCCGTTATCTCCATGTTCTACATTTGTGTAAATTAGACTACAGACTCTGTAGGGAAGGATCTGGTTTTTTTCCCATTAACATCCTTCTGAACTGCCATGCAGAGCTGCAATGCTATTGCATGCAAATAACCACTATCAGTTATCATTAATTACCATTTATCTCTAATGATGTCTTAAAGTCCATGACTACTAGCACCATGACTGATGGAACATTTTTGCATTGTCATTCCCTCTTTTCTTTCGATACAGTCTGCCCTACATATACCTTTTAGGGAGGCGTCCGCATACTGGATGTGAATTACAGTCAGGCTGTGCCACAGCTTTCAGCCCCTGGCATTTGAGCCTCTTGTTCCTCCAAAATGGTGGAAAGTCTGTATTCTCCTTTCCCCCTCCCTCACCACCCTCTCCCCCTCTTCCCCTCTTCCCGCCCCCCCCCCGCCCCTTTCTTTTAATTTGTGATTTAACTAATAATGAACTAGTCTTAATTTTGGTGATTTGGTATCTCCTTTAGTTTGCCTTATATGTCAACACTCTACTTGCCTGTGTAGGTGTCTCACCCTCTTGCTGTTTCTATTTGGTTTCAACTGATCAAGAAATCACTGATATTTCTGTACACAAAGTTTCAGAGGGACAGGTGCATGAAGGTTGGAGTCCTACCCTTCTGGCATGCTTAGATCTGGCTGATAAATCTCTCCTGACCATTTTTTTCCTTTGGAAAAAAAGCTGTCCGGGAAATGGGATTTTCAATAGTCATGTTCCCTGGCAGAGAACTGGGGAAGATGTAAAGCTTTCTCACCTTTCCAGATGGGATCTGTATTTAGTAGGCGAGATTAACATCCATCAGCTCTGTTGTTTTGTGTGAGGCTTGTGTTTGTTTAACGAAAAAAAATCTTGTTTGTTTCAGCTCTTGTGACAAACAGAACGCACAAATGTGATCTTTTCTTTCCATAGACAAAGCCCAGCAGTAATGTAATGCCATTCTAAGAAGTTAATGGTGGTTTTAACCTGTTATAATAATGCCCTAACTCCGCAGACGCATTGAGTCGTGCAGTGATGCCAAGCAAAAACACTGGGCCCCTGACCTCAAACTCATCGAAGCCCTTCTCTTTTCTTCAAAGGCTTCAAAATGCTGAGTGTGTTGTCCTGAGTGTGACTCAGTGGCTGTTATTTATATTGCTTGAAATGCAGTGGGTGTCAGGCTGGAGCCCCCTCTAAGCCCCTGGGGAAGCTAGCCCCTGGTGCTTCCAGCCAGGGAAGAGGGGTGCAAGCAGGCTGGCCCTTCCCCACCCACACCCATCCAGCTGCCTGCAGCCAGGGAAGTGCCAGGCACTGGTTAGTGCCACTGATAGGCAGCCAAATGGAGAAAAGAAGCATGGGGAAAAATGCTGGGTTACAAAGACAGAATAAGGAAAATGTCAGCTGTGATTATTTCCAAGCTATTAACGGATAAGTAAATAAACTGGAGTAATCATCCCACCTGTGAGCTCTGACGTGCAGCACTGGTCTGGATGTAACCTTCCTTGTGATCTCTGTATTTCCCTAAAAGCAAAGCCTGTAGCTGCAGAGCCAAACTGATTTGCAATGAGGGGTAAAACAGAGGTAATATATTGTGCAGCCCTGACTGAAGACTTTGCTTTAATCGAACAACCTTATCCAGCCAGAGCAACCAATATTCCGAGTCGCTGTCGTGGAGGCTGCATGGAGTTTTGCCAGGTTTAAGTCTAATACTTAATTTACAGTTTTGAGTTATAAAGAGAAAAGCAATTTGCAAATATATGTGTGAAAAAAGAGGTGAGTGTATGTGAGGAGATGACAGAGAGGAAGAAAGTGGATCCTCCTGAGGCTCTGCTTCTCATCAATTATATGCACCTCGACTGTATTCATAGAAAAACTCACACTTCTGGTGCCAGAAACACAATAAGCAGCATTTTAGTCAGTCAACTGATCAACTGATTGCAATTGTATTTGACTCCTGGTTATCACTGGAAGCGACATATTAACAGAAATTTTGGCTATTGTTTACCTCTATGGTGTTATTAACATTTAAGATAACCTTTTCACCATTTAGTATTTTAACATTCCAACCTGCACCAAAGCAGAATGAGGAAGAAAGCTGACTGAGTTCAGAGGTATAAAACCAATTACTTTTGTGTCTGTTTAGGTATTAATAGCTGAAATGAAGACATAATTAATATATATATAAATAGAAGGGGGAGAAATTAATCTAGGTGACATAAAAGACACCATTACCAATGAGCAAGGATGTGTGCTTTGTAAATTAAATAATTTCCTCAGGTTTCTAAGCCATAATTAGTTTTGTAAACCTTTTTATTTTTTTAATAGCCTGATCTGAATGAACAATTAAAGTCAGTTGTGTTTTCTTCTGGATTTGGTTTCCATTGTTAGGAGTTATAACAAAATAGTGCTTGTGAAAGATAACAGTGCTCCAGAGACTGAAATGAAGTTTCCATAGATAATTGCACATATGTCCACATGGCCTACCAACAATGATGAAATCTGCTGTCTCAAGAGATCATCTTTCAAAGCCTGCCTTCCATTATACTGCTAATGCTGATAAATGTGTCTCTTACAAGGCCAAGTGCCTGTATCTCCATGACAATTCATGAAAGTGATTCATGCAAAGAAATTGTTCATCTGGCTTAGAATTTACTTAACCTTGTCTTATTTCGGGACAATACACGCTGGAGTTTTCATTTGAGTTGCGATGTGGTGCTTTAAAATGCCCAACACACAGGAAAACATCAAGCTCTCGTTTAGTACCCTGGTACTTCCTGAAAAACACAGGTTTTCACATGAGATGGATTTGGATGTCACTATGGTTTAATGAATTTTTCTTTCCTTTTTCACACGATTTCACCAACCTCCTTTGTGAACAGTTATTTCCATACCAGAAACAATGATCACAGTCTAGTCCATCCTAGTAATAACAGCAGCAGAGACAACAGTAGTGCTTCCTATTCGGAAAGGGAGTTGGGCACTCCACCTAGTTCACAGCGTTCTGAGATCCAGTAATTAAAGTCTTCAACTTTGCAAGGCAACCACGCATCTTAGCACGCGTTTTTTGTGCTTTCCAGCTGAAGAAGCCCAAGATTTGGGGCTACAATGCGCAAATTCATTTGAGGAGACTTTGTTTTGTGATGCTAAAAGGGAGCAAATGTATCATTAAACATGAATGGAAAAGTGCCAGCAAGTCATGGCACTTTTTCATTTGAATCATTCTTATTTTCCACAAAATTTGCTCGGTATTTGATTAAAAAAGCTAAGTACTGTGCTGGCACCCTTGCACCACTGAAGACTTGCCCTGGCACACTGATTTTCATACTCCCTCCTCCCCCCTTAACTCTGCTGCTTTGCTGATTTAACCAGGACCAAGCCGTGAATATGTCAGCTGTGTGGTTTGCACAGCTCTGTCTGTGAATTGTTTGTAGCAGAGCTCAGAGGGTGGGAAGGTGGAGATTTTGGAAGGTGAGCAACTGATTGTCCTTTTAATATAACCTTTGTGGGGGGTGTGTGTGTGTGTGATTATTCTTGGCAGGAGGACAGTGCTGATTTGAAGTGCCAGCTCCAGTTTGCCAAAGAGGAGGCAGCACTGATGCGTAAGAAGATGGCCAAACTGGGGAGGGAGAAGGATGAACTGGAGCAGGAGCTCCAGAAGTACAAGTCCATTTATGGAGATGTGGACAGTCCCCTGCCTACCGGCGAGGCAGGGGGCCCGCCCAGCACCAGGGAGGCCGAGCTGAAGCTTCGTTTGAAGCTGGTGGAGGAAGAAGCCAACATACTGGGCAGAAAAATAGTGGAACTGGAGGTGGAGAACAGGGGGATTAAAGCCGAGATGGAGGATATGAGATGCCAGTATGAAAAAGAGTGTCTCAGCAGGGACCACATTGCAAGCATTCCTACCTCGCCCTACGGTGACTCCGTGGAGTCAGCCACAGAGCTGCGCCGGCACCTGCAGTTTGTGGAAGAGGAAGCAGAACTGCTGAGGCGGTCAATCTCTGAAATTGAGGATCACAACAAGCAGCTGACAAATGAGCTGAACAAATTCAAGTTTGAGCCAGGCCAGGAGGCGGGCTGGTTGGATGACGCGGCGTCCAAGTGCGGTGGCACCTTGCAAGAGGAACTGAAGTCAGCCAGGTTGCAGATCAATGAGCTGAGTGGGAAAGTGATGAAGCTCCAGTATGAGAACAGGGTCCTGATGTCCAATGTCCAGCGTTATGATCTTGCCTCTCACCTGGGCCTGCGCACTTCCAGCCCCAGGGACAGTGATGCCGACAGCGATGCTGGGAAAAAGGAGAGTGACAGCGAAGAGGGTCGCCCACCCCAGCCAAAGAGAGAGGGGCCCATTGGGGGTGAGAGTGACTCTGAAGAAGTTTACGAGAAGACATCAGGTTTTGGGAGTGGGAAACCATCAGAAGTCAGCGACTTGTGCTCCACCGAGCTCATAAGAGTGAAAGATGACACTGAGTCTTTAATTAACATCAAACGTGAGGCTGAACGCCTTGAAAGGACCGTGGACCGGCTTATCACTGATACAGACAGCTTGATTTATGATGCAAAGTTGCATATAACCAGCAGCCCATCCACTGAGCAGGATTTCAAAAGTGGTGAGGAAAGGGGAGAAGATAAGCACGAACCAGAGCTTCTGGACACTATCAACTCCCGGATGAAAGCTTTCCGGAAGGAGCTGCAGACCTTCCTGGAGAAGGTTGATCACGTTGGAGAAGGCCTTAAGGAGCAGATGGAGGACCTCTCCCCTCTTCCCCATCTGACAGAGTCTTCCAGTTTTCTATCCACAATGACATCCATGTCTCGAGACTCT